>CM067339.1:178387657-180787657 GCA_034376525.1 Nicotiana benthamiana
CTGAATGCTCAGGTACCTAATCAAGCTCCCGCGAAGACCAGGTGGAGATGCCTTAGCTCTTTTTTGTTCCCTTTTAGTATATTTTCTTTCTTGTTTATTTTGAGGTGGTGTGTGTGTATGTGTGTATATAAATATATATATTCACACACCTTTGGCAACACCGTATTTTTACTTTCCAGCATTTATTAGCAATTTTTTATTTGCGTATGGTCCCTAATGTCTTAGCATAGAATCAAACGTAATCTGGAGCATCCGTTCTCCAAAATCTCGAATGAGGCCCGATTTCGATGGTGACTCCAGTTTAGTCATGGATTCTAATTTTTGATAAAACTTGAAGGCCTTTAAGACATTTACGTGTTTCAGTCATATGCAATGAAGTTTTGCCGAATGTAAACATTTAATATGTTTTAATTATACATACGAGCCTGCCTTTGTAGGTACAGACTTCGAACGTATCTGAAACATTTTAGGGCGGCCATAGCCTTTTATGTTCGGGCCCAGTGTAATAGGGTCGGTGCTCCAAGGTTCGATAGTCCGGGCCATCCAATTTCTTATCGGACAATGGTCCCCAAGCTGGGGTAGCCCGTGTTTTTGGAATATAGGATCTGTTGTGAAGCATCGATAAGGTGAAATGCATGTTAATAAAGTATAAAGAAAGTAAGAATTATTACATTGTTTTGTATGTAAAAAGCATAATCGGAGGCGCTTAAGCCTTGTATTATGGCTAGAGTGGGATACATAGGTGCAGTTCATCTGCTCGTTTGACCCTTACTAATATCAATTGATTTTACCATTTAAACATATTAACCTAGGGGTAGTGCTCTCAAATACTGTTGGTTCGGTGAAAATGATCAATAACTCTAGTTTAAGGACAACCTTCAAATTTAAGGTAGCACTCTTTACTTTTGCCTCGTTAAAAACCTTGCCGAAAAACCCAATTCGAGAAAAAGTCGATTCAAGAAAAAAAAAGAGTACAACATGTGTTTTCAGACCTAATAGTCACATTTTCCTTCGGCCAAGTACCTGAATAAGTTAGTCCGCAATATAACAAAATTAAAAATGGAATTGAGCTCGTACCTTAGAGGTAGTGCCGATTTAAGTGTTCTACGTTACATTTGTTCGGTATTCGTACACCGTATACGAGCATGTCCCGGTTATTCTAGCAACTATATACAGTTCTTCCAAATTGGGGCCTAGTTTCGTGTCGTTTGGGTTCATGGTGTGTAGCATTATTTTTCTCAATACCAAGTCCCCAACTTGAAAATATTGAAGGTTGTCTCTTTGGTTGTAGTACCTCCCTACTCACTACTTCTCGGCGGCCAACCGGACTAGGTCGATTTCTCATCTTTCATCCAATAATTCTAGGCATGTGGTCATGCTTCGCCTTTTGACATTTCGGTAGCATACTGAAACCTCACATTTCTGGGTCGCTCCGGTACTCGACTTCGAAGTTGTATGGTATGCCCACAAGATTTTGGGAAAGATTTCCTTCCACTTCCCTTTCGAATCGATCAATCTCTCTTTCAAATTTTAAGTATAGTTTTGTTCTCGATTTCGCTTGCCCATTCTTACTAGGTTAGTAAGGCGTTGATAATATCTTCTTGATTTTATGTCTGAAAAACATACTTATCTTGTTGCCGATGAATTGTTTTTTATCGAAAACATTTTCGGTCAGTATCTCAAATTTACATATTATGTGATCCCAGATAAAGTCGACGATTTCTTCTCCCGAACCTGCTCAAACGCTTGACCCTCGACCTATTTGGAAAAATAATCAATTGTGAGTAGTATGTATTGGGACTTACCGTGCGGCCATGAAAGGGGAGCAACCATATCCATCCCCCATTTCATAAACAGCTATGGCGACAGGACTGGTTGAAGCATATCTCCCAGTTGATGAATCATCGGGGCGTGTCTTTGACACTCGTTGCATTTCCATATGAAGTCTTTTGCATCTTTCTCCATTTTATTCCAGCAAAAACCGGCTCTAATTAGATTCTGAACCGAAGCCACCAACACCAACTCCGAATTAGAATACTTTGGAAAACCCACATTCTGGGCTTGTTCATTCAGGCACTTGTGGAACTCCGTCCAAGTATTGTGATGGCGAGCCAGGTAACACTTACAACATTGGCAGAAGGGGTGGTCAAAGGTACAAAGTTTCAGGTCATCGGTTCTGATGGGGTAAGCAGATCCAGAAAGGGCCCCGAGTTGGTCATCTTTGACCCTGAACTTCGATTGGTATCTGTTATGGATGTGGACCCAGGTTATAGTTGCGTACTCCACCAATTTTTTTTAGCTTTTGAGAGGCCACAAAACTTCGGGTTTGAGCCCCTGAGTGAATGACTGAACGACCCAATCATCTGCAATTGATGGCAGATCCATCTGTTCCATTTGAAATCTTAAAACAAACTCTCTGAGCATCTCGTTATACCTTTGTTTGACCTTGAAAAGATCTGACTTTCTGGTCTCAACCTTGATGGCTCTAGCATGGGCCTTTATGGAAGCATCTACAAGCATAGAAAGCGAATTAATAGAATCTGGAGGTAAGTTGTAATACTATATCATTTCTCTCTTGGTCAAAGTTTCCCCAAACGCTTTCAGCAACATGATTATATTTCATCATCTTTCAAGTCATTCCCTTTGATCATGTCGGGCATTCAATACCTCTTCAGGATCAGCTTCGGTGCTGCTCCCGGGGGAAAAGCTTCTAAATAAATTTTTTTGGAGTTCGATCCATTCAATTTTGGAGGTGCTCCTGGGATCTGATCAACCCTGGAGTTGCATGTTTCCACATTCTTGTCGTTGGCCTCTATCTTTTTCTTTCCTGACTCCACCCGTTTTGTTAATGCTTTGAGTATTTTTATCACCTCAGAAGTTTCTCTTGGCATGACTTCACCGGGTTCTACAGCAACTTGTTTATCTCTCTAAGTGTTTTCCCGAGATTGTTCGGGCTCGACCTTATTAGGGGCATGGCTTTGGTTCATTAGCTGTGCTATTTCCATTTGTTGAGCCTGCAATATTTTGAAAATTAATTGTAGGCTGACCCTATCACCTTCACCTTCGGGTGCTTCTCGAGCTGTTGGCCAGGGGGCCCATGTAAATATTGTTATTGGGATCAGTTGGCAAATTAATGATGATGGTCATATGCGAGTTAACATCGCTTGGTTCAACGACTGGACACCATTGAGATCAGCAGGAGGCACATCATTACTAAGCACCACATTATTATATTCTCACCGTTATGGCTTGACTCAACGTCAACCTTCAAGTAAGTAGACTGAGAGTTTGGCATCCTTAACCCATTGTGGAATTAAAACTTCAAAGACAACAGTAGCAACCCAGTGAAATCTCACTAGTAGGGTCTAGGTAGGGTAATATTATAGAGAACAATCGTAAAATAGGGTGTATTTTAGAGATTCATATCAAATCACCACTATTATTCTTTGCCCCGCGGTAGGCACCTAACTAGTTACCCTAATATTGAATAACAATTAAATTTGTGCACGGTTTAAAAGATAAATGACTTAATTCTACACGAATAATTAAGAAAAACGGGTAAATGCATTAAAACGAATTAAATGATCAAACCAATCGCAATATAATGACCAATACTTATTTTAGATTGAACAGTGAGACTCGTCCTCGATTAGACCCTCGATACAAGCTCGATCGCGAGTGAAGAAAAGAACAAAAGAATAATACATTTAATAGTAGCTAGAAAACAAAAGTAAACTTTTATAGCTTTTATTTGCGTGTCACAATGTGTCAGAATAAAGAAAACACTTCATTTTATATAGTAAAAAAATTTCACTCCTAATACAAGTTTAAAAAAGGTAAAAATCTTCTTTTTCTGGTAAATGTTGATCTACAGTTGATGTTGAAAAGGATTTGCGTCGTAATATCCGGTTGAGGGCGAATATTACGCTCCCCTACTCATCATGCCTAACCGTTCACCGCATCCCCTGAGGTCCAGAAGCTATATGATTGTAGACGATAAGTATGCAATTTAGATACTATTTATACTCTAATGTAGCCATACATTATCAATGATGAATGTTAAAAGGTAATGAAATACTCTAATTAAGAATTTTACGTTTTGTAGGAGCCACTCCGAGAAGGAGGAATCTAAAGAGTGTTTTGGAGTCAATATGGAGCGTGGAAGGCCAATCGGAGGATAGCACAGTCAAAAACAGAAAAATGAGCAAGTGCCAGACCCGCGGTCAGATCCACGGCCGCGAACAGAACATGGGCGAAATCCGCAATCAGATCGGCGATTCAATCCGCGGACGGGCTGATCAAAGCCAAGAATACCCAAGGTCAATTATGTAATTTTTACGGCGACTAACCTAAACACATATGAAGCCTAATTCGTCCAAAAGAGCGGGATAGTTGTTTTTATAGAGACTTTGAAGGCAAGAACACGAGAGAAAGACAACGAATTTCCTTAAGAGTTTTCATCTTCTTCTTCTTAATTTCATTGTTGATTATGACTTTCTATAGTGAATTTTTTTCTATTGGTATGAATAGCTAATTATATTTGTTAGATTTTTGATAGAATTTTTTTTAGGATGAATTCTTGTTATGTTTTAATATAATTTAGCCTTTGAATTTCTCTACTTATTCAACTACGTATTTGTTGTTGATTGAATGGCCATCAATTGACTGTGTGTGTACTGCTAGAGAGAGAGTATATATTTAGGTAGTTGTTGAATAACATCACTCCTAAAGTATGTGAAAGATCAATACGGAGGGTTTAAAGGCAGGATTAGAGATAACGAAATCTTCGTGCAATCATAGTGAGCAGTGAATTAGTGGTAGCTAGTATAGTTCGAGAGAATACATCAAGTAAATTGTGGTAGTTGCTCGAGAGAGAGCTACGACACTCAGAGTACTCACGATTGGTAGAGAATACTTAGGTGAAATTACAGAAAACGTAGCAGAAAGGGTTCTGACAATTGGAGAAATCATAACTCTAGACCTCCTAATCTTTTCTCCAACCCTTAGTAACCTTAATTTTTAATTTACTTCTTTAATTTGTTAGTTAATTAGTTAGACATAAAAATCTTAATATTATAACTTAGGAATTGTTCGAGCTTGTCTTCCGAGTAATATTGAATAGTTACAGCTAAGCCTTAGTTCTCTGTGGGATTCAACTCCGTACTTTTAGACCGAAATATATTTACAGTGATCGGTTGTCCTTTTTAGAATTAAAGTTGGGCGTAATCACTATACTTGACTCGGATCCGTCATTTCACCGTGTCCGATTTTAAATACATTGGTTATTCTTCTCAGGTTCCGATACAAGGGGCTCCTACGCCTCGATTATAATCACTTCGAGCTGCACTTCCCCTTTGTTCCTTCAACGGGGATTTGAGGAAAATTATGCCCCCAATTTTACTCGTGCACAATAATACCTCCAGAACCACTAATACCACCGCGCCAAGACAACAAAGACGAATAAAATGATGATATTTTCTAAAAAGTGACAAATGAAATTTAATATAATAAGACATTGGACAAATGAACCTCGTTCAATTCTGAGACTGACAAGACTCATAACAACCTTGAATTTGGATTTGCAATACATTATAATAAAACATTCCCTTTCGTTAAGCCGCTAATATAGATTACTCTATTTGTATTGGTTAACATAATCAGCGGATACTCTTCCAAGTTGACTACTGTTGCATGATAGACTTACGCTAATCAAAAGTACGTAACACTTCTAAATAGTTGTATTATTTTTTTTGGTAATTAAAGATTTTCATTAATCACCAATAAAGTAATTTTACAAAATCACAGTCGAGCTTCAACGCAGCTGGCTGTCTAAGGGTTAACATATAAACTATTTCTACTTTCCTAACTATCTAGCACTACTATATGTGAAGATGTTGTAATATTTGTCTAATTCTAGGGGTACCTCTAAAATTACAATTAGACACTATGGCTCTTAGTAGGGCAGTGTTACATCGGAATATTTTGTTGAAGACTCTTGCATTCCTTTCCAGCCAGATAGCATATGCAAATTCAGCTGTTACCAGTTTGAAAGTGGCAGCTCATACTGTTCGACCTTTGGCTTTGCTAATCAACCATTGCATTTTCTGGTTCCAGTCAGAACTGGGTGTGTAGGTTTCCTGCAGCCAGTTCATTGTTCTTTCCCATAAATCCACAGTGACAGAGCAGTTCATTAACAAGTAATCTCTTGTTTCCGGGTGGGTTTGGCACAAGGTGCATTGTTGATCAATGTTCATTCCCCAGCTGTGTAGTCTGTCCTTTGTTGGGAGTCTATCCTGGAGGAATAGCCATAGGTTGAATGTTGCTTTTGGCCTTGCTTGATTTTGTATGATTAAATTCTTCCATGGAACTCTCGGCACTGTTTGCATCTGTGAGTGGTACAACTGTCTTGTCGAGCACTTCTATTCCTTCCAATTCTGAGTCCTTTGTAGAATATGTCTGCATTATTATGTGGGAATTAAATAGTTGTACTCTTTTCCTATTTTTAAAATTTTAATATAGACATGTCACTTCTAAAATTATTTTCGTACAATATCTAAACAACATTAACAATATTATATTTTAATAAAAATGAGCATAACCATTTATGTACATATGGCACAGAAATGGCAAAAATGAAGAATGTCCAATAGCACATATTGCTCAGTACTATATTCCATATGTACAGATCAAATGAAATGAAATGAAAGTTTCCTTATGTTGGCTACAGTTCATTCATTCAATGAGGAAATAAGATACATATAGTATATATAGTCTTTGCATGGTACGTACGTACTATATATTACGAAGTGCGTCAGACCTTTTTGTACGAAAAAAATTACTAATAAGTCGTAGATGAAATGAGGCGGTGTTTTTGTAAGAATGGACATTCGGCAGTGAGGATTGCCCAAACCATATAAGGAGACCAACGACCTTAAATTCCTCCGATGTGGGACAACTCAACACCTCCCCCCCTCACGCCCAGATCTCTGGAGCGTGAACAACATAAATGGGGGCCCAAAATCGATAACAATAATTGGGACGGGTCTGGCTCTGATACCATGATAAGAATGGACATTGGGTCTAACTCAACCCCAAAAGCTAGCTTATAAGGTGAGGATTGTCCGAGCCATACAAAGAGACCAAAGACCTCAAATCCCTCCGACGTGAGACAACTCAACAGGACCATCAATGAATGAAAGCGCAACTCCTCCCAACCCCACAACTCTCTCGCCGTCTTGTCGTTAGTGTTAGTTGCACGAGTAAAATGAGTGATAGAGAGAGGTAGCGCGCAAGGAAGATTTCCTTGGGATAATGGTGGTTTCAAGGGAGCTTTTCTTGAGATTTTAAGGTCGAAGGTCATTGTTTCTTGATGTAGGGTACCCCACTCATGGAATTTGGGAACCCCCAACCCCACTCCAAACAAATAAGGTCCACAAATGTGACATTATGACTATGTAAAAGATGATTATACAATCAATTTATTTATATGTTAATTATAGGTAAATTATTATTAATAAATATTACTCCATCTTTAATTAGGAGGTCTCACCTGACACAAAGTTAAAGAAAAGAATATTTAAGAAATTATGATAAATAACAAGTCATGAACATTCATATGACTATAAATATTTTATTAAGAATAAAATTAAATTATTTCTGGTAAGAAAGTATAATATTTTAGTAGAGCAGAGTAAAAAGAAAAGTGTTACATAAGTTGAGGCGAATAGTAAAAATCTGATAAAAATAATAACTAACCTGCAATTATAAATATTAAAATTACGTAATAAAAAGCTATATACTATCAATATGTATGAATCCTAATTCTATAGTAATAAGGTAGCCTTCAAAGTTCAATCTCTCAAGTCTCTTGTGTCTTCCAATTTTTTTTGTATTCCCATTGTCATTTTATGTGAAGGTTTTATTGTTTGGGAAGTCAAACATTTTTTTAAATTTCTCAAACTTCTTATACATTTTGAATATTTTACATTAGTTTTCTAGTAAATAAATTTATTTTAAGAGTTTGAAGAATCCATGCTCGAATTCCATAAAATTATACTATGTAGATGATTTCTTGTAATCCACTTCGCGTAAATTAGGATAGAACGAGTATTTGTTTTATATTTATAGCATGTTTGGACAATTACAAAAGTCTAATTTATTTTGAAAAGTGTTTTTTTTCGAAATTTATGTTTAATTAATTAATTTAAAAAAAATATATCTAAGTCTTTGACAAGTTTTAAAAATTATTTCTGAATATATTTTTTTCAAAAGTACTTTCAAAAAAGTAATTTTGCAGATAACTACTTTGCTGCTCCAAAGCTACTTCTATTTTTACTCAAAATTACATCTTTTTTAATTTGACAAAACACTTCAATTTTGGCCAGAAAGACTGTTATTCTCACTCTCTCTAAATACAAAGGTGGTTGATTCTCTCTTAGAAGCCGACGACCCTACCACTGTAAAAGTACACCAATGGCCATGATACGAACCTTTTCATGCATCTACAGACCCTTTTGTGTCCCTAACTACTGCATATAAATGATCATGTTTCTTCCCTTCCCTTTTTTAACTCCCACCCGCTACCATATCCTCTCTCATTTTCTTCACACCTTCATATATTACTTTCTCAATCTTTTTAGATCACATTCTCTCCCCACCCTTTCCCTTTTATAGAAAATCAAATTAAGGTGAACTCCACATCTTTCTATTTACAGCTCTATATATCTCCGTCTCTTTTTGATATAACATTTGATGTCAAAAGACATGAATCTATCAGTAAATGGGCAATCTCAAGTTCCCCCAGGATTCCGTTTCCATCCAACGGAAGAAGAACTTCTTCACTATTACTTGAGGAAAAAGGTTGCCTGTGAGAAGATTGATCTTGACGTTATTCGCGACGTTGATCTCAACAAACTCGAACCATGGGACATTCAAGGTACGTAATTAAGTCCTTAGTTTAATCATGTATGAAGTTTAAATCATGTCATAATTAAATATCAAACCCTTAAATTTGTATATGCAGAGAAGTGCAGAATAGGAGGATCGACGCCGCAAAATGATTGGTACTTCTTCAGTCACAAGGACAAAAAATATCCGACAGGAACTCGAACCAATCGTGCTACTGCTGCAGGGTTCTGGAAAGCCACAGGTCGTGATAAAGTCATACACACCAATTGTAAGAGAATTGGGATGAGAAAAACCTTAGTCTTCTATAAAGGACGTGCCCCTCATGGCCAAAAATCAGATTGGATCGTGCATGAATATCGCCTCGACGACAACATGACCAACCCCCAAGACGCCGTTAACGTAAGTACTCTTACACTAAGTTATATGCACTGACTGGTAATTACCATATTTAACTTCTGCATATTAATTCCATTTTTCCAGGCCTCAGAACCAAGTAGCCCGGAAGAAGGGTGGGTGGTGTGCCGAGTTTTCAAGAAGAAGAATTACCATAAGGCGCTTGAGAGTCCTCATCAGAATTCATCCGCAGTCTCTATTATGAACTCAAGAACTCTTATTCAGAAACCAAACAACGACGGCGTTCTGGATCAAATACTCATGTACATGGGAAGATCGTCATGTAAACAACATGATCAAGAAAACAAACACAACATCAACTTCGTCAACAACATCAATAACATTCACTTAGATGATCATCACATGCAAATAAACAGCAATTCCTTCATCAACACCAACAGCAGCAGCAGTAGTAGATTCCTACATCTTCCAGGGTTAGAGAATCATCATTCTCCGACGACCAACATGGATGATGACGTGTCATTTCTGCAACTAATCCAACAAGATTGCAGCTTTGGCCATGAGAATATGTTAACAGAAACTGAGCCTAGTTCTGGTTCTGTTATGGATTTTGGTAGGCATCCACCAGGTTAACTTTATCAAAAAAAAATAATAATAAATAAAGATGCAATAGAACAGATGACCTATTAAAAGGTTAAAAGTTATAACCAATAAATTACGCCTCAATTTCGATTAATTTGAATCAGCATTCAACTATATGCATTACCTTAATTATACTCCATCTATTTGGTTCTGTTTGGCGCATTCAATTCTAATGGAGTATCTTTTACGGTAAATTATGTGTTTTCAAAATTAGAGATTCTTCTACAATGTAAATATATATTTAGGGGTATCAATGGATATTTAAAAACCGACTAAATCGACCGAATTGTATCCTATGGAACTCATTTTTAGGTTTCTTATAATAAAACCATAAGTTTTTATACAATCTATAACCGAACCGATAATTAAGGTAGGTTTTTTATTTTATGAAAATAAATCGAAAAAATACCGAACCGTACCGAAAATTTACAATGTGAAAAATATATTTATATATTAAGTTTAAAAATAATAAGCATTAAATTTTCTCTAGGGCCTTAGAATTATGAAATAGTTACAAGATAACAAGTAATTAAACTTAAAATCCTAATTCCCAAACCTATTTTGCTGCTCCTATCGAAACTAAATTATTTTCAGCATATTCACTAGCAAAACACAAGATATTGTAGCGATTATGAGTAGCAAACTACAATGTATTAAATATGTTTCTTTTCGTAGATTAGATTTATCTTTTGAATATTTAATCTTATATAGACTTTATTCTTGAGACCCTACTTGGTTAATATCCTTCCACTCGTGTGATTTATATTTTTTTTGTATTTGCTTTGTTTCTTTTCCATTGACATAGAATAATTGATGGATCTATACTCTAGCCATCGTTCATATTTTATTAATTTATCACATTTTAAACTGTAAAAATATCTAGAGAGTTTCGTTAAGTCCTATAAAAGTACGTATGTTATTTCACTCCATACTAGTGATTTTGACATGACATTTAAAAAACTACCGAATATTTACCGAACCGTACTGATATCGAATAGAAACAGACATGATTGGGACGGTTTCGAAAAGTCTAATTTTAGTTATACATAATAGATTAACCAAAAAATTGGTATGGTATAAATTTTATAAAGTAACCGGCTAAACTGAACCATTGATACCCCAACATATATCCATCTCTACACTAATATATACAACTATATTACCAAACTATAGGCACCACTATCAATCACCAGCTCTAATCAAAAGTGTAACAACAATAACTAAGTGTAATGACCCGGTAGGTCATCTCATGTTTTGAAACTTAATTCTGTAATTTGAAGCCTTACAAATCATGTTTAGACCTTCCTCGATTTGCATGCGTAATTCGGGAATCTTTCCGAAAAGATTTTATGTAAAAACTATCAAAACTAAGAAATTTTGCCTAAATTTGAGTTGATTTCAGTTAATATTTTTTATAAACAAACTTAGATTCGTGTTTTGAGGGTCCCGATGGGTATGTATCGTGATTCAAGACTAGGGCGTATTCCCGAAATCAAAATCAGAGGCTCCTAACCCAAGATATCGGACTTTATGAAAAGTTGAAAGTTAAAGGCTTAATAAATTTGAAGTGTTTGACCAAAATTTGACTTTTGGATAACGGGACCATATTTTAGTTCCGAAACTCGGTATAGTTCCAATATCATATTTATGATTTATCTTAAAATTTGATGAGAAACGAGTTGGTTTGACGTGATTCGGATGTCCGATTGAGAAATTAGAAGTTTCAAAGTTTTCTTAAAAAATCTATTTTATTTGGTGTTCAATTCGTAGTTCTAGGTGTTATTTTGGCGATTTGATCGCGCGAATAAGTTCTTATGATATTTTTATAGTGTGTACTTTTAGTTTAGAGCCCTAAGGGATCAGATGAGTTTCGGATAGGATAGAGTGAAAATTGACTTGGAACAATTGCTAGTGTATCTTATCTTGTTGCATGCCTATGATATCGCATTTGCGATCAGGCATCGCTGCAACCTCTGAGGGGTTCGCATTTGCGAGATTCTCATTGCAAATACGAAAAGAAGCAAGGCCATATACGTTTCTCATTTGCGAAACACCCTTCGCATTTGCGAATACATGGGTCGCATTTGTGATCCTCGGGTTACGCATTTACGAACATTTTTTCGCATTTGCAAAGGCAGCAGAAGTGTGGGAGCTTCACATTTGCGAAGCTTCTTTGGAATTAGTGAACAAGTCGAATTTGTGACGTATGCAACTAGGTAAATATGACTTGGACGGGATTTCTCCCGTTCTTCAAAACCTAATATCTTAGAGGCGATTTTCCAAAGAAATTTTCTTCCCCTAGTCATTGGTAAGTGATTCTAATATAGTTTCTCTCAATCTTTCACAATATTTTACAAACTTTTAACCTAAAATCTAAGGTTTTCATGGTGAAACTGGGGGGTTGGATAGAAACTATAGATTTGATAATTTGGGGATTTAGATCACAAATTAAGGTCAGATTCCATAACAATTGTATAACCGGATTTTGGGGTGAATGGGTAATCGTGTTTGGTCCGAATTTTAGGTTTCGATCAACCGACCTAGGTTTTGACTTTTTTTGACTTTTTAATAATGGTCGAAATTGTATTCTTTGCAATCGTGGGTAGTTCCTAAGGCTCAGTTAGAATCATTTGGTTAGTAATATGCTAGATTCTACTGGTTTGGAGGTTCGTTTGAGAGGAAAAGTTGTTATTGAGCTTTGAATTTGGCCGTTTGAGGGAAGTAAGTGTTGTGGTTAACCTTGGCTTGAGGGATTAAGTCTTATTTGCCTATTTGATACGTATTTGATTGTTGGGTACAATGTATAGGTGAGATGACGAGTACTTATTCATTGTTTTCGGATCATAGCATACGAGTGGGTCTTATTCATGTAATTGTTTCTTTCTGCGATCATATTATCCATGCTTAGACTAGTTAATCGTTATGTTTATTCGTTCTTATCATGTCTGCGCACTTTGGTAATAAAGTAGTATTGATTCAATGATGAGGTTAGTATTGTAAAACTAAATATTGAAGTCAGACTTGTTATTGTGATTTCTATCTCCATATTGTCATTGTTCATTGCTTGACGGTGAGGAGGAGTGTTAATGCACGAAGGATGATGTCGTGCCATATTATGAGTGTTAATGCACGAAGGGTGATGTTGTGCCATGTCATGAGTTTTAATGCACGAAGAGTGATGACGTACCATGTTATGAGAGAGTTATTGTACGAAGGGTAATGCCGTGCCGTTTCTATTATTTCATATGGTGAGGTTGAGGGTAAAATCACGAAGGGTGATGTCGTGCAGTTTCTTTTGCTGTGTTTACTAGTTCCTATCTGTTTAAGGTATATTGGTTGATCAAGTTCTTATTACTGTTGTGATACGTATCTTCTGATCCCCTCAGTATGTCCCCATCCCGCACTTGTCTAGTTTTTATTTGACATTATCTTTGTACATATACTGTTAAATTGAACAAGTCTATTTTGGGGTGTTGCCTTTGCGTCGTCACTACTTTGCCGAGGTTAAGCTCGACACATACCAGTATATGGGGTCAAGTTGTGCTGATACTGCACTCTGCACGTCCTGTGCAGATTTTTGTATTGGTCCCAATTGACCTAGAGGCATATCAGCTCGGACCGGACCACCGGAGACTCAAGATAGATCTGTCGGCATTCACAGACCTTGAAGTCCCTGTCTATTTCTTCTGTTTTACTGTTTCTTTCATTCAAACAGTTGTACTTCTTTCAAACTTTTACTTGTAGTAAATCTTAAAATGTTCGTGAATTTGTGAAATTAGATCCGGGCAGTAGTAAATGATGACGTTATTATATTATTCTGCACTCGTTGTATTTCACTTTTAATTTATTTACTGTTATTTATTGAATTGAATAAGGTTTGATATGATAATCTTCTAACATTAGCTTGTTTAAAAACTGAAATATTAGGACTTATCACAATTCCGACGGTAAATATTCCGAATCGTGACACTAAGCCTTTTAGGTGATATGGAATCAAATAAGATGAGTGACTGAAAGATGAAAAATTGAGCAAGAAGTCGTAAATATAGTATTTCCAATTTCTGCCTTTTGTTCTTGGAGAGAGAACCTTTTCAATAATGTAATCCGTCTCGGATGACTCTCTTATTAGCATGCAACATTCTGGAACTAATTGGATTATTTCTTTACTTTTTTTCTATTCTTATGTTGGGTTTAACTTTTATATATTATCAGCATAAAATAATATATGCATTCACTTAAAAGGTAACAAAATTAACTACGAAAAATCAATAGATCTACTAAGTTGGGGCAAAAAAAAGTTATACAGAATATTGTAAAGATTCATTTATATTGTCAACAAATATTAATTAAATCCTTATTTTATGTTTGAGACTCTTTATATGTATAATAAAGTTGAGTGGAAATGATTACAAGAAATTATATCGTTTGAAAGGCTCCGACATGTCGTTTTAAGAATTAGCGTCTTGTTTAACTGTTTAAGACCTCGAGGAACTTCGTAATACGCATTATGACTCGTATGTATGGTCAAGTTTAGTTTTCGTAAGATTTGGAGCTAAATTTAAAAAAAATCAAAATCTTATTTTTGAAGCTCAAATGGAAAGGGTTGACCGAAGAGTTTAGTTTTGAGCAAACGACCCCAAATTGGAAGTTTAATAATGTCAATAGCTTTGTATGGTAATTTCGGACTTAGACGTATGTCCGAATTTGGATTTAGAAGCCCATAGGACAAATTCGGCGCATTTTGGCGAAATAAGAAAGTTGACATGTTCTAATTATATTATTTTATATGTGGAAGAGGTCTATTACCATAATGGATACCAAATAAATATACTAGCAACTGGAGTCATACTATAAGATATATGAGGTCTAAGGAAAGTCCTAAGTCTAAGCGAAGTTGGAAACTTTCATAATATACTAAAGTTGCAAATGAGTATACACATGACTCACTTTGGACGAGCATATCGACATGTATATAACGACTTGTGTGATGGAAAACCTATCAAATTAAAGCTCTTTGGGTGTAGTTCCTAACGCATCAAAGCGTTAGTCATTTAGAGGTGTATACATAAAGTTATGACCATTTTACTGGACATATGTCATAAGCACACCCAGGCGCGCGGCCGCGCCAAAACCGCGCGGAATGAGAAGTTTTCTGCATGTGAGCGCGGCAGGAGCGCGGAAGAAGCATGAAATGCCCAAAATACCCCTACGCAGTGTAAAAACCGAAGCGGTCCAATATTTCTTCCATTTTTGGTCATTCAACCTCGGATATGGGCAATTTCAAATGGGTGTTTCACGATTTCGACTTGGGTAAGTGTTCTATATCCAGAAGTGATTACATTTCATAAATCTACATCAATATTCATCATTTCTTTCGAATTTGGATGAAAGAAATTATTATTTATGTAAAGTTTTCCAGAAAAAAATTAAAGATTTGAAGGTCCATTTCACATCGGAATTCGATAATTCTTGTATGGTTGAACTCGTATCGAAATGGGTTGTTGAATTTTATTAGTTTTGTCGGATTCGATATGTGGACAACACGTGCAATTTTGAGCTAAATTCCGTATTTTAATTCGGAAGATGTGTAAATTCATATGGAATTGGTTCCTACGATTCGTATTGAATATTTTGAATTATTATGACTAGATTTGAAGCTTCGGAAGAATTCGCGAGGCAAAGCTTGTCGGAATTTTGAATTGATAGCAAAGTGAAGTAAGTGTTTGGTCTAACCTTAGCTTGAGGAATTAGGAGTTGTGTCCTATTTGTCATGTGTTATTTGTTGAGTATGACGTATAAGCACGGTGACGAGTATGTATACGTTGGTTTCACGCATGCCCGTGAGTCTTATTCTTTGATTAATGTGACTCCATTTCGTATTGTATATGCTCTATATGATAATTTTTATTGAGGAATATGACTTGTGGAAGTATTATTGTTAATTGAACATGGAAGAGCATTGGCTTAAGTTGAGAATTGAATTGTTGAACATTTTAGAGCATTGGCTCAAGTTGAGAATTGAATTGTTGAACATTATAGAGCATTGGCGCAAGTTGAGAATTGAATTGTTGAACATTGTAGAGCATTGTCTCAAGTTGAGAATTGAATTGTTTGAACATTTTAGAGCATTGGCTCAAGTTGAGAATTAAATTGTTGAACATTATAGAGCATTGGCTCAAGTTGAGAATTAAATTGTTGAACATTATAGAGCATTGGCTCAAGTTGAGAATTTAGTTGTGAATTAAACGTGAAAGAAGAAAGGAGAGAGAGAATCATAATATTGTCTCCCTTGCCGGGATGTTGTTGTTTTGATGTTCTTTTCCTTGCGGGGGATTTGGATGTCGTACTATTGTTCCCTTGCCGAGATTTTATTGTGATTTCATTTATTTCCTTGCCCTTATTTCCTGTGATTGTTGTTTGGTTGAGGAAGAGTGTTAAAGCACGAAGGGTGATGCCGTGTATGATTTTGTGAGGAAGAGTGTAAAGCATAAAGGGTGATGTCGTGCCGCACGATAAACAATGGTATGTTGATTATATTGATTTTATGGTGAGGATGAGAGTAAAAGCACGAAGTATGATGCCATGCACTTGTCCTTGATTTTCCCTTTTTCTAATTGAGTTATGTTGTTATTTACATTTATTTATGAATTTTCTGTTGTTACTTGATTTTATTTCGCTGTTATAAATTCCCTTACCCTATTTGCCTTGTGTTTGTTGCTTAGGTGAGGAGAAGTGTAAAGCACAAAGGAAGATGCCGTGTATTATTTTGGTGAGGGAGTGTTAAAGCATGAAGGGTGATGCCGTGTATTATTTTGGTGAGAGAGTGTTAAAGCACGAAGGGTGATGCCATGTACTTTTTGCCATTTGTTATGATTTCTTTTTGTTATCTCTATGTTGAGTTGTACTCCTTCCGTGATTATTTTGTCTCCATTGTAATTGTTGTTATCAATTTAAGTATTTTAATGGTTTAGACTCCTTTACGACTGTGATCCTTTGTGTGGGATCCATAGTGTTGACAATATTTCACCCTATTTATTTTATATATATTCAATACTTCAAATTCCAACAACTGTTACATTTTTAACTCAATTGATTTCTCATATAAACTTTCCTTAAACCGTTTGAGGTGGTACTTACTTAAAAGGGAATTTCTTCTATGTTTTGATTTATTAATTTCTCGTTTCAAAGGTTATTCATTCGATGTTGTACTTTAATTGAAAATGGTATTTTCTTTATCAAACAATTTCTAAAAATAACTTCATCTTTTCTTGTTGATTTCCTATTTTGGTTGGGAGTTGTACTCTACTTTTTGTTAAGTGAATGAGGCTTCTTGAACATTCTTAATTGTATTGGGTTATGGAACCTATGAACTGAGTAATATGAGGATATTGTTGTGCAATATGAGAAAGAAATGTGTGGACACGAGGTGCCATGAAAATATAAAAGTGGGTTGAGACCTATATTATTTATGATTATGAAATGAGGCGTCACAATGTGACCTTTACTCGAAAGAATTGTATTCGAAAGATGCTTACTTGGAAGAAACTTATTTGAAGGAAATATCTTCGAAATACATTCATTGAAAAGCATATTATATTAGAGATTATTACTTGAAGGATTTATAGGCGAAAGATATATATTTGAAAGACTTGACTAATTGATTACACTTGTATC
The DNA here is from genome assembly GCA_034376525.1 of Nicotiana benthamiana. Taxonomy (NCBI): domain Eukaryota; kingdom Viridiplantae; phylum Streptophyta; class Magnoliopsida; order Solanales; family Solanaceae; genus Nicotiana; species Nicotiana benthamiana. Next base: position 178,405,235 of record CM067339.1, read on the forward strand.
TATTATTTGTTGAGAAACATTTGCGAGCATGTGATTTTTGCCTTATATGAAATACTATCATAAATTCAAACAAAATAATTTTTTTTATTTATTTACAATTTTATGAATTTTTATGGTATTTTTCGTTAATCGTTTGCATTTTTCTTGTGCATTTTAATTAGTGAAAAAGGTACAAAAATATGGTGCGTGTGCATTTAGAAATTGATTTGATATTTTTCAAGAAATAATTAGCAAATAGTCATTTTTATAAAGAAGAAAAATCAAAAAATAGTTTAATTTGCACTTTTAATTTTAACTTTAATTTTTAAGTGATTTTTGTTTTAATTTTATTTTAATTATTTGTGATAATAATTATGTAGGCTTAATTAGTATTTTTATCGCTTAAGTGGGGATTTTATAATTTAATTTAGATTTTTAGTTTAAGTTTGAAAATTTTAAAAAAAAAAGAAGAAAGAAAAAGAAATCTGAAAAATTAAATAAAAAAAAAAGAAGAATATAACAATTGGGCCAATTTCTAGGCTAAGCCAAGCCCCAAACCGGTCCAAACCACAACTTAACCAGGTCCAGCCCCCCTTTACCCAAAACGTCGCAGTTTCAGTAGATTAAATCCTAGTCGTCTAGGTTTTTAGATCCAACGGCTCGGAAGCCTACACCCTTTAGTGTATAAGTATCCAAACACCCCACCCCACCCCTAAAACCCCTGTCCCCCGTCTCTAACCCCTCTCACACCTGAACCCTAGAACCAGCCTCTCTCTGCCGCCTACTGCCTACCGTCGCCGTCGCCGGCCGAAAATCGCCTACGGCGGCAACGGAATTCCAATTGCCGTCAAAGGACAGCTAGTCCAAAGGACAAATTTCCACTGCCAAACATCTACATATTGATTGATAATTGTGCAAAACATGATATTGGTTCTTTCGTGGATTGTTACGCAGGCTATCACCAGATTTTGAAGGATGCAGAGAAGATAGCGTTCATCACACCATGGGGAACATATTGCTAAAGAGTCATGTCTTTCGACCTAAAGAATGCTGGAGCAACCTATATGAGGGCAATGATAACCATATTCCATGATATGATACATAAGGAGATTGAGGTCTATGTGGATGATGTAATTGTGAAATCCAGGAAGCAATCTGACCACGTCAGAGATCAGAGAAAATTCTTCCAGTGGTTCCGCAGGTATAATCTCAAACTCAATCCGGCGAAATGCACTTTTGATGTTCCATCGAGGAAGTTGCTAGGGTTCATAGTCAGCCGTCGAGGCATTGAGCTAGATCCATCGAAGATTAAATCCATACAAGAATTGCCGGAGGAACAAAACAGATGTGATGAGTCTGTTGGGGAGATTGAATTACATCAATAGATTTATTGCTCAACTCACAAAAACTTGTGAGCCCATCTTGAAGCTGTTGAAAAAGGATGTTGCGGTCAAATGGATAGAAGAATGCCATGAGGCTTTTAATAAAAAAAAAAGGATACTTGTTGAACCCACCGGTATTGGCCCCACAGGATCCAGGAAGGCCTTTAATCTTATATTTGACAGTTTTGGACAATTCATTTGGATGTGTGCTGGGTCAGCACGATGTCACTGGGAGGAAGGAGCAGGCCATATACTACCTTAGCAAGAAATTCACAACTTATAAGGTTAAGTACACTCATCTTGAAAGGAAATGTTGCGCCCTAACTTGGGTAGCACAAAATTTGAAGCACTACCTGTCATCGTACACTACTTACCTCATCTCATGCCTGGACCCGTTGAAGTATATCTTTCAAAAGCCTATGCCCACGGGAAGGCTTGCAAAGTGGAAAATCCTTCTCACCGCGTTTGACATTGTCTATGTGACTGGAACTGCAATGAAAGCACAGGCATTGGCGGATCATCTGGCCGAGAACTCGGTGGACGAAGAATATGAACCTTTAAAGACATACTTCCTGGATGAGGAGGTAATGCATATTGATGAGGTAAAATAGGGAGAGAAGCTGGGATGGAATTATTCTGCTATGGGACGCCAACAAGAAAGGCATCGGGATAGAAGCAATACTTATTTCTGAAACGGGGCACCATTACCCCGTTACAGCTCAGATCCGCTTCTATTGAACCAATAATATGGTAGAATATGAGGCATGTATTTTGGGTCTAAGGTTATCTGCATACATGGGTGTTCAGGAAGTCTTGGTCTTGGGGGACTAGGACCTTCTAGTACACCAAATTCAAGGGGATTGGGAAACACGAGATTTGAAGCTCATACCATACCAGCAGTGTCTGCATGATGCCTTGACCACTTTGGCATCAATGTTACATAATCCAGATAAGGCTTATATTGACCCACTGCATATCCAAGTCAATGATTAACATGCTTAACCATCATGACCGAGGTACATTCAGGAGTTTGTGGACCTCATATGAGCGGGTATGTTTTGTCAAAGAAGATCCTCCGGGAAGAGCATTATTGGCTCACCATTGAGTGAAACTGTATCAGTTTCGTGCGCAAATGTCATTAATGTCAGGTGCACAAATGTCATTAATGTCAGGTGCATGGAGACTTGATTCACTCTCCGCCATCTGAATTGCATACAATGTCTGCACCATTGCCCTTCATTGCTTGGGGCATGGATTTCATCGGGCCCATCGAGCCGGCAGCTTCCAATGGATACATGTTCATCCTGGTTGCTATTGATTATTTCACCAAGCGGGTCAAAGCTAAAACCTTCAAGGCAGTGACCAAGAAATTCGTGGTCGACTTTGTGCATTCAAATATCATTTTGCCAGTTTGGAATCCCTAAGACAATCATCACTGACAATGGAGCAAATCTCAATAGTCATTTGATGAAAGAGGTACGTCAGCAGTTTAAGATTATGCATCACAACTCCATCCCCTACCGCCCTAAGGCGAATGGAGCAGTTGAGGCAGCCAATAAGAACATAAAGAAGATACTTCAAAAAATGGTGAAAGGTTCCAGGCAATAGCATGAGAAGCTACCCTTTGCATTGTTAGGCTATCGCACTACTGTTTGCAACTCGGTAGGGGCAACTCCGTATTTGTTTGTGTATGGAACAGAGGCAGTAATACCGGCTAAAATTGATATCTCATGATGATGAGTGGATTGTCGCCGAAGTAGAAATCAATGATGATGAGTGGATTAAAGCTCGTTGGAGCAATTAAGTTGATTGAGGAGAAAAGACTAGCAACAGTGTGTCACGGACAGTTGTATCAACAGAGAATTGCTAGAGCATATAACAAGAAGGTTCCCAAGATTTTAGTGTATCACTAATGTATCATCAGTGTATATATATTGTACAATGACAGTCTATTTTGTATATATTTTGTATAGTGACAGTCTATTTAGTATATATTTTATACAATGACAGTCTATTTTGTATATATTTTGTATAGAGACAATATATTATATACAAAATATATAGTGATAATCTATTTTGTATATTTTGTATAGTGACAGTCTATTTAGTATATTTTTTGTATAATAACAGTCTATTTTTGTATATATTTTGTATAGTGATCTAATATGACCTATTATTGATGTCTAGTTTTACTGGACAATCAGTTAGCTTAAGGTATTCACTATATCTTTTACTTGACAAACAATAGGTCATAGTAAATCATTTTCAGTATATTTTGTATCATTTAAAGCCCAAAATTCATCTCCATACCCCCAGAATCCTCTTTAACAGATTCATGAAGGTCCAAGAGCAAATTTGCCCAGAATTATAACAGGAATTTGTTTTGCAAATAAGTTGTATGTATGAACATTCAGATACACTATTTTTTTCTCACCTTTCATAAGACGTATGACAGAAGTAAAAAAGTAGCTAAATGGAGCTCATAATGTGATATTGATGTGGATTCCAAACTTTAAGGTTTGGTAAAGTAGAAATCACTTCAGACCAAAAAAAAGTAGAAAGAACTATGCCTCTGTTTTCATTTGTGTGTAACATTAGCCTCTGTCCCTTAGGGTAAATCTGGTAAATTTAAAATCATAAACATAGAAAAATGCCATTGCATAAAAATGACATGGATAACCTACGAGGCAAAATCTTATAAGTGAAACCACATCTCCTGACAAGTCTAAGTCTTTCTTCTGTCAATTTCTTAAAATTCGGAAGAAAACTCTTCATTGCATCATATCCATGGAAAAATACCGCCGTCAACATTGTCTTCAAATGTTCACTAGGAAGTTAGAGTTTTGAGAAGGTGGTGGTTGTGGTAGTGGGAGAAAATGAACGGATGATGACAGCAGCGGAGAGAGCGGAGGAAGATGCATAGAGATGGGGAATAGTGACAGTGGTCTTGGATTAGTTTTTTAATAAATTTTGAGCTATAAAATACATACTTCAATTTTGTGACTAGCATTGATATTAATTTCTAGTAGCTGCTCATAAATAAAGTTTGCTCAATATCCATCCTACCAATAGCAGGAAGATGGTCAATCACCAAAGCAAGCCTCAACTCAATTTGCGTATGAGAGAAAATGATGAATATGATCTCTTACGCTTGCGTGTAGCTTCAAAGTAATCTCTTAAGAATGTACTCAGCATGTTTGATCCTTTATTTTTGTCAAAACTTAACATTTTTAATTTCGATCAAATATTTGATAATTTATGTTCCTTATTTGATTGAAACTGTAGGAAAAAAAATACTCCCTTTATTTTAATTTATGTAAACTTATTTAATTTGACACGAATTAAAAAGAAAACAAGTTCACAGGAATACAACCTTAAACATCAAGAATATCTAATTAAATCCTATAAAATAGGACACAAAATTGTACGAGCCAGTAGCCACCAAAAGATACCAAAACTAGTATAGAAATTACACCTCAAAAAAGTTGCACCAAACTAATAGCAAAAATTACAAAAATTGTACCTCTAGATGTGAGGTCCCGCTAATCTTTTTTCCCACAATTTCCGCCAAATTACGTTAAATACGAAGATTCCTCCAGGACTCATGGGGCATTGAATCAATCATATAATATGGACAAACAACGACGGTTAATTAGTTTTTTTAACTGCATATATACAGAAAAGATGATACTTTCCTCAAAGTTACTCACAGAAGAACACAATCCTTTCTGGAAATGTTATAAGCCATGGAAAAGGATATGAAAAGCTAATTAGGTGAAGACATGGAAGTTTATCATGCTGATTGAAATGACATTAGATTCAAATATCATGATACTTACCACTGATATATTATTGAATATTGTTGGTACTTTATAATTTACACAGCATCTCATGATACAAGCAAATAACACCTAGAGGCCAGTTGTTTCATTCATTATCTGATAGCTACCCGCAGCTTACTGCCGAATCTTCACTTTTTTTCGCCAAATGTGCCCACAAGCTCACAGCCATATCTCTCAAAAGCTGTCCCAGAGAGCTCGATGTAAGTTATTGCAGCTTCATCCATAAAGTATCCTTTTCCATTTATGGGGTGTAGAAAATCCATTTACTGCGCTGCAAATAGAGCTGGACCCTGACCAAATTAAGAAGAAAAGTTTGCAGTCAATGTATTGCTTGATCAGATATGTAATACAAGTTGAGGTTTTCACGTTCCTGCTCACCACCAGCTGCTTTTCAAGTTCTTGGTTAGCTTTACTAGTGTAAAAATCATAAGTCCAGTTTAAAATAACTACTAATACAATACAATAGGTAACAACCATCCAAACAATATTTCTTGCTCCTCCCACCCAAAGAAATAATTCTGCTTAGTTGTTTGACAGTTTGTTCACTAATAAAGCAGAAATGTGTAGGCCAACAGTGACATTATTCTGATACAATCTATTGCATTACACGTGGAGAAACACAAGCAGGTTATTTGGATTCACAGAGTAGGAGGAGAAAAGAATCAACCAAACAATTCCTAGGCTATGGCTGAAATAACCCTTATGACTGTTTCAGATACGAAGTTTTTCAGTTCAGTAATCAGAATACGGGTTCTAAGTTCTAACAGAGATATCAAATGTATGGTAGTTGGTGCCAAAGGCCTACAAAGAAAGTAGTGTCCTTTACTAAAGGCAGTAACTAAGTAACTATTGCCTGTTGACAATGGCTAAAATAGCCCTCAAATTCATTTCAGATACTTCGTTACTCAGTTCAGAAATCAGCATAGGTATTCTAACAGAGATTTGCAGGTTTTGTAGGCCAATAAAGAAAGTCGATTTCGCTTCTGGCTGATGCAATGGGTTAGTGTGTGATTGACACATCTTACACCAAGTACCATTCCCCCTTCAACCCATGAGCCCAAGCTTTCCACAGAGTAATCCCATTTCAGAAGCACTTCAATGTAATCACGAAAAGTACCATAGTATTTAAAAATGCTAATGCTAATGCTGGTACTAAATGTTAGTCAGCTTCAGCTTTTCCCTTACCTACTATATGGCTTTACCGAGATAGTTTATGCAAGATTGCTACTTTCAAATTTACCCAACAAATAAATAGCCCAATAAACACATACATCACGAGTTATTGTTTTACTCTGTAAGTATATGATAGTGAACCTCAATCTTTACAACAACAACCCAGTATAATCCCATTTAGTAGGGTCTGGGGAGGGTAGTGTGTACGCAGACCTTACCCCTACCCTTGGGTAGAGAGACTGTTTCCAAATAGACCCCCCCCCATCCTTCCCTCCAAGAACTTCCCACCTTGCTCTTGGGGAGACTCGAACTCACAGCCTCTTGGTTGGAAGTGGGGGTTGCTTACCATCAGAGCAACCCCTCTGGTCTGAACCTCAATCTTTAATCATGAAAATTAATTTCTCAAAGGAGCACCAAGCACCCTGAATACGTTATCACTACATAACCTCTGAAGTCTGATCTAGTAATTTTGTTCTCCCTTTTAGCTAAACAGGTCTAATTCTGATACATCAAACAGGAGTAATGAGAGTACATCGTTTTAGTCAGTAGACTGGTTAGCATATATAAATATAGCACAAATCCTGGAACAGCTGGATATGCAAATACATAATAAAAGAGAATGCTTTAAAGACTAACCAAGCTAGGTCCTCACAGCTAGTGCATCAATCAGCAGCAAATGGGGCAAAGCACCAACCCATTTTCATTACACTCAGTACATTTCACCACCACAGTTCTCCCCTCTTTCTGTTCCATGTCTTCCTTCACTATCATCACCATCTTGCAGCTCCCATTACACGCAAAACAAGGCAAGAACCTAACACCCCCACAACCCTCACAAACAAAACCAGCTTTCACCTTAGGCAAACCTTGAAGAAAATCCCCTAAATTCCCTTCCTCCACAATCCTCATCACCTCCTCAGCTCCACCTATATACCTCCCTCTAAGAAACACCCTAGGAGGTATTAACTCAGTGCTCTGTTTACCCTTCATCAGCTCCTTCAATTCTTCCCTGAAACCCCTATCCATTGAAATATCCCTTTCTGAATACAGAACCCCAAGCCCCTCAATTGCTGATCTCACTGCATTACAAGCCTCAAAAGTCCTCCTCACACCCCTCAACGTCGTCGTATAGATCACTATTTTATCTTCACCATTTGGGGGACAAAGCTTTTCAAACCCATCAAGCTTGGAATCACAAGAATTTAATCTTGTTGGCTTAAAAATATCAGTTTTATCAACCACATCGTTAAAACATGGAATATTTGGGCTTGAATTCTCTTTGTTAGGGAACGATTTCAAGAACCTGAAGCTAGAATCAGGGGTACACAACTTGGGTAAAGTTGAAAACCGAAAACTGTCACTGATAGGTGTCATGGAGGTGGAATCAAGACCAGCCATAAGCTCCCAAGAATTGATAATATCGGAGGTGTGTGACTTGAGGGTTCTGGGTTCAGACAAGGGGCTTGGGAAAAGTGAACCAAGAGTGTGGCGAGGGGGTGGGGTAGGGGTAGGAGGGACAGTGGTGGTGGTGGTGGTGGGGGAGGAGGGTGGAGGAGAGGAAGGTGGGTCAAGGGTTAAGAAACCATAAGTAGTGGAAGTGAGAGAGACAATGTGATGGCTGAAACCGGCGGCAGAGCCACCCATTTGGGTGAATTCATTGTCCTGGTTGAGCAAAGTTGATGAAACGCAACCCATTATCGCAATGGCAGAAGAAACTAGAGGAGTCAACGAATTTTGGAGGGTGAGGTGATGAGTGTGAAGAGGACAAAGTGAGTGTAAAAGGGATCAGAGAGTAGAATACAGGAGAAGACTTTTCTGAAGCGTGAGAAAGATTTTGATAATAGTACTACAATACTTGTTTAATGGCGGAGTTCGAGGAGTTTGCATTCAATTTTTGAAAAATGACAGTGGTGGACATAGACGTGTGGGATTGTGGGAGCAGATTGCTTTCTTTTTTGCGTTTTTGGTACTTTTACCGCTCAAATATTTCATTTTCAAATCCAACCCCTTGAGTTACTGTTTCTGTCGTAAAGCCTAAAAAGGGAGCCTACCCCCATTCACTTTTTTCCCTTTTTCTTACTTGTATTTCTTTCTCTTTCTTTTTTTGTTGTATAATCAACAAAAATAACTACCCAATATAGTCTGGGTTCTCGTTATTGAATAATCAGTAAATATGGATTTGAAATCAGATGTTCATTTTAATGTGTAAATTTAACTAAATTCACTAGACAACAAGTCTAATCCTATTGTTCACTTTCTTTATGTTTATTTGTCACTATATAGGTTCTTTTTCAAATGCCTAATGATTTTTCACCACTTAAATTTGTTAGGACTTTTAAAAGTCGATACATGAACTTGCACTTTTTTATTTGAATATTTCTACTTGATGCAACAAATACTAATAAATACATTTGCAGTGTTTAAAAAAGCGCTCGCTTCATCGCTTTAAGCGAGAAGCGAAGCGAGGCAGTCATGTCATCGCTTCATAGACCTGAAGCGACTCTGGTACAAAAAAGCAACTGCTTCTCTGTAAAAATCGAGAAGCGGTGAAGCGAGCAGAAGCGAGAGAAGCGACTACTTCTTTGTTTAAATTAACCCAAGCCCTATTTAATTAACCAAAGCCCAGAAACACTGTCTGCACCTGCGGTAAACCATAAAGTTTATCTGGAGTCCAGAAACAACAAGACTAGGTTTTTCATCAACACGAACAGCGATTTCTTCTTCTCTTCTTCATCAGCTTCAGATTTCTGAAATTATCTCAAGTTCTTCAGCATGTATGTTTTTATTTTCATTCTTCTTCTTCTTCTAATCTTCTTCTTCTTCTTCTTCTTCTTCTTCTTCTTCTTCTTCTTCTTCTTCTTCTTCTTCTTCTTCTTTTCTTTTTCTTTTTCTTTCTAAACGTCCAAAAAGCGCCGAAATACTAATGAATTTTTTCCAGAAAATTTCTGCCCATTTCTACTGCTGCTTCAAAAATCTTTTCCAGAAAATTTCTTCTTCTTAAATATTTTTATTCTTAGTTCTTATTGTCTTTCTTATGTGTTATGTATTTGATATTTTAATGGCGCCAAAAGAAGATAGGAAAGACCCGGCTTGGGCTTACTCTGAAAAAGATTACGAGACCCAAGATAGCCATTAGATGTCTTTTTTGTGATAAGATTACAAATGGAGGAATCTATCGTCAAAAATCACATCTAATTGGTGGTGATCCAAATGTCGCATCTTGTCCTAAAGTTCCGGGGCATGTGAAGGAAGAATTGAAAGCATACAATCAAAAAAAGAAAGAGCTAAAGACTCAAAGTCAAATGATTCATGAACAAGAACTTTATAATCTTGATGACGATGATGATGAAACGGAAGAAGGTGACGATGCTTCGTCGCATCCACAAAAATCACAAAAGCGGGGAAGGATGCTTCCACCAATGTCTTCTAGTTGTGAATCTACTAGAAGGACCAAAGGTCCTATGGATTGTTACTTCTCACAAAAATCTGGAAATAAGGGAGGAAAAAGTTGTAATCCTCAAGTTGATGCAAAAGCGATTTTGAGGGACCGTGCAGTTATCTGCTTTGCCCGGTGGATGTATGATGCAGGTCTTCCTTTTAATTGTGTTGATTATACTGACACTTTTGCTGCTTTTATTGAGGTCGTAGGCCAATACGGTCCAGAAATGAAGCGTCCAACTTATTTTGAAGTTAGAGGGCCATATCTAAAAAGGGAGGTGGAAGAGGTGAACAAAATCGTGGAGGAGCACAAAGTAGAATGGAACAAGTTTGGTTGTTCCATAATGATGGATAAGTGGACGTCGAGAAATGGAAAAATGATCATCAATATCTTGGTGAATTCTCCTTAGAGAAGCCTGTTTCTTGAGTCCGTTGATGCAAGCGACTCTTCGACTGATTCAACCAAAATTTTCTCCTTGTTCAAGAGTACAATAGACTCTATTGGAGCAGACAATGGTGTTCAAGTTGTCACGGACAACGCCAGTGAAAATGTTAAAACTGGTGAAATGATGTCTGCTTGCTACCGGCATATCTATTGAACTCCGTGTGCAGCACATTCTGTTAATTTGATCTTTGATGATATTTTCAAGGAAATACCCTTCAGTATTGTCTTTAATCAGGAAATTAGAGTGCATTCCTATATTGTTCAAAGGCCTTTATTATTGAACATGATGAAGATATTCACCAAACAAAGAAGCTTGGTGAAATATGCAATGACAAGATTTCCTACTGCTTTCTTGACTTTGGCTAGGATGTATGAACAAAAAAGCAATTTGAAAAAGTTGTTTGTTTCAAATGAGTACACTAGCAGTGCCTATGGAAGGGAAGCTCGAGGGAGAGATATGCGGATATTATACTTTCTCCTTCATTCTGGAACAATGTGGTTCATGCATTGAAGATAGGTGGCCTTTAGTTAAAGTGCTTCGTTTGGTGGATGGCGAGAAAAGGCCACCATGGGCTACTTGTACGAAGCAATTGATAGGGCAAAAGAGGCTATTTAAGCCTCTTTTAGTGATCAAAGAAAATATAAAAGACTCTTTGAGATCATAGATAAAAGGTGGGATAGTGAGCTTCATAGCCCTTTGCATGCAGCTGGACTTGTTTTGAACCCGGAACTATTTTACGCCAATGAATAGAGGATTCTAGGAGATGAGCCTTTATGGAGTGGATACTATGAATGCATTGAGAAGTTGATACCTGAAGAATCCGTGCAAGATAAAATCACACAGCAATTTAGTATTTATAGGAAACAACTTTTTGGAAATAACATGGCCATTAGACAGAGAACGACGAAGTCACCAGGTGAGCGAGGGCTTATATGTTGTTTTATAGTTAATAAGTTATTTCTTTATTAATATTATGTTTTGAAAATTTGTTCTACTTCTGAAGTTGAATGGTGGAAGCAATATGGTCATTCCACTCCAGATTTACAAAAGTTTTCCATCAAGGTTCTAAGTCTAACATGTAGTTCATCCGGGTGTGAAAGGAATTGGAGCGTGTTTGAGCATGTAAGAACTAAGAAGAAAGATTTAGTATATTGAGATAATTAAATTAAATCTCAATTGTTCTAATATTACTAATTACTTATTATTTGCAGATTTATACCAAGTGTCTCAATGATCTAGTCTTCATTAAGTACAATAGAACATTGAGGTGTTGTTACAACGCTCGTAATGTAATTGATCCAATTAGTTTGGACAACATTGATGATGCTAATGAGTGGCTAACTGGAGTCCCGGAAGATTATGCAGATGAAGAAGTATTTGATGATACTTATGATATCACTTGGGGTGATGTTGCAGAGGCGCGTGGAATTGGGGAGAGGATATATGGTTTGAGGGGGAGTACCTCAACTTCAAGTTCACATAGGAAGGGAAAACATGCAGCTACTTTGTCCATAGTTGATGAAGAAGATGAAGTTGAAGAAGATGACGAGCAATATAATAATGATAGTGGAATACAAGAATTTGACAATCTTGTAGAAGAATAGGATGCTCATTTTGTGCTTTAATTGATGTTACTCTTGACAATTTGTAGAAGAATATGATGCTTATTTTGTGTTTTAATTGATGCTATTTTTTAGTTTTTTTTTAATTCAAGTATTGAACATTTGCTTACAATTACATGTGTTGTCTCTGCCAGATTTATTTCTATTTTTTTTTAAATTTTGCTTCAATTTAAAAAAGCGGGCGCTTCGCTTCTCGCTTTTCGTGAAATGGGGATTGTCATTTTTCCTCGCTTCACGCTATTTTTAACACTGCACATTTGACTATTGACTATGCCTAAATATGGAAGTGGTGCAGCTGACATGGCAAACTCTGTGCAAATCACGCTATAAAGGTGCATGGATAATATTGTCTTTATTAACAAAAAAGAAAAAGAAGAAGAAAATTGAGAGCTTTCCCTTTCCCATTGTCTTTTTCCCTCTATATACGGTCAAAATAGGTATGCCTGATTTTCCGGGCTCAAGCGGTTGCCTTAAGCCTGAGTTCGAGATGGATCGAGTTCGAGCTCGAGGGATCAAGATCGAGCTCAACGACAGAGTACGAGGCTCGAAGAACCAAGTGTTCGAGGAACGTCGGAGCCTAATATGACCAGCCTTGAGATTGTATCGTTATGGATTCGTAACAGAATGAGCAAGGTTCGTGTCATGTCCCCACATTCGTAGCATAAATCTCGGAATATATTTGTACGAATCATTACTAGGCGATTAGAAAGTTGTCCCATAAGATTGTTTATTATAAACAGAAATGTACCTTATTTAGGGTTCCCCTGCTATATAAAGGGGGCCACTTGTAAACATCATCAATCAATGGCAAAGAATAGATTATCTTACTTTCTCACCCATTGTTCATCATAATTATCCTTGTGCTTTGTCATTCTTGCTTTACTATTAATGATTCACCTCGAGCTCGCTTTGACTTGAGGCCAAGATCGACTTACGTTCTGTTTTTGTTTTGCATATTTCCTTCGATCATACATTAGTTTTATTGGTTATTAATTAGTACTGAACTAAATCACATATCTTTAGAATCATAAATCAAATTTAATTATTACTCTTATTTTCGAGATAAACAGTTTGGCACCCACTGTGGGGCTAAAGATAACAATGATTATTTCAATACTGATTATAGTAACACACGTTATTTTCACACTTGTTCTTGTCAAGAATTTTTTGTTCTCGGGTTAAAACATGTCAAACTCGCAAAACACACATGTATACGACAATGATGGTCTTGGATTTCATGGGGAAAACATTAATTTAGGGGTTGATGTACCACAGATAAACCTTGGGGAAGTACCAAAATGTAAAACCAGTTGATGTTAGTTCACACATTGCTTTGAACGTAGAACTAGGTGCACATCTCTGAGGAAGTGTACGCAGGGAAGCTCGATATGGGGGCCAAGGATCACAAGGTATAGGAGATGGAGCATTCAGACTCCATGTAATATTCGAGATGCTACAAGCTCAACATATCGCCATCGCTCAACTTCAAGGTTAGAATAAAACTCCAAGTATGCTCGAAGCAGAAAACACTCGACGTGCTAAGCTGGTGCCAGAAAGATCAAATAGTAATGGCTCGAGGACTGATCCCACAATTTTGAGGATGCTCGAGGAAGTCACCAAGAGAATCGAGTTCGAAAAAAAGAAGATTAAGGATAAATGACAAAAAAGTGGAGACTTATAACTCCCGTGTTGATCAAATACCGGGGGCACCCCCGGTCTTGAAAGGTTTGGATGCCAAAAATTCATACAAAAGTCATCCCCTCTGAGCGCGGCTCTGAAGCGTATTCCTAAAAATTTTCGTATGTCTGATATACCTAAATACAATGGAACAACCAATCCTAACGAACATATTAACTCGTATACTTGTGGGATTAAATGAAACGACTTGAATGATGATGAGATCGAATCAATATTGTTGAAAATATTTGGTGAAACTTTGTCTAACGGAGCCATGATTTGGTATCACAACTTGCCCCCGAACTCTATCAATTCGTTTGCTATGTTAGCAGATGCTTTTGTTAAAGCACATACCGGAGCCATAAAGGTGGGGACGAGGAAATCGGACATTTTAAAGATAAGATAAATGAATAATGAGATATTAAGGGGGTTGGTTTCCCGGTTTGAAATGGAGTAGATAGAATTATCACTCGTCTCGGATGACTGGGCAATACAGGATTTTATGCAGTTTGAACGAGCGGAGTTCGATCGCGTCTATAATTAAAGTAGAATCTGATCGAGTATCCGGCTGTGATGTGGCCAGACGTACATAACCGTTACCAATCGAAGATCTAGGTCGACGATGACCAGTTGGGAGACCCCTTGGGTTCAGTTCATCCTAATAGATCGGCAGCTATTCCCCCGAGGGATATAAACAGGGAATTAAGGTTAAACAAGGAACAATATCAGTCATATATAGATCAGAGAAATAACGACTCGGGGCATAATGCTCTTCAGAATGATCAGAGATATGACCGAGGTCAAAGCTCTCAGAGACTCATGAGTAGTAATGGCTTTGATAAACATACCGAACTCGTGGAAGCACCTCGATTGTTGGAGTATAATTTTGGTGTAGATGCATCGAGGGTTGTGTCAGATATTGGAAGAATCAAAGATACTGGATGGACTAGGCCTATACAAGTATATCTCTCTCAAAGGAATCCAAACTTAATGTGTAAGTATCATGGCACACATGGCCATAGAATTGAATACTACAGACAGCTAGGGGAGGAGGTAGCTCGGTTGTTCAACGAGGTTCATCTTCGAGAATTTCTTAGTGATCGAGCTAAGAACCACTTTAGTGAAAGAGATGCAAACATAAAAAATGAACAAGAAAAACCGCGACATGTAATCCATATGATTGTTGGCGGTGTTGATATTCCAAAAGGGAACGCACCAAGGTGTCCATCACCAGAGAAAAACAGACTCGGAGCTATGTGCCCGTGGGTGTCCTATAATTCAATGACAAGGAAGCAGAAGGCATATCCTAGACGCACAATGATGCCTTGGTAATTTCTATTTTGTAAAATAAAATTCAAGTTAAACATGTTTTAGTAGATCCCGGTAGATCAGTAAACATAATCAGATCAAAGGTCGTAGAGCAGCTCGGCCTACTGGATCAAATTGTACCTGCATCTCGAGTCCTAAACGGATTTGACATGGCAAGTGAAACAACAAAGGGGGAGATAATCCTACCATTGAACGTGGCCGAGACCATCCAAGATAGTTCCATGTCATCGAAGGTTACATGTGGTATAATTCACTTTCCAGGAGCCATGGATCCACAACATGGGGGTAGTGCCTTCAACGCTTCATCAGATGATAAAATTCCCAACGGCGGATGGTATGAAAATGGTTTATGAATAATAACACGTTGTAAAAGAAATGTTTGCAGTCGATGAAGTGGCACCAATACCAATGCCTTCGACTTCGAAAAAATCAGGGGCTAAAGATATGCAGGCAGCCAAATAACAATCACCGATCCCAGTCCCGATCGAGCCAAAGTGATTTGAATTCAATTGGAGTGGAATTGATCAAAAAAGGGTGAAAACATGCAAAAACTCCCCAGTGATTCCACATCTGTGGAAGGAAGTCCACAGAAGCGACCCTGCTTCTGCGTGAAAAATTCTGCATCTACGAAGTTGTCTGAGATTGCAAGGAACCACATATGCGATTGGATTACAGCTTCTGCCGTGGTGCATCTACGCCTGGTGAACTGCATCTATGGTTAAAGAGTGTTAGCTGGAAAATAGCTTCTGCGGTGGAATCTCCGTATCTGCGGAGCCACGCCTGCGATGATTCTTCCCCAGGTGCAGTAAACGGGCATCAGATCTGGGCAAATTAGGCATTTCACAGTTTCTCAACCCCAAACCATTTTTATACTCATCCAAGTAGATATTTTTAACATCTTTGGATTATTTTCAGTAGCACACACTAGAGAGAACAGGTTTTGGAAGCTAGAGTTTGCACACATACTTGGGTCTTGAAGATTTGAAGCTTGTGGTTAAGGATTTCTTACTCGTTTATGTTTATTTCTTCATTTTCTTATTTTGTCTTGAATATTTAAGTGTGTAGTATTTATTTCCAACACTTGAATCTTGTTTATTAAAATACTCATAAAGTATGGATTAAATACCTTGTTGTACTTATGTATTGAATGATTTTTATTCTTTTATGAAGTGAGTTTTTATTATTTTAATTATTCTTGTTATTTAATATTTCCAAAGGGATTAACTAACCCTAAGACTCACCCATTAACTACGAATTAATTTTGGAAAAAATAATTTGGGGTTGAGAAAGATTAATTAATAATAACTTGAAGCATTAACCCTCATTTATAAATTCTATATAGGGATAGGATAGAACTACTTGTAGTCATATCCGGAAGTGCTTAATCTCTTAATTATTTTAGGGATAATTCAATTAGGAAGTCTTGTTAGTCCTCGGAAGAAGCTAATTAAGAATTATTACCCGTGGCTAATTAATAAAACTTGTTCATATTCGTAAAATCATGAAATACATTGGATCGTTATTTGAGTGTAATTCTCGATGCATTCATACTTGTAACCATTTATCATTTTACTTACTTTCTAGGTTAGTTTACTTTTTTTCGCATTTAGATATAAACACTTTTTAAACCCAATTCTTAGTGTTTGGCATTGTGCGATAAGTAATAATTCTCTTACATTCCTAATCAACCACATATTGTCCTCTGTAGGATTCGATCCCGACTCATAATTGGATAAATTATATTGCATGTGACCGTGTCCATTTACTTTTTAGTAGTGGATTAAATTACTCTCAAAACGGCCTGACTATAGAAGATATTACTCTTAATGTGTCCTGACTATTGGAGAGATTACTCTCAAAATGACCCGACTATCGGAGAGATTACACTCAATGTGGCCTGACTATCAGAGAGATTACTCTCAAAACGACCCGACTATCGGAGAGATTAGTCTCAAAATTATCCGACTATCAGAGAGATTACTCTCAATGTGGCTCGACTATCGGTGAAGCCAACTTAAGGTGCAAAGGGACTCATATGTCCACCTTAAGATTGGAAGTTATAGTTCCTTTTAAGGACAAACCCGCAAAGAGGTCAACTTAAGGTGCAAAGGGACTCATATGTCCACCTTAAGATTGGAAAGTTATAAAGCTTCAACTCGAAGGTGAAATCGACTTGAATACTTGGAAAACTTTGAATATTTGGCGGACTTTGCAGACCTCGACTCGAAGATTCGGAGGGCTTGAACAATTCAACTTTAAGATCCACAAATTTGAATACCGAAACTTAAAGGCCGAAGGACTTGAAGACTTCAACTTGGAAGGCTTAAATATTTTAATTTTAAGATCGGCGAATTTGAAGACTGAAATTTGAAGACCGAAGAACTTGAAGACTTCAACTTTGAGACTTGACGGCCTTAAATATTTTAGCTTCTCTTTTGCATTACATTGTCCGACTTTTATCTTGGTCGCATAATTTTCATCTTTATGTGCTTGTAACAAAAGATTCATATATTGTCGTGGGAGAGTCCAAATAATGAACCGTTTGATTTCTCAAAAATTAGACTTAAATATCTAAAATATAGCCAAAACTTAGAATCAAACACCTTCATAATTGCCCCTGATAATATTTTGAAACCAACTCTAGATTTCACTATGTTGAAAATTTTGGATTTGCACAATCTCACCAAAAAAATCATATCTTGATGTAGAAATATCAAAATTGCAAACCGTTCAATTTTTCTAGAACATATCCAAAATTATCAATCAAACAACTTCAGAATTGTCCCAGATAGTATTTTGAAATTAACTTTATATTGCACCATGCTACCAAATCCAAATTTGTGCAGTCTCACAAAAAAAATCATATCATGGCATAGAAATATCGAACTTACAACCCGTTTGATTTCTTAAAAACTAGACTTAAAATTCTAGAACAAATCTAAAATTCTCAATCAAACAACTTCAAAATCATCACAGATAATATTTTGAAATTAGCTTTATATTGCACCATGCTATCAATTCTAGATTTGTACATTCTCACAAAAAAATTCATATCTTGGTGTAGAAATACCGAAAGTAAAAATTGTTTAATTTCAAGAAAACTAGACTTCATCTAGAACATATCCAAAATTCTCAATCAAACAACTTTAGAATTATCCCATATAATATTTTGAAATCAACTTTATAGTGCACCATGCTATCAATTTTATATTTGCGCGATCTCACCAAAAATATTCATATCTTGGTGTAGAAAAGTCAAAATTATGAACTGTTTGATTTTTTGGAATTCAAACTTTGAAATTTAAACCATATTCAAAATGAAAAATTTAATACGTTAAGTATAGTTTCAGATAATATTCCAAATTTAATGTAAAATTCTAACATGCTGACGATTTCAGATTGTGCGACTTCACCAAAATTTTTGCATCTTGGTATGAAAGCCTCGAAATCGGAAGATGTCTTACTTGAAATCAATCATAATTTAAGAGCTATATTCTCACAAATATCTTGGTTTCAAATCAGACTAAATTTGAAACGTTGTGGCAAGCGATCTTTTTCTTATACTTGTTTTTCCTTTTAACGCCTCTCTTCTCTTCCCTTTTCTTTTAAGGTAGAGGGCGGAGTTGGAGACCAACACATTTTAAGGTTTGGCAAACCTAAAGACATATAGAATCCCTAGACTTCAATTCAAATACTTGACATCCTCCTAAAATCGGCCCATTGAAGATATCAATTTACCATGTAGGGTTGCCCCCTTTAAATCAAATGAGATCAAAGTTAAATAGGAGGATGGCGTTTCAGCTTGATTTTACATTCCTCCATACTTAACTCGGACAACAATTAGGGTAATATGTATCTTTTATACTTATGCAACTGAACTTAGAATGAAACTAAGCTGCCTACGTACCTCGGCGAAGAGGATCAAGTCATACCGTAGTTCAGACTAGGTGATTTTGTATGTCCTGACTTTTTTCTAGGCTGCCTCTTTCGATATTTTCAACCTAGTGAATTTTTTAATACATAGGGGGCATGTACACAGTTTAGACTCATGCAGGTCAAGAGTGCTGCTACATACAGTTTAGGCTCGTGCGTCAAGCAGCGTTGCAACTTGAAGGATAATACTTCTTCAAAAACTGGCCATTGCTAGGGTCGGTTTCTCGTACTATCTGCATCAACCATCTTATAAGCCCCACTTGAGTAAGCTTCTTGTACGACATATGTCCTATCCTATTTTGAAGTGAACTTCCCTACGGGTTTTATGAAAATTAATTATGGATCTTCGTATGGCAAGGAATTGATCTCCTACTTGAAATGATATCAGGCGAACTCTTTTATCGAAGGCACGAGATAATTGCTTGATAACATTCAAGACTCTATTGATCTCCCAATCTCTTTTCGCCAAGAGCTTCCAACTCTGCTAATCGAAGTCGAGCATTTTTTTCATCAGTGATCCCTTCTTAAATATCCAGTCGTAACGAAAGTATTTGACACTCAAGTGGTAAGACAGCTTCGACTCCATAAACAAGTGAAAGTCGTTTGTGTTGGCGTGCAATGAGTCGTCCTATATGCCCATAAAGCATCTTCCATATGGTCATTCCAATCTCATTTTCATTTGGAGATGACTTTTTTTAACAAGTTGCATAGAGTTTTATAGAATGTCTCAGCTAGACCGTTGGCCGCAGAATTGTACATCGAAGAGTTACGTTGCTTGACGGCAAAGAGATCACAAATCTTGTTCATCAACCTATTATTAAATGGCTTTCCATTATCCGTTAATATGTAACAAGGAATGACAAAGCGATAAATAATGTTTACTCAGATGAAACTTGCAACATTTTCCTTCTTTACTTCCTTAAGAGCAACAACTTTAACCTATTTTGAGAAGTAGTCAATTGTAGCCAAGATGTATAGGTGCCCACCAGAGGACTTTGGTAATGGTCCAACAACATCCAATCCCCAAGCATTAAACGACCAGGATGCAACAGTGGGGTGCAAACCTTTAGGAGCTTGATGAATAAAATACACATGGAATTGACAAGCCTTACATCTTCGAACATAGTCCAAGCAATCTTTTATCATCGTTGGCCAATAATATCCTATCCTTTTTATATGGAAGTGAAGCTTTGGTCCAAGCTGGTGTGACCTTACATACCCCATAATGTGCTTCTTGCAAAGCTTGGAGTGTTTCATCTTCCCCTAAGCATCGCAAGAGTATTCCCTCGAATTATTGTCTATATAGCGTATCTTTCTAGTAAAGGAAGCGAGGTGCACGACGACAGATTTCAGTTCTTCTCCGTGGATTTTCTGGAAGTATCCCATAGCACAAGTAGTCGATAATAGGTTATCTCCATTCTTCTTTTTTGACTTCCGAAATAGCAATACAATGCTTGAGTTCATTTTCTTCACCTTCAGCCTCATTTGGCAATGATACTACCCATTTTTTGGCAGATAGTAACCATGCACTTGATTAAGCAGGGTTAAGGATGAAGCTAGGGGAGCTAAAGCATCCGCCTTCTTATTTTATTTCCTTGGCACATGCTGAATTGTCATATCACTGAGACACCCCATTAACGTTTTAGCGTAATCATGATATGGGTGTAGTTCAGGCTTCTTAACCTCGTAACTACCTAAAAGTTGATTGACCACTAACTGAGAGTCACCAAAGACTTTCAATTGCAACTGCTTCATTTCAACAGCCATTTTGAGCCCAAGTATTAGTGGTTTGATACTCAGAAACGTTGTTAGAGCAGAGTTGCGTCAATGTAAAAGAGTATGGCATATTTTCACCTTGAGAGGTGACAAATACTACACCAGCACCAGCTCCTCCACGATGTGCAACACCATCAAAGTACATCTTCCCGGGAGGCTGAACTTCGATGACTATGGCATCCTCATCAGGTAGTTTGTCAGTTAGCTCCCAATCATCAGGTATAGGGTGATCTGCCAAGAAGCCCGCTAATGCTTGGCCTTTTAGAGCCTTTTGAGGGATATACATTATTTCAAATTGTTGAAACTAGAGGTACCATATTGCTAGTCAATCACTAAGGACAGGTTTTTACATCACGAACTTGATGAGATTTGCTCTAGAAACCAAGCGAGCGACATGATCTTGAAACTAATGCTTCAACTTTTGAATTGAGAAGACTAGCTCCAAACTTAACTTTTCAATTGGCGAGTAATTCAACTCATTTGGTGTCATCATCCTGCTCAAGTAGTAAAGCGAGTGTTCTATCCCTTCACTATTCTTGGGCTAACAGCATTCTAACAGACCTTTCTTGTGTCGCAATGTATAGTATCAATGGCTTTTCGAGTATAGGGGCTACTAAAACTGGAGGCTTCATCACTGCTCTCAAAAGCATTACTGCACGCTTGGTTCCATTTGAAAGAGACACCTTTCTTCATAAGGTGACTAAATGATTGGCACCTCCCATCTAGGTTCGAGATGAATCTCCTAAGGCACGCTAACTTTCCTTGCAGACTTTTCAATTCATGATTATTGCGGGGCTCGGGAATTTCAAGATTGCATCTATTTTAGCTTGATCTATTTCAATCCCTCGAATTGGACAATAAAACCCAAGAACTTTCCGAAGGTAACTCCAAAAGTGATTTTAGTGGATTCATCCTAAGTTGGTATCTCCGGAGCAACTCAAACACCATTCTCAAGTCTTTCAAGTGGTCGCTTTTCTTTCTTGATTTTACCACCAAGTCGTCAACATAGCATTCGACATTCTTGTGGAGAAGATCGTCAAAAATATCTTTTGTAGCCCTTTGGTAAATAGCACCAGCTCTTTTTCAAGCCAAAAGGCATTACGTTGTAGCAATAAATACCCTAAGGGGTATGAAATGCAGTAAGTTCTTCATCTTTTAGCTCCATGCAAATTAGGTTATAGCTTGATGAATCGTCCATAAATGACATTGCCTCGTTCCTAGTAGTAGCATTGATTATCAATTCTGGAATGGGAAGCGGGAACTAATCTTTCGGACATGCATCGTTAAGATCCCTAATGTCAACGCATGCTCGAATCTGGCCATTTTTCTTCCTTACAGGGACAATACTTGAAACCCATGTTGGGTATTTAACTTTACGAATAAAGCCAGCTTCGATGAGTTTGTTAACTTTGGTTTCAATCAAGGGAACCAAGTCCAGCATAAAATGCCTTTGAGCTTGTTTAACAGAGCTAGCATAATATTTGACTGCAAGGTGATGGACTACTACTTTCGAGTCCAAGCCAGGCATCTCTTTGTAACTCCAAGCGAATACATCCCTGAACTCCTTGAGTAACTCAATATAAGTGCTCTCTTTATCGGCTTCTAGTAAAGCAGTTGGGTAGGTGGGTCTTGATTCCTCATCGGTGCCAAGGTTAACTTCTTTTAAGGCATTAAATGTCGTTTTTACTCCTTCTTCAAGTTTGGGTGGAGCGTCTTTCGTATCTTCATCTTCTTGAGGGTCCCTATCGCTGAAGGATATGTGATAACATGGTGAAACATTCTCCAATTCTATATTATCCTCCATTGAAGATGGAACACCATTCTCGCCTTGTACCGTAACATGATATGAAGAACACATCTTTGTCATGCTCCTTAGTATAGACCATCGTATATGGCTTTAACTCCAGTACTTCTTTACATGAAACCACAAGTTTTGTTTGTCGCCTCATTCTCGAAGGAACCAAACTTTGGAAATCCTTAGAGATCTTCTGGATTTTGGGTGAAATAGGTGTACTTATGCTTTAAAATTTATCTGAAACTTTTTCCCCTTTGTTAATGGACCCAATCTTTCAAAAAAGGAGGTCCTCACAGGTGATTTTCCAAGTCGATCAAAGATAGAAGGCTTGTTTGGAAGCGGCGGATTCATCTTAAATAATGATATAATTGCTACTCGATCTTCTTATGGAGATGCGCACTGGTAACAGTTGCTTGTATCCCAAACCTTCATGTGGTTGCCTTATTGTAGCTTTTGATGGGAGATTCCCTAACTTTGACGGCTCATTGGGATTGTATCCGGCTTTTGCAAATAGCTTGTAAGTGTTAAGGTCAAAACCTTCATCTGTTCACTTTGTAGGGAGTACCACATTGTGTAAATAATTTTGGGCCATGAACCCTGCAAGCGGCATTGAGGACGATTTTACTGCCTCAATTTGTTTGACTGGAAGAGTTAACTCCTTTAGCATGTTAGCTTAGAGATTAGATGATTCACCTTCATCTTTCTTCCACTTAGGGATATATTGGAGCGCCAGACTTACTTTTTTGCCATAAAATGCAATACCCCCTTTATAAGATTTATTCACGTTGGCGTGTACCCCATCAGTAACAGCTTTAGCTTGACCAGTAGTCACCTCAACTCTTTTAGTTGTGGGCATGTCATTCTCGCTTTTTACACAACCATAAACTTTTATCTGCTTCACAATGCGGTTCTTCAAGTAAAGCTTTGCATCGGCGAAGTATGACTTAGCCTCGGTGAATGGCTCATCATCAGCAAATATCTTCTTCTCAACTTCACCCGCATAGTATTTCAAACATTGATGGTAGGTAGATGGAACCACTTTGTTCTCATGTATCCACGGCCTCCAAGTAAGACATTGTATGAAGTCTTTGCATTAATCACATGCGGCCATGCACTTGATTGTATATCTTTAATGGTGATTTCCAGCCTGATTGCGCCTATGGATCTTTGCTCCTCTTGGTTGAATCCTTGCATCATCACACGACTTTCTGAGAGTTCGTTCATGCTAAAACCAAGTTCTTTCATAGTGCAAATTGGTAAGATGTTCACATAGGATCCTCCATCAACAAAAATTCAATTTACCTTTTTATCATGCATATTAGCCAATCAGGTACAATGGGCGGTTATGAAGAGTGCCACATAGCATAAGATCATCATTTGTGAATATTATTTTTTTCTCACGAGCATTAACTTCTTAAGGAGTGGACTTGAAGATCTTTTCCAAAGTTAGTGCCAAAGGTAGGACACCACTCTTTTCTTCCCCTTTATTAGCATTGCAACAAGAGGCCTCAATACCCTTATGGGAAATCTTTGTGCGGAACCAAGATGGCAAGAAATCCTCCAAGGTCACTGTATGTGGTGGCCTTTGAGGGTGGTGCATCTCCACTTTAGCTTTCTTCAAACGCATAACCATATTTTTTGCATTGATCTTTTTTATCATTATCTTCCTAGTTGTTTTTTCTATTGATTCTTTTTGTGGGCTCCTTTTATGGCGCCTACGACGATTCACCAATGTCCAACCTTCATCATTATCACGTTGATCATCTTCAACTTTGTTGTTCACCAGTAATTCTTCATTTTATATTCCCTTTAAATTGAATAACTCATCTAGACTAAATGAGCAAAAGGTGATAGAGACTTGGTTCGCGCTTGATTCCTCATCTTCAAGCACAATCTTCTTTTCACGGGCCAATTCCATAACTTTTTTCTTGAAGACAAAGCACTTCTCCTGAGGGTGGCTAACAAGTCAGTGATATTTGCAGTAATTTGGGTCATTCATTTTCCCAGCTTCATTTGGTCGCTTCATCTTCTAAAGCTCAATGAGATTTAACTTGAGTGTTTCTTTGAAAATGGCTGGCACATCAGAATCTAGGAATGGGTACTCTTTCTCCTGCATTTCTTTTAGAGTCAACTTTCCACCTGGCTTATCTTGAAAAGAAGTGGATTTCATACTCTGCTTCTTGCTCACCTTCATCGTGAACTTCATAGGTGACGTGTTGACATCCATAGCTTCTTTGCTTTCAGACTTGGGTACGAACTTTCCCCACTTCCTGACTTCTTGCTTGTCATTCCCTTTACAAGGTTCCTAGATGGGGAGCCTTTCATTTCCAGTGGAGGCCATGCTCAATTCCATATCATGGGCATGAGTTGTATGTTCTTCAAATGTGCTATGATACCTTGCAAGATGTAGTGCAACCCTGAATACATGCCTTGGATGCACATCTCTATGCCTGAAGCTTCACTAAGCCTATCTTTATAGTTGAGGCTTGCATTCCTACAACGATTGATAAAGTTGATAACTGGTTCCCCCTTTCGTTGACGATTATTTGTAAGTTATTTCATACTCACAATATGTCTTGTACTATAAAAACGATTGAAGAACTCTTGCTCTAGTTGATCCAAACTATTGATAGATCTAGTCTCCAGGTCTGTATACCAGTCAAAAGCATTTCCTTTTAACTAACTGACAAACTGCTTGATAAGGTAATCTCCATAAGTCCCAACATTGTTTCACGTCTCCATGAAGTGTGCAACATGTTGCTTTGGGTTACCTTTACCGTCAAACTATTGAAACTTCGGAGGTTGACAGTGTTACATCCCATGTTTTTGTACATGAGAGTACATCGTAAGCCAATTGATGTAAGCTCAGAAATGAGATCATTTTTGAAAGTACATAATGTAAGTTCATCATGTTATCTTGGAGGTTACAAATCATTAAGATCATGAATAACAAGTACCAATAGGATTGGAAAGCTTAGACGCTAAACAAATAGAAGAAAATAAGTTTCCTCGAAAGTCGACAAGTTTAGAATGTTATAACATTTACATTGGGGTGAGACTAGAGTTATTAAAATGATAAGGAGGTTATTCTATCAATTATTATAGTTGTATGATATTCATTTTCTACATTTTGAAGGCAAGCAAGTTGTGGAACAAGAGTTGGCAAAGGTCATCACAAGTTACATTCATAAATTTGCTGAAATTTAGGTAAAATGTAGATGCACTTTTATCCTAATATACTTGGAATAAAGGGATTATCTACATACAAAATTGAATATATACGAGTCTAGTTTCTAACGTATTAAACAGTTCATCTATACGACATCGGAGTATATTGATATTCGTGTTTTTGCGAGATCACGCAAGCAGCTCCCAATAGGACCCTTTTAAGCGGTGGTTGACCTATTTCAATTTATAAATGATGTGGACGCCTATTTTTGCTCATTTTTCAACTAAACTTCATCTCCAAACTTCATCTAACCCTCCTAAGCATATACCACAAGTGTTTGAAGTGATTCCAAAGTGATTACACTATATTTCAACATCAAAACTTAGTTCGAGTGAAGAACAACACATCTTTGAGGTTGTGTTGTCATTGAGGATTGTTGTGGGCTGTATTTAGATGAAATTCCAAGTTTTTGCTTCTGTCTAAGGTGAGTGTAAAACCTAGTGTACTAATTGTGCTTAATCTTACTTGTATGTTGGTTAAGCTGTTAGGATGATAAACTACAAGATAATACTTGGATTAGCTTAAGTCACTTATATTGTGTTGCATTGCCATTGAGAGTTGTTGCAAGCTGAATATAACTTGGATTTCGACTTGAAGTTATTGTAGGAGGTATGTGTATTTTGTTCTTGCGTGTGCTTAAGGTTATCTTGATTTTGATTAAGTTAAATGGATGGAGTAGACATGAACTAGTGAATAAAGTTACTAATTGAAGATCGTTGGAGTTGTGGATTATTTCCTTTGTTATAAATATATGGTATGGAATCATTAATGAATGACTTCCTTATCATGTTAATGATACTTTTAAGTTAATGTAAGAAATCTATAAGGAGAGATATGGGTTATACGGATTCGAATTGGAGCTTGACGCTCGCCGTGAAGTAGTTGTGAGTTGTTATTGTTATATGGTGTTTTCTTATATTTATATGCTGATGGATTTCTCTGGTTGTTGTTGTTGGTATATGGTATTGGTGGAGGCCGTTGTTACAAGGGAGATGGTGACCAATTTACGTAAACGAGCTACTAGCTTAAGTTATAGACGTAGCCTTTGCTCACCACAAATTTTGAATTTCCTTATACTATGATAGATTAAGTTGACTTGTTTGAAGAGTTGCTTGGAAGGAATTAAGGACTCAACGGGCTTAAGGTATATTAAGGCACTTCCTTCGTTCTTTTGGCATGATCTAATGTGAAATGAATACGCTATTTCATAATGAATTTACTCCTAGTAATTAAGGTTGTCCATGTTGTTCTTTCCTAATAAAATTATTCTAAGCAAGTGTGTATGATCCTTGAATCCTGCTGAGGTTCATATTGAGGGTATGGATGTCCATAATGTTTTTAAGTCAATCCAAAAGTTTAGAATGTGATTCCATGAGTCAAACATGTATTATATATATGTATATATTTTACTCTACTGAGCTGCGCTACAGTTGGCCGGGTACGACACCTATTGTGCAACCACTGATCAGTTGGGTTTACCGGCTCCACATGGCTGGGTACGATTCTACCGAGCCTTATGATGGCCGGGTAAGATTTTACCAAGTCTTCTTTGAGGACGAGTACGATATGATGATGATGATGCCCACCGAGGCGAGTGTTTTTAAAAAGTTTATGAATATATATGTATTATGCATTTCATATCAGTAGCCCCCAGAGGCACTCAGATGTTACAGGTTGTATCTCATCTATCTCACTTTACATCACTGTTCTTGTTTATGCTTTCCAACCTTACATACTCGCTACTTTATTCGTACTGACGTCCATTTGCCTGGGGACACTGCGTTTCATGCCTGCAGGACCCGATTGATAGGTTGACATTTCTCTTAGTAGGCTATCAGCTCAGCAAAGGTGTTGGTGCACTCCACTTGCTCCAGAGTTGTCTATTTCGTCAATATGCTTTTGATATGTATTGATTGGTATGGCGGGGCCCTATCCCGACCTTTATGATTTTATGTACTCTTAGAGGCTTGTAAATATATGTCCGGTTTATGGATACTTGTATGGCCTTTTAGGCCTATGTTTTGAGTTTACAAATGGTCATTTCGGCCATATTAGCCTGTATGTCATATATATAAGTTTGTATATCATGTTGGGTCTTCATATGTTGAGTATTCCCTTATGTTTTATTCTTGTTATCTCATGACGGGTTTTCTGGCTCATTTGCTCATGATAGTATGATAAGAAAGATATGTTACATTGGTACTTGGTTAGGTGAAGCATCGGGTACCCGTCGCAGCCCTTCGGTTTGGGTCGTGACAAAACGGTAATGAGGAAGTATTAAAGGACTTATATTTATACGTATAGGACAAGCAGTGAAAGAGTAACCGAAGTTGGGTGGTAGACCTTAGTAATAATAAACCGAAGTAAGAGTTAGGCTATATGATGAACTACCTAAATGTAGTAAATCCATAAGGATAGATATACAAGGCTATGAAACAAGAGATAACAATAGTCTTAAGTTTTATAAAGTACCAAGAAAAAGACATCAGTACACCTATAGATGCCGAGAGGGACAAGTTGTCATAATTCGGTATATGTTCATAAAGTGAGGCTTAGAGATTGTTGGCCAAAATATGGAGGAAAAAGGGAAGGCGAGTCGCTAGGGGCTCATACAATGACACAATCATACATATTGCATGACAAAAGGTAGCAAATGTTACGATATTGTAAGAATTCCAACCACATGTTATGGCGTAAGAAAGAGGCCTAAAGGGAGGAATGCCCAAGCGTTTGGATTTATTAACAAAAAAGTTGCTTAGACTGCAAGGTGAGCATTAAAGTATTCATAAGAGCTATAGTTTATGAAACTGATAAGCACATTAGTCAACATTCAGGGATGAATGTTCCAAAGGGGGAATGATGTTACATCCCATATTTTTGTATGTGAGAGTACGTCATAAGCCAATTAATGTAAGCTCAGAAATGAGATCATTTTTGAGAGTATATAATGTAAGTTCATTATGTTATCTTGGAGGTTACAAATATTTAAGATCATGACTAACAAGTACCAATAGGGTTGGAAAGCTTAGACTCTAAACGAACAGAAAAAATAAGTTTCGTCGAAAGTCGACAAGTTTGGAATGTTAAAACATGTACTTTGGGGTGAGACTAGGGTTCTTACAATGATAAGGAGGTTATTCTATGAGTTATTTTAGTCGTATAATATTCATTTTCTACATTTTGAAGGCAAGCAAGTTGTGGAACAAAAGTTGGCAAAGGTCATCACAAGTTACATTAATAAATTTGTTGAAATTTAGGTCAAATATAGACGCACTTTTCTACTAATATACTTGGAATCAAGGGATGATCTACATGCAAAATTTAAGATCTACGAGTATAGTTTCTAAAGCATTAAAGCGTTCATGCATACGACATCGGAGTAAAGAGATATTCATATTTTTGCGAGACCGCGCAAACAGCTCCCAATGAGACCCACTTATGCGGTGGTTGACCTACTTCAATTTATAAACGATTTGGACGCCTATTTTTGCTCATTTTCAACTAAACTTCGTCTTCAAACTTCTTCTAACCCTCCTAAAAATATAACACAAGGGTTTGAAGTGATTACACCATATTTCAACATCAAAATTTAGTTCTAGTGAGAAACAACACCTCTTTGAGGTTGTGTTGTCATTGAGGATTGTTGTGGGCTGTATTTGGATGAAATTCCAAGTTGTTTCTTCTGTATAAGGTGAGTATAACAGCCTAAAAATTGTGCTTAAGTTTTCTTGTATGTCGGTTAAGTTGTTAGGATGATAAACTACAAGATAATACTTGGATTGGCTTAAGTCACTTCTATGGTATTGTATTGCCATTGAGGGTTGTTGCAAGCTGAATATAACTTGGATTTCGACCTGAAGTTATTGTAGGAGGTATGCGTATTTTTTTCTTGCATGTTCTTAAGGTATCTTTAGTTTGATTAAGTTAAATAGATGGAGTAGACATGAACTAGTGAATAAAGTTACTAATTGAAGATCATTGGAGTTGTGGATTATTTTCTTTGTTATAAATATATGGTATAAGGATGGAATCATTGATGCATGACTTCATTATCATGTTAATGATACCTTTAAGTTAATGTAAGAAGTCTATAAGGAGTGGTACGGGTAATACAGTTTCCAATCGGAGCTTGTCGCTCGTCGTGAAGCAGTTGTGACTTGTTGTTGTTATATGGTGTCTTTTTATTAACATTTATATATTGACGGATTTCCCTGGTTGTTGTTGTTGGTATATGGTATTGGTGGAGGTATTTTTTACAAGGGATATGGTGACCAATTTACGTAAATGAGCTATTAGCTTAAGTTATAGACTTAGTCTTTTCTCAGCACAAATTATGAGTCTCCTTATACTATGATAGATTAAGTTGACTTGTTTGAAGAGTTTCTTGGAAGGAATTAAGGACTCAACGGGTTTAAGGTATGTTAAGGCACTTCCTTATTTCATTTGGCATGATCTAATGTGAAATGAATACGTTATTTCATAATGAATCTACTCCTAGTTGTTAGGATTTATGCCCGTCACTAGGGGGGGGGGGTGAAAAGTGCGGCACGAGAATATTGATAAACTTTGCGGAATTAAAATTGCAGGAATAAAATAAGTGCAACAGTTAAAATAGTAAGTAGAGGACACACCGAATTTATACTGGTTCACCACAACGTGTGGTTAGTCCAGTCCCCGAGAGACTCTCTCGAGTTTACACTAACTCCGTTAAGCTTACGGGTGCCTAACAAACCGTTACACTTGCTCGTAGATGTACACTCTACAAGACTTCAACTTGCTCGAGGATACCTCACCTCAAGACTTCACCTTGCTCGTGGATACCGCACCACAAGACTTCACACACTAAGATTGAAGGTACTTAGCAAACCCGACAATCAATGAGAAGATATGGTCTTCTCAAGAACCTTTCTCTTTTACAACAAGAACTCTCTAAGAAGAGTAGATAAAGAGATACAATATAAGCTCTATGAACAACACAAAATTGTCTCTCAAATGGCTCAACAAAAGCTCTAAATATGATGTAGAAATGTTATCAATATGTTCAAGAATAATGAGAGATATTGTTCATCTCAAATGAGTCAAAAGGACCTCTATTTATAGGTGGTAGAGGTTGTATGTCCGTTGCTTAATTGGCAATCAATAATGCTGCTTTGATGCCAAGATAATCGATTATTCACTTTGCATAATCGATTATCTTCTCAACGTTCATAAAACGGAACGTTGGGAAGGCAACGGATACAAGATAATCGATTATGTCCAAGTGTATAATCGATTATCCTACTCTGGGGAAATTTCCAATAAATGGAATTTCCCGGAATAAACGGTTATCACTTTTGCATAATCGATTATTCTCTTATGCTGTCTAGAATTGAAAACTTACTTCAAAAACCATTTTGGTTAAAATGAAAACGTTAAAATCATTTTGTTTGAAGTATTTGAAATATGTTTATGATAAATATGATTTGATAAAATGATTTTATGCATATTTATGATGACCTATGTTGAGCCAAAAGACGAGATAACTTAAATGTTGCTCTTACATTGGTTCTACCTAACGACCTACGCCTTGGGTCTTCGGTCTTGAACTTTTGAGCTCGTCTTTGGCTTTTCCATGCAATCCATTCATCAATATGCTTCTCGGCATTCAATCTTGATTGTTTGTCATATAATAACGTTGTTTGACACTTGACTTCATTGTTTGTCATTCATCAAAACATATACCTGGAAATCATGCTAATACAACCAAAGCACACATATCATGGATAGAATGATTTCCTACACTAGTAATTAAGGTTGTCCATGTTGTTCTTTCCTTATAAAATTATTCTAAGCAAGTGGGTATGATCCTAGAATCCTACTGAGGTTCATATTGAGGGTATGGATGTCCATAATGTCCTTAAGTCACTCTGAAAGTTTAGAATGTGATTCTATGGGTCGAGCATGCATTATATATATGTATCTATTTTACTCTACCGAGACGCGCTATAGTCAGCCGAATACAGTACCTATTGTGAAACCACTGATTAGTTAGATTCACCGAGCTCCAGGTGGGCGGGTACGATTTTACCGAGCCTTATGATGGCCGAGTATGTTTTTATCGCGTCCTCTTTGAGGTCGAGTATGATATGATGATGATGCCCACAAAGGTGAATGCTTTTAAAAAGTTTATGAATATATATGCATTATGCATTTCATGTCAGCAGCCCCCAAAGTAACTCAGATGTTACATGTTGTATCTCCTCTATCTCACTTTACATTACTGTTCTTGTTTATACTTTCCAGCCTTACATACTTAGTACTTTATTCGTACTGACGTCCTTTTTGCCTGGGGACACTGCATTTCATGCCTGCAGGTCCCGATTGATAGGTTGACAGTTCTCATAGTAGGTTATCAGCTCAGTGAAGGTGTTGGTGCACTCCACTTGCTCCGGAGTTGCCTATTTGGTTAGTATGCTTTGGATATGTATTGATTGGTATGGCAGGGCCTTGTCCTGACCTTTATGATTTTATGTATTCATAGAGGCTTGTAAACAGATGTCAGGTGTATGGATACTTTTATGGCCTTGTCAGCCTATGTTTTGAGTTTACAAATGGTCATGTCGCCCTTATAGGCCCGTATGTGACATATATAAGTTTGTATATCATGTTGGGTCTTCACATGTTGAGTATTCCCTTATGTTTTATTCTTGTTATCTCATGAAGGATTTTCTAGCTCATTTACTCATGATAGTATGATAAGAATGATATGTTACATTGGTACTCGGTTTGGTAAGGCATCGGGTGCCCGTCGTGGCCCTTCAGTCTGGGTCGTGACAGATAGCTAGCATGCATCTTCAACATCTTCGATGAACTCCTTCAGTTGATCTATTAGAATCATCCCTTCAAATGAAACAAGGATAGCCTTAGTAGATGCTGCTTGTCTTGGGAGAAAGTCACTCTTTAGAACTTCTGGGAGCTTGCCGTGTATGTGGGTGGATTCTTCTTCCATCAAGATTCTCACCCTGTCTGTTAGCTTGTCAATTCTAGCCTCTTGATTTTGCATGTATTTGGTCAAGCCAGCGATTACTTCCATCAAGTTTTCCAACTTCTTCTCCATAGATGAAGTGTTTTTCACCATGGCTTACATGATTGTCATGGACGTCGGAGAGTAGCATGGATTTTCACACATATTGATCCTTGATTGACTCACGCTATATGGTGTAAGTGAAAAGGATTCATCACTTGAAGCATCATCATCTTCCCTCACAGCAGAGTACTTCGATCCTAAGAGGTCAAACAACGCAAGAGTTTTCTTGATCTTTTCAGCAACACCGCTTCATCCTTCTGATGTGTTTGTGGAAGATCTTGCTCCTTTTGAGGATGAAGATCTGAAAACAGGGGTTGATGCAGACAACACTTGGGATGCTTGTTGTCCTAAAGAGCTTGCTTTGCTCATCGTAATTGGTCCAAAGCTTCTGAATGTGACATGGAGGATGCTTTCCACATCAACAAAGAATCTAGAGTTAGCAGCTTTGGTGGAAGTTGAATCGAAGTTGATTTTTCCTGAAGCCATTTTAATGTTCTTGGACTTTGGTGAATGAAAAGTTGAGATGAGAGGTAGAAATTTTTCCACTGGGCATGCTAGAATTTGTAGACAATAAAGTGCATCGAGAAAATAAAATCAAGACCGAAAAATATCGCAACAATCGTAGTATTTTATTTTGAATATTTGAGTGTACAATCTCTATGCCTCATCTGATTCTTCTTTTCAATTGTAAATAAATTCAAGTGTCTTTGAACTTGATCTCGAATATGTAGTTATTGCCATGAACGATGATCTTGTTCTTGAGCTTGAGCTTGAACTTGACCTTAATTCGTTATTCGTTCTTGAGCTTGAACTTGATTTATTATTCGTTCTTGAGCTTGGACTTGATTGCTTGAAGCTTGAAACTTGTGGAGGAATTTGTAGTGTTACTCTTTCCGATCAATTAAATTGAAGTGTTACATGACCGCATTTAATTGGCCAGAACATGTCACTTGTACATGTGATATGATTTCATTGGCCTTTGAGGGTGATTGGGCATGCCTTGTCATTTTGACACGCGTCGTGATCCTATTGAGACTTGGACTGCCACGTCATTTGACACGTGACACCAAACTAGGCCTCTAGGAAGAGGTCATCATAAGGTTTAATGAAGTTGGCTTATCACTTTAGCCCAATTAAATAGGCTAGCGCAATGGATTAAAACTTATTTATTTAATCTATAAATATTGGACTTATATAATCTATTCAATTATATTAGCCTATAATATTTATTTGAACTAATGCATTTAACATATAGTACAAATTATTTTATTGGATTTAAGTCCAACAAAATTTAAATGCTTATAGTAAGATTTAATAAAAACTATGAAAAATATAACTCAAAATACCGGAAATTTTTTATACAATAACAAAAACTCCTAACATAACTTTAATTTTTTAGTTCTTTTTCAAGGTCTAAAAAGCTTATTTCTTCCACTCACATAACTTTAATTTTTTTCAAATAAAATATATATTCAAACACAATTCAACTTTCAAAAATTATTATTTAACACTAACTTCAAAATTGTTATGAAATAATATAAAAGACAAGAACAATAATGCAAGAACAAGAGCAATAGAGAGAAGAGTAGAGAGAGTTCTTCTTATTGATACTTAGAGAATGGTAGGGATGGTTTACAATGGTAGAAGACCCCTTTATTTATAGGGAGGGGGATGATTTATCTACCAAGAATAGAACTCTAGAATCTCTCTAATTATAGACATTCACCTTAAATAGGAGATTTCATAACACTCCCCCTTGAATGTCTATTCAACAATGTGCCTCGTTAAAACCTTAAAACCAAAACCCAATGGGAAAAATTAAAGAAAGGAAAAAGAGTACACATGTTTGAATATGCGCCTATTGGTTGCCTCGTTAAAAACCTCGCAAGGAAAACCCGGTGGGACAAAACCTTGTAAGGGAAAAAGAGTGCAACGCGCATTAACTCCCCCTAATGAGTACATCAATTTATATCCTTGAGCATTTGCATTCCAATCTTGTGCATCATCTTCAAAACGATCTTTGGTAGACGTTTGACAAATCAACCATATTGACTTGAATAAATATTCCGCACCTTGAAATCATCATTCTTGATAGATATGAACATCTTCATATAATGTCGTGGAATAACTCTTCAATAACTCCATAGATGCATTCTCAATGCCATCATGCTTATAATAGCAAGATACATATGTACACAAATTGTACTTGGGATGTGGTACTTCAAGACCAAGAATTGCATATGCTTCAAGCAACTTAAATCTTTCAAGTTAAGTCATATAAGCCATATAATAGACTTTAGATGCATATCAAGTTTTCCATGTCATGCTAGACAAATAAGATATCGAAAACTGACTATACATACCTTTGACTTTATACTTTCAAGCATTTGAACTATAGGTTCAAAACTACATGTCTTTCATATGGAATCAATTCTTCTTGAATTGAATCTCTTCCATTTAGTTACTTTCTTTGGGTCAGCAAATGCGTATAGCATGCTTTGCAATATGTTGCAATTGAATTATCCCTTTTATGAACTTCAGGTTCATATCATGATATTCGGGGATATACATATACAAATGATAATTCATCCCATGTAACCTTTTCTCAAGTGTTTATCATGTCTCCCCCTCATGTTAGAAAAGCTAACTTGTTTCCTCAACTTTGGGAAATCATCTTTGTGCATTATCATGTCAATATACACGGCACATTAATAATAAGATGAAATTATTTGGTTCCTGACCCTGAACCACTTGTGAGGGGAGAATATAATATACTCTCGTATACAAGTATATCAAACTGATATATATAACTTTGTTCTCATAAGAAACAGTTTAGCTATTAAGTGGAAGCACTCAATAATTATCTTGCTAAACCAACTTTGATATAAACCAACTTATCAAGATGAACTATCTTGAGTAGAAAATCTGGAAATTATGCTCGAAGTTAGATTACTGAGCGATTTACCTCGCAAGCACCGGCCAGGCTGCGGGTTAATAACAATTGCGCATGTAACCATATCATAGATGCATCATATGTGGTATACATGGCAGGTGAATGGGCCCATATTCACCTTTGATATTTCCAGAATTTATGGGTTTCAACCCGAACTCTTTAGTTGGTCAGTTCTTTAATGAAAACAAGTGATACAAGAGAATTCGTATAGAACTTTCTAGTTCTTTAATGTTCACCTATGTGAATTTGCACATCATACTTAAAATGAGATGGCTAACACGAATGCCAACTGAATAAATTATCAATATTGGTAAACTTCAAATTTATACCATGACATGTGCACTTATCAATAAACTTCAGGTTTATTATGACATGGGTTTTATACCAATAGATATCCACTTTATTGTGGCATTCTTTTGTTTGTGTAGTACAAACTGGAGAACAAAGCGGGTAGCTTTTCATATGCAAATTACCCCGCTACAAGTTGTAGTAATAGGAGATATCAAAGCCTTCCTTTATTTATAGTCTCAATATAATCAATCGCTTTCGTGTGTACTTTGGAAACTGAATAAGTTTCTTTGAGACTTACTACAGCACAATACTCAATTGTGTTTCTCCAACATAGTAATAATTGGCTCTTCTAGAGCTCTCAATTAATTTTGTACTACCACAGATTCATCAACATCCATGTGGTGAATATCTTTCTTAAAGAGAAAGTTATACCATTATGGTCATGTCAAACTTATATGCAAGATATGTTTCTTGCATTATCGTTGTCCTTTAATAGTCATATTTCTAAAATACTTTGGCGTACAATAGGTACGTGACCAACGATCATTCATGCCATATATCATCTCAAACCTCCTTCTAGGGGTGAGTGTGGTATCATCTCAAACCTCCTTCTAGGGGTGAGTGTGGTATATTTAATACCAATTTCATGTTCATATTCTTCCAATAATGAATATGTATTCGTGAATCAAATGTTGTCATATTCACTTCGAGGATATGTGATTTTGTTATCCTTTTCAAATCTATAAATGCGTCAGGCATTTGATTTGCTATTCTTTGCAAATGGATAATCTTTTGTGCCTCTTTCTCACAAATAGAGGTATGTGGATCAAGATGAGATAATGATGCATTTTTCCACAAAATTTCCCGTTTGGTTTCACCAACTTCTCCCCCTAATTTTGGGAAAAGTGTCTCATCAAATTGACAGTCTGCAAATCGTGCAGTGAACAAATCTCCTGTCAATGTTTCGAGGTAGCGAATAATGGAGAGCGATTCAACCTCAACATATATTCCTAACCTTCTTTGCAGACCCATTTTGGTGCGGGATGGCGGTGCTAAAGGCACATATACTGCGCATCCAAAGATTCTTAAATGGGATATATTGGGTCCATGACCCAAAACCAATTGCAACGGGGAATATTTGTGTCAATTCGTCAGCCAGAGACGAACTAGCATTGCTGTATGCAAAATGGCGTGACCCCAAACCGAAGTGGGCAGCCGACGAACTAGTATTGCTGCATGCAAAATGGCGTGAACCCAAACCAAAGTGGGCAGCCGACGAACTAGCATTGCTGCATGCAAAATGGCGTGAACCCAAACCGAAATGGGCAGCCTCGTTTTCATGAAGAATTCAAGATTATTCTCATCTATTGTCTCAATATGATATCCATTTTGAATGATATCTTTAAAACTCAACAAGTTCCTTTTTGACTTGGAGGAGAACATTGCATTCTCTAAGATAAACGTCATGCCTTTGGGCAGAGTTACAGTTGCTCTTCCGGAGCCTTCAATCAATTTACTTCCCATGGTTTCACATATAAAAGAAGTACACGAACATATGAATAAATAAGTTCAATTCGTTTGTGTCACATAATATTTTCAAAATCTGCAGCTAACAGTTGACTAACGAAATCAGATATGTTATCCATAATAGATTACTTTGCAGTTTGAAAATTTCAGTTTAAACATTTTCTTCAAACAATCGATTGTTAAACACAAACAATCGATTGTTGAACATTGACAATCGATTGTTAAACACACACAATCGATTATTTGCTATTTTAAAAAACTTCAGATCATACTGTCTTAAGACAATCGATTGTTAAGTATAGACAATCGATTGTTGGCTATTTTGAAAAATTCTAGAGCACACTGTTTTAAGACAATCGATTGTTAAGTAAAGACAATCGATTGTTGGTTATTTTGAAAAATTCCAGAGCACACTGTTTTAAGACAATCGATTGTTAAGTATAGACAATCGATTGTTGGCTATTTTGAAAAATTCCAGAACACACTGTCTTAACGACAATCGATTGTTAGACAAAGACAATCGATTGTGGATGATTTTTGAAAAATTCCAGAACACACTGTCTTAACGACAATCGATTGTTAGACAAAGACAATCGATTGTGGATGATTTTTGAAAAATTCCAGATTACAC
Source organism: Nicotiana benthamiana (assembly GCA_034376525.1). NCBI lineage: Eukaryota > Viridiplantae > Streptophyta > Magnoliopsida > Solanales > Solanaceae > Nicotiana > Nicotiana benthamiana. The sequence goes on from CM067339.1 coordinate 178,443,324, forward strand.
TGTTTTAAAGACAATCGATTGTTGATTATTGACAATCGATTGTTTTGCAGTTTTTATGCGAAATATGAGATAACCGACTAGTTTTTCAGGTTAGTCGATTACCTCTACTGGAAAGTAAAAATATTATTGATATTTGAGCATATTGATACATTCTAAAGAACTAATACTAACATTATATCAAGAACTAACTAATACGAGCTAATACTAATGGCTATTAGTTTATTCATTCACTAATACAAACAAGTAAAATAAAATCAAATAGCTCCATCTTCTTTCATCACGGATCCATCACTGATTAGGTGGTCTATCTTCCCCTCGGGTTGCTCAAAGAAGTCTGCCACATCCAAGTGGGTGATGTCAAAGTTGTCGTCAGAGACAAAATTCGTTTCAGGGCGTTTACTCTTTCGAGATGCTTGATAAAGGTCAACCAAAAGTCATGGTATACGGCAAGCCTTTGACCAGTGCCCGTTTTCACCGCAACGATAATATATAGTTTATAAACTATTTGCTTTTGGGTTCTTATCGTATCGTGCTTGTGGCAGAGTGACCAACTTCAGGTTGTCATATCTCTTCTTTAAGCCATTCCACAAGATAGGTGGATCCTTGACGGTGAGATATTCAATCTTCAAACCTTCATCAAGGTGATGGCGCAAGAAAATCAAGGCCTTGGTATAGTTTTGGGTGGATGCATTATTTCTGTCTTTAATGGCGTCTCCAAGACCCATAGCATCTAAGTGGATTTAAGTATCCAACACCCATGTCATATAGTTCTTGCCCGAAATTTCAAGGCAACGAACTTTCTTTTCATAATGTCAGACATAAAACAAATTTACATCAAGAGCGTGTTCATACTTACGGGCTCTATTACAATTATCACATTCACTTCAGGGAATGGATTATAATCATGTGCTTTACACAATCTCATGTCAAATATTACTTTCATAAAGTGAAAGATTATTTTGAGAATCTTTATTATTCTCATCATCACCATAATGACGATTATAGTTTCGTCTATTGCCACGTCCATGGTAATAATTTTGTCTTCTTTCAGACTTACCACATGCTGCTACCACATTCTCTAAAGGGAATGGAGCTAATTCAATTGGACGGAATTCTTAACCACGTCCATATTCATTGATACCTTCATGGTAATATTTTAGTCTTCTTTCAGACTTATCATATACTGCTTCCACATTCTCTAAAGGGAATGAAGCAAATTCAACGGGACGGATTTTCAATTATTTGCCCACAATCATACATGAATTTAATCATGGCTGGACATAGAGATTTTACCACTTTGTGTGGTTATAATTTCTTACAAACTCCTTTAGAGTTATAATCAAACTTTGTTGTTTATGTTTGTATATAAAATCAAATTATAGAATTTCAAGAATTTAAAAGGGAAAAATAAAATACTTACCTTTAAGGTATACCAATTCTATTTTCAATGTTTTCTCCTTTCTTCCTTTCCTTTCTTTCTTTCTCTTTTCAACGTTTTTTCTTTCTTTGCTTTCCAGAATATTTTCTTTTCTTTCTTTTGTTTTCTGTTTCTCGTTCCTCTTCTTTTTTCTTTTTCTTTTCCTTCTTTCTTCATTCTTTCTTTGAAGCAAGACCCTACACAAGTAAAAGTTAAGACAATCGAAAATTTCAATTGGTTAGAGACCCATGCTGATAACGTGTTATGAAATAATATAAAAGACAAGAACAATAATGCAAGAACAAGAGCAATAGAGAGAAGAGTAGAGAGAGTTCTTCTTATTGATACTTAGAGAATGGTAGGGATGGTTTACAATGGTAGAAGACCCCTTTATTTATTGGGAGGGGGATGATTTATCTATCAAGAATAGAACTCTAGAATCTCTCTAATTATAGACATTCACCTTAAATAGGAGATTTCATAACAAAAATTTCTTTTTGAAGTTTCAATCCGTGTACCCAAACATAAAGGACCATTTTTGTCAATTTCTCACCACTATTTCGTACTTAGAAAAGTACTTTTACAACTTTGGGAAAGAAGGGGGATCGCTGCAAGTTTAAACATAGCCATTACCAAAATTCCTACTTTCACGTTGGGCGAGACAGAGGATGAGCTCACACGATATACGCCGCCCGTTCAAACGACCGGCGATCTCAGACCAGCAAAGACGCCGAGAACTTTCATTGCTCCGGCAGTGCCAAAACCGCCGCGACGCTCAGTTACAAGCCCGTCGTTTAGCTTCCACAGTCCTCTCTCTTCAACCCACGCAAGACGATGACTACAAGTCCGCTTCCGAAGAGCAACAGCTGGATATAGAAGTTACTTCCGTCCCTGCCGAAGTTGATTCCTTTCCCGATGAAACCGACGCCGAATTTGGACATCCTAAGGACGCACATGATATTCGTCAAGCTACTAAGCTCAGAGGACCTGAAGCTCGTCAGTGGTTCGCCAAGCAGCTTATGCTTCCTGAATGGATGATTGATGTTCCTGATAACTTGAACTCGGATTGGTAACATTTTACTTGCTCCTTTTTGGTTCCTTAACCAATCCATTCTAACTAGAAAAATAGAATTTTTTTCATTCCCTTGCCTTGAGTGAAATGGTGGGAATCCTTGTTTGATTTTTTTGAATATCCTCCTTCCTTGGATTAGTACTGGGACGCATATATCAAAAGCTCAGTGTGAATATAGAGGATTTCTATATTTATAATTTCAATTTTAACACTTCAAATTAAAAGGTTGAAATTTTTAGTTTCACTTCAAAAAATTTGAATTTTGATTCTTATTGACCGAACTGATGTTAAGCATTTAAGTTTTTTCAGAAGCTGAGTTTGGCAATTCAACTTTGTGATATGGTCAATCTTCAAATTAGACTAGGTCAAACTTGAAGCTTTGAGCTTCGCTAGAAAAACTTTTAGTGTAGTGTTTTTGAATCTGCTTGTTAGAACTTCTGGCTCTGCCACTGGTCGCTGGTACTTTGCCTTTGTCATGAATATTTTGCTTAACTCAGCCGAACGAATATAACTTTAAGCATATAACTTATTTTAGGTCGAATTTGGTGTGCAGGTATGTATTTGCTAGGCCTGCTGGAAAACGATGTTTTGTTGTTTCTTCTGACGGAACAACAATCAGTAGACTGCGCAATGGAGTTCGCTTACACCGTTTTCCTTCTGCTCTACCCAATGGTGCCAGGACTAATAACAGTAAATCTGCTCAATCATACTGTATTCTCGATTGCATATTTCACGAGGTAACAATTAAATCATGTATCATTGTTGCTCGTATTTTGTTCTGTATGCCTATAATGTTCTGCATTGTCTTTAATGTGGCAGTCTGATGAAACATATTATGTCATTGACGGTGTATGTTGGGCGGGACTTTCGTTATATGAGTGCACGACAGAATTCAGATTCTTTTGGTTAAACAGCAAGCTCGCTGAGACGGGGGCTTGTGATGCTCCCTCAACTTATCATAGATATAAATTTAGTACACTTCCTGTCTACAATTGTGACAAAGAAGGACTACACACAGCTTATGCAGGACAAGTTCCATATGTCAAGGATGGATTACTGTTTTACAACAAGTAAGATATCTTTTGTTGTTTCTCTCTCATTTTTTCAGTAGAAGGCAATGTATTACAAACCGTGAACATAATTTGCACTTGAAGTTCGCAACTCTTTTTCTTCATTTCTTCCAATGATAAAAAGGAAAAAAGAAAAAGAAACAACAGCAACAACAACAACAATAACCCAGTAGAATCTCACTAGTGGGGTCTGGAAAAAAAAAGAAAGAAAAGAAAATAGCAAGCATATAAAGAAGTAAGTCACACAGTAATAAGCTTTTCTTTAACTTGGTCATTTGACTGTTAAAAGCTTATCACATCACAAAAAGTGTTTGCTATGATGTTTCAAGTGTTATACATGAGAAAATAAGCTGGCATTCAGAATTAGTTTCTTTGATGGGAGGGCTTCTAGATCTTGTAAAACAAGTGGATTGCCATCAGACTAATCTGGTTAAAGGCCGCTGAAGTTCTTAAACAATCCTTTTCTGTCTTAGTTGTTTTGAGTTATATCCTTGAAGAAAGATGCTACACTTTCAAAAACTATTTTATCTGATTTTTAGTTTACAAAAGATGCCACTCTGTCTTTCCTTTACTCATGGTAGAGTCCTTTGTGGCGTCTTTAGAGGAAAAATTTCTCTACGGTCGAATATGGTGAGAGGCCAAGAAAGATGCACAAGCGTAAGAATAATATTGAAATGGCAACAGGAAAATAGAGAGAAAAGAGAGCGTATTTGTATTATTGTCGTCGTACTTCATGTAGTACAATTCTATTTCCATGAGATAGAGGCCTAGGCTAAATTACAAGTATGGGGACGAATGAGTACAAGCTAAGAGCTTCTAAAGTAACTAAATATGGAAGGTACAGTGTTCTTTAGAGAAAATGCAAGTGTAAGTCAAGGAAAAATGGAAGTCGTGTATAGCAGAAGGCTGTCTAGTTGAATGATTTTGAGTATTGTTGGATGCCTGGTAGCGTGTTCTTCATCTCATATTTATCGTCGTCCAGGTCCTTGAGTCTAAGTTTGACTTGGGTCTTCCATTAGTCCATTGAACTAACTTAGTCATTGGGGCCGATATCTACTCCAATGATCTCCAAGGAGGCTGTTGTGGAAATATTGATGACATATTTTTCCTAGTCGCATTTTTGATAAGGTGTGTCCTGGTGGATTGTGTCTGTCTAATGCTTCATACGAATATAGCTATGAAGCTTGGGACACCGGTTCAGATACGACATGAAATTTTTGTCTCCTAGTGGTCCTCTAATTTTCAAAAACTTCATTTCATACCAACGCGGGTGTTCAATGCTTCATAGTGGTGAACTGATGATCTTCAATTTGTGTAATGCTTAACTTTTTTTAAAACTATCATGAAGGAGAGAAGCTCATTAACATGTTCTAGCTTGTGTGAACAAACAATATGTGGTATTCCAGTTTAGGGAGTTAATGAAATATATTATTTATAGCTACTAGATGTTTTCTTAAAATATCCTAGTTCATATACTCAATTATGTAAATATAAAATATTATGTCCTAGTGGATTTGTGTCCCTCTAATTTCAGAACTTCATATAATTATCATGCCCGCCGCTGGTGTCTCATGCTTCATATTCTCTCTATCTCAATTTGCAGAACACGTCAGTTAATTTTTTTGTTCAAAAGAAAATCACGAAGGAGAGAAGCTCATTAGAGATGATGTAGCTGTATGAACATTATAATGTGTTCCAGTTCAGGAAATATTCATGTTTAGAACCTATTACCCTTCAAATTTGTTTGTTACGTTTATAAGCTTTTCCGGGTTCTCTCTCTCATTATATTGGTGCAGAATTCTGGTAGAAGATTAAGACGCTTATTCAAAATGAGATGGAGTTGTTACATGTACAAAGGCCTTAAAGGTTCTGAAACTCTGAGTGCTGCATCCTCCGTTCGAAAAGCAAGTTGTTTAAATATCTGTGGGTTCATTGGAAATGAATATCCAACTAAGGTGTTGGTTACATAGGTCAGTCCTTAGAGTTATGTGCTTTCTCAGCAACTTAACCAGGACTTGGTTTTTTCCTCTTACAAAAGAACCCTTATTCCACAATATCTTTACTTTTTCTGGAGCCACATGATATTCACTGCCCTATAGTTCTAACTTTTATTGTGCACTCTTCAGTTAGGCTGCATATGGAGGGCACTTAGAAGTTGCTTGTGAACAGCTTGATCCTTTTCTGGGTCCACCTATAGGTTATCTTGCCTTTCCCTTGTCTGTACTCTGTACTGTTCATTTTGAATGGATATCGTGACACTGCTAGCATCCATGGAACTAGAATACAGCAATCATATGATTTTGAAAATATATATTTCATGGTTTGGATCATAGCACTTTAGTTGGTCTGCTCTATTCGAGCGTTAAATTGTCTAGTTTTACTGTAGTTTCTCTAGCACTCATCAGTAGTCAAACCTTTAAGCTCCTGTACCTTATGGCTTTTGAAAAACTCCAGGTGATCTTTTTGTTCTTTCATTTGATCATGATCCTTTCTGTTTTTCATTGTAATTGTCCATCCTGTACCCAGGCATGCACATTATCAAACAGGAAATACACCGCTAACATTGGTTTGGAAGGATGAGAACTGTAGTCAGTATGTCATTGATACAGATAATAAAGGACAAGTTCCAAGTCAACAACAGGTACATCACTCTTTGCCCGTTATGTCCATTATGTACCTTTTGAATTTGAAAGTTGTTATAAGTCAAGTATGTAATCGATAAGGTTACACGAGGATTGTAAAACGAATCAAGTTACTAAAAAAACTAACTCCCAGGGTAGCTAAAGAAAACTGTGTTTGAGTTACTTTTGTCGAGCAATTGAAGTTCTTGCCAACAATTTGAGCTTGGCTGAAGCTTGAATCGATAAATGATTTGGCATATTTAGGTATTATGAAAGAGTAAGTTATTTAACCTCACTTAAGGTTGTCTGAGCTTGATCCCTAAAATAGACGTGCTTATCATGAAGAAAATTCTATAGCTCACCATTTTACTTGACTTAGGCCTCTTCTCCTTAATCCTGCTCATAAGCAATTAAGCATATATTTCTTGATTTCACAGGGTTTTGCTTAGTAGTTAGTTAGTTAGTACATCAAAACTCTACTCAGCAGGCTCTGTAATGTATTAAAATCCACTGATGGATGCGAACGATGAAATTACCTTATTTAGAACATATGATACCGGCATATCAGAGTGCTTGCTGGTCATAATTAAAACTTTAGTGAATCATTTGGTTTATAGCATTATGAATAGGGGAGCTGTCACACATATAAGGCTAGAAGTAGAAGTTATGTACCTGATTCAAGTTGAATCTCTTAGTAGAAAAATTAAAGGGTGTAACTTTATGTTGTAAGGTTTTTTCTGAACGTTGGGGCTTGGTGCAGTTTAGGGTCATAAAATGATATAATCACATTCAGCAATGATATAGACAATTACGTGGATTTGGAATTTATGTTTATAGAGATATATATCTTTTAGATGTGAGGGAGGATGTTTTGTTACAACGGTACATGGCCAAGCTTCCAGCTTGAGACGATGTAATCGAATTTGTCGACTACTTCGATTTATGTAGCAGGAATGAGTTCGTCGCTATCTTACCTAAAACCCAATTTGCTAGGGATTGGCTTCCTTAGGTCATATCTTTACTGTTGGAGGAAAATATTAATCTACTTTTCTTTCTTGAGTTTTAGAGAATTTGGAAGTTTTAAAATTGTAAAATTGCAATTTTTGAGCTGGAATTAGGGATAAAAAAGCTGCTGAATTATTCTTATCGTTATTCTGTTGTGTTTGGATCTAGTATTCAAAATTGCTATCATATTGTTTCTGAAATGGAGGAATGAAATTCACCATAAGCTAGTGGATTTAGTGAATTGTGGTAAATGTGATTCACACATTTCGTTTCTTGCACAACCAGGTAGTTTTGGAGCTCCTACATGATGGCAAACTGGCTACATCTGATGATCCTCCTGTCGTATTTGGTTGCTTGCTTGGGGAATTCATACAAAAGGTTCGATCGTATCATCATTTTGCACTTTATTTAATTGGGATTAAGAGGAGGAAGGATATAGGAGAAGTGTGAAAAAGCCTTCCTTGTCAGCGCTCTTGATCCTCCAACATTAGGAAGAAGCAAATCACTTTGGTACCAAAAGAGCAGAATTCATAGTAGCTCTTTTTCTTTCTCCTTTTCCTTTTTCTTCCCCTTTTCATGTATCATTCCTTCTCTTGTTATCCATTACTGAAATCTGTTCTCATGGTCTTCAGACAGAACTTCACCGTGGAGATCTTATAAAGTTTGGTATAGGTGAAGGCAGATTAATTTTTGTTGACAGTAAACTGGAGAAAGCTGATCTACAATACCTGGGCAAATCCAACCGTGCTCGTGCTTTTGCTGATAGTTACTCGAAGGTTAGATGGTGTATTCAGAATACATGTCCTATGTTGGAGTTGCTGATTCTATTACCAGTTTACAATTTTAATCACGTAAATCTGGTGCCAAGTGTTTGTCCTATATTTTGTGGGACCATGCCATATCACTGTTGTAGTCCATGCGCAAATCTATGGGATCATTGCATGGTTTGTTCTATAATGAAGTATCTTGGCATGTTTCAACAGAATTCATTTCACGGCTTAAGTCCTACTCAGATGTGTGCTGCATTATCATTGGATGTTTCGTTTGATATAGTAACTTGGTTTTGTTTGTCAGGTCTTGTTCCAGTATGCTGCTCGACATTCTCCTCTGAGAATTGAACATCTTTTTGCATCAATCAGTTCATGTGTCGAAGATGGAAGATCGACTCGAGATGCAGATATGACTGGTTAAAGGTGCCATGTGCAGGAAGTGCTTTTCAACTAAGCCGTATAAAATTGCATTGTTAAGAAATTAGCAACCCAAAGTGATGATCTTTCTCGTCTACATTGTTTTCCTTGTTTGGAATGTGTATATATGACCCCAGAAAATACACATTGGCGTCATGTAAGATGAGAATAATGGTGAATTAGTAAAGTAAATGCCATGTTTTTACTTCATCCTGTGAGGGGTTTCCCCTGGCTGATATTTAGACACTTTTCTCCACTCATCTCATCTACTGTTTCTTAATTAGGGCAAACAAGCTTTTACAAAGCAAGATTAAGGGAATGTAGAGTTGCAGAGGCAGCTGAACTTACCTCTGGTGTCAAACAATTAATATCTTGAACGTAATATTGTTAAAACAGGCTCAAAAGTTAGGCGAATGCAGTCTTGAAGGTAAAAGCAGTGGATAAAAAAGAAATGCCCGTAGCTCTCTTGGTTAATAATTTTGGCTTATTATTAACAATAATAATAAGCTGATTCATTTTATTGTTAAACTATCACATCAACGCTGGAAAGTGGAAACTTTATTCAGCAAGTGGTAGGAGTGAAAATGGATGGATTTGGACTGTGAGGCGACCTCCTGAAGAAAGAAGAAAATCTTTTCCAGTTGCAATGGAAATATAAAGGTGCTAAAAAGTAAAGCTAATGTACATTATGACATCTTTTATTGTATCGGAACCAATTGCAACAAATCTTATATCCGAATGATTTCAGTTTAGGTCCGTTCAAGAAGCAAGAGTGGTTGCCTCACAACCATCATGGACACAAGCTAAGACATCTTTATAGTCCCTTGAGATGGTGAAAGAATCATAAACTTTACCATCCCTACTCTTTTTATATTCAAAAAGAAGCGATGAATGATTAAATGCTGTAAGCTTGACGAATCCCCAATCGTAATCCTTGTAAAGACTCCAAGTGGTATTAACTGGACTGAATTCTGATAAGTGGCTCCCTCCGCCACCTACAACAACATGGATTGTCCCATTGACAACACCAGAATAATGTGATCTTTCTGAGTTCACGCATTGATTCTGCATCATAGGAAAGTTCAATGTTAAACTGAGAAGTTATCTTATAGTAAAGGGTAATGGATCACATGTAGCTAGTTGTTCTCTAAAAGGTCTAGATATCCATCCTGGTATAAAATGCCCTTCTCTATTAAGTTTATTTGGTTTGTGTCTTTGTTTTTGTTAGAATAATAGTGTAAATAGGAGTGAATCACCCTAATCCAATATGTATTAGGAGTAGGATATGTTATGTGTGTATATATATGGCTCATTGTAGCATTGTAAATAATATATATCAATAATACTTCTCTCGTACATTCTCACATGGTATCAGAGCAACCGTGAGAAATTCATCGTTGTGCGTCATTCCAACGACATCCGTGAAGGAAGAACTAAGTCGCCGTGCAATTTTCTGGTGAGCTAAGTGACTAATCGCGTCAAAGTCACTAATTATTAGTATTGTGCAAAATCCGACACCACCACAAGGTTCGGAAGAGAAATCCGATCAAACCTCAGAAAAAATCACCGGAAAAGAGCCACCCACGTGCCTGCCGGAGATCTGCCGGCGGCGACGCGTCTGTCCCATGCACCGGCGTGTGAGTCCCCTTCCGGTCAGAATTTGAAAAAATTTCTTCAGGGCAGTTGGATCGCCCTCAAATTCCGAGCCTACCCATAATTTTATTTTTCAATTCCGACAACCTTGAATTTTCTCCGGTAGCTACAGTAAAGTGTTTCCTTCATCTGTTTTAGCGAGTTGTCAGTTGATTCTTTCTGATTATTTGGTGATAATCCAACGATGTCTTTGGGAGTCGATGCTTTCGGGTCTAGAAACCCGTGTTCTGGTAGTTCCAATGTTATGATTACCTCAGAACCTTTAATGGGAGGTTCAAACTACCTAGCTTGGGCTTCGTCTGTCGAGTTGTGGTGTAAATGTCAAGGAGTTCACGATCATTTAATAAAAAGGGCTATCGAAGGTGATGAAAAGGACAAAATACTGTGGGAAAAGGTCGATGCTCAGTTATGTAGTATCATGTGGTGATCTATTGATTCCAAGTTGATGCCTTTGTTCCGTCCGTTCCAGACATGTTATTTAGTTTGGGAAAAGGCTCGTTATTAATACACTAATGATATATCTCGTTTCTATGATGTAATATCGCGAATGACAAGCTTGAAGAAACAGGAATTGGATATGTCTACTTACTTGGGACAAGTACAGGCAGTCATGGAAGAATTTGAGACGCTGATGCCAGTTTCTGCTAGTATTGAAAAGCAACAAGAGCAACGACAGAAGATGTTTCTAGTTCTTACACTAGCTGGACTCCCTATTGACCTTGATTCAGTACATGACCAGATTTTGGCTAGTCCGGCTGTCCCCACAGTTGATGAACTATTCCCTCGATTACTTCGCCTTGCTGCAGCACCAAGTCACCCAGTGAGCTCATCACAGACACTTGACTCATCTGCCCTCGTATCCCAGTCATTGGACAATCGGGCATCTCATACTATGGAGAGTAGACGAGGAGAAGGTCGTTTTGGAAGATCTAGACCCAAGTGCTCTTATTGTCATAAACTTGGATACACTCCTAACGTGTGCTATTCTATATATGGCCGCCCACCCAAAAATGCTTATGTTGCTCAGACAGAGACCATAGGTAACCAAGGATTTTCTTTATCTGAAGGGGAGTATAATGAGTTCCTTCAGTATCGAGCAAATAAGCAGACATCTCCATAAGTAGCTTCTGTTGCTCAGACTGATACTTATGTTGCTGATAATTCTTTTGCTTGTGTTTCCCAGTCTAGTACTCTTTCACAATGGGTTGTGGACTCAACCGCTTCTGATCATATCTCTGGTAATAAATCACTTTTTTCAAATATTGCGTATTCACAGTCCCTTCCTACTGTTACTTTAGCCAATGGATCTCAAACCAAAGCAAAAGGAGTTGGACAAGCGACTCCCCTACCCTCTGTCACTCTAGATTCCGTTCTCTATGTCCCTGGCTGTCCTTTTAATCTTGCATCTGTTAGTCGTTTGACTCGTACCCTCCATTGTGGTATATATTTTATTGATGATTCCTTTATTATGCAGGACCGCAGTACGGGGCAGACGATTGGAACAGAACTTGAATCAGAAGGCCTTTACTACCTTAACTCGCTAAAATCCTCCAAGACATGTCTAGTTACAGATCCTCCGGACCTAATTCACAGACGTTTAAGACATCCAAGCTTATCCAAGCTTCAAAAGATGGTACCTAGTTTGTCTAGTTTATCCATATTAGAGTGTGAGTTATGTCAGCTCTGGAAATATACCCGAGCCTCCTTTCTTCATAGTATTGAGAGTCGTGTAGAGTCTGTTTTTTCTTTAGTTCATTCTGATATATGGGGTCCTAGTAGAGTCAGTTCAACCTTGGGGTTTCGTTATTTTGTTAGTTTCATTGATGATCATTCGAGATGTACTTGGATTTTCTTAATTCGTACTTTTCCAGAATATTTGTGCTGACATTAAAAATCAATTCGGTGTTTCTATTCGTACTTTTCGCAGTGATAATGCCTTAAAATATTTATCCTCTTCATTTCAGCGGTTTATGACTTCTCAAGGTCATCAGACCTCTTGTCCTTATACCCCTCGGCAAAATAGGGTTGCAGAGGGAAAGAATAGGCACATCATTGAGACTGCTCGCACACTTCTCATTAAGTCTTATGCTCCGCCGCGTTTTTGGGGCGATGCAGTTCTCACAGCTTGTTATTTAGTTAATCGGATGCCTTCCTCTCCCATACAGAATCAGATACCGTATGCCATATTGTTTCCCCAATCACAGTTATACTCTGTTCCCCCTCGTGTTTTTGGGAGCACTTGTTTCGTTCATAACTTAGCCCCTGGGAAAGATAAGTTAGCTCCTCGTACTCTCAAGTGTGTCTTCCTTGGTTATTCTCGTGTTCAGAAGGGATATCGTTGTTACTCACCTGATCTTCTTAGGTACTTTATGTCCTCTGACGAGACATTTTTTGAGTCTAAACCTTTCTTTACCTCTTCTGACCACTCTGACCTCCTTGATATATCTGAGATCTTACCTATACCGACCTTTACGGAGCCTACTATATATTCTCCTTTACCTTCCACTACTGAAGTCTCACCCATTCCATCAGTTGAGGAGTCTAGTATGGCTCCTCCTAGACTCCCTGTCACAGGAACACCGCTTTTGACATATCATCGTCGTCCGCACCCAGCATCAGGCCCAACTGATTCACGTCCTACACATGACCCTGCTCCTACTGCGGACTTGTCTCTTCCTAGTACACCGAATGCACTTCGGAAAGGTAAACGGAACACCCTTAATCCTAATCCCATTATGTCGGTCTGAGTTATCATCGTTTGTCATCACCTTATTATGCTTTTCTATCTTCTTTGTCCTCTGTTTCCATCCCTAAGTCTACAGGTGACGCATTGTCTCACCCAGGATGGCGACAGACTATGATTGACTAGATGTCTGCTTTACACACGAGTGGTACATGGGAGCTTGTCCCTCTTCCTTCAGGTAAATCTACTGTTGGTTGTCGTTGGGTGTATGCAGTCAAGGTTGGTCCGGATGGTAAGGTTGATCATCTTAAGGCTCGTCTTGTTGCCAAGGGATATACTCAGATATTTGGGCTCGATTACAGTGATACCTTCTCTCCCGTGGCTAAGATAGCTTCAGTCCGGCTTTTTCTCTCCATGGCTGCTGTTCGCCATTGGTCCCTCTATCAGCTGGACATTAAGAATGCTTTTTTACACGGTGACCTTGCGGATGAAGTTTATATGGAGCAACCACCTGGGTTTGTTGCTCAGGGGGAGTCTCGTGGTCTTGTATGTCGCTTGTGCCGGTTACTTATGGTCTAAAGCAGTCTCCTCGAGCCTGGTTTGGTAAGTTCAACACAGTTATCCAAGAATTTGACATGATTCGGAGTGAAGCTGATCACCATGTGTTCTATCGGCATTCTACTTCGAGTCTGTGTATTTATCTAGTGGTCTATATTGACGACATTGTTATTACCGGCAATGACCATGATGGTATTGCTAAATTGAAGCAACATCTCTTTCAACATTTTCAGACTAAGGATCTGGGCAAACTAAAATATTTTCCGGGTATTGAGGTCGCTCAGTCTAGCTCAGGTATTATGGTCTCACAACGAAAGTATGCCTTAGATGTTCTTGAGGAGACATGAATGACAGGTTGTAGACCTGTTGACACTCCGATGGATCCGAATTCTAAACTTCTGCCAGGACAGGGGGAGCCGCTTAGCGATCCTGCAAGATATAGACGGTTGGTTGGAAAATTAAATTATCTTACAGTGACAAGACCTGATATTTCCTTTTCTGTGAGTGTTGTGAGTCAGTTTATGAGTTTTCCGTGTGATATTGGGATGCAGTTGTTCGCATTCTTCGGTACATAAAATCAGCTCCAGACAAAGGTTTATTGTTTGAGGATCGCGGCCATGAGCAAATCGTTGGATACTCAGATGCTGATTGGGCAGGATCACCGTCTGATAGACGTTCTACGTCCGGATATTGTGTCTTAGTAGGAGGAAATTTGGTGTCCTAGAAGAGCAAGAAACAGAATGTGGTTGCTCGGTCTAGTGCAGAAGCAGAATATCGAGCGATGGCTATGGTAACATGTGAGTTAATTTGGATCAAACAGTTGCTCAAAGAAATGAAATTGGGTGAGATTAGTCAGATGATACTTGTGTGTGATAATCAAGCTGCTCTTCATATTGAATCAAATTCAGTGTTCCATAAGAGAACTAAACATATTGAGATTGACAGTCACTTTGTTAGAGAAAAGATACTCTCGCGAGATATTGCTACAAAGTTTGTGAAGTCGAATGATCAGCTTGCAAATATTTTCACCAAGTCCCCTCACTGGTCCTCGTATTAACTACATATGTAACAAGCTCGGTACATATGATTTGTATGCACCACCTTAAGGGGGGAGTGTTAAGAATAATAGTGTAAATAGGAGTGAATCACCCTAATCCAATATGTACTAGGAGTAGGATATATTATGTGTGTATATATAGGGCTCATTGTAGCATTGTAAATAACATATATCAATAATACTTTTCTCTCTCGTGCATTCTCACAGTTTTTGAAGACCGAATAATAAGAGCATGAATTACTGCCAGCATATGTCCTTGTTAAAGACAGGTTTATTGGTAAAGGAAAAAGAAGGAAACAATAAGAGAAGCCAGAAAACAAAGGTGTTTTGGATAGAAATGAAACAAAGGGAAAAATTCCATATAATCAAGCTTCTCCTTTTCTTTCCTTTTAATTCTTTGATGCAAGTACCCTCTCTTATCTTAATACAAGTAAGATAATATCTGGTGAAATGCTGACGAAACTATCTTGAGAGCCAAAACTCCCTAATAAACTGTATTTGCCTCTATTCTTTTCAAGCTGTCTCATTTTAATGTCAGTCTTTCCAGAAAGGGAAATAGCAAGAACACTTCTAAAAATTAGTTATCTAATATAATAGATGAGACCCTCGGATCTATACTTGTCCATCTTTGTATTCTAAAAGAGAACCACATTATAGTGTTAACCCTATAAGTTTATTCACTTGATGCAAATGCTCCAACATGTTGACATGTACAAGTAGTAAAATGCTTACGGCCATATAAAGTTTTCCCCAACTATGGATGTGATTTCTAGTTCTGATCTATACAACTCAGACGTAAGCTTTGACATCAGAAACAAATTGTATGATTCAAAGTAGGAAAAAATAAGTAGCAATATTTACCTGGTAAATAGGACAAGTTCTTTCATAGTTATGAACATGACCATAAAATGCAATATCCACTTTATATTTCTGCCAAAGCTTCTGCAAGCTTTCCCTTCCCATGGGCTCCTCAAATGAACCTCCTATGCCATACCATTTGTCAGAAGAGTAACCAAGAACCCGATGAGCGGAAAAAATCAGCCAAGGCTGCTTCTGTCTGTCTACTGATGCAAGACAATGTTCAATAAATTTATATTGCTCAGATCCCTCTCTCCAATCATGCTCGCTGTCTGCTATGCAAAAGTGAAACATGCCATAATCTGTTGAATACCTACAGTTAGGATATATAAGTCATATCAAAATGTCAGAAGTTGACGGAAGAGAGTATTCTAATATAAATGATTCAGGTGCTTTCAACAGATATGCTGCAAGTAAGCTTTCTTTACGAATGTAACTTGCTCATCTCTCGCTTCCACATCCCAAATTGAATATCTTGAGTTATTTTTTAAGGGTCAAGCTTCAACATCTTTGTCTATAACTTCTAAGTATTTCTAAATTGTGAAAAGTGAAAAATATCAACAGAAAAAAGAAAAAAAAAACAATGAATTCATCTTCATTCACTATGGAGACTGGACAAATTAAAACAACCAAGGTCTTCAATTGGAAAAATGTGCACAGGTACAAGCTACTCTTCAGTACAAGCACTTAAACAATCTTTCAAGTCCTTTTTTGTTCAATAGATAAAACTTAGTCCCCCTTTTTAAGCACGAAAGTTCCTTTTACTTGTCATAGCAGAACCAGATTCTTTTTTTTGTGTGTGTGTTGTGGGAGAGGGAGAGGAGGACTCTAAACAACTGATTTCCCAGACTTTCATGTGAAATATAATGAATGATAATAGTTTATTACCAAAACTTAGCTCTATTATCCGCGGGAACATAAAACATGGTTTGAGCTAGCACTCCACATTCTCCACCAGAATCATTACCCTCATAGAAGGAGCCAGTTCCAGGGCAGTCACGCTCATGATTACCACTGCAATGAGTTCATATTTCATAGAAAAGGAAATAAATGAAAAGTAACAGGTGAAGCTTAATAAAACAGAACATTGTTGAGGACACGAACCTTGCAATCATATAAGGTACAGTTGATGCAATAGGTTCCACTTGTGCAGTAAATTGGTCCCATTGTGATATATATCCATTGGCATACGTAATGTCTCCTATATGAAAAACTATGTCAATGTTTTTAAGATCCTTGATGAGTTGGTCCGTTGTATTGAGTGAGCCTGGTTGATAATTACTATACTCATTTGAACCATCGCGTTCTGCCTGAAAATCACTATACAGTTTAATCGGTTCTGATTTCCATATTGAACAAAACTTGGTTCAAGGAAGATGAAAGCACAAGATTCTGTAAAGCCCGTCTTCTGCTCAAAATGAACAACTACAAAATAATCCACAGGAAGCATCTCAAGATATCTACGACAACTATTCAATGAAACACATTCTTCAAGTTAGTCAATGGTTAATGATTTCTTATTCCCAGGACTTCTCTAAAGGGTACTCTGGAAGGTCAAGTCAATGGTTAGTGATTTCTAGTTCGCAGGACTTTTCTAAAATGCAAAGGGTACTCTAGAAGGGCCTGACCTCACAGTAAGCAAAGGGGGAATTGTAAGAGATTACCACAACATTCAGATTAAATCAGTGACAGTGACAGGTAATCTGGCCTACTAGCTAACAATTCCAAACTGGATGTAAGTGCTCAGCCAAGGAGAAAAAACAAGCTAAACCTTTGGCCATCATATCAATTATATCAATTAACAATGATTTAAAAGTAAATGACTGATGCCACATGGAGTGGCCTTGTATTGTCATAAGATCAGTGGTAGCACAAGCTCAGAACTTGTAGTTTATCAGCTCGTAGACATTCTAAAGAAAGGAAATATGATCATGAATCATAGTTTGAACTCAATATATATCATAAGACAGTAAATGGAAATTTTGTTGCTCAAGTTACTCAAATACTCCATAATAACTCGAACAATATGCAATTCCTATACTGCTCCAGAAAACAAATTTAGTAATAACCTGGTAATATGATGCTTAAATCAATGCCTATAAGACACGTCTCACTTTAATCAAATGAATCTGCTCAATCAAGCTGTCATATAGGACCCATATTTGAACTCCTTTGCTGACATCAGAATGTAGGTGACTTATCATATTCAGAGTAGGAAAGTAATTCAACAATCTCATCACAAGTTTCTTTGATTTCAAATTCATTTGGAATTTCATATTCTACAAAAAGCAATGTTTTTTTCCTATCAGAAAAACTTCACTTATTTCATATTTCACTTTGTCCAACTTGAAATTCCAGAGAAATTATCTCTGCTGTATCCCACTGAAATGGGATGCCTATAACTTCGCACAATCCTTGGTTGATTTAAAGAAACTGATTTAGGAACCTTGTAACTCTGATTCTATTTTTGGCACTATATCCAAGAAGAGAAGAATGGAAGAGAGACGGATTCTCTAATTTTTCAGTATTAGTACTTGATGTTACCTTTCCCATGTCTCCAAAAATTATAACCCGTTGCAACGAGTTCTGCCCTGGATATGGGGATGATCTAAAGGAATACATCTTACTCCAAACATAGGAACCATTTGATAATATGTGACCCATCTTGTATGTGTACCTGACAAGTTTGTTGTTTAATCCAACAGAAATATACATGAACATTGTCTCAAGTCAAAGTTTCTATTCCTGAGGTAACCCAAATTGTACAACAAACTTACAAGTTGTTTGGCCACAAGTCCTTCATGAAGCTAGTGTGTATGAACCCTGGATCACGCCAACCAACTGTACGAGCAGGTGAACCTGAAAGTTCACATGAGATAAGTATTACTCGCAGGCTGATATATCTCACTGCTTTGCTAACATTGGAGCACAGATTAAATGAAACAGTTGGTTAAACTGGATTTTAGAGTTTATTCAATCATTGCCGGAATTGGTTCTTTGCCTAATTAAGCTTAAATATCATGATTTCTCAACCCTTTGGAGCGTCTACACAGAAATTCTAACATCCAACATTCATTGACGACCTCTGCTAACAGAAGATGGACTAGACTCCAATAATCTGTCTTATACAGTGACCAGTGACC
This sequence comes from Nicotiana benthamiana, assembly GCA_034376525.1. Classification (NCBI taxonomy): domain Eukaryota; kingdom Viridiplantae; phylum Streptophyta; class Magnoliopsida; order Solanales; family Solanaceae; genus Nicotiana; species Nicotiana benthamiana. Next base: position 178,461,648 of record CM067339.1, read on the forward strand.
ACCATAACCACATGCAGCATCAGTCGCTTAAGAATAATAGGAGGCAGAGCTCTATACTAGTTTTAGTATTAGAAACTGGAAAAGCATATGCACAAATCATAAAATTCAAACTCGAAAAGTGGTAATTTGAAAAACAAAAACTGTGTAATTTTTTGTGCATGCTTAAAAATGTCTACAACAGAAGCTGCAGGCCAAAAATAGTGCAACTCTCTTTTATCTCTGTTAGAGTTTGCAATGATTATTACAGAACAGGGAAGCTCCTGAGCGCAAACAATGGTTCTCTTCCTTAAACAATTTGTAGGTATGATACTTATTTTCTTTCCGTCATTTTCTAATGGTTGAAGAATAACTTTAAAATAGAAAGGCTACTCAGGTCCAATGAAGCCACTCTGTTGCTCCCAGAAAAAGAGAAATGTGTGAGATTGATTATTACCATTTGGTGTTCTTCATCACATACCTCTTGATCATTGATAAAGAAATGAACCTTGGTCCTAATGATAAAGAAACGAAGGGTTGATTTGGGCCCAAGGTCCATTTCTTTAACAATCATCATGTTTTTAAGTTCTCAATAACTTGCTTTACCCACTTGGAAATACATTTGGAAGCATAAATGAAAACGACCAATTTTAGCGTCACTGCTTCCCAAAATTAGCAATACACATGGTGAATTTAAAAGTTTGTGATTGCTAAATTGATCAATTTCACTTTCCAAGATTTATATGATGCTACATGAGGAATATTGTCATTAAAATTGTAACATACCACACATGGCGTTTCTATCAAATGTCAATGTTCCTGCTGGTGAGCGATGTTGAGGATCACCCTTCCGACCCCACTCAATGAAAGGAACAGCTTTGTCTATATCATAGCCACTTGTCCAGGTCAATGTCATCTATGGAAACAGAATGAAACATGAAGATTTACATCACACAGATATAGCTAAGTGTACTTATCGATCCAAATGATGGAATAGCACAATAGGGCGAGGATGATGTTCCTTCCTCTATAGTAGAGAAATAAACTAGGATTAGCACCAACTTACTTCATTCCATGACTTCCCCAAAGCAAGTCGTGGATAAAGCGGTGCTTTAGGATTTGCAAATGATATGGAATTTGAAATTGCCACCAGCTTTGGCTGCAACAAATAGCATATATTTAGTTAACTTGACCAAAATACTAAAACTAGCAAGCATTTGAGCAGCTATTTTGTTTGTAGACTTGTGACGGATCAAAATATCATCTACAGCACTGGTATGCAGCACTTGCTGGATGATGTGTATTTTGGAATTTGAAAGCTGAGTTGTATGGAGGTTTTATTTCTGTTAACATATCTTTCAACAGATATATCAACTATATGATAAGAACATTAAGATGAGCAACTTAAATGTAAGCCAAAAAAGTGAATGCTAATGTTATTTTTTCATACAACTTCTATAAACCTAAAGTGCAAAGCAATTTGGGGTGGGGGCAAAAAGGAAAAAGGAAGAGAAAATGAAGCATAGACGTTCGTTGATTTACAGACATTTGACAACCCGCCGGTAAACAATGCAAAGGAGAAATCTGCCCGCTGATTGATTAATTGGAACTTCAGAGAAGATTTCCCTATTTTCACGTAACCAGAATTGGAGAAATTTGCAAAGTTGTACTGCGGAAAACACATTATTTTTGGTTAGAAAATGCAAACACATCTCCTAATTGCTTTCAGTTCTTAAAAATATGCTTGAACTATACTAACCTTAATTGGTGCTGTACAAATATATGGAGCCTGTTCTCTGGGATCGTTTTCAAAATAACATGTGGATCCACTGAGATGCAAAAGGACTACATCAACTCATTATCGGAAGATCTATTATCAAGCAGCAAATTTAACAAGACTTGTCTGCCATAAGCTGTTCAATGATGAACTTCACTAACCATAAGGATGCTACAGCTTAAAACTACTAAGGCATTTAGGAAAGATAGAGATAATACAAAAATGAACATACTTGAATTTTGCTGGAGAGAAAACTCCTATCCAGTCATCATGAGATGGCTTGGGGTGCTCAATATCCACCGTTACCCATTCAGTGTCACCACCCTGTCATGTTAAAGAATATATCATAGCTTACAAAGAGTATCCAGACATTTCTTGAAACAGCAGTGGAGACAGAAATTCATACTAGAGGATACAAAAATACTAGAATACCATATCACACCTACGATTTGAACTTGTGATCTAAGACAATATTTGAACCTCCTTTACCGCTATACTAGAATATTTTCTTATCAAGGGGATTCAACAGTTCATATATAACCCAAAAAAAGTTGTTTTTACCATATTTGTTCAGAACAGTTTTCCAGCAATGGGGTTGCTCCCTTTAGCTCGCCTACTGCTAGAAGTAGGGGTGGAGCTAGAGTGCCGGAAGCGGGCTTGGCCAACCCAGTAGCTTTGGTTCAAATTAAAAATATATTGAATAATGTACAAATTATTAATTAGAACCCAGTAACTTAAAACAATTAGAATCCCGAAACCACAAGCTTGAAACCTTGGCTCCGCCTCAGTCTAGATTGATACAAGACTAATTATAAGCAAAAAAAAGTCCCTAAATCCGGCGAGTCGAAAAAATCAAGAAGCCAGTGGCGAGCAAAGACTACAAGATTGTAAATGATAGCAGGTCTTTGTAAAAGCTAAGAGAATGCTAACAGGTATAGACTATAGAAATGAATTAGATAAATGTTTCAATTTCGCCCCAATATCTATCTTAAAAGCTTCATCCTCCCTCGTCCCTACCCAAAGACCCCCACCACAAAAACAAAAAAAAAATTTACCTAAGAGGATGAAGACAAAGGATTACAAATAAAACAAAAATCCACAAGGTATAAGTACCTTGGCACCAAGAATAAATGGATAAGCTTTAATGGCGACTGAATCCTGAAGTGCAAGTGTAGCTCTATGTATTGCTATATTTGATAAAGGCTGCTCCCCACTATGAGCTGAAGTAACATCAAGACTACCTAATAACACAAATATCAAATTTGCATAGCATAGTATACTCATCATTTTTTCGTTCAATTGATACAGAGAGTGAAACAAGTACTTCCTTTTACTTATCAGGAATCCAAGAGTGTCAGTGGAATTACTTTATCTGCTAGTCAATATTAGATGTGGGAACCTAAGACTTCAATTCAGAGATTTTAGCAAAAGTCGCCGGCTTTTGCGTGAAGATTCCAAGAATTGTTCCAATCATGGAAGTCCACTTAAGTATGTCCACCAAAGACTTCAATTGTTTGCTTTGTAAGTTTAAGTTTTTAACTTGGTACACACTCTTGGAGCGGCGTATATAATTTTCTATTGGGAATATTGAGATCTCAAAGGAAAAGTCTATGCCAAAGGGGATGCGTGATTGTAATTTACTTTGACCCTCTCGCCCACACTCATTGGCAGATGTGTGATTGTAATTTACTTTGTCCAAGTTAAGGACGGAAATTTGAGTGATCGACTAATGGTAGTGACAATGATTGACATGAATATGTAACATTGCTCATTAATTTTTATTTTATTTGATGAGGTTTGTGTATCAAGATATAACAAATAATAATAAATCACTTATGATTCGTGTGGTATGTAAGAAAAAAAATCATAGTATAAAGGGGTTGCAAATATTATTCCATGTTTGGTATATATTTTCTATTTATGTATGTCACTTTTTTTCTTTTTGTTGCTAATAAAGATACTGATATTAAAGGTTAAAGTGCATTATTACAATCTCCATATGTAGTTAATCATTATATAAAGTTATACATCAATTTTGATATAACTTTGTATTACTATTGACATGAAGTAATTAATTCATGTATAAGATAAAACATGAAAAGAACAAATTAAATTTGTCTTTTTCCTAGAAAGCCTATAAAAGCAAAGTATGCAAAGATATAGTAAATTCATAGTCTTTTAGTTTAAAAATAAATAAATAATTTAAATGATATATGATATATCCAATTTTATGCAATAAACAAAATACACAACAAGAAATGATCTCTACACTATTAATTTATATATTACTAAACTTTGCATTACTAATCTATTTATAAGGTCCCGTAAATAATTTTGTCTCAGAAATTAGTAAATCGTGGTGTCTACTCTGATTATGTGTTATGAATGTGTAGAGTTCTTCGCCGCGGTTCGGACCCTTAGTAGTGATTTAAGCCTTTAAAAATTGAAAGAATTAATTTTTCCAGAAAAATATCAAAATGTGGTCCAGAATACGGTCGTAGATCAGCTATGCGGACCGCATTCCTACCGCAGAATGAATCATAGAGCAACCAAATTTTGATGTTGAAAATGCGGTCAAATCTGTGATCCCATAATCAATATGCGGACCGCATTCCTACCGCAAAATGAATCAGAGAGCAACCAAAATTTTGATATTGAAAATGCGGTCAAATCTGCGATCGCATAATCAATATGCGGATGCAGAGTGATCGCATACTGTCCCTGAAGAAATTCAAGGTCAGTTCTGCGATGCATTTCACGACCGCAAAATGCAAATGCGGACCGCATAGTCACCGCATTCCCAACCCGAGAGGTTTGAAACTTGAGCCATTTCTGCGATCCATTCTGCGGACCGCATGTCAGTTCTGCGATCGCAGATAGGCGTCGGAGATCGTGTTCGCTCAGTTATTTTCTAAAATTCTAAGCCCGACCCCTGTTTTAGTAAAACACCCCATCTCTCATTTTTAACCCATTTTCTTAACAAAATAAGAGAGAGGAAGAGAGGGTTCAAGAGAGAGAATGTTATTTCTTCATCAATTGATCTTTCAAAAATCATCAAAGCCCGAAAAATCTTGAGCATCTGCCTTCCCCTCTGATTTCAGGATAAAATCCCTAACCCTTTTCTCCTAATTTTCGAACTCAGGTTTGGGGAGGGAGTTTCATACTTTGATTTTGAAAATTCTTGTTAGAAATCCACATGCATGTATTCAAAACCAAAAAATCTTGTAAAAAGGGAACTGGGTAGTAAATTGTGAATTCCTATTCTAGAGGACTATGTATTAATCATGAACTAGATTGATCTTTCTTGATTGCTTGATGAATTGGAGTAGAGGTTAAAAAGGATATTCAATTCCAGGTATGTATGGCTAACTGTGATCCTCGTGAAATCGCCTACGCTAGTTGTGAAATTGTTGATAGTTGATATTCATGTGAAAATCATTGTGAAGCTTTCGTGTTGTACAAATTGTGTGGTAGTACCTTGTGGTGAATGTCGTGGAACTTGCAATTGGAACAATGAAAAAATGGGAAACAATGTGGAATAATGGAAATGGAAACAATGTGGAACACTTGAAATGGAAATATTGTGGAATAATGTGTGTGGATAGTTGTGAAAAATTGTTGTGATGATCTAAATTGTGTATCAACTTTGATGAACATGAGAAAAATTGTTGTTGCTAGTTGTGGGATGTTAATACCATGGTTGATTTCTTGTACTTGTTGTTGTGTTGTTTGTTGTTGTGAATTGAAAACTGTCAGGCGAGGAGTGTTGTGCGGGTTGCGCGCTGCAACACGATGAAATAAGGTGTGGGTTGGGGTGATAAGGGTGGCCGAGGTAATAAGGGTGGACGAGGAAATAAGGGTGCAAATGTGATCCAAAATCACTATTTATATGAATCAGCACGAGAGTTTGTAACATGTGGGGCACTGGTTGCCCCTTTGTATGACTACGTGAATAATTGTTGTGAAATGTTTGGTTGTTGCTTCCTTGTTGTACTTGTACTATTGTTGTTCAGTTCTATACTTGTTCATGCAATTTGGCTTGAGTTTACTTGGGACGGAGTTAGTTCATATATGCCAGTACAATTCAAGTGTACTGACGTCCCTTTTGCCGGGGGGGCTACATTCGTGTTATGATTGTAGGTGGATCCGTGGTAGGCACTCCAGTCCACCATACGTAGCTCCTCCTCCTCCTCTCTATCGGTAGTATTCGTGTTTGGTGAGCCCCTTTCCTTCTGGGTCCATGTGTGGCCTACGCCACTCCTGTTGTTGTATTTTGGAGTTTGTATCTTTTGGTAAAGGTATAGCCGGTGCCTTGTCACCGGCAAGTGTTGTACTACCATTCTCGTAGAGGCTCCGTAGACAATGGTATGTGGGTCAGGACTTATATATAAAAGTGGATGTTTGGGCGCTGTAAACTTGTGTACCACGTTCCTTGTTAATCAAATATATGTTTTGTAAAAGGTGTCCCCTGTTAATCATAATGTGTGGTTTTAAAAAAGAAATCCTACGTTCTTTTAATTGAAATTTGGTATCTTTTGGTTAACTATCATTGAATAATGTGGGGTAACGCGTGGGGAATAGGAAAGGCACCCAGGTCCACTCGACTGTGGATAGTCGGTTGAGTGCCGGTCATGCCCACGGATTTGGGGCGTGACAAACTTGGTATCAGAGCCATAGGTTTTGAAGGAGTCCTAGGATGTCTCGGAGCCGTGCCTAGTAGAGCCCTTCTTATCGGTGTGTTGTCGACCACATCTATTAGTTGGGGGCTACACGGGCATTTAGGAAAACCTATCCTCTTCTTTGATATTTCAAGTTCGTGCGGTGAAGTGATGTTATGTATAATTCGTGATCTATTTCAAATTTTCAGTTATGGCACCTAAGAAGAAAGCTAGACTCGTTCTAGGGTCCAATGCCTCTTCTAGTGCAGCTGTCGATCATGTGCCGACTGCCGTGGGGGAGAATGATCCCCCAGTTCTGAACTTGCCTGCTCCATGTGTTCCTAGCCCAAGCGATCCTGTTCCACCGTCGGACGAGGGTGCCACTATCCCTCCTGCCAATGCCCCTATTCCTAATGTTGCTCCGTCTTCCGATCCCGGCCTTGGAGACCTTAGGGGAGCTATATGTATGCTGATCCAGTTAGTGGCCGCTCAGGCCCAGAGATCTCATGATGCCCCTGTGTCCTCCAGTGAACAAGGAGATTCCTCCAGCTTCAAAGTTCATCAGTTTCTGCGGTTTTCCCCTCCAGAGTTCTCAGGTACAGACCCAGAGGCCGATCCGCAGGAATTCCTTGATGAGATGTACAAGACCCTTCGGGTAATGAAAGCTACAGAGATAGAAGGGGTAGAATTGGCTTCGTACAGGTTGAAGGAAGCTGCGCGTTCATGGTTTGAGATGTGGGAGGATTTCCGTGAGGAGGGGAGCCCTCCAGCTAGATGGGATGAGTTAGTAGATGCCTTCATGGACCACTTCTTGCCTGCCGAGACCATGGCAGCCCGGGCCACCGAGTTTGATATTCTTAATCAGGGTAGCATGAGTGTTTGGGAATATCATATGGAGTTTGTGAGGTTGTCCAAGTATGCTCCTCAGTTGGTATTGACTATGGAGGCCAGAGTTCGGCGATTCGTTCAGGGTCTCAGCCCTTTGGTGGTAATTGAAGCTGCAACAACGGCTTTGCATGCACACATGAATTATGGAAAGATCATGGGTTTTGCTCGGGCCACAGAGGCCAGAAAGTTGAAGATTCGGGCCGACAGGGAGAGTAGCAGCAGGGTCTGGTCTATGGGTCACTTAGGGAGGTCAGCTCCAGGGAGAGGTTTATCAGGACCGCCTTAGTCTTTTGCTCAGTCCTCAGTTAGTGCACCTCCATCCGTGCACCTTTCCCAGCAGAGTGGACCTTCCGGGCCAGGTTCAGGCAGCAGTAGGTCCTGCCAGTTCAGTCATTCGGGGATGAGACCTCGACAGCAGGGGGTATATGCCCCAAGTATGGGAGATTTCATACAGAGGCTTGTTACTTGGATGCTCCAGTGTGCTACAATTGTGGAGTGAGAGGTCATATGCAGCGAGACTGCCGTGCACCCAGGCAGGACGCGGGTGAGGGCCATGCTCAGCCCTCCGATTCATCAGTTGCTACATCATTAGTGCGCCCTCCAGCCCCAGCAGGGCGTAGTCCAGCTAGAGGTGGAGCTCGTGGTAGGGGAGGACCCAACATGTTTTATGCATTGAGTGGCCGTCAGAGTGCCGAGGCTTCCCTATATGTTGTCACATGTATCTTATCTGTTCAGAGAGTTGATTGCTATGCTCTTATTGATCCGGGGTCTTCTTTGTCCTATGTCACTCCATTTGTTGCTTCAAGTTTTTGGATTGAACCCAAACAACTTCTTGATCTGTTCTCTGTATCGACTCTGGTGGGCGATTCCGTTACAGCCATGCGGGTCTATAGGAATTGTGTTGTTATGGTAGGTGGTCGTGTTACCACGACCGACTTTATTGAGCTTGGGATGGTGGATTTTAATGTAATCATGGGGATGGATTGGCTCTATTCGTGCTTCGCTAAGCTTGTATTGCTGGACGAGAGTCATGAGACTCGAGTTCCCTAATGAGCCAGTTGTTGAATAGAAGGGAAATGGTGTTGTGCCAAGGGGTAGGTTTATTTCCTACCTCAAGGCTTCGAAGATGATCAGAAAAGGATGTATTTATCATTTAGTTCGGGTGGCGGACACTACTCCAGAGGTGCCTGCCCCCGAGTTCGTGCCAGTTGTGAAAGAGTTCCTTGAGGTATTTCCAGATGAGCTTCCAGGGATCCCGCCAGATAGGGAGATCAATTTCGGGATTGATGTATTGCCAGATACCCAGCCAATATCTATTCCCCCGTACAGAATAGCCAGCAGAGTTGCGGGAGTTAAAAGAGCAGTTGAATGATCTATTGGAGAATGGGTTTATCCGGCCAAGTGTGTCGCCGTGGGGTGCTCCGGTTCTTTTTGTCAGAAAGAAGGATGGGTCGCTTCGGATGTGTATTGATTATCGGCAACTTAATAAAGTCACTATCAAGAATAAGTACCATTTGCCTCGGATAGATAATTTGTTAGATCAATTTCAAGGTGCAAGGTTCTTCTCAAAAATTGATTTGCGGTCCGGGTACCACCAATTGAAGATCAAGGAGCAGGATATTCCTAAGACCGCCTTCATAACTCGTTATGGCCACTTTGAATTTTTGTTCATATATTTTGGGCTAACCAATGCCCCGGCAGCTTTTCTGGATCTTATGAATCGGGTCTTCAAGTCATTATTAGACTCCTTAGGCACCTACGTTCACTCGACTGGGGATACCCGGTTGAGTGCCGGTCATGCCCATGGATTTGGGGCGTGACACTATCTCTCCTCATCTTCTTCCCCTTCTTCTTGTCACTCTTTTTAAGTTATTTAAAATATCCTTTGTACCTTTGGTAGGTAAGGTTAAGGATTGCATACACACTACCCTCCTCAGATTCTACTTGTGAAAATATACCAAGTTTATTTTTATTGTTTTTTGACGAGCACAAAATACATACACAAAAATTATGTTCGCTAATCAATGATAGTATAGCGTAATATGGTGTCCACAGGGGTTGAAGTTAAACAATATTCTCGTAGTTTCTAGCTTGTTTACTATTTACGAGGGTCAACAATTAAGATTTATACGATTAAGAATTTGAATTAACTAAGAATCTAAAGCTATTGACTAATGGCTATTGAGACAAGGAATAAACAACTAAGGTTATCGGTGGGAGAAGATAGGTTTTGGTAGGATAGGTGCAAGATAATTGTTCGGGATCTAACTCTAGATAATTTACTTCCAATATTCAAGTGAATCTCTCGAATTCACTCTATTATTAGTTCAAACGTTCAGCAGAAACTCCTCCCTCGATTAAGTCTTAACCTCACGAGATGATCCGGCTTAAGGATTATGAAGATATGCAAGAATGCATAGTGGATCGGTCTTTAGAAAAACCTATTTCGGTTATTCTCCTAACTAAGTTTAATCAATGATTCAACTAGCCTCTTTCGATTACTTAGAAAAATCTATGAACTCAACCAACATATAATGCAAAGATATCACAAGTTATTCCTATCTCGATTACATGAACTAGTAATTATAGATGCAACAACTAAATCTTCCACATCGATTCAAATATATAAAAATAGAGCTATAATTCACTAACAATCATCAATATACCAAATCCGTGAAATCCCAAAAGGAACTATTCTATAGATATAGAGAAATTCAACACAAATATAATTAAAATATAGAAAAATATTCTATCCAAATCTGGGTCTTGAGTAAGGAAGTAATAATGAAATACTTATGCTTGTGTTCTTCATACTCCTCCTTAGTCTCCTTAGGTCTCCAATCTGTCCAATGTCCCTCTATAATGGTATTTTTGGTGTATTTAAGACATTCCAAAACAAATCCCGTACAAAATACCCTTTCTTAGCCGAAATAGATAATCACTCTAACATTTTCATAGTACCCCGCCGCGCCCCTCGCTGCCCCACACGCTTGCAGGGTAATTCCAGAGCATTTGGGAAAACTATTTATATCAACTTTTTGCACTAGCGCTCCACGGTGCATGGCGCGGGGCGGTAGTGCAATTTTTCCTTTGTAATTTTTTTCTAACCTTTTGACATCCATACTTGGTCCTCGACCACGAGCACGGTTCCGGCTTAATCCCTTGGACTTTTACTCAGAATTCAAAACCTGAAATAGCTCGAATTAGCTGCACAACATCTACATAACTCGAAATCACTCGTACAAGACATAAAATGCACAATAAGTGCAAAATATTACCAATTAAAGCTCAACACAAGTAAAGTGCAGTGAATTAGAGTAGGGGTGTCAATGGTTCTTTTTGGTTCGGCTAGTTATGTTATAAAATTTATACCCTACAAATTTTTCGGTTATTCTATTATGTATAACCAAATCTAGACTTTTTGAAACCATCCCAATCATGATGGGTTCTCTTTGGTATCAGTACGGTTCGGTTAATTTTTAGTAATTTTTTTGAATGTGATGTAAAAGTCACTAGTAGAAGTAAAATGCAACACATACGTACTTTTATAGGACTTAGCAAAACTATTTAGACGTTTTTACAGTTTAAAATGTGATGAATTTGGCTAGTTTATGGATCCATCAACTATTTAATAACTACATAAAAGAAACTAAGCAAATACAATAAAAAATAAATTACTCGAGTAGACAGATATTAACGAATCGAGCACTCAAGAATAAAGTCTATAAGAGATTAAATATTCAAAAAAAATCCAAATCATACAAAAGGAAACATATTCAATACATCGTACTATGCTACTCATAATCGTTACAATACCTTGTGTCTTGCTTGTGAATATACTGAAAGTAATTTAGTTTTAGTAGGAGTAGCATAATAGGCATGGGAATTAGGATTTTGAGTTTAACTACTTTGTTGGCGTATAATTATTTCATAATTTCGAGGCCCGAGAAAAAATTCAGTGCTTTATTATTTTAAAACTTAATATATAAATATATTTTTCATATTTTAAATTTATTCGGTACGGTTTGGTATTTTTTCAGTTTATTTTCATAAAATAAAAAACATACCCCAATTATCGGTACGCTTATAAATTTAGATAAAAACCTACAATTTTATTAAAGGAAATCTAATAATTGATTCGTTACGGTATGGTTCATTTGGTTTTTAAACATCCATTGACACCCCTAAATTAGAGTGCAATAAGCAACTAAAACACAATATTATATCCTACCATCAACACCCCACACTTAAACCATTGCTCGTCCTCTAGCGAAAACTACAGTTCACATAGACATGCCTTTTTAAAAACAACTCTCCTAACTCATCACACCAAGAATAATTAAAACAGAATAAGCACAATATCGTAATATCCTCTCCTCAAGATTTGACTCAAAATTACTATGCATTTTTCATAACCCTCTTAGTTACTCTTACATAGAGGTTAAAGCCCTTATCTTTTCTTCGTGAATCAAGTGCCCTCACACAATAATAGTGAGCAGTTCCATACACAATAAAATTTAAGTAGAATTCGGAACTCAAAATAGAAAGAATTCGCTCACTCTCAGAAATAACATTCATATACAGAGGTTTTCTCGTAGTGTACTACTATACTGATTGAGCTCATTCAGCCAAGGATCAAGTAGGACTTTATTTGGTTGTAATGTAAGCTGTGGGATGGGTAGGATATATTTGGATATAAAAGTAACTCCACCTTCCTAAGCACTTAAATATATAGAAATTAACCATTCAAAACCCCACATATGTCAATCCATAACTCCGCCTTCACAACAATATACATCAACTCCAACTTCTTTAAGAAAAAGTACATCAACCGTACCACTATCAATGAATATTTATTTTAGAACAGTATAACTACTTTCTTTATATTTTGTTTTTCAATTCAAGTGGCTCTTACTTTATTAAAACAACGCATCTTTCTTCTTATTTTAATAGTTCCACTCAAAAGCCAAACCGACACCCCATACTTTAATTTTTACAAAGTTCATTACAATTCAAGTGCTTATGAGAGGTAGAAGGTTCAAATAAATGGTTAATTTAAACAAAATAGATCGGACTTGCAGTGTGGCTTCCAAAGAAACATGATTACAAGCTCAAATGGGTTAACTAAGATACATAATAATTAGGTGGATAAAAAGATATAACTAGTCCAACAAAGAAATAACTATATCACTTCCAAAATTGAATAAAATTACTATTTCACTTTGCGTACACATGAGGCAAGTTGTAGACATCAAATGTAATGCACAGAATAATACAAAACCACACACGCACACACACGACACATAACTCACTCAGGATTGGAATCATCAAGACATTCTAGTCAAAGCAGTTAAGCAAAGTTAAGATTATACAATTTAAGGTATTTATACAAGGTCAAAAACTAATCCTAAGCATCACAACTAAAGTACTTATTATTCTCAAGGAATAATTAATTTTAAGAGATATTGCTTTCATTTAAAATCATAGCACAAGATTTCCTACTCCTGAAAAAAACTAACTACACCCGGTTCAAACAAAACCTTTGGAAAAGAAATGGGATACAAAAAAAATCAAGGGGGATTTATTATACTACCTAAGAAAAACAAAATACATATCGACTTTAATCCCTCGAGAAGACAACCGAGGAGATCCACTGTCGGAAAAAGTCAAAATTTCCAATCAAAAGAAATGATTGCAAGCGCATATATACATATATACGTTCCTCACCCTACACTTCAAATCGTGGCATGTCCCCTCGTCACACAATTAAAATTCATAAGGTAAAGGAAACTTTCCTGAACATCTAGTCGGGGTCTGAGTTGAAGCTGGGCTCCATCCCTCGCGCCCAAACTAATGCACATATCCATGCGAACATTTTTTTCTCTCCTTCTTTAGGTACACCCTACACTTATATTTCTCGCTCACCGCAACCTTCTCTTTCGCGCCTTCACTTTCCATTCAACACTCGCAACTGGTTTGTTCTTTTGTGCCCCCTTTACTACATCCATCTTAAAAGTCACAATTTCCTCACCCACTCTAAGAGTGAGTTTTCTCTCATGTATAACTAATATAGCCCTACCCGTCACTAAGAATGATCTTCCTAGGATCAGGGGGACCTCTTTGTTTTCTTCCATATTAACCACTATAAAATCCACATGAAATACGAATTTATCCACCCGAACTAACACATCTTCTACTATCCCGTCGGATGTTATAGTTGTTTGGTTTTCCAACTGCAAAGATATGGTGCACACCTTATCTTTATCCTTCTCCAGTTTCCTATTGATAGATAGAGGCATTAAATTAATTGAAGAACCATAATCACATAAGGGTTTATCAAAACTAATAGTTCCTAAAGAGAAAGGTATAGTAAAACTCCCTGGATCCTCACACTTTTATGGGAATTTATTTTGCAATATGGCGTTGCAATGCTCTATGAGCTTGATCACTGAGGTATCCTCTATCTTCCTCTTATTTGTAAGGATCTCTTTCAAGAATTTAGCATAAGCAGGCATATGTGAGAGAACTTCTATGAGTGGTAAGTTTACATGAACATGTTTCTACACATCTAGGAATCACTCAAACTGTTTGTCCAGCTTTTCTCTACTTAGCTTTTGGGAAAAAGGTAGAGCAGGCATATGCTTGCTCGCCTCAAGTTCCACCCTTCTTGAGTTTTCTTCCTTCTTCTTTTTCTCAGCTTCCGTCTGGCCTTTTTTCTTCTTATCAACCTTAATTTTCAGTTGCTCTCCACTTTTTTTTTCAAGTCTCATATATTTTTGGATTAGAACGAGATCTTTCAACACTTTCCCACTTCTCAAAGTTATAGCATTCAATGTTTCTTTGAGATTTCTTTCAATATCAGCTAGGAACGTTCCTAGGACACTCTCAGATATTATCATTGCAATTTGTCCTAGTTGCTACTCTAAATTTCGAATTGTTGACCCTTGGACTTTAAATCTTTCATCAATTTTCACAATGAAGGCTTTCATGAGATCTTCTAGGTCATACTAATTGGGCCGTTGAGGTTGAAACTGCTACCTCGGTTGATTCATAAAATCAAGAGCTTTTTGTCCCTAGAATATGGGGTTATTTTGTTGTCATTATTTTTTTGCCATGCATTTGCAGTACCCCTAGGTGAACTCCATGAAAAATCAGGGTGCCTCTAACCCATTGCATTAAAATTATAGTTTTTCACAACATTCACTTCCTTAGTTGAGGGTTGAAACTCATGAGTAGGGTGTCCTATTCCATATAATCACAAGCTACGTGAGGCTCACTCTGTACCTTGGCCAATGTCAGCTTTCTTATCTCCTTGACCATGTGTCTAGCTGGGTTTGCATGTATGTGTTAGAGTCCACCTGGTAAACTCTAACTGATTTTCTCCTGTCAAATTCTGAGAAGCCACTGATTAGCATCCTCAGATAATTCATCAAGGATTAAGACAAACACCTCTAGAGTTTTCTTCATTATTGGACCTCCATATGCAGTATTCAGAGATCGGAAGGTGTAAGTCCGTCCCAAAAATGCTGGAGTCATATCCACAAATCAATTCCATTGTTCTAAAAATTTATGACTATCTCCTTGAATCTTTCCCAAGATTCGAAGACCGTTTCTGTCTCTTTTTGACAGAAATTGTGGATTTTCCTTTGGAACTTACCTATTTTTGCAGGTGATAAATACTTGTCGATCAATTTTATGGTCATATCCTCCCATGTCCTGATCAAACATGTGGGTAAGCTACGAAGCTAGTGCTTCATATCATCTTTCAATGAAAAGATCATTGGCCTTAAATTGACGGCATCCTTTGATACTCCACTGAATTGGAAGGTGTTCATGATTTTTTTGAAGTGCATTAGGTGAGTATTATGATCTTCGTTCACCTTCCCCCTGAAAATGCAGTTGGTTTAGATAGTTTGAAGCAATACTTGCTTCAATTTGAAGTTTTTTTCTGCTATGGGTGGTGGTCCAACACTTGACTGTCCTTGATTGTAGACTGCCTAGCATAATCATCCAATGATATTCCAGACCTAGGTGCTGCATTTTTGTACTGGTTCAACTAAAGGTCGGTTTATATTGAATCTTCTACCCTTATTATGTTCGACTATCTCATCAATAATTCTCCGAGCAGCCTCTTGTTGTGCTGCCGCTCTTGTAGCTAAGTCTACTTCTTCATTCTCTTTATTTCCCATGTATCTTGAGTCGAAGTTTGACCCAAGAATTTTTCTATTAATTCTCTTTTTTTTTCTCAATTGTCACACGTGTTTCTCTAATTCTGGTTCATAGGGTATCACTTCCCTTGAAGAGGATCGAGTTATACACCAGAGAAATTAAACATGTATCTTGCACACATGTGAGAAAATGTGAATACACTAAAGTAAAAGTGGTTCCTGAATTAGTACTAAAAGCTATTTTAAATACTATTGGTTGGCAATCTCCCGCAACGATGCCAAATTTGACGAGCGCACACACTTAAATTGTGTGCGCTAATAAAAAATAGTATAGTTTAATATCTTGTCCACTGGGATTGGAGTTAAACAATATTCTCGTAGTTTCTAGCTTGTTTGCTGTCCTGGAGGATCCACAATTGAGATTTATATGATTAAGAATTTATATTTAACTAAGAATATGAAGCTATTATTGAGACAAGAAATAAGCAATTAAGGTTATCGGTGGGAGAAGATAGGTTTTGACAAAATATGTGCAAGATAAGTTTTCGGATCTAATTTTAGATAATTCATTTTTGATGTTTAACTGAGTCTCTCGGATTCACTTTATTATTAGTTCAAATGTTCAACAGAAACTCCTCTCTCGATCAAGTCTTAATTTCACGAGATGAACCAGTTTAAGCATTGTGAAGATATGCAAGAATGCATAGTGGATCGGTCTTTAGGAAAACCTGTTTCGATCATTCTCCAAACTAGGTTTAATCAATGATTCAACTAGCCTCTTTTGATTACTTAGAAGAATCTACAAACTCAACCAACAATATAATGCAAAGATATCAAAAGTTATGCCTCTCTCAATTACATGAACTAGTGAATGTAGATGCAACAATTAAATCTTTCACAACGATTCAAATACATAAAAATAGAGTTATAATCCACAAAAAATCATCAATATATGAAATCCATCAAACCCCAAAATGAAATACTCTATAGATATAGAGAAATTCATCACAAATATAACTAAGTTAGGAAAGTATAGATTCAGCCCAAACTCGGGTCTTGAGCGAGGAAGGAATGATAAAATCCTTGTGCTTGTATTTTTCCCACTCATCCTTAGCCTCCTTAGGACTTCAATCTATCAAAGTCCCTTCAAAATGGTATTTGGTGTATTTAAGCCGCCCTCAAAATAATCCCCGGACGAAACTACCCTTTCTTAGCCGAGATAGAAAAGCACTCTAACATTTTCGTACTATCGCCCCGCGCCGCCCCATGTAGCGCGCTTGTGGGAAGAGCGTTTGGGAACATCATTTTTGCCACTTTTTGCACTAGCGCCCCGCGCCACATGGCGCTAGGCTGTAGTGCAATTTTTTCGGAGTAATTTTTTTCTCACTTTTTAACATCCAGACTTGGTCCACGACCCTCGAATATGATCCCGACTTAATCTCTTGGACTTTTACTCAGACTTTAAATTTTCAAACAGCTCAAATTAGATCTACAACATCTGCATAACTTTAAATCACTCCTATAAGGCATAAAACACATAATGAATGCAAAAAAACTATCAATTAAACCTCAACACAAGTGAATTAGAGTGCATCAACGACTAAAATACGAGATTATAGCATACCATCATAGTTGTCGCATTACTAATCCATGTATAACTTATTTTCAAACCAAACAACCCCTTATTGATTATTTTTGTCCATGCTGAAAATTATATCTTAATTTTCAATAATTTTCATTTTGTTCTATTGGAAGTTGGATTATAACATTGAAGACTATAAGACCGAAGCCTTGAGTGCGACAATATTGGTTAATCTTCTATGTTCTATTTTCGTTCTTTTCCAAAGTTTATTCATTACTCTTCTTCTTCCATTCATTTTTATTTTTATCACATCCATAATGGTTGCAATTACTTTATCCCAAAATAGCTTTCATGCTACATTTAAGGTTTAATATTTAGTTAACCCCTCAATTTATAGGCAAATTCTTTTGGCACGCTTCAATTTTACGAACAATCTTTCATACATAAAAAGGTGTGGAGAGATAGATTGAAAGAGGGGAGGAAAGTAGTTATGATGGAAGGGCCGGTGATAGTGTGACAATGGTGAAGAAGATGACAGAAGGTGAGGTTGGGGAAGATGAATTTTTTCTACTATTAGGAAAATGTTTGATGTGTAAAAGATTGCCCATATTTTTTCTTGGTCAAGAGAATACTGTATTATAATACTAGTTAAGAATTATTCTTACATTGGCTGTTGAGGAGTTAAGCCCATTGTACCAAACAGTGAGTAGTCCAAAGCTGCATTAACAATATTAGTGTATTACAATTGTTACTGTTTCTTTCAAAACTATTTCATGGGGTGTTCGCCCATAGTGCTTCGTTGACAAACACCATAAAAACTACCAAAAAAGTTTATTCATTCACCCAGCTGCTTCTATGCTTTGGTTGCTAATTTGTCTACCACTCTATTTGCCTCTCTAAATGTGTGGCTTATTGGTGGATGTCATTGATGGAAGGGGGATCTAAGGGAACACGAAGGAAGTTCATGGAAAGGTAGCTCACATACCTTTCCAGGCCTAATTCTTTAATAATCACTTCAGCTCAGCGCGTCTAGGAAGACCTGCACTCACAAATCAAGAGATTATATATTAGATGACATTTATTGATGCATTGTATTACTTATGTGAAGTCCATAGTGGCCACCAAGGGAACTAGATGGTTTGATGATGCCATTTTCAGGCCCTGCAAAAAAGCTATTAGCTCATAATGGAGGATATTTATACCTTTGATTTTTCCCATGTACCCTATTACCCAATCTCCATTACTGTTTCTAATTACTCTTCTTATTCCCTCATTTATATCTTATTGACTGTAAGCACTATCAATGTTTAGCTTGTAACAACCCCTATCTTGGAGGTGCCATTTAATAGGAATAACAATTCTATGCTTGGGGTGCTTTTCCTCCTATTGCTATGTGCAAGAATTTTGCAGCTTTGTTAATAGAAACTTTAAAAAGGACAAGATCTTTCCTCTAGTTGGAATTATTGGTGTTTCCGGTTAATCAAATTTTCCACAGATAGAAAGGGATTAGGTGGCCCAACTTAAGAAAGTCATTTAAGGGTAGGTGTTTAACCTTGTTAAAGGTACATACCCAGTTAGCTTGGATGGTGACCAGGTTTGGGATATTATGATTGGAATGACTTTGCTTAGCTAATTTCTGCCACCATTGGGTAGTATTGTCACATTTGAAGAGCATGTGTTCTATGGTTTCTTCATCCTTGTTACATAAGAAGCACATGGGGTTTAGATCCATACCCTTTGACACTACAACAAAAGATGCTTTTAGTGATAATTATTTAACGACAATACACTTATTGCCGTTAATCTTGTTCGACGAGTTCAAATATTAACGACAATTAGATTTTGGTCAGCAATAATTATTCGTTAGTGGAAAATAGAGTTAATGGCCAGTAAAAACTAAAAATTCTAAAGGAACCTTTCTCTCAAATTCCCTAAAATTTCAAATTCCTTCATTCTAAGTTCTAAGAATTGCCTCATTAATTTCTTCCATCATCGCTAACCCTTCATATTTTGGTGCCATCTCATAGAATTCCTCAATGACATGGCCTTCCAGTTTTATTGGTATGGCAATTGTCTTTGAATAGTGTTTGTATTTATTCTCTTCTTTGTAATTTTTATGCATCTCAAAATACACCTTTAGGCAAAACCCTAATTCCCTTAGCAGCGGTTTTCCTTCCATAACCAAATTTGATGACATGTTACCTTTTATTTGAGGCTAATAATTAAAACCAAAAGCATCGGTTGTTCAATTGCATCATTTTCTTGAATTCCTAAAACATGAATGACTTGTACAAAGTGATTATTTTTTCAATATAAATTCAAATATGTTTTACAAAGGAGAGTACTCATGCATGCAGCAAATAGAACAGAGCAAAGATACAGAAAAAGGGGAAATCCTACATCAACTGGGTCCGAATCTACTAAGTAAAGCCTCGAATGGGACCCAAAATGGAACCTCCAGTAGTACATATTTTAAAGGCAACAGTAGAGGAATTATAATTTTGGTTTCGGAAAAGGGTCAGAACTACTCCTAACGTATTGACGTCAGTTTAAAAATATCCTTCGTTAACTTATTTTGAAAAAAATGCCCCTACCGTTAAATTCTGGCATATGTGTGTCCCTAACGTATTGACTCCAACTTAAAAAGGCCCCTACCGTTAACCTATTTTGAAAAAAAATTTCCCTACCGTTTTAAATATAAGTACAGTTAGTTGTTAGACTTAGGGGCACAAATATGCCACATTTTTAACGGTAGGGGCATTTTCTTCAAAATAGGTTAACGGAAAGCATTTTTAACCTGGAGTCAATACGTTAGGGGCAGTTCTGACCTTTTTCCCTTTTGGTTTCTTTGACCAGAAGTTATATTTTTAGGTGGCATTTGCACAGATCCTCCAGTATAATTAAGTTTGGTTAAAGTAGTTAAATGCAGGTAAAAAGGAAGATAAATACAACAGTATGTTTTTTTATCTAATTTATACATAGTAAAATAAATTTCATACAACTAATAATATATTATACAATTTATCTGCAACTTATCTACAACTTTCATATATTATTTCTACCCATTTAAATACAAGTATAATTGTTGAACCAAAAATTGGGGTTTCGATCAAAGCTTATTTTAAGAAGAACTCAGGTTACTGATAGTCAAATAAAAATAGGAATAAATGATGTAGAAAAATAGCTTAGTAGAAAGCAAAGTAAATCAGTATATTCCAATAGAATATGGAATAGAATTTTGTGTCCTTACAAATGATCTGTCTTCTTCTTTTATAGCTATATTTGGATAATACATTTTGTTTATGTCATAATAGAGCCATTATTGATAATGAATGGCATTTAATGCAACTTTATAATAGGTAATAATATTTTTATTCAATACATATTCCCTAACCTTTACGTAATTAACGCATATTAATTTCTGACAATACGTATCTATACCCTTTTTTGCTATGAGATTCATTTTCTTATCACGACCTTCGAACATAAAGAGATTCAAGCTTCTATCTTTCTTGAATATTTTGAATCCTTGCCCGTGTCTGTTGTAACTCGTACCTCTTTAACTATTCTTTTGCCAATTATCATGCTTTGACCTGTCTATGTGGCATGACATGTCACTTTTCAATAAAGTCTATCTATGAATTTAATTTTTTCTAATACAGATAGTCCTCTCACTTGCTATTTATTCATCAATATAATATTTGGGAAGTGAATTTTACTAAAGCGGGAATATTTTCCGCCATTAATTTTTCTTTGGAACTAACGCTTCATTTGTCGCTTCTATTTAATGTCCGCAACACGTGGCATCTCCTGGTTGGTTTTGCAACTTTTTTAGTATTTTAAGACTTTTTTACGGCTTCACCAATTACAAAACGACAGTTCTCATTATGACGTTTTCATCATTGCACTTTTTCCTTTGACGGTTGCTTCTAAGTATAAATATAATTTTTCACCTTTATCTCTCTCACAAAAGGTTTAGAATATTCAATTCTTATTTTCTTCTTCCTCGTACTACTATGTCTTCCTTAAACCCTAACCTTAGGAGAGTCCCAGTTGTTGATAACCTTCCTCTTGCTCCTGTTAGAAGTAGGAGATGAGGTAAACTTTGTAGTTTAGGATCTTCATCTTCACGAGGCCATTCTCGTCCTTCGACAAGTTCTACTCCACCTTCTAGAACTAGAGATCATATTTCTCAAAAGTCTTCATCTAGAGGTAAAGAACCCACTGAAACTCTTTGTTAGCCTTTGGTAGATGATATTGTTCCTACTGAACTATCTTTTTACAATGATAGAGAGTCCATCAGAAACCAAGTTTCTTCTATGTCTTCATTAGAGCATGTTGACATTTATCGACTCAAATCACTGAAGGTTTGACTTCTGTCGTTCATAGAGATTGTCATTGGTGTCATGATTTTCCCATTATAATCCCCAATGCGAACCAAAAAATCACTTCTTATTTGACTCAGTTTTCTTTCGTATATACATATCCTTTCACGTTGAATTTCAAGCCTCCTATTTGTTAGAATTTATGCCGTTCACTAGAGGGGGGGGGGGTGAATAGTGAGGCACGAGAATATTGAAATATTGCGGAATTTAAAATTGCAGGAATAAGTAAATACGGTAATTGAAATAATCAAGAAAGAACACACCGTATTTTATCCTGGTTCACCACAACCCGTGGCTAGTCCAGTCCCCGAGAGACTCTCTCGAGATTTTCCACTAACTTGTCAAGCTTACGGGTGCTTAACAAACCGTTACAGTTGCTCAAGGATACCGCACCTTAAGACTTCACTTGCTTGAGGATACCTCACCCCAAGACTTCAACCACTAAGACTTTGGGTACTTAGCAAACCCGACAAATGAGAAGATATGTTCTTCTCAAACAACTCTCTTTTACAACAAATACTCTCTCAATAGAGTGGATAAAGAGAAACAAAATAAGCTCTATGAACAACACAAAGTTGTCTATCAAATGGCTCAACAAAAGCTCTAAAATGATGCTTGAAAATGATCAATATGTATATCAATATATGCAGGAGTTGTGTGTTTAAAATCAGCTCAAAAGACCTCTTTTTATAGGTGAAAAAGTGGTGCTGACCGTTGCTTAATTGACAAATAAAATCCCTGATTCTGTGCTTCAACAATCGATTGTTTGGAGGTGACAATCGATTGTCTCACCAACGTTCAAAAAAGATTCCTGATTTTAGGCTAAACAATCGATTGTTAACCCTGAATAATCGATTGTTTTTCAACGTTCAAAAATCAATTTAGGATTCTGTGGAACGGTCAAAAAATAATCGATTGTATGAAAGTGACAATCGATTGTTGACAATCGATTGTGGGACAAAGACAATCGATTGTTTTGATATTTAAAAACCGGTTGCACACTGTCTCAAAATAATCGATTGTTAAAGTGGAAAATCGATTGTCAACAATCGATTGTTAAAGTAGACAATCGATTATGTTGTTACAGTGCAAAACTGGCAACGGTCGATTATATACACTTGATATACACTGTGTATACCAGAGTATACAAGAATTGAAAACTTACTTCAAAACCCATTTTGGTTGAAATGAAAACGTTAAAATCATTTTGTTTGAAGTATATATTAAAAATATTTATGATATATATAATTTAATAAAGTGATTATATGCATGTTTATGATGACCTAATGTTGAGCCAAAGGATAAGATAACTTAAACGTTGTCCTTACATTGGTTCTACCAAACGACCTACGTCTTGGGTCTTCGGTCTTCGGTCTTGAACTTCTTTGGCTCGTTTATGCAATTCCGTCATCAGTATGCTTCTCGCCATTTGATTATATCGTTGTTTGACACTTGACTTCATTGTTTGTCATTCATCAAAACCTATACCTGAAAATCATGCTCATACAACCAAAGCGCACATATCAAAGGTATACATGATTTCCAACAATTTCCCCCTTTTTGATAATGACAAACAACGGAAGATATGCATATTGAATTCCCCCTAAATTTATGCTATATCTCAACATACAATTTATGCAAATAATTCATAGAAATCAATTCAATATAATTCCCCCTTAATTGAATATTCCCCCTCAATTAAGGCATGCATATCGCCCATATTCTTCCCCCTTTTGGCATTAGCAAAAAGTCTATACCAAAAAAAATTTAAACCATTGACGATACCAATTGTTATAAACAAGATCATATCAAATGTTAGTAAATGGCATACTAATGATAACGGTCATTTTTCTCAACAATATCAATTGTTATTTTAAACTAAGAATGTTCATCAAAACATGAATCAATCAATTATTATAAACCAAATTGATACTAATTGTTATTTAAAAAGAACTGATTAAAGCATGTATCAACCAAAACTAATATAGATTATTTGCACATATCAACTCATTGTGTTTTTATTCAAAATACGATAACTAACCGACGTTCCCCCTTAATGCATTAAGGTTTTGTGCTTGGTGCATCCACTACAATATTGTAGTCTTCAAGCACACCTGCAAAAAGAACCTAAAAATAGATTTTTGGTACCCAACTTCTTTTGGGTCCTTGGGGGTTAGGATAATAACAATTATAATCAACACATAAATTTCTATGTTTAGCAAAACAAACGGGTGCAATGTGTCCTACCCGATTACAATAATGACATATAACATTAGGATTGTGCATATGTCTAGGTTGAGCCAAATGCGTTCTAGGTGATCTAAAGTCATTCCTAGACGCGTTGAAATTCCTAGAGTCATCTCTAGGTGGTCTAGAATAATTATTCCTAGACTCATTAGCAAAAATCCTAGAATCATTTCTAGGTTGCGCAACTCCATTTCTATCATGATTCTTATTCATTTTACGCCTATAGTTATTCCTAGGCTTTTTCTTCTTTGTTTCAGCTTTAGGAATATCAACACTACGTGTTTCTAGTGCTTTCCTAAGTTCTGTGTTCTCTAGTTTTAAAGAACTACAAGAAGAACAATTTGAACATGTATCAATAGAAAAAGCTTCATTCAATTCCTTGATTTTATTTTTAAAAACAACAATGTCATTTTCCAAAAATTTGTTTTCTTTTTCTAAAACTTCAATTTTGTTTTTAAGAACACCATTTTCATTAGTCAATTTTTCAAAATCTATTTCTTTCAAAGAAGAGGATTTTTCAAAATCTTTTTCTTGTAAAGAAAGTGTTTTCTGAAAATCCGTTTGCAAAGAAAGTGATTTCTGCAAAGAAAGTGTTTTCTTCAATTCTTTTATCAATTTGGAAGCATTGACAAATTCACCATACAATTCATCATAGGCATTTTGTAAATCTTCAAATGAGTGAGAGTTAGATGTACTTACCTCTTCTTCTCCGTTTGCCATGAGACATAATGCGCCGGCTTCATTGCCCGAGCTGTCTGAGTCCCGTGATACACGCCTATGGTGTTTCCTCTTTTTCTTGTCCTTCTTCAAAGACTTACAAAACTTTTCAAATATATCACTGGAAGTATTTTCATCATCCCTTTCCGAATCACTTACCTCTTCTCTTTTAGAGGATGAGGCTTTGAAGGCAAAATTCGAATCACTTCTAAGATAAGGATTAAGAATTGTGTTATCATAAGTTTCGAGGTTACCTCTTAGTCCATCAATTGTGATATTCGTGTATTCCATCGACTCTTGGATGGCATTGGCTTTGGAACGCCATTCGGGAGTGAGACTCCGTAGGACTTTTCGAACAAGATCTTTGTTCGTGTAAACTTTCCCGAGAGCATGGAGATCGTTGACGATTCTTAAAAATCGTTCAAACATAACACCAATAGGTTCCTTCTCCATTTTAAAAGTTTCATATTTATGAGTTAGAAAATCAATTTTGGATTCTCGGACTTGAGGCGTACCTTCATAAATGATCTCGAGTTTGTCCAACATCTCCTTGGCGGTTGTGCAGCAAGAGATTTTCCGATAGTCATTCGGATTCACCGCACAATATAATACATGGATGGCCCTTGCATTATTTTCAACTATCTTCATGTCCTTGGCATCATATTCATCTTCCTTCTTTGGAACCGTGATTTCTCCAACTTTCTTTGTCGGCATTGGTTCACCGTTTTTGATGATTTGCCACAAACGAAAATTGTTTGCTTTGAGGAAGATACTCATCCGCCCTTTCCAATATGTATAGTTTGTTTCGTCAAATAGTGGAACGCAAGTGGTGGAATGTCCTTCATTCATCATTCCTGCTTTCAATATTCTATACACAAAAATATATATAGCTCTCAACCGGTTAAGGCTTTCAGAGAGTTAGGCTCTGATACCAATTGTTAGAATTTATGCCGTTCACTAGAGGGGGGGGGGGTGAATAGTGAGGCACGAGAATATTGAAATATTGCGGAATTTAAAATTGCAGGAATAAGTAAATACGATAATTGAAATAATCAAGAAAGAACACACCGTATTTTATCCTGGTTCACCACAACCCGTGGCTAGTCCAGTCCCCGAGAGACTCTCTCGAGATTTTCCACTAACTTGTCAAGCTTACGGGTGCTTAACAAACCGTTACAGTTGCTCAAGGATACCGCACCTTAAGACTTCACTTGCTTGAGGATACCTCACCCCAAGACTTCAACCACTAAGACTTTGGGTACTTAGCAAACCCGACAAATGAGAAGATATGTTCTTCTCAAACAACTCTCTTTTACAACAAATACTCTCTCAATAGAGTGGATAAAGAGAAACAAAATAAGCTCTATGAACAACACAAAGTTGTCTATCAAATGGCTCAACAAAAGCTCTAAAATGATGCTTGAAAATGATCAATATGTATATCAATATATGCAGGAGTTGTGTGTTTAAAATCAGCTCAAAAGACCTCTTTTTATAGGTGAAAAAGTGGTGCTGACCGTTGCTTAATTGACAAATAAAATCCCTGATTCTGTGCTTCAACAATCGATTGTTTGGAGGTGACAATCAATTGTCTCACCAACGTTCAAAAAACAGATTCCTGATTTTAGGCTAAACAATCGATTGTTAACCCTGAATAATCGATCGTTTTTCAACGTTCAAAAATCAATTTAGGATTCTGTGGAACGGTCAAAAAATAGATTGTATGAAAGTGACAATCGATTGTTGACAATCGATTGTGGGACAAAGACAATCGATTGTTTTGATATTTAAAAACCGGTTGCACAGTCTCAAAATAATCGATTGTTAAAGTGGAAAATCGATTGTCAACAATCGATTGTTAAAGTAGACAATCGATTATGTTGTTACAGTGCAAAACTGGCAACGGTCGATTATATACACTTGATATACACTGTGTATACCAGAGTATACAAGAATTGAAAACTTACTTCAAAACCCATTTTGGTTGAAATGAAAACGTTAAAATCATTTTGTTTGAAGTATATATTAAAAATATTTATGATATATATAATTTAATAAAGTGATTTTATGCATGTTTATGATGACCTAATGTTGAGCCAAAGGATAAGATAACTTAAACGTTGTCCTTACATTGGTTCTACCAAACGACCTACGTCTTGGGTCTTCGGTCTTGAACTTCTTTGGCTCGTTCATGCAATTCCGTCATCAGTATGCTTCTCGCTATTTGATTATATCGTTGTTTGACACTTGACTTCATTGTTTGTCATTCATCAAACATATACCTGAAAATCATGCTCATACAACCAAAGCGCACATATCAAAGGTATATATGATTTCCAACAATTTCCCCCTTTTTGATAATGACAAACAACGGAAGATATGCATATTGAATTCCCCCTAAATTCATGCTATATCTCAACATACAATTTATGCAAACAATTCATAGAAATCAATTCAATATAATTCCCCCTTAATTGAATATTCCCCCTCAATTAAGGTATGCATATCGCCCATATTCTTCCCCCTTTTGGCATTAGCAAAAAGACTATACCAAAAAAAATTTAAACCATTGACGATACCAATCGTTATAAACAAGATCATATCAAATGTTAGTAAATGGCATACTAATGATAACAGTCATTTTTCTCAACAATATCAATTGTTATTTTAAACTAAGAATGTTCATCAAAACATGAATCAATCAATTATTATAAACCAAATTGATACTAATTGTGGATGCTCTAACTCCTTCAAGACTTCCCGAACCTTCTGCTGCTTATGACCCTCTTTCAGATCCTTCTTCATCCCCTCAGTGAAAAGCTTATGATATGTTAATTCTCTCTTTTGTTTCTTTATGGAATGTAGTTGTAACCCCCGGTCCTATTTGGGGGTTTGGTCTTTTGGACTGTAAGTCCCCAGATCTTTTCAGGGCATTTTTGTATAAATGAAAAATAGTTTATAACTAAGTTCATACTTAGTCTAAACGTTTTAATTTTAAGAAGTTTTCTATTTTAACTTAGTTATTTTGAGCTTATGTTTTGCTCGACTTTGCCTTTATGCTTAAGGATTTTGTAAATTAATTCGTGGGTTTATGTTTTACCCTTTTTGCATTTTTTTTCATAAAATGCTTTATTAACTTCATGGATGTGTAAATCACACATGACTTTCATAAAAGAGGGTCCTTTTATTTCGACACTTAATGAAGAAGACGTCTCAACTTCATAAAGGTGTAAATGTACAACAAAAGAAATAGGAACACACATGTTTCTTAAAATAACTTGGATAAAGTTTTCATTTGAATTTTGTCAAGTTTAAATAACATCTTACATGTGTTTAAATAACTTATATAACTTTGTCGTAACTGTTTTCTTTAAAATAAATTTTCAAAAAAGAAATAAAACATAAGGTTTTCATTAACAACTCGTTTCTATACATTGACTTTAACCTAAATATGATAAGGTTTTCTACTTTAGCTTTATGTTATTGGCTCGTAACTTTGCTCTGCACTTGATTCATTCAATGAGTAGATTTTTTTCAGGCTTTGACTTTGAACTTTGATTATTTCTCTTCAGTCTTATTTTCTTTCTTGCCATGTATATTATATAGTCACCCAAGTATTTGAGCCTTGAAGTATGAAATCTCGAGCACTTGATTACTTCTCTTATTCAGTCCTTTTCCTGAAAAGGAAAAAGAACGTACGGGACTCGGAAGTGCGATTATAGATGAAGACTGCTTAACTTGTTTGGATATCTATCAGAATAAATTGTAACCCTCGATCGGGAATTTATGTTTTTCCACGTGTCTTGCAGCTCGTGATTCATCATTTTGTACGGGTTAGCTTTTTGCCTATCATCTAAAATCATTAGTAAGGTTTTAACAATTAAAAAATGAGGATACTTGCCCATGGATACTTCTTTTCCTTGGAAGTAGCATCTCTTCAGATGAACGTCATTCCAATGTGAAGGTAAAATATTGCCATCCATTGCTTCCAGCTCGCATGCTCCCTTTCCTGCGATTCCGTGAATCTTATAAGGTCCTTCCCAAGTTGGACTTAACTTTCTCGCATTTGATGTTCTCATAGATTGAAAAAGCTTTTTAAGTACGAAGTCCACAATCTTGAAGTATCTTAGGCGAGCTTTCCGATTATAATATCGTTCTATAACCTGTTTTTGTGTTCCCATTCTTATTAACACAACTTCCCTTCTTTCTTCGAGTAAATCTAAGTTTATTCGAATTTCTTCTTCATTAGATTCATCAGTTTCTTGTGCATATCTCGTGCTTGGCTCCCCTATCTCGACTAGGACCAAGGCTTTAGCTCCGTATACTAGTGAAAATGGTATTTCTCTCGTACTTATTTTAGCTGTTGTGCGCTAAGACCATAAAACACCAGGTAACACCTCTGGCCAATTGCCTTTGGATTCCTCCAATCGTTTCTTCAAATTGTTGATAATGACTTTGTTCGTCGACCCAGCTTGTACATTACCCACCGGATGATAAGGCATTGAGGGAATCCTTTTGTTCGCCAACTTTGAAAAAACTTTGTGATCTGTGCGCCTATAAATTGCGGGCCGTTATTGCATATCATTTCCTTTGGTATTGTGAGCACGTGATTTTTGACATACATGAGAATAACTCCTAAAAAATAGACAAAAAATATTTTTTATTAATTTTTGGAATTTTACTTCATTTATTTGTATGTCATGCGTTTTTAATATTTTTAAATCATAGAAAAATCCTAAAAAAGGGTCATTTTTACATGTTTATCTTAGTCTTTAAATTAGCATTTTTCTTTACTTTTAAGCTAAGTAGTTGTTTTAATGTTAAATAAATAAACAAATAAAGAGTTTTGATTTCTACAAAAAAACATTAATTTAGAATTTTTAATCTCTATGATTGTTTATTTTTTTTTTAAAAAAAGATAGAAAAAGAAAAGAGAATAAGAATTTAATTGCAATTGAATTTTAATTTAAGCAATAAAACCATTTTTAAAACCAAACTAACCCAAACCATAATTTTCATATCCAAACCCACATAACCTAAGCCTATTCTCCTACCCTAATTCCTACCTTATTTAATAATATCTACACCTAAAATACACCATACACTCTTATACAAAAGAGCTTCAGCTGCGCAAGAAAAGAGACTGCCGTTTCCATCAGATTTGGAAAAAACAAAACCCCCCCAAAAAATGAGCTATACCTAGGATAAGAAACGAAAAAGAAAACGGCATATTCCATTAAAGGGAAGGAGACGATTGTCTCCGATTGAAGACAACAGAAAAGGTGAATGACAGCAATTCCAAAATGAAACACATTTTTTCAATTCAAAAGGCAAAGAAGCCGCTGTTTCGTTCCTCCTAAATCGTTGAATGTAGAAGGCTACTTTGTTGCTATACCAGATCTCGAACAGATACTGCAGGAAATACAGTATCAACGGCTTGCCGGCTGAAATCTATGAAATCTTGCGCAATTTAGTTTATCGTTTGACTGAGCTGCTTTTCGGTGTCGATTTGAGGTTTCGGTTTGTAATTTTAGTGTTTCGGTCCAAGGATTATTGCTTTGTTTTTCCTGGTTGATTTGCAATTTTTAATTTTGTTCATCAATAAAAGGCCAATTTCTCAATTCTCATTCTCATTTCATTGTATTATGATCGTTTGATACGCGTGTTGGTTGATTTGTGATTCTACTTTATTTGAGTAACATGTTTTAGTTTTTTTTATATAATTAAATTGTTCCAATTAGTTTTTATTTTGATTGTGACGTAAGTAGCCTTGATTCTTGAATAAACGCTTTTAATCGGGTAGATAGAAAAATTGGAGTTGTTTTATTACTTGGCAAGGAATAAGAATGTGCATAGGGTGATTTTTGGACCATAAGAAATCTAGCCAAGCAATAGATCATGTTAACTAGCTTATTTGCCTCAATAATATCTTGTTCATAAATTTGGCATCACAACAATCTTAAAGATTAGGAAAATAATTCAAATTTGCTAGTTGCTTTAGGCGCGCTAGTTAAATATTTTACCTTCCTAAATTCGGGTGCACATTATGTGACCCAAATCCAAATCTCGATGAGGTTGAAAGATATCAACAACTACGTGCGCATTTATGTGACGTGGTTAGCGATATATTTTAACGACATCGCAAATTTCCTTAAAAAATATTAAAAGTGGTATAAGTAATTAAAAATTACATTTTTAGGATGAACATGTGTAAAATCGAATTTTTTTGGCCATTTATAATAGTTAAGCGACCGTACTAGAACCACGGGATCCGAGGGTTCATAACACCTTCCTTCGGGTCAACAGAATTCCTTACTCAGAAATTTCTGGTTCGCACACTTCAAAATGGAAAGTCGAATTTTCCTCGATGTGGGATTTAAAATAAACCGGTGACTTGGGACACCAAAAGCAAAACATATCCCAAGTGGCGACTCTAAAATAAATAAATAATCTCATTTCGAATAATATCACTTTAATTGGAAAAACTCCCTTATGCGTTGTTATCCTTCGGGGTAGCCGTATAGAAAAGGAGGTGTGACAGGTATGCCGAATCGACATATGATATTTCGCCAAATGAAATCTCTGACCTCCTTTTCTCGTACCTGTTTAAAAGCACCTGCTTCTACCCACTTAGTAAAGTAATCAGTGAGTACCAGCAAAAATCTTACATTGCCTTTTTCTTGTGGTAGTGGTCCTATGATATCTACTCCCACTTCATAAAGGGCCACGGTGCAATGACTAAATGTAACAACTCTGCGGGTCTATGCATATTGTTATGTATCTCTACCACTTATCATATTTAGTCACAAAATGTTCCGCTTCGTCTTCCATTTTGGGCCAATAATAGCCTGCTTTAATAATGGTTGTCACTAAAGATCTTCCCCCCGCATGATTTCCACAATGTCCCTCGTGTATTTCTCTCATCACATAATCTGTTTGATTGGTTCCTAGGCATCTTGCTAGAGAACCGCCAAACATTTTTCGATAGAGATTGCCCTGCTTTAAGTAGTACCGAGCAGCTTTTTGCGAAGCGCGTGAGCCTTTTTCTTATCTTCAAGGATGGTTTCGTACTGCAAAAACGTGACAATCTCGTTTCTCTAATCCCAAGTTAAATTATTGAAATTTACCTCATTTCTATCTTGATCGAGTATTGAATGAAACAGATTTATGACAGAGGCATTTTCACCATTTGTTACTTCTGCCTCAGATACAAGATCAGCTAAGGCGTCTGCCTTAACATTCTCCTCCTGTGGGATTTGCAAAACCTTCCAGTTTTAGAACTGCCTAATCAGATCTCGTGCCTTTTCCAGGTATTGATGCATTCTTGCCTCCCTGGCTGTATAAGCCCCTAGCATCTGGTTAGCTACCAGCTGCGAATCGCTTTTGATTACAACTTGTTCTATTCTAAGCTCGCGTGCTGGTTCTAAACTTGGAATCTTGGCTTCATACTTTGCCTCATTGTTAGTTACAATATGACATTTTATAGCTTGTTGTATGGTTACTAAAACAATTCCTAGACCTGCCCTTTCAAATTCGATAGGCCATCAGTAAATAAGGTCCATGTTCCTAGATTAGATCTATTGAATACTTGTAGTTCTTTTTCTGCTTCTGGTTGTATCCCTTGACTAAGATCGACCAAAAAGTATGCTAACACCTGTGATTTTATTGCATTTTTAGGTTGATATGCGATGTCATATTCACTCAATTCTATGGCCCACTTGGCTAACCTACCCGATTGTTCCTATTTGTTTAATATATTACACATGGGATAAGCAGTCACTACAGAGATAGAGTGGCATTGAAAATAAGGCCTTAATTTTCCAGATGCAATGATTGATGCAAGTGCATGTTTTTTTAGTTGAGGATACCGTGTGTATGCATCTAATAATGATTTGCTAACATAAAAAATTGGAGACTATTTACCTTGATCTTCACGAACCAAAACAGCACTTACCGCTACTTCTGAAATAGCTAGATAGATGAGCAACCTTTCCCCATCTTTTGGTTTTGCGAGCAATGGAGGATTTGACAGGTATGCATTCACGTCTTTGAGTGATTGTTGAAATTCCTCAGACCATTTGAACTGATCTTGCTTTTTAAGAGCGGAAAATAATTTAAAACATTTTTCTGATGACTTAGAAATAAATCTTCCCAAGGCTGCAATTCTTCCCGTTAGTTTCTGGCTCTCTGCACCTTTTTCTTACTCGTAAGCATGTCAGGAATTTCTTTAATGACTTTAATCTGCGCGGGATTTACTTCAATACCACGATTAGAAACAAGAAAACCCAAAAACATACCTGATGAGATGCCAAATGCACATTTCTTAGGATTTAGCTTCATATTGAACTTTCGTAAGATTTGAAATGCATCAGACAAATGTGGTATATGGTCCCCCGATTGTTGAGATTTGACAAGCATATCATCTATCTATGTAGACTTCCATATTTTTTCCTAGATGTTCCTAAACATCCTGGTCACCAACCTTTGATGCGTGGCACAAACGTTTTGAGACCAAAGGGCATTACTTTATAACAATAAGTCCCATTGTCTGTTATAAATGAAGTTTTTTCCTCATCTAGGGGATCCATTTTGATTTGATTATATCCTGAATATGCATCTAAAAGCTTAACAATTCATATCCTGCAGTAGATTAATCAGTTGATCTATATGTGGTAACTGAAAAAAATCTTTAGGACAAGCTTTGTTAAGGTCGGTATAGTCTACACAAACTCACCATTTGCTATTTTTTGGCACCACTACAGTATTAGCTAACCAATTAGGATACTTTACCTCGCGGATAGAGCCTATTTTAAAAGTTTTTGGACCTCATCTTGAATCACCTGATTTTTGAAAGATCCTTGCTTTCTCTTCTTTTGTTTGATGGGTGGATATGATAGATTTCATTTAACTCGTGAGTCATTACCTCCGGGGGTATCCCTGTCATATCAAAATGGGACCAAGAAAAGCAATCCACATTAGTTTTCAAAAATTCAATCAAATTACCTTTCATTTTGTGGCTTAAGTTGGCCCCAATGTAGACTTTCCTCTCAGGACTTTTAGTTCTACAGCCTCCAGTTCTTCAATTGTTATTTTGATATTTTCATTTTCTTCTGGTTCTTGGATGAAATCAGGTCGTGAGTCCGTATGTGTTTGCTCATCTCCAATTAAGGTTTATGGTGTAGCATCCTCAACTGGATTCTGTAATTGATATTTTTTTCATTTTTTGTGCTTGAATATGCTACAATGTTGATGCTCCTAGGTGTTTGTTGATCACCACAAATTTGATGGATTCCCTATTGTGATGGAAATTTGATGACTTGATGTAAGGTAGATGGCACACCATCCAATTTGATGACTTAATATAAGGTAGATGACACATAATCCATTTCGTGAATCCATGGTCTCCGAGAATAATATTGTAAGCCATATCCATCTCTACTACCTGAATTTCGTACCTTTGATAACTCCTTTGGCGAATGTTGTAAGTATTACTTCTTCTTTTGTCACGACGCTCGAATTATCAAAGCTAGATAAAGTATGCGCCTTGGATACTAGCTTATTTTCAGCTTGCATCTCACTTAATATTCTTAGCAAAATGATGTTCACAGAGCTACCTAGGTAAATCAAAACTCATTTTACGTTAGTATCATGTGCGAAAAGAGATATTACTAGTGCATTATTGTGTGGAGTTAGTACGTCGTCTGCGTTTATATCATCAAATGTAATACTTTCTTCTTCCAAAACATGTCGAACCCGCTTCCCGTGTGCAACTTTAACTGTAGAAATTTTCTTGGCCGCCGTATATGTCACGTTGTTAATTTCTTAGCCCCTGCTTATAACATTAACGGTCCTTTTCGGAGAAGGAGGTTTAGTAGGCTCCTGCTTGTTCTTCATGTACGCTTGCTTATCTTTTTCGCTAAATAGTTTGGTAAGATACCCTTGCTTTAATAAATGGTCTACTTCACCTTGTAGCAATCTGCATTCTTCCGTTTTATAACTATGATCGTTGTGAAACTCACACTGGTGATCAGGATTATGCCTATTTGGATTTGATCTCATTTCCTTTGGCCACCACACCCTATAACCCATGTTTCTTAATACTGCTACTAACTCTGAAGTGCTTACATTAAAATTGTGACCGCCAATCATCGCCTTAGAGATTCTATCATCGCCGCACATCTACCGCTTGTTCCTCTCTTTTTTGAACCTTGATGATGAACCTGATTCTCTATCTCTCGGCCTATGATCATACCTCGAGTTATCCTATTTTGATTGTGAGTCTTTTCCCGCTGGTCCTATGTAAGGCTCGTATCTATTTTTCCCAGACCTTTTTTCAGTTTCAACATGCTTTGAACTTACCCTCTCTTCCTTTTAAAGCTGGGTAATAGTATCTTCTTCTATCTGCAGCTTCGTGTTGTATCTGTTGTAAATGTCATTCCAAGTTGTTGCTGGAAATTTTGTAGGATTTCCTTGAGTCGTCTCGTGGTCTCCGAACTCTTCTCATTTAGATTGTTGGTAAATTTCATAGCTGCCCTGTTATCAAGTACGGGTGGCAACGTCTTCCTTTCGCGCTGGAATCTGTCTACAAATTCTCTAAGCAACTCTGAATCTCCTCGGTTTATTTTGAAATATCTCCCATTCTTTTTTCGACTTTTTAAGCTCCCGAATGTGATTTGATAAATGAATCTGCAAGCTCAGCAAAAGAATTTATAAAAATTTCGGATAAAAGAGAATACCATGTTAATGCTCCCTTAGTGTGTGTTTTACCGAATTTTTTGACCAATACTGATTCAATTTCTTGTTTGGTCAATTCATTGCCTTTTACACCAATTGTGAATGCAGTCACGTGGTATCGTGGATTAGTTGTTCCATTGTATTTTGGAATATCAAACATCTTGAATTTCTTAGGAATTGGGAGAGGAGCAACACTTGTCTTTCAAGGTTGTTGCGAATATTTGTCCATTTCCATTCCCGTGATTACATGTGGTACACTATGTATTTGCTTTATGCAGTCACTTTGCTCTTTGAGTTGTTTGTTCAAAGTTAATACTAAATTTTGTAAATCAGAATTGACTATGTTACATGGTTCTCCATCAGGAGACTCGCTGGGGGTTCCACCACTGCTCGAGTTAACAAGTCCAGAGCGAGGGTTGTCCCAAGTGTTGTTATTTGCGGTTGGTGTTGGTGGTGCAACCGACAACTAGTTAGCGAAAGACTTAAGAGCTTTGCTGACCTGTTGAGCGATTAACTTTTGCAAAGCTTCGTTGATAGCCTCATCGCTTTCCAATTTAGGATTTGCATTTGATTGAGATTCATCAGGAGTTCCTTCTCGAGGAATGATCATCGTGTGGATTCTCCTGGAACTGACAATCTCTTTGGTTGTTTCATTTGACATAGTTGATGTGACAAAAAGGGTTAATTTAGGAAAGAGTAGATTATCAGATTCCCTGTAACGGAACCAATTTATTTAACCAAACATTGGGATTTCGATCAAAGCTTATTTTAAAAAGAACTCGGGTTACTGAAAATCAAATAAAAATTGGAATAAATGATGTAGAAAAATAGCTGAGTAGAAAATAAAGTAAATCAATATATTCCAATAGAATTTTGTGTCCTTACAAATGATCAGTCTTCCTATTTTATAGCTATATTTTGGTCATTCGTTTTGTTTTTATCATAATAGATCCATTATTGATAATTAATGGCATTTAATGCAACGTTGTAATTGATAATCATATTTTGATTACAAATTCCCAAACATTTTTCGTAATTAACGCCTATTAATTACTGACAATACGTTTCTATACCCTTTTTTGCTATCAGATTCATTCTCTTATCACGACCTTCGAACATAAAGAGGTTCGAGCTTATATCTTTCTTGAATATTTTAAATCCCTGCCCATGCCTGTTGTAACTCGTGTCTCATTAACTATTCTTTTGCCATTATCATCCTTTGACCAGTCCATGTGTCGTGACATATCACTTTTCAATCAAGTCTATATATGAACTTAATTTTTTTAATACAACAATAACATACAACTTAAATATAAATTTTATACAATATGACTTTTGTATATGATTTATACATAGTAAAAATAAATTTCATACAACTAATTATATATATTATACAACTTATCTATAATTTTCGTACATTATTTCTACTCACTTATATACAACTACAATATAATACCACTTAAATATAATTTTTATACAATGTTGTTCAACTTTCATACAATAATTATATTAATAAAAGAAAAATAAATAAACAATAGAACACAATTTTTCTATAATTTCTGCAATATAATGTATGTCATGTCTTCTTCTTCTTTTTCTTCGAATTTCAATCTGAAATTCAGCCAAAACCAAGTCTATTCTTCACCAGATCCCTCAAAATTGAGATATAAACTCCAAACCATATTCCCAATTATTTGCAGCAACACCCAATCCAAACAAATAATGATTTTTAAAATCCAAATTCGAATTCAAAGCTTTAAATCTTTTTAGTGGTTATCAATGGTGGAATTGTTGCTTCCTTTCTCTTTGCTTTATATTACTGAAATTTGGAATTGAGAAATAGAGAGAGACGTCGAGAGAGTTCTTAATTATTTGTAACAACTTCCAATCCAAACAATTAATATCTTTTGAGAACCCAGATTCAAATTCAAAGCTTAAAAGCATTTTAATGGTTGTTAATGGTGGATGTGTTACAGATTTTAGCTAGTTTTAGTGATTGAAGAGGAAATCGCGGGGTGTGGTTTGATACGTGGGTGATGGGATGAGAGTTGGAGAGAGAAACTTGAGGGGAGTGAGAATATACGGTAAGATTAAATTAGGAAACTAATTAATATTATCAAAACCCCTAAAATGTATATAAATAATAATATAAAAAATAATTATATTAAAAATTAAATATAGAGAGTAATATAATTTACTATATAACATACAAATATAAAAATTCTAAGTTAATCTCTAAAATACAGTTGTAATAATTGTACTTCCTGACTTTTTTGTCTGTAAAGATGGTAGGGAAAAATATTTATTGTTTATTGGTCCCAAATTTTAGTAGGAAATAAAAGCCTATTGCAAAGGAAAATACAAACGACTAGTTATTTTGAAGACAACCCGTCAATTGCATATTGATTTGAAGTCCAACAATCTTAATATAGTTATGACACCAAGTTGTCCATTACCAGTAATGTCAATTAACCTAGATCTACCTACCTTTATAAATATCAATTGAGATCTACACTTTCTCTAATGTCATCACTTGGTTCACGCTTTTTTTATAAATGGAGATAAAATTTGCGTACACATTAATAAAAGTTGTTTTTCAATCGTGTAGAATATACATTTCCAATCATTGTCAATACGAAGAAGGATCAGATGACCATCTTGCAATGTTTAGTCTATATATTTGCAGCTCTGTCTCTCTCCGCATAAATAAATACTTTTCGGATAACAATAGTTATGCCAAGAGGTTTGATTATAGTCCCAAGAAAAAGCTTGTCCATTCTTCTGATATCCCCAAATAGTTAACTGAACTGGGACGTTTTTCGGACAACATCTATCTATCCTATCTTCACGTGCCATTTCACATCCCTCAAGAGGACAGATAGAAGAAAAACACTTCAAAAATACTACGTAAAAGAAATACAGAACAAGAAAAATCACTTATTTTCTTTCCAGACCCCAAAGTATCTTTGCCAGAGAAATAATATATCGTTCCCGTGAGTGTTGGATATACGCAGAAAATATACTAATAAGTTATTTATCTGCTTTCCAGGTCTCGCTAGTACTAGCTCTGCCACTAGGTCACATAGTACGAGCAGTAGTTTCTCATTCTCGCTACTACTAGTGTATTGCCATTAGCTAGGTCAAGTGTTGCCACTAGTATGTTGTTTTCTTAGCTAATATTATATTCATGCTATAGATTTTTATGATTAACTATTATTATTTTTTATTATTAATTACTTTATTATTTTATTATTTTTATTCTATTTTTATATGATTTTTTGATATCATTCTTTTTGTCTATATTTTTATTAATGCGGTGCTTATACTTTCTTGAGCCGAGTGATTATTAAAAACCTTTTCTCCAATATAAGAGTAAGGTATGCGTCATATTACCCTCCCGAGATTCTACGTGGGATAATAATATTGTTGTTGTACTTTTTCAATCTTTTATGTGTTCAGAAATAATTTAGTGTTAAATTTTACATTTTATTCTTTATATCATGATTTTATAGCAACAAAAATCTCTTCCATATGTTTAAACCACATATTTTAAAAGTTTTTTTCGTTAATTATAACATGCGTAATTAAATATTTTTCCATAAAATAAAATAAGAGGGAGTGTTATTCAGGTCTTAAACTATTTTTATTAATATTAGAAATACATTTTCTAAGTCGTTAGTGGGATAAAATAAGGAAAGAACATGACGAGCATATTGTTTTATCACTAAAAATGGGAGTAAAGTTTCTTCTTTTTAATTTTTAAATAATTAATAGATGGCAATGGAATCAAATAAGGGGAGGTGCAGGTCAGAGAATAGAACAAAGTTTGACCGGTCAACGGGTTAAATAAGGCACTATCATAAATCCCTTTTACCCAAAAAATGGATTCCTTTTTGTTTGGCATTAGGTTAGATTGGCTGTCTTCGAGGGAAAAATGGACTCACTCTTACACACTTACCATAACCACATGCAGACGCCTTTGTCAATTTGTACTTCTCCTTTCTTTATCCAGACAATATACCCACCCACTACAAAACACACAGAATTAATAACTGAAGGAAGGAAAAAAACAACAATATCATATATTTTAAGGCAAATTACATGCTAAATCGACATCTCTACTCCATTAAGATAGAATAAAATTTGCACACATACTAACCTACTCAGTCCTCATATCTATGAAATTTTACCGAGGGTGTTATTATTGAGCCGAGGCTAGGCGGTGCAAAACCACTTACATACCAAATTGTGCTTAGACACACTTAAAAAAAAGATTCAAATATTATCACTTTTACCGTACTAAAAATTATTTACGTCTAATAGTAAGAAGAATATATAAAATTTATATAATTATTGTATATAATATATATATATATATATATATATATATATTTTTTTTTTTTAAATTTTGTATTTTGCCGCAGCTCTATAATGTTATTTTTCCAATGGTGGGTAAGAGATATTCGTGGTTGACAGGTATATCAAAGGATCAGGGGGCTAACTATGTATTATGCCTATGTTTAATCAACTAGAATAACATAAGCAATAAGCTCTATAAATTGTACACTGTGCTGCAATGATTGTATTAGGAAATATTGTAAATATCTTTTCTTTATCTTTTTATTATTGGTAGAATATTCTTTCATTAATTGCATAATTCTATAGTTGGTAGGTTTTAATCTTCCTTCATTATTGTACAATCCTATAGTTGGTAGGTTTTGATTTCCCTATACTCTATATATACCTTTGTAAGCAATATATTTTAATGAAAAGCCTCAAATCAATAAACTTCTCCGAAACTTTTACACAGATGATAGATAAAATTTACTCTAAGATGCAGATAACACGTGAAGCCATGGGGGGTGTTCAGTAATAAATTTCAGAAGGAAAAATAAAATAAAAATAAAGACACATTCTATTACAGAGCCCTGACTCATTTAATACTAGTCTACTAAGAGACTTTGGATTCTTATGTTGCAGCAATTTAATTAGAGCAAAAACTTATTTAAGGCCACTTTCACCCATTTTAATGTCGTCTCGTTAGTGGATTGGTGAAAAGCTCTATAGACTGGCATGCTGACGCTATGTGGCGGAGCTAGCATGCAAAATAATAATTTTAGTTTAAATCTTATATTTATTTAAAAAATTAATTAAATATATATAAATTCCTAATTTAATATTCAATAACCTAAATTGAGTATAATCTCAACAACAACAACAATTCATAATAATCTCATTTAGTGAGCTTTGAGGAGGGTAGTATGCAAACCTTACCCCTACCCGAGACTGTTTCCAAATAGACCCCCGGCATCCTTCCTTCCAAGAACTTCCCACTTTGCTCTTGGGGAGACTCGAACTCACAAACTCTCGATTGAAAGTGAAGGTTGCTTATCATCAAAGCCACTCTTCTTATCAAAAAACTGAGTATAAACTCAAACTCATAAATTTCAAATCTTATTCCGTCGACACTCACCCCCACCATGAAGTTTGTGGAGTATTATTTTTTCCCATGCCAATACAAAAGACCTATACTTACTAGACTCGCATATTGATATTAGAGCTGCTACTCTGTCAGATGCGGCACGGATAAGCACTCTTGCAATTATATACTATATCTCCAGAGTTCAGACATCAGTCATTTCTTATTTTTTTATCTCATTCATTTCTCTCTATTTCTATCTCCTTCTATTTATTGTTTCAGGAGTTAATGGCACACCATTTTAATAAACAACACCACCATTTCTCTTTCTTCTTTTTATTCTTTACTTGCCTGTTCATGTTGCTTTAAGCAAGCCCCTTGTTCTATTACTTTTACCTCTCCATATGGCAAAGAAGAAGGGAGGTAGTTCATGGTTGAGTGCAGTTAAGAGGGCTTTCAGGTCACCACCTAAAGATAATAACTGTGACAAAAAGGTTAAAAGAGAACATGAGCTAGAAGAAGATGAAGAAAAGGTAATTTTGCTTACTACTACTATTACTACAACTAAATTAATCATAGTACATTACTTGTATATGGATTCTTAATTTTTGTTAACTTATACAGAAAAGAGAGAAGAGAAGGTGGTTCAGAAAACAATCACAAAATGCTCAACAAGCTGAAGGGAAGGTAATTACTGATCCAAAGCATGCAATTGCAGTGGCCGCAGCAACAGCAGCAGCAGCTGAAGCGGCCGTGGCCACAGCTCAAGCAGCAGTTGAAATCATACGGTTGACACGATCCTCAAATAATCCACCTTTTTCAAACAGGCAACACAATGCTGCTATACTCATCCAAACTGCATTCAGAGGCTATCTGGTAAGTGAGCTTTATAGATTATGCCACAAGTTTTCTTCAACGAAGAAAATGATATTTTTTTGTATTAACTCCCTCCTGTCCAAGTAAGGGCCGCACCTCAAATGGTGTGAGGTAGACAGCCTACCATAATACAAATGTAGTATTAGTGGCTTGGTTCTACGGGCTCAAACCCATGACCTACATGGAGGTAGTTTTACTGTTGCTTTGACTTGTGCTGAAAAATAAAATAGTGTTTAGATTGAGGACCATATTGGATACTCCATGATATTTCTACAACAAGTACTTAATTCAAGGCTGACTCTAGCTAGCGTTAGATTGAGTACCATATTGAATTGATCACAAGTCATGCATTGAAATGTTAAATATTTACAGATGTAGTGGTTAATTATTTACCTGTTATGTGAAGCAGTTGGTTACTTAATTTGTTGGTGCAGGCTAGGAGGGCACTAATTGCATTGAAGGGGATAGTGAAGCTACAAGCATTAATAAGGGGTCAAAACGTCAGGAAACAAGCAAAGATGACACTGAAATGTATGCAAGCTCTGCTTAGGGTGCAAGCTCGGGTTCGCGAACAGCGTGCTCGCCTCTCACATGATGGAGGCCGCAGGTCTATGTTTGCTGAAACCACTAATTTATGGGACTCTAAATATTTTCATGACATCCGAGACAGGAAGTCCAGAGTAAGCTCTACTTTCCACCTCAGGTAGTGTAATACATAACAATAGAACCTGAAAGTTTTTTGCCATGAACTCATTGTATCTTTAAACTTATCGGTTCAAATCTACTATTTATTAGTACAATTTTAGTGAATTTTTACACTTAAAATATGCTCTGCGTCGAAAGTTTTTGGTTTAGTTGAACCCAGTGTTGTAACTCTACATCCGCCTCTGCTTAGAACCTCCTAATTAATCTCTAACAGATAAATATTTTGTACTAACTACAGTCTAGAGATGGAAGCTCCATAGCTGATGATTGGAGGGATTGCCCGAGATCGCTTATAGAGCTGGAATCAATGTTACAAGCCAGAAAAGAAGCTTCCTTTAAACGGGAAAAATCCCTTGCTCATGCTTTTACTCAACAGGTTCAACATTCTTTATCCCTTGATTCTTGCGCAAAACATGAATTCACATTCTATTCTTTGAAGAGGTAAGCACTCAATTACTTAAGCGTTTTACATATAGGTATGGGATGAGATGGATCTTGGCAGTGAAGAAAGAAATGAGAGGGAACTAGAAGAGACAGCAAATTGGCTAGATGATTGGATGTCGACCAAACAATGGAACACGGTCAGCAGCAGAGGTTCATTTGACAGAAGAGACTCTATAAAGACTGTTGAGATGGACACGGCTAAGTC
This sequence comes from Nicotiana benthamiana, assembly GCA_034376525.1. NCBI lineage: Eukaryota > Viridiplantae > Streptophyta > Magnoliopsida > Solanales > Solanaceae > Nicotiana > Nicotiana benthamiana. Next base: position 178,504,429 of record CM067339.1, read on the forward strand.
CTATTCCAACATGGTTCCAAATGCTCGAAGATCACACCATTCGAGTCCACTTCACAGACAAGCTAGTAGTCCTCATCGCGCTGCTAATTCTCCCCATCACCAGAGACCATCACATTACAATTACTCTGCCATTCAACCACCAGCCACCCCACCCCCTTGTCAACCAAAACCTCTCCAAATGCGCCCAACAAGCCCACGTAAAAGCCAATCAACTGCAAACACTCCATGCCTACGCTCCACTACCCGTTCAAACAGTATAATGTCCCGCTATAGCACTTCAGGAAATGATGCAGCTACTGCAGTTCCTAATTATATGGCCGCTACTGAGTCTGCAAAAGCTCGGATTCGTTCGCAAAGCACGCCAAAACAAAGGCCGTCTACGCCAGAAAGAGAAAGAGTCGGGTCCGTTAAAAAACGTCTCTCTTACCCTATTCCTGAGCCATATTCTCTTAATGCCACCTATGGCTATAGTCAGAACTTGAGAAGTCCTAGCTTCAAAAGTCTTCAAGCTGCCTATCTGGGAATGGAACAACAATCAAACTACTCGTGTTACACCGACAGCCTTGGTGGAGAAATTTCTCCTTGTTCAACCACTGATTTGAGAAGGTGGTTAAGATGAGAAATCCAGCAATAGCAATCAAGTATTGAATAAGGATAACAGACACCAAGCCAGCTATTGTGTGTCCTACTTTCTTTAATTTAGACGGGAAATTCATGGTGTAGGTTAATGCTAGTTATGAAAGAAGCAAGAAATGTCTTGCCCTGGTCTGTATTTTTGTTCATTTTCTAGTTCATAGTAGAGGTAAAATTTTGAATTTTCTAATGGTTCATTTCCCTTAACCTCACTATCCACAAACGATTAACACTTTGGAATTATATATCAATCAAAATAATCAAATACATTTCAATCCCAAACTAATCAGGACCAACTATACTCTATCGAGCTCATTTCCTCACATACCAAATAACTCTAATATAATTAATGGTTCTCTAAAAAGAGATACTCTTTAAATTTGACGCTTTCTTATAGCAACATTCTTTTTAAAAAAATCATTCTGATTTGTGGTATAGGCAATTGGTACTGATTTATATTATTTATGTTAAGCTGACAAACAGATTCATGCAACTATGAGAATTATGTACAAACAGACCGGACGGATCTTGCCTTCAGCATCATGTGTTCTGCACCCATAGCTTTTGGCTCAAATCATATAGTAGTAATATAATCTAATGATGATAAATCTTAGATCCGTCTCTATTGAAAAACCAATCCATTAGTAAAGGAGAATATTGTTGTGCGTGGCCTCAAGTTGGTGCTGAGTATCGTTAACTGTGTAAGTAATGCAAAATCAGAACATTACTATGAAGATGTAGAATAACTAACAATTAGTCATCGCACAAGCTAGCTGAATAGCTGCGTTAAGGGGTTGAAGGAACAGTTAAAATCAGTTGTGAAGTTTCGTTGTCTTACTTGAGATATAATTGAACACCATGACTGCAGCAAGGACAATCAATATTTGCAGACTTTGAATGTTGACAGATTTACTGAGATACTCTCCCTTGTAATTACCTCAGCAAAATTTAGTGACAATTAATAGATGGACCCTTTTCAACCTGCACTTATCGTACAAAAAAAATATCAGAGTGACTGTAAGAAACATGTGCTTTACTGCAAGAGTACTAATGGTGTTGTCACGTATATGCCCAAAACCATGGCAAAATGAAAAGATTAATGATGCCAAGAATTTACCCTCAATGCAATTTTGAAATTGTATACCAAGAATTTAACCTCAATGCAATTTTGAAATTGTAAAAACAAGGTACTGACACTGGGATGCATTCACAACTCAGCACCCCAAATAGGCTTCCGTTATCTAGTGCCCAGTAAAGCTCAATGTTCCCCTTTGAAGTTTGAACGTGTAAAAATCATAAAGGATTAACCTAAATAGTCGCTCATTCAGTCACTTAAATTAAAAATAACCAGCAAATGTATAATATATATATATATATATATATATATATATATATATATATATATATATATATATATATATATATATATATATATATATATATATATATATAAAATCCATATAAAGTATATGAATATATAATGTATATATAAGGCAAGAGTAAGTACACAAGGCATCTAGCGGACTATTTGTGTAAAGATCACGTAAATCATGGGGGCAAGTGCACAGAGAGCTAATTTTTGGATCATCATTTAAGCCATAGCTCTGATGGTAAGCCACCCCCACTTCCAATCGAGAGGTTGTGAGTTCGAGGCTTCCCAAGAGCAATGTGAGAAGTTCTTGGAGGGAAGGATGTCAGAGGTCTATTTAGAAACAGTCTCTTTACCCAAAGGTAGGGGTAAGGTCTGCGTACACACTACCCTCCCCAGACCTGAATAAGTGTGATTATACTGGGTTGTTGTTGTTGTTGTTGTTGTAATCACCTCGGAACAACTTCAGGCGTACATGACCAAGGTGTACGTATAGCAATGCATGTTGAACATTTGTATGCTACCATATTTTGAATTTCGAAAAATATCAGAATGATTCGAGATTATTGGCAAGCTCTTTCTCATGCAAGTAGTTTCTAAAATTTATGAACACATTGAGGCAGCTTTAGCGGCTTAGCATTCTTTTCCACAAGAAAGTTTGCAGTTTGATTTATATTTGTGCTTTATGTGTTTTTTCCCCTCAAATCCAAATTCATAATTTCATTAAAGTGAAATTAAGTTAATAAATGACAAGGACAAAGTTCTTGAAAATAGAACTAAGAAGCAACTAAGTAATAGTAGAAATAGTAATTAATATATTCCCTTAATAACTAAATAAGAACTTTACGACGTTATATTTTGTTAGTACGTATTTAATGTTGGTAAAATTATAAGTAATTATAATTGAAAAATAAGATGTAAAAGAATAAATAAATATTCTTCAGGTTGAGGCGCGTATATCTCGCTCTCTTTAAGGAGATTTAAGCCCATTACGGTAGGATCTTCACCGGTCAAGCAGTAATACTCTTGACTTGTCCCCTTCAAAATATACAACAGTCCGACAATGTCGTATGACTCGAATAAACTCTGGACAAGTTGTTTAGTCCAAAGCTCCACCAAAATGAACACCTTACTTCAATAAAAATAATACTTATTCTCTTCGTAGAGAATAAGTTGGAGACTTAGATTTTTCTCTTTCTATTAACTCTCTTTTACTATACCAATTTTATTCTTTTTCATGCACACTACACTATTTATTCACCTACAACACAAGGAAAAAACACCACTATTTATAGCTCTAAAGTTTCTTCCATAGAATAAATAACAAAATAGTGGGAACCACTCAAACATCCATTGTACTCTGTCCTCAATTAGATTTTCAAAGAGTTCAACCCATTCTCTAGTATTCTTTGGTTGGAAAAACATGTTGGGCATGTAATTCATTCGCTTCGGGTGATTAAAAGCGATATGATCCTCCCAATCCCTTCGATGGATTTCCTGTCGGTGCTCACCTTTTTGAAGATGTTCCATGAGCCAAAGTTAAAGTAGCAGATTATAACCCTCGAAGTGTCCTGCTCCTTATTGACATTTTTCCAAGGCACGATATATTTCTGCAATGATCATTGGTATGAGACTGAATGGTTGTCCGTGAATTCCTTCCATTAGAGTTTTGGTGACCATGGCTAGTCTGGTGGACCCTTGCCTTCTTCATTGGAAACACAATCATCCCCAAAAAATAGAACATGAAGACAAATTTCCTTCAGTGAATATTCTCCGATGATGTAAGGGCGAACTCCTCAGGGTAAGTACAGTAAGATTTGCTGTGGCTGTACCTCTCGTACAAGTAGCCAAAGGGTATGTACGATTCCTTCAAGCATGTCAAGTATGGATTCTTCTTTTCACCCATCATTTTAATAAAATCTCTGCCTTTACAGTTTTTCGGCATTCATAAACCTGGAGTTTCCCACGGTATAGCAGCTAGTCCTCCTATTTCCCCGAGCAGGGCTGTCATCTTAATGTCTACGAAGCGGAACACAAACCTATCACAATCCCATAATAGAGTAGCAACTTCTATGATTTTGTTGTTGGGTTGAACTTCCAAGAGAGAGGGTAGACTCCCTAAATATTTCTGGACGAGCGTCTGATCACTGGAGTGAAGATCTTTCCACTAGCTTAGCAGGTTGAGGTGGATGTTGGTGAGCATGCTGAATCTGGGGACCTCGTGCCTCATGTTTCTACAAACAAAGGGTTAGGCCCTTACCACCACCAGAATCGACTACCTAAACATCAATAATTGGCACAGAAGTATTTAGTTCTCCAAATAAATGTACAAACATGATAGTATCCGTTTGAGTTTTGGGAAACCCAGTGGATTTTGGACAAGGCTATCTTAAAGAGTCATTATGCAGACAACATAACTAACTTGGCTAGGTTTGGTCATGATGCATGCATAATTACACAGAGTAAGGTTTCTTTGGAATACTCGACTGGAATCCTTGAGCGGATAACTCAAGAGGGAAAGGCGCGGACCCGTCGACTACACCATTGGTCGACTGGCTTTACCGTAAGTATGCCTTTGCCAGATTGGGGGGAGGGGGGACATAATATCGGAAGGGTGCAACCACTCATTTTAAGAGTTGCTATGGTATTTTGTTTGGCACGAGTGGAATAGGATGTTGAAAATATGTAGTTTCATAATTAAAACAAGTTGCCACGTATTTGCACGTTCATAAGAATAATGATTAAAATAATGCAGTAAAGGAAAGTGGTAAAAAAAGAAAGAAAACAAAGAGACAAGTAAGTTTCATATTGGAAGAGGGAACTAAATGTTTAAATAAGTAAAGGCATATAAGAAATGTAAAGTCACAGTAATAGCTTGAAAGGTAAAAGCCTAAAAGAGCTCCTTACCAGAGTTGCCATGCTGTCACCCCCTTTAACTCGCGAAATCGGGTTTTTGACATTTGGGAAGACAACTCATTCCCTTTTGGGACTTGCGTTAAGAGAATTGAAGAGTCGCCACCTAATGATTTAAGTGCATTAGGTCACTAAGAAGGGTTTTGTTTGAATAACCAGAGAATGAGTAAGGGCTTGAAATTATCCCGAGGGGAAGGTATTAGGCACCCCTCAAGATCCACCTGTGTGGTTCCGGGCCAAGCTATTTTTGTGACTTAATTACGAATAATACATAAGAAAATAAGAGTATCACATAAGAGGGGATTTTCATAAAAAATGTGAGAAATAAACAAAGTTGGAAGGCATAGGAGAGAGTTGGCTTAGAAGAAACATTTTTAAAGGCAAGCGCCTAGGGCTAGATTTTATATTATTAAATAAATGAAATAAATAGATTCTACAAGGGCCGAAAGTCTTACGAAAATAGGATCTAAGATTTGACAGTTACATTCTTCCTATTACCAAAGTTAAGTGTTATACTTAAACTTGGTATCACAAAATGCAAATTATAATTGAAAATGTGATGCCAATCAACGTAATTGGCATTCGCTCCATGATTCGATCAAAGTCTTGCCAGTTGCGCATGATGTCCCAAATAAATTGTCGATCAAGCCATGTGATACTGCTATACTTACAGCTGATTTCGAGCAAGTTTTGGACTTGCTGTCTAGTGTTTCCCACTCGAGCAGCATGCGTAGATTTCCAGCTTAGAAATTGTTGGCGTGGCTTCCTTTCTGACAATTGAAGCCTTGTAAGATGTAAATGTTGTCTGCATAAGTTGACCATGTGTGTGTAAATCATGAAAGCATCTATCAATTTTCGTGCATATCCAATCGAAAATGCTGCATTTTTCTTCAAAATTCTCATGCTTGCACGAAGACATAACTGGCGTAGCACTTTATCAAAAGCAGCGTTGCATTGTTTGTCCCAAAAGCTGCATTCCAGCTTGTTTTTTGTAGTCAATTAGAGCTATAATAATAGAACTCAACCATGCACTTTATCAAATAGTCAAAATGACGTGCTTGGTAGACCGCACTGCACCATTCAATAGAAAAGTAACAATATTTCCAATGCAGCATGAAAGCGTGCACTGATAGTGTCCAATTCTCTCGAGGTCTGTTCATTATCTTAAGCATGTCGTTACATTTCACGCACAAAATGTTGAGTTGAACTTGCACATTTTTACTTGAACTCCCAGCTATCCGTTTCTTGAGTAATATCATTTCAAATTCTGTATAGCATTTTTGTTTGCAGATTTGTTCTTCTCTGTTGAGTACTCTTGATGAAGTAACCATGTTATATTGTTTGTTGACGCTTCCATGGTTTGTACCACTGTCCCTCTGTAAGTTACTTCCATTGGAATTGATGCACCGCATCAATACTACCACTGTAGAGTTCTTGACAGAAAAGAACATCAGTATAAATTTAGTACATGCAAAAAGAAACACATGTTAAGAAAAATGTTATCTCCATGTTCTTCTCTTGACGATTATGGTGACTGCAATTTGTATTAATATTGATTGCATTTGTTTCTTCCCTCTCCTTCTCTAATTTCTTGCAACTCTTATTCTGAGGTTTGGACATTGTAGCTTATCCACATTTACCAACCTTCTGCTCGACGCATCAAGTTCCCAGAAATCATAGCTCTCTATGTTGCCAGTGTCAAGTGCATAATTTGCAAGGTGGTCTGCTAGTTTGTTTCCCTCTCTGAAAATTTGAGATGTCTTGAAATTACACCCCACTTTGAGTCTGTTGATTTCCTCCACTGCATCCACAATATTCCAGGGTGGTTTCCATTGTCCCTCTATGATTTTTTGAAGAATCATAGAATCTGTCTGAAGCCAAACATTGTGGAGGTTCATTGTTTTGCATAGTGTCATTGCCTCTACTATTGTTGTCGCCTCAGCTTCGATGTTAGAACCCTCCTTAATTTATCTTCCTTCTGCATATATCAAATTACCTATCTCATCTCTTAAACAAAAACCAATTGAACTCCTCCCTGGGTTCCCTCTGCATGCTCCATCAGTATTCACTTTGATCCAGCCTGTTGGAGGAAATTCCCATATGACTTTATCATATTTCAATCTAGGTGTGTATTGCTCCATCATTGTCAGCAAGTCCAGCCACGTGTGAGGCACATGTAGTCCTGGTTGTTTCAGTTGGACTAGAGCTTGCAGCGTAGATGACACCTGGAAAATAACTCTTCTTACTGACACTGCTTCTCCATATTTCAAACTATTTCTTCTCTTTCATAATTCCCATACAATGCATGCAGGTAAAGCTTGCAAGACTGGCTTCAATCTATGTACAACTGATGTTGTCCAACACTTTGTAATTGCTTGTTTTAGAGACAAATCTTCTAATGCAATTCCTGCTCTCCTCAGGAAGTAACTCCAAACAGTCGTAGCTGTATTGGATGTGAAGAACAAATGTACTAAAGACTCCTCCTTAGGATCTGCACAGCACCAACATTTAGATGCCATGGAGTATCCTATCTACGCAAGAAATCATCAAGTGGCAGTTTGGCTTTCCACACCTTTCACAGGAAGAAAGATATCTTTAATGGTAAGCCTTTGACCCATATCATCTTGTAAGCTATCCTTGGGATGTCTCTTCTTCGCAGGTAATCCCATGCAGATTTCACTGAAAAATATCCCCTTATTTCAAGCATCCAGAATGGTGTATCTAACTCTGCACTTTCAACTGGTGGTCTAATATTCTGCACAATATGGTTTGCCAAATCTTCAGGTAGAGTTTTTTTCCAAATTCCACATACCATTTTCAACCATATCATTGACATTGTGAATTTCTTCATCAACTACAAAATGTGTAGGCAGTTGGAAATATAAAGCTCTCATCTTGGTCCAATTGTCGAACCAAAATTGAGCTGATCCCATTCTCAATTTCCAGTAGATTTGATGCTCAATCAAGTCCCTACATTCAAGCATTTTTCTCCACACGTGTGATCCACCCTTCCACGGTAAAGTTACAGGATATAATTTCTTGCAATACTTTTGGCACATAAATGCACTCCATAAGCTGGGATTTGTCCTGATATTCCACCATAATTTGAAGAAAAGTGCCTTGGATACATCATGAAGGGATCTGAAACCTATACCCCCTCCTCATAAGGCATACACAGGTTAGTCCATGATGACCAATGTCTTGAGCTTCCTCCCATATTGCTGCTCCAAAAAAATTAAGCAAAAATGCTATGTAATTCGTTGATCACATAGCTTGGTGGATTAACTACTGACAACATATGAATTGGTATACTCTACAGGACATTTGCGATCAATACAGCCCTGCCTCCTACATATAGGAGTTTGCCTTTCCACGTCTGCAGTTTGTCCATAACCTTAGTAATTAAACCCTGGTAATAATCACTCCTTCTTCTAGCATAAAAAATAGGACATCCAAGATAGTTCATAGGGAAACATTGTCTTCCTATACCAGTAATCCTTTCCACCTTGTTAATCACCTCATTATCCGTTAAATGATGCAGATATATGGCTGATTTGGCTTTGTTCACCAGTTGACCAGATGATGTTATAAGCTTGTAGAACCTCCATCACAAGTGATAATGAAGTTGCATCAGATGAGGAAAAAAATGACTGTATCATCTGCATATGCAAGATGGTTTATAAAAAATTTGGGCTCCATTTTGGTAGACCAAATCCACGAAAATACAGGTTAGTATGCAGTGAGTTCAAACCTCGAGACATTGCTTCTGCTGCTAGAATGAATAGGGTTGGTGATATAGGGTCTCCCTGCTTAACTCCCCTTGATGATTTGAAAAAACCATTTGGCTGGCCATTTATAAGAATAGAGTACCAATTATTCCCAATCAAATCAAATATCAATCCAATAAAATCTTCAGAAAATCCCATCTTTCTTAGCAATTTAGTCAGGAATAGCCATGATAATCTATCTTAAGCTTTTGTCATGTCTAGCTTAATCACAACGTTTGGACCTGCTTTTGTTCTTAACCTGATATCCTTAATGATTTCTTGAGTTAGCAGTACATTCTCAACGATACTTCTTCCCTTCACTAAACCTGCATGTTCCTCTAAGATTATGGTCGGTAACAATTCAACAACCTTTCATGAATGACCCGCGAGAAAATCTTGTTAACGAAGTTGCTAAGACTGATTGGTCTCGTGTCTGCAAAGGTAGACACTACTTTTTTCTTTGGCAATAAAACCAGCTTTGTCTACGTGATACTCTTTGGCAGCTGTTGACCGCAGAAGAAAGACTTGACCATGCCGACTACATCTTCTTCAATGATTTCCCAACATGTTTGGTAAAAGGCTCCAGTGAAACCATCTGGTCCGCCTGCTGAGTCCCCATTCGTCCACATAACTGCTCTCTTCACTTCCTCATTAGAAGGAAAAGCCATCAATCTCTCATGTTGATCATTATCTACAATGAAGAGTACTTGATTTAGAATATCAAAAGCATGAGGGACTGTACTCTCAGAAAATTGATCCTTGTAAAATTTTACTGCTTCTTCTGCTATTACGTGATCTTCTTCAATCCGTTACCAAAGCTATTCTGGATCCTTGATAATTTCAGTCTCTTCCTTCTCCCATTATCTTGAGCATGGAAGAATTTAGTGTTTCTATCGCCGTCTTTGAACCATAACATTCCTGCTTTTTGTTTCCAAAAATCTTCTTCTAAAGCAAGATATTTAAGCATTTCATCTTGGACCTGACATAATCTCTGTCTGTTTATCTGTGTAGGATTAAGTTCAAATTGCCTTTCATGAACCAGGACGACCTCCTCAAGACTTGCAATCTTCTGGAATATGTCCCCATATGTAGCTCTGCTCCAGGTAGATAGTGCATGTTTAAGCTTCTTTAACTTGTAGTTAAAAGTGCTGAAAGGTTTAGCACTAAAATCAGCATTCCAATTCTCCTTCACTACATCTTTGAATATTTCATTCTTTGTCCAGAAGTTTAGAAATATGAACGAATTCTTAATTGGGGGAGTTTTTATATCACATTTCAGCAGCATCGGGCAATGATCAGAGCCAATTTTGGATAGGTGAATTACCTCCAATCCAGGAAAGGTCTATTGCAATTCGTCATTGCCTAAACATCTATCCATTATTTTGAATATACAGTCCTCCTCTGCTCTTCCATTCCACCATGTAAATATGCTTCCTTTAAATCCCAAATCTGTCAAATTGCAGGTATCTATGCAGTGTCTAAAGTCATCGACTTCAAGGATAGAAACCGACAAGCCTCCATACTTCTCTTCCTCGTCCCATATGACATTAAAGTCACCTCCAAATAGCCATGGTACTATCATATATGATGCTATTGCATACAAAGAATTCCATAGATCAATTCTTTTAATGCGACCACATTTGGTATAGACTAGCGTAAGGATGAGCTCATCATGAGTTTCAGTGTGCATCAATCTCAAAGTCAGTTGTTGAGTCATGTTATACAGAATAGTAACCGCAAAAATTTCATCAATAAAAGCCCAAATCTTGTTTGACATATTCACCACAGCATGTGGCAAACCAATTCTTGCTCTATATCTTTCAATTTTGTGAGACTGCTGCATAGGCTCAATGATTCCTATGAACTGAAAGTGATGTTTTCTATGCAGTGTAATCAACCTTTCAAATGCTTGCATTGTGTTTACTGACATCACATTCCATATAATGGCATCCATTAAATGTTTTTGGGTTTGGACAGTGTACTCCTTGTTTGTACTCCACTGACATGTACATTAGAAGTCTCTTTTGACTGTTTCTTTTTTCCTTTTGTTTGCAGATTTTACAGGTTCAATATTCCTTGGTGAGAGATCCCCATGCTTGGAAACATTAAGGAAATTTTGTGCCGTGTATTACTCATCCATGTCTCTACCTTTAAGTTCTGCGTGGTCATCTATGTCATGTGTTTCTATTGGTTCTTTTGCTATGAAAACATCATATGTTTGATTGGTAAGGTCAGCATTATTTTCCTAATTGGCAGATTTTTCTTCATGATCATTGGTTAACAAATGTGTATTGTTCGAAGGAACAACACTTCATGCTACACCCTTTGTTTTGCTTAATATTACATCACTTCTTGCATAGATCTGCACTATCTTCTGTTGGTTCTTGTCTGAAAATTTCTCTTTATTCATATCTACAATTTTTACTTCTTTGAAGACATTACTCACAAAATTATGCGAAGTCCCTCATGGATCTATGATATTGATGTTTGCCTCTGTTGACTTTTATGCTACTGCATTTGTGCTTTCACTTATGCTTTGAATAGCGATTGCATTGACATTACCATTAACACTTTGGTCATCATTTTCCACTTTATTTCCTCCATTTTCCTCATCACTATGCATTATATATGGAATCTGACCATATTCTAAGATCTCATCTGTTTGGTTGAGCCATAATCTTCCTGCTGTTTATTTTTCATTTTCATTGGTCCTGAATTTCTCAAAATCTGCATCTACAACAAATTCATTTTCATTGTTGTTTGCTAATTGTTGGTCATCTTTGGTGTCATGTGAAGGAATGTCTTGACATAAAGTATTGACCTGAACTGCATTATATTTGAAAGCTTCCTGAACCCATTGGGCAGTTGTGTAATTGTCAGTATGCTGCTCTTTCCCCAAATCTTGTTGTACACAATCTGCTTGATTCCCTATTGCCTACAAGATTTCTTTTTGCTGTAGGATTGGATGTAGGTCTGCATGATTCTGCTTCTTTGGTTGTGTGTTTGATGGTTGTCTCTTAGAAGTGCTAGGAGAAGTTATCTCTTGTACCATTTGTGTAGTTGAAAAATCCAATTCCTGCTCCTCTAATACATTTTCCACACCTGTTGTGCTATTATTTTGCTGAATATCATTGTTGCTTGTGGTTTTTTGAACTGCAGATTCCTATATAACTGCTAGTTGGTTACCTTCATTGTTCTCACCATTTTCTATTTTTAAGACTGCAAACTGGTTGGTAGTTTGGATTTGTTTTCTGCCATCGGTATTGTTAGCAAGACGTATTTCTTTACCTCGTGCTGCAGAAACTTCAGTTTGTTTTCCTTTGTTAAGTACCCTATTATCGCGCACTTCCTTCCATTGAGGGCCTACATTACCGACCACCTTGCCGCTGGTAAGAGTCATTAAGGCCTATGCACATTTGCCTAATGAGAGATGAGTATGCATGAATCAGAAATGTCCTATAGGCATATTATCTAAATGAGAATGCAGAAGTTGTTACAAATATTATGAGCACGTGATTTTTGCCGTACAGAAAATACTCATACAAAATCTAAGAAAATTAGATTTTTTCTTAATGATTGGCCATTTTAGAAATTTTTGTGGATTTTATTAATTGTTTACATTTTTTCTACCTATTTAATTTTTATTTAAATCATGAAAAATATCAATCAATATCATGCATTGCATTGAGGATTTGTATTTGCATTTTTGAATTATAGTAATTATTTGCTTTGTAAAAGTAGAAAATCACAAAAGCATTTCATTTTACATTTCTTTTAGTTTATTGATTTTTCTTTTTTAAATCTAGAGTTAAGTATTGTTATAAGTTTTATAATTAATTAATTAGTTTAATCTCACATTCTAGGTAATTTAGGATTCTTTATTTAAAAAAATGGAAAAGAAACAAAAGAAAAAGAATTTGAAATTAAAAGAAAAGGGTTTTATTTTTCGTATTTGGATATATAGTTAGCGCAAAACCGACCAAATTCACCCAATAACCAAGCCCAAGTCCCAACTAACCCGGTCCAAATCCCCACCATAACCAAATGACCCCGTTTTATCCCCTTAGATCACATCCGTTGGATTTTGTTAATCCAACAGCCCGGAACTGACTTCCCACTAGGTATATCATTGTCCAAACGGAGACCACCCCCCATCAGACTCCCCTCTCTCACTTCGTGTCCCCTCTCTCAACATCGAAAACCTAGCCGCCCTTATATCCCATCGCCGCTCTGCCGCAAACCACCCACTAAAAATCGCCTCACGATAGTTCTGATGGTCCAATCACCCTGAAAATAACACCACAGATTCCTCTCCATCTTCTCCTTCCAAATCTCCACTTTTGTTTCCTCAAATCCCCGCCGAGCTCTTTGAATCTTGAATCGAGGGAGCCGGCCAAAAAGTCAGGTCGCCGGAAAAGACCCATATTCACACCATGGGATCCTCACCCCCTCCTCATCCTAAATCCCTAATATATTTTCTTCAAATACCCACCGAATAGCTCGAATAGCAGATCTAAGACTCAAAAAAGAAAACCCTAACCTTCTCAAATAAACCCCAAAGCTTCGATGCTTATTTTTTCCTTTCGAGTTTAGGCTTTCAGAAGTCTTTTCTCTCAAGGAGATCTAGTTAAACCATGTAGAGTTGGATCCCTTGGAGGAAAATACCTATGTTGATCAAGGCAAGCACATGCTTCATAAGCTTCTTTCGTGTTTCCAGTCCCAATGGTAAGTTTCTTTCACTTGTTTTCCCATTCTTCTTCTCTTCTCTCTTTCTCCATCTTTCTTTTTTTTTCGAGTCAGTGTTCTTCGTAATTTGATTTTCAGTTCTTTGAATTTGTTCTAGAATCCATTAGTTACTCCGGTTTTTTTGTTCAAGTTTCATTAGGTTTTTCTAATTTAGTATTAATTCCATATTAATCTAGCATATTGAAATAATTAGAACTTTTAGTTATTTTAGTGTGAATGCATCGTTTTAGTTAGCCTTTAAGTCTAGTTGGATTTCATGAGCTTATTATGATTTTGTTTCATTTGTCAATTGAAGCATGCTGAATTTGGTAGCTTTAATTTTGATTGCATTAGATTAATTAGGGTTAATTTTAGAGGCATAGACAACCTAATTGCTCTTTTCTTCTTTATTTTCCGTGAGATATTTAAGTGATGAAAATATGTTCGAATCTCATGAGCTGGAGTAATTAGGTTTTCACTTTCTTTCATGTTAGGCTCAAGTCCTTAATCAGGTGTAGATACTTCATTCACTCTGTTTCTATTATCAGTTTAGTTTGAATTTAGTGTTCTTTAGGGTAACTAGATAAGCAACCATCATTGATTAGTAGGTTAGTTTTAGAATAGAATGAAATTAACATGTCTTGTTTTAGCATTAATTGGGTCTTTCTGATGCTTTCTAGTTTTGTTTGGCTTGATTTGGAAATCATTAGAACTTTAGGGGCCTTTTTTGAATTGTAAAGTCTAGGTAACACCTGAAATAATTGATAACCTAAGGGGTAAAATTGGACTTTCACTTAGGCCAAAATCATAAGGTTCTAGTATTTAGGACATCTACACCTATCCTTAGCAAAAATGCTGATATTGGATAAGAAAAAGGACATATAAATGTCGAATAAATGCTGTACTATTCTAATATTCCAAAAATTAGGTCAGAATATTCCTTTTGTGATGATTTGTTCGTACACTCTTATGAAAGAGAAATATTCCCTCACTCACACAGAGATCCTAGGCACATTTTTATCAGAAAGTTTCTCTAAAAAGTTCCATTTTCTTCTTTAAAAACTTCAGACTCAAAATAGCTTTGATAATCTCAAAAATCTCTTATTGCTTTACAATTTAAAAATATGGTTTGAAATAGAAAGTTTCCTAAGTTATTTAGCTGGATTCCGAGTTTCTTCTAGCTTTGATTCTGATTTTTGAAGATTGATTCTGAGGGCAATGGAAACTATCTGGTTTACTACTGTTGTGCTAACCCTCTGAACTAGTTTTATCATTCTCATCTCATTTGGTTACTTTAGTTCCAAGGTACACATTGCTATTCCTTGAGTGACTTCTGTGTATTTGAAATTTTCAAAATGAATGGTCTTTTGCCTCTTTGATTCTGCCTTATGAAATGCTGTTCTTCCTGCAACTTTAATATTGATCATTCCTTTGCTTTAGCTAGTGTGCATTTCTTTTTTTCCTCTTTGCATTAGTTAAACAACATATTTAGATCTCTATTCTTGAAGTTTATTTGGCTCATTGAGTTTGACCCTTCATGGTCAGATTCATGGCTTAAACCAATCGTTCCTTTCCCTTTCGTTCATTCTGATATTTCCTTGAGGTAGCATGCTACAACTTTGGGGTTTAAAACCTGAGTTGATACATGAGTTTGGCTTTTTGACATGGTTAAACCCATAAATCATGCTGTTTTGCCTGTTTGAATGTTTTCTTTGGAGTACTCTGGTTTAAGAATGATTCTGCAACAAATTCTCTCTTCCCCTCTTTTCTTGTTATAAGTAGTGTAAATTCATTTAGAATTTATTTGCAAACTTTGACCCAACACATACGGATTTGGTCACTAGTTGACCAAATCAGTAAGTCCAAAGGTTAAAAACCCAAAGCTCTACTGCCCAAGCCTATTGAAATCTAATATTGTTCACGCAAGAAGCACAACTTTGATGGATAAGCAATATCCAAGAAAGGTAGTGTTCATTGGTCATGTGGAGATTTTTAATAGTTTAATATTTTGATTAGTATTTTATGTATTTAATAGGATTACCATGTAATAATTCTGATTTTCTAGAGAAAGCTATATTCTGATGTGAAAAGGTAGTCATAAGTGAATCCTTCATTTTTTTTAAGCGATTTGTAAGATTGCCATAATGTTTTTATAAGTATAGTGGCACTATGGGCTAAGTGGTGGGCCCAATCCGTAAGGGTAGTGAGTGCCATTTTCGTTTAAAGTAGGGCTTAATCTGGAGCCCAAATGAACTTGATCAATCAGGACATAGGCCATTGGGTCTGGGTCCTCAGCCCAAATCTAGAGTTTTCTCTTCATTATAAATCATGATTTAAAAGTACACTTTTCTCATCTTGCAACTCATGTGGTTAAATTTTATAATTAGGATCGTTTATGATATTTGATTACTTGTTTTACTTAGAATCAAACTAGAATTCGATTATTATTATTATTATTATGTAATTGCTATTAATTTTAGAGGTGAACATGCCTAGTTGCAAAAATAGGCCCACCTGAGTATAAGCCCAATATGGGCTATTATATTTGGACTCAGCAAAATATTTTGAGTCCTTTCCTTTAAGGGACAAAGTCCAGCCCAAAAAAATGAGTTCAAGGCTTGCCGAATCCCCTAGCTAGATGACCAATGAACCATCCTTGGCCCAATCCCTTCAAGAGAATTAATTCTGAGCCCAACCTTTTTTATGATAAAGTTTCCTTAGTTTTGATTCCAATTAATTTTAAGTTTCCTTAGTTTTGATTCCAATTAATTTTCTAAGTTTTAACTTTGCGAGTCCTTTTAGCAAAATAGTTGTGATTATGTATTCGTTCGCATAACATAATTGCAAATTTAATTCTATAATGACTTGAGGGATGCGTTCGCACAACTTCAACCAAACTTTTTCTTAATAAAATAAATAAAGCGTTATTAATTGTGGACACGTTCATGTGACATGGATTCTGACAAGCCAAATAAAAGATAAACGTACGTGTAACTCAATTCTTTAATTACGAATAATTCAAGTGATTTAAAAGCGGTAAAATGGTAAATGCACATAGGTCCTAAAAATGAGTAGTTAAACAATTTAAGCCAAGTAATAATCACTAAGTGACCGTGCTAGAACCACGGAACCCGAGAATGCTTAACACCTTCTCCCGAGTTAACAAAATTTCTTATCTCGAATTTCAGGTTCGCAAACTCTTTAAAAATAAAACTTCCTTGATTTGGGATTTATAATAAAATGGTAACTTGGGACACCATAAACTATCCAAAATGGCGACTCTGAATAGAATAAATAATTTCATTTCGAATAATGTCACTTAAATTGGAAAAACTCCCTTATATACCTCCCTCTCAAGGTGTGTGTAAAAAAGGAGGTGTGACAGCTCTGGCGACTCTGCTGGGGACAAGAATTCAGGGTTCAAGAATTTGAGCTTGTTAATGTGATTTTTGTTCGGCTTTATTGTTGATATTACTTCATTTTGTGGACTTAATGTGCTAATTATCATTTACCATTTTGATATTACTTGAACTGTATTTAAATGTCTTCTTACGCCAACCCATCTGAGTCTTTTGAAAATGGTGCACATGTTCGCGTGGCCCGCCTTTTTTGTAGAAATTATACCAAATAAGATAGGGCTGGGCAAGCAACAAGGACGAACAAACATTCGTGCTCCCGGTATGTTGCCCCCTCCTCGACCCCAGTTTTTCGCTCGAGTAACCCAAGTATAGACCACAAACCCCAGGTTTTAAACATAGAATAACGCAACCTCATACCGGATCCCTAGTAGGAATGATTATTTGCATCACGTGCATTTGACTTTGGGGCCTCAACACAGGGGTTGGGTCCGTCTAGGACAAGTGTACCCAAATAAAGACCATCTTGATGCATCCTACGTGTTATGTGAACAATTATTCATTTTGGTCTGCATGTTGACCGGCTAGAAAAATAAAATAAAGAGAAAAACCAAGAGTGAGGTAGGATAGAAAATTTACCTGGCTCTTAAATTCTGGCATTTAAAAATGTTCCACAACTCTGCCAAATTTTTGAAAAAAATAAATAAAGAGAGAAAAAGGAAAAAAAGTGAGTCAAATATGATGTTTTTACAACCAAGCTGGCCGAACTATGTATGTCTGATTCTCACTGGATGTGGAATACGTAGGTAACCTACATAAGGTTCGGCCTCATTTTTTACAAATAATAAAATAAAGTTTGTTTCAAAGTTTTCGACAAGATAATAAATCGACCCAACCTCCGTTGTGTTTTAAGCCATTTTCTTACCAGAATAGCCTTAGATTACATTTCAATTGTCAAAAGGCTATTTTTGAAAGGAATGGGCAAATATCTTTTCCAATGAAATACTTACCCTGACCTCTAAATTTGTTTGGAATTGTGAAGGGGCCACGTTTGCAAGAATGATCATTTTTACTAAAAATAACAATAAAAGGGGTCCTTCTCTTCCGCTCAATTTTCTCTAGAAAGCTTGTTTAGAGTCCACGAGAGTCAAACGTAACCCGAACCCTCCACAGGTAGAAATGAATACTTTACATGAATCATCCCAATCTGTCATAGAACGAGCTCGGTTGCAGATTCACAGGTGGTGGGATGATAAGGAGGAGGATGGCCAAGTCTGGGTGCAGGAACAATTGGGTTCCCTGATAGACATCATGCACATCAAACCACAAGAGGATTTAATTGAAGCCTTGGTAACCTTTTGGGATCCCGTACATAATGTGTTCTGTTTCTCGAATTTTGAGCTCACCCCCACTTTGGAAGAAATAGCCGGGTATATTGATTTTGGTCGAGAGTTAAGTAAGAAAAAACTCATATTTCCCAGGGCTCCATTGGTGCACAAGCTCTTCTATCTTCTGAATATAAGCAAACAAATGAACAAGGCCCACGTGAGCAAAGGGTGTTATTCTTTCTACTTCTTGTATTTGAAACACATGAAAATGGGTTAAGTAACAAACAAAACAAGAGTATATGGCAACTTCATCGTTAGTTTGCTTTCATTGTGGAATTTTTAGGGATCATGGTCTTTTCAAATGTAGAGGGCACAATAGATGTTTGCATGGCCAAAATCACATAGGTCCTCGTCGATAGAAAAGATCACACACTTGTCCAATTAGTGTTGGCAGACATTTACCGAGCACTAACTTTTTGCAAGTCTAGGGCCCAATTTTTCAAAGGTTGCCAGGTTCTTCTTCAAATGTGGATGATCGAACGCCTTTTTCGTCATCCTAAGTTCATGAGGTATGCTTCGGATGGGAAAAACTTCATAAAAAAGTATGACGAGAGGGTAGAAGACTACAAATCGCCAAAAGGGTTTGAAGTTTGGGTCTCCTATTTGAGAAAATTGAGAGCAAATAAAATTGAATGGACCATAGGATGGATCCCCGTGATAGAAGTCATATATATGACCGCTTCAAAGGGCTACTTGATGATGATGGGAGCGAGAAGTGTACAACCATATGCGCCACAAAGAGTTTTGAGACAGCTGGGAAGATATGAGGTAATACCTGAAGAGGCAGATCTAAGCACTCAAGTCATTGAATTACACCCCGAAGCGGCACTACCTGAGGCTTTAGTTCAAATGGACTGGAATGGCTGTCGGTACCTAAAAAGTGATACCCAAGTACCGGACCTGGCTAAGGGCAAAGTTGACCCCAATTATGTTGCTTGGTTTGAAAAAGGTTTTTATGAGCCGGAGCTCGAACCTAAACCCAAACCGAAAAGGCCTACCAAAAGGCCTCATATTCAAGCATTGACGACAAAATTCAAGAAAGGTTAGCTTGTGAGGAAAAGGAAAAGAAATATCAAGTAAGCATTCATGACTTGCGAGAAGAGTTGAAAAATGCCACCTTCAACTATGATTTACAGGCGTAAGAGGCTAGGGGTGAAAGGAAAAGATTGGTTCAAGAAAACGAAGCTCTCAGAGCACAAGTTCGACAGCTGAGAATAGCAGCCAAGAATCTGAGCAAAAGCAGGAAAGATGAAAGGCTCATTTATAACCTTACCCAAAAGGTACATGACTATGAAGATGACTTACATATATCTAGAAATATTCATAGGCAAGTATAAATAGGGGTATCTTGTACATTTGTAATCAAGTCAAATTTAAGAAAGTCTTCTTCAATAATAAAGTTCTCCTTTTAAAAATTTCTCTTCTCTTTTCAAGCTTCATTTTTTTAGTTGAATTCTCTAATTTTAATTAACGATCTTGGGCTAGCAGAAGGTCTCCGAATAATACTCTCATACGTCAATGCACATGTTCCCCTTTCCACTTCATCAATGGAAGACACGAATAGCTTACTGCTCCTATATGTTTGATTTATTTATTATAGACCTACCATTTTTAAAAATTCCTCTTCTAATTCAAATTCATAGGAAATATTTAAAATCCCTCTTCCATTAATGAAATAAAATCGGACTATCAAGAATTGAGTCTAGTTGGAGCTAGATGTATCATTTACATACTCACGAAAAAAAGTCACATCCTAAAATTGGTAGTAGCAGACAATGCGATTGATGCAAAATTCAACTCTGGTTTTACCACATTCATCATTAACGGGTAAGTATTTCTTCCTTGGAGAAATTGCACCAACTAGAAGAATATGGTTGGCAATGATGCTTGGGGCTGCTTAAATGATGACACCTTGCTTAATGATGAAACCAAATGGCTTATCTGGAATATCGAAATTTGTTTTCTATAGTATATATGCTACTGTTACCCCATCAAGCATATTATCCTCTTTATTGTTACTTTTAAACTGGAAACAATGAAATCGCAGTTTTTTTTCCACAAGATCCAAGTAAATTATGAGCCTTCGAAACATTCAGTGTGATGACAGGTTCGAACCATGAAAGTAGTTACTAATGTTTGTATTAGGGCAGGCGGCCCACTGTGATACTGTCTTTCCGTGAATTCATGATGTCTCATCCACCGGGTTGTCCTCTACTCTCTCTTCAGGACATTCAGTTGTAAGATGAATAGTTGAATATGTAAATAATATGTTTATGAGTGCTTAGTCCACTTCAATAATGCTTAGTATGATACCAAGTGGGAGTTTCATGAATCCTTACTGTACAATCATAATCATCTAGATTCCAAGTGAAGTATAGATCATACTCCAGAGATTTTACATTGACATTATGACAAAATTCACAAAAACTCATATCACGAAAGCAATAGATTGTCGCTCTAGGCCTAAGAGAAAATTCAATCAACGCTTAAAGAAGGAAAAAATGGCACAACAAAGTTACGAACTGTATGCATATTAGCTTGTTATAAGACCATTGGATCGGATAGGACACTTCTGTTTCAATAGTATTCTTAGCTGAGCCTTTTGGCACTCCAACTTTGTACCCCAATGTCTGCTTTTAGAACTAATAGCTCGGATAACCTTTGGAAATTCCACAAATCCTTTGATCCCTCGTTTGATGTGAGGATTTTCAGGCTCAGGTGATTGGTTTCTTCTATGAATTGTCACTTGGTAATTAAAAGAAACATTGTTTCCCTCACTTGAACTATTGCAAATGGACTTGTGATCAGCTATTTCACACCTTTTATCTGTTCCTTGATCACATGCAGCTGATGAGATGTTTTGGTTG
Source organism: Nicotiana benthamiana (assembly GCA_034376525.1). Classification (NCBI taxonomy): domain Eukaryota; kingdom Viridiplantae; phylum Streptophyta; class Magnoliopsida; order Solanales; family Solanaceae; genus Nicotiana; species Nicotiana benthamiana. The sequence continues at coordinate 178,525,447 of CM067339.1, forward strand.
AGGTTTTCTTGAATTTTGGCTTCAGTCTTGGCATTTGATGGCAACATTTTCTTGGTTTCTTCCAATTCTAACAACTTCTCTTCAAATAAAAATTTAGCATCATCAAGCTTCATTCGGACCCTTTCCTCTCTCATAATCTCAGCCATTCTCAGCATTTTCCTCTCTTCTTCCGTTTCTTTCCCCAATCGACTGATCTCTGCTCTATCGGACGATATATGAATGGCAAGTTCTTCGCAGACTCTCTCCAATGCTTCTCTCCCTTTTCTCTCTTCAGACAACTCTTTTGCAATCTTCTTGTTCATTGATTCCAACTTCTTACGTGCCTTTCGCTCGTGTTCTAACTTAGACTTCAATTCAGCGATTTGGGCTCGAGCCATTTCAAGTTCAGAATCCATAAAAGGTCTAATAAAGGTAAGATCCCAAAAAGATGCTGCAATTTTTCTAGCAGATATAGGCAGGTTTAGTCGATGAACTTGCTTATTGTTGGGACTTTTGAGTAGAGAACTGTGGTTGGTTTCTTCTTGATGAGGAATTGTGGGGCTGTGAGGTTGGTTTTGTGAATTATAGAAAGGATTCTCGTACAGTTTCCAGGTTGGACATATAGAAGTAGGGATAATGTGATCATCTGAGATACCAAAAGACTTAGAAAAAATTTCTTGGCTTCTGATCATCATCATCATCCTTTGTTCCAATTGGGACTGCATTTTAGCCTTTTAGTAGAAGGTGGGGAGTTTCTTGCTTTTCTATATCACCTTTAATTTGCTTCTGTGCACTGCTTGCTTTTTATAATCCATTGAGCTAACTTTCTTGCTTTTGCTTTATTACAAGCTTTTAAGATAATAGAAGTAGGGTCATGATGTCTATCTTCTTGCCCTTTCAGCTGCTAAAAATTGTAAAAAGTGGAAAAAGATGTTCAACCTCACATGCACCTCTGCTATTTAATGTCACTTATAGAGGTGCCCAACTCTCTCACTTAGTCCCCCCACCCCACACCCCTCTATATCACTCTTTCATTCTCTGGGAGCGGGTGATCGATGCGAGGGTGAGGGAGATGACATCTATATCTGTGAACCAGTTCGGTTTCATGCCGGGTCGCTCCACTACAAAAGCTATCCACCTTGTCAGGAGGCTGGTGGAGCAGTTCAGGAATAAGAAGAAGGACCTGCACATGGTTCTTATCGACTTGGAGAAGGCGTATGATAAGGTCCCAAGAGAAGTGATATGGAGGTGCTTGGAGGGCGAAGAGCGTGCCGGAAGCCTACATCAGAGTAATCAAGGACATGTACGATGGAGCTAAGAATAGGGTTAGGACGGTGGGTGGCGACTCAGACCATTTTCTAGTGGTTATGGGGCTCCATCAAGGATCAACGCTTAGCCCTCTCTTGTTTGCATTGGTGATGGATGCTCTAACCCGACATATTCAAGGGGATGTGCCTTGGTGTGTGCTATTTGCTGATGACATAGTCTTGATAGACGAGACGAGGGTCGGTGTTATTGAGAGGATAGAGGTATGGAGACAGACTCTCAAGTCTAAGGGTTTCAAAATAAGCAGATCTAAGACAGAATACCTGGAGTACAAGTTTAACGCCGAGCCGAGCGAAGTACGCAGGGACGTGACGATTGGCTCCCAGGTTATCGCCAAGAGGGACAGTATCAGATATCTTGGGTCGGTGATTCAGGGGGACGGAGAGATTGACGGGGACGTCACTCATCGTATAGGAGCGGGGTGGTCAAAGTGGAGGCTTGCATCAGGAGTCCTGTGTGACAAGTTCCACAGAAACTCAAGGGGAAATTTTATAGAGTTGTGGTTAGACCTGCCATGTTGTATGGGGCGGAGTGCTGGCCAGTGAAGAACTCTCATGTTCAGAGAATGAAGGTTGCGGAGATGAGGATGCTCAGGTGGATGTGCGGGCTCACCAGGTTAGATAAGATTAAGAATGAAGTTATTCGAGAGAAGGTGGGGGTGGCCCCGATGGATGAGAAGATGCGAGAAGCGAGGCTGAGGTGGTTCGGGCCTGTGCGGAGGAGAAGTCCTGATGCCCCGGTGAGGAGTTGTGAGCGGCTGGCGATGGTCAGCGTACGCGAGGCAGAGGGAGGCGTAAGAGGTATTGGGGAGAGGTGATTAGGCATGACATGACTAGAATGCGGGTTTCCGAGGACATGGCCCTTGATAGGAAAGTTTGGAGGTCTAGTATCAGGGTTGTAGGATAGGGGCCCCTAGAGTTTTTCGTACTCCTCACCCGGGGTTGGGTGAGGCTTGGCAGGGCTATCCATAGATGGTTTATGCATTGGATTGTGTCTCCCTTATGGTAGTTACAGTCTGATATATTTGCATGCTATTTTATGTTTAGATAATTATTTACGCTATTTCTGCTGGAGTTACTAATGCTCTTTTGTTTTTGTTTTTGTTTTTCCTTTCCCTCACTGAGCCGGGGGTCGATTGGAAACGACATCTCTTCCCTTTCGGGTAAGGGTAAGGCCTGTCTACATATTATTCTCCCCAGACCCCATTTTGTAGGATTATACTGGATAGTTGTTGTTGTATTCTCTTCTGTTGTATATTTTCTTGATCATATTGTAAATTGAAATGATTCTAATATTTCCATACATAGCTTGTGACATGGGATTTGGTGGTAGCAAATTGTGATGTCTCTTAACTAGAAATGGAGTAAAAGAGACTGCATATTCCAAGAACCATAGGATGCTTCGCTTTGACGATAGCAATGATTTACGTGATCTGAATCATGTTTCATTATTTGAACAAATCTGCCTCTAAACTGTAATTGCGTTAGTATTACAAAACACAACCAGTTGCAAACGAGAGCACTCTTATTATTATTATTATTATAAAAAGCTATAATACCATACTTTGGGTCCTTAGGTAGACACACATAAATAGTTATTTGTGCGATCGTGGCAACACTGTTAATTTATCTAAAGGTGTTCATATTTGAAAAAAATAGAAAAAAATCAACAAATAATGTTTAATATATATTATATATTTTTAAAACATAATATTTATTTATATATATAAGTGCATTTTTCGAGGAACGGTGGTCAATTGGCGCCTATGTGTGCGAGATGGATAGAGTGTTAGGACCGAAAAAGTCAGTATCATGCGAAAACTAGTAGAACAATACTTGAATGATGATAAATCAGATAACAAAAAAGAAATCTACCGAAAGAGACATAAATATTTAACGTGGTTCGATTAATTGGCCTACGTCCACGGCGGAGATGAGTAATCTACTATGATAAAAGAGAGTACAAAATATCGAGAGAATAACCTCACGAAAAAGCAAACACAAGTGACACACTAACACTTGTCCCCTAAAGTTCTTCCCCTAAACACAACTCTCAAACTCCATATGGCTACATTGTCCATTCTCAACTTATTATTGTGTGAGATCCAGAGCTTTTATGATAGCTCAAGATTTTGTACCTTTAGAGACTGCGATAAGATATTTGAGACTTAGTGTGTTGTTAGCTATCTTTGTGTGTTTCCAAAAAAATATGTACGCAAATTTGGTCTAGCGGAGCATATCTAGAAAAACAGTCATACTAATGTTAAGGGAATCATGAGAAGAGGAAGATCATCGTCAAAATCTCATTTATATGTATTTACTAGTGCACCATAACTTATGAGTTACGATTGTGAATACAAGAAATAGTAATATATAAGACTTTGAGACTATATCAAATGTGATTTATATGATCTAGGGTACTGCATACTTTATGATTTACTTGCAGGTTTACGCTCAACGAGAGGCCATATACTCTTAACAAATGTATAGCACTTAGCTCTCACAGTATGTTGGTCGCACGGTCTACTTCCCAGTATGAATGATTGAGGAGAGCAGTTGAGAATATGTTTCTCAGGCTAGATGAGCGCTCCCACTATGTGTGAGTGAAAGATATAGGAAATATTTGGTTTATCCATAAGGGTTGCTCTAATGCCCAATAGGATTATTAGTTAACCCTAATATTTTCTATATAAGTACACTTAGTGTGTATACTAAAATACGACTCTAAGCAATATTTTTCCATGCATTCTTACTCTCTCTCAATCCAAATAAGGGCTTAGACTGTGGAATTGGGGGTTGCTCTAACACATCGTAACAACCACCGCTGACCAGTAATTCCAATCGCGATTCAATCCGTCTTTGCTTCCGCTTCACGAAGACAAGTAAGTTCTTGTTTTATACTTTACGCGCTATCTAATGTGTTTAGATTATTGCATGTTCCTTCATGAATAAAATAAAATAAAATTATACTTTATTAACATTAAAATCTGATAAGCATATGGAATTAGGAAAATGAGAAATGGAAGTTGAATGGATTTAGGTTCTTCTATTTTTAAATAGGTTTAACTTTTATTTTATTTTTTAAAATATTTTATCTGGTTGGTTCTCATGTTCAGAAAATGAAGGTTGCAGAGATGAGGATGCTCAGGTGGATGTGCAGGCTCACCAGGTTAGATAAGATTAAGAATGAAGTTATTCGAGAGAAGGTGGGGGTGGCCCCGGTGGATGAGAAGATGCGAGAAGCGAGGCTGAGGTGGTTCGGGCATGTGCGGAGGAGAAGTCCTGATGCCCCGGTGAGGAGTTGTGAGCGGCTGGCGTTGGTCGGCGTACGGCGAGGCAGAGGGAGGCCTAAGAGGTATTGGGGAGAGGTGATTAGGCAAGACTTGGCTAGAATGCGGGTTTCTGAGGACATGACCCTTGATAGGAAAGTCTGGAGGTCTAGTATTGGGGTTGTAGGATAAGGGCCTCTAGAGTTTTTCGTACTCCTCACCCGGGGTTGGGTGAGGCTTGGCAGGGATATCCATAGATGACTTGTGTATTGGATTGTGTCCCCCTTATGGTAGTTATTTATGGTAGCTACTGTCTGATATTATTGCATGCTATTTTATTTATGGCTCTTATGTTTAGATAATTATTTACGCTATTTCTGCTGAAGTTACTAATGCTCTTTTGTTTTTGTTTTTGTTTTTGTTTTTGCTTTGTTGTTCCTTTCCTTCACTGAACCGAGAGTCGATTGGAAACAGCCTCTCTGCCCTCTCGGGTAGGGGTAAGGCCCGTCTACATATTAGCCTTCCCAAACCCCACTTTGTGGGACTATACTGGGTAGTTTTTGTTGTTGTTGTTGTTGTTTTATCTGGTTGGTTGACCTGCGAGTCAATTACCAGTTCAAGGCCAACCAGTTAAATAAGTCAAAATATTATTATCCGGTCCAAGTCCCTTAAATGAATGGGTTTGTCCGGCTAGGAGTTAATGGGTCGTGGGCAAGTTAACGTGTTCATTTTGAAGGGTTATATTTGGGCCGGTTAATGGATTGACCCAGCTCATTTGATTGGTCAAGGCCTAACTGAGCTTAGTATTACAGAGCATAGATATACGCGTCAAAATTCACTAAAATATTAGTAATTGAAAACTAATTTCATTAGACGTGGCTACAAGATCATAGACTCTAGAGGAACCAAGAATCCCTCTGGAAATCTCTTGTTTACATGCTGAAAGCATAGAGGAAAAAATAAGAACATAAAATCGGAATATCTAGTGTAACTTTCTTGTCACAATTATCTTGAGCGGCCATAGGACCATATGGATTTCTTGATCCACTTCCTCTGCAATAGACCAAAGGCTGAACTCCAATCAACCAAATATGTTATCCACTATACTTAGATAGATTCTGCAGATAAGAAAGCTAGAGCTCCAACTAGTGGTGCATTAATGTATGTAGCAGGCTCTGATTGCTCATAATTATTCCTGTCGTCTTCGAAGTTATCTTTACTGTCTGGACCACCCACAATGGCTCCGACAAGAACGTTTGGATTAGGCGAGCCCGAGTTCAAAGACCGGAATCCGTCGTTGCAGCCAATGTGACCAGGATGTGTGTGCACTGAAGGTAAAGATGAACCTCTATGGTGCACACGTAACGGATACCTCTGTCCGAAACCAACCATGTACGATATTCTTGCTGGATTATCTCCTAATATGTAGTCTACTTGTTTTTTTGCGAGTTCAACGAGCTTCTCTGCAGGATATCTTGAAGCTCCACATGAGACAGCTCCTCCATTTGATCTCAAGTATTTGGCATAGGTTAATAGGAGAAATGATGATGATGTTACATACTGGAGATTGCTTGCACTTCCTTTAAATAGAAGCCCCCCTGCAGACATTTTTCTCAGACGTTATTACCTGAAACCTATGTAGTGTTGACAATTGCCAGCTCTCTAAGTGGATAAACGAATCCAAGATTTAATTTGATAGGTTCAAGTTATAAGTCTTAAGCACGGACTTCATTCTACTTTTGCAATTATAAGTTCAAACATTTGTTAAAACTTTATAAAATCTATATTTGAATGGGAGCCTTGGCGTTAAAGTTGCTGAAATGTGATCAACCGATCACGGATTCAAGCCGTGGAAACAGCCTCTTGCAAAAATGAAGGGTAAGTCGGCGTACAACAGTCCGACTCTTCCTTGTACCCCGCGCGTAACTAGAGCTTAGTGCACCAGAATACCCTTTATATTTGTGTCAAAAAAACTGGTTTTGTTGAGCCCATTGGAGAAAGTCTCCATACGCTGTTGTTTACCTGTAGGTATCTTACAAAATCATGGCAAAAGATGAAGGAAAATGCAACAACTGACCTGGGGTATACTGAGCTTGAAAGCTAGGTGAACCTGGAATTAAAGAGCAGATGTAGTTATCTGAGTGAACTTTGTATGCTTGGAATTCTTGAGTACTCTTTTCCAAGAAGTCCTGTGAAAACCAAGGGAAGGATGAGGGAACTGAGTTTATGGCAAAAAAATTTAAAGTTGGACTGAGACTGAATGGAATTAAACCTTTGAGAGAACAATTTTGGTTCCAGGTCTCTTATCATCCCAACTGAAGGAATAGTCATCTTCAGTAGCACCCAAAGTTTGGCCATTTGATTGAATATAAGCTAGATAAGAAACATCTTGTGAAGCTCTATGTAGCCATGATGCTCCCCATAAAAGTTCATCCTGAATATTTTATAATGTATTTATGGTCAAACTTGCTGCTTTTCATTTTATCCTATGCGCCGAAGGTCGATTGGAAACCGCCTCTCTGCCCTTTCGGGTAGGGGTAAGGCTCGTCTACATATTACCCTCCTCAGACCCTACTTGGTGGGAATACACTGGGTAGTTGTTGTTGTTGTTGTTGTTGTATTTATGGTCAAACATTAGTGTTAGTATTCATATTCATACACGTAACTACTTACATAGTTAATTGTAGCATTTAAAAATACTTTTAAGCACTCTATACTTATCAGCTATTTTTATCAACTAATCTAAATGGACTATAACTATAGAATCAATTCATATTTCATCTTACATGGTATCCAGAGTAAGAGCAATAAAATGGGCAGACCACTGAGCTAAGACTGTCACTATAAGAACCTCTATACCTGTCCGCAAAATCAAACACCTGTAATACGCAAGACAAATCGGTTAGAATACATACATATATATATAATCATAAGAATCACAAAAGAAGAGAATCATGTGCAGGGCTACAATGCTAGTTACCTGTTGTGCAGTATGCAATAATTTAGAGGAATAAGAAGGATCAGAATCTTTAAACACAATAGAGGCAGCAGCCAAAGCAGCAGCAGTTTCAGCAGCTACATCAGAACCTGGATTTTGGGGCGACACTTTGTACACATTGCGCGGTGTGTCCATATCCTCAGGTCTTTCCCAACACTTGTGATCTTCGTTTGGATCTCCTACTTGCACGTATAGCGTGTTGGGGCTCGCTGTAGCTGCTTTAAGAAGATAATCACTACTCCAACGAATAGCTTCTTTAGCATTATCAAGTTGGTTGTGCATGGAATTTCCAAATTCAATTACACTCCATGCTAATAGAGTTGTTGTGAATGCCATTGGCAGCCCAAACTTAATATTGTCCCCTGCATCATAATATCCTCCTGCTAGGTCAACCTAAAACCAACAAAAACTGTTAGTAATTAATCGTGTTATCATTAAACAATAACAACTCAGTATAATCCCACTTGTGAAGTCTAGGGATAGGCACTCGGTTCCCTTCCTCCAAGAACTCCCCACCTTGCTCTTGGGTGACACAAACTCACAACCTCTAGGTCGGAAGCCGAGGATGCTCACCATTGGAGCAACCCACTCTTATCCTTTGTTATCATTAAAATGTAGTAGAAATTAATGGAACAATTAATAGTGTTAGAATATGTAAGGATTATACATGGTAACCGGAACCGTCGGATAAGCCAGAATCACCCCTCCACTTAAGTTGTGGATTTGCAGGCAATTTTCCTGACCTCTGTCCCTCGAAAAAGAGAATTGATTTCTGAAGAGCAACTGAGTAATCTTGAGAAGTGAAAGCCGAGGCAAAATTATGAGAAAGGTTAAGTAAGAGGAAGAAGGTGAAGCATAAAATCAGCATGTTTATAGGATGGGCCATTTCTCTTCCCTAAGTAATGTTATAATACTTTGGCTCGGTTTGAGTTATATTGGAGGGAAGTACCCGTTTATATAGTAGTTGGTAGTTGAAGAGTTCGTTGGTCGTTGTACAGTTCTTAGAATGTTTACTTATTTATTTATCTGCAAAGTATCCGGACGTTATACCTTCGTGATACTTTAAGTCCAAATATACCCCTGCTGTAATACTGTTAGTTCGAATATACATTCCTCCTATTAAGTTTTTTTAAGGTAAACATCCAATCATAAGTGGCACTGGTATTTGATGAAGTGGATGTCATGTGGTATGCCACCTTAGCGCCCATAATCCATACATAAAAGACTAAAATTTGAAATACAATATTTTTTATGGTAGTGGTAATGGTAGCAATAGTGGTGGAGGGGAAGAAGATTTTAGTAGTGGAATAAAATAGAAGGGAGGGGTAAAATGGGTTAGGGGTGCTCAGATGGCAAGGCATGTAGCATCCAACTCATCAAATGTCAGTACCACATAGTATTGAATATTCGTTTTGAATAAACTTAACGAAAAAAAGTATATTAAATCAATAGTATAACGATACGATAGATTTGAATTTAAAGTATAATATTTTAATATTTTCTGATAGTATATTGGTATATTTGGTGCTTTTTCGCTTATTTATTTATTAAATAAGTGGTAGAAGCATATATCATGGAGTATCATTCACGGGATCAACTGCGACAAATGAGACGAATTTATTGCAAGAAAAGAGCTAAAAGTTATCAAAAGGTAGCAGTGAAGGGTGAGAAAGCACAATCTTTTTTATCTGTTTTGGAGTGTTGACATAAAGACAATGACGACAAGAATAGACTACTCAATATTCTTACTGTTAAATCTCGTGTAGAACTATTTTTACTCACTTTTTTTTTTAAACTCCACACTTCAGCTCACTGTGACTCGAACCCAGAACCTAACGATTGTAGGTGAAGGTGTTTTACTAACTAAGCAAGCTTCATTGGTCTTTACTCACATTTTCTTCCCCCGCTAGGCTTCATTTTCATTGGAGATTAGACCCTATGCATTCACGACCTGATTTGAATATGTTGAAATACTTTATTCCACGATGAAATTAGAGGGGGAAAAACCTAATTTGCGGCGATAATAATAATGTGACTTAGCAAAGTAAAAAGTTAGGTCCAAAAACTTGGTCTTCTTAGACTTAGTCCCTTTGTACTTGGACCTTAAATGGTTTGGCAACTTAAATCACATTCATCTACTGACCTAGGAATTAGATTCAGAACTTGCCCTATGAGCTAGGTAATTTTTAACACGTTAAAGACCGTTGTGTGCTATAGTCTCATAAGGTCATCAGGAGACTTTCGTCACATAGGCACTTTAATTTATATGCCCAAAATGTACCTTTTACCTTGGAGTTATCCTATTATCAGGGTTATTTTTGTTTAAAATTACCTTTTAACTATTAAATGTATAAGTGATATATGATATATTGGCGTTCTATAACTATAATATAACTTAATATTCTTATATAACTACGAGAATCCGCAATTGTATGGACTAAAAATTATCTTAGTTTAAGTTCAGATCATATTAACACTATTCAAAAACTAGAACTTAGAAGAACACGGGTTGCTGATAATCAAAAAAATATATAAAAGAAAATAATTTAGGTAGCAACAGAGTATTTGAAGAGAAAAACAAGTAAACCAAAATATATTCCAATGATTTTGTATCCGTACAATTGATCAGACGTCTTCCTTTTATAGGTATCTTGGAGATATACATTTTGCCCAAATCATAATGAGGCTATTATGAGTAATTAATGAGATTGAATGCTGCGTTACATAATCATTACATTCAATACAAATTCTCTAACGTATTCCACATTTAATGCTTATTAAATGTCGTATCTACATTCTTTTCTACTGTCAGATTCATTTCTTTTGACCCTCAGATATAAATGACTTAAATAGGCACTGGCGCTGAGTTAATTGAATAACTAACAATGCCTCTTCTACTATTCATTTGCTCGTGCCTATTGCAGCTCGTGCTTCTTAGGTAGTTGTAATTCTTTGACAATTCAATCAGTCTACGTGTCTTGACACGTTTCCTTTATATTTAAATATAATTTTTTCCCTAATAGAGATAGTCCATCCACTTTCCATTTATTCATCAGTTGAATACTTGGGAAATGGATGTCATTAAAAGAGATTTTTTGTCACTATTAGATGCTTCAATAGTCGCTTCCATTTAATGCTCCGTACATGTATCATTTTTCCGTTGGTTCGGCAATTTTGCAGCCCTTTTCAAGGCTTTTTTACGGCTCCACTATTCACGAAGTGCCAGTTATCATTATTATTATGGTTCTTCCATCATTGCACTTTTACCTTTGGCGGTTGCTTATCAATATAAATATTACCTTTTTCATGGTTTTTTACCACATAAAGCTTTTACTAAACATTTAATTCCCCAAAATCTTTGTTTATTTCTCTCTTCCTCGTAGCATTATTCTTCTCCATGTCTTCACCAAGTCCTAACCCTAAGGGATTTTCTATTGTTGATTCTTTCCCTAATGCCCCTCTTAGGAGTAGAAGGGGAAGTAGGCTGCATAGCTCAGGATCTACTCGCGGCGGTTCTTCAATGTCTTCTTCTAGCTCTGGTCCTTCTTCTAGAACCAGAGATTCCCTTTCTCAGAAATCTTCTTCTAGGGGTAAAGAACCTTATGACCATTGCGTGAGCCCTTAGTGGAGGAGATAGTCCCTTCTGAACTGTCCTTTTACCATGATAGGGAATCTCTTAGGAATCAGGTTTCTACTTTAGATCATGTTGATGCTTATCCCACTCAAACTACAGAGATTTTGATTCCTATAGTTCGTAAAGATTGTTATTGGAGTAATAATTTTTTCATCATTATTCCTAATCCAAATCAATTAATTACTTCTTATTTAATTGGGTTCTCCTTTGTTTATACATATCCTTTCACCTTAGGGTTCAGACCAGCTATCGACCCAGTTATTCTTGAATTTTGCCGTTTCTTTAATGTCTATTTGGGTCAAATTGGTCCAATCGTATGGAGAGTTGTTGCCTGTTTGAGGCATTTAGCCAATAAAGTCGGTGTTTCTTTTACCTTCCCTCACCTAATTCATCTTTACTCCCCAAAGATTTTCCGCAATGGCGTTTTTACTTTAGTAGTCAGGAGTAAGAGAGTTTTGGTGAGCCCTGAATATGATAAGGACCGTGGCTGGTATGCCCAATTTGTTGCTGCTTCCGCTATTGGTTTAATGGGTGAAGATAATGTTCCCTTCCCTGAGAAATGGAATTTTGCACGTAAATCTTGTATCTTTCTCGTGCCTTTTTTTTATTTAAATCAACCACTCTCTCTAATTTTGCCTCTTTCTTTTTTAGCAACCATGGGAGTTGTGGAGGATGTTCTCAATTTTCGTGGTTGGGTAGATAAATTGCTGACCGCACCAATGGATGGTAGGTCATGGAAAACACTTTCTAACCATTATGGTTGGAAAATAAAGACTCACGGTAAGAGTTTTCATTTCTTCTTTCACGCATATATATGTTTTTCTTCTTTGTTTTAACTCCCATATCTTCGGGAACTCGTACTCCTTCGGAAACCCGTATCTCTTAGAAAGAGCCCTAGAAACAGTCTTGGTAGAAGAAGAAGAAGAAGAAGAAGAAGGAGGAGGAGGAGGAGGAGGAGGAGGAGGAGGAGGAGGAGGAGGAGGAGGAGGAGGAGGAGGAGGAGGAGGAGGAGGAGGAGGAGGAGGAGGAGGAGAGAGGAGGAGGAGGAGGAGGAGGAGGAGGAGGAGAAGGAGGAGGAGAAGGAGGAGGAGAAGAAGGAGGAGAAGAAGGAGAAGAAGAAGGAGAAGAAGAAGAAGAAGAAGAAGAAGAAGAAGAAGAAGAAGAAGAAGAAGAAGAAGAAGAAGAAGAAGAAGAAGAAGAAGAAGAATATGGCGGCTCCTTGGTGACGATGCCACAATCTAGGAGACGCATCGTCTCTTATGATGAAGCTGAAGTTTCTCCTTATATTTATGTTCCTCTTACCGAACCTGCTGAAACTCCAGTAATAATCCCTGATGATGATGTCGCTCCCCATGATACTCGTGAGTCTCTTAATCATTTTTTCGTCAGTGGTTTTGGTAGTGGCAACTAAGGGCATGTTTTAGATGAAATACCCCTATCTTCTTTTTCGACTATCGTGCCTGTGATTCCTTCCTTATCATCTCCAACTGTTCTTGTTTCTTCTTCTACTGTTGTCATTTCTTCTACCACTCCTCCTTCGTCAATTCCTCCTCCCATAATTCATCGTATGGAAGGGGCTCTTCATGTAGAAGTGTCGTTATGAGGAGGGTAACTATTGAAGTTCTTGCTGATATGAGCCTTTTGAGGAAATCAGGTCAAGCAAACATATGGCAGGAGCCTTTAATTGGCCCAATTGAAAAGCAAAGCTAGAGAGTCATAGTTCCTTGACTCTGATTAACGGTATCGTGCATGCAACCTTAAAGGTATTTTCCTCCTCTTTCTTCTTTAATTTGTAAAAAAATTTATCTTTGGAATTCTTATTTTCCTTCGTTTGTTAGGCCAATCTCATCGGCGCAGAAATTATGAACAAAATCCCCCTCTTGGAGAAGGTAGCAAGTGGCTCAGAGAAGATAGTATGTGATTCTCAGCTGGAGGCGATCAATTGGAAGGAACAATTTGAAAGTGCACAGATTGATGTGGAAGACTTACAAGAGAGCAAAGGTATCTTAGAGCAGCAGGTGCGGGGCTTAACTTCAGAGTTAGCGATTGCAAAAGCTTCCTCAAGCCAAGCAAAAAAAGAGAAAGAACGTCTCGAATCCACCTTCTTAGAACAACTATCTAAGGCCAGTTAGGAGATCAGAGAGTTGAAGGCTCTCTTAAGTCAAAAAGAAATTTGTGCAGGGGAGCTTGTGCAAAGCTTAACTCAAGCACAAGAAGACCTTCGAGTCTTTACTGATAAGGTGCATGCTTTAGAGAGCTCACATGCTTCTCTTCAAACTTCTTATAACTCCGCCTTGACTGAAAATGAAGAGCTAAAGAATGAGATTGCTGATTGGGAAAAGAATTATGAGATCCTTGAAGAAAATCTATTGTTAAGGTAATTTGGGCATTTTTGAATTCACATTGTGATACCCTGATTGAAGTTGGTCAAGGAAACTTCAACCTAGAGTCAGAATTAGCTAAGATCAATAAAACCATTAAAAAAGCTTAGCAGCCTCAGGATTTCCCTTCTCCCGTGGTTGAAGCTTCCGTGAACATTGAAGCTGAGTTTGGTATTGCGACTCATTCAAGCCCAACCAAGCCTACTACTGAAAGCCAAGTTGAACCCAGGACTACTGATGTACCTACCCAAACCGAGTCCGTTGCTATTGATATTTCCGTTTCAGTTGCACAAACTTCTCAGTGACCAACTTTAATGACTTTTTTTTTATTTTCATCTTGGAAAATTGTAATCAAACCCTTAGCTTTATTTGAGGGTTGATTTTTGGAGATGCAAGTCCCCAAGTCTTTTATGGGGCAATTTGTATAGACAGTTTCGCAATTTTATGACTAAGTTCGTGCTTAGTCTTAAGTTTTCTTATTAAGAAGTTTTTCATGTTAGTATTTCAAACTTTGTTAGGTTTACTCTTGCCTTTATTTTTAAGGACTTACAGAAAAATCTTGCATTTTTGTTCAGTGAAAATGCTTCTGTTAATCTCATGGCTAATTAACTTAAACAGGAGTTTAATAAAGGAGGGTACTTTTACATATCGACACTCAATGAAGAAGACATCTCAACTTCATAATGGTGTTATCATATGATAAAAGAAATAGGAACGCACACGTTTCTTTGAAATAACTTTGATAAGTTTTGAATAATACTTGAAAAGTTTTGAATAATATTTTATATGTGTTTGAGGTATATCTATAACTTTTTCATAACTGTTTTTCTTATAACAAATTTTTACAAAAGAAGAATAATAGACACGGGGTTTTTCCTTATAACCCGCTTCAGTACATAGCCTTTACTAATAGACACACAGTTTTTTCTTATAATCTATTTCAGTACATAGCTTTTACCCTAACTATAGTGAGGTTTTTCTTTGGCCTTAACTCATGGCTCCATCTTGTGACTCTGTGTCTTTCTTTATACACATTTGTGACTTCGTGACTTTTTTATGCATATGTCTATGTATATTATGTAGTCCCCCAAGTGTTTGAATGTTGAAGTATGAAGCCCCGAGCACTTGATAGTTTCTCTCATTTGGTCATTTTCCTGAAAAGGAAAAACGTACAGGACTCGGAGGTGTGATCATAGATGAAGACTGCTTAACCCATTTCAGTTTCTATCATAATAATTGTAACACTAGACCAAGAATTTTAGGTTATTTTGTGTGCCTTATAGGTTGTGACTCATCATTTAGTACGGATTTACTTTTTTCCTATCATCTAAAATCGTTAGTAAAATCTTAATAATTTAAATATTAAATTTAAAATAACGATAGCTGGCCGTGAGTATTTCTTAGAAATAGTATCTCTTCAAATGAACAACATTCCAATCAATTTTCTCCGGTTCATATGCTTCCTTTCCTGCTATATTACAAACTTTATAAGGTCCTTCCCATGTTGGACTTAATTTACCCGCGTTAGCTGCCTTCGAAGATTGAAAAACCTTTTTAAATATGAAGTCTCCAACTTTGAAAAATATGAGACGTGTTTTCGGTTGTAATATCGTTCTATGACTTATTTCTATGTTGTCATTCTTATTAGTGCAGCTTCTTTTCTCCCCTCGAGTAAATCAAGATTGACCTGCATTTCCTCGTCATTGGATTCTTGTGTTACTTGTGTGAATCGTGTACTTGGCTCTCTTATCTCAACTAGAATTAGAGCCTTAGCTCATAAACTAATAAAAATGGTGTTTCTCCCGTGCTTGTTTTTGCAGTTGTACGATATGCCCATAAAACTCCAAGTAACACTTCAGGCCAGCTGCCTTTTGATTCCTCTAATCGATTCTTTAGATTGTTGATAATAACCTTATTTGTTGATTCCGCTTGCCCATTACCTACTGGGTGATAAGGTATAGATGTAATCCTTTTAATTTTCTATCTTTGAAAGAATTCAGTGATTTGAGCTCCTATAAATTGAGGGCCATTATCACACACAATCTCCTTTGGTACATCGAATCGGCATATGATATTGCTCCAAATGAAATCATTGACTTCTTTTTCTCGTACCTGTTTAAATGCACCAGCCTCTACCCATTTAGTAAAATAATTAGTAACTATGAGCAGAAATTTTACCAGTCCTTTTGCTCGTGGTAACAGACCCACAATGTCCATTCCCCATTTCATAGAAGGTCACGGTGCAATTACTGGATGTAATAATTCTGCAGGTCTATGTATATTGTTGCCGTACTTTTGACATTTATCGCATTTAGCCACAAAACTTTCTACTTCTTCTTCCATTTTAGGCCAATAATAGCCTGATCTAATAAGGGTTCTTATCAATGATCTTTCTCCTGCATGATTCCCACAATGCCACTCATAAATCTCTCTCATTACATACTCCGTTTGAGAAGGTCCGAGACATCTTGCTAAAGGTCCACCGAACATTTTACGATATAAATTGCCTTTCTTTAAGCAATACCGAGCAGCCTTTTTTCGAAGATCATGAGCTTTTTTTTATTATCAGGCATGACATCATAATGCAAAAAAGTAACAATCTCGCTCCTTCAATCCTAAGTTAAATTATAAAAATTTACCTCATTCTTATCAAGGTCGAGAACTGAATGAAATAAATATATAACTGAGGCATTTGCATCGCTTGTCACATCAGCCGTAGACGCGAGGTTTGCTAAAGAGTCCACTTCAACATTTTCATCCCTTGGTATTTGTGTAACTTTCCAAGTTTGAAATTGCTTTATCAATTCCCGTACCTTTTCTAGGTACTGATGCATCCTCATCTTCCTTGCGGTATAAGTCCCCAGTTAATTTGATTAACCACGAGTTGAGAATCACTCTTGATTATAATCTGATTTATGCCAAGCTCTCGTTCCAATTCTAGACCTACAATCGCAGCCTCATACTACACTTCATTGTTAGTTATGGAGTTACATTTAATAGCTTGTCGAATGATTTCACCTATAGGCGGTAACAAAATAATTCCTAAACATGCACCTTTTACGTTAGATGAACCATCAGCGAATAAAGTCCAAGTTCCTGGGTTAGCTCCATTGAACACCTGTAATTCTTTCTCTGCTTAATTGCATGCCTTGGCTAATATCAGCTACGAAATCAGCTAATACTTGTGATTTTATAACAGTCCTAGTTTGGTATGTGATTTCGAATTCACTTAACTCTATAGCCCACTTAGTCAATCTCCCTAATAACTCATATTTATGTAATATATTTCATAAAGAGTATCCAATTACTACAGCAATAGGATGACACTGAAAATAAGATCTTAACTTCCTAGATGCCATGATTAACGCAAGTGCAAGTTTTTATAATTGGGAATACCGCGTCTCCGCATCTAACAAAGATTTACTAACATAATAGATGGGGGATTGTTTACCTTGCTCTTTTCGGACCAAAACAACACTTACCGCTATTTCTGAAATAACAAGGTAAATAAATAGTCTTTCCCTGCCTTTGATTTTGCCAGTAAAGGTGGATTTGATAAGTACGTTTTTAAATTCCTGAGTGCATGTTGACATTCTTCATTTCATTCAAAATAATCCTGCTTTTTAAGGGCTGAGAAGCATTTAAAACACTTCTTCGATGACTTAGAAATGAATCTCCCTAAAGTTGCAATTCTCCTTGTTAATCTTTGAACTTATTTCTTGTTTTGGAGTATATCGGGAATTTCTTCAATGGCTTTGATCTGTGCAAGATTTACTTCAATACCATGGTTAGAAACAAGAAAACCCAAAAACTTACCTGATGCAACACCAAATGCACATTTTTCAGGGTTTAACTTCATATTAAATTTGCATAAAATTGAAAGCATCTCAAATAAATGTGATACATGATCATTTGTATACTGAGTTTTAACAAGAATATTATATATATATACTTTCATGGTTTTTCCTAAATGTTCTTGAAATATTTTGGTAACTAACCTCTGATACGTTGCACCTACATTCTTTAAACCAAAGGGCATTACCTTATAATAATAAGTCCCCATGTCTGTTATGAACAAAGTATTTTCTTCATCTCATGGATCTATTTTAATATGATTAAAGCCTGAATATGCATCTAAAAATCTTAGTAGCTCATGAACTGCATTTGCATCAATCAATTGATCTATGTATGGTAGTGGAAAAGAATCTTTAGGACAAGCTTTATCAAGATCAGTGTAATCTACACAAACTCGTCACTTACCATTCTCTTTTGGAACCACAACAGTATTACCTAACCATTTAGGATACTTTACCTTATGAATAGAACCAGTATTTAGCAATTTTTGGACTTCGTCTTGAATTACCTGATTCTTGAAAGTTCCTTATTTTATTTTCTTTTGTTTGATACGAGGATAAGAGGGATCTCCGTTTAATTTATGAGTCATCACCTCCAGTGGAATCTCAGTCATGTCAGAATGGGACCAAGCAAAGTAGTCCACATTAGTTTTCAAAAATTCTATTAGCTTACCTCTCATACCTTGGCTAGGATTAGCCCCGGCGTAAACTTTCCTATCATGTCATTGAGCAAATAACACGATTGGTTCTAACTCCTCTATTGTGGTTTTGATATTTTCATTTTCTTTTGGTTCTTGAATGGTATCAGGTCTTAAATCTATATTTGTTTGCCCTTGCTCAGTTAAGGTTTGTGTTGTGGTGACCTCAACTGCCTTCTGTGATTGTTATTTACCTTCATTTCTCGTGCTTGTATCTATAATAGAGTTGATTGCCCTGGATGTATGTTGATCCCCACTAATTTAACAAATTCCCCATGGTGATGGAAATTTAATAACTTGATGCAATGTTGAAGGTACTACATCCATTTCGTGGATCTATGGTCTCCCAAGAATCATGTTGTAAGCCATCTCCATATCTACTAGCTGGAACTTTGTACCTTTGATGACACCTTCAGCGTATGTGGTGAGTGTTACCTCTCCTTTCGTGACCACACTGGAATTATTGAATCCAGATAGAGTATGGGCCTTTGGTATTACTTTGTCTTTGCCTTGCATTTCACGCAATACTCTTAGCAAAATAATGTTCACAAAGCTACCTGGATCAATTAAAACTCATTTTACATTAGTATTATATGCAATTAAAGAGATTACAAGTGTGTCGTTATGAGGTATTAATACGCCGTCTGCATCTGCATCATTGAATGTAATGTTGTCTTCTTCTAAGATGTTTCGCGCCCGTTTCCCTTGGATAATTGCTATTTTTGAAATCTGTTTAGTTGTCGTGTATGATATACTATTGATGTCTTCACTTCTACTTATAACATTGACAGTCTTTTCGGGGAAAGGTGGTCTTGGAGGCTCCTGCCTATTCTTCATGTAAGCTTGCTTGCCTTTCTCACTGAACAACTCAGTGAGATATCCTTGCTTCAATAAATAATCAACTTCACTTTGTAAAAATATGTAGTCTGCTGTTTTATGTCCGTGGTTATTATGAAACTCACACAAATGATCAGGGTTGCGCCTGTTTGTATTCGATCTCATTTCCCTCGGCTATCGAACCTTATCTCCCATGCTTCTCAAAACAGCTACGAGCTCGGAGGTGCTGATGTTAAATTTATAGCCACCGAATCTTGCTTTTAAATTTGTATCATCATCTCATGACTCGTAGTTGTTTCGCTCGTTCCTGAATGAAGAACCTGATTCTCTATTTCTTGATCTATGATCGTACCTTTTTATTATCACGTCTTGATCATGAGTCCTTTCTCGCAAGTCCAACATAAAGCTCGTATCTAGTTTTATCGGATCTTTTTTTAATCTCCGCACGTCTCGAACTTACCTTTTCTTCTTTTTAAAATTGTGGTACAATATCTTCCTCAATCCTCAGCTTTGTGCTACACCTGTTATAAATATCATTCCACGTTATAACTGGGAATTCTCGAAGGCTTTCTTTAATTCTCTTCGTAGCTTTTGAACTTTTTTCATTCAAATTACTAGTGAAAGCTATAGCTGCCCAGTTGTCAGGTACACGTGGCAATGTCATTCTTTCACGATGAGATCTGTCCACGAATTCTCTAATCAATTCTGAGTCCCCTTGCTTAATATTGAAAATATCTTCCATTCTTTTTTCCACCTTTTGAGCTCCGAGTTTGCTTTGATGAAAGAATCTGCAAGCTCAGCAAAAGAATTTATAGAATTTTTAGATAGAAGGGAGTACCATGTGAGCGCTCCTTTAGTGAGTGCTTCACCAAATTTCTTGACTAATACAGATTCAATCTCCTACTTAGTCAAGTCGTTGCCTTTTACACCCTTCATGAATGAAGTCACGTGGTCTCGTGGGTCTGACGTTCTATCATATTTTGGAATGTGAGGCTTTTGAACTTTTTTGGAATTGGAAGAGGAGCAGCACTTGGCTTCCAGGATTGTTGCGAATATCGATCCATATATACTCATTTGATTATGGGTGGCACCCCAGGTATCTTCTCTATGTGCTTACTTTGCTTCTTGAGTTATCTCTGCAAGGTTAGTACTAAGTTTGGTAAATCAGAATTATCATATTACCTGGTTCCCTCTCTTGTGATTCATTGGGAGTTCCTCCGCTTCCTGAGTTAACAAGTCCAGAACGAGGGTTTTTCAAGGTATTATTATTTGGAGTGGGTGCAGGGGTTGCAATAAGTAACCGGTTAACAAGCGCCTTCAACAGCTTTATTGACCTGAACAACAACTAGTTTCTGCAAAGCGTCATCAACAACTTCAACAATTTCAAATTGAGGATCCTCATTTATTTGAGATCCATCAAGGGTTCTCTCACGAGATTGTCAGGGAGAGCCATGTGGAGTAGAAATCAAAGTGTTAATATCCTATGGATGTCCCTGATTTTGTTGGTTTTCTTAGTTTCCTCGAGTGTTGTCATTGTTGTTCGACATAGTTTATCAACAACAAAAGTTGAGTGAAAGGAAAATAGATTATCAGATTTCCGATAACTGAACCAATATGTTTAACCGAAAAATAGAATTTTAGTCAAAGCTAGAACTTAGAAGAACACGGGTTACTAATAATCAAAAGAATGTATCAAAGAAAACAATTTAGGAAGCAAAAGAGTATTTCAAGAGGAAAACAAGTAAACCAAAATATATTTCAATGATTTCGGATCTATACAATTGATCAGACGTCTCCATTTTATAGGTATCTTGTAGATATACGTTTTTCTCAAATCATAATGAGGCTATTATGAGTAATTAAAAATATTGAGTGCTACGTTACATAATCATTACATTCAATACAAATTCACTAACGTATTCCACATTTAACGCTTATTAAATGCCGTATCTGCGCTCTTTTTTACTGTTAGATTCATTCCTTTTGACCCTCGGATATAAATGATTTAAATAGGTACGGACGCTGAGTTATTTGAATAACTACTCGTGCTTCTTCTTCTGTCATTTGCTCGGACCTGTTGCAGCTTGTGCTTCTTAGCTAGTTGTAATTCTTTGACCATTCAACCAGTCTACGCATCTTGACACGTTTCCTTTATATTTAAATACAGTTTTTTCCCAATACAAAAAGAGCCTTCAATATGGGCTGCCACGTGTCACGGAATAACTTCGACAAAAAAAGTGGTCTCACAATAGATAGAGGGCGATCAGTAGCGGATCCAGGATTTATAAGTTGTGGGTGCTTCACTGATTTTAGTTTAAATTCTAGATGGCCAAACGTGATCATAGCGGGTGCTCATGGTCAATTATTAAATTGTTTAGGTATTATTTATGTATATTACATAATTTGGCCAAAGTCATTAGGTGCTTCAGCACCCCTATCTCCAAAGGTGGATGAGCCACTGAGGATGATGTCCAGGAGTCAAGGTAAATCAAGGTCTAGGACGAGCATTCCTCTTAAACAGAGTAATAACGACTAGTTTTAGGTTTAGACTTTAAAGAGAATATTCCAGTAGATAGGCTCTGTATCTGTATTATTAGGGTTTATTAGCACATGTTCCCTTATAAATAGAAAAAGTTATGCTTCCTCTGTTTATTTTTACTTGTCTATTATACAAAAAATATATTTTCACTTTTAATTGTCCACTATACTAAATCAAGAGAAAGACAATATTTTCTTTTCATGTTTTATCCTTATCGTTGATTACTTATTTCCCAAATTATTTCTTAAGACTTTTGGGAAATACTACCATTATTATGAGTAAAATTATAAAATACATATTTATTTGCTTTTTTTAATGGGTGTGCAAAGTCAATAGTGGACAAGTAAAAGTGAACGGAAAGAATAGTTATTATGTAGAAATCAAAAATAATAATGATTCCTCGGAAATAAACTTTGGGATTTGAAACCGAAAAATGAAATACCGAGAAAGAAAAATATATTTGCTAACTCAAACGCAAAGTTTACAATACTACACTTGTAATTTCTAATACAAGTTTTAGGATAATTTTACAAATGAGTTCTACAACCTATTTGTACTAAAACGTTACACCAAAAATTCAACGTTGGCATACAAAAATAATCAAACATGGTATGTAAGAAAATTCAAACTTATACAAATTAATTTTGTCATGCAAGACAACCAATGTTCTTGAATACCATTTTTGACTTTTATTTTTAAAACTAATTTATTTTAATTATTTTTGATCAATTATATAATTTCAACATGAGCAAATCAAATGATTAATTAGCATTAATCATTTGTTAGCGTCAATATAATGTAAACACATGCTAGAAGTAGTTGAAGCGTGAATTGGTAAATGTGGGAAGAAAATCAAGAAGCGCAATAAAAGGGTTGGAAAGTAGTAAAAAACTTGCGACCTTGTGAGAAAGAAATTTTGGCGTTAGTGTTTGTATGTTTACTGTCCACATTAAGTCACGAGACTATGTTTCCATTCACGTGTTTTCCCAAATTAATGTAAACATACAAAATGCTTTTTGTGTTTGTTTTCATTTTTGTTTTTTTTTCCTTCACTGAGCTGAGACCTTTCTGCTCTTTCGAATAGGAATAAAGCCCGTTTACATATTACCTTTTCGAAACCTCACTTTGTAAGACTATACTGGATAGTAGTTGTTGTAATGTAAACATACAAAATCCCTACCAAGTATAGAGGTGAGCACAGGACTAGAAGCCATCACTTTGGAACAAAAAAGATGCACATAATCCAAAAGACTTGGCTATAAAAGTTTGGTTCTCTAACCTCTTTACTCAATATATTCATGTGATTGAAACCAATCCCTACTGCTACCATAACCATAGTCCTTAAAATTACTTTCTCTCTCTCACGAAGGGATTCCATTCCAAGGGTAAAAACTTAACTTTATACCATATCAGTAGAATTTGATTTTATATGAAAGATAAGTAGTTTTGGACCTGTAGTTTAAACATTTAAAAATATAAAGATAATGGTGTGTGCTATCATCTTTATGTATCTTATATGTATGATATGATATAAAAACTTAATACAAATCTAAAGTCTATTTATATGGCTTATATGACAAGTCATGAAGGATTTAAGTTGCTTGAAGCATATACAATTCTTGATCTTGAAGTACCACTTCCTCGGTGCAATTTGTGCACAAATGTAACTTGCTAACTATAACTATTATAATATGATAGCAAAAATTTTTACCTCTATGTGAAGATATTGAACCGACGATTCCAACAAGATCATATGAAGACAATACATCTATTAGGAATGATAATTTCAAGGTGAAACAAATTTGTTTAAGAGATTTTTTGAAGATGGTTCACAAGATTGGAATGCAAATGTTTAAAGATGTGAATCGATACTCTCATCAGGGGGAGTTAATGCGCGTTGCACTCTTTTTTTCTTATAAGGTTTTGTCCCACTGAATTTTCCTTGCAATGTTTTTAATGAGGCAACCAAAATGCGTATTGTTAGATACGTGTACTCTTTTTCCTTCTCTAGAATTTTTTCCACAGGGTTTTATTTTAATTAAGGTTTTAATGAGGTACATTACTTATTGAGTAGACATTGAAGGGGGAGTGTTATGAATATAATTCTATTTAGAGTGAATGTCTATCTTGTAGAGAGTTTTACTTTGTGGCTAAGTCATTTTTTCCTATAAATAGAGAGGTATTAGCCCATTGTAAATTATCTCAAAATTCAATAAAAATTCCCTCTCTCTTTCTCTGCAATATTATTCTTCTACTTTTATTATTTTATAATATTTATCACTATTTATCTCTGGAAGAATCTGTTACATTTCCATCATCTTAATCATGAGAGCATGTGTCTTACTGACTTATTTGTCAAATAAAACCTGAATCAACAGGAACGTGAACATACAAACTCTAAATCTTTTGGATTTACTATGGACTTACTTGTTGAAGTAGGCAAAGAAAGAAGAAATTAAGTAATGAAGCATGTGTAGCCCCGTGCTTTAATTAAGACTTGTGCGGCTTGATTTCTGCTGCTTTTTCAGATGTTCTGCCAAATTAGAGAAAGACACATCCATCAATTATAGTTCTTTACTCTTCTCTTGCTTCAGCCTTACAGTATAGACTTCTTTCTTCAAACAAGCTATATTTGTTATCCGTTATACTATTTGGTTATATATGACTCTACCGTTTATATTTTTGGTTATATATATTTCTCTGATGTTAATTTTTTTAAAAAAAATTAAAAAGTCACCTACCAGAGTCCTATTGGTTAAACTAAACCCACTTCCCTTTTTCTTTATATTAAAACGAAAATATTTGTAAAAAATATAAAAAAAAACTTGTAAAAAATGGGGAAAAATTTTGTAAAACCTGGAAATTCTTTCTATTATTTCAGAATTTAAAAAACGAAAATATTATATTAATTTTTTTTCTATTTTTACAAATTTGTGTTTTCACTTTTTACAAAACAAAATTCTTTTAAAAATGCAAAAAAAAAAATTTAAAAACAAAAAACACATTTTGGAAATATTTTTAAATTTGTAAATGAACTGAATTTCTTTTTGTAAAAAACAGAAATAAAAATTGTTTAACAAAGCATTTTTATTTTTGACAAAATTGTTTAACAAAATTGTTTCGTGTAACAGAAAAGAATAAGAATGTATTCCTTATCATTCAGATTAGAGATGCTCTGTTCATATTTTTAAAATATTTAAAAGAACAAAAAATAAGTTTAAACAATTTTTATTTCTTTTTCATTAAAAAAATCATTTTAAATAAACTTTTTGTTTTTTAATGTAATACTTTCATTTTTTAAAAATATAAAATAAAACAAATTCCTAGGTTTTACAATATCAGTCTTTTGAACAAAATCCCCGCGCTAATCATGCATAGAGAAGCTAATTAAGGAACACGCTACCTCAATTTCCTTCACATAAAAAATATTTGTCTCTTTCATGGTTACAAATTAGTATGTAGTATTTACTCATCTTCAACATATACCTCTATGTATCATGTCAAACGGGTTAATTTTGCAGTTCAATTTGTTGTAGAAATGAGAGCATAACATAAATATCCAGCTAGAAAAGCTCCTATATTTGTTCCATTCCTGTGAATATGAGCAGCATATATAATTTTCAATGTTATTATAAAGAAAACGGGTTGTATCTTTTATTTTTATGGAACAAATGTTTAAATAGTAGTGAAGAATACATGAGCTGGTTTGCCCGAGTGGTTAAGGGGGAAGACTTAAGATCTTCTGCACAAAAGTGCGCATGGGATCGAACCCCATAGCCAGCATTTCCTATCAACTTTTAGGGTGTTTTTGCCAATCTAAGGGTGACAGACTTACGAATCTTTTCTTATAATCTTTATTTCCCTCCCAAAACTCTTAAGATTATCTTCACTATTACATCTATGTGGGTTTTTCTAGCACGGTATTGCCCATGGGTTTGATTTAAAGAGTACTTGAATAAGTTTCTAAGCTAGTACTATTTTACGTGTCTACATATTTGATAATTATTAAAAGCGCTTTATGCTTAAATTAGTTGGTCATCCCCAACTTATAATTTTTCTACTTAAAAGCATTTTTGTAGTTCCTTTCGTTTTTGATTAGCGCAAGGGGAGGTTTTGCATATTTGTGATTCAATGGTTTCCCACTCTCTTCCTGTAATTCGAACGAAGACCTTTCTCAACCTTCTATTCACGGGTTATGTAGATTCTCAGGTCTTAAATTCTTATCCGTGCATAAAGAGACAAAATATATTTGAAAAATTAAATAAAAGAGAGTATAGAGATCTCAACCAGGGGATGTAGCTCAGATGGTAGAGCGCTCGCTTAGCATGCGAGAGGTACGTGGATCGATACCCCCCATCTCCATTGAGTTTTGATTTTTTGGGGGTCAAATACTGCTGGCTGCTGAACCTTTGCATATCAAAAATGTTGCACACAGATATGTAAAGTACAGGCAGACCTTTACCTTTACATTGCGGGCTGGCGTATTGAAATATGATGAATACTTGTTTTGTTTTTCTTTTGGCGAAAATATCTGTAAACTGAGGTTTCTAACTCAAATTAACCCAATATGCATGAACAAGCAACTATAATAAGGGGACGAGAGCTGCTCATATAGCCAAGTTGCAACACATAGTAGCAGAAGAGACGGACCCAGGATTTGAATGTGATGGGGCACCACTATCAGTAGAGTGACTTACTCCAAAACTTTATTAGCCAATAAAACGATATATATATATATATATATATATATATATATATATATATATATATATATATATATATATATATATATATATATATATATATATATATATATATATATATATATATATATAAATACTAGGATAGACCAATAAATAAGCAGCATAATCCACACTATATAACATAAACTTGATGAGCAAAAAAAGGTAAGAAGAGCTTACGCTTCAATTTCATACTTCCCAATTGACCTGCAAACAAATATCTTAAAATAAGCTCTCCAATAAAAAAAAATTCCTGCACATCCTTGCGCACACATAGACTAAACTAGAATAAACTTTAAAATGTAAAATTAGCTTAGTGACCTTAATAGCAATTTGCGACATACAAAATAATAACTACGGTGAGAATTAAAGAAGGCATAAGTTACGTCAAATTACAAATTTCAATGTTATAAAATACTGTTGAGCTACAAGATTATCTAGCTTCAAACCTAGACACATACATTGATTTTGTAGTAATGTATATTGTTTGTATACCGTCTATATCATGTTATTGGGCTAGAATATATCTGAGCCCATTTTTCTTCTTTTGGTTTGCGTTTGGCCCGAGTTGGCCCAGTTATATTATATACACTATTGACCCCTTTGTATTAGGGTCAGTCAGGGATATTTTGTTACTGTTACTGAAAAGTTTTTCTCTCTCTGAAGCTCTCCAGAAGCTTCTCTCAAACCGACTCATCTTCTTCTTCAATCTTCATCTTGATTCTTTAATGTTTTCAAATACCTAATTTGATACTAATGTTACCTATACGCAATATTCTAAAGGTTAATCACATCATCGACAGTGAGACTTATTAAAGAGTTATCTAATTTTTAAACATGTTGTAAATTAAAATCCATAAAAGAATATAGCCTATGTATCAAGAGATCACTCAATTTCAAAGAAAATGGGATATACAAATTCATTCGGATAATAGATTTGGGGTTTACCAAGAATGCCTTTACTGGCGATTCTTGAACTAAAAATTTGAAAGCTAAATAAAGTCATATAATCTCCGTCTTCAATTTCCATGCTCTTATAAATAAAAAATAAGTTTCAAAGTAAAAGAAGTATTAAGGAGAGATTTGGTGCCTGCTACTTCTTCAAAGTAATGAATGAAATTGAGGAAGAAGTTTTATATTCCCTTCTCTATTTTGAAGGAGCGACGTGTTTGGGTTTTGGCCTTTTGAGGTTTTTGATTTTTGGGTAGGACTTTAAAGAAGAATAAAATAATAAAGTTGAGTATTATCTATAACTATTACAATATAATTAAATTCAGAAAAAGAAAAATAAAAAATATCAATAAGTCAACTTTTTACTACTAATTAATATTAGTACTATTGTACAGTAGCACTAGTACATAATTCCCGAAAAAAAAAAAAAGCCTTGGACGAGGCCGGCTTCGAACACGGGTTATCAATAAAGCAACAGAGCACAAGACCATCGCTCCAGGCAAATGTGGAGGCCAAGATTTAATGGGTCACCAAACTATATACAGCTATATATATAGAGGTTTTGCGGAAGCTAACGCTTCCGTAACCCCCCCTCCCCAAGTACCTGTGTAGGTCCACCTGCAAGTAGCAGATAGAGGTAGCAAAATGATTAAAAGAAAACAGTTAATCACCCATATTATACATTAAAATATGAATTGGATAATAAACTCTTTAAAAACGGGTCAAATATGGATAAAAACCAATGAGTAACCAATGGATAACCAATTTTTACATTTGTAAAGCGTCAAATTGGGGGTTTCTCAAGTTATGAATACTAAAAATTCTCCCAAAAATGATCATATGCAAGAAGTCATGGATAATTTGGTTAACTATATTATCCCCGGTTAACCCGTTTTTTTATCCATATTAAATATGCATTGGATCGGATAATTGATCTATTTTTTCATTAACTATTTTCAACCCGAACCATATCTCACCCGACCCGCCTATTTGCCACTCCCTAGCAGCAAAGCAAGTTACATGCCCTTTTTGTATTTTTAATAGGACTCTAAGAAGAAAAAAGAGACTGCAATAATTAACCTATACATCCAGATTTATTCAATAAACCTTCAATCCAAAAGGTTCGCATCTCTTATTCTATTTTTCTTTTGGTAAATAGGTGCACAACTTCTTATACCACAGAAATCAGAAGGCACTTGTTTAGGACCTAATTTCTCCTGAAAGCTCTCATAAGCTAGAGTGTTGATTGCTCGGCATGACCAACTATTCTGCCTCAACCTCAAGACATGCTAAAATAATGAAATTGCAGTTTTGCCAATGAAATGTGGCCTTCCTAAGAAGCTCATGCATGGTTCCAACCACACCGGTGTTGCAAAGAAAGACGAATAACCTGAGGAACAACCTAGTGTCCTTAAACTGATGGTACATTTATCCAGGCATCAATAACCCGGATACATCCCACAGTGAAACAGTATGTTAGAGCAACAGAAACGGGTGAGAACAAGCATTAAATATTAAGAGGTACAAGTTTATCACCTTCACTTTCTGAATAATGAATTGACAATGTTAAAGTAAACTCAGCAAATACTTTTAAGTAATATTTGCCCAAACAGAACTGCCAAGTGCGATTCGAGGTATATCCAGAATCACCAATAATGATCATTTTAGCCTATGATTATCCAACTAATAGCTAGCTGAGAAATTAGTTGTTCGAGCTGAATCTTATTGTAAAGAGAGGCAACAGTATATTTCATCGGTTCAGAAACGCCAAGGGTCAAAATTGACTTCAAGTTCTCATTACCGCTTCCAGGAAACGTGCCTTTTAACCCATCATACAGCAAAACAAAAGAAAAAGCTAAACTTTATGGAGAAGATCAAACACATTATAACAGAGTCAGACGGAACTAGAACCTAGGGAATCTATTTTGATGTCTCAACAGGACAAGTATCCATTGGGAACAACTTAGAACTTCTACTCAGTAGCTTCCACGTGTTTTGCAGCATCAACTTCTTTCAGCCTTTCCAAAGCAGAAATGCGTCCATTCAGAGATTCATAAACATCATTCATCTGGATTTTAGAAAAGAGTGAATACCATGTAGACAGAAGAGATTTAGTCCAGCTGGGGAAACATATTTGATGTTCAGATCAAGGAAAAGATGGTTGAAATAAATTGCTCTTTTAGTCCGTGATTGATTTATGACCAAGTTTCATCTTGGCCTGTCAAAGTAGTGTTGTATCTTCTCAATATCTCACACCGTTTTCGAAAGAGTTTCATGGCTCCAGTTATCATGTTGCAGCAATACATAAGTTTTACATAAGGCTCACCAAAGGTTATGAGAAAAAGAACACTCTTATGCTGGAAAACAAGGATTCACAGTCACTTTTGCAACAACATTATATAGCCCAAGCAGGCATGCTGAATTATGATTTCATAGGTACAAACATGATGTTGGAAAGAACTCGTCTTTCTTCTATTAAATGTTCAAGACAACAAAAGAGTGCTGTACAAATCATCCAGCACAAAATTGCAGGATCTAAGGGTCAAGCTACATTGTACCACAATAAAGACTTACTCACACAGTTTGTTTGCACCAAACAATTGAATGCAAGACATTATCCAATTCATTGTATAACGATTAAATTCTTTACTTAACCAAGGCTGCATGATATGTCTCCTTGATCTAATTTGCATCTCTTAAGATTAAATTGCTTAGTCTGGTGAAAACATTAGGTGTGGATTCGTCTCGTTTACCATCAATCTGCACTTATTTTGGACGTTAAATCCCCACAATGCTCATGACCACTGAAATGATCCTTATAAGACCACTAATGTTAGAAATAGAGAAAAAGAATAAAACTGAACTAAGAAGTTAAGAACTGGTTTTTAACTTTGGGGAAAGGGAAGTGAAATTGAGAAAACAAGCACAAAACTTAGAAAACAAGTTATAAAATTATTTGTGCACTGACTGCAGTCCAACATCAGTGGTTCTAAAAAAGAATAACAACAATAACGACCCAGTAAAATCCCACAAGTGGGGTCTGGGGAAGGTAGTGCATACGCAGACTACCCCTATGGCCCTACCCGATAGAGTAGAAAAGCTATTTCCAATAGACCCTCGGGTCAAGACGGTTCTAAAAGAGAATAGTGAAAGGAATTCAATTAGTGGTCATATTTTAAAAATAATTAAGGCCAAATGCATAGACAGCCCCCTATAGTTGGCCCATAATTTCATTTTAACACCTCAACGATTGAACACAACATTAACAACCAGTCAAAAACTAAAATGCGTTTAATTCACACGGGGATGATGTGGCAAAGTTACGAACGAAACAAGGACATGCGACATTCAGACCCACATAATTATTTTAAAAAGAGGCTTGAGAAGAAAAAAAGGAAAAAGAAAATCTATTTCAACATAAATTCCCCCGCTGTTCCTTCGTCTTATTAGCTAATTCCCTCTTCTGTTTCCACACCACCGCTCCACCATACAACTCCCACTATAGTCCCCATCAACGTCATCTTCTCCACCTAAGACCACTGTCTTCTTAAGCCAAAAAGATGAGATCTCTTTTCACATAAATTTCCCCGTTGTCGCATCGTCTTTTCTACCCGATCCCATCCTCTTCGCAGTTCCCCTTTTTCATCGTCTTCGCAGCCTAAGAGCCAACTTTATTCCAACAGCAGTCAAATAAAGATCTATAGCAGATAACCAATTGGGTGACGACACTGGTGTTGTTCTCCAGTAGTTTGCCCATAGGGATAGCTCGAAGCCTTCTTAAGAGCATATTTCTTGATTAGTATTTCTGTACAAGAACCAACTTTCTGTGTTAAATTTCGTTGGTGGGTTATTCGTAAAGCGACTGCTACAAATGTCTTGTAAATTAAAAAGAACCAACCTTCCAGCGGTTTGCCATGTCACCTTTTTGTGGATATTCAGAAGTAGTATTTAGTAGCTGCAACTTGTGAAAATAATTAAAAAGTGAAGCTTCTTAATTTCTTGGGCACACAAAGTGAGAAGAATCTGGTGATAGGAATCAAAGAGAAATTGGGGACCTCAAATTTCCTTTTCCTTATGCTTCTATGTTGTAGATTTTGTTGGAGGGGACTTTAATGGTTATATCGGGGCTGATGCTGGTGGCTATGATGAGGTGCACGGTGGCTTCGGCTTTGGGGTTAGGAACGGAGGAGGCACTTCGCTGCTTGATTTCGCCAGGGCTTCCGAGCTTCTGATTGCGAACTCGACATTTCAGAAGAGGGAGGAGCATTTGGTCACTTTCAAGAGTTCGGCGGCGAGGACTCAGATTGATTACATCCTCATCAGAAGGAGCGATAGGGGTATGTGCAAGGACTGCAAGGTTATTCCGGGAGAGTCTCTTTCAACTCTTCATAGACTCCTAGTGATGGATTTCGGTCTCTGGGTGAATAGGAAGAGGAGGGGCGCTCGGGGACAACCGCAGATTAGATGGTGTGCTTTGACTAAGGAGAAAGCACAGGAGTTGGAAAGGAGGTTAGTTGAGGGCGGAGCTTGGAAAAGTTCTGGGGAAGCGGACGCTATGTGGACAGTGACGGCGAACTTGGTTAGGGGGGTAGCACGGGACGTGCTCGGGGTAGCCAAGGGATATTCAGGTAGACATCAGGGTGATTGGTGGTGGAACGATGTAGTCAAAGGAAAAGTGGAGGTGAAGAAGGCGGCGTTCGCTAGGTTGGCAGGGAGCACAAGCGAGGAAGAACAGAGAGCGAACAGGTGATCTACAAGGTGGCGAGGCAAGAAGCAAAGATGGCAGTCACGGAAGCTAAAGACGCGGCGTTCGGTCGCATGTACGAGGAACTAGGGGAGAGAGGCGGGGATAAGAAGTTATTCCGGTTAGCTAAAGCAAGGGAAAGGAAGGCACGTGATCTAGACCAAGTTAGGTGTATCAAGGGCGAGGATGGTAGAGTTCTGATGGGGGAATCTCAAATCAAACACAGGTGGCAGGCGTACTTTCGGGACTTACTTAACGAGGAGGGGGATCGTAACATAGAGCTAGGGGAGCTGGGGCATTTAGAGCAGCATAGAGACCTTGGGTACTGCAGGCGCATTAGGGTGGAGGAGGTCATGGGGGCTTTTCGTA
The DNA here is from genome assembly GCA_034376525.1 of Nicotiana benthamiana. Lineage (NCBI taxonomy): Eukaryota > Viridiplantae > Streptophyta > Magnoliopsida > Solanales > Solanaceae > Nicotiana > Nicotiana benthamiana. The sequence continues at coordinate 178,557,767 of CM067339.1, forward strand.
GGATGAGCAGGGGTCGAGCGACCGGGCCTGACGAGATCCCGGTGGAGTTCTGAAAGTGCATGGGTAAGTCAGGAGGGGAGTGGCTCTCCAGGTTGTTCAATGCGATCTTCAGGACCAAAAGGATGCCGGATGAGGTGGAAGTGGAGTACAGTGGTGCCCTTGTACAAGAACAAAGGGGACATCCAGTGCTGCAACAACTATAGGGGTATCAAATTAATAAGTCACACGATGAAGGTTTGGGAGAGGGTGATTGAGGCGCGAGTGAGGGAGGTGACATCTATATCTGGGAACCAGTTCGGTTTCATGCCGGGACGCTCCACTACAGAGGCTATCCACCTTGTGAGGCGGCTGGCGGAGCAATTCAGGGATAAGAAGAAGGACCTACACATGGTGCTTATCGACTTGGAGAAGGCGTATGACAAGGTCCCAAGGGAGGTGCTATGGAGGTGCTTGGAGGCGAAGAGCGTGCCGGAAGCTTACATCAGAGTAATCAAGGACATGTACAATGGAGCTAAGACTAGGGTTAGGACGGTGGGGGGCGAATCAGACCATTTTCCAGTGGTTATGGGGCTCCATCAAGAATCGGCGCTGAGCCCCCTCTTGTTTGCTTTAGTGATAGATGCTCTAACCCGTCATATTCAAGGGGATGTGCCTTGGTATATGCTATTTGCTGATGACATAGTATTGATAGATGAGACGAGGGTCGGTGTTAATGATAGGTTAGAGGTATGGAGACAGACTCTCGAGTCTAAAGGTTTCAAAATAAGCAGATCTAAGACAGAGTACCTGGAGTGCAAGTTTAGCGCCGAGCCGAGCGAAGTAGGCAGGGACGTGATGATTGGTTCTCAGGCCATCGCCAAGAGGGACAATGTCCGATATCTTGGGTCTGTGATTCAGGGGGACGGAGAGATTTACGGGGACGTCACTCATCGTATAGGAGCGGGGTGGTCAAAGTGGAGGCTTGCATCAGGAGTCCTGTGTGACAAGAAAGTTCCACACAAACTCAAGGGGAAATTCTATAGAGTCGTGGTTAGAGCTGCGATGATGTATGGGGCAGAGTGCTGGCCCGTGAAGAACTCGCATGTTCAGAGAATGAAGGTTGCGGAGATGAGGATGCTTAGGTGGATGTGCGGACACACAATGCTAGATAAGATTAAGAATGAAGTTATTCGAGAGAAGGTGGGGGTGGCCCCGGCGGATGAGAAGATGCGAGAAGCGAGGCTGAGGTGTTTTGGGCATGTGCGGAGAAGAAGTCCCGGTGCCCCGGTGAGGAGCTGCGAGCGGCTGGAGATTGTTGGCGGTCGGCGAGGCAGAGGGAGACCTAAGAAATATTGGGGAGATGTGATTAGGCAGGACATGACTAGAATGCAGGTTTCCGAGGACATGACCCTTAATAGGAAAGTCTGGAGGTCTAGAATCAGGATTGTAGGATAGGGGCTCCTGGAGTTTTTCGTACGCCTCATCCGGGGATGGGTGTGGATCAGCAGGGTTACCCATAGATGATTTGTGTTTTAGCTTATGTCCCCCCTATGGCTGTTAGTTATGGTAGTTACTGTAAGATATTATTGCATGCGATTGTATTTATGTTTCGTATGTTTAGATAATTATTTACGCTATTTCTGCTGGAGTTACTAATGCTTTATTGTTTTTGTTTATGTTTTACTACTGTTTTTCCTTTTATTCTATGAGCCGAGGGTCGATTGGAAACAACCTCTCTGCCCTTTCGGGTAGGGGTAAGGCTTGTCTACATATTACCCTCCCCAGACCCCACCTGGTGGGAGTATACTCGGTAGTTGTTGTTGTTGTTGGAAGCATTAAAAAGGTAGTAGAATTTATAGCTACGCGAAAACGACGAGGAAAGGGAGGATGGAGGGTGGTGGTGGAAGAAAAAGAGGAGAAGGGAGGGGAATGGTAGAGGTGGTGGAAGGAAGAGAGAAGGGAGAAGAAGAAACGTTCTAAAAGAAAAGGAAACAGTAAAATTTGGGATAAATTCACACGCCTAAGAGAGTTGAAAAAAACTTTATTCTCCATGTCTGATTATCGTGTTTAATACACACATTAACTGAGGTTCGAGTGCTAATGCATAGAACCTCATTGAAGTGTCTAAATGAAAAATGGTGCCAGCTTTAGGGCGTTATCTATGTATTTGGCCAAAAAAATAAATATGTAAATAAATGTCACATTTTTGCTGCCCATTCTCGTCATTCTTTCCTCTTAAGTTCTCATTTCCATGAGCTAAATTTGCATTTCCAACACTCTTCACAATATTGAGTTAATCTCCTGTTTGTTATTGTTAGGATCCTAACTAAAATCTGCTGTAACCATGCTACTGAATCATCCATTACGACTTACTTAATTTCCTGTTTGTTATTGTTAGATCCTAACTAAGATCTGTTGCAACCACGCTAGTAAAGCATCCAAGAATAAGTCTCTTCACACAGCACCAACTTTGGTACTTGCCTCAAAGCACCATCATCACCAACCTTCAGTAAACCAACTTAGTGTCATAGTTACTTGAACTGTCAAACGAAGCCACCAGTATCAAAATAGATAATCATTTTAAGAAAAATCTATCTTTAAAGATGTATAACATAGCAAAAAATAATCTTGCTGTACCATCATGGTGATTGATTCTGAGTTAGCAATGAAACTTGCATTTTGCAGCAAGTTATAGATAATTTGCTCACATTGCCACTAAAAAGGGCACTGGTGCACCAATTACATGTAGATAATAAGAACAGTAACAAAACCAATTTATTAATGTACAAAAAACAAGATAAGCGGTGTAGTATTTTTTATTTTCTTTTCAATTTCAACTTCGTATACCAGGAGGAAACCAGTACATTTTCTTGAAACCTCTTACGTATTTATTTATTGGTATTTATCTGGATTTACGCAATAGTGATGAAATATTACAGGACCAAAGTGGGGAAAATATTATGTGGGACCAGTTCAATTCATGGTATGCTATGGTGCTGTCATAGGTTCCACTCTTGGAGGACAATGTATGAAAGTATGTTCTTGAACCAAAACTAAGCTAACTTTAGTTTTAACTTTTAAGTTTTATGCAGTATAAAAGGTATTTACACAATCAAATTAGTTAAGCATAATTAATACAAGTAACTCTATTTAATATAAAAAAATATTATTGGTAAATTATATTAAACGCTAAATGATCAGTTATAACAATAATAATTTTCTTATAAGTAATTTTCTTTTTCTTTTTTTGACAGGCAATCTATTTGTTGTTAAACCCAAGTGGAACTATGAAGTTATATGAATTTGTAGTCATATTTGGAGGCCTAATGTTGATCTTAGCTCAAATTTGAACAACAACTTCCATCCAGGAACAATATGCTCCAGGCCACTAGCTAACTTACATCACATTAAAGAGGCTAATCAGAGTGCATTTAAAAGCTGATTATATTTGCTGGGAATTCTGCCAACAGTTACTATCCTTAAAACCCTCGCGGAGATTTAGTTTCCCTAATTTGTTTTGAAATGGTTTAGTTTCCCTAATTTGTTTCAAATTAAGCACAATATAGTCTGTTAGTTCAATCAAGTCCCAGGCTTTGGTTCAGCGACAAATGTTTCTAAGGAGTCAGAATATGTAGAAAATTCGAAGCTATTTACTTATATATTCAAAAGAAACATTAAAAGTTTGAATCTTTACTGGTGAACCAAATATGCAATTTAAGTAGAGAAGGGTTAATGGTATCGGGCAGCCCATAGGCTTTATCTACCATATTTTGAAATTGGAAAACAGCATATTTCTCAGTTAATAAAAAAATGCTATTTCAATCAATCAATATAATTCAATTGACTCCACCTTAATCCGAAACTAGTCGAGATCAGCTATATAAAACCTCCGTATTCATTTCACTTTATTCAGGCCCATTTCATTACAAAATTAAACAAAACACGGTACTTTAAAAAAAGAAGCATATCAGAAAGGAGAGAAAGTGGATTGAAAGTCAAAAGAACCTGTTGAGTGAGGGAGTGGTGGGCGGTTTGATAATCCTTGTGGAGCACGTAGAGACCAACGGCCGACGCCACCGCAGCACCGGCGAAAAACGATGCAAATCTCACCCTTAGCACGTATCCCATTTTTTACTGAATTGAGAATCTCCACCAAAGCGAAGCTGTGTCTTTATTTTGGTATTTAGGGAAGGAAGGGGAAGAATTGAAATTAGAAAGTGAAAAGATGCACCAAATTCTTCTATTGTCTCGATTTATACCTTGTATGCACAAACCAATTAAAAAGTAATACATCTGTTTCACTTTATTTGATTTTTTAACTGTTTTAATTAACAATAAAATGATAATGTTAGCATTAATTTAACTATTAAAAATATAACAAATACTACTAGATTCTTTATTCAAAAAGCAACTTTGTAGAAAAGAATATTAAAAAATTAAATATTGTGAAGCATAAAAAAAATATCAAAAGTTCAATTAAAATGGACAGGAGAAAATATTTATAAGATCATTAGTACGAATTACAGATAAACTTTCAATAATATTTATTGCTGATTTGTTAAAAATGATGGTGTAAAATTAGTTTTACACTATTAGTGCATATACAAAATTAGGTGACAAACTTGTCCATAATACATAAAACTAAGAAATAAAAATAAAATACAAGTAAAAGTTGTGAATTAATGAATAAGTAATTTTCTTAAAGATCTTTTTGTTGGTTTTACCCCCTTTATTTTGGGGTAGCTTTTGGCTCTAAATTGATAGTTTCATTTTTGTCCTTGACTATTCGATAGAAATAATGAAAAATATAAAACTTAGGGTGTGGGCGTTTTGGCACAACAAAGATTTTATCAAGGAATTTTTATCTCCTATAGTAAAAATTAACGTCTTATATTTTTTAAATAAATATTATTTAAAAAATATATATTCTATAGATACATTTTAATATTTATAGCAAAATACTTAATTTTGGTTACTTCATATTCTTAAGCCACAAAACACGCTATTTTTTATTTTTCTTTCTCCTTTTTCAAAATTTTCTCACATTTTGTATAAACTTCTCAAGCCACATTCTTTTTCTCTCTACTTTGATACACTTCATTCTCTTTCCCCATTCTTTATAAACACGATGCTCAAAATTAAAATTTCTCTCACTCGCATCGCCTAGTTCTTCCCAATTCTCAGTCTCAACCCTAATTTCATACACACAATCTACATTGTATCACTAAAGTGTCGTTATTTTTTGCTATATTTAGTATGGTAAGTACTTAACTTGTTAGAATTTCACTATTTTTGTTTATTCTAAATATTTCAACCCACTAAGTTTTCTATATTCAACAGAAAACTTGAGCTTTTCTCACAATATCTGATTTAACGTCTCAGAAGTTGGTTATCGGAGGTATATCCACTAAAGTACTCAATTTCGAAGGACCCTCCTTCTCTTTGCAAATCACTCAATGGAAATTGGATGCAGATTCAGCAGCAAAAATGGCAGCGAAGAAGAGAACAAAATTACACGATGACAATTTCAAACAAGTCCAAGTTGAGAAATCATTGAAAGAAACAAAATTTCTCGTTTTGGAAAAGAGGAAAAGACATATTGCTAAAGATTCATGCGTCAAGGTAAAGGAGGTCAATTCAAGTAAAAGCTCTGGTACACGGGAAGAAAAGGTAATATTTTTATGTATTCATTTGTATTTCAGTCCTCATACACTAATTATTGCATGTAGATGTATTTAAATGTATATATATTTATATGTATATGTTTTATAAGTATACAAATTTGACTTCACTTATTTCTATGTATCTAAATACATTTAGATGTATTTAGATATATTCAAAAAGTACATTTACTGTATTTTGTACTTACATAAATCAGTGATAGAAATATGTAGATGTATTTATATGTATATAAATTTTGACTTCACTGATTGTATGTTGCAGAACGCATTTAGGTATGTTTAGATGTATTCAAAAAGTTCACTCACTGTATTTTGTACCTATTAGACTAACCTTTTCATATTGTATATAATTGTATTTATAAGGATTTTCAAAGTTCTCTTCGCTGTTTTCTACTAATTGCAATGTCTTTTATAGTTGTATGTGGATATGTGTATGTGTATATATATACATCTATTTCCGTCATGATTTCTTGCTCTAGTGTGTTTTTGCATATTGTATTCAGTTGTATTTATATGTATTCAGAACAGTTATACTACGAAATATGTATTGATGTTGATATCTGAAATCTTTTTTTTAGTTCTTGTTGTATGCAGGAAATTAAGTTATTTGTGAAACAACACCTATTTTTTCATCGTATACCAATTTATATACTAACATAAATATAGTCTCCGACCTCAAAGAAATACTTACTCCAGAGCAGTACAAATAACTAGGTACCACTTATTTTGGAAGTTTCCTTGAAATGAAACGCTGTGAAGTCCAACATTAATTATTCAGGTGCTTCATGGTTCTGTAGTTAGAAGAAAGTTTTGATTATGTATTTTCAATATATGTTAATAGTACAACATTATCTTTCTAAATAAGGAAGTTTGCACTTGTGACTGGTCTCAAATATGTTGGTAACCCGAATGATTTACAGTTCAATAAAAAGGTTCCTAACCGAATTGTTTAGACATACTTTGGCGGTGTAAACCTTGTCAAAAAGAAAAATTTGTTGACACGCTTTGTTGAGAAGAATTGTGGTCATTGACAACGACGGGGATGCCACCAAGAATGTTGTATTGTATTTAATACACACTTTTATATTTTCATCCGAGAAGAATAGCATAACTAGTCCAAGACTATATTTTGACTTGATCGAGAGTGAGAGATATTTTGACTATCCATGGGGTATAAAAGCATTCGAAACCCTTATGAAATCTATTAGCAAGAAGATGAATTCTCAGAAGAAGTACTATAGAATAGATGGGATGCATCACGCTATGCAAGTTTGGTTTTACGGGTGCTGTTCAAATGTTGATCCCAAAATTGTACTGCGAGTTACTAACCGGGTATTCAAAATTCCCAATTGGACATCCACCGTAAATCAGCCAACCTTTGCCTATATGATGAATGGCATGTTTAATGACCAGAGAAACATGATAATTTACTAATTGTTAGGTGGCTATTATTTTTTAAAATATATTTCTGTTACTCAATACAGTTGCATACAACCTACATTTGATTTCAGATTTTTATACAGCAATGTAGTTTACTTTGACTGTATTTCGTTATTCAGATTGTTTATAATGACATCCAACCAAGCGATATGGAGCTTGTTGTTATTCAAATTCCTCCAGTAAGCGTTGACGTAGAGATTAGTCCTACTCATGCTCATTCAGACAAGTCCGCAGAGGGTTCGGATGACTTTACTCTTACACCGCATCTTTAGTCTAAGAAGAAACATGCTGAAAGTGTTGGTCCATCTTCATCATCGCCCCACAAAAAGCGAAAAGAACATATAATAGATCCATCAAATGTAGGACTCAATCCAAGATACCTCATGTTGGCATACAGAAATAACACAAAATGTATTGCATGACAAGAAACCGGTAGATTCTAAAACTGATAAAGTATCTTCTTTGAAGAAAGATCTACATTTATCCAAAGAATATGTGAGGTTTTTATGTACATATTAACTATTACAGTTTAGTATTTAACATTCATATATTTTTGGGGCACGTGTCTAATTATTTTTATATTGATAAGGTGATGGGCGAGTTCACGTATCTGTCATAACTTCATTGAACAATAGATACATCTGTAAAGTTGACTCCCATATTTGAAAAAAGACACCTATTTGAAGATAATAATATCGGGGCCACATCCAACATTAGTCATCTTATATGAAAAATGGGTTCGTGCTGGTCTTCTCGCTAGACATGAACAACAATGAGTTTTTTCCCCAGTATGTCTATTAATTATTTATATTTTTGAAAATGGATATAATGTTTTTTTTTCAATTCCTTGTAGAAGTGATTTGGAAGACCATTACAAGAAGAACAAGTCAACGCTGCATATGCCGTTGGATTTTGGCATTGATCAAGTGTCACAACCCAAAATCTACTAAGGGTCGTGGTGGCGCCGGACACCGCTGTCAGGAAAGCCAACAAAAATACTTAATTAAATTCTTGTTTTAATAATTTTAAAGATACTTCTTTTATATGATTAAAACAATACTCAGTATATTCCTCCGAATAAATAATGAAGTATTTAAGCAACTTTTAAAATTTCTGAATAAACCCAATAATTCCCAAACCCTAGTGTCACAAGTACATGAGTAATTTCTAAGAATAAAATAAAAAGAAAACGAATAAAGTACAAAAGCTATCTAGAAAACAGTTGGATAGAAAAGTAAGCAGGATCCTGAGAGAGACTATACTAGTCGCGGGTCGCCTCGAGGAAATACAACTCACCTAGTCTTCGTGACAACCATGACGCTATGCCAATAAGTCTTTAGCCATGCATAAACCCGTGCAACAAAAATGCACAGAAGTGTAGCATGCGCACGAAAACAACGTGTACTCAATGAATATCCCGTCTAATCTCGAAGAAGTAGAGACGAGATGGTCGACTTCGACACTTACTAGTGATTCAATAATAATATCCATAATACGTTAAATAGTGGATTTCTATGAGCATGATTTTAATCCAATAGAAGGAAACTAGTAAATAATTAATTCGTTTATAGGATATTCCCAAAAATATTCTTTCCACTATTTATCCAAATACTTTCAAGCCATGAAAAGGCAATAACAACTTTAATAAGTTCAAGACAATAATACCAGCATGTGCAAATAATCACCGTGGGAAGTACAGCCCGGTCCAATATAAAAGTAAACTGTGCACTGCCGAGGGTCGAACGGCTCGAACCATAGATGCATCTATTTACCCCCACTCGTGAACTATCCATGCGAAGCGGTCAACATAAAATAAAAAATCACCCTTCTCGAGAATCATACATGCGACGTGGTACATATAAAATAAACAATCATCCTACTTGCGAATCATCTATGCGATACATGTACACATAAAATACATGTTCAAATAGCAAATTAAGAATTTATCAGGGAATAATTATTCAAATAAAAGCGACTTTCTCTTTTAGCGATTTAAGAAAAAGGTCAAATCCTTTTTTGAATGTATTTATTAATTCGATGTGGTTTAAGCAGTTCGAGCTATCAATAAGATTACAAATATTGTAAGTATAGCATGTTTTTGGGTCCTTGACTACCCCGACTTAAACATAATAGTAGCTATGCAAGCGGTCTCGTCACCTCGTGCGTACGTAACATAACCAATTAATTCACCTATTGGGACAATTCCCTCTTACAAGATTAGAAAAGAGACTCACCTCGCTCCGAAGTTCTATAACCGGCATTCCACGGCCCTTCGAAGACTCAAATTGATGCAAAAATGCTCCAAAACTAGCCAATAACTATATAAATCCATTAATATATGTTCAATTATTTATTATAGTCTAATTTATAACAATTCCTAACCCCGAACGAAAATTTAACAAAATTGCCCTCAGGCCCACGTACCCGAATTCTAAAATTTTTTGAATAAAGTTGTTCTCTACTACCTAAGGATTAATAATATATGATTTCTAGTTCATTTCATAACAAAATTTGTGGTTAAATCTTAGTTTTATTAAAACGCTAGGTCTAGCTCTGATCCCTTTGATTTTACCTAGTTTTTGGTATTTAATCGACCTAATATACATGTATTTAAACTAAGGATGAATGGAAATGACTTACCTCACAATGCTATGTTGAAATGCCCTCTTTGAAAGCTCTCAAATCGCCCAAGTGTAGAGTAGAAATGAAATAAATGCCCTATGTCCCGTTTTTAAAAGCTCTTACCAGTCCTCTGATGTCGTATTTGTGACTCCATGCTCGCAAATGCGAACTGAGCCCTAGCCTGCCTCGATCGCAAATGCGATGCATGGGTCGCAAATGCGGACCCTGCTGGGTTCGCAAATGTGAAGAAATGGTTCTCAAATGGGAAAACTGTCCAGCCCGGCCAACATCGCAAATGCGAAGAATTTCTCGCAATTGCGAAACCTACGGCAACAGCAAAAAATACCATCAAAACTGCTGTGTTTTCTTATCTCCAACCATGATCGAATCTCACCCGAGCCCTCGGAGCTCCACTCCGAACACTCACGCAAGTCCTACAATAATGTGCAAACATGATCAAGCAATCAAATCACCTAATTAACAACTAAAACCACGTAGTTAACACCAAAATGCATGGAATCCTCAAGAATACCCAAATTCCTATCTTTTCAACCGAACGTCCGAATCATGTCAAATCAGTCCCATTTCTCACCAAATTTCACATACAAGACTACAATTATTATACCAAACCTGTACCGGGTTCCAAAACTAACATACATGCCCGATATCAATGTGATCAAGCATTTTTCCTCTTTATTAAACTCTTAGGATTTCAATTTAATAACTTTCAATAAAAATTCATTACTTAGGCTAGAGACCTCGGAATTCGATTCTAAGCATACGCCCAGGTCCCATATTTTTCCACGAATCTTTAGGGACCGTTAAATTACAAGTCCGGATCCGTTTTTCCAAAAAGTTGACCAAAGTCAAACTTTCGTCTTTTAAGAGAATTTTTACGAAACAATTGGACATATTTCACTCAAAACTCTTCCAACTCTCGAACTAACCGTCCCCGCAAGTCGTAAATTAGCTAAAGAAAGTGCGGAAGGTTTTATTTAGGGGAACGATATTCTAAAAGATAAAATGACCGGTCGAGTCATTACATCAATCACTTCAAAAAATTAATTTTACCTTCTCTCATTTGATGGTAAACTATGGGATGACAATGTAAGCTATACCCCTTCTAAATCCATTTTAATCCATCTTTTATGATTGGTTTGTCAAATTATATAAGATCTCACACAACTTGGCATTTACATTGTGAAAACAGGGAACATAATTTTATTAGGTGCATTTGTATGTATTTCTATTTATTTAAATGTATTCAATGTATAGGTCACATATGTATTTAATTGTACACATTTTTATTATATTGTTCATGTGTTATTCAAGCATTATGTTCTCTTGATTAGTTTATGAACTATTCACGTATTTATATTTATTTAGCTAACAAAATGTATTGAACAATATTTCGCATTAAATACATATATGTAATTTGCATTATGTATCTTAACAAGTGATGCCAATTTTAACAAATCTAGTTTTCTTTTTAAACTTTTAGTTCACAAAATTATGTTCATTCCATTTATTTTCAGCACCTGATTGGTTTTAATATTCATTTTGTTTTCCTTGATTTCGTTCGATGTACTAAACCTGTGTATTTAAATTTGTTGCTATTGATGTCATATTTTACTATCTGATAAAGAATGGCAAGTACAACCAAACAACCAACTTCAAGTATACAACTGTTGATTGTATATTCAAGATAAGATCACCGAAATATTCGACAGGTATGCTGATACAGATAGTAATGCAAATGTACCCAAAGAAAAGGATGCGGTATATAAGTACATAAAGGGATACAGATTGCTAGCTAATGTACCTTGGCATATTCTTGACAATATCTTGATACCAGTCAACTTGAAGGACAAACTGCACTGTGTATTAGCAGTTGTCTCATCTAATGAGAGATGTATCAAAATGTATGACTCATATAGATATGCAGGTCATGATGCCTATGTATCTTCTAAGATAGAAAATCTTGCTAAGCTTGTATCTCTGTATCTATCAATCAATAACTTTTATAAAGATAAGCAACGCATAGATTGGTCTCGTGACTTAGCATACACTGACAAGTCACAAATTGATCCATTTGATACTGTTCCATATTAGTCTGCCTCAACAAATATGTGGGAGCATGTATGTACTCGATCCTCTTGCTTGTATCATTTAAAAATCTAATAATATGAAATTATTTTTAGTTGTTTCAATCTACATTTTTATGGATTGTGGGTTGCATGTTGCGGCATACGTAGAGTATCTGAGCACTCTTGGGTTGGTTCCACAAATAATATTTTATGTCCAATTACTCCATCAAAGATATGAGTCTAGGACTATGCTATGCAAAAGATAGACGTTGATGCCATAAGTGAGAATGAAGCACCCTCAAATATTGTTAGGCAAATCACTAAGTCAGATTCATTGTTAAAGATAGTGTTAGATTAATTTTAGGTGAATGTAGTTTTGGAAGTTAGTTTTATGTGAATACTGTTTTTTGAATATTGTTTTGGTAAAGATGGTGTTAAGTTAAGAAAATCCATGTTTTCATTTTAGCCATAGTATCCACATTGTTTATATGCGATCATTTCAAGTATTCAATCTTTTGTGCATTAGTATTCATACTTAAGCAACATGTTGTATTCGTATGTTCCAATAGTTTATATTTATATGTATTCAACATGTGTATTCGTATATATTCACAATCAGTTGTTTGGATTGTATATCCAAGTCAAAAACTTAATAATACATGTTGTATATGTATTCAGCAATCTGCGAAGTATGTATCCAACATATTGTATTTACATCTATTAAACATGTATATTCATATGGCATCAAATGTATATGTCGTGGTATTCAAATATATTTGGTTGTATTTCTATGTTATAGTCAGACACACTGTATAACAGATTGTGTAAGTATGTATTAAACAGGATGTATTCGAATGTATTCAACAGGTAGTATTCGAATGTATTCAACATGTAGTATTCGAATGTATTCAACATGGATTTTTCAGATGTATTAAACAAGATGTATTCCAAGCCTTAAACCTCCTTTCACAATATTTTGACATACACAATAATGCATAGCTACAAAGAATTTATGATTATACATATGATCAGTATAGGCTCTTGGTGATGGACATCGGTATTATGATAAGGAGGAAGAAAAGGTCTGTATGAGGATACCCGAGGATCAAATGGGGCGCCTTATCTAAGGATAAAGTGCAAGAGTTGGAAGAGAGGTTAGAGGCTATGGGAGCCTGGAGGAGTAGTGGAGATACGAGCATTTATGTGCTCGACGACGGCATATTATATAAGGAAGGCGTCGAGAGGGGTGTTGGGTGTCTCGACGGGCTACTATGGTTGGTGGTCACAAAGGCGATTGGTGGTGGAATGAAGTGGTCCAAGGTAAAATGGACCTGAAGAATGCGGCGTACCTGAAACTAGTAGGAAGAAATAACGAGGAGGAAAGGAGAGAGAACTATGAGAAGTATAAGGTAGCTAGGAAGGAGGCGAAGCTGGCAATTTTGGAGGCTAAGAATACTGCTTTTTCTCATTTGTATGAGGACCTGGGGACCAAAGGCAGGGAGAAGAAGTTATTCATGCTAGCCAAGGCGAGAGATAGGAAGGTTCGGGATCTAGACCAAGTGAGGTGCATTAAAGACGAGGATGGTAGGATGTTGACGGGGGATGATCAAATTAAGCGAAGGTGGCAGGCCTACTTTCATAAACTTCTGAATAAAGAAGGGGACCAGAATATTGTGCTAGGTAAATTCGGGCATGCCAAGAGTCATTGTGACTTTAGGTATTATGGGCGTATCAAGGTTTGCGAGGTTGTGGAGGCTATGCGTAAGATAAGCATGGGCAGAGCTACCGGATCAGACGAAATCTCGGTAGAATTTTGGAGGTCTATGGGTAGAACATGCTTGGAGTGGCTGACTGGGTAGTTTAATATTATTTTTAGAATAAAGAGGATGCCGGAGGAGTGGAGGTGGATTACGGTGGTGACATTGTTCAAGAACAAAGGTGATATTCAGAGCTGTAACAACTATTGGGGTATCAAATTACTGAGTCATATCATGAAAGCTTGGGAAAGGGTGGTAGAAGTGTGTTGAGGAGGGCAATATCTATTTCAGACAACCAGTTCGAGTTCATGCCGGGGCATTCTACCCCGGAAGCTATCCACCTTATTCGAAGGTTGGTGGAACAATATAGGGAAAGGAAGAAGGATGTATACATGGTGTTTATTGATCTGGAGAAAACCTTTGACAAGGTTCCTATAGAGGTTCTATGGAAGTGTCTGGAGGCAAAAGGTGTGCCGGTTGCTTACATTTGGGTGATTAAGGACATGTATGATAGAGCTAAGACTCGGGTCAGGACAGTAGGAGGCGACTCAGAGCATTTTTCGGTTGTTATAGGGGTACACAAAGGGTCTGCGCTCAGTCTTTTTTTTTGCCTTGGTAATGGATGCACTGACACACCATATTCAAGGGAGGTGCCATGTTGTATGTTATTTGCGGATGACATAGTGTTGATTGATGAGACGCGTGGCAGCGTCAATGAGAGGCTAGAGTTTTGGAGACAGACCCTTGAGTCTAAGGGTTTCAAGTTGAGCAGGACTAAGACAGAGTACTTATTTAGAGTGCAAGTTAAGTGCTGAGCCGACGGAAGCATGATTGGACGTGAGGCTTGATTCTCAAGTCATCCCTAAGAAGGGTAGTTTCAAGTACCTTGGGTCGGCTATTCAGAGGGATGGGGAGATTGACAAGGATGTCACACATCGTATAGGAGTTGGGTGGATGTAGTGGAGGCTAGCATCTAGAGTCCTGTGTGACAAGAAAGTGCCTCAGATTCTCAAAGGTAAATTTTTATAGAGCGGTAGCTAGACCGACCATGGGGCTGAGTGCTATCCAGTCAAGAAATCTCATATCCAAAATATAAAAGTAGCTGAAATGGGGATGTTGAGGTGGATGTGCTGGCACACCAAGATGGATAAGATTAGGAATGAAGTTATTCGGGAAAAGGTGGGTGTCGCCCCCATGGATGAAAAGTTGAGTGAAGTAAGGTTCAGATGGTTTGGGCACGTCCGGAGGAGAAGCCTAGATGGGTCGGTGATGAGGTCTGAGCGGATGTCTTTGGTGGGCATGAGTAGAGGTAGATGACGGCCTATGAAGTATTGGGGAGAGGTGATCAGACATAACATGTTGAGGCTTCAGATTACTGAGGACATGGCCCTAGACAGGAAGTTGTGGAGATCGAGCATTAAAGTTGTAGGTTATGAGGTAGTTGAGGATATCTCTATGGCGTTGCAGAGTGAGGCTAGTCTGTTAGGACTTGATCTTTGACTGTTAATGTTTTATGTTGAGTCCACACTACTTCTCCGTTACTCTTTGATGTGCTTTATCTACTGGTTATTATTTTGCTTTTCACTTATTTTCTGGTTCTGGTGATGCTGTTCTTTGTTCTATAGATTCTATTGAAGGTACTGATAGATTGCCTCTTTTTGTCTTCTTTTATCTTCTTGAGCTGAAGGTCTTTCAGAAACAACCTCTCTACCCCCACGGGGTAGGGGTAAGGTCTGCATACACACTACCCTCCCCAGACCCTACTAGTGGGATTTTACTGGGTCGTTGTTGTTATTGTACATATGATCAGTATAAAAACTTACAAAAAATACACTCATATACATTTGAATTCATTATTATATCTATATATAAAAATTATTATACAACACAAATATATACAATGGTATACATTTAAATATGTCTGAATACACCTATAGTTATATGTATATATTTGAATGCAACTAATACACCAAAAAGGAATACATAAGTTTTTACCGGTAAAATACACAAGAATACATGTATTTGAAATACATAAAAAATATAGAATCACAACAATGATGGTCAAGTGGAAATTCCCAAATACACCTAAATACATCTACATGCCAATTACAACTCCTACCATGAATACAATGTACAAAAAAAATAATGAATAGTTAAGAACATTCAAACCTGACAACATTAGACCTATCAACCCGAAATTGAGACCTTTGAGATATAGCATAATGCTCCATCACCTCTTTCAATGTAGCCTTATCCTCATATACTTGTCCAGCCATAACCTCCATTTGATAATTTTTTAAATTATCAAATAATTGTCCAGTTCGAACACCCCAATTGGTTCTCTGGAATTGACAACATCAAGAGCAAGTGTATCATCTATATCAAAATTATACCTTTGAACTGCTTCGTCTATTTGCATAATGTCGCCTTGAATTAAACTACCTTCGGATACAACTTCTTTGTCAATCGTTGTTATGTACACAGGATACATCCTAAATTCTATGTTCTCTTTTTTCAACTCTACATACACCCTGTAACCCATATCATTGTGTATTTCCATTGGCGTGCAATTTCCTTCTAATTTGTATTGAATTTTAATGGACTTTGAGCTCAAATCTATGTCCAGTTGATTAGAAATTGACGCAGCCAAATCATTAGACATTGCATACTCTTTTTTCAGTATTCCCTCAATTGAATAATCGATGTAGTTACTCTCACTGTTCCACTTGCCAGAATGATGCAATAAAACTGTTAAACTTGCCATATGTATAATCGAATAATACCTTATTTTGGTATAGAATTATATCAATCACGATTTTTCGTGATTGAAAAGAGAACTGGGTACGCACTTGAACAACAGAAAAAAGGGAGAATTGAAATTCAAGAGGTTGCTATGTTGTTTGTTACTTTTCTAATTGAAAATCTTTCGTGAGGGGAGGAATATAGATTATGGGCGATAGTTTGTGTTAGCTGAGTTATATTTGGAGAATATTTGGTAAATATGATTTCCTTTCCGTTTTAAAACAGTTGAAAGGTCCATATTTTACGCAATATATGTTATTGTATTCACAAATACAGCTCGTGAATGCAGTTGAATACAATAACTCATTAGCTCAACTTTCTTGATTCACGCCTATTTTTACTACTGTATTCATGAATACAATAGCTTAAATATATCAAATACATCTTATGACAACAGATAACGTATCTACAATTCGTAATATAGCAAATGATATTTATCTATAGTTAATTACCACTAAAAGATAGTGCTTTATCAAAAATTTCCTTTTATCAACTCGTATTATGCACAATTTAGAATTGGATAATATAGGCCATAGTAAATACGAGACAAGAAATATAAGTAATTAATCTGTAGGTTTTGTTTGTTGAAAGGGATCGGATTTGCTGCTTTAGAACGTTCACGGTTTGCTTTACAACTTGGGCTTTCGGGGAATTCAGCCCATTTTGACCTCGTACAATGTTTTGGATTTGGACAGGCAAGGCCCAGTTGAAACAGGTCTTTTCGGGCGAACTGCACAAATAGCCCTTTTAAGACCCCAATTTAAAGAATAATCAGTGTTTTGGATTAATATTTGTATTTAATCATCTCACAATCAACTTCAAACATATAAGTTATTGAAGCTGCAAGTCTGATGTTTCAAATTCAAACTTATGAGAAAGAAGTTGGGCTCTGCCAAAGCCTGACTTCAAGCCTCGAGTCTTTTGAGGTATGAAGTTAGGCTGTAGCGGAACCCAACTTCTAACCTAATTTGAAATTTACTAACACCGGATAAATTTTAAATAACTATTCAAAACTAGATACGTATTTTAATAGACGTGTTTACAAGAGGATACCTAGTGTCATTTCTTCACATTTATTATCCAACAAGGAGTCCGGTTGGTCCAGGTCAAAAGCCAAACTAATTTATGGTACATAGTTGAAAAAGATAAAAAAAGAAGCCAACTATATTCTATTTCATTATTTGGAGAGAGGATAAGGTAGAATAGAAGTTCACAAAGAAAAAATTTGATAAACATGACTGGATTTCTGGTAACAACTTCACATTACAAATGGTGGTGGAATTAAAATTTTCATTAAGAAGAATCAAAATATAAAGAAATAAATTCATTAAAAAATTAAGGGGTGTCATTATATAATTAATATATATATATTAAAAAAATTATCGAGTTATACATATGACAAGAGGGGTTGCTCTGATGGTAAGCAACCCCCACTTCCAATCGAGAGGTTGTAAGTTCGAGTCTTCCCAAGAGCAAGGTGAGAAGTTCTTGGAGGGAAGGATGTCGGGGGTCTATTTGGAAACAGCATCTCTACCCAAGAATAGGGGTAAGGTTTGCGTACACACTTATTTTTCCATACCTCAATAAATGAGATTATATTGGGTTATTATTGTATCGAGCTATACATATGATTTTCACCTCTTTGATGCATGTAGCTCCACCACTTATTACACATGGCAGCTGGAACTCCACTAATACGAGTCAGCAAGTGGTTGACTTATAGTATCTTGCTATACAGTTGACCATGCAAAGGAATTAAAGAGAGAGGCTCGATCTCCACCCAACAGCCAACCACTTTGGTTTTCCTTTTGGGCTTTCTGATATATCTCTTAAGTCTAGCTTACAAAAATAATGGAATAATAATTGTAATAATTAAGGGTTAGTGTTTATACACTAAGAAAGAATTGCAGCTATCAATTATTTACAAGTAAGCACAACTAACTGTCTACGTTACATTTTTAGAAATGCGATAAACCTTACGTAAATAGAAATATTTTATCCAACGAACTATCCTTTTTAGAATTGAGTAGCCGTTTATACTAAGCAGTGATTGATGACTTAAAATGGATAGGTGATATGCTTAAACTGTTAAATTATTTGATAGTATAAAATAAAATTATTTTTGCATAATAAGTGCACACTTGAATAGCGGCATATTGCCATTAAAACTTACATCAGAATGACACAAAAATAGTGCATGGGAGGAACCAGCTCAGTATTATTCATACCTTAGCTCATTGGTTCTTGAATTACTGAACATTTATATATAAAAAAGAAAGAATTAGGCTGTTTGGAGTAATCAGAGCTGGGCAGAGGAACATGATATAACCTCCAACAGCTCATCTTCATCCTCATTTTTTTATCAAAATAATTTCCCCAACTATTCTATTCAATGCTTCCTCTTCATTTAAGACTATACTTCTCTTCAACACAACAACAACCCAGTAAAATCCCACTTAATGGGGTCTGGGGAGGATAGTGTGTACGCATACCTTACCCCTACCCTGGGGTAGAGAGGCTGTTTCGAAATAGACCCCCGGCATCCTTCACTCCGAGAACTTCCTACCTTTCTTGAGAGACTCGAACTCACAACCTCTCGGTTGGAAGTGGGGGTTGCTAGGTGTTGTTGGAAGTGGGGGTTTCCAACTATACTTCTCTTCATTCTTCTTTTATTTCTTCTCATTTCTATTTTCTACTTCTTTATTCATCTGTACATGTAATGTTATAAGTTTGAACTTTTGGAAGACAAAAGCTTTGGTATTTCAATCAATATTTTCTTTTCTGGGACATTTTAAAAAATTTAAATCTCTGAAACTCTTCTGGGAAAGTGGCGTAGAATCGAACAATTTAATTAATGAAGTTGACCTGTTATCATTTTAATTATTATGGCAGAAACTTTTGCCTTTTGACTTCTCACTGTAGCTCTCATATATATCTGCATTTACTTCCGTGCTTTTAAACAAAAAAAATCATTTGAATTTCTTTATTTCTTTTCTATTTGGATGGGTGAGGAATTGTAGCATAGATTATGCATTAAAGGATTCAGCAGCATCATATTCATATACGGAGTAGTAAATTTTGGACGTGGCATTAATTCATTGCTCAGATCCATAAGAACCATAAAGGTGAAGCTGCCAAAAGTTAATAATGAACTAGAACATTAGTTGCTGATGATTATAGGCGTACCAAAACGCATTCTTTTCTTGATCATAACAAATCACCGGGAAAAATCCTTTTGGCCATGTCGATTTTGTCTAGATTGACCCAAATGAGGTCATTTAAGTACTTTTACGTCATAATTAGGGTTTCAGTCGAGTTTTTATACCAAAATATCTTTTCAGTAACCTTTTGAATATTTTTCTTCTAATATCAAAATATTTATTTTCTCAATATATGAAAGATCTCAACGGTTCAAACCATATTTGTCTTTCTAATATTTCTTTTTTTTTAAAAACATATTCTATTTTTTTTGGTTGTATACACTCATATAATTTGAAATAAGTCATCTATATACATGTATTTAATTGTGCATTTTGTATATGTTTAGTATTTGAATGTGTATTTCGTATATTTTTTAGTAGGTCTTCAAAGCCCTACTATTTAAACACATGATAACCTACTTAAACAAACCCTAGATGGCCAAAACCCATACTTAAATTTTTTGTAACTTCTTTAGCATTTCGTTCATGTTTAACCTTTGGTGTGATCTTTGTCCGGTTAATATGTGGTTTATGAATTATGTAAATTTCAAAAATATAATAATAAACAACATTTATGTATTCAATATTTGCATCAATTAGCTTAGGTGACACTTGGAATCCTTGTTGATTAAGCTTTCCGGATTAGTTTTTTGAGAAAAAAAATTATTTTAAATGAATTTTGGATAACATTATTTTAGTTTCACTATAATTAAAACTGGACTTTGTGTAATTTAATTTTCTGATATATTCGGTCTAATTTTTGTAAATAAAGAGCAATAATTTTGTGTTGGTTCTAATTTTTTTCAATTACATGCAAATAATTCCAACTTGTTACTTGTAGACATTTTGTGTTGGTTTGATTTTTTGAATTAAAGCTTTTAAAACTGGTTAAATTCTTTGAGATCTACATATCTTGAGATCTACATAATTCATAGTGAAGCTAAATCATGCATTTTCTTTCGTTTTGATTTTCTGAGATATGCCTTAATTTTTTCATTAATTTAGTGAAATAGATACTCTGACAGTATTATTGTTATAGCTATTCTTCTTAAATTTATTCTTCTAATATTAGAATGATAATTTTTATATTGTTATAGATAGGCAAAGTGATCATATTTTTATCTAAAAAAAGGTATTTCTTTTGATTCCATAATGACATTAACCAGGGATTAAAGGGAGTAAAAATATTTTAAAACATGTAGCAATAAAATGGGAATCAAAAGTATATGAAACAAAATAAATACTAAATAAGCATTTTCATTGATTAATTGATAATTTTCAACATATTTCAAATTATATTTGGAAAATACTTTTAGCATACCATGCTAATAACATGGAATGCATCATAAACATCAACAAAAAACACAAATTATTACTCTTCACTCTTTTGGTTAACAGATTTTGAAACCTTGGAAGCAGCTTCTGTGAGCACGTGGTTTTTGCCCTATATGAATTACTCCCACAAATCCAAGAAAAATAATTTTTCTCGTTTTTTTTATACAATTTTATAGGATTTTGTGATAATTCATGTGCGTGTTTATTTTACTTAAATCATGAAAAATACAAAAATACCATGCATTTGCATTTAGGACTTAATTTTATATTTTTAGGTTAATTAGTAAGTTAGTTATTTTATAAAAAAATAGAAAAATTACAAAAATAACTCTTTTTGCGTCTATAACTTTTTAATTTTACTTTTATAGTTGAAAATACTATGCTGAGTGATTAATCTAATTTTGTAAGTAATTTAGTTTAAGAGTTAAGATAGCTCTTAATATTAATTTGAAAAAGAAGAAAAAGAGAGAAGGAATACAATTGGAAATCAGGAAAAGGTAAAAAATGGATCAGAAATTAAAAGCAAATTGGGCCAAGACCAACAAGAATAACCTCAATCCCAATCCACTTCTACTCATTAACCCTCCCAGACACACGCCTAAGAATCTGTGACCCGACTCGACCCGTTCCTAATTAAAAGAAGGAATTTTTACATATACATACCATATAGCAAACCTTATTACCACCTATTTTTAAGGTTTGTGTTTATTACATTTAAGTATACCACTTTTCAATTTATGTACCAAAATTATATTTAAGGTTTAAATATCAACTTATTAATTATAGCCTTGATTTGTGGAACTGAAAGTCTTTTCAGATTTTATTCTATACGTTTTTCTCTCTCTTACAAATAAAACCCATGATTTTCTCCCCTTTTTTAATTACCCTTCCCCCACGTTTGTTTACCAAACAGATTTCTCTCTCTCTCTTTCCTCTAATTTCATCCGCCATTGTCGAAGGTTGCACTATTTCATATCGAGAATTTTATCCGCTATATTTTCAGTCCTACTGTTGTAACAAAGTCCGAAACCCTCTACAAAACCATTTTCTCTCTATATTGGCATATGCTGTTGTTGATTCTGAAAAGAAGAAGTAGACTATACTATTCATATTTGGTAGTTGGATTGGAAAACAATGTAAACATTAGGTCATTTTGGTTGTAATGAATAATTTTTCATGAATATACATTATACACGAGTATTCGAGCTATCTAATAGCATATTTGCCGTAACAGCTTTGTCTTCTACTCGAGTATTTTAGCTATCTAATATCTAATAGCATATACAATTTTTATTATCTTATACATTAATGTTGGAGTTACTTTTATATAATACCTTAAGTTGCCATTTTATATAACTGTCAGTTCTTATATAATTGTGGGAATAAATTATTTATTTACAATGACTACAATTAACTACAATTGAACTATATATAACTACAAATGCATATAGCTACAAATTGGAATGACAATGCTACAAACTACTGTTGCAGTACATTTGCGCTATATGAATGTTTCGTCTATTCGGCAGCTGTTGTGTTCGGCTAAAACTTCTTATCTTAAACAATGAAGAATAATGAATTGACGTTGCCTATAAATGCCATTTGCAATTTTCAGTTACACATACAAGCGAAGATACAAGAAAATACATTAGTCAGACATATTTATTAAATACTACACTTAACTACAACTGACTACAATTAGCTACAAAGTTCATATAACTACAAAAATTGAACTACTGCTAAGTAAAATCCAATATAACTACGTTTGCATATAAATAAATTGAAATACAGTTTAACTACAAATTCACATTAGGTGATTCAAGGTAACACATTTAGAACACACTTACAGTACATTATAACTACAATCTTCCAACAGTTTACATTACTCAAATATATGAGTAAACTTCTTTATTATAGTCAAAACGTAGAACAGTTACACAATAGATTCCCTCTCAAAAACTGTAATGCTTTTTCCTTTGCTCTCCATGCTTGCATGTAGCTTAGGTGCACTCCATGTTCGGATAACATATCAGTTTGTATGTCCTTTGGCGTGTAAACAGTCTTAGGATCACAATACTTTGGAACGACAATGCTACCAACTACTGTTGTAGTATCTTTGCGCTTTATGAATGTTTCGTCCATTCGGCAGCATGTGTGTTGTCGGCTAAAACTTCTTATGTTGAACAATGAAGAATCATGAATAGACGTTGCCTTGAAATGCCATTTGCAGTTCTCAGCTACACATACAAGCCAGTAGCTACAGAAAAATCTAATTTTCAGACATATTTATTAAACACTACAATTAACTATAAACTGACTACAATTAACTACAACTGACTACTAACTACAAATTGAATACAATTAAAACTGACTACAATTAACTACAAACTAACTACAATTAACTACAAACTGACTACAAGTAACTATAAACTCACTACAATTAACTACAAACTGACTACAAGCAACTACAAACTGACTACAATGAACTACAGCCTTACTACAAGTATTTTATTTCTACAATTTTATCCAATGTATCAATCGATAATTGTTCTGCAATTGTAGACTGGAGAATTCCGTAGCTTGCATTATCATCAACCAAAATGGCATCAACTTCAAAATCTCGGAATCTGCCGTAGTTATCACAATAACCAATTAGATTTCAGCATTATCGGGATTTTTGACATTGTAGAACCTCCGCACTGATTGACTATCACGCTGTCAATTCTGATTTTCGGTATTTGAAGTAGAAGAATGAGTGATTTTCGAAATTGAAATCTGGAAGAACTACAATTTTATTGACTATCACGCTGTAAATTCTTATTTTCGGTATTTGATGTAGACGAATGAGAGATTTTCGAAACAGAAATCTGGAGAGAAATACAATTTCTCACGCTGAAAATTGTATATGATTTTCGGTATTTGCTGTAGAAGAATGAGTGATTTTCGAAGCTGAAATCTGGAGAGATTCACGCTGGCTAAGATTTGTTTACCGTTTTTGATTGATGCTTTAATTGGGACAGAATCAAATATTAATTGGGAGCCTTAAAATGTGGCGCAATTTTAGGCTATAAAATCAGCCACATATGGTTTGGTACATATTTGGTAACGAAAACATGGAATATGCGGGTAATAACCAAACAAGACACTTTGAATGTGTGCTTAGTAATGTTGATCTGGCCTTCTAGTTCCAGAATCCGTCGAAACGTGTGATTATGTGTTCGTATGCTTTTTCTTTCAGTGCCTGATTGTAATCAATTTCTCTTCTGTGTGTAAATGTTTGGGGGTTGGTTTCCAGATGGTTTGATGGCTAGTTTGTTTGGTTTACTTTTTCTGATTTCTGTGAAGTCTATATGTTGAGTTGTCCCACATCGGAGGAATTTGAGGTCATTGGTCTCCTTATATGGCTTGGGCAATCCTCACCTCATAAGCTAGCTTTTGGGGTTGAGTTAGGTCCAATGTCCATTCTTATCATAGTATCAGAGCCAGGCCCATCCCAATTATTGTTAACGATGTTGGGCCCCCATTTATGTTGTCCACGCTCCAGAGATCTGGGCGTGATGGGGGGTGTTGAGTTGTCCCACATCGGAGGGATTTGAGGTCATTGGTCTCCTTATATGGCTTGGGCAATCCTCACCTCATAAGCTAGCTTTTGGGGTTGAGTTAGGTCCAAGGTCCATTCTTTTCACTATATTCATGTTTTTTCCTCTGGTTCTGTTAAAGGTAATTCTTCTTCAACAGGTCTGTTATTTCCTCTTTGTTTTAAGGCAGTTTGTTAAGTTGCTACTGATCAATTCATGTGACTCCGGCTCCTTCCTTCTTATTTATCCTCTTTTGTGAATTTGTTTACTGTTTGGAGTAGGTTTAATACATGTTTGAATCTGCAGTGTTATGGTATCTATGATAAATCTAGGCGCTAGTAGTCATGAGTCGTAGTTTCTAGGTAGCAACTAGTTTCGTTAGTTTCTAATGGTGTGTGAGTTCTGTTTCATATGCGCATTTGAAGGTCTTATAGCCTTGAATCTGCTTGGTTTTAACTTACTGGGGTTTCCGTGTGGTTGCTACTTTCACCATGTCCACCCCTAGATTGTTTTAATTAGCTCAAAGAAATGAATCCTGCAAAGTTTGTTTTCTGCTATGCCATAATGTTCTGGAGATTTGCGAGCTAGGTATATGGACTATCTTTGTTAGTCTTAGTGAATTGCTAGATTGTTTCGTGAAGTATGGTATCGATTGGAATGCATTGTTAGTCGAGATCTTGTGAAAAATTGAAAATGTTTGCAAGTTAGTTTAGGCGTGACCACTCTGTGATGCATTTTCTTGCAGCCAAACTTTTACCTCTTGTTCCACCAAACCTGTTTGTCACTTTAGCTATCTAGGTTTCTGTTTTTAAAGATTGAAATGGCATTTACTGTGAAATGTAATATTCCGTGTCAGTTGCTTATGGTTTGGTCCAAATTGCCAGTTTGTTTGAAGAACTAATCAAAGTATGGTCTATTGTATAGAGCTCCCTGAGGGACTGTCTGAGTAATGGTGCGTAGTTACGATCTTCATAGGTAATTTGCTTCAGTTTCAGTTACTTTTTAGAGTTGCAAGGTTTAGATTTGAGTTGATCTAACCGGATAAAGGGTCTGTTGAATCACCAAAACTTGGCTTGTGTATGTTTATTTGTTTCGTTCCAACAGCATACCCAGCATCCTCTAAGCTTCGCTCTAATTCAGTGATGTTGTCCACTTGGGTCTAATTGTACTGAACAAGCTCCGAAAAAAAGAAAGCAAAACCACTCAAGCTGACCTCTTGTTTGATTTCACTAAGGGGTCTTTCTAGGACATTTGTGTACTGCTTTATCTCCCCTACTCTCATCATTCTCTTCTTTCGGTTCTTCCCAGATCGGTCAGCTTTGTATCCATTATGTTTACCCTTCTTTAGGTATTCAGATTTTGTTATTCATTGGAAAACTGGAAAGGAAGAACGAAGGAAAATCACAAAAATTGGTCCTTACATAGTAATATGCTTTGTCGATTTCAAAATATTTTTTGCAGCTTTCTACAGTTGTTCGATCCTCTTTCAAACATTGCCATGTAGCTTTTGGAATTGTTATTTTTATGAATATCCTCTAGTTTTGTTTCTGGAGCTTCAAACTTTGCTATTCTTGTATGAAGAAGTTAAATTTATCTAGTGTTGCTATTCTTCGTCATTACTCATGGATAATGGTAATAACAGGAATATTTATGTGTAGCGTGGCTTGTATCCCATTTTTGTTAAATTAAAATCGAAATCTAAGATAGAAGATCCCATGTCTTATGTTGATAATTCTCCGGTTATTAGCAATTCATTTATAGGCGTAGTGTCATATTATAATTTTGCAGTCGTTGGTAAGAACAATTGTATTAATTCATCTTTGGGGTTGGGGTTCGTGGAGTTATTGGGCTTTACAATAGTAAATACAATTGTGGTTGCATATACGTTCGTGTAACACGACCATGATTCTAAATTTGGAGTATCTATTCGCGCAACTTCGATCAATCTTTTCTTAATAATAAAATAGGTTACAAGTTTTAATTATTTTAGTTTACACAAGTTCATTAAATCACATATGGCCTTTTAGTAATTTCCTAGTTTAGTCAAATATAATATTTCGTAGAATATCTTTTAGGGCCGTTAAAATACAAGTGTAATTGCGTATACGTCTGCGTAACACAATTACACTTATAAAACAAAACTGGAGTATGCGTTTGCGCAACTTCGGCCCAAACTTTACTTGAAAATAATTAAGCGTTATAATTGCGGACACGTTCGTGTGACATGATTTTTGATGCGGCAAACAAGCGGATATACGTACGCGTAACCTGTTTCAAGATAATTTTCTAATTAAAAGAGGTAAAATAAGCAAAAGCACATAGGTTTAAAAATCAGTAATTAAATAATATAACAAGCTAAGTATGATCAAAGTGACCGTGCTAGAACCATAGAATTCAGAAGTGCCTAACACCTTCTCCCGGGTTAACAGAATTCCTTACCCGGATTTCTGATTGGCAGACTATAATAACAGAGTCATTCTTTCCTTAATTCGGGATTTTAAATCGGTGACTTGTGACACCATAGATTATCCCAAGTGGCGACTTTGATTTTTAATAATTAATCTCGTTTTGATTGTCATTTAAATTGGAAAAAACTCCCTTTATTATACCTTTTCCGGGTGTAGTAATGAAAAAGGAGGTGTGACAGCTTCAATATCACTACTTATAACAATCACATGAGTATTTGGTTCTTCATCTTGCTCGGCTAGAAGTTCCTCAAGCATGTCGTAGCAGGAAGTGAGCGGGTAAGAATCTAGGAGAAGATGTTTAACATAGTCTGCTCCGATTTCCCTTGTCTGGCGTAGCATCAATAGGTTTGTCTTTATCTTCAAGTTCTTCAACTTGTTCCTAACATCCTAGTACAAGATGTTATGGTTGACAGGTAAACCATGTAGAGGTTCATCGATAATTTTCTTAGAAGGGGTTCTTTCCATTGTTATTTTCAGAGAAATTTGAATTCTGAAAGATAATTTGGATGAATGAGATTAATTATGTATAGAGTTGTATTTATAGTATACATTTTGAATATTAGAGGGTTTTGTCTCTTAAAATTTGAATCAAAATCTTTAATAAACCCTTTACAATCCTCAAAAAGACTTTATATTCTTCAATGCATCTATTTAATTTTACCCAAAATTCTTTTCATGATCTCTTTATCCAACTGTGAGAATATCCGGTTGGATAATATATTTCAATACCGTTTTTTCCTTTAATTTTTTTACTAAATTTCTATTAGAATATTTTTTTCCAGTAAATACTTTTATTAATTTTCTCTTATCAAACTTATTAGCATTCGAAATTTACTTTTAAGATTTAACTAATATTTGAAGTATGGTGCATTAATGTACTATAATCAATAAAGAAAAATAAAATTTTGGAAAACAGAATTTTTCCTTGTAGAAATTAAAAATTATCAAATGATTATTTTTTTCATATGCTAAGATTTTGTAAATAAAATTATCCTATATTATATTAGATGTGACATCCTAATATAGATGTTTTTTAATCCTTTTTTATAAATCCCTCGTTCTTCCACTTTTAATTTTCTTCATTTTATATGAAAATATTTGCTTATTTGATATAAAAATTTAAAAAATATTTAATTTATAAATTATACTTGTAAATATCCTAATAAAAAATTCCAATAAAATCACAAAAAATTTCTCTTCTCTATTCCAAAAAAATCAAATTGGTAAGTTACCTTCGAGCTTCTCATGCCTACTATTTAGCTTCTCAATGCATCATTTATTAGTCTCAAATATTTTGCATCTCAATGAAGCGTTTATTATTCTCAACCGTTTTAGTAGTGTGTAGGTAAAATTATGTTGAATTTTAAATCTAGATTTTATTCTCAACCTCTTAAAAATATGTTGTTACAAAAATAAAAATAAAAATAATCTTTGAAATTTATTTCAAACATAAGAAATGACAACTGTTATAGCAAACCAAAAGTACAAGTAGCTTAACTAAATCAACAATAAAAGGTTAAAGATAATAAAAGCAGTAGAAAAACACAGAACACATCCTAAAAACTATTCAATTTAAACCAGATTACGATCATGAGTTCCTTATCCTTTCACTTTAACTTTGAAGTCAACATATAGTGATAACACATCCACCAACGTAAATTTGGCGATGAAACCTCTCTTAACATAATTATCCAAAATAAAGCGTTTCTAGATGTGACGATCCGGCCAGTCGTCTCATGAGTTACCACTCTATTTCCCCTATTTCTTCTTCTTTATGCTTCGTTATCCGTGTTGTATAGTATCGGGTTGGTCGGATCAAGTCCAGAATAATTTTGGTAAGGTTTGGACACTTAGTCTCTTTTAAGGAAGCTTAAATTGGAAAAGTCAACCAGATGTTGATTTACGTGTTAGAGGGCTTGGATGTCCGATAGGTTGGTTAGCTTTGGGGGGTGATTTATGACTTAGGAGTGTGATCGGAATGGGCTTTGGAGGTTTGCAGTAGATTTAGGCTTGAATTGGCGAAGTTGATATTGACGATTTCCGGTTGATTGGCGAGATTTTAATGTAGGGGTCAGAATGAAATTTCGAGAGTTGCAGTAGCTCCATGATGTCATTTTGAATGTGTGTGCAAAATTTCAGGTCATTCGGACGTGGTTTGGATGGGTTTGTGATCAAAAGCGGAATTCGGCAGATTTTTAGAAACATAGGCTTGAATCCGATGTATTTTGGTTGAATTGATGTTGTTTGAAGTGTTTTGATGATTGGAACAGTTTGAATAAGGTTTTAGGATATGATGATACCGTTGGTTGAGGTCCCCAGGGCCTCGGGTGAGTTTCGGGTGGTCAATCAGATCATTTTGGAGTTAAGAAAATTGCAGAAGTTGCAAGTTTGGCTGTTGCAGGGTTTTAGTCTTCCGCGTTCATGAGTTGACGCTCGCGTACGTGAAGAGTCAGAGGAAGTCAGTGGGATTTTTTCCTTCGCGTTCGCGTGAAGGTCTTCATGTTTGCGAAGGGTTGGAGACTCGTGCATCGCGTTCGTGAGATTAAAGTCGTGTTCGCATAGGGTCTTTTTGGTTAGTTCGTTTGAGGTCAAGTTACTTATAATGTTCGCGATGTATGATACATGTTCACGAAGGGTAAGTTTGAGGAACCATCACATTCAAGATGATCATGTCGTGTTCGCATAGAGAAAAAATTGGTCAAAGTAAGTTTTTGCTTCGCGAACGCGAGGATTTGACCGCGTTCACGAAGAAGGAAATTAAGGCCGGGCAGAATGTTTTTAACTCATCTTGTCCGTGATTTTGGAGCTTATTTCCTCCTTAGTTGATCGTTTTTGGAGAGTTTTTGAAGGAGATTGAAGAGAGATTCGAGGGGAATCACTTTAAGGTAATATTCTTGGACTAAGAACTCAATTATTATGTGTATTTACCTAGAAAATCATGAAATATAATCCTAAAATTGAAGAGCTAGGACTTGAAATTGTAGACAAAACATTTGGAATTTGAAGGGTCATTTGTGGGTGGATTTTGATGTTCTTAGTATGTATGAACACGCGGGAAGATAAGGAATCTTTGGTGTAAAAAATTTCTAAATATTGAGATGTAGGCCTGGGGGAATTTTGATATTGTGCCCTTTATTGATTGTTTTCGCTTGGGCTTCATTCCCTTAGCATATTTTGACGTTCTCGTTCTGATTTTAGGTAGGTTCGACATGCGTGGAGGCTGATTTGAGGGGCAAAGACATCGCGAGCTAGAGATTTAGCCTGTTCGAGGTGAGTAATGATTGTAAATGATATTCTGAGGGTTTGAAACCCGGATTTCACATCGTAGTGCTATGTTGAGGTGAGACACACACTTGATGACGAGCGTGGGGTCATGCACTATTGGGGATTGTGACTTGGTCCATCCCGGTTGATGATTTTACCGCGTATTTGACTGAAACTTATTTGCAATCATTATGATTTGAACTGAAAGCCATATTTGGGTTTCGTTCCAACATTTTGAATCCTTTGCTGCATTTTATCGATACTTGCTAACTATTTTGACTTATTACTTGAACTCAGTCATGTTATTTTTCACTATGTTACTCAGCCATTTTTACTCAGTTTTGAGACTTAAATGATATTTTAAATGATGTTTGGGCGGAGAAACACTGTTTTACTATTGCTCGAGGGGCTTGTGATGATTTTTGACTGAGTAAGACTGTGGGCCGATATTGTGAGAAAACATTGATACTGATTTGAGGCCGAGAGCCTGAGATATGTAGGCCACGAGGTAGCTTGATTAATATGAGGCCGAGAGCCTAGTTTTATTCCACGAGATGGCTTGTTATTGCGCTTGGGCCGTAAGGGCCCCTCCAGGAGTCTGCACACTCCCAATGAGCACTGGATTCCCCTTTTGGATGTGAGATTGAGCCCAGGGGGCTGTTATTGTTCTAAGATGTTGCCCGAGGGGCGGATGTGGTGATACTGTGTCCGAGAGGCGAACCTTTATTTGTTTACTTTACCTTAATCACCTATCCATTTACTTGTTGAAAGAGGATTTTACTTAACTTTTCACTGGCTTACTATTTTTAATTGGTTTTACTACTTCTTTATTGAATGCCTTTTGCCTTACTTGTTTATTACTTTCAATCATTATTTATATTCGTTACTCACTGAGTTGGATTACTCACTTTACTCCCTGCACCTTGTGTGCAGATTCAGGCGTAGTTGGTTTTACTCCCGAGTGCTGCTTCCTCTAGCTTCAGGCAGGCTTTCAGAGATTACGAGGTAGTTGTTGACGTTCGCAGCCCCGTGTCTCTACTCCTCTATTGCTTCTGTTCCTTTTCAAACGTTTGTATTAGTTTATGGTTCTTATCGGGATTGTATTTTGACTCAAAAATTCTCATGACTAGTAACACCCCGGTTAGGACTGTGTATGTGTGTTCTTTCACGTATTTATTTTATTATCGGTTATTTATGATTTATTCTTATCATGTTTAGATTGTTCTTAAATGATTATATATTAATAATTGAAAAATGAAAAGTATCGGCTGGTCTTGTCTTCACGAGAGGTGCCATCACGACCGAGTTCGGGGTTAGGGTCATGACACCAGCCTTTATTGAACCTTCTTCGATCACCAATACTTATAGATACAAACCACTCTTTTCCACGATAATGGAGAACCGAAGTTTCAATTGTTGATGGAAGATACTTGTAGAAATTCTTGGAATATACTGGAAAATTTTTTTTAGTAAGTTTTTGGAATATATAAAGCTTAAACACAAAAAAAAAATATATAACATTGATGCATAACCAGATCCTCGTAGTTGATGTATGAATCAGTCATAACCACTTCAAAAGTTGGAGGATTCTCTTCTTTATCCTCACTAGTAAAATAGTAAGTTAGGGAATGTTTGGTAGAGTGAGAGGCATCCATAGTTAATGTTTGTAGGAGAGTGTGTTTTTAGGTCTTTATTCTTGGAGTATATGAGAGTATGAGACTATATATTAATAACACACCAACCCATTTAACTTCCCCATGGTGTATTTAATGATAAGTAATTAAATAATTTTAATTATTCTAGTAATTTAATTTTTTGAATGATAAACAAGTAAAAAATAAATTCTAGTAATATGAAGATTGTAATTTTATAACATAACATTTCAACAAAAAAAAGTACAACAAACATAACTAAAGGTTTGAATTTAACACAAACACATCCTAGTATCAAGTAAAAAACGGATTAGCATAAATAGGATATCCATCTCCCTTCACGTCCACATTGAAGATAGCACGTAGTGGTGAAATATCATCTAACATAAATTTGACGACGAAACCTCTCCTGATAAAATTCTCCAACACAAAAACTCTCCAGCGTACCTTGAACCTTTTTTAATTACCAACGCTCATAATTACATGTCACTCTTTGTCGTGATGGTAAAAATATGCGTGTTCTAATGTTGGAGGAAGATGCTTGCAGATTTTTCTTGGAATATACTGAAAAAAGGAAGGAAAAAAAAGTAATGCCATTAAGTTTTTGGAAAATATAAATGTTAAACATAAACAAAAAAACCGATGCATAACCAGATCGTTGTAGTCAATGCATGAATCAATAATATTCATGCATTGAGAAATCCAAGTTTCAGCAATATTCTTTATTATATTTCCATGTATTGTTCGACATTGAGATTAAACAAGCTTGATTGCGATTGTGTAGCATCAATTTGCTGTAATTAAAATTAAACAAACACTATAAGAAAATATGATATGTTTAAATAATAAATCAAATGTAATCACAAAATTATACCTCATTCATACCTAGGAAACCATAATGATCAATGTTTGTACCTCTCCTTGCTCATTACCCTTATCCTTACGTCTACCACTTCTATCGCTACCTGTACCTCCACGATTGCCACCAATCCTGCCACCCCCTCTAACACCAGTTCTTGTGCCATTACTAGCTCCAAATACACCACGTGATTGTGAACTTGTAAAGTATAATTCAATTCTTCCTCTATATTGATTCAAACGCGGCCTGCCACATGAATTAGTGTACTGGGCATCTTGTAAAGTTGTGCCTTTAGTTTCATCTGAGTCATCCTGGTCTTGGTTTAGCACGATCATTTCGTCATCCCAATTTTGAAGATCATGCACCATCTTCTTCAAATTATTCTTAACATATTAAACCTTCACGCTAGTGCCTAGTGCTATATCACAATTCATGTCAAAATACTTCAACATGCTCCTGTATGTCTTATACTCAGGCATCATGGTTGGGTAACCAACTTGGTAGAACCGATTCAAGTGTGGCCTAATAACATCGCTTCTCCACTGTTGATACCCAATCTTTTCCTATATATTTTTAATATGTAAAATACTTTTAACATAGCATATATATCTATGTATAAGTATGTTCAAATGTTTTATCATTTTTTTAATTTTAAAGATTTTTTTAAACCTATTTATTATCCTATCATATTCATTTAAACTGAATAATATTTCCCAAATTATTATTTTGGCAATTAATTTATTGGACTCTCATATTTATACTAAAATATAGCTAAGATATTTTTGAATATTTTTTATAAATTGATTTAATATTTTTAAAGCTAAATTGCATATAATTGTAATATTTGCCTCTTTTAGATTTAATTGCGTTTAAATTAAGTCCAGTATTTTTAATTTGATAGTCATGTACTATAAATAATTTTACTACCTTTAGTTTATTTACAAAAGTTATTTAATTATTTTTTATAAATCAAATAGGAAATATTAGCTATTTAAATGTTAGCACCATTTTATTTCAATTATAGCATGATTTTAAACCCTAATTGAACCCAGTTTGTCACGACCCAAACTGGAGGGCCATGACTAGCACCTTACCATACTTGTTGAGCACCAATGTACATTTTATGTAACCTTCTTTATTATCTTTTAGGGCGGATGAGATCAATACAAATGGTAGACATGAATCATGGAAAACCAATAATAAAATATGATGGCATAAACATACATAATATGGGATGACCAGACAATCAAGAAACTATATATAAGGTACGAGCTACCATGCTACCATGAAAGACTATACAACAAAAAAATCACCCAACAAAGCATACCAAACAATACCTGAGTCGACACCTGTCGATGAGCCTCTGAAGGAATATAAGTGATGCAACATAGCAGGAATAGGGCCCCGACATACCCATGATGTCTATAACAAAAATGCATACCAAGACCAAGGCAAGTCCGGAGAAGGGATCTCGCCAATCACCGTTGAACTGGACAACCTACTATGGTGGGGAAGTTGCACCTACATGTCTATCAAGACCTGCGGCACAACATGCAACATCCACAAATAAAAGGACGTCAGTACGAAAAAAGTATTGATTATGTAAGGCATGGAACCATAAATACGAACAGTAATGTAAGCAGGGATATAGAATATACAACCTGTAATATCGGAGTACCTTTGAGGGCTACTGACGTGAAATGCATGATATATATGTATAAATACATAAACTTTTAAAATATATGCCTCTATGACATCATCATCATCATATCGTACCCGACCGTAATATGCTCGGTAAAAACGTACTCGGCCATCATATGGCTCGGTAGAATCCTACCCGGCCATGTGGAGCTCGGTAAAACCCAACTGATAAGTGGTTGCACAATAGGTGCCGTACCCGCCGACTATAGAGCGGCTCGCTAGAGTAAAATAGATACATATATATAATGCATGCTCAACTCATGGAATCACGTTCAAAACCTTTCAGAGTGACGTAAGGTCGGTATCCTCTGTACACGTTATTAAGACTAACTCTTCACAACGAGCCTTATAAGAATCAGGAAGTACCAATAACATTGATAACATAAGAATAAGAGAAGCAACATTAACATCAATCGTTCCTTAAAAGAGGAAACAATATAAGTACTACTAGCTTCTAAGAGTAGAGTATCTTTAGAAGTTCGTTTATTACATTATATACAATCGGAGTCGTGCAAAAGAACAAAAGGGATTGCCCCACATACCTTGTATATACTTTCGCAATCTCAAGCTATGCAATTGTCACAACTCCTTAGTCTACAATAACAGAAACGATACTATCGTTATTATTTAAACGTCATAACTATTATGTATCGATCACAACCTATTTTACGATGAACAGACAACAACTCTCCTATATATATGACTTCACACAATTCAAAACAATCACCAAACAGCCCAAATAACATCAATAATAAACATATTGAGCCTCCCAAAACAATCCACGTACAACCTAATCACTTCATACATACGACGGCCACCGTAGTCGTGTCAAACAACCCGAAAATATTACAAAAAACTATCCGCCCACAACCCTATATCTATATGGTGTTTCTCTCCTCCAAAACTCCACAAAACAGTAGTAAAATATGCAGTCCACATCAATACAAAACAGTCCGCTACAAATGAATAGCTCAAACTCATGGCTTCCGATCACCATCCTGTGAGTTCTTTCATGTATATAAGCAATTACCATGAATTCACAGCAGAAAAAATGTATGAAAGAGGGAAGTAAACTTAATTTACTTGTTGGATAACTCAGCCCTTCCCTTGGTTCATCAACTCTAGGTTTTACCCCCAATTAGTACTTGAAAAAGAAGAAAAATCTATTAAGGTTTGTGTGGGATTTTTGGGGAGGAGTTGCAGGGGTTTAACTTTGGTTTTGAAGGTCTGAAATATGGGTGAAATAACTGAGATTATTATCCCTTAAAATTCCTCTCTTGGCCGAGTTGGGTCTTTAATTTTGTCCTATCATTTTGGCAAGTAGGTGGCGCACCTACTTGTCATCTACCAATCTGCGTAGGCTTGCAAAAATATGAATATCTCTATACTCCGAGATTGTTTTGACAAACGATTTAATTCATTAGAAACTAGAATCATAGATATTTAATTTGGTGGGTAGATCACCCTATAATTCTTTGTAAATTGGGACAAAAGCTTAGAAACATTTGACCTTATATTTAAATAAAATTATGAACCTAAGTTGCGACAACTTTTATCGACTTTTGTTTCATAACTCGTTTGGATTCAAGACTTATGATATGGATATTATATAATTCAAATACCTTAATACATGACCATTTTAGTGTATTAAGCACCTTTAGGTTTACCTGAAAATATGAATTACAACATCCTTGATTCGTTTAATTTCTAATACCTGTTAATCACCCTTGTATCACTTAAGACCAATGGGATTAACTTTTTATCATCTCAAAGATAATTCCTCCTTGGATTTATGTTAACTAATATATGGCATGAACTAACGCGTGTGGATATGGGTTATAACACAATTTGAAGCCCAATTACCCCGACCTATTTACAATCTGAACCGACCCAAACCCTATCCCATTAAACTGTGCCCCACTTACCCATTCAATCTAGGCCATTGATCAAAACGATCAACAGCCACCAGACCTCCTTACCTTAATTAATCCCAAACGACCCCCTAAACACTACCATTTTCCACCATACACCGCCTCTGAATCCCCCTCCTCTCTTAAATCCTCTTTACAACACCCTCAAACCCCAACCGTCGCCTCCCTGATCCACCCTAATCCATTACCTTCCAAAGACATTGGAGACTTGTAACCTTCCATGGCTTCTACGTGTTCGTTTCTGTAGTCTCATGACTAGATCCTAAAGGGTTTTTGTCCAGTCTTTTCTCGATGACCATTCCCCGGCCATCTCTGACCTTTCTACGGGCCAGCATGGCCATTCGAGTCAGACCTTTGACTCTCCCACTTAGGTCGGTGACTTTCAAGGCCTTTACCATCACTTGAGATTCTTTTGAAACCATAATCTCTAAGGTTCTTTCGATTTCTTTCAGATCTGCTTCAGAACTATGTTTGCTTTGAACTTCTAAGCATTTTTCTCAAAGTTTCTTTTAAAACTCTGCTTCCAAAACTCTTTATCTTTTTCGATTAGGGTTTTCTTGTTAAGTTATTTCAAACTTTCTCTGATTTTTGACATGTCTTTTCTATGTTTGCTCATATTGTTGTCCTCTCTAAGATTGCATGATAAAAACCCTAGTTTCTTCTGAGGTTTCTGAGTCTGTTTGTCAGTATTTATTTTATTTACTTGTTTATCATCTCTAGACTCGATTGGTGTTGAAAACCCTAATATTTGGGTTTATTCGAGTCCCTCATACTAATTGTTTGTTTGATTTACTTGTTTATCATCTCTAGACTCGATTGCTGTTGAAAAATCCTAATTTCTTTCGGGTTTATTCAAGTCTCTAAGTATTTGTGTAATCTATTTGCTCATCATCTTTAAACTCGATTGGTTTCAAACCCTAATTTCTTTGGGATCTATTTGAATTTCTGAAATTGCTTGTGAGATTCGTTTGTTTAAAGTTGCTCAACTTGATTTGAAATTCCTTTATTTCAACATCTCTTTTCTTTATGTGATTCTGAGTTCTTTCTATCTTTGAAACTCGACTACGTCTTCAGAAGGGGTTTTCACTTGACCCTTTACATACTTCTAATACTCTATCTTTTTCTCTACTACTAAGTCACTGAATCTTGACCTATATGACTATCATGTTTCGAACATTTGCTGTCGACTAACTTTGTGATATTATTGCATGCTGTTTTCTTTTGCCAATATTTTGGCCTCACATGTCTAGTATTTGTGCACTCTATTTATATGCTAAGTTTCCCTGTTTGATTGATCTTCAATTTTGTGACTGATTTTGAACTTTTCTTTTGTAAAAATATAACTTCACTCGCCTGTTAAGGTTAATTGATTTCTTTTCTTGTTTTGCCAAACTGAATCCTTTCTAAAATAAGTATATTACTGTACTTAGACTTAATCACTTACTCGATGGTTTTACTACTTCTTTTATAGTAGTAATCAGTCTGCCTATAAATTGATTTCTTTCCTTATTTTGAATTTGTCACTGCCCGTTAAGAAAGTGATCCCTTAATTAAAGGCAATCATGTGTGTAATTGATTCTGAATAGCGATTGTTTCCATGTTTGTGGCTTATTACTTCTCTTTCACCCGTTTTCAAAAAGCTATAAATACCCTGTACTTCTCTTCTTTCAAATACACGAACACAAGACATAAAATACTTGAGTTTAGATATATACTCCACTAAAATCTCTCCTTTTTCTGTTGCTACTTGTACTGCTGCCTTACCTACTCGGCTGAAAGCCAAGTCTAGGCTGTGGGAAACTTGCTTATTTTTCTCTACATTTTCATCTTTACTGGTATGTTCTAAATTAGCTTCTGCATCAAGAACAACATGCTTCTTTTCTATTCTTGCATCCTTGTTTGTCTCATGTTTCAAGTTACATTATTAAGCATGCTATAATCTGCCCGTTCTTTCTTCTGAATTTATGTTTCCTTTATGAATTAACTCTATCAATCACTTATGAATCCCAAACCCCACATCCCCTACGTGTTTGGTAGCTTTGGTTGGTTTTGGGGCATGACAACATTGAACATTGCTGTGCATGACCCAAACCTAATTCCTTGGGATTATAACCTTTATATGCTATGTGTTTTGGCTGGTTTATGAGAATTCCAACTTCACTTATTGTTGTGCATGTCCATACTTGACGTTTCTCAAGGTCACATGCCATTTGCTTATTCCCACACCCCTCCCCCTTTGTGCACTTACTGACTCTACATAATTTTAGATACTGTTTTCAAAGCACTTTTATCCCCTACTTCTCTTAATTCAGTTTTAAACAACTTTACACTTCCACTCTACTCTTAGACTTAAGTTCTGCCCCTCTTGTGTGAGCCCTTCTTTGGGATCCATAAGCTCTCTCTAAACTTGGACACATAAGGGCTGACCTTTCCATACTACACTCATCTCTATCTGGTCATGAAACTTGGGTGTAAGCACTGCCCGGAGTCCTCTGAGAAAGACTTTGAAATCAATTGCATTGGCAATGATACGGTTCATTGCATATCTTAGATAAGTAGTCAAATCAGGCTTTCCTATGGTTGTAGCTTTTTCTTTCATTCTTTCGTTTGTAACTCGGTATTTCTATTTCTTAATAAGTTGTAATAAACACTTAGGGTTGTCTAGTGAAAAAGGGCTGGGTAATTATGCATGCTTAAGGGTAAAATCATGTCTATAAGATTCGTTGTTTAAATTTTACACGTTTTATGTTCAAGTTGTATTTAAAAACCATGTCTATAGGACTACTTTTAATTCTGCAAGTTCGAGTTGCATTTAGAAACCATGTCTATAGGACCCTGCATGTTCAAGTTGCATTTAAAAACCATGTCTATAGGACTCACTTGAAATCCTGCATGTTCACTTTCACATCTAGATAACCTGCCTATAGGAATTATCTAAATTTCTGCATATTTGTCACTATTTAGATATCATGCTCTTAGGGTGCAATTGGTTATAATCTTGCATCACGTTCAAATCAGTATAATATATATAAATCATGCCTATTGGAATTCTTATCTAAACATCCTTCCTACAACCATTTTCACCTAGATATCATGTCTATAGGGATTAAATCAACGACTAGATATCGTGTCTATAAGGGTTTAAAATCAGTAATCGGAGATATCATATTCTAAGAATAAAAATCAGCAGTAGTTGATACTATCATCCGAAGAAACTGGAACTAGTTTAATGTAAAATTCGTCTAGTCTGAATCAGTTTTTAAGTAACTAATATCTTCTTATCAGCATGACTTAAGGGTGTAAATTTCGCGGTTCTGAACCGGAACCGGACCGGAACCGCGGCCCTGACGGTTCTGCTGGTTCCGGCGATCCGGTTCCGGCGGTTCCGATTCTGGCGGTTCCCGGGAACCGTGGCGGGGTGGTTCTACCCGTTGGAACCTCCAGAAACGGAACCGCCAGAACCGGAACAGGAACCGGAACCGGGCCGGTTCTGGCGGTTCCAAACGGTTCCGGCGGTTCTGTAACGGTAATTTTATAAAAAAAATTTTTTTAAGAATAATTTCCAAACGGCTCTTTTTCAAAAGTAGCCGTTTGGAAGTTTAAGAAATAGCCATTTGGCCCCCAAACTTTAATTTAACCCCAAACTTTATATAATTACACTATTTCCCATTTCTCAACTATAAATACCCCCTCATTCTTTCATTTTTATTCACCAATTCATCAATATCTCTCAATTTATCTCAATCTCTCTCAAGCTCTCTTTCAATCTTTCTAGTGCAAGTGCTTAGTTTATTGTTGCAAATTCGTGAAACATTGTGAAGTTGTTGAATTGAAGTTTTCAAGTGTTCAATTTCAACGATTTTCAATTTTCAAGAAGTTGTTCGTCAATCCGGTAAACTCGTTTCAACTCTTACGTGCTAAGAATATTTTTATGTGTTGTTATTTTGCTTAATTATAATTATTATGGCATTTCCGTTGAAAAATATGTTCGGTAAAGGAAAATCTAAAACCGGTGAAAGTAGTCGCCAAAATACTACCCCTCCCCCGGCTCCCCGACCTAGAAAACATAAGCAAGTTAAAAGTAGTAGCCAACCTAGAAGTCCTAATGAACCCTTCGGAATCCTTGATAGTGATCACCCGTGTTTTCAATTTAGCGATATTGATTTTCTACATGATGTAGCAGTTGGTGATAGAATAGACGATGATATTATGAATGCTCTTTATCCTAATGCACCTATCTTAGAGGGAAATGAGGATGATGATGATGACGAAACCCAAGCTCCAGTAGATTTAGATGATACACCTACTAGTCCTGCTCATAACTTAGGTGATGAACCGGAACACCCACCCGTACAAACTCCCACTTTTAGTAGACAACCTCCTAAGCGTTCAGAAACATCATTAGTTTGGCAATTTTTTATTCAACTAAGAGAACAAAATAAGGCTAAGTGTAAATCTTGTGGGAAATTACTTGTTCATAGGTATACTGGAGATCGTAGCGGCACGGGTAGTTTAGTTAAGCATATAAGATTACACCCTAGCGATAAGGCTAGATATTTGCAATTGAAAGCGCAACAAGAGGGGAGGACAAGTGCTGATTCTACAGCTAACCCAAATACTGGTTCAAATCTAGTTCAACCAGGAATAAACACAGTCACCGGAGGTATATTATGTTACGATCCAAATAAGGATCGTGAAGAATTAGCTAAAATGATTACTGTTATGTGTTTGCCTTATTCTTTTGCTTCTAATCCTGCATGGATTCATTATATTAGAAGAGTATTTAATCCTACGATAAAGGTTGGCCTTGCGCCACAGTTAAGGCCGAGATTTATAAATACAAGCATGAATATGAACAATACTTGCGCTATTTATTCACCCATATAACTAATCGTATGTCTATTACAACTGATATTGGTAGAAGTAATAATGATTGTGATTATCTAACCGTAACCAGTCATTGGATAGACGAAGACTGGACAATGCAAAAACGCATTATTGCATATAGGATAATTAATTCACGGCACACGGGTAGGTTTATTGCTACCACTGTTTAAGATGTATGCAGATATTTTTATTTTAGTGATAAAATAATGTCAATTTCTATGGATAACGCTTCTAGCAACACTAGTGCAATAGATATGCTAACAAGAACACTTAATCATGCTTTTACTAATATTTTTCATGTTAGATGTATTTGTCATATTTATCATTTAATTGTTGGTGATGGTATGAGAATATTAAACATAGAAATTGAAAAGGTTAAAATGGCTCTTAATTGGCTATTTTATTCAAACTGTAGAAGTAGACTTAGAGAATATTTTAAAAAGTGTGACGAATATGGCCTTAGAGAAAGAAAGGTTCCTAAACCTTGCCCGACTAGGTGGAACTACAAGTATGAAAGTTTAGTAGTAGCGTACGAATATAGAAACCCAATTAACGCTACGTATAATTCTCGGGATTGTGGGGAGGAAGATAATGACATGCTAACTACACAAGATTGGACTAACGTTAAAATTCTTTTAGATTTTTAGAACATTTTCATGTGGCTACAAATGCTTTATCTGACCAATATTATCCAACTATTTCTAACTGTTTAGTTTATATTGCCGCACTTGCTAATTTGTTTGTTGATTTTAACGAGGGAGGGGAAATTTATGAAATTGCAATAACTGAAATGAAAAAGAAGTTTAAAAAATATTTTTTTCCAATCCCTCATATATTTGGTGTGTCTGCTATGTTAAATCCTACTATGAAATTAGGAGGTCCTCACTTTTGGTATTCTACTATTTATCAAGCTTTAGATCTTTCAGAAGTAGAAATGGCTACACTATCTGATGCAAAAGCATCAATTAAAGTGAATGCTCAAACTGTTTATAATGCTTATAAACAGGCGTTAGAGCATGCTAGGCCTAATATTCCAACCCCTACTTCGTCTACATCACATGCGTCTAAAAGAGCTGCTGGCTTAACAGCTCTTAAATCGTGAACGGAGTTCAGGGGTACTCAAGGGGAAACTTTAGATGAAATTTCCCATCTAAATGAGCTTCAAGTTTATTTGTCGCAGGGACTAGAGAATGAGAATCCAGACGGCTCTTTCGACCTTTTTAATTGGTGGAAGACAAGGGAAAAGCATTTTCCCATTCTTGCAAGGATGGCTCGGGATGTTCTGTTGATTCAAGCGTCAACTGTTGCATCGGAGAGCGCTTTTAGTCAAGCAAGACTACAAATAGGTGATCACAGAGCGTCGATGCGTGACAACTTGGAAAAATCAGTGCTTTTTCGAGATTGGATCCGCGCAGAAAGAAGGAACTTTGGGCTAGCTGAATCACAACCAGAAATAGATGAGTGCTATGAAGAAATGCTAGCAGAACTTGCTCAGGAAACATCTTCACCCGGAAGTGGTGATGAACAAGCTTCATTTCCACCACCGCCAACACAACCACCTCCAAACCTTGAAGGTTTTATGAGATTTGTTAGAAATAATACATAAATTATGATGTAACTTGTACATTGGCATGTCTTCTTTTAGTTTTTTTTCCTTTTAATGGTGGTATTAGTACCATGTTGTGCTCATTCCATTGGGGGAAGGAAGACTAAGAAAGATATGCCATTTTGGTCAATAAATATGCTCTTTATCATATCCTTGAATATCTTTTGTCTCAATATTTCTTTATCAATATATACTACTTATATACTAATTACTAACTACAACACAATATACACTACTTATATACAATATATACTACTTACATACAATATATACTACTTATATACAAAATATACACTACTTATACATAATATATACTAATTACCAAACACAATATATACTATACTAATAACATAGTACACCATATAAAATATATTATACAATATACTAATGACTACTATACAAGATACTGATTTAAAAAAAAAAATTTCAGAACCGCCGGAACCGGAACCGCCAGAACCGGAACCGGATGGTACCCGGAACCATATGGTAGCGGTTCCGGCTCCGGAACCGCCAGAACCGGAACCGCCAGAACCACCAGAACCGCCAAAACCAAAACCGCCAGAATCGGAACCGCAGACCCAAATAGACCCAGAATTGGAACCGGATACAGCCTTAGCATGACTTAGCAAGCATGCCTATAGGATCTCCAACCATCCGTTTTAAATTGTTACTACTCTGCCACATTTGGAATCAACAATAGATACCATGTTCCTAATGGTCCCACCTAAACACTTAGGCAAGCCTTAGGTAATAACAACAATAAAACTAAATTTGCCTCTGTTAATTAGTAACTTCTCCAACAAGGCAGGCCTGATTTGGACTTCTTATCTGAGGCATCTGATGAATCAGGCTCTTACTCAAAATCCCATGTTTTAGGACTTCTAAAAAATTCAGACTTTGATTTTTGTTTGAGTCATGCTATCTAATTACTTTGTTTGAGGAGGTATACCTGAGCTTTCACTATTTATGTGCTTCTCCTGCAGTCCTAAATATATTGTATGTCTCATTTAGAGTTTTAACCTTTGAAACCCCACCTTAGCATAATATCCCTCCCTTTAGGAATAGTAGTCCTAAGTGCCTCCGGGACTGATAGGAATGTGGCGGGTAATAACATGCATTAGTGGTCGAGACCTATCTGCGCTTTAGTACCTTAAACGGGGTGGGAAATGGTAGACATGGATATGATGACTAGTACGATAATACCACGTGTAGCCCCTCTCTTGAGGAGTGATTGTCGGGTATTGCATTGATGTGATCCATATTGTAAATAAACCTAGGTCCCCTTTTAAGCGTTGTAACTCCTTGTTTAAAAATCAACCCTTTTAATTGCTTTTTCAAACTTTGTTTACTTTCAAACCATTGCGTATTAAAATCCCCTCTTATTTGAGGTTTATCTGTTTATATGTTAATTACGCCCCAAATTCACAATAAACTGCCTGGTCGGGAAGCACACTAGTGGATCCTGATGGGTGCCTAACACCTTCTCTTTCCAAGCCCTTACCCAATCTCTGATTATTCAGATGAACTAAGAATTGAATCCTATTAGTGTCCTAATGCATCTTAAATCCTTAGGTGGCGAATCTTCAAATGAAAAACCCAGTTCCTAAATGGAACAAGTTGTCCCAACCAAATGTCATAAACTTGATTTCGCGAGAAAAATGGGGCGCGACATCCATACTGTTAGTATATACCTTTTATCAATTTTATCAATCTTCTTGTGCGACAAGATCTTGAGTATATGGCAATAAATTATTCCTCTAGGTTCGAACCATTTGCAGCTGCAACTAAAATAATCACCGATAGATATATATTCAACAATGTACTCAACTGCATTTCCATCATTTTTTATAACTGAATAATCACTAACGATGAATTTCTCAACACCGAGGATAACTTGATAATCATCGGGCTGTTGACTTCACAATGATACAATTTCCTTAGCTCTGTTTTGAAAAATTCATACACTGTACGCGTATAATACTGAATTGCCTGCTGCTCCCACTTGAACATTGACTCACACACAATTTGAAAGCCCTTTGACCTGTATTACGCTTCCAACTCTTTCTCATGCTTAGCTCTTATAGGTAACTCATAATGGTGAATAAACATCATAAGGGTACTTTGACGGGTAATATATCCA
The DNA here is from genome assembly GCA_034376525.1 of Nicotiana benthamiana. NCBI lineage: Eukaryota > Viridiplantae > Streptophyta > Magnoliopsida > Solanales > Solanaceae > Nicotiana > Nicotiana benthamiana. Next base: position 178,602,756 of record CM067339.1, read on the forward strand.
TCAAAGAACGCATGCATCCCCTTACTTCTTTGTGTAGATAGCATACATGTCAAAAAATACACATCAAGGTACACATGAACCCATTTTTTGTTCTCAGAGTAAAGCTCTTGTTGAACCAATTCCTTGTATGAAAATTATACCTTGCAATATATTCTGTCCATTTTCTCTCAAAAACTTCAACATTAATGCTATCAAGGACCATGAATTTAAATTCTCCATGTGCAAGTTTAGAAAGACGAACACCACTTAAGTAAATATGCAACTTTGAGAATATATGCCAAATACAATACCTATGTATTGTATTTGGCATCACTTCGGCAATGACTACATTAATTCTCTGACACATATCAGTTATGATCGAATCTGGATGAACATTTCCCATGGCATCAAGCCAAGTTCTGAAAACTAATTTGTATATGTCGATATTTCATGAGACATGAGAACACATCCTAGTAAGATGGACTGTCTATGGTGATTGATGCCAACAAATGAAGCACCTGGCATATTATATCGATTCACAAGGTACGCCGTATCTAAGCATATCACATCATGGAATTGCTTATATGCTGCCTTATAGTGTGAATGCACCCATACCATATTTTGCAGCCTACCAAATTTATCAACATCGATTGAATAGAAAAACTCCCTATCCTTTATCTGGATTTCACGAAAAACGTTAAGCAGCGACTATGCGTTCCCTTCTTGCATTTCAAAATTCCGACTCTCCAAAATATAATTTGTACAATCCTTTGGAGTGCAACCCAAATTTTGCGGTTCACCACGTTAATCCTCAGCAAGTCTAATATTCTTGGAGGGTCTAATGCCAGATCGATCGTGAGCTACAAGATCCCTCTTCAAAGAATCACAAACAGACCTATGTCTAGCCATCGTGTGCGATACAGATGGGAGTAAATCATGATTGTGATCGTGTACGACCTTAGAGACGCGCCAACAACCAGAATCATCCAAAATAGCAGCTAGCCTAGCTTTACAATTGTTACTCTTGGAGGTAAACTTGATTTTCTGAATCCTAGTCCTATCACAACAATGGGTTATATGCTTGGCAATGTCACCACCCTTCTTGTTGGAATTTCTTTTGATGAAGAAGAATCCTCCAGTCATGCATATTCTTTGTAGGATGCAAACAAAGTATCTTTATCGCTAAACCGCATTCCAGATATTGGACCTACAACCACATTCTCTTCAGTGAATTAATTCTCTATTTCCCGATCAACATCACATAACTCTTAACTCATTTCCTAAAACCCATACATCATCATTGTTAGATTCTCCATGATATACTTCATCGGCTAAGTGCACAACATTGTTGAAACTGCCGTGAGAATCAACATCGACCCGTTTGTATTCATTCAACAAACTATTGTCCAATTCCATCCCTAAAGATCTGTACAGCTCATCCCCAACTCGATCAAACCTATTATCTTGGTTGATATTCATGGTTGTTGTATTTGTGTTATGTTCATTTAGATTCATATTTTGTTGCACTCCCAAATTTTCTTGGTTTGAATCCATTTTTAGAGAAGGAGAAAATGTCCTATGGTTTAGGGATATGCAAGGAGGAAAGTGTCCGCTGGTTTAGGGTTTGGTAAGGAAGAAGTATACAAAGTCGTATACCGTATTTGCTTTTAAGAAAGGAAGAAGATATAATAATTTGTTAAAAATTTAAAAACGTATAACTTGTATAAATACAAGAGAAATACACAAGACTCTTCATCTCCCAACATTTAATTTTCGCATACTTAAAGACTTGGAATTTAATTTTGGGTTTTGGAGGAAAAAATGTAAGCTAATTAGTTTGAAGGTCATATATGTGTTTTCACTGGTGTGGCCAAAGTTGGGTCACGCCAGTGTAGTTGTTTTGCATCTCCCCACATCACTGTATTTGTATTCACATTATCTATTATATATTGCATTAGAATACAGAGTATCAGGATCATTGTCGAAACTTGAAATTTTTCCAAGGGTATTCAAATTTGAAAGAACTGGAAAAACAATTATGACAAAAAGGTGTTCAATTGTGTTATATACCTGTAAATCGTAATATTTTTTCTATATACGCGGTACAATATTTTGACGAAGGGTGTCCAACTGACAACCCTTGTGACCATATGGCTTCACCACTGATCAGGATGTAGGATGGATAATCCTGGTTATAATTCTAGAATAACCTGGTTTTGAACCAAAAAATCGACCGTAAAAGTTTAATAACTCCCAAGATACATAATTTCCATGCTTTTTAAGCTATATATAGGGGCAGAGGTAGCCCTTCGGCTATGAGTTCGGCCAAACCTACTAGTTTTGGTCTAAACATTATATTTGTCTTAAGACATTTATTGAATACACATAAATTAGTAAATTAGAACCCATTAACTTAAAAAGAACTAGAAATTTGAACCCATAAACTTTAAATTTGAACACTATATATATCTTTTGGCTAAGATACATGATTGAATGCCCCTCGAGGAAAGGTACACTTCAAGCTATAGATAAAAGACTTAAGAATCTTGTCCTATTGTTGGTTAAGTATATGCATTAGAGATGTACAGAAGTTTTGGAAGGATTATTGCACCTCATGGCCTATCTGAGTAAATTCTTTATACTCTGAATGGAAGTCTTGGGATAACTGATAAAGTTGTTATTATGTGATCAAGAGATTGTGGGTTCAAGCCATGGAAATAGCCTCTTGCAGAAATACAAGATAAGATTGGATACAATAGACACTTGTGGTCTGGCCCTTCCCCGAACTTCGCACATAACGAAAACTTAGTACGCTGGGCTTCCCTTAATTAGACCAGTTAGCTAAATTTCGTATTTTAAGATAAATGATTTCTTTTAAATTAAGTCTTATGAGCTAAAGGGAACATAGTTTTAATAGTAAACTCAAAGAAGTCCATTTGTGCAAGTTCCACGTTTTTGTATGCAAATATTCAACAATCCAGCAATACGCGTGGGAGTTTGATGATAGGTTATAATTGTATATTTTAGTCGCCTATTACACTCTAGTTTATTGCATTTAATTGAGTTTGAGCTTTAATCTCTAGTATTTTGTACTAACTGTGTGTATTATGCCTTGTAGGAGCAATTCCGAGCTATATGGATGTTATGGAATGAATTCAAGTGATTTGGAGATTTGAAATATGAGTAAAAGCCCAAGGAATTATGTCGGGATCGTGTTCAGGGGTCAAATTTGATAGTTAAGAACAAACAAAGACTCGGCTAGGCATATTGCACACTGTCTAGTAAAATAGACATAAATTTTTTCTCAGAACTTAATTTAGGACTCTACAATATATGATTGGAAAGCTAACTCAAAGGGATACAACTTTTATGTTTTACGTTTTTCTAAATTCCAAACAGAATAGGGTAAAAAGTACACATCAGTTGCGCAAGCCGCGCTCGTCAGGCATAATCAAAGTTGATATGCATGGTCTGAGCGCGGCCGCACACGTCTTGTCCGAAAAATATGTCATTTGTCACGTAGAAGAAGGTATAATTATTTGCGCCCAATAGGTATATGTACATGGAAAAGCAGTATTTTGAAGATTTGGATATATTTTTGACACAGATTCGATCTAAGGAGGTAGAGACACAATATGAGCAAGATGAGAAATTTTTTTACGAGTTTTTCCTTCCTCTTCCTATTTTTCATTGTTGGTTATGACATTTAATATTGTAATTTTACATACTATTATTAATAGCTAATTTGTTATCACGGGTTTTGATGGAATCTTTTGTAGGATAAATTTTTGTTATGTTTCATATAATTGAGTTGTAGTATTTTGTCTATTTGTTCAATTATATTATTCTTGAAGTTGATTGAAGGGCCCTCAATTAGCTGTGCCTATTTTGTATATATTACTCAAGAGAGAGTGGATATTTAGGTAGTTGTTGAACAACATTACTCCCGACATATGTGAGAAATCAATAACCAAGGGTGTAAAGGTGGGATTAGGGATAATGAAACATTGGGTGCGATCTAAGTGAGATGTAATTAAAGCCAGATAGCGTAACTCGGAAGAGTATGTCTAGTAAATTGTCGTAATTACTCGGGAGAGAGTTACAACATTCAGAACCGCCATGGTTGGTAGGGAATACTTAGGCTAGTTCATAGAAAGCATAGCGAGAAGGATTCCGATAATAGAAAAATCATAATTCTAGACCTCCTTAATCTTGTTTCTAACCCATAGTATCTTTAGTTATTAATTTAGTATTTTAATTTGTTAGTTAATTAGTTAAACACAAGAATCTTATTATCTATAAGTTAGAAATTGTTTAAGCTTGACTTTTTGGTGATATTGAACAACTATAGCTAAGCATTAGTTCACTATGAGATTCGACTTTGGACTTGTAAACCGAATTATATTTACAATGACCATTTAGTCTTTTTTATAAGCACAGTTGGAGGTAATCAGAAGTGTAACTTGTAACGCTTTTATGAAAGGCGAAATACATATTTTACCCATCCAACTTACGACCAAATCCTTGTTACACACTTGTTGACCACGACTTTCATTTTACATACCAAACCTTTCAACTGTGTGTCAATTACACACTACTTTTGACCAGTCACTGTAATATTCAATGTGTTGGTTACACGCGATTTTTTAAATTAAAAAAAATCAACGATTCTTTAATTAAAATATCTAACCCCACCCTTTTCTTAAATCAGACCCATGAAAGACCCGACCCGGTTACTTAAAAACACCTACGCTAGAACACATTGGACGCAGAGGCCTCAACCAATTCCAACTGCCATTGCTAAACAACCCAATCTTCATTTCCTTTAGGAATCAGCATTGGCATCACATATCCTGCTTTCCCTTCCCATGGAAAATGATACAACCCAAACACTGGCTCTCCCCACCCGAATTCAATCTTCCTCACAGGAAACTGCTGCCCTGACGACACCACCACCGCCAGCGCATCTTCATTTGTGGCATAGATTCTTGCTAAAGCTGGTTCTGGACGATGATCCTCCACCCAATTTATTAACCCTAGAAAATGTTCTTTAGTTTTTGCAGGTTCACAGATTAACAAGCAGAAACTCAAGTTTAAAATCCCGTTCTTCATCCCTAATCTATGAAGCTAATCTGACGAGCACAAATCTGCTAATTGTTGTTTCTTCTTCACTTTTTCAGTTTGGTATTCGCATTTAAGGTTGTTCAACCCTTCTAATTTAGATGGGTGGGTCGAAATAGTTAGGGTTTATTTGGGAAGAATGATAATGTATTGCACTTTAATTGACCAAATATAATCACCTTCTAAATATTAGATGTGGAAGGTGAAGATGAGATTGAATTTTTCAGAAAATTGTTTGCCATCTTTAAAGATAAAGAAGATGAAAATGGTGGCTTTTAATAAGAGAGAGATGAAGAATTGGGTGTTAGGGTTAAGAAAATGGCCCATTGCAGTAAATATTCGTATTAGTTAGTTAGTTCAGGCAGAAAATAACTATTCACGCGCCCCATTGGTCGTGTTTCACACGTCCCAGAGGTGGTCAAAAATAGTGTGTAATTGACACACTTTAGAAAGGTTTGGTATGTAAAATGAAATCCGTGATCAACAAGTGTGTAACAAAAATTTGCTCGTAAGTTGGATGGATAAAATATGTATTTTGCCTTTCCCGAAAACACTGCAGGTTTCAATAATAGATGAAGCTAGATATCTACGATTACCTCACTATATCATATCCCATATCTTTAGTTTTGTTCCAAACAAACAATAGCAAATTCAAAATTTAAAGTTAATAAATTTTTATAGCAACCTCAAATTGATATATAATAATAATTGAATTTACAATTAAATTGCTTTAAGTGTTTGGTAAATTTTTAATGTATATACAAGGTCAGGGAAAAATATATTGAGTCACGTGATCAACTCATAGATTACATTGTAGATTCGTCTCTCCACAAATTAGATATACTACTTTTCTTACAAGTTAATATTGGGAAAGATAGATTAACGGACCTCGACGTAAATAACAACAACAACTCAGTATAATTTCACTTAGTGGGGTCTGGGGAGGGTAGTATGTACGCAGACCTTACCCCTACCCTGGGGTAAAGAGCCTGTTTCCAAATAGACCCCCGGCATCCTTCCCTCCAAAAACTTCCCCCCTTACTCTTGGGAACACTCAAACTCACAACCTCTCAGTTAGAAGTGGGGACCTCGACGTAAATGACTTCATGAAATCAGACACATCAATTTTAATAAATATGCTACAAATCTTTTGTAGATTCTACATTAAACATCAGTGATTATTGATTAGACGAGCACCGAAAGATTAGAGAAGCCCCAAAATATGGTGAAATCTAACAAGTCACACGATCGATCAATGATCCCTCGCCACCTATTAAAACAAAGAAAAAGATAAGTCAAGAAAGTCCAAATCCACGAGCTTGGTATTATAGCAGTGGGCAATTCAAGAAAAGGAGTAGCAAACATCGCACTCCCTATACTAATAATAATAGTCGCGCCTAGCAAGTAGCAATGCACAGGCATTGTTGAAGAATGCAGACCACATGGTCATGGTGAAAAACACTACACATTTCCACAAGTTCTGGAAAATTCACACCCACCCACATAATCGGATTCAAGATTTGTAAGTAGTGGATCACATGAGCAGGTACTGTTCAACTAGTACTTCATCAAACATTAATAATCTTAAAAGTTTAAGGTAAAATATATAATCATTTTTAATATATGACCAATGGATTATAATAAGCAGCGGAAGTAATCCCAGTATTAAAATCACATGTAATCTAGACAATTAGCATAAACGAAATTTCACGGGTTACCTCTTGAAACGTGAACATATCTCTTCTACCGCGTGAGCCTTCAGTTCCATAACTTCTCAATGGAATCTCCATCACCCGCACAATCGTGATCATCGAACGTTTCACGGCCTTCTACTGTGTTACCCAAATAATACTGAAAATAGCAATTTCGTGTGTTTCTAGGAAAACTTGGCTGAAAATTTCAGCCACCATGTACTCCTCCCTCTAGATGGAAAACCTTATGTATTTAAAGCACAAGTTTTAAATGTTAAGTCCCTTTTCCAAAACCTGTTGGGTTTTTTCTTCCAACAAAAGAAGGATTCCTTTATTTCCTATTATTTAGGCACATTAGGGGTCACATAATTTAATTAACAAGGCTCCAATTATGGAATTAATTTCTAATTTTTGAAATTAATATCTACCATAATTAATTATTAATTATTCCACTAAAAATCCGTAATTTACTGACAATTTAATTTATTGATTATTTCCTTTAGACTTTCGCTTAACTTATTTCATGTGTCGGATACAAAATCCACTGGCCGGGTTTACACATAAAAACTTATAAGCTTTCATAAAGGTGTATCATCAATCTCTAAACCGAGACATGGATTCCATCAACTAACTATTACTTCGCCAATGTACATTATTATTATCCAATTTAAAAGGCACATTGACCCACGAAAGAATCTCGTCTTTTAATAAATCGAAATAAAAATAATATACACAACTAATAATAATTATATCTGGATTAAGAGTATAAGTACATTTAACGGCTAGAGAGTTTATTTTATTAAGTCAGTATAAAATATTTATTTCTACTTGGTCCGTTCAATATACATAAAATGTACTAGCACAAGAAGTTGGAATTAAACCATTCCCATAATCAAGATAAATTATATTTAATCTTGTGCTACAATCATTCCTGATGGTTTGTCCAATTCCATCATTAGATTGTGAAATCAAACTTTATACTTATAAGAATCGATGATTTAATCTTCCGTGTATAAGCTAAACTCTATACAATAAACCATCTACTATATAAGCAAATGACACAGACTAATATATGATCTATTTACAACTTTATTACAATTGAGTAAACAGTTATTTCATAATAAATACCATATCTAAACCAAACTCATGGTTAATAATATATATCCTAACAATGACTTCTACGCCTAAATTTTTCAAATGAGATCATATGCATAACCTCTATGCCTAGATTTTTCAACTTTGTAGGTTAAAAATGGAAAGGGGATCAAGGAATAGTACGGGATTTTCGTGAAATTATTCACTTGTACCACAGTACCAGTATTAACTTTTGTTCTTTTTGTTGCTTCGTTTATTTTTCATGAATCACGCTTAATGCTAGAGCGACTCTAACTAATTGTAGCCTAGCCTAATACCACCATTTACCTTTGCTGGCCAGCTAGATATTACAAGACTAAGGCTCTTTTTTATTTATTTAAGAGATTAGATGTTGAATTTCCTACTTATTCACACAATTCTTTTTAAGGGATGACAAGCTTCGACATGGCGTTTTAGCTTGATAAACCGAGGCGAATATAGTCTTTCGGCTATGAGTAAATCCAAACACATAACTATGGATGCAGAGTATAAATATATGTATAAAAACTTACTAAAATTTTAAAAAATATTAAATTTAAATTCATAATTTTAAAAGTGTAATAAGTTCTGTACAAATTTTAAAAAAAGGGCAGGCCGATGTACAAAGCTCCTGTTATGCGCGTAGGGCCCAGGAAATGGCCAGATCACAAGAGCCTATTATGCGCAGCCTTATCCTGCATTTCTACAAGAAACTGACGCCAAAACCCTCTTAAATTTTTGTACAAACTTGAATCCATTAAATTTAAAATTTGAATTCGTATCTGCTCGAAAAGATGGTTCATGTACGACAGTGCGAGTAATGTATTATCTAGTCAATTGGATGATTGCTCGAGGAAGGTCGTTACTCAAGAAACTATTTGTTCCAATCAATTGTTGGCGAGGACGCACTGAAAGTTCGACTCAAGAAACTACGTGACAATATTAGTTGTTAATATTTAAGTAGTCCCAATAGCTGCCAAAATATCACCAAGTAAATCGCTAGCTATCTGAATCGCCCCATCTCCTCAAAGAATGAAATAAAAAAGATGAGAAAATAGAAAAACGAAAAAGGAAACAAAAAGAAAATTGAAAGCCCTTCTACCTTCGGCGCTGACCCACCTTATATCATTTAATGGTTCACTCCTTTTCTTTTTTCTAGTTGGTACATCCATAGATCTCACATGACTTCTAAAAATTGTCTAAGCACCTATTAATGACGAATATCATACATTTAAAATATAATTATTATTGGCGCAATTAAATCGTCGGGGACCAATTACAAGTCGATTATAAATTAAGGATTGAGACGTGATTTACTCTTAATAAATCCATGAGGGTCGGCCGGCCTTTAAAAAAAGGGAAAAGAAGATAAAATTATAAATTGTTATTTCATGCAATAAACAGGAGGTTTGGGTTCAAACCCTAATGGAGGCAAACAGATCTTGATAGTCTTTTCTCATTCGTTCAAACTTTGACGAATAAAGTTATCAATACATGTGTTGTATATCATTACAGAAATCATAATAAAAATAGGAACAACATGAAATCCAGAAGAAAGATGCAAAATAAAAATGATAGCTTGTAAATAGGTTTTATATTGAAAAATAGTAAGACACAATATTGTCACTAGCTATCTTAGACAAAAATCCTAACAGACTAGTCTTACAAAGATATTAAGTAAAGCAAGACTCAATTATCTCATAACTTACATCTCTAATACTCGACCTTCACAACTTCATATTAAGTGTTATGTCCTCGAAAATTTGAAGTCTCGCCATATCCTGCCCGACCACCTCTCCCCAATACTTCTTAGACCGCCCTCTAACGGAGGCAAAAAGATCTTGATAGTTTGTTCTCCTTTTTTCAAGGCTTTGATGAATATGGTTACTTGATACTTATGCGTGGGAAATAACATACAACAACAACAACAACAACAACAACAACTACCCAGTATAGTCCCACAATGTGGGGTCTGGGAAGGGTAATATGTAGACAGGCCTTACCCCTACTCCGAAAGGGCAGAGAGGTTGTTTCCAATCAACCCTCGGCTTAGTGAAGGAAAGGAACAACAAAAACAAAAACAAAAGAGTATTAGTAACTTCAACAGAAATAGCGTAAATAATTATCTAAACATAACAAACATAAATAAAATAGCATGCAATAATATCAGGCAACAACAACAACAAATAACTACTATAAGAAAGACACAATCCAATACACAAATCATCTATAAATAGCCCTGCCAAGCCTCACCCAGCCACAGAAAAAGAGTACGAAAAACCCTAGGGGCTCCTATCCTATAAAAATATATCCCATAAAATTAATCGATATATGCATAAATTAACCCGAACACTATGCTTATGGAATAAATTATGTTTGATCATGTCAATAGTCCGAAGAAGATATAGAGGTACATTAATAAGGAGGAGGGTCGGTGGTGAGAGGAGTTGGCTTTCTAGTTTGTAGGTGATGGGTGGTCATGGGGTAATAAATACAATAAGAAGATATCATAAGCTCTCCTTCATTTGAAATTTTTTCCTCACATAAATTATACTTTCACTACTTTGTCATTGACCTTGAGTGATGTATATATGCTGAATCACGAAACCTCTCTAATTTGTGACATAAAAAATGGAAATCCTTCATTTATCTCCTTTTTGTTTTTGCCTAACATCAGCTTGTCCATCTAAAATTTGGAAAATGCACATGTAAATATAGACCCATTCTAAATTTCCACAATTTTAACGCTCATTACTATATTAAATGAAGAATATTTACTTAATTAGCATTTATATGATATGACAATTATTCATTAATTCACTACATATGCATCTAAAAGAACTAGATTCAGAATATTCGAAATTCAAATTTAGGCTTTCTCCTCACGTAAAAATTGTTCCAGAATTTTAAATGAGTGAGTGTAAGTACATTATACCATTACTCCTTTGTCACAATGAATGCATATATAAATATATACACGACAAAAAAAAAAACTGGAAATAGTTACGAACTACATCGGTAAATTGCTCGTAGCTAACGGAAGTTTTTGATATTTTGTCACTAAATCGAATTACTTACGAAATTATCCATCATTAATTTCTGTTTTTTGTAGTGATATATCTTATAAAAATTAGAACTATAATATGTAATTTGAGGTAATGATAGTGAATGCAGTCGCACTTGTCGTAAAAGGTTCCAAAAAATATCTCTCTATATACACTGTGTTTCGACTAATTTAATAAATTGAAGCGAAATAAAAAATAAATAAATATAGAAACATTAGTTGTCGCATAAAAAGCAGAAGCAGAATCAGTTGAAATATTAAAGAGAACACTGCATCTCCATTAAAGCTAAATGTAGGAGCCTGCAAAAACACCTAATCCACCAATACAGCTATGCTTCCATAACAATATAACATGGAAGCTTAGTCGAAACATTGGCTGGAATGTTTTCAACTGAATAATATATCTTTATTTTTAGATTTGCAAAAACTAAAAATAGTTAAATAACTAATTCATTCTTTTTTCTTTTTCTTTTCGATTTTCATTATGATATTGTTACTATTTCTGTTAATAGAACTGCTATGTTGTCTTCTTTTCGCTTCTTGAGCCAAGAGTTTTTTTGGAAATAACCTCTTTATTTCCTCGGAGTATATGTAAGATTTGCGTATATATTATCTTTCCCAGATTCTATTATTCGAATTTTACTGAATCGTCGTTGTTGCTTTTTACAAGACTGGTTAAAATTCATCCCTTGATTACTTGCGGGACCTTATTTGTGAAATCTGGAAAGTAAATAGTTTATTAAGGGAAAATTAATTTTGTTATACCGGAAACTTTCTAGAATTTAAGATACGCAAAATCTTATGCATGTTATATTTAATTGGCTACATTAAATCTTATTGTTACAATTTAGAAAAAGAGTAGGGTCAAATCATCTCTTTCGTGTGTAGCAAAAAGAATTTATGCTACATTCATGGTCTGTGTAAAAGATAGTTTCATAAAAGTTGGTGCTTTTCCTAGATTAAAGGTGAGTATTCTGATGGGTAAGCGAAGATCATAAGTTAATATAATGGTTATGGATGGTTGTTACTTATTGTATTGTATTATGTTATTTCTTAAATTTTATTGTATCGTATCATTAAATTTATTATTGCGTAATAATAAAATCTAGTCTTTTTCTCTCATCTAACACTTTATTATTATTAAATAATTTTATTTTATCATTTATCCTAATTTTTTATATAATAAATTTATCATGTATCATAATTTTTCTTTATAGTATTACTAGTTTATTCTTCATATTGCTGGTGAGTGATATCATAAAAGAAGAACAAATCATACAATCTATCCAAATATTATATTCATCAAACGATACAGTACAATATAATACGATGCATTATAAAATGAAATGTAACAACCATCCAAATAAGCTGTAAGGGAATGAAATATTCTAGAAATCAGTTTACTTCAATCTAACTAACAAAATTCCAACAACAAATATTTTCCAAATATTACATAGTTTTAGGTATACTTATTAGAGAAGAATTAGTCCTGTTTCTTCTTTTTAATTGTTTGATTCGAAGAGGTGGTTATATATGTAAATTTAGTGGTTGCATTTTTCAATCGGTGGTGTACGTTCACTTAACCAAAATATTGGGGTTTCAACAATTTATTAGCTATAAATAGGAAGCCAAATTGTATGGAGTAAAACAAGGGTTGAAGAAAAACAATAAAAGTTTACTAAGAGGTTCAACCACCACCCAACTTTTCTTCTTATTTTCAGAGTCTCGGGAGGCAATGTTTTTAATGTAACAATGAATTCATTGATCTGTTACCTGTAATTACGTGTCTACGTCCTCAGCTTCTTTATTTATCTATCTACCTATTCTCTCCCACCAAATTTTGAGCATTCTCACGCTTTCCTCAAATAATCCCCTAGTCAAAAACTCAATCTCATTGGTCTTTTTCTTTTTCATTAGCCATTTGCAAATAATCAAAATCCAAGAACAAAGGAGAACAAGTTCAAGATTTTAGTGGCATTGGCACTTTGGAGCTTTTTCAAGCTAATGAGTGCCTCGCCAATATTGTAAAAACACAGGCTAACAACAATCTTAAAATTAAACTCATGGCCGCGTTTAAAGAAAATGCTAGATCAAGCCTTATACTAGCAGGGAAAGTGTTAAATGAAGCTATCAGTTTCCTTGTTTTCACTATCCTCGACATTCTTGATTTCCTTCTCTGTTACACATACAAAGTCATTGATTTCATTATTGAAGCAGAGTGGAAGCCTTGTTATTGTTCTTCAACAAAAGAAGCTATAACAAGTAGTGGTACAATCTTGGTGTCTGAACAAGGAGAATCAAAGATTGTGTGTCTGACATCTTCTAGCAAACTGCATCTTGAAGAGATTTCAGACACTCTTTATACTCGGCCTTCGTTAGTATCCGAAGTGTCAAAATCTACTGTAAATGAGCTCAAACGACGTAAATTGGACAATGCTGCTGTTATACAACAGTCTTCTGAGAGGTTGAAAAATGGAAGCTTACGTTCAACTTTCACTGTTAATTCTACCATTGTGGAAATGCTTCAAGGAAAAATTGGTGGTACGAAATCTCATGATCTTAATCCTAGATGGTCTGATTGTGATTGTAAAACTTGTAATTCTTGGTCATCTTCTAGCAAAGATTCACTTTTTGTCCGAGTTGATGGTGCCAAAGGTATAACAAAATAAGCTTAAAGCTTCTATTTCTTAAGTTTCTTTATTTTCTTATTCTTTTTTAGGTTAATTAACACATTCAAAATATGGCCAGAGAATGTGCAAGAAGATGTAATCTTCATTCATGGGTTCATATCATCATCAGCATTTTGGACAGAGACATTATTTCCAAACTTTTCAAAGGCAGCAAAATCAAAGTACAGGTTATTTGCAGTGGATTTGCTAGGATTTGGAAGAAGTCCAAAGCCAAATGATTCACTTTACACCATAAGAGAACATCTAGACATGATTGAGAAATCAGTTTTAGAGCCATACAAAGTGAAATCTTTCCACATTGTGGCACATTCCTTGGGGTGTATTTTGGCTCTAGCATTAGCTGTAAAGTATCCTGGCTCAGTCAAATCCCTCACCTTAATTGCACCGGTAAGCAGCTACCTCTTTTCAACATGTGACCAATTAATTATTAGACTATTATTTTAAAAAAATGGGATCTTTACCTAAATAGTAAGATATATTCGCGATTATTTTTCCTAGTCGGTATATATAAATTGTACACTTATTATACAACTATTATGCAATATTATACATTCGTTGGCAATTTTTGGTTTAAGTGATTGAATTAATTACAAGAGTGAGTTGCTCTAGTGGTAAACACACTCCGCCTTCAACCAAGAAGTTGTGAGTTCGAGTCACCCCATGAACAAAGTGAAGAATATTTGGAGGGAGGGAGGACCCCTACCCTTTAGGTTAACTACTTTATTTTATATTTGCTTGTGATGACATTTATTATGACAAAAATGACAGCCATATTTTCCAGCACCAAAGGGAGAACAAGCTACGCAATATATGATGAGAAGAGTAGCGCCAAGGCGAGTATGGCCACCGATTGCCTTTGGTTCGTCTATAGCATGTTGGTATGAACACGTAAGCAGAACCATTTGCCTTGTCATCTGCAAAAATCATCGTCTGTGGGAGTTTCTCACCAAACTTATTACCAGAAACAGGTGTGTTTTGCAAACATTTTCCTACCCACATTTACTTCTTGCTTTGTTCCACTTTATGTCCTGTCTCCTCTATACTTTGATTAGGCTTTATTGTCCAAACTACCTCAATTAACTATGACTTTTTTATGGTATTTAAATGCATTTATATGAGGTCAAAAATGGTCTCTTTATTTTCCAACATACAGATAGGTGTTTGAATTTGCCAAAGCGAATATAGCTAGTGGCGAAGCTCTTTGCCAGTAGGCTATGCAAAGGTGTTTAAAATATATTTTTTAATTTATAACACATAGTAATATTTTACCTTATACGTAATATAATTTTTCGACAAAAGATGTTCAGTTAATCATCCTTGGACCAATAACTTCGCCCCTGAATATAGCAACCAATTACTAGCAATATTTCACGTTTAATTAGTTGCATTTGCATACATGGCAATTTCATATTGTAAAAAAGTCATTTAACATGTCGAAATAACTTATTTTACTACTCGTGGCTTCAGAAATGGTTTAGAATCATGGAAATAAACATACCAACTGTATGCATAATTTTGGACCACACAAGAATTAAGCATTTTTAAGCCCGTAGCTAACATGTATTAGAAGTTAGAACCCTAAGTAGTGTGTGAAAAAGTTGCATTGGTACTTAAATGTTCTAGGGACCAGTTTGCCAACTACGATACTCGTAGTGCAACTATATTCTTAGGCTAAGAACCATTAAGGCCAACAAATAAATTTATTTTGTGCGTGCTCCTTCTAATGACATTACACCAATCAAAGTTCAAAAATCTAGAAACTTATTTATCATAGTCCCACTCCCTTGACTATATATCCTTCACATTTTTTTTCTGTGTTACAATTGAAGGGTGAGTTTTTCTAATCCGTCTCATTTAAGTTAGTCACATGGCGCACCAAGTAGCTTTGTGTTAGGTCGTAATTTTAGGTCTATGGTTGAGGTGTGCAGAGACCTATGCATATATATTGGCCCATTATTATGTGGACATTCATTTCAAACTTTAATACATAAATATGTCCTCAATGGGGAAAAAATGAAGAGATAGATATTTTATTTTCTTCCACGTAACATCTATTCTTGTACCAAACTAGGTTTGCTTTGTTGTTGTTGTTATACCAGAGGTGAAGCAAGAATTTTTAATTTATGGTTCTGCACCATAATTGTTTTATTTACTGAGTTCTAAATATACTATTTCAAATTGTTTTTATTTAATAAATTTTTTAATATAAATATAAGGTTTGGTCCAAAGTTATTGATTTCTATCGAACCGTAACAATAAGGGTGGCTTCGCCATGATCAATAGGATATTATCCTAACGAAGAAATACTAAAGGGCCTTCAATATTTGCATTAAATAATATGATACAGTAATAATCGGCACTCTTCATGTAGTTTCCCATTGCTGTAATAAATGTTTGTGCATCAAAGATCCAGAGAAAATGATCCAATGGGGTTTTCTTTATTAACTCAAACAACGACCAACCAACTACATCTACTGCTCCAACCTTTTCTTCCTTTTCTCATAATTATTTCTCGATTTATTTTTGTTGGTTTAGCAGCTAGCAGCATCTCTTAATTATTATCTCAATTACTCAGTTTCTATACATTTCAAATAATAACGTAGAAGAATTCTGAAAGAACAGTGACAAAGTTGTGTGGTACAAACGCCCTTTTCTGAATTTGGTAAAGACCAAACTCTTAAAAAGGACGAAACGTATGCATTCAATAGTCAAATCTTGTTGAGAAATGAGACACTTGCGTATCTATTCCCAGATTCATAGAATTCAATTTGATATCTTTTCCCTTCTCACAAATCTAGGAAAGATTCATTATAGTAAATAATTTAAACTTAATACAGTGACGATGTAAAATATATATCGTTGTACCTATTGTAACATGTCACTTGCCATGGTACATAGGCATCTATCCATGCTTGTTATAGCAACTTACGCGTAAAAAAAAATTGCGGGACAGGGTGAGTTGAAATTTTTCAGGTTAAGCTCCAACCCTCCACACGACCTGTCTCGTCCTGTCCTGCCCAGCCCCCTATTGCCATATGTATGTAAAAGTTCGTTGCATTGTTAGTATATAGAAGTTAAATTCGCTAGTAGAATCTGATGGAATATTGAATGCAGGATTAAGACATATTTAATAGAGGGATTCTGCTGCCACACACACAACGCAGCATGGCATACACTACACAACATAATTTGTGGAACTGCTGGAAAAATAGAAGGATACTTAGATATGGTAAGGAACAAGCTAAAATGTGAAATTACGGTGTTCCACGGCGAGGACGACGAGCTAATTCCGGTGGAATGCAGCTACAATGTACAGTCAAGAATTCCTCGTGCTCATGTTAAGGTGGTCGAGAAGAAAGATCACATCACCATAGTTGTCGGCAGACAAAGATCTTTTGCCAGAGAACTTGAGGAAATATGGAGTAATTCAACAAGCTAAGTTTAATTCTCAACTTGTTTGATGACACGAAGAAGTTCAAGAATTAATGTGCATTCTCCACCATCATTTTTATCACCATAAGTAAAAAAGTTCTATCTTATTTCAAATATTTGGACAAAAAGAAAGTCTGATTGGGCTAGTTTACTTTTTCATTTCTTTATTTTTATTTTTATTTCTTTGAATTTGTATGTGGAAATGAAAGCTGAATGTTTAGATAGTCTAGTATAAATATCACATAAAAAAGAGAAGATAATGGGATGTGATAATCAATGATTATATTAAGAGCAATGAATAGTCGAAAGTTTTATATTTATTTATTCTTTTGCTTTTACTTATATTCCATCTTATTAATTTTAGAATTTATTGTTTAAGTATTTGGCATATTCATACTTCGTCCTAATTAGCACCGTTCTAATTTCAAGAGTCAAACGAGTTTTTTTTTTTCCAGGTTTTATTATATCTTTTGAATATGTTAAATTATTCTTTTCGGTCCACAATAAGTTATTATTTTATTTTTTTTCTTTAAAATTTTGCCATTAATTATTTAGATATTCCAATGTGCCAAGATAACAATTAATTAAGGTTAGTTTAGTAATTTTTTTCTCTAAGAGTTCGTATTTCCTTAATGGGTGCGCTAAAAATAAAATAATCATTTATTATGGATCGGAGAGAGTATTAATTATTGTGATTTATAGTATTTTTTTAGTAATTTCTAAATATATAAATTTAATTTTAAAAAATATAAAGATTCTATATTTGAATTTGCAGTCAAATTAAATTTAAAAGTTTGACTCTCAAAATTTGAAATATAAATAGCAACAGAAGGAATACATTGCATTATCCTCTGTCTAGTTTTATAATCAACAATAATGGGAAACTGGGTGTAATGTTTAAAGTAATATTGAAGGAACATTTTCTTATCAACTCTATATGTAGCATCAGTCTTGCCAAAAAAATTCTTATAATCCCCCATCGCATTTTATGTATTATTACTTTAATTAGTCTTTTCAAAACAAAACAAAAAACAATACCTTATATATTTAAAACTAACTTAACTTTAATATTTCATTTAATATCGTTAATGACATACTTTTATGCTGCACAAATATCATGATAATATGCTTAAAACTACAAATTTATTAGTTTTTGTTTAAAAAAAATATCAATTACGAACTAATAGCTGACTTGAATTTCTTTTTATAAGATAAGACAAAGAAGCCAAAGATGAAATCGAAAGCAACTACAACTATTAGATGCGACATTTGTCTAACAAATCAATAAAGGTTCTTGAGCGAGGAGAGACTAAAAATATTACTACTATCAATGTCACTATTTTGTAATACTAAACATTGCGATTCCATCATTGTTAAGAAAATTGAATGCCAACCATATATATATAGATATAAGTGTCAGATATAGGAGTCCATCTGCCTGGCAATAAGCTAAAGATTTTAAATTAGTGGACCAAAGTGGTACTAATAAATAGTGTAGGGTCTGATCAAATGAATGAGAATTGCTGCTCTTGGCAGACCAGTATACTTGTGTTGCACAACAGCCACCAAACTTTAAGAATCCAACTAGTTTTTGCGTAGGGGCGAGCTTAGGGCTGTACATCATTTGGTAAATACCAAATTACAGTACTGAAATTAGAAATTTTAACGTTTGGTATTTTGGTATTTAGTATGATATTTGGTTTATGTTTTTAAAAATATTGATATTAGCTATAGTATTTGACATTTTAAAGTAAAATATCGAAATATTGATACCGTACTAAAATATATCTTATATTACACAAAATATGTATTATCAATTATAACATAAATATAAATAAATAAATTTTACTTTTCTTTATTCTTTAAGTTTATCAATGAACTCTAAACAAGTAACAAAATATTTCTAATAATTAAATTTATTCTTTTATGTACAAATGTTAAGCATAAAATGGGGGCAAGGTCTCTTTCTACTCATTATGGGTTTCCTTTTGAGATGAAATATTAAATAGTATTTGTCTTTTATATTTAGTGTTCTTGTAGGTTCAAGGAAAATTATGAGAGTTGAAATTATATCAGTGGAGTTTAATGGACGTTGTCCTTTATGTGGTGTAGGATCAAGAGAACTTGAGAGTTCGGAATAATATAAGTTTGAGTATATTACTGTATTTTATTTTGACATTGTACTTTACAATTGTCAAGTTTAGGTGACATGCAATATGTACTGAGTACAATATAACATGTCCTACAAGTAAAGTAAACAGCTCGTTCTAACCAGTTAAACTACTAGCTATATCTAAAAACATTTTCCATCGTTAATGTATATAATTTAATTTAATGTCATTCTCCTTCCTTTTCCATCTCTATCCTAACACTAGGTTACACCATCAAGTGTTCAAAATTTTGACCGTTCTCCACATCTTTTGGCATGTACTTAATTAAATATAATAAATTTTAGAATTTGTGTTTTGATCAACAAATAATTTGGAAATTAGCATTTATAAGCATTATCTCCAATCTCTTTAAGTGTGTGTCTATATATATATATATATATATATATATATATATATATATATATATATATATATATATATATATATATATATATATATCATTTTGGTTGATAAAAGAGGAGTTCCATATGACAGGAAGTTCCAAAAGATGATAATAAATTATATCGACAAAGAATTTATAAGAAAAATTAGAAATGAAAATAATTAAACTATAGTAGCTTTATATTATTGTTACTTTGTTGTTTACCAGAAAATGGACTTGGAAAATTATAACAGTGCGAGCTAGCGCTATATCCATTTGGTCACGTATTTGCTTGGTTTCTTGGTGTTGGCTAATCAGCGAAAATAATGAGGCACGCAATCCTCCTAATTTGCCTCATGCCCACACGCCTTTGTAATTTGACATAGTTGGCGAAAGAAATGACCTAACAGGCTAATACTTTGCCCTGTCGGCGGATCTAATTAACAATTATCATTCGAACTCAATAATTTTAATTTTTATGAGCGTGCACATGCATTGAAAAAGTTAATAAATGAGTACAAATAATATTTTTCAAACTCAATATATCAAATGGATTATGGTAGAATCTTGAACTCGCATACATAAGGATCAAATCCAAAATCTGTCTTCGGAAATTCAATACCAAGGCCTATTTCACGCTGTTAAAATAAACACATGATCAATAGCATATGTACAACTGTATTAATTTGTTAGCAATTAGTTGTAGAAGTAGAACTATATACATATATATATATATATATATATATATATATATATATATATATATATATATATATATATATATGTGTGTGTGTGTGTGTGTGTGTGTGTGTGTGTGTGTAGTGGTGTGTGTACAATATTCAATTTTTTAGAAAAATAGTTATAACTGATTTTCCCTCCAATACCTCTTCTTTTTCGATTCCTTGACCGAGCTTTCTCCACTCAACAATGGTGGAATTTAACATGGTATCAGAGCTCGAGTAGATCGATCGAATGTAGGGATTAATCAACTAATTCAATTTTTGAAAATGTCAGTGCGAACTTGAATCTATTTTCTGAAGATCAGCAATGGTAAATCTGAAAATCGATAATCCTCGCCATCCTCTGTAATTACAGCCTTCTAATAATCCTGGCAATGTCATCATATTGATGCAACTGAAAGGAATTGAGAATTATTCAGTTTAAAGAAATGCGATGGGGATTGCATTGCGAGCAAAGCGCAAGCTAGAGTTCATCGATGGGAGCTGTACAAAGGCACAATTCACTATCGATTTGGGGGACGAATGAGAGTGAGTGAATACTATTGTGCTGACATGGATTATGAATACGATATTATCAGAATTGGTAACTGGAAGCGTATATGCTAATGATGCTCATGAGGTTTGGCTAGATTTGCAGGATAGGTTTGGCAAAGTCAACAGATTTAGGATTTATGATCTTCAACGAGAGATAGCTACCATTTCTCAAGGTACATCTAGCATCTCAATATACTATTCTAGATTGAAATCAATGTGGGATGAATATAGTTCCATGATACCTTCACTGCGTGTTACGGCTGGACCAGGGATTTCAATGAACACTTGGAGCATTAGAAACTTTTTCAACTTTTAATGGATTTAAATGAATCTTATAATTTAATCAAAAGTCAAATTCTACTTTAATCTCAATTACATTCTGTTAGTCGTACCTATGCAATGCTAATAAATAAAGAAAATAAAAGAAGAGTATTTGAGACTAATTCACATATAAATGTTACAAATGAAGTGAATGATTCCACAATTCTTATGAGTTCTAGAGACAATCCACCAAAGTTTAAAAAGTTCCATAGTTTGTATTATGAGTATTGTTGAAACAAAGGTCACACAAGTTGGTTGGATATCCATCTGGCTTCAAAGGTAAGAGACCATAGCATTATAGGCAAGCTAACATAGTTGTGAGTGATAACAACTTTGGTAAATGTGCTGCTGCAAATGAGGATAATGTTGGGATGAACCAAGTTATGCTCAATTTCTTTATTGAAGAGAAATATAACCAGGTCATGAAGATGATAAACAAGGATAAATCAGAAGAACATGCAACAAATATGGCAGGTAATGATAATTCATAATCACTAAAGAACTTAACTAATTTCTGGATTGTAGATACTGGTGCGACTGACCATATGGAATCTGGTAGTGAAATGTTGAAAAAATGACTGGTTTATCTGATTCAAGGAGAGGTTATGTGAATCTACCAAATGGTAAGACTGTACCTATCATCTATAAAGGGAGTTACAATGTTACAGACAATGATGTTATACATGATGCATTGTGTGTTCCTAGTTCTAATACAACCTGCTGCCAGTGTCAAAATTAACTAAGGAGCTGCAATGCTCAGTTAATTTCTTCCCAACATTTTGTGTCTTTTAGGACCTATACACTAGGAGAGTGAAGGAGATTGGCAAGGAAGAAGGTAGATTTTATCTCATGATCCCAATAGAATCTAACAAGAACAAAATGGCACAAAGGATCAGCAATTGTCTTGTGGAAGGAATGCAGGCAAAATTTACTACTTGGCATAAAAGACTTGGGCATGTGCCAGTTAGAGTCATAAAGTAGTTAGGTTTTCCTAAAAATAAGAAATTTTCTAATTGTGAGCTCAATAATTGTACTATATGTCTTTAGCTAGACAAACAAGGAAACCATTTCCTTTGAGTAGCAGTAGAGCTGAAGACATTTTTCATATGATTCATGTGGATATTTGGGGTCCATATAAAGTGCCTATATACAATGGAAATAGATACTTTCTAACTCTTGTTAATAATAATTCCAAGATGATTTGTATTTTCTTAATGAAATTGAAAAGTGATACTGTTGTTGTGTTGACATTTTTTCTTTAAATGGTATATACATAGTTTGGGAAGAATGTGAAAGTGCTAAGAACTGATATGTGACAGACCCGGCCAATCATCTCATGACTTACTGCTCTGTTTCTACCATTTATGCTTCTAATTGCTTTGGATATTGGTCCTATATATGATCTAAATGATTGGGTTGGGTTCGGAAAGGATTTGGTAAGGTTAGAGACACTTAGTCTCTTTTAAGGAAGCTTAAGTTAGAAAAGTCAACCCGATGTTGACTCATGTGTTAGAGGGCTTGGATGTGAGTTATGATGGTTCAATTATCTTCGGGAGGTGATTTATGACTTAGGAGCATGATTGATATAGGGTTTGGAGGTCCGGAGTAGATTTAGGCCTGAATTGGCGAAGTTGATATTTTGGCAATTTCCGGTAGGTAGGTGAGATTTTGATATAGTGGTCGAAATGGAATTCTGAGAGTTGGAGTAGGTTCTTTGTGTCATTTGGGATGTGTGTGTAAAATTTCAGGTCATTCGGACGTGGTTTTATTGGGGTTTTGATCGAAAACGTATTTCGAAAGATTTTAGAAAACTTAGGCTTGAATCCGATGTATTTTGGGTGATTTAATATTGTTCTAGGTATTATGATGATTGGAATAAGTTTGAATAAGGTCTTGAGATATGTTGGTTCCTTTAGTTAAGGTCCCGGGGGCCTCAGGAGCCTCGGGTGAGTTTCAGGTGTTCATTCAGATCATTTGGGAGTTGGAAGGATAGCAGAAATTGCAAGTTCAGGTGTTGCAGAAAATTGCCCTTCATGAACGCATAGGGTGTCTTACAATCGCGTAGAAGGATTTGAGGAGGGCGTCCAGTTGTTCTTCGCGTTCGCGAATGGAGGCTCATGATCGCATAGTATAGGGATGTTGTTCATTACGAACACGGTAAGGTAGTCGTGTTTGCATAGAGTTAATTGGACCTGCGTATTGGCTGGACTTTTGTGCATTGCAAACGTGGAGATTCGTCCGTGATCGTGTAGTGTTATTTTGTTTGGGCATCGCGTTTTCATAGGCCTTTTCGCATTCACATAGAGTTATTTTGGAAGTTGAAGAATTTGTTCTTCGCGATCGCGATGAAGAAAATAAGGCCTGGGCAGAATGTTTCTGAACCCATTTAGTTCGTGAAGGTGGGGTTATGTTCCTCCATTGTTGATCATTTTGGGAGCATTTTAAAGGCGATTGAAGAGAGATTCAAGGGAGAAACGTTTGGAGGTAAGATTCCTTGTCTAGAACTCGATTATTATGTGAATTCCACCTAGAAATCTATGAAATCTAAGCCTTAAATTAAAGAACTAGGGCTTGAAAAATTTGAGAACTTTTGATATGTATGAACTCATGGGAAAGATGAGGGATCTGTTGGTGTAAAAAATTTTGAATTTTGAGATGTGGGCCCAGGGTTGGGTTTTGGTATTTTTGGTATTTTTGGTATTTTCCGATTGTTTTCGCTTGGGCTTCATTTCCTTAGCATATTTTGACGCAGTGACTATGATTTTGAGTAGATTCAACGTGAGTGGGGGCCGATTCAAGAGGCAAAAACATCAGGGAGTAGTATTTTCATCGGTTTGAGGTAAGTAACCATCGTAAATCTGGAACTGAGGGTGCAATACCCTAGTATTTGACTTGTTTTGATAAATGCGGTGGTACACGTGATAGGTGACGAGCTCGTGAGCATAAACCAGTAGGGATTGTGACTTGGTCTATCCCGTAGCGACTTTTAAGCCGCTTATTTGATTTGGAAATGTTATATTATTTTGTATTTTGGATTCTTATACTAGACTATAGCTATATGCCATGTTTGGGGCTTTGTGCCGACCTGTAGAACACCCTTAGGGGTATTTGACTATTTTTTTCCTCACTTGGCTTGCTAAAAGCATATCTTCAGTCATGGTTTACCTGTTTAAATGTTAAAGGTTTTATCACTTTACTCCTAAATATGAGGACTGTTTGGGCTGAGTTCCCTAATTTCTGTTGTTATTTCTGAGAGGCTGTTAGGCTAAGGACTGAGGGAGGTTGAGAATCCATTTGTGAGGATATAAGTGTGGGAGTTATGGATCAGGCTGCATATATATACCAACAGATCTCTCATTCCCACGAGTTCATACATATCAAAAGTTCTCAATATGTACATACACATATATACATATATACATATATATATATATATATATATATATATATATATATATATATATATGTATATATATATATATATATATATGTATATATATATATATATATATATATATATATGTGTGTATATATATATGTATATGTACATATTGAGAACTTTTAATATGTATGAACTCGTGGGAAGATGAGAGATCTGTTGGTGTAAAAATTTTTGAATTTTGAGATGTGGGCTCAGGGTTGAGTTTTGGTATTTTTGGGATTTTTGGTATTTTTTGATTGTTTTCGCTTGGGCTTCGTTTCCTTAGCATATTTTGACGTAGTGATTTTGAATAGATTCTACATGAGTGGAGGCCGATTCAAGAGGCAAAAACATCAGGGAGTAGTATTTTCACCGGTTTGAGGTAAGTAACCGGTGTAAATCTGGAACTGAGGGTGCAATACCCCGGTATTTGACTTGTTTTGATAAATGCGGTGGTACACGTGATAGGTGACGAGCTCGTGGGCATAAACCAGTAGGGATTGTGACTTGGTCTATCCCGTAGCGACTTTTAAGCCGCTTATTTGATTTGGAAATGTTATATTATTTTGTATTTTGGATTCTTATACTAGACTATAGCTATATGCCATGTTTGGGGCCTTGTGCCGACTTATAAAGCACCCTTAGGTGTATTTGACTATTTTTTTCCTCACTTGACTTGCTAAAGGCATATCTTCTGTCACGGTTTACCTGTTTAAATGTTAAAACTGGTTTTATCACTTTACTCCTAAATATGAGGACTGTTTGGGCTGAGTTCCCTAAATTCTGTGGTTGCGCCCGAGAGGCTGTTAGGCTAAGGACTGAGGGAGGTTGAGAATCCATTTGTGAGGATATAAGTGTGGGAGTTATGGATCAGGCTGCATATATATATATATATATATATATGTGTGTGTGTGTGTGTGTGTGTGTGTGTGTGTGTGTGTGTGTGTGTGTAACTTGCAAAAGAGTGAGTCAACTGGGAAAACACCGTTCGAGCTTGCAACGGGTCAACAACTGCAAACTCCCCACTCACTGCCAATAACATCTGAAGGAAGGAGTTTGGGCACCTATCACCTTGCCAAAGGATTCGAGGAGCAGTTAGACACTGCAAAATCTCACCTAGCCAAAGCGGCTAAGCGGATGAAGAAATTTGCTGACCGGTCCCGACGCCCCACAAATTACAAAGTTGGAGACTTGGTGTTGGTGAAATTCAACTCGAGGCAATTTAGGGCACTAAGGGACTTAAATCACAGTCTAGTGGCAAGTATGAGGGACCATTCTGAATCCTTGCCAAGGTTGGTAAGATCTCTTATCGGTTGGAACTACCACCAGTCCTCAAAATTCATCCGGTCTTCCACGCTAGTGTTCTCAAGCCCTACCATGAAGACAAGGAGGATCCGACTCGGGGGCAAACGAGTAGACCGCCCATTACAGTTACTGTCTCGCATGACAAAGAGATAGAAAATATCATTGATTATCAGGCAAAGCAAAGACAGGGTCATCCGGAAAAGACCATGTTCCTTGTCCACTAGAAAGGACAATCCCTAGAAGAAGCTACATGGGAAAGGTACGAAGACCTATGGCGGTTTCAGGACAAGGAACCGAGTTCATACGGATGCAGGATGCGCCGAGGTCGTCGCATCATCAGGTGGGGGAACATGACACGTCCCGCGCCAATTCCATCCAAAATCTGCGCCCAAACGTGCCCAACGCCCCAACACCAGCACCAGCACCAGCACCAGCATGCGCTAGCAATATATATATATATATATATATATATATATATATATATATATTGGATCGGGCTGCATGCCGCAATGATATGACGCTTGGGCTCCTCCGAAGTTTGCACACCTCCAATAAGCGTAGTTGACTATAAATATATGGATCTGGATGCACGACGCAATGATTACTATGGTTTTTATCATTATGAGATATAAATGAGCCGAGCACTGAAAGTGAGTACTAAGTGACGAGAGTTGAGTCATGAATAACTGAGAGGCTGCCCGAGGGTCCATATGCTGAGTGATTCTTTGCCCGAGTAGCCTTATTATGATGTTCCTACTATTTCTGTCTTCTTTTAAATAAGCCTCAGTTGGATATATTGCTAAATAACTGATTTCATTGTTTTAAATTGGAAATGATGATTTTTGTGACATAACTGATTTTAAAATTATATGTTTTCGAACTGCTTGTCACTGCCTTCAATACTTATTTACTTTAGTTACTTACTGAGTTGGAGTACTCACTTTACTCCCTGTACCCTATGTGCAGATTCAAGTGCCCGAGCAGCCGAGTGAGAGCTTTCCAGTTGCTCAGCATTTGCCAGGGATTTCGAGGTAGCTGCATGGCATCCGCAACCTTGATTTGTCCCATTTATCTTATTTTCTTTCCGCACTTTTCCAGACAATTTATGTAGTGGATATTTCAGACTTGTATTAGAGGCTCTAGACTTGCGACACCAAATTGTTGGGGCTTTCTAGTTATTGTTATTTTTACCTTCCGTATATTTCTACTATTTTAAGACTTATGATGAATTTAGCATTTAACACACGTGATAGAAAATGGCCTAATGTTAAAGTGAAATTGGGTTGTGGTTAGTTAAATGGTTGGCTTGCCTAGTAGTGTGATATGCGTCGTCGCAACCGATATTTGGGGCTGTGACAAGTTGATATCAGAGCCTAGGTTACATAGGTCTCGCGAGTCATGAGCTGGTTAATAGAGTCTCACGGATCGGTACGGAGATGTCTGTATTTCCTCGATAGACTATAGAACCTTTAGGAAAAATTTCATATTCTTGAAATTTTTGTCGCGTGAATTGTTGATTTGAGTACTGAACTTCTGTTATTCCATTCTCTCACGGGTAGAACGAACGACCGCCAGTACCACCAGCTGGGGCCACTAGAGGCCGAGGTCGCGGTCGAGGCCGTGCAGGGGCAGTGCAACTAGAGTAGCACCGACAGATCCTCCATCTGTCTCAGTCCCTGATCAGGTTCGAGATATGGATGGTACAACAACACCAGCACAGGCACTAGTGGTGCCTATTATGATTTCAGGCCTTTAAGAGGCTTTAGCTCAGATCTTAATAGTGTATACTGGTTTGCTCAAGCGGTCTCAGCTACTATGGTCGCAGCTACTTCTTATACTAGGGAGGGATCCAGACCCCCGTTGCTCGCACACCTGATCATGTTATTCAGGGACTCCAGACACCGGGGGAACCTCCGGCCCAGCCGGTTACACCAGCTCAAAAGTTTGTGGTACTAGTTATGCCGGATGATGAGCAACATCAACTTGAGATGTTTGGTAGACTCCAGCCTCCGACATTCAGCAGTGTAGAGGGCGAGGATGCCCATAGTTTCTTGGATAAGTGCCAGCGGATGCTTTGAACAGCATGGATTCTTGATACTAGTGGACGTTGCATTTACTACCTTCCAATTTTCTTGGGCAGCCTTCACTTGGTAGGAGGCGTATAAGAGGTGTAGGCCTGTTGGTGCAACGCTCCTTACTTGGCAGCAGTTCTCTATTCTCTTCCTGGAGAAGTATGTACCATAGTCGCTCCGAGAGGAGCTTCCAGGCTGTTTGAGCGGCTGCATTAAGGGGAGATGACAGTGACGCAGTATGAGATGCGGTTCTCTAAGTTAGCCTGTTATGCCGTTTGGCTGGTTCCCACTGTTGATACCCAATTTTTTTCGTCTATTTTTATATACAAAATACTTTCAAATACTATATATACTCATATATATGTATGCCTAAGTGCTTTAGTATTTTTTCTAATTTTTAAAAGATTTTTAAAATCAATTTATTGTCCATTATAACTGTATAAAAACCAATAATTATTTCCAAGATTATCATCTTTGTGAATAGGTTATTTTATTCTCATATTTATACCAAAATATAGCTAGAAATAATTTTTAAATAATTTTATAAATATATTTGGTATTTTAAAAAGTCAAATTGCATATAATTGTAATTTTAGCATATTTTGAGAATTAATAACATTTTATAAGTAGGAAATTGGTTCCAATATTATTAACTTAATATTTATATGTTATTAACTGATCAAACACTTTCAATTTGCTTTTAAAATTAGTTTTACTATTTTTATAAAATAGAAAGGGAAGAACTTGCTATTTAAAATCTAACATATTTTTATTCCAATTATAGCCAATTTTGACCCCATCTAATTGACCCAATTTCAACAAGCGAACCCAATTTCAATTTAACCCACCCCTGACCTAACTAAACTAGCCCACCTGGCCATTTCCTTTGATCCAGGCTGTTGATCATTTTGATCAACGGCCATAATCATTTCTTGCCATTTTAATTCACCCACACGCCTAAACCTAACTTGTTTCACTCAGAAATGCCACCCTGAGACCCCTTCGTCTCTCAAAATCTCTCGAATATTCTTGAAACCCTAATCGTCTTATATCATTTTCAACCTCCAACTCACCGGAATCCATGGCCTCTCAGGACATGGATGGCCTATTCTCACTTCCCATTGCTCTTGAACGCATGGTGTTCGAAGTTTCGAGGTCTGACCTCGATGTTGTCTATTCAGATCTTCTCCGATTCAAGGTTCTATGGTTTCTCGGTTAGCTCCTGCGTATCCAAAGCATTTCGAGCCTGGTTCTGACTTATCTAACTCGAGATCAGACCTTTTCCAAGCCTTTCTCGTTTTAGGGTTCCTTTAAAACCCTAACTATTCGAGGTTTCTCTGATTGTCTTCTTAAATCTAGTCTATATCTGTTCTTTACTTGAGTTTTGAAAATGTTTTCCCGATCTTTTTCTTTTAAAATTATTGCTATTCGATTTAGGGTTTCTGAAAAGCTCAAAATGTTTCTTTGACTTTTCTTTTCGTTTTTCTTTGTGTATATTTGTCGCGCATGTGCTTCTGCTGCCTTCTTGTGTTTGTGCTACTATGTATGTTCTTCTGTGCCTTGTCTTTCTACTATGTTTTACACCATGCTCGCATGTTCCTCCTGCTATATTTTTCCTATATGTCTTGTTGATATACTTTTCCGATATCTTTGTTCTCCTACTGCATGTATTTCCTACTAAGTTCTTAAGTTCTTTGTTTGCCTTTGACTGGACCTTTATTTGAGTTCTTTTTAAACGTGTTTTCTTCTAACTGTTCTCTTACGTGCTATACTACCTCTTTTGCTCTTTTGAACTTATTTGAGTTCCAAGTTTCTTAAACACATGCTCCTCTTACTCTCACTATGTTTCCATTTAGTTTCTTTACTATGTTACTTCAAACTTGCTATTATATGTATTTGTTTTCTCATAAGTCTCTGAAAAGAGACCTCTGAGCCTGTTTCAGTTATTTGTCTTCTCATCTCTGTATCTGGTTCGAGTTGAAACCCCTAGGATAGGAGGGAGGGGGGGTTGGCGAGTTTGATCTTGTGTTTGGACTAGGGTTCTGTTTTGGAACCCTGGACTCTCTCAAACTCTTTCTGAGTCTATGTACTAAACTTGAACCTCTTTTTTTATGAATCTGAACTCCTCTATACTAGACTCTTATGATTAGCATGACAATTCTTTCTTGTTTAAGCATGTCTATATGCTTTTATATGTGTGTTGAACCTTTCTTCAAAAGGCTTTCCAATTTATGGTTGATTCAGAATGTTTTTTCTAGGTTGATTGATTGTTACTGATTTTCTTTAAGTAAAACCTTTCCTTACCTTTCCTGACTTGGTTCATTCGTACAAAACCTGCAATTTGGATTTCTTGGTTGTTAACTGATTCCCTTTCCTAACTTGCACAAACTGTGTGCTGTCAAACCTTGTCCTTAAACAAACCTTTATGTATTTACCCCTCTTGTACTACTTCGAAAAAATGTTTGATTGACCCATTTCCTTAATTATTTTGCCCATTTGAAATCAGAATCCCTTAATTAAATGTAGACCTTATTTAATTGATTTCAAAACTATTTTTCTTACCTATTTCTACTTGCTTTCTGCACTATAAAGAGCGCGACCCTTCTACACTTTCAGACACATTACTGACAACACACCTTGAATTCCACACTTTTACACACATAATCTCATTGCTTTCTTCCAAGAACTTCTGATTATTTTCTTACAATTTGACTTTAAAAGACTACTTTCGTTTCTTGTTTCCTTGAGGCTGGTATGTTCTAATTTGGTTTTCAGCCTCACCCCCAATGTATTTATTTTAATACTTCTACAATTATGTTGCTGTCTATGCTTAGTGTTAAATATGTATGATGTTCTCTTTTCATCTGTTTCTGCTGTGAGTACCTGTGTCCCTATCCCCTTCTATGTGTTTGAGTTAAAGTTCAGAACATGGAGACAACCAAATTGTTTCTCATATCACGTGACCCTTTGAGGGGTCCTAACTCCTAAACAATGTGGCTAACAGGCTGGTTGGTGTGAGCCAACACCTTCAATTGCTGAGTATGACCACCAGCCTTTCTTGGCTTTCCCCATAATCCTTTCTATTGCACTCACTCTCACTCTTAGTTTCTAAGTTCTTCCCCCCTCCTATGAGTCTTGATTTGGGACCCTGAGTTCCCTCTAAACTTGGACATTTTAGGGTTGGCCCTTCCACATTGCATTGTAATTCAAATATTTAATAAATTTGGGTTTAAGCACTGCCCGGAGTCCATGAGGCTCTTGGGAACTCTGACACACCCAAAAATGAGAAAGGCTTTGAAAATTCGATCTTTGGAGTTGGTTTACTTCATGATTTAGATAGAAGACTGAATCAAGCTCTCCTTGGTTGGAAATTTTCAGTTTTTCTGATATAAGTTTACTTCTTTTTCTTATTTAATTCTGGATTTGAATAATCTTGTTATAACTATTGGGGTTTTTTGTGAAAAGGGGAGGGTATATCATGCATGAAAGGGGTAGATATCATGGATTTAATACGTTTTAGTCATCATGTCCTACTTTCAGTTCTTCATTTTTCATATAGAGAACATGTTTATAGGTTCTGCACTTCATATAAAAATCCTGTTTATAGGTTCTATATTCTCATATAGAAACCATGTCTATAAGTTTCTACACTTCTGCATTTATAAGACCATAGCTTCCTGCATTATATATAGAAACCATGTCTGTAGGTTTTTCATATTTCTGCATACAACATAGATAACATGGCTATAGGACTTCTTGAATTCTGTATATACATTTATCATTAAGCAAACATATTTATAGGTTTGAATAACAAACAATATTCTACACACCATGCCTATAGGATTTCTATACTTTTATTTCGACTGCAAAAGTTTTAAATCATTTAACACCTAGAAAGCATGCATATAGGATATCATGACTAAATCCGAATCGTCTATTTTGTCTAAGTCCAAATCGGTAAACAACATTTCTTAATATCTACAGAGCTTATACTTTTGTGCAACCAACAAGACTTCTTCTTTTTGAATTAGTACGCTCATGCATTGTTAGATATCATGACTATAGGTTTTTCCTATTCAAGCCATAGGGTGAATTAGCTAATGGAATCAGACTTTGTTTAAATTCCAGCGAGCAGGCTGGTCTGGTTTGGGTTTCTTATCTAAATGTAATAAATCAGTCTGCATACTGTTTCCCTTTAGTTTAATTAAGACCATAACTTGTATGTGTTAGACATGCTGAACGATCTGTCTTTAAGTTGAGGAGGCCTGTTTGAGCCTTTAATTGTTACGTGTTTCCCCGTACCTGCTTTACATGTTTTGATTGTCGCCTTAAAATTTTATCCTTTTAAACCACAAAAGCCAAATCTCCCTTCCCTTTAGGACTAATAGTCCCAAATGCCTCCGGGGCTGATAGGATTTGGGACAGGTAGTAGCATGCAATAGGAGAACGAGACCATTCCGCATTTAATACTTTAACATGGTGGGAAAGAGTAGATATAGATATGATGACCACGCGATAACACCACGTGTATAAACGATTACTGGGTGTTGTGTGGGGTGATCCATATTATTTATAAACCTTGGACCCCCTTTCCCTTACTTGTTTATTTTTAGAATTTTAAAAACTGCTCAATTTTTCAGCTTCTTTAACTTCTTTTACTTTAATTGCTTGCAATAATTATGTGAAAACCCCTTCTCTTTACTTGTATATTTTCAGAACTTCAAAACTACTTTCTTCCTAGACTTCAGCTTATTTAACTTCTTTGCTTGCAACCATTATGTGAAAACTACCACGTATTTGTAATTCTTGCTTGTTTACTTGTCATTTGCACTTAAAGCCATAATTATAGCATGGCCGGGAACCATACTAGTAGATCTCGAGGGGTTCCTAATACCTTCCCATTGAGATAATGTCAAGCCCCTACCCATTCTTTGGTTTTTTAAATCAAAATTCTTCTTAGTGTCCTAATGCTCTTAATCATTAGGTGGCAACTCTTCAATTCCAACCTAATTCCCAAAAGAAAAAGAGGTGTCCACCCAAATGTCATAAACCCGATTTCGCGAGAAAAAGGGGGCATCGATAGCATGGCGACTTCGCTGGGGATTTCTTTAAGACTTTTACCATTTCATGCTATTTGTGACTTTATGCTTATTTATATATCTTTGTTTGTTTAAATGCCTTTAAGTACTTTTCCTCTTCTACCTCGAAACTGACTTGGCTCTTTGTCTCTTTTCCTTATTTCTCTTAATGCTTTCCTTTATCGCTTTCCTTTAATACTCTTGTAAATTATAAGAAACTATTGTAATTATTACTTTATGAATGTGCAAATACGTGACAACTTGTTAGTTATTGTAACTACATATTCAATATTATATTCCACTTGTGCCAAACAAAATACCATAGCAAAGTTTATAATGAGTGGTTGCGCCCTTTCGATATTATCAACCCTAAATCTACCAATGGCATATTTGAGATAAAACCAGTAGATCAACGGTGTAGTCGACGGCTCCGTGCCTTTCCCACTTGTGTTGTCCGCTCAAGGGTACCAGTATAATACCCCATAGAAACTATACTCCGTTTAATCGTGCGTACATCACTATCAAAACCTAGCCGAGTCAATTGTGTTGTCCGCATAATGAATTTTTAAGATAGCCTTGTCCAAAGTCCACTAGCTTTCCTTGAAACCCAAACGGACACTACCATGTTTTGTGCATGTATTTGGAGAACTAAATTCTTCTATGCCAATTATTGGTATTTAATAGTCCAGTCTGGTAGGGGTAAGGGCCTAACACTTTTGTCTTGCAGAAAATGAGGTACGAAGTTCCCAGATTCAGCATAGTCACCAACATCCATCCAAAATTGCTAAACTGGTGGGAAGATCTTCATTAGTGATCAGGCTCTTGTCCAAAAATACTTGGGAAATTTACCTTCCCTTCTGGAAATCCAACTCAACAACAAAATTATTGAAGCTGCTACCTTGTTCTGGGATTGCGATAGGTCTGTGTTTCACTTCTGAGAGATTGAGATGACACCCATGCTAGAGGAAATAGGAGGACTGGCTGGTATACCGTGGGAATCTCCGGGTCTATTAATGCTAGAAAATCACCAGGGTAGAGGTTTTCTCAAGATGATGGGTCTAAAGAAGAATCCAGACTTAACATGTTTGAATGAGTCATATATTCTCTTTGACTACTTGTATGAGAGGTACGGTCAAAACAAATCTTACCGTACTTATTCGGACGAGTTCGCCTTTACATCATTGGGGCATATTCATCGAAAGATATTTGTTTTCAGGTTCTGTTTCTTTGGGATGACAAAGTTTTCAATGAAGAAAGCAAGGATCCATACCAGGCTAGCCATGGTCACCAAAACCTTAATAGAGGGAATTGGTGGGCAACCATTTAGCATAGTGCCCATGATCATCACAGACATATATCGAGCCTTGGAGAAATGTCAATAGGGAGCCAAACACTTTGAGAGTTGCAACTTGCTACTCTAACTCTAGCTCATGAAGCACGTCCAAAAGGGTGAATATAGATAGGAGATTCATCATAGGGACAGGGACGATCATATAGCCTTCCATCAGCCAAGGAGAATGAACTACATACCCAACATGTTTTCTCAGCCGGAAGATGCCAAAGAATGGGTAGAACTGTTTGAAAATGTGAAAGAGGACCAAGTACAATGTTTGAGCATATGATTTTTGACCGGTCGAAATAAGCTTTAATAGAACTCTAAAAATGTAGGATTTTTCTTGTAAATGTTAGGATTTTAATTTTTAGGATCTGACTGCATGTGCATGTTTATTACTACTGCGTGTTTAGGATTAATTAGGATTTAATTGTTAAATAAATTAGTTTTTACAAATTAAAAATCAAAAAAATATATACATAGACATTTCCGGTATTTGAAATTATCCTTGTGTAATTTTGACTTAGTTTAGTTAAGTTTATTTGTGATTTTTGGTTTTTAAATACCATTAGTAATTAATTTTAATTAAAATAAAAAGACAAAATAATATATGTGTATATATATAGGCAGCCACTCAGGCTGGACACAATTGGGCCAGACCTGAGTGGCCCAATTTGTTCCTTCTCTAAATCCATACACGCCCAGCCAAAACGACCAGTCCAATCCATACATCCACTAAGCCAAACGACACCGTTTTGAGTCCCTTCCATCGCAACCGTCGATCCCCACATGATCCAACGGCCACGGAAGCATCTCCACTTATGTATACATATGTCCAAACACTTTCAGTATACACATGACCAAACTCACCCTCCTCATATCTCCAACGCCGACCATTGACTACCCCGTCAACACCCACTGATCACCCCGTCACCAGCGTTGACCACTTGCTGACCACCCTACTGCCGCCGCCGGAAATCGCCTTACGGAGGCGGTCGACAACCAAACAGACCTAAAATTACACCCCTTAATCAGCACGACCTCCTCTACCCTGTCCCACAACCAGTTCCCTTTAAATACCACCCCCTCCGTCTCAAATATCTCTTTAAAAGTGGCCAGAAACCCTAACTCCAGCAACCCCCATCCTAAAGCCCCATCCTAAAGCCTCCCAAAACTACATCACCAAGGTACCTTGACCTCCCCGTTCCAACCATGCACATCACCACTCTCAACTCACCATGGAACTCCGCAAATCCAAATCTGAAGATTAACCCTAAATCCCAAACTTGCTAAAAATGGTTGAAAACTCTACTGGAAAGTCCCTGAACCCCCTTGACCCTAACCATGCCACCATTGAATCCCAAACAACCCCAGCCACTGAAGAATTTCAAATTTGAGATCTCACTGAGGTCTCAGGACTAGAAAACCCCTCCCCTGAGATGTGAAGCTGATTAAACACCACCTTAGAGGGTTCAGAACCCCTATGAAAGAACAGAGGTCCAATTCAATTGTTTTTAAAAGGCGAACAAGAAATAAAAGCTAAGTTTTCCTGCTCATTTTCATTTTTTCTTTAGCTTTGAATGATTGGATTTCTGTTAATGACTGATTGTTAATTGCATGTTTAATAATTTGAGTTTCTTTTGATTGATTGTCTTGATTATCCACAAGTTCTATTGAAAATTAGGGTTCAGGTTCATATGTTTGTTTGATTGTCACTAGCCTGGGATAACTGATTAGGTGCAATAATTACATGTTTTAAAGCCCGAGTTTCTTTTATTTGATTCTGGTTGTTTATCTGATTGCCCAACAAAGTTCTTCTGGAAAAAGGTTTTCAATGTTCATATTGTTTGTTTGACACTAGTCTGAAAATTCTCTCATCGTTTGATGGTTGTATATTCAGTTTCTTGACCTGGAAATTGAGTTAGTT
Organism: Nicotiana benthamiana; assembly: GCA_034376525.1. Taxonomy (NCBI): domain Eukaryota; kingdom Viridiplantae; phylum Streptophyta; class Magnoliopsida; order Solanales; family Solanaceae; genus Nicotiana; species Nicotiana benthamiana. The sequence continues at coordinate 178,639,109 of CM067339.1, forward strand.
CCTCAATAATGTGATTTTTAGGCTTAATTAACGTATACCTTCTGATCTATAATTTCTAATGCTTCCTAAGGTGATCCCTGAATAAAATTGATGTGTATTAAGTATTTTTGAATCATTTTTATTGGAACTATTCCTGAAATCTATATGCATTCTTTCTGGATATTTGATTTCTAGTTTTGTTAATCCATTATGGAAGTCCGTTAATTTTTGGTTAATTCTGATCTTCATGAGTCTGCTAATCTGCGTTTGACTCAAGTTTGATTGACCAAGGTCAATTGTGACTAAATTAGGGTAAAAACTAACCAAGGTTAGTTGTGAATAAACTAAGGTTAAAAGAACTGAATGGGGTCAAAATTCAGGGGTAGGGTAATTTAGGAAAGCTAGTGAGGGTATAAAAAGGTTTGGAATCTGTGAAAATCTGATGGGAAACTTTTAGAACCTTCTAGCAGGGATTAATACATAATTCTAGCCTCAAACTTGAGACACAACTACTTAGGTAAAAATACAATTTGAATTGAGGACTAAAAAGAAAATAAGAGAAAATCTGACGCCCTAACAATTTTACTATAAAATGAACTATTTGGGGGAATTGGGGGGATTAGGAACTCTTATCTTCAATATTAGATCTAAAATACTCATTTCATACTTGAAAAATACCATCAGTGTTTGAATTTTGATCCTTTTGAGCTTAAATTTCTCAGAATCCTGTTGAAACCTTGGGCATACTGTTTTATTGGCTGTTGTTTGCTAGCTGACCTCTTATATTTGCTCATAGGCTTGGTTTTCTGATGTATTACTGGTACCAACTCAACACTCATGTATATGAAGTTCAAAGCGAAATATATTCTCAATGTGAAGACCTTCACTTGCTATTTGTACTCTACTATCGTAACCCCCTTCTTCCCTACTTAGTTTGAATATAAGAATACTAGTAAAATGATCATCATGTTATAGTACGGTATTAGGCTGATCTATTTTGTATAATTTGGACATTTGGGACTGTCTTATTTGTAATAATTGGACACTTACTTCATTTTAGCATGAACTATTGATAGTATTGATAGTAAACGAACGACTGTTCTAGCTGGTTGCTTCATGTTGTTTAGAGTTTAGAAGATCATGACACATAGGTCCAGAAATTATTGAAATCCAATTACTGTGAACGATGAATAGTGCTTGAACTTCAATATATTAGTAGTGTTTGGTTTAGATATATAAATGTAGTTGAAGTCATAATCAAATTTTGAATATTTGGATTCATATACTCTGACTGATGAGTATATGAATCAGTTAAGTCCGATTTAATGTTACATTTGACTCAGAAAAAATAATTGGTAATATTTTCTGTGAGCTTGTAGACATCTAAGTTTGCGTATAATAAATTGTTTGTTAGCAGTTCGACTCTTTGTTCAAATCAGTATAGGGTTCACTTGAGAGGCCCAGTAATTCCTATGAAATTATACTATCGAAATGCTTCTGAAGCTGGAGAACTAAAAGTGTCGGGCCATCCATGAATCATGTCTAATATACCTTAGCCAAAGCAAGCACTACACGTTTTGGGCTGGCCTAGATTTGAGTCCATGCACGCAATTAGCCATGAATGAGGCTAAGTATAAATACTTCTCCAAATACACAACGTGTACATAAAATCAGTTAGGGCATTTAAACATTCATAGGAGTAGAAATTTAGCATACATTAGCACGCCCCTTATAAAATAAATTGAGCCATGTTAATTCATACCAAATACCATGTGTAGGCTCTTTAATTCATTAGAACACACAGAAAGAATAGGAGGTGACGTTTAGCGAATTTCATGGCCTCCCGTAAATGTTCGCGACGTAGTTGCTGTAGGCGCACGTTAATAAAATACCTTCCTAGATTCGGCTGCGCATTTATGTGACCCAAATCCAAATCTCAACGAAGTTGGAACGTGCAAGATCCACGGGTGCATTTATGTGACGTGGTTCGAGGCGTGTTTTAACAACATTGCAACTCTCTTTAAAATAATGATAAAAGCGGTTTAAGGTTAGAAAGCACATAAGTTAAAACATGTTCTAAAATAGGATAGTTTAAGCCAAATATGACAGTTGAGCGACCGCGCTAGAAACACGGAACCCGGGAATGCCTAACACCTTCTCCCGGGTTAAAAGAATTCCTTACTCAGATTTCTGGTTCACGGAGTGTAAACAGAGTCATTCTTTTCTTCGATTCGGGATTCTAATCGGTGAATTGGGACACCATAAATCTCCCAAGTGGCGACTCTCAAATTCTCTTAAATAATGAATCCCATTTTGATTGTCCTTAAATTGGAAAAAACTCCCTTATTTACGCCCTTCGCCGGGTTATAGTAGCCAAAAGGAGGTGTGACACAATGGATGTTCGAATGGTTCCCTACTGAAGAGTTTATTTCCCTATCTTGAGATGCACCGCTTGTAATATTTATTGGTTTGAGAGGAACTTATCCTTATATCCCTCTCCGAGTTATGAGACAGGCTTTCAGGAAGCAGGTTGCACCAAGAGTTGACAAGATGAGTCACTTTCGGACCGAGTTTCAAGATGATGATTGCCCTCACAAGTGCCAAGTGCAGCTCATGTGGCACTACAAAATCATCCTGGGAAGGGACACTATTAAGCTAGACTGGTACCATGCTGGTTATACTCCATACTATCCCAGCTGGTTAGAAGACAATCATAATGGTCTGGGTCAACCCGGTTTTCTCGAGATCACAGGATCATCGATGAAAAGGCTGAAGCATAGGTCAAGTACAACCAATTGCGCAAAAGGATTCGGGAATGTGAAAGTGAGCACCGTGAAATTCATGAAGCCAACAAAAAGCTAATTGAAGAATAGAAAGACATGGCTCTCAACGCGAACAAACGACTGGGGAACTTAGAGCGAGGTTTAGTAGAGCTGGAAAGGAAATTTGTTTGAAGGGTCGAGGATCGCCAGAATGCTGAGGGAAATGAAAACGAGCACCTAGCCAGAGCTTACTTGCTGCTGAGATTTCGCAAGCAGGTAAATCTGTTTGGTGGAGCCAAAGATGCTGAATCTGGGGAAGGTCCTTCTGGGGTCCAAATAGATATGAATTTACCTTTTCGTTTATGAATGTAATAAGGCCAATGACCTATAGTGACATTTTATTTCCTATTATTTGGTGTCATGTTTGGGTTCACCTTATTTTTATTAATAAAATAAGATATTTAGCATTATAAATTCTCCAAATTAATTTGTCGCTAGGCTTACCTCGAGCACAATGAGGCTCCAAAATTAGGACACGATATACATTCATGTACGATGTGTTTAAATGTCGCAACATCTTCTCTTATAATCTTCACGAATTGTTACCTTTTTGTTTTTTACTTTTTGTTTTATTCCCCTCCCCCAAAGGTTAGTTCGCGCACTCTGGCATCGTCATCATATTACACAAGATCCAAGGGCCCTCCACCCACCCCTCTCCTAGTCCTATCAGAAATAGGAACAAGTGAAAGATTGAAGAATTGAGAAAGAAAAGCTCAGTTGAACGGGCAGAGATCACTAAGGGTTATCAAGTTTCCAAAGAATGTGTGTCCCAACTTGAAAAAAAGTTGTCGAGATTTCAGGAAGGACTCGACCGATGTGCACATCTGAAATTACTAGCGCATACACCTATCCTGTCCTTGTTGCAGAACTCCAAGACACACAAAAATGCTCGGTAAAGGTGTTGAGTGAGGCATACATGCCAAGCAACATCACTGGCGAAGAAATGGCCAATATGGTGGGACAAGTGGTTGAAAGTCTAAAAATCATTTTCTATGAGGACGAGCTGGCCTGAAGGGTTGGGTCAAAACAACGCATTGCATATTATTGTGCAATGTGAAACTACTTCATCACTAAGATCCTGATTGATGGGGGTTCTAGACTTTATATATGTCCATTGATAACGCTCAAAACGTTGGGTAAGGGATTGCACGAGATAAAAGAAGGAGAAATCAATGTGAAGGCTTTTGACGGGTCCCAAAGGTCCACCATCAGTGAGATTAGCATGCGTCTGCAGAGGAGACCAACTTGGTTCGAGGTCGATTTTCAAGTGATAGATGTGCCAATATCCTACAACCTTCTCGTAGGGCGCATTTCGATTCATTCTGTGGGGTCTGTAGCTTCAACACCGCATCAAGTCGTAAAATTTGAATTGAATCACCAAGAAGTGATCATTCACGGTGGTGGCAGCAATACTATATACAGTCATCAAACCGTTCCAGCAATAGGAGGAAGAAGAAAGTTAGGTGGAGAGACCTACCACCATATCGAGCGAGTCAATGTTGTTGACAAAGATAAATGGTGGGACAATAAGATCGAGAGTATATTGAACTGGAGTTGATACGAACCTGGCAAGGGGCTTGGCAAGAACGTCTAGGGGGATTGCTAAACCCATAAAGCTCAAGAAGTACGACACTACTTTTGATCTGGGATACGAGTACACTTAGGAAGAATTTAACAACTGGTCGCCACCATGGCGCGATCCTTACTATCCGTTGGAACAGCAAATACCACATTTGGAGTAGACTTTCCACCTGGCTACATTGTTTATAGGAATGACGAAGAGGAAGCGCTTGTTGCGTTGAAGAAATTGTTCTTAGAAGATAATGAAAAGAACTGTTGTGTTGTTTTCCAAGAGGAAGGGGAGGAAGGTCCTTCTATTCAAGCTGTGAGTAGTGGAGCATACCTCAACAATTGGACCATCCGGACCACCAGAGCTCGGTGAGCCTCGGGGGCAGCAAGGCTAAAAAGTATCATGCACTATTTTTATTTCTACTAGATAATTTTTCTTTTAGCATTTCGCAATAAGATCTTCAATGTTCAAAACGATTATGGAATTTATCAAAGTATTTCGATCTTTTCTTATGAATCAGCACTTTATTATTTTTCTCTCATTACCCCTTACTTGCAGAGCATTACCATTACTTATCTTGATGAACCAATGCCTGTGACATGCAATGAGACAACGCCAACAAACAGACGTTGACTCAGAAGAAGATGACATACCAGAGGAGATCGCCAAAGAAGTTGAGAACATTGAAAACATACCTAAGTCCAACCTGGACGATACAAAAATTGTTAACCTAGGAGATGCAGAGAATGTCAAGGAAATACGAATCAACGTTCATTTGTCGCCATCGGAAAAGAGGGAATACACTAAATTTCTAAAGGAATATGAGGACATATTCGCTGGTCATATAATGACATGACTAGTCTAAGTACATCTATTGTGGCCCATAAACTGCCAACTGATCTGACATGTTCGTCGGTAAAACAGAAGCTCAGGAAGTTCAAGCATGAAATGAGTTTGAAAATCAAGGAAGAAGTCATTAAGCAAGTCAAAGCTAACGTTCTCAGGGTAGCTGAGTATCCATCATGGTTAGCCAACATTGTACTGGTACCAAAGAAGGATAGGACGGTAAGAGTCTGTGTCGACTACTAGGATCTCAACCGGGCTAGTTTGAAAGCCGACTTCCACTTGCCAAATATACATATCCTTATTGAAAATGCGCCAAGCATGAGTTACAGTCATTCATTTATTGCTTCGCTGATTATCATCAAATCTTGATGGATGAAGAAGATGCTGAGAAAATGGCTTTCATTATGCTTTAGGAGATGTATTGTTACAAAATGATGCCATTCAGCCTGTAGAATGCAGAGGACACCTACATGAGGTCCATGACTACTATTTTTCATGATATGATACGCAAATAAATTGAGGTATATGTGGATGGTGATATCATCAAGTCCAAGAAGTCCACTGATCACATGGAATATTTGAGGAAGTTCTTTAACAGATTGCGAAGGTACAACCTGAAATTGAATCCCGTGAAGTGTGCATTTGGGGTTCACACCGGAATGTTGCTTGGGTTTATTATGAGCCACAGAGTAAGAGAACTGTATCCATCAAAGGTCAAAGCAATTCAGGAACTTCCACTTCCAAAGAATAAGAAGGACATGATGAGTTTCTTGGGAAGACTTAACTATATCAGTTGGTTCATAGCACAATCTACAGTTATCTATGAGCCAACCTTAAGATGTTGAAGAAGGACGCTGCTACCAAATCGATCGAAGATTACCAGAAGGCCTTCGATAGAATCAAGGAATACCTATCAACACCACCAGTCTTGTTCCCACCTGAGCTAGGATTACTCTACATCGCAGTACTAGTTGGAGCCTTTGGTTGCATTTTGGGGCAGCATGATGAAATAAGGAGGAAGGAATAGGCCATTTTCTATCTCAGTAAGAAGTTCACTCCCTACGAAGCCCGGCACTCTCTTAAAAAATGCACCTTTTGTGCTTTGACTTGGGTAGCTCAGAAGCTGAGACATTACTTCAGTACCTATACCACATATCTCATATCAAGGATGGACCATTTAAAGTACATCTTTCAGAAACCCATGCCCACTGGCAAGCTAGCCAAGTGGAAAATCCTGCTAAGTGAATTTGATATTGTGTATGTAACTCAGAAGGCGATCAGGGGACAAGCCTTTCGCAGACCACCTTGCTCAAATCCATGTGGGTGGAGAATATGAGCATTTAAAAATATACTTTCCCGATGAAGAGGTATTGTTCATAGGAGAAGATATTGCATAATCCTACGACGGTTGGAGAATATATTTTGATGGAGCATCAAATTTCAGAGGAGTTGGCATAGGAGCAATTTTGGTGTCAGAAGCCGGTCAGTATTACCCGGTGTCTACAAAACTCAGACTCTTGTGCACTAACAATATGGCCGAGTACGAAGCCTGCATCTTAAGGCTCAAGATGGCTATTGACATGAACATTCAAGAGTTGCTAGTGATTGGAGATTCAAACTTGCTTATACATCAGGTACGAGAAGGATGGGCAACCAAGATACTCTTGTATTGGCATCATGTACAGGAATTAAGAAAGAGGTTCACGATAACAGAGTTCCAGCATATTCCTAGAGTCCAGAATAAGTTCACCAATGCATTGGTTATCCCGTCGTCTATGATAAAGCATCCAGACAAGAATTTCATTAATCCATCCCACTAAAGATCAAGGAATATTTGGTAAAAGTAGAGTACAAAGCTTGCCAACCATACTCAGTGTGAGCATGTGATTTTTGCCCTATATGAATTATTCCCATATATTCAAAACAAAATAATTTCTCTTAGTGTTTGCAATTTTGTGGATTTTCGTGGCATTTTCTGTTAATTGTTTATATTTTTTTGTGCATCTTAATTAGTGAAAAATACAAAAAATGTGTTGCACGTGCATTTAGAAGTTAATTTGATGTTTGTTCAAGAATTAATTAGCAATTAGTCATTTTATAAATAAAAAAGGAGGAAAATAAAAAAATGGTTTAATTTGTACCTTTAATTTTAACATAGATTTTAGAAGCTTTTTATTTTAATTTGTTTTAATTATTTGTGATAATCATTATTTAGGATTAATTAGCATTTTGGTAGGTAAATTTTGTTTTATAATAAATTAGATTTTATTTAATTTGAAAAGAAAAGAAGTTTTTAATTTAAAAAGAAAAGCAAACGAAATTAAAAGAAATGTGATCTTAATAAGACACCAATTTGGGCCAACCCATCCAAATTTAGCCCAAATTTGCCTTAAAACCCGCCCAATTTTAACGCCAAAACAACCCAGGAGCAACCTGTTACCGGTCCAAAACCCGCCTTTCACCCGCTTCAGTTCATCTTTGACCCCAAACGAAGTTGTTTTTAGCTTTAGTCGTTTGAAGAGATCTTGGCCCTTCGTCATATCTCATCCAACAGTTGTACAAGCGTCTCTTCATTAGTTAAAATTGTCCAAATGAGACGCACATAACCTCAAACCCTTTTTCACTTCACCTCTGTCCATCTTCACGAACCCTAGCCCGCCGCCCTGAGACTCTAAGTTTCCACCGGCCGATGGCGGAGACCAATTGACCCCAAATCTCTACCATACAGCCATCACCCACCCCCTAACCCCTAATCCACCATCGTATCCCCTGAAATCATCACCAAACGAGACCAATCTCGGATCTAAGAGGGTAGATGAGGGAAATAAAGATGAAAGCAGATTACCCGAGTTCTTTTCCCATTTTGACAAGAAATTAAGAGTCGAAAATGGCCTTGCTCTTTTGTTCTTAATAAGAACATAGGATTGAGGCCAATTTCGGCTCAAAATCGAAAAGCGTCAGGTTTCTTTCAAGCCACGTTCGTTGTGTATTGTAGGAATAAGTGCTATTTTCTTTCATTCTTGTGTTCTTTCCCCGTCTTCATCTCCTTCTGCTTCATTTTCTTCTGTTTTCATTATTTGTTCCTTTTCAATTAGTTTGCATGATTTGGTAGAAAGTATGTTAATGTTTTGTTTAATTAATTAGGTCTCGTGCTGTTTTTGGTTGCAATTCGAAGTTCTGGTTTTCTACAATTCCATGTAGTCCATTAACTTGGTAGGTTTTTTATTTCAAATGGGGATTGGGTTTTGACAACAGAGGCCTAGGAAGGGGAATAAGGCTTAGTTTGCAAGCCTGAGTTAGGGTTGCTATTTGGTTCGACTTGACCCATATGCCTGCTTAGGCCCAAAGGTAATAATCAGGGGATCAAGGTTAGTTTAGGTAAACTAGTAAGGGAATCTTTGACAGCTATTTTAGAAGTTTCTAGCAGGATCTTGGTGTTAACTTTGGCACTATAACTTGGTTAACAAGTTATAAAAATGAGGGACTAAAATGAAATAACAACACCCTTAGGGCTGCCCTAGTGACTCGTCTATAAAGGCATAGTTACTTGCAGCTTAAGACATAGAGAAAAAAAGAGCTAAAAAGACTCAGAAAAGGGAACGAAAAAAAGAAAGATCATTGTTCCATTGAAATCCCTTCTGATTTTTTTGAATGCCAACTTGATGAAAATATCTGGGTTTCATTAATTGTGTGAAATGGCTTAAATTTGTTTCTCTTGAGGTTTGAGTATAGAATTATGGGTCAAGGGCACTGTTTCATCGGTTTCAAATTGATTTTACCGGGTATTTGGTTGAATCTGGGGTTTTTTCTTGCTGCTGCTGAGTTTACTGTTGTTGATGTCGTCTAAGCTCATAATTATCATTGTTATTTCCGTAATCAGTTACACACTCCTATTTTCATCCAATGTAAGCTTTGGAGCATGGAATCAAAATGGAGATATGGAGTTTCAAGTCTTGGTTGTGACTTTGTGTAGTTTATTGAACTGTTCATATTCTGTTTGAAAGTTATACTTCTTATTTCCCCTACCCCCTGAACATGTAACCAAGCAATTGGTATTCTGAACATTGAAATTACACAATAGTTTAAGAATGTTGTTGCCTCAGGTTTAAGTTAGATGTATCCGTATGCTTATTTGTTTTTGCTTTAAGATCTGGGTCTAAACCTTGCTGAGTAGCTGGTTTGAGATTTGTTAGTTACCAAATATGCCCTAGTTTAGGTCTTGCTCTAAGCTTAGTGTAATACAGACTTGAGTTTTGATGTTCTTCATTTTCCTTTAGATCCAATAATCTGGAGGATCACGATTCAAGCAAGGAATCATGGTCTGATGAGATGCCAAATTTATTAAGTTGTTCATGATAATTGACAAATGGGTTTGGTAGCGGTCAGTAGGTGTCCTAATGCAGGCTGTATGTTAAATTGGATGTAAAAAATAATAAGTGCTAGCCCACTGAATATGGTTCAGCTCTTTTCATTCATTATGGATCAGTAGCTTTATATTATATTTTGATAAATTTGAACTTACATGAATCTGTTTAATCACGGTGGGTTTCCTTGTTTAGTTTATTCAATTTTGTATTTCTTTTCCTTTGAACCAAGCTTTACAGATTTGTCCACGAACTTTGTATTTTTGTTGCGTTTGATTTTTTTAAATTGTTCTTTCTAAGATCACTTGTTGGCAAAGATCTCAAAATAATATGATCCGACTCTTGGTTAGTTCTTGTCGTGATTAGGCAGTGATGATTAGTTGAAATGCACCATAAGGGATTAAAATGCTAAAACGAGAAATATGCAACAATTCTCTTATCTTCGGTCTCCGGCTATAGTTGACGTAGAATGATTATGTGCTTGAGGTTATAAAAAACTATTTACCCAAGTGATAAGAAATACAGTGTGTAATCCTTTCTCGCAGCATCAAAAACACTAATTCATATGCTGACTTGCTTACTTAGTTATAAATTGTTTGGTATATTTTGAACATATGATGATTCCATCATGCCTTCTTTATCCTTGGCTAATTACTGGCTCAATAAAGCATAAATGCATACATGTTGGAAGATGGAGGTACCATCCAAATATTGATATAGTGATCAGTATCTGAAAACGTGTGAAAGACAAATAAAAACATTTTCTTTTGTTCTACATTGTTGCTCATGCCTATTTCTACTCTGCTTTTCAGTCACATTAGTAAGCTTAGGAATGAATTATTGAGGTGAGCCGTGCCAAATAAAATCTCAAATATATGGCCCTTGCTTAATTAATTTTAGAAATCGAGGTGTGCTATTTAGTAAATTTCATGGCCCTTGAAAATCTAAAAACGTATAATTGCTTTAGGCGCGTTAGTTAAAAAATTACCTTCCTAAACTCGGGTGCGCATTTATGTGACCCAACTCCAAATCTCAACAATTATAAAATATATCAAAGACCGCGGGTAAATTTATGTGACGTGGTCCAAGACGTGTTTTAACAGCGTTGTAAGTTTCCAAAAATAATAAAACAGGTTAAAGATTTAAAATGCACATAGGTTCGAAATATATTAAAATCAGATAATTAAGTCGAATACCACAGTTGAGCGACCGTGCTAGAACCACGCAACTCGAGAATGCTTAACACCTTCTTCCGGGTTAACAGAATTCCTTACTCGTATTTCTAGCTCGCAGACTGTATTTCCGAGTCAAACCTTCCTCGAATAAGGATTTTAAACTGGTGACTTGGGACACCATTAATTATCCCAAGTGGCGACTCTGAAATCTTTAAATAAATAAATCCCTTTTTGATTGTTCTTTAATTGAAAAAACTCCTTTAACTACACCTTTCGCGGGGTATAGTGGTAAAAAAAGGAGGTGTAACACTCAGAAATGCACATTGCGGAGATTATCGAACAACTTTCTCCACAGCGGAGGAATCCTGTATAAGAGGACTCTTGATTTGGGACTACTAAGGTGTGTTGATGCCATGGAAGCATCCAAGGTGCTAGAGGAAATTCATGCTGGGACCTGCTGTCCACATATGAATGATTTTGTCTTAGCAAAGAAGATACTGCGTGCTGGTTACTTTTGGGTGACTCTGGAAAAAAACTGCATCCAGTATGTTCGAAAATGCCATCGTTGTCAGATACATGCAGACATGATAAAGGTATCTCCAAGCATGCTCAACATAACAAGCTCACCATGGCCGTTCGCCGCCTAGGGAATGGACGCCATTGGAACAATTGTGCCTACCACTTCAAATGGACACAGGTTCATTCTAGTAGCAATTGATTACTTCAACAAATGGGTCGAAGCAGCATCTTACAAAGCAGTTACTAAGAAAGTCGTGGCAGACTTCATCCGCGACTGCATTGTTTGCCGATTCGGTATTCTAGAGTCGATCATTACTGATAATGGCTCCCACCTCAATAGCAACTTGATGAAAGCTATGTCTGAAACCCTCAAGATCAGACACAAGAATTCTACAGCCTACAGGACTTAAATGAATGGAGTTGTAGAAGACGCCAATAAGAATATCAAGAAGATATTAAGGAAAATGATAGAGGGGCATAAATAGTGGCACGAGAAGTTATCATTTGCTATGTAGGGGTATTGCACCACAGCCTGCATATCAATCGGGGCGACCCTCAATATGTTGGTTTATGGTACAGAAGACGTCATTCCCGCCGAAGTATGAATTCCCTCCTTAAGGATCATATATGAAGTTGAGCTCGACAATGTAGAATAAAAAGTCATTAATATCAGCTAGCCCTCATAAACGGAAAAAGAATGAACACAGTTTGTCATGGTCAACTCTATCAAAACAGAAGGTCCAGAGCCTTCAACAAGAGAGTAAAGCCTAGACAGTTCACACTAGGGTAGTTGCTATTGAAGAAAAAATTTCCGCATCAAGACGAGGCCAAAGGGAAGTTCTCTCCCAATTGGTAGGGCCCGTACATGGTTCACCAAGTTTTGACAGGAGGGGCCCTTATACTTTCAGAAATGGATGGAGAGATCTGGCGAAAGCTAATTAGTTCAGATGCAGTCAAGTGTTACTATGTGTAATCTTTATGTTTTCCCTATGTGATGTAAATTGAACTATGTCGGACATGATTCCTGTTTAAGAGGGGTTACATAGGAAGCCATGTGGTTTCGATCATAATTAAATAAAATTTTCATTCCCCCCCCCCCCAAAGTTGGAACTGGGGCAAAATTTTGAGGAGGACCCTCAAAATTCTGAAGTAATTTCGGCCGATCGTCGCATGAGCAGCAGTCAGAAAAGTCAAACCGCCAAACTGGGGCAGAATATTGAGAAGGACCGTCAAAATTCCTAGCAGAAGAAGTTGCAATATCTCGAACCACATCACAGTCGTCGGTTCATCTAAAAACTATTTTAAGTATACATTTATGTCATACTTTTACAAAATCATGTGTTCTATTAAAACTGCTTCATTTGGCAACGTTACCACAATGATACCAATAGTACCACCAGATCAAAGCCGAGAAAATCATGCAAAGCCATGGGATGTGAACTAACCTTTCCCTTTATAATACTCACAATTTTTCTTTGGATGCAGGCACCAAGATTATGAAATCGTTAAACACATTGTACGTCCATATAACAAACATTGTTCAAGAACACGATTCTCTAAACCGTTGCACTTACCGACATCTGCTATCAGCGCGCGCACTCATCATGTTCTGCATGTCACAACATTCCCAATAATTTCCACGCCACAACTTGCTATCAACTAAGAAATTATACTGCCATTTGCTATTTTATTACTTGCATAAGGCTACCATTCTGCCTTCCAACCTGCATAAGTCTACCATTCCACCTTCCGAGGTTAAGCTTTATCTCTATCTACCTTTGTATTACATAAGACTATTATTATGCCTTCTAACCTGCATTAGGCTACCATTCTGCCTTCCGAGGTTAAGCTCTACCTCTATCTGCATTTGCATTGCATAAGGCTACCATTCTGTCTTCCGACCTGCATAAGGCTACTATTCTGTCTTCCGAGGTTAAGCTTTACCTCTATCTAAATTTGCATTGCATAAGGCTACCATTCTATATTCTAACTTGCATAAGGCTACCATTCTACCTTCCGAGGTTAAGCTCTACCTCTATTTGCATCTGCATTGCATAAGGCGACATTCTACCTTCCAAGACTAAACGGTGCCTCCATCCATGTTGCGTGGCTGAAAGATTGCCACATTGCACGACTGAAAGATTGCCACATTACACGGCTAAAAGATCTCCACATTGAACGGCTGAAAGATCGCCACATTGCACAACTGAAAAATCGCCATATTGCACGGCAGAAAGATCTCCACGTTGCAGCTGAAAGATTGCCACATTGCACGGCTGGAAGATCGCCATACTGCATGGCTGAAAGATCGCCACATTGCATGATAGAAAGATCTCTATATTGCACGGCTGAAATATCATCACATTTCATGACTGAAAGATCGCCACATTGCGCGGCTGAAAGACCGCCACATTGCACAGCTGAAAGATCGCCACATCACATGGTTGAAAGATTGCCACATCGCACGGCTGAAAGATTGCCACATTGCACGGCTAAAAGATCGCCACATGCTATTAAATTTCATGGGCTGAAAGATCGCCAAATTACTTAAAGGTGTCATCATTCGGAGGCACCACCCTCATAGCTCGAGAAAACCATGTCATGGCCTGAGGACCCCTTTCAATCTTTTGCACAGCATTATTCAAAGGCATCATGGTTCGGAGACATCATTTTCATAGCCGGAGAGCATCATTTCATAGCCAGAAAATCCTTTATTATACTCTTCATGGTCCAGGGCATCACGGTCTAAGGACGTCATCCTAACCGTCCAAAGACAGCATTCATGGTCCAACGGGAATTTGCATCATGTTTAAATCCACGCACAATATATGCTTGTATTATTTATTTCCAGACTAACCGGCAAGCAACAACTATCTCGGTAGGAACATTTCCACTCCAGTACCCGTGGCCATATCATACCTGACCGCTCCCATAAGTTTTTCACTCACCTTGACTGGAACAGCATCTGTTCTCGGAAAGTACCTATCGTCATACTCCACCGACAGATCCCGAACTATATATTTCCTGATTCCTGTAAGATCAGGGATATGTAGCCAGCTCAGAAGCTCGGGCGCGGCCTATCTTCTTCAAATCGTTTCCTTCGATCAAAATTTGGCTATCATATCTTTATCCGACAATTCTTTCATCCTTCCCGGGTAAAGAGGGGCAACTGTTGATACCCAATTTCTCCCTATGTATATTTTAATATGAAAATTATCTTCAAATGACATATGTATGCATATATAAGTATATCCAAGTGTTTCCTTATTTTTTTCTTAATTTTAAAAGATTTTTAAATCAATTTATTCCCCTATTTTATCCATAAAAATTCAATAATTGCTTCTAAAATTATTACTTTGTTGAAAGTCTATATTTATCCTCAAGATATATCTAAGGTAATTTTTTCATATTTTTACAAAATTATTTATTATTTTTAAGGCTAAATTTGTGTAATTATAATATTAGCCCCTTTTTAGATTTAAGTGTGTTTTATATTCACAAAATCAGTCCTGGTATTTTGAAATGATTAATTAGGTTCTATAAACCATTTTAACACCATTAATTTGTTTACAGATATTGTTTTATTATTTTTTATAAATAAAATAGGAAAATCGGCTATTTAAATGATAGCCTCATTTTATTTTGATTGTAGCCTAAATTGGACCCCAATTTGAATTCCAATACTATGGCCCAATTCATATTAAACTGAAACCCAAACTCAATTAAACTGACCCATACCCGGATCCCTACGTACCCGTTTTAATCCTAGCCGTTGATCATTCAGATCAACGGCCCATAACCTTTCTTACTTAAATTAATTCAAACTACCCCCTAAACCCTATCATTTCCAGCATATGCTTCCTCTGAGTTCCCCTCCTCTCTCAAATCCTCTCAACAACAACATCAAATCATAGCCACTGCCACCCTAATCTACCCTAATCTATGGCTTTCCATGGTCATCTGAGACCTCTATCAGCCTCAAACGCTTCTATGTGCTTTCTACGGTGGTCTTATGACCAGATTCTGAAGGGGCTTGGTCCAGTCTTTTGTTCTATGATTGTTCTCCGGTCGTCTTTGAGCTTTCTCCTGCCAGCCATGGCCATTCGAGTCAGATATTTGACTCTCCTGTTTATATTGATGGGTTTCAAGGCCTTTCTCGTCAAGTGGGGTTCTTCTCAAACACTAATCTCTAAGAGTTCTTTGACTTCTCTCAGTTTCACTTTAGATCCATACTTGCTATGAGTTCTTCAACTCCTTCTCGAGGTCTCTCAAATTTTTGCTTTAAAAAAGACTCTTCATTTTTTTCTGTTTAAGTTTTCTTTCAAGTTATTCTTTTCAAAATCTTTTTTTTAAGTTTAGCATGATATAGACCCTAATTTCTTTTGGGGTTTCTGAGACTATTTATTAATGTTTGTTTGACTTACTTGTTTGTCATCTCCAAACTCGATTAGTGTCGAAACCCTAACTTCTTTTGGGTTCATTCGAGAGACTGTCTTGCTAAATATCTATCTAATTTATCTGATTATCATCTTTAGACTCGATTGATGTTGAAAATCCTAATTTCTTTTAGGTTCATTCGAGTTTCTAAAATTGTTTGCTAATATCTGTTTGATTTAGATGTTTATCATCTGTTAAGCTTGAATATTCATAAAAGAAAAACCAATGTCCTTTGAGTTTAAACTGCTCGACTTAATTTGAAGTTCCTTTGTTTTAGCATCTCTTTTTTATGTAATTCCTTTGATTATGGGTTCCTGCTATCTTTGAAACTCGACTACACTTCTTAGAAGGATTTTTTCACTTGACCTTTTACATGCTTCTGATACTCTATTTTCTTTATTACTGATTCAATGAGACTTAACCTACTGAACTAGCATGCTTCAAATATTTGCTGAACTTTATGATACTATTGTATGCTATTTCTTTGTCAATAATCTGGCCTCGCATGTCTATTGCTTGTGCACTCTATTTATATGCTGAAAATTCTTTCTTGATAGATTCCAAATTTTGGGGCTGATTTCAAAAACTTCTCCTTTGTGAACTCTTAATTTTACTCGCCTCATTAAAGTGATTGATCTCTTTTCTTACATATTGCCTTGTTGCATCTTTTCCCCCAAAGCAAGTGTATCTCTATACTTGGACTCTAGTGTATACTTAATATTTTGCTACTTTTTTTTATGATAATAATCAGTCTACCTGCAAATTTATTTTATTTCCTTCTTTTAAATCTGTTAGCCCATTAAACAAGTGTTTCCTCAATTAAAAGGGAATCACTTGGTTGATTGATTCTGATTGCTGATTATTTCCATATGTGCGTTGAAATTTATTTACTGATCTTATTTCTCCCATGTTTTTAAAACTATAAACACTTATCTTCCCTTTTTCAAATACACGAACACAAGGAATAAACATTTGAGTTAAGGCACACATTCCATTAAAATCTCTCTATTTTCTCTATTGCTATTTGTACTGTTGCCTTACCTAGCCAGCTGAAAGCCATAAAAAATGACCTAATAAACAATAATCATGACTTCGGCATGATCATTTCTCGTTTATTTGTTTTTTTTTTGTATTTTAGGGCCAAAAAACTAGAATTCAAGCCGATTTTCAAATTTTTATGTACTATATCCACGCTCTGTATGAATCTGGACTACTGAAATGTCTAATATTTTACGAAGCCATAAAATGACTTGATGTCTAATATTTTACGAAGCCATGAAATGTCTAATATTCAAGCCGATTTTCAAAGTTTTATGTACTATATCCACGCTCTGTATGAATCTGGACTACTGAAATGTCTAATATTTTACGAAGCCATAAAATGACTTGATAAACAATAGCCATAACTTCATATGATGTTTAACGAAAAAATATCATGTTTAATTTATGTTGGAGAGGATAAAACATACCATGTTTAAGAAATAATTGATCAAAGGAGAGATTATCAACTACGTGACCAATTTTTAAGATTTCTATTAATTTTTATTTATAATAGTTATCAGCTAGTATGACATCCTAAAAATTAGAAAAGAAAGGAGAGGCCAACACACACTAGGAATAAATAAGTAAGAATATAGTACCACATAAAAACTTGTAGCAACACTATCTATTAAATCAAGGTAAAAACCAACTGAGAAACATAATTTTCTAGTGAGTTTTGACATTAATAATAAGTTGAATTTAAAATCTGGCACATACAAAACCCCTTCAATAGTTTAATTCCCTAAAATTACTGCATCTCTTGTATGTGTAATTTCTGCTTTTATTGCCTGTAGGTAACTGTACTATGTTCTATGATCTACTTTTTTAAGATTACTTAAAGCATCCTATCAATGTGTAACATGGTGAATAACACTTGAGTCCACTATCCAAATATGAGCATTAGCAGTGCATTTGTCATTAAAGTGATAATACTTGCAGTATTGGTGGAACAATAATTTGTGGTAGTCTTGTGCAACAAATTCACCAGCTGTTTGTATTGATCCTCAGTGAAGAAATTTTCTTGTGTTGGCTACATAGGTGCTTGTTTCTCCTCACTTGTAGAATTGTTCAGATAAGTCCTACCTCTTGTGTTTTGCCTTTTTTCTTACTTTTAGAATCTGGTGGATATCCGACTATCTTATAATAATTTTCTTTGAGGTTTCCTTTATAAACACAATAATCACATATTAATCCTGGCCTCTTAGGTCTAAGCTTATAACTTTTTCCTGCCAGCATTGTGAGATGATCCTTCAATGTATCTGTGACTCCTAGAGTTCATTGACTTTCTTCTTGTGTAGCTATTGCATAAGCTTCATTCACTGTGATCACATGTCTTTTGGCCAAGACATTACTTCGAATATTACCATAACCTTTGTTCAATACCATGAGGAACTATAATAGGCGAATATTCTTCAAGAGCTCTATTGAATGTCTGGACTCTTCATAGTCACGTGAGGCTAGAGGTGTTATGACATCTAGTTCATTTCATAGGTCCTTCATTTTCGAGTAATAGTTAGTGACTGGGTCAATTCTTTGTCTAAAAATCATAATAGCAGTCCAAAGATAATATATCTTTGTCATATTTGACCTATCAAATCTCTCCTGGAAATCAGCCTATACATTTTTTGCATTTGATACATATACGATGCTAGGAATTAATTCATTTGAAACAGTACTAACAATCAACGAGAGAACAATTGCATTATATTTCTCCTATTATTCTGGCAATTCACCTTTGTACATACCATTTACACAGGATCCATCCACAAATTTAAGTTGCCCTTTTCCTGGAATGCCAATTTCATCATTCTGCTCCACAATACGTAGTTTTCTGGACCTGTGAGCTTGAGCAGAATCAGGACGAGTCCTGGAGCGTCTGAAGTTTGCAAAAATAATAGATGATTATGATCGAGTGAACTAACTTTGTTATCTGTCATGGCTCCTTGAAATTGAGCTCTAAATTGAAGAATTTCTTAGCTCTGTATTTTGCCTATGTATTTTGCCGGAAAACTTGAATCTCGTCGAAAATAGATCGAAATTACAGTCTTAACGATTCCCGCTCTAATACCATGTAAGATAATGGGTTAGGAAAAAGATTGAGAAAATTGGAATTGTATTCTTCAAAGTGCAATGACATCACTAACCACTTTAACTAACTTTAAAACATCCTATACTTTTATTATGTACACTTTGATACCCCTATATTCCAAGACATCTACATGCAAATTGTCACCTCGCGTTTTGAAGTCTAAATGAAACATAAGTACTGCTTTATCCAAAGAACAGTCAAACGAAGAAACAGAAAATTTATCAGCAAACACTTAAAAGAGTCCGGAACTTACTTAATTAATTGAACTTAGTATGATCTTAATTACCAAAGAAAAAGAGAAAAACATAGGATGAATAAGATTTACAACAATGCAACATGAAGTCCGCAAAATAACTTGATGGTATGACATAATTAAGTACATTATGTTAGGATTATGATTCCTACTAAAGACAATAACCTTCATATTGAATAATCGGAATTACAACTACATGAGCGGAAGCTAACCTGAATCCATATGTGTGGAATTTTATGAACCACCTTTGATAATTGTCCTTGATTCTTTTTAAACCTCTTGATCCTTTCTTCAAGTTTCTTGAAGTTTGTATGTTACCACAAGAATGAATCCACAAGATTTAACAATATGAGAATTGTTACACAATAACAATAATATGACAATGATCAAACTTGGCTTATGGTTTTCCACCCTATTTGCAAGACAATGGACAATATGGTTCTTGATTCAATGGGAAAAAGAAGAACTTGTCTTGCTAAAGAATGGGAACCATAACCCCACTTTATAACTCTAGGAGTTACATAACCCAAGAGACAAGAGTTACAAGACAAAAGTTATGTCTTGAGTTATGTCTTGCAAGAGTTACAAAACTCAAGAGTCACAAGCATTCATGTAACCATAGTTACATTTGTAACCTTAGTTAGCCCATCTTAAACTAAGGTTACCCTTTTGGGTATCTACACATTAGTCCTACACTTTAGTATGACAATACATTGGCCCCCTTAACATAATGTCCATAAGACCACATAATTAGGCCAAACCAAAAGATAGCACATAACATATAATTATCCATATATTATTCATATGTGTGTAGATATAAGTCCATATATCTAGATATAAATCCATATATCTTACAATCTCCCACTTGGACGGGATATACAAACATATGTACAATCCTTAATATTATATGTTACAAACCTTAGATGCGCAAAAATTGCTATCACAATAAAATTGTCATGAACAATCCGGTCCATCAATCATACCAACATAGGAACTAATTGCTCGTCGTTACTCATTCGTAACTAGAACCAATCATAGATCACGTATATCAATATAACTAACGACATGGATCAAGTGTAGGTATGTAGCATGGAAATAACATAAAGTGTGGTCAATAGAATGTCTATTTCCAACTGGTTCTCTTTATTGAGATCAAACATAAACTGTAAGAGTACAAAAACTTTAAAACTGAATATCTGCAGATATAACTGAATTACTGAATTTCTGAATATAATGAACAATTACATAAATGTGCAATACAAAACTCCCACTAAAATACATAATCCTTATCTGATTTGACACCCATACAAGCAATATGCTCATGAAATACTTTTGGTGTCAATCCCTTAGTTAGCGGATCCGCAAGCATGGAGTTTGTACTAATGTACTCAATGCACAATTGTCCATTTTGTACTCTTTCTATAACAACCCGAAATTTGACGTCCATATGTTTTGCTTTCGTCAAACTACTGTTGTTATTAGCATAAAGGACTGCTGATCTGTTGTCACATAATAGCCTAAGTGGCTTCTGAATAGTATCAACAATACGCAGTCCACCAACAAAATTCCGCAGCCATAATGCCTCATTGGATGCTTCATAACATGCCATAAACTCCGCTTCCATGGTGGAAGTGGCCGTAAGAGTTTGCTTAATGCTTCTCCAAGAGATAGCACCATCCGCAAGCATGAAAATATAGCCTGAAGTAGACTTCAAACTATCCTGACATCCAGCAAAATCGGAATCGGTATACCCAATGATCTCAAGCTGGTCCGATTTCCGGTATGTAAGCATGTAATCCTTTGTTCTCTGTAAGTACCTCATGACCCGTTTGGCTGCCTTCCAATGGTCCATTCCTGGATTGCTTAGATATCTGCCTAACATCCCAACAATGTATGCTATATCAGGTCGTGTACATACCTAAGCATACATCAGACTACCTACCGCCGAAGCATAAGGTGTCTTCTGCATTTCCGAAATTTCATAAGTACTGTTTGGGCACTGTTTGAGACTAAATTTGTCTCCCTTAGCAACAGGGGTGTTGCCTGGTTTACAGTCCTGCATGCCAAATCTTTTCAGAACCTTATCGATATAGCCCTTTTGTGACAGATCGAGAACGCCTTTGGAGCGATCTCTTAGAATCTGAATTCCTAATACAAAAGAAGCTTCACCAAGATCTTTCATTTCAAATTTCTTTGAAAGAAATTTCTTAGTTTCAAGTAATAATGCTATATCGTTACAGGCAAGCAGTATGTCATCGACATATAAAACCAGAAAAATATACCTACTCCCACTGAACTTATGGTATATACAGTCATCAGCAATATTCGGTTCAAAACTAAAAGATGTAATGACTGCATGAAACTTATAATACCATTGACGAGAAGCTTGCTTGAGCCCATAGATGGATTTCTTTAATTTGCAAACCTTCTTCTCTGATTCATCCGAAACAAAGTTTTCAGGTTGCACCATATAAATTGTTTCCTCAATGTCACCATTGAGAAAAGCAGTCTTAACATCCATTTGATGAAGCTCAAGATCAAAATGTGCTACTAATGCCATTATAGTCCGGAAAGAGTCTTTCGATGAAACTGGAGAGAAAGTCTCTTTATAATCAATGCCTTCTTTCTGAGTGTAGCCTTTAGCGACAAGACGAGCTTTGTACTTAATAACATTGCCCCCTGAATCCCTTTTGGTTTTAAAAATCCATTTACAACCAATAGGTTTCGTACCTTCGGGCAACGTAACAAGCTCCCAAACGTCATTATCGCTCATAGACTTCATCTCATCATTCATGGCATCAATCCACTTTTGAGAGTTAGAACACTTAATGACTTGACGGAAGTTGATTGGATCATCTTCCTCAAGTCCAATATCACTTTCTTGTTCTTGGAGAAATACATAATAATCATCCGAAATTGCATTTCTCCTCTCTCTAGTGGATCTCCTTAATGGCATTTCAGTTTCTTGAGGTTGTTGAGTTTGATTTTCATTAGTTATATCAGGTTCCTGATGAGGGAGATTTTCGAGATTGTCTTGAACCGGAGTTGTGTGATCCGAGTCAGTAAGACCAAGATCAACAATTTGAGGTAAAGACACATGTTCTTCCTCAAAGACAAAATCTCTAACAACTTTATCTCCCCACCCCCCAAACTCAATATCCTCAAAGAACCTAGCATTTCCCGTTTCAAAAATAGTTCGTGATGTGGGATCATAAAACTTAAAACCCCTGGATTTTTCAGAGTATCCAACAAAATAGCTACTAACCGTCTTAGCGTCCAGTTTCATTTCATTCGGCCTATAAGGCCTTGCCTCAGCTGGACAACCCCAAATGTGAAAATGCCGAATACTGGGTTTATGCCCAGTCCAAAGTTCATAAGGGGTTTTGATTGTAGCTTTAGTTGGAACTCTATTTAGAATATAAGTTGCAGTTTTTAAAGCTTCACCCCAGAGTGAGTCTGGCAAAGAAGTACGAGAAATCATACTTCTTACCATATCCTTAAAGGTCCTATTTCGTCTCTCAGCTACACCATTCATCGTAGGACTGCCTGGCATAGTATATTGAGGGACGATCCCACACTCATCTAGGAATTTAGCAAAAGGCCCTGGACGTTGTTCACCGGAACCATCATATCGACCATAGTATTCACCACCACGGTCAGATCTAACGGATATAATTCTTTTGCTTAGTTGATTTTCAACTTCAGCCTTAAATGATTTGAACACGTCTATGGATTGGGACTTTTCGTGAATAAGATATAGGTACCCATAACGAGAGTAATCGTCTATGAATGTGATAAAGTATTGTTGACCATTCCGACAAGGAGTAGGAAATGGCTCGCAAATATCCGTATGTATCAATTTTAAGACGTCCGAAGCTCTCTTGGCACCTAATCTAGTCTTGTTTGTTTGTTTTCCCTTGATACACTCAATACAAATTTCCGAATTTGAGGGATCAAGAGAATCAAGAATTCCATCTGACAAGAGTTTCTGAATTCTTTGAATGGATATGTGACCCAAACATTTATGCCAGAGTGATATAGAATTCTCATTAGTTAATTTCCTTTTAGTACCACTTAAACTTGTATGCAAAGTTTCTTTATTTGAAGTTATTGTATCAACCAAATATAAGCTATCAAATGTTGATAAAACACCAGTACCAATAAGATTTGAACACTGAAAGAGACTAACTTTATTATCCCCAAATGTACATTTATAACCAGATATGTCCAATTGGGGAACCGAAATTAAGTTCCGTCTAAAAGACGGTACAATAAAAGTCTCATCCAAATCTAAATGAAAACCAGTTTTAAACAACAACCTAAATTTGCCAATAGCTTCAACTGGCACCTTCTTGCCATCACCCACATAGATGTATCTTTCACCATCATTTGGTTTTCGGCAGTTCAGGCAACCCTGCATAGATATACTTATGTGAGTAGTAGCAGCAGAATCTACCCACCAAGTATTCTTAGGTACTGAAATTAAATTAACTTCAGAACAAACAAGAGAAAGAAGTGTACCTTTTTTCGCACGCCAGGCATGGTACTTGGTACAATCCTTCTTCACATGATTAGTCCCCTTATAGAAGAAGCAACCTAATGCAGTGATTTCAACCTTAGGTTCCTTATGTTTCTTATTCTTGGGCTTTGCAACTGCAACTTCCTTACCCTTCCTCTTCTTAGTTTCCTTAGAAGAGGATGCCAAATGAGCACTTTCTGTCTTATCTAGCTTTATCCTTTCCTCTTCTTGCACACAGTGTGAAATGAGCTCGTTAAGAGACCATTTCTCGTTCAGGCAGTTATAACTGACCTTAAACTGATTAAAGTGTGCAGGAAGAGATATCAAAACAAAGTACACAAGCAGTTCCTCAGGTAAATCCAGCTTGAGTGACTTAAGTTTCGAAGCAAGATGAGACATTTCCAAAATGTACTCCCGAATGTTTCCCTTGCCCTTATACCTCATGGAAACAAGTTTACTCAATAGTGTACTTGTTTCCGCCTTTTCGTTTTGAATAAAACGCTGTTCGAGGTTTTCAAGGAAAACTTTGGCATTAGGTTCATCATTCATAGTGCCCCTGAATGATTCTGGGATTGCACGTTTCATGATCATGAGACTCATGCGATTCGAGCGTTCCCACTTCTCCATCACCCTCCTGTCATCAGGAGAGGATGTATCCTCAAGAGGAGTAGGTTGCTCGGTCCGAAGTGCTAAGTCAAGATCCATGCAACCGAGAACGATCATGACGTTCTCTTTCCATTCCTTAAAGTTAGTGCCGTTAAGCACAGTGATGCTATTGATGTTGGCAGAGATCGTAGAAGCAGAAGAATTTACTGAAAATAGAACAAAAGGATTACTGAATACATGCTTACATAAACTTGAACTTTAACTTTATAGATTCAAAATTAGGCAATTCCCATTACAAGATACCTAGCACAACATTGATTTTAGTCTTTGGACAGAAAAATAACTTGTAAGCGGTACTCTTGGTGTAGTGATCAAACATAGACAATAAACTCCTGTCAAATATTAAACCTTCCTTTGGGCCGATTTAATATTCACATGGAAAACCAAATAATCGTCTCATATTTACCACCACAAGAATGTTCGAATTCCTGCCAAATAACACCTTCCTTTGGGCCGGTGTTAAACGCATGGAAGACTAACATCCACAGTCATCTTATATTTTAAAATTAATCAATCTACACAATAGAGGTTACTTTGGCAACATAGTGCTTCAATTGAATAACTAAAATATTAGATGCTATAAACTTTAGTTCCTTAAGCCATTTTATGAATCTCAACTTAATGTGTTACATATTTTGATGTGTAACACTTGAATATTAATCGTTGTTTACTGAATCGGACAATTCTTTATATTATAAGAATTGATGGACTTTAAAACAATTAACATTCAATGAAACTTAAGAGAGTTGAAACGTTTTTAACCTTACTGGACCAACACAATCGATTGTCAAAACCAGACAATCGATTGTTTGGTTTTCTGAAAAAAGTTTTTTAAGTTACTGGACCATCCACAATCGATTGTCAAAGCCAGACAATCGATTGTTTGGTTTTATGAAAAAAATTGTTATTGGACCATGACAATCGATTGTCAAAACCAGACAATCGATTGTTGTGGTTTTATGAAAAATTCAGTTTCTGGACCATCACAATCGATTGTCTACAATAGATAATCGATTGTATGGTATAGTTAAAAAACGTTTCAACTCACTGGACCAGAACAATCGAT
This sequence comes from Nicotiana benthamiana, assembly GCA_034376525.1. Taxonomy (NCBI): domain Eukaryota; kingdom Viridiplantae; phylum Streptophyta; class Magnoliopsida; order Solanales; family Solanaceae; genus Nicotiana; species Nicotiana benthamiana. The sequence goes on from CM067339.1 coordinate 178,664,455, forward strand.
TGTCAGGCTTTAACAATCGATTGACTGGTGTTTCAAAATAACTGCCAGAATATTTAACGTCTCAGACAATCGATTGTTTAAGGCAACAATCGATTGTCTGACTGGCAGTGACCAAAAAATAATTTCCAGAATAACACATGATTTTCAACATGGATTTTAAACATAAAAAACATGTTGTTAACCAACTAAAATCATGCTGAATCATACAATGTTTTAACATCAAATACATTAAAACATAACAATCATAAGATCATGCTATTTCATGGTAGAATTTTATAAACAAAATTCTAAGTAAACTTAAACATGATTTCTAACATAACATAAACCTTATGATCATCCAAATTATCCAAAATGAAGGGTGGCTCTGATACCAATTGTTAGGATTATGATTCCTACTAAAGACAATAACGTTCATATTGAATAATCGGAATTACAACTACATGAACGGAAGCTAACCTGAATCCATATGTGTGGAATTTTATGAACAACCTTTGATAATTGTCCTTGATTCTTTTTAAACCTCTTGATCCTTTCTTCAAATTTCTTGAAGTTTGTATGTTACCACAAGAATGAATCCACAAGATTTAACAATATGAGAATTGTTACACAATAACAATAATATGACAATGATCAAACTTGGCTTATGGTTTTCCACCCTATTTGCAAGACAATGGACAATATGGTTCTTGATTCAATGGGAAGAAGAAGAACTTGTCTTGCTAAAGAATGGGAACCATAACCCCACTTTATAACTCTAGGAGTTACATAACCCAAGAGACAAAAGTTATGTCTTGAGTTATGTCTTGCAAGAGTTACAAAACTCAAGAGTCACAAGCATTCATGTAACCATAGTTACATTTGTAACCTTAGTTAGCCCATCATAAACTAAGGTTACCATTTTGGGTATCTACACATTAGTCCTACACTTTAGTATGACAATACATTGGCCCCCTTAACATAATGTCCATAAGACCACATAATTAGGCCAAACCAAAAGATAGCACATAACATATAATTATCCATATATTATTCATATGTGTGTAGATATAAGTCCATATATCTAGATATAAATCCATATATCTTACACATTAATGTATCAATTCTAATTAGCAACACATAATCTTTTGAGAATAACAGATTTGAGAACTTCCTCATTAGCCACTTCATTAGGAACCCTAATCACAACATCTTGAAGCATTAGGTTCTTGACACTGGAAACGCTTGCATGGTTAACCTGTAACTCCAACTCCCGCAACACATTCATCAACCTCGCACATGGGTAGTTCATATCAGGAGATTGGACCCGAACCATCCCTTCAAATCCTATAATCCTGACTTCCACTTCCATTCCAAACGAATTATTTGCGCGATTATCTACAGTGGAAGGTACGGTTTGAACAGAATTAGTGGCACATTGTCTCTTAGGTTTCTGAGACTGGATTTTATAAGGCTCTAATTCTTCAACTCTAGCCTTGAGTTCATTAATATAGGTAACTGCATCAGCCAGTAAAGAAGCTCTATCCATTTTCGACACGTTAGGAACCACGCTCCTTAGCGCATAGAATCGATTATTCAGCTTTTCTCTTCTCTGTCTCTCTGCCTCAACGTGATTCTTGGCCATTTCTGTTGTTGTTGTGCTACATGAACTGGATTTTCTTCCTCGTTTTATAGGTTGATTAATATTGTTGATCGTCGATGACACATTCTCGAAGCTGTCTGAATTTCCTAATGATCTATTGCCATCAACTGTTTCTTGCTTTAATTCGGTGTCCGTTGCTTGTGGTGAATCATTTTCCACTTGGTGATTTTCTCCCAATGAAACGAAATTAAAGCTGGAAAGATCTTGATGATTAATTGGTGATGAAGTAATAATATTGTTGTTGCTTAATCCAAATAGAGACCTACTTAGTTTGACTAGATCCCAATTTTCTTGTATAATTTCAGAGGACCCCAATTCGACAACACCATTAGGAGTAGGAATACAAACCAGAGTCCGAATTCCATGCAAGTGAGCTTCTTTAGCTCTGTCGTAGTTGTATAGTTGCAGTTCGTGATAATTGTTCAACCATATATAGGATGTAGGATTATAAGCACGGACGATGAGCTCATTATCTGCCATGAAATACTTAGGCACTGATACCCTATAGAACAACTCTGTATTGCTAACGTTATTATCTACGTTAGCAATACAAACTCTGGCCAAATTAGTCAAGTCTTTGGTACCGCGGAAATGGCCGTCTCCCCACGAGAAAATGAGACGGCCATTGGCGTCTTTTGATGCTTGCCAAAAGATGGCATAAACCCACCATTCTTGACGACTGTGAATGATATATTGAAGGTGTTTTTGAAGGGTATTAGTTAAAAAATTTGAAGTAATGTCTTCCATTATTCAATATCTTACTAAGGTTTAAATCAGAGAGATGAAAAATGAGGGGAAATAATATTTTATTAATACTGACATGAAGATCACACTATAACAAAGTGAATTGGATATATATAAGACATTTTGGTTACATTTTTCACGTGGTCTATAGATTTCTATTTTAACAATCAATGTACGTAGGATTGACCAGAAACTGAGCTAAGAGAAAGAAATATGGAATGATTGAGTTCATATACATACATGGGGACTTCCAAGAAAAAAGGAATGCAGTCATGGACGGTGACTCAATTGTTTTTTTTTTTTGTTCTTGTGGTCTCTTGATATTCTTTTTTAGAACTGTTGAAATATGAAATAGTGTCAACCTTTTTTTTAATCAAAGTGTCAACTTTAAAGTTGGCCATCTCACCGTTCTAATTTTACATTTTTTAAATTCCAAATACAAGAATACATCAAACTCTATCAAAGGTCTAATAAATAAAAACAATAAAATGGCCTTAATTCTCTCTTTCAAATATATGGATTATAACGATAAGTTTACTTTCGAGATGATATAAGAATGACTAAGATATATCCGCATTTCAGAAGATTTTTGGTAAAATGTTACTATACAAGTTTTATTGACTTTTAGGGATGACTAGTTGGTTTGGAAGGCAGTCATTCTTACCGATGATCTATGATTTAGGATCGACCCTTCTTAATGCTTTTTGGGTCGAATCGTCGCACATGACTTGCTTAGTGCGGTTTAAATTTCATGTTTGGTTTGAAGGCCACAGTGGGGATTTATCTTGCACAGGGGTCACCATAGAGTGCTCGTCCGAATGGTAGAGGTTGTGGCAGATTATTACAGCGGCTGCGAATTTTTCTGAAATTCTAAAAATAAAATTTTTAATAAAATTAAAAGCAAATGAATTCAAGATTTGAACTTTAATATTACGAATTCGAATTTAGGATTCTATTACAATTCATTTAATCTACTACATTCGAAATATATTACTAATATTCCTATTTTACTTAATAAATTTTTCTAACACGTATATGGGCTCTAAGGCCTTTAGCACTACAGCTTCGCTTGCCACACCCCTATATTTAGAGTCCATTTCTGATACATAAGATACTCATTGCATGGGGTCGAGTGCTATTTCAAGCAGGCTGCGGAAATTGACAACTGAATGTGAAAGCGGTGGGACCTTTAGCAGTCCCCTACACGGCTTAACCCCTCTATCTCCATGTTCTATCGAATAAGGAAACAAATTTACTAAATGACAACCAAAAATTTTGTACTTCTAATATGCAAATTTAGAAAATTTGTTCTGCTTATAGTATACTCAATTTAACACAACTTTGTGATGAGAACGACATCATATATATCTATACAACGAACCTCTAAAAAAGTTTTATAGAAAAGTGATTTTAATTCTCAGATAAAGCGGTTAGGCTCATCACACCGACCCAATTTAACCCCGTTGTTGGATGGGTTTGGAGTGAAAACAACACAAGCTAGTCATTTTTAGTATTGGTAATCAAACAATTTGCTAGCATTTGCGAAATTATTAAAAAAATAGTTATTATTTTTCTGAAACACAAAAAATTCTAGCATGATATGCAGGATTATGAAACTCCTACGTATAAATTTTCAACATATTATGTTGTAACTCCAGCACGCAGAAAGTTTCAGCATAATATACAGGATTATGGCGCCAGAAGCATATCCAAGTTGATGGATATGGGCTCACGTGAACTCATATTTCTCTCCCTAAATCGTATATTACAATATAATTTTATTTAAATTATTTAAATATATGTGCATGAACTCTTGCTCAAAGAATCATATGGTGCAATTATTATTGGATGCACGATCTACAAGTGAAATTGATAGTTCAAATCCCGCTCTAGACTGTCCTGATTTTATTACGGAGTTTAAATATATATGTGAAAATTGCTAAAATTTCAAAAAGAATATAATTTTGAACTTATAATTTCAAAAGTGTAGTGGATTCATGGTAAATTAAAACCCGTCAAATATAAATTCTAGACACACTTCTTTATAACAATGCAACCATCCTCTTGAAATCCGGATCCGTCTCTATATAGAGCTCTTGCGTATAAACTTCCAACATATTATATTGGATCTCCAGCACATTATGAAATTCCGCCATATTATGCTATAATCACATATATAAAAGATTCTAACTCCAGCATATTATGCTGGAATATTTTTGAATTTTTAAGAATATATTTATTAAGGTTTTACTTTTACATGAAAAAGTGACTAAATTTAATTATTTTTAAATATTATCACTATTATTCAATTATGTTATAAATATAACTCTATTTAAGGTGAATGTCTATAATTAGAGAGATTCTAGGGTTTACTACTTGGTGGTTAAGTCACCACCTCCCTATAAATATAGGGGTTCTATTCTATTGTTAACCATCCCAAAAGTATCAATAAGAATACTCCTCTCCCTATTCTCGCTATATTGTTCTTGTTCTTGTATTATTATTCTTGTTCTTTTATTGTTTTATAACACGTTATCAGCACGAGTCTCTAACCAATTGAATTTAATATTCAGCAATTATCGCTCTCAGAATCTCGAGTATTCTATTAGTCGGTTTGCATAGGGTTTCAAGAAGCAGCCAGTAGTGTTGCTAACGAATTTCGCCCTTCAGTTTGTATGCTGAATGTGAGCTTGTGTATTAAAGAGTTCAACGTCAGTCATATATCAGCAATGCCTCACAGAACTCGGCCTTTGGCAGCTCTTTTACTGTTTACTGGACTTAACGTTGTTTTGGTCTCAACAATAGCTCCTGTCTATGATTTTGTATGTTTCCATCCATATTGGGAAAGAAGAATTTTCTATACGGAAAATAGAAGAGATGGTATCATCATAAAGTAATGCAACGGGATGAAAACTCAAGAGGTATATTTGATATCACAATATTTATTAGTATACCTTAAAGGTAAGTAATTTACTTTTCCCTTTCAAATTCTTGAAATTCTACGATTTGATTTCATATACAAACAAAGACAACAAAGTTTGATTATAACTCTAATGGAGTTTGTAAGAAATTACACTCACATGAAATGGTAAAATTTCTATGCCTTGCCATGATTAAATTCATGTATGATTGTGGGCAAAGAATTGAAAATTCGTCCCATTGAATTTGCTCCATTCCCTTTAGAGAATGTGATAGCAGTATGTGATAAGTCTGAAAGAAGACAAAATTATTACCGGGAAGGTATTAATGGATGTGGACGTGGCAATAGACGGAATTATAATCGTCATCATTGTGATAATGAGAATAATAAAGATTCTCAAAATAATCTTTCACTTTATGAAAGTAATATTTGACATGAGGTTGTGTATAGCACATACACATGATTATGATCCATTCCCTGAAGTGAATGTGATAATTGTAATAAAGCCCGTAAGTATGAATACGCTCTTGATATAATTTTGTTTCATGTCTGACATTATGAACAGAAAGTTCATTGCCCTTGAAATTTCGGGCAAGAACTATACAACATGGGTGTTGGATGCTGAAATTCATTTGGATGCAATGGGTCCTGGAGACGCCATTAAAGACAGAAATAATGCATCAACCCAAGACTATGCTAAGGCCTTGATTTTCTTGCGCCATCACCTTGATGAAGGTTTGAAAATTGAATATATCACAGTCAAAGATCCACCTATCTTGTGGAATGGCTTAAAGGAGAGATATGACAACCTGAAGTTGGTCACTCTGCCACAAGCACGATACGATGAGAATCCAAAAGCAAATAGTTCATAAACTATATATTACCGTTGCAGTGGAAAAAGGCACTGGGAGAAAATTTGCCGTATACCAAGACATTTGGTTGAGCTTTATCAAGCATCTCTAAAGAGTAAAGGCCCCGAAACCAATTTTATCTCCGACGACAATTTTGACAACTGATTTGTTGTTGTTGATTATCTATTTCAGCAAATGTTCACACAGTAGAGTTTACAGTATTATATTTACTTCAATACGTAATTGTTTCTCACTGTTCATACTTAATAGCGTAGATTATTAAATTTATTTCATTAAGTTCAGTTATTGATTAACAATTAAATATTAGAGTTACTGGTTTATTGACATTGTCTTTAGTTATGCTCATTCTGATTATTGTGTGTTTGAGTAAGGGCTAAATTTTAATTCACTCATTGCATATTGTTAAAGATTTACAGTTAATAGTGTTTAACATTAAACAATTAAAAATTTAAGAGTATAGTCTATCCAATATCTGATATGTGTGTTGACAATTTAATATTGGTGACTTCTTATTTTATTCTTCATTTTAGTCGACTAACCTCAGCAGATTTTGAAAATATTGTTTAAATATGAAGCAAACGGATTGAATTTGTTTATTCTCATGTTCGTATATTTTCTTTTGTATGTCAAACCATGGGAATTAAATTGATTGAAGGCTCCTGAAGAGCAACTATAACTCTGCCTAAAGGAACAATATTTTAGAGAATGCAGTTTTCTCCTCCAAGTCTAAGAGGAACTTGTTGAGTTTTAAAGATATCATTCAAAATGGATATCATGTTGAGACAATAGATGAGAATAATCTTGAATACCTCATTTACTCATGAAAACGAGGCTGCCCACTTCGGTTTGGGGTCACGCCATTTTGCATGCAGCAATGCTAGTTCACCGGCTGTCCACTTCGGTTTGGGGTCACGCCATTTTGCATGCAGCAATGCTAGTTCGTTGGCTGCCCACTTTGGTTTGGGGTCACGCCATTTTGCATGCAGCAATGCTAGTTCGTCTCAGACCGACGAATTATCACAAATATTCTCCGTTGCAATTAGTTTTGGGTCATGAACCTAATATATCCCATTTAAGAATTGTTGGATGTGCAGTATATGTGCCTGTAGCACCGCCATATCGCACCAAAATAGGTCTGCAAAGAAGGTTAGGAATATATGTTGAGTTTGAATCGCCCTCCATTATTCGCTTCCTCGAAACATTGACAGGGGATTTGTTCACTGCACGATTTGCAGACTGTCAATTTGATGAGACACTTTTCCCAAAATTAGGGGGAGAAGTTGGTGAAACCAAACGGGAAATTTTGTGGAAAAATGCATCATTATCTCATCTTGATCCACATACCTCTATTTGTGAAAAAGAGGTGCAAAATATTATCCATTTGCAAAGAATAGCAAATCGAATGCCAGACGCATTTACAGATTTGAAAAGGATAACAAAATTACATATCCCCGCAGTGAATGTAACAACATCTGATTTACGAATAAATATTCATTATTGGAAGAATATGAACATGATATTGGTATTGAATATACCACACTCACCACTAGAAGGAGGGTTGAGACGATATAAGTAAATAATGTCATTATTATGGCATGAATGGTCATTGGTCACGTACCTATTGTACGCCAAAATAATTTGTCAATGTGATTATCAAAGGACAATAATAATGCAAGAAACATGTCTTGCATATAATTTTGACATGACCATAATGGTATAACTTTCTCTTTAAAAGAGACATTCACCACATGGATGTTGATGAATTTGTGGTAGTACAAAATTAATTGAGAGCTCCAGAAGAGCCAATTATTACTATGTTGGAGAAACACAATTGATTACCAATAAGGTATTGTGTTGTAGTAAGTCTCAAAGAAACTTATTCAGTTTCCAAAGTACACGCGAAAGCGCTGATTATATTGAGACTATAAATAAAGGAAAGATTTGATATCTTCTATGATGCATCTATGATATGGTTACATGTGCGATTGTTATTAACCCGCAGCCTGGCCGGTGCTTGCGAGGTAAATTGCTCAGTAATCTAACTTCGAGCATAATTTTCAGATTTTCTATTCAAGATAGTTCATCTTGATAGTTGGTTTATATCATAGTTGGTTTAGCAAGATAATTATTGAGTGCCTCCACTTAATAGCTAAACTGTTTCTTATGAGAACAAAGTTATATATATCAGTTTGATATACGTTGTATACGAGAGTATATTGTATTCTCCCCTCACAAGTGGTTCAGAGTCAGGAACCAAATAACTCCATCTTATTATTATTGATGTGCGGTGTATATTTTCATTTACACCATAATGCACAAAGATGGACTCTCAAAGTTGAGGAAACAAGTTAGCTTTTCTAACATGAGGGGGAGACATGATAAACAATTGAGAAAAGGTTACATGGGATGAATTATCATTTGTATATATAGATCCTCGAATATCATAATATGAACCTGAAGTTTATAAAAGGATAATTCAATTGCAACATATTGCAAAGCATGCTATACGCATTTGCTGACCCAAAGAAAGTAACTATATTCTCACTGTAAATGCTCATATTAAGTTCCAGAAGGACAAAGTCTTTGATACGCTTAAAGCGCATAGACAAATCGGTTCAAAAGAACTTCTTAATAAAGAAGATGAGCAAATGATCAAAGTGATCATAATAAGGAGGCAAGTGATCCAGAAGATCACATGACATAACACTTCATAAAATCTCATGAGAGATTCAGGTACCTGAATATATGAATGAAGAGATCTCCATGTTATGTCCTTATGAAAAATTTATTGGAACCGATATAAAATGTTCGTCGACGACATCTATGATAGCACTAAATATCGATGAGGATCTTATGTTTGTCGAATACAAACAAAATATTGGCCAAATGGAAGAGATACAATTCAAGAAGAATTGATTCCATACGAAAGACATGTAGTTTTGGACATGTAGTTCAAATACTTGAAAGTGTAAAGTCAAAGGTCGTTTTGAAGATGGTGCACAAGATTGGAATGCAAATGCTCAAGGATGTGAATTGATGCTCTCTTCAGGGGGAGTTAATGCGCGTTGCACTCTTTTTCCCTTACAAGGTTTTGTCCCACTGGGTTTTCCTTGCAAGGTTTTTAACGAGGCAACCAATAGGCGCATATTCAAACATGTGTACTCTTTTTCCTTTTCTATAATTTTTCCCATTGGGTTTTGTTTTAATTAAGGTTTTAACGAGGCACATTATTGAATAGACATTCAAGGGGGAGTGTTATAAATAGAACTCTATTTAAGGTGAATGTCTATAATTTGAGAGATTCTAGGGTTTACTACTTGGTGGCTAAGTCACCACCTCCCTATAAATATAGGGGTTCTATTCTATTGTAAACCATCCCAAAAATATCAATAAAAATACTTCTCTCCCTATTCTCTTTATATTGTTCTTGTTCTTGTATTATTGTTCTTGTTCTTTTATTGTTTTATAACAAATTATCAATTATAAATTTGTCTTCTTTTTTTTCCCGGATTTGGACGGAGGTTTTTCTACCCAATTCAAACCTGAAACTATTAAGCCTTTAAGAGTGGGTCCAAACTCAAGTGTCTGCCTTATCTCAAAAGAATTTATGTTTACTACACTACTATATCTTAAACAGAAATTAATGGAGAATCCATAAAAGATAAAGAAAACTAGAGGATAGAACTACTATATGGTAAAGTAAATCTCAATATATGAATTATACCATGATTGGTCAAGCTTTATAAATTAGTTTATTTTGAAAAGTTTTTTTAAAAAGTATTTTTAGTGAAAATTTATTTGTGTTTGGCTTGTTAATTTGAAAGTCACTTCTAAGTAATAATTAGTGTTTGAGCAAGTTGTTAAAAATTGCTTTTAATTATATTTATCTCAAAAATATTTTTTAAAAATATTCTTTTGAAGAGAAGCTACTTTTTTCATTCTCCAAAATTGCTCTACTTCTCCTCAAAAGCACTTTTTTCTTCCAAAAACATGGCCAAACACTTCAATTTTGAAGGGAAAAGAACACAATTTTTGACAAAAAAAAAGTATTTATACGTCTGGAGATGTTTGGCCAAACATGTTATTTACCCATGGTTCAATATTTTTACTCCCTCCGTTTCAATTTATGTGAACATGTTTGATTGAGTACGGAGTTTAAGAAAAAATAAAGATTTTTGTAATTTGTGGTCCTAAACAAGTTAAAAAGGGTCCCGGAGTATTTGTATGGTTGTAAAAGTTTCTCATTAAGGGTAAAATTGTATGTTTAAGCTAAATTGTTACCAAATCTAAAAAAGTTTCACTCTTTTTAAAATTAACAAAAAAAATAAGATTCATATAAACTAAAACAGATAGAATATTAGTTAAGATGTACTTATTAGCCGGTCTAGTAGCACATAACCATTTATTTTACCTATGGAGACAATTCTCACTTACAAGGTTAGAAAGGAGACTCACCTCGCTACGAATATCCATAACCGGCTTCCAAGCCCTTCCAACGACTTCAATTGATGCACAATGCCCCAAAACTATCAAAATAACAGGCAAACAAAAAAATATATATTCTAATACTTGTAACAATTCAAAGTATTTAAGTTCTCAACTCCGCTCGAAAATTATCCAAAATGTCCTCGGGCCCACGTGCCCGTAATCTGAAATTTTTTGCAGATGAAGTTTATCCATGAACTGACGAACTCAAATATATGATCTCCTCTTAATTCCATACCCGAAATCGTGGTCAAAATCTAAGAATACTAATTTTCTAGGTTTTCCTCAAACCCCAAGTTTTTTATTAATTTTCACATCTAAATCCTTATATAAACCTTGTATTTAACTTAAAACAAGTAGAAATCACTTACCTCATGCTTGGTGATAAAAATGACACTCCAAAGTTGCTCCAAAATCGGCTCCCATGGAAGAAATGAAGTGAAAAATGAGCCAAACCCATTTTTAAAAAGAACCCTGCTCGGGCGACCCTCCTTTGCGAATGCGAAATGCCCTCGCGTTCGTGAAGCATGATCTGCTTCAGCCCCAAATTCTTCATCGTGTTCGCTGCTCGATTCCCGCGTTCACGCACCTGGCCTCGCGTTCGCGTAGGCAACGACCTCATGCCCGTTTTTCCTTCTACGTGTTCGCGATCTCTCTTCTGCATTCACGTAACAGCTTAACCCCCCCTCCTTCGTGTTTGCGAGACTTGCTTCGCATTAGCAAATAAGGACAGCAGATACCAGCAACCAGCAATAACGTTTTATCCAAATTCGATCTAAAACCATCCCGAAACACACCTGAGGCCCCTGGGACCCCAACCAATCATATCAACCAGTCCCCAAATACGTTACGGACTTGCACGGTGCCTCAAATCATATCAAACAACGCAAAAACTATGAATCGACCTCCAATCCAAGTTTTATGAACTTTAGAATTTCAAACTTCTATATTCGATGTTTAAACCTATCAAATCATGTCCGATTGACCTCAAATTTTGTACACAAGTCATATTCGACATTATGGACATACTCTAACTTCTGGAATCGGATTCTGACCCCGATATCAAAAGGTCCACTTCCTGTCAAACTTCTCAAAAACCTTCAAATTTCTATCTTAAACCAATTGGCTCAAAAATGACCTACGGACCTCTGATTTCACTTCCGATCGCGCTCCCATCTCCAGAATTACCATACGGGGCTACTCTCAGACTCGGAATTCCAAACAGACATCGATAACACTAAAATGCACTCCAAGCCAAAACTTATAAAATTTCTTCCAAAATGCTAACTTCCACAATAGGCGCCAAAACCTTCCTGAGTCTTCCAAAACCCGATTCGGGCATACACCCAAGTTCGAAATCATCATAGGAACCTGCTGGAACCTTCAGATCCTAATTCCGAGGTCATTTACTAAAAAATCAAATCTCATTTAATTATTTCAACTTTAAACTTTCGAAGTAAGAATTCTCCTTCCAAATCAACTCCGAACTTCCGGAAATTCAATTTCAACAACGCGTCCAAATCATAATATCTGAAATGAAGCTGCTCATAGCCAAAATTGTTGAACGGCGTGCTAGAGCTCAAAACGATCGGTCGAGTCATTACAGGGTCGAAAATGGGTAATAAGAAATGGATAAATTATACAACCCGAGCCATATTTAATACAGATAAAAAATGGATTAACCGACGGATACTATGGGTAACCATATTGTCCATTATTTTTTGCATATAATCACTTTTGGGAGAATTCTTAGTCACCATATTTTGATGAACCCCCAATTCGAGACTTTGAAGATGTAAAAGTTAGACCCGTTGATTATCCATTGGTTACCATTGGTTATCCATTTTCTAAATGGATAAAAAGGTTCTTATCCATGTTTGATCCGTTTATCCAATCGATTTTTTAGTGGATAATATGATGGTTAACCATTTTCTTTGACCTATTTTGTCATCCCTACGTGGCACTGACATTTAATGAGGTGGATGCCACATGGCTTGCTACGTCGGCGCCCCTAACCCATTTTACCCCTCCCTTCTATTTTTTTCACCATTAAAATATTTTTTCCCTCCGCCATTATTGCCACCATTACCACTACCACGGAAAATGTTAGCCCTTTATATATGAATTAGGGGCACTGAGGTAGCATGTCATGTGGCATCTACCTCATCAAATATTAGTGCCATGTAAGATTAGATATCTATCTTGGACAAACTTAACAAAAAAAATATATTTGAACCAATAGTATTACGAAAGAAGTATATTTGGACCCAAAGAACATCAAATATATTTAAACCTTTTCTCATACTATGAGGATATATTTGGCCCTTTGCCACCGAATAAGTTAACTCATGAGTTGTGATTGATCGTTGTGTATATTTTAATTGCTATCTCAATAGTCCATAGAGAACGTTAATTTAGTGTGAAAGGCTACGACATCACTTGATGAATCATCAGGTATTTTAAGGATTTTCTATATTTCACTGCTTATACTATACGAAGATAGTGTTAGAATGAATTTAAATCGGACTGATGAGTATCTTGATAGGATTCCCTTTCCTTCTCATGTATAATTTGGAATTAAAAATTACTACATTGATGATATTTATCCTTAACAGTGTTAGAGTTCATGAAGAGCCAAAAGCTTATATTTGGATACTGCTTTGTGCGAAATAGAACAACATTACTAATGACATATATAATAATTTAATTAGGCAACACGCAGTGCAAAATAGCCTTAGCCTAATTAATTATGTTACTGTTTTTTAAAGAAAATTTTATCTCCTATAGCAAAGGTATACATTCTTAAAATTATTTTAAAATATTATTTTCTATAGCTATCTTTTAATTTTATAACTAAATACGTATTTATGGTATATACTATTACCAAGGCATGAAATAAAGCATTAAGAGAGAGAAGCTCTTCCTTCTCTCTACTCTACTGTTCTATTGCCTCTTCTCAGTTTTTCTCGGCGCACGTTAGTCTTCGTACGCCGAGGGGTTTTCGATGGCAAGAGGAATGGGACGGGGTAGGGGGCGTCCTAAGAAACTTCCAATTCCCACCATAGATCAACTTATTAACGCCACAAATCAAACATTGCTGGAGAATCAGACACTGTCTGTTGATTCTGGAGATGGAGATGAGGACAATGTGTTGCTTCCGCAAGGTGATGAAGTTAGAGATGTAGATCGTAACTTTCCTGTGTTGGTTGAACCATTGTTACCTGTGAAGAAGCAGGGTGCTACTGAAAATCAACACATGCAGAAGGTTACAGTAGTCCAAACTCAAGCTGGGATAGCTAAACCAGTTGAGGAGATGAGTGATAATGCTGTTGTACCAAACAAAAACTGGGCTAGACTATTTCAGAAGAATCGTTTTGCATCTAATGGTATGACTTTGGAATATATTCCCCCGATGCTGTTAGAAGGACAACCAGTAGGGATACTGGAAAAAGCAGAGATGGAGGAGGAGGAAAACAAGTGGAGATGTGCCCTAATCATTTACATGTTAGGGGAGGGACCAGGATACAATGGAATGAAGCAATTTATCAACACTCATTGGGCACAGGTACCTGAGCCGGATCTATTTTATCATGAAGAAGGTTACTACATTGTGAAGTTTAAAACCATGAGTGATGCTAAAGAGATTATGTGTGCTGGACCTTATTCTATAGCAAATAGACCTTTGATTCTCAAAGAATGGTCGGCAGATTTTGATTTTGCTAAGGAATTTCCTATTGAGATACCATTGTGGGTCAAATTCCCCAATCTTCCTCTGTCGTGTTGGGGAATGAAGTCCTTAAGCACAATTTCTAGTGTGCTAGGGAACCCTTTGTTTGCTGATGAGTGTACCACTAAGCAGACTAGAGTTTCTTATGCTCGCATGTTAATAGAAATGAATATTACTAAAGAACTACCTAGGGATGTCTGGATTATGGATCCTAATGGTAAGAAATTTCTACAAGAGGTGATCTATGATTGGAAACCAACCTTTTGTGAGAAGTGTAACATGGTGGGACATAACTGTCTTATGAAGCCAAAGCTAAATCAAACTGACCCAGAGAAGAAACCAAAAAAGGTTCAGGAGTGGAGAGTTAAAACATCAACTGTCCAGATTCAGCAGGAAATGGCTCCTCCACAACCTGCCCCATTGAAGAATACTACAGACCAACAGCAATCACCTATGATAGTAACTAGTATGAATAGACAGATTGATAAAGGCAAACAAGTTCAATCTCCAAAATTGAATGACATCAACTTTCCTCCTTTGTCTCCTATAGCGAACAGTAATCGATTTGAAACAATTTCTGGTGGTAGAGTGGAAATACATCCAGGGGATGAAGGTGGACCTAGTTTATGTCAATGAGATGCTTAGTTTGGAACATAAGGGGTATAAATAAAAGGTATAAACAAAAGGAGGTTAAGGAATACATTAGGAAGAATAATATTACTATTGTAGGTTTGGTAGAGACTAAAGTTAAAGAACAAAATGCAGAAAAGGTTGCTAAATTGCTGGTTCCTGGTTGGAGATTTATAACCAACTATCACTGTGCTCTTAATGGTCGAATCTGGATATTGTGGGATACTCAGTCGATTAGGGTCACTTCACTTCAAGAAGATGCTCAACTGGTCCATTGCAGAGTTCAAAATATGTCTGGTGCTATCAATTACTACCTTACTGTGGTATATGGATTTAATGGAATAATCCAGAGGAGATCATTGTGGAGTAACTTACAAGTTTTGGCTACTACATTACAGAAGCTTGGCTTGTCACTGGAGATTTCAATGCTATCATGTATCCTCAAGATAGACAATCAGATAATCATGTTAAACAGGCTGAAATTCAAGAATTTACTCAATGCATACACCAAGCTGGTCTTTCTGAACTTCCTTGGAAAGGTGACTATTTTACTTGGACAAATAAGCAGAGTGGTAATGATAGAATATGTAGAAGACTGGACAGATCTTTTGGCAACTATGAATGGATGACTAACTGGAGTCATGCATACACTATATATGACTCTCCTTTAGTATCTAATCATAGACCTATGATGATCACAATGACTGAATCTCCTAAGATAGGTAAGCCACCTTTCAGATTTTTCAACTCATGGGCTTCTCATGCAGACTTTCATCAGTTGATTAAAGATAACTGGCATTGCAAAGATCAGGATACTTTGAAGGATGTGTGGTGTAATCTCAAATCTCTGAAAGTTCCTTTAAAGTCTTTAAACATTAAAGGTTTTAAGAATATTAGTCAAAGGATTGTTGATAGTAGGCAAGAGTTAAAGGATATACAGCTGCAGATGAGCTTGGCTTATACTGATACATTATTACTCAAGGAAAAGGAGATAGCAGTAAACTTGTGAAATGGTCTTTGATTGAAGAAAGTCTATTGCAACAAAGATCCAGGGCTAAATGGATCAAATTGGGTGATTCTAATAACAAATATTTTTCTGCCATCTTGAAGGAAAGAAACCAGCATAAACATATCTCTGAGCTACTTACAGGTGAAGGAGTTAAGATATCTAGCCCAGCTGATATTAAGAAAGAAGTTATTGGCTTTTATAAAGCTTTAACGGGTACAGCTGCTACTTCATTACCAGCCATCAATCGACAATATATGGCTAATGGCCCCAGTTTAACATAGCAACAGAGGAGATTTTTGAATGAAGATGTTACTGATTTGGAGATTATTGCAAGCTTAAAAGCTATTAGAGATGATAAAGCCCGTGGAATTGATGGTTATAATGCAGTATTCTTTAAGAAAACATGGAACATAACTGGCACACAGATTATTCATGCAGTTAAGGATTTTTTCCTTACTAACAGAATGTATCATCCTGTCAACTGTGCTTCTTTTACTTTGATTCCTAAAGTTCCTAATCCAACTACAATCAAAGAGTATAGGCCAATTGCATGCTGCTCAGTATTAAGGTGATATCTAAAGTACTTGCTAACAGAATGCAACATGTTATGCATGATATTATATGTACAGCTCAAGTTGGCTTCATACCAGGTAGAAGGATTGCAGATAATGTGATACTAGCTCATGAGTTAGTCAAGAACTATACCAGATCTCATATCTCTCCAAGGTGCATGATTAAATTGACTTGCAAAAGGCTTATGACTCTGTAGAGTGGATCTTCCTGCAGCAAATACTTAAAGCTTTGGGATTCCCAGACAGATTTACCAAATGGATCATGCAATGTGTTAAAATTGTGAGCTATACTATACTTCTTAATGAAGAAACAACTGTTCCTTTTAAAGCTGCCAAAGGCCTTAGGCAAGGAGATCATATATCTCCCTTTTTTTTGCAAATGTTATGGAATATCTTAGTCGATCATTGGCTCAACTGAAGCAGTACCAAACTTATATCTATCATCCAGGATGTAAGAAATAGGGCATCACACATATCAGTTTTGCAGATGATCTGTTATTATTTTCCAAAGGTGATACACTCTCTGTTATTACTTTGTTTAAACTATTTTCTCAATTCACTGAAGCCTCAGGTTTGAAAGCTAACTTGAACAAAAGTTCAGTATATTTTGGAGGTGTCAGCTCAGAGGTTAAATTGCAGATTACTCAACTACTTGGTTATGGATGTGGGACATTGCCTTTCAAATATTTAGGCATTCCTCTTACTACTAAGAAGATGACACTTATCCAGTGGCAACCTTTGGTAGATAAGATCACTGCCAGAGTTACTTCATGGACTACTCGAAAGTTGTCATATGCAGGCAGAATACAACTAGTACAATCAGTCTTGTTTGACATCCAGGCTTATTGGGCTCAACTGTTTCTTATTCCTTCCAAGATCCTGAGAATGATTGAAGCTCACTGCAGAAGCTTTATTTGGTCAGGATCAGTAGCAATTACTAATAAGGCATACATTGCCTGGGATAAATGTGCCTACTTAAATCAGTAGGTGGTCTAAATCTTACAAATCTATTAACTTGGAACAGGGCTGCCATAGCTAAATTATCTTGGGATTTGGCTCATAAAAAAGACACTTTATGGGTAAAATGGATTCATTCTGTGTATATAAAACAACAACAAGTGGAACATACTCCTGTACCTAAGCAAGCAAGTTGGATGGTTCGAAACAATTTTGCAGCTTACAACATGACTCATCTGAGGCAGTGCTTATATAATTCAGTGTGTTCTATTAGATCCCTCTACTTGGCTCAGATTGGCCAGCTGCCTAGAGTTCATTGGAAGAATTTAATAACACAAACCAGGCGAGACCTAAAGCAGTTTTTACTTTATGGTTGATACTCCATGATAGACTGCCTACCAAGACTCGACTATCTAAATGGGATATAACTGCTGATCTTCAATGTGTATTGTGTCAATGTGAGATTGAATCCAGGGATCATCTTTTTCTTACCTGCTCATTTGTTACTGATTTAAGGAACCACACCATGCAGTGGATTAGGGAAACTATGGGTAATGGCCTCGACTGGGAATAGTTCCTACAACTGATCATTTCTAAAGCTAAAGGTAAAACTCCTAGAGCGAGAATTTTCAAAATGGTGATAACATAACTGTTTTATACAATTTGGTTGGAAAGAAATGCAAGGATCTTTCAGAAGGTGTTTCGTAATAGTGATAGTTTACTTCGGGAATTAGCATACACATGCAATGTTCGAAGCTCTGCTAGTGCCTGTCAGCAACTGCAGCAACTTTTTCTGTAAATTAGAGGCTTAGTATAGCATTGTAATGAAGGTCGAGTTTGCTGTTTAGTTTATTCTTAAATGTTGTATTGACATCCTTTTGGTGATTAATAAAATTTTAGTTACCAAAAAAAAAAAAAAATAAAGCATTAAATACGCTATTTATATTTTTTTATCTATCTTAGACAGCTGGACATACCTATTTTTAAGGTAGTTGTCATTATTATTCTCATTAATACATTACACGAATACATATGAATACACACGCGTACGGCTGGACTGGCCCAATTTTAGGTGTTTTTTACTGTTGTATTCATGAATACAACAGCACGAATATATGTGAATACATGCACATACAGTTATACTGTCCTGATTTTAGACGTTTTTTGTCGTTGTATTCATGAATACATGGCGCGAATACATGTGAATACATGCGCATACAGCTGGACTGCCCTGATTTTTAGGCGCATTTTGTTATTGTATTCATGAATACAACAACATAAATACAACAAATACACTACCATAATAACTGAATAATAACAATAAAAATAATTATACATATAATAGCTAAAAAAATTAATAATCACTAAACAATAATAATTTCTGAAAATTCCTCTTTTTATTATCATGTACATGTTGTAATACAAAATGGGCTTCTGACATAATTGGCCGTCCGACCAAAACGTTTGACAAACGGTAGCCAATATATTTTCTCAATAAAAGCAACATAAGCATCAGATTTGTATATGTGGAACCAATAATGTTCACATAATGGAACACCTAAAGTGACAACGCATATTTTTCATGTGGGCAGCTTTGCGTTCTACTAGAAATTAGTATTATTCTTTTTGTTGTAAATTAAACGTGTTTTAATATGGTACGTCATTATGATTTTGAGATTGACGGAGTTGGAGTGGTTTAAGTCCTGTAAGTTCTAATTTTATTCTGGTACATTACAACAAAAATCAATAAAGTTCAAGAATTCTTTCATAAGCCATAGGGCTCACTAATTTTATTGGATGTTCAAGATGAGGTAATAAAAACAGAATCACGTTTAAGATATGTTTGCTGTTCAAAAAAGCTTAACACAAATTAAATGATAATATTTTGGTAATTCTTCGCAATATATATTAGGGATCTTTATATAAATAGCAGCCGCCCATCCAATAACTTAAGCTAAAAATAGCCGGCAGAGATATATATATATATATATATATATATATATATATATATATATATATATATATAATTTATATATTGCACATGTATAATTGTGTATAATTATTATATAATTTATGTATATGACTAGAAAAAATAAACCAATTATTTATGCAAAGATTCCTATATTTTTAAACTTTCACAAATGTCCCAGATAAATCTTAACTTACCAACCTCTAGCCATTAGTCATAGACTTACCAAAACTAGCCAACAAAAATTGAAAAACTAAATAATATGATTCTTTCTATCAAAGAATCACATGCAAAAATTACCTTTCATATTTTTAAGCGTAATTAGCAAATTAGATACATGATGGAAAGGAAATTTCATAGACGAGGTAGCGAATAAGGTGGTGAAATATATAAATCTATATAATATTCCAAAAATCTAAACAAAAAGGGAAATTTTTCAATGGGTATAGATGAAATTCATTGAAAATATATAGATAAATAAATATACAAAATTTGAGGAAGATTGGAGGTGACTTGGACTGGTTTTGTATCAAAATTCGTAATTAAATCGAGTTCGAAAAAGTCCTCTGCGACACATGTATCAAGCATGTATCTCACACACAAGTATATATTGATATACATGTGATACACAATTGATACATGTGTGATACACAAATGATACACATATTCTTTTTTTCATGTTCAGCTTTTACTTCGAATTTTCAATTCAAACCACCTCAAACTTTACCAAATCATCCTAAAACTGATAGTCAAGCTCCTTAAGTTGTGCCCAATATATTCTAATAACACCCACTCAAAACAATGCAAAATTTTGATATTTGTTTGCTACAAATAGCTAATTGGCTAATTTGGCTAATATTAATAATATTTTATCAATTGACCAATTTTTATAATGAACTACTTATAAATGGATATAGATGGTAATTCCCCGTATTTTTATTCCACGGGCTTTAATTCCCCAGCATGGTTGATTATTTATTGCGGAAAATAGTAATTTTTACCTTCTATAGCAAAGGTTAATACCTTATTTATTTTAAATAAATATCATTTAAAAAAATTATATTTTATAGATACCTTTTAAGATTTATAACAAAATATTTAATTTTGGTTACCTCCTAGACCCGAGCCACTAAATACGCTAATTAGTTACATTTTTTTCTTTTCTGTCTCTACTTTGATATATCATATTCCCTCATCCCATTAAAATTTCTGCTCTCCTCCTCATTCTAACGCACAGCAACAACAAACCCTAACCCACACAAAACAAGCGCAAACCATCATTTTTTTTGCTAATCTAACTTGACGACGAAAACAACCCACCGAAGGATAAAGAGACGAAGAACCAGACCTAGAACTTAAATTATCTCAATAAAAACTGTCACCTACAAAAGTGGTCGCTAAGCCAATCGCTACTGCCATTGAAATGCAATTTTGAGAAACAATAGTGGATATAGCGAGAGAACTGCGAAACCCGGATTTGAAATTGAAATTCGAAGCATGTGACAAATACATCTGACGTTGTCATTGCTTTGCATCTAGTGCAATAGGAGTAGTTGGAAATTAGGGTTTTCTCTTGAACAAAGACGACGAACTTTGGGGTTGAACAACTTGATTTTTTGTTAATATATTTCAATGTATTTTTGACGTATCACGCTGTATTTTCATGTGTTTCATTATATTCATCATCTTTTTTTCATTGTAATTCAATGTATCTCCTTGTATTCCATGTATTTCATTGTATTCACTGTCTTTTTTCTCATTGTATTTCAATGTATCACGTTGTATTCTATATATTTCATTATATTCATTGTCTCGCTATATGCCATGAATGTATACATATGTTTGTTTAATTAACATAATTTATATATTCAGATGCATTATATAATTTCTCTGAAGATTGCTATATTTTTGGGGTATTTTTCGGTTGAGAATCTTTTTTATAACAAAAAATATAAAATTTGTGTGTTACAATCGAGTTAGTTGAGTTATATTAGGAGTCTATTATGTTAATCGATTTACTTTCCGTTTTAAAATAATGTAATCCCATATTTCACGCCGTGAATAGGGATGTGCATTCGAATCGGTTTATCGATAAATCGAATCCATTATTTGTTATCGGTTTATCAATATCGGTTTATCGATTTCGATTTCAAAATTTTCCTTATCGATTTATCGATTTTGATTTTGATTTCAAAATTTTCCTGATTGAGTTATCAATTTCGATTTTATCCTTTTTGATTATCGGTTTATCGATATACCGATAAGACATACAAAAAAAATATTTACCTTTTTTTTAACCCTTACTCTATAATACCCTTTCCTTTATCCTAAGTCTCTAACCCTATTATTTCATCTACTAGATTTAAGGAATGATCATATTTAAAGCTTAAGGGAATGAATTACAAATAAATAGAAAATAAAATTTGCCGTGATGATGTATTTTTTTTATACCACTGGAGTGTTGATGACATTCATTTGATTCCTTACTTTTGTTTCGTTGCATGTGCTTGTTGACACAATTTTTATTTTATAAATAGTGTTTGTCTTATTTTAGCTTCTTTTTGTCCATATTAGTTAGGCGTGTTTATAGCGATGTACTTCCCGTGGAATCCTGCAAATTTTCTTATTGGTGTAATCGATAAGCCTCAAAAATTGATATATCGAAATCGAAAAAATCGGAACCTTATTGAATCGATAACGATAAGCATATGTAAAAATCGATAATCGGTAAGTAATTATCGATAAGGATCAAAATCCAATCAATAAATCGAATGCACACCCCTAGCCATGTACAGTCGAATATAATAATCTGTCCAGCTGTAATCCCATGTTTCACTCAATGAATACAGTCGAATACACTCGAATACAACAACTGATTAACTGGACTTTCCTGATTCACGCCTATTTTTGCTACTATATTTATAAATACAATAGCTTAAATACATCAAATACATTTTATAACCACAGAAAAGATATCTATAATATCTAGTATAACAAATGGTATCTATAGATTGCGAATTACTATTAAAAGATAGTGTTTTATAAAAATTTCTCGTAAATGGCTAGTCAGCCAAAATTAGTTGCATTTGCTAGCAAAGGGATATATGATATATATGTATAAGATACTCATATATATATTATCAGTTATTATCTTTTAGCACGGCTAGTAATATACATTTCTCTTCTTTGTTGGTCAACTTTCTTTATAATTATACACATATTATATAGATTATACATGTACAAAGTAAAGTTTATATGTATATTTTAATTGTTGAATCCCTAGTTCACCACAATATTTTTCTGAATTCCCTCAATAAAGTTCCTAATCCCCGTCACAAATATTAGAGGTCTTACTATACCCTCATGAGCAAATGTACAATATAAACAGGGCGGAGCTAACTCTTTGGTTACTTATTCGGCAGAATTTAGTAATTTTTGTTCAAATCCTATTTTTGTCTTAAAAAAATTATTGAATTATTTATAAATTATTAACTTATAATTTAGTAATTTAAAGAATTAGAATATTAAATTATTAACTTATAATTTAGTAATTTAAAGAATTAGAATATTAAATTCATAAGTTTTAAATTTTAGCTACGCCTCTAAATATAAGCTATGAGTTCAATTGAACCTAATAGTTTTGGTTCATATCCTCTATATATTTTAAGAAGTTCACTAAACATGTACACACAATTAATTTGGAACTCAATAACTTTTGTAGGTATTGGTTCAGTATCATTCCGTACCCATAAAATTTAAATCTTAATTTACCGTAAAAAGCCACCAGTGTGGGGGTGGGGTCGTGGGCAGGGGCAGTGTTGGAGATGGGTGGAGGAAAATAGAAATATAAATTGTGGACAAAAATATAAATTTTGGACAAATATAAAAACCCGTGTTAGCATATAGTATACTTGAGGCATACAGTTTAATGCGTATAATAAAGAGTAAGAAATACAATACATCAATGGTCTTATTACCTGGTTTAAGTTCGAGATAAATATTTTCAATTCTTAATTAAGTTTTTATAAGATTACATACAAAAACTGACCAGCAAAAATAAATTTCGTAAAGTAATTTTGCTGAATTTATGAGACAGCCGCTCAAAATCTTAAACACAAAGAATATGCTACTCAATGTCCAAGTAGGGTTATCAGTGGATATTTAAAAACCAATTAAACGATCCAGTGGCAGAGCCATATTAAACCAAGGGGTGTCGACACCTCTTGTGCGGAAAATTACATTTATTGCTAGATAATTGTTTTATTTTATGTATATTTATTATACATTGACTCCCCTTGATTTTTCAATTTATCAAATTATTTATATTTTGACACCCTTTGATAAAAATTTCGACTCCACCATGATAACTAGGGATTTTTATGTATTTCATGGTCCTTCTTGCTTATGCTTTGATAATAAATTGTTACAAGATAGTCTTAAAAGAATCATAAGTTGCGCTTGATTGCAGGTTTGATCGACAAAGTGACGAAATATCAAAGATCGGCTCAAAAGGAGTGAAACCTGCTCAAGTATCAAAGACAAGGCAAACCGAGGGCAAATAGGCCTAGTGCAGCCACATTCGAATTTATACGGTCCGCACTAAGTGATTCAGAGAATTGGCAAAATGGGCTTCAAGGCAGTGCGACCGCATTCGATATTGCATGATCCGCACTGAAGGTTCCGCGGTTGCACTACCATTTTGTGCGGCCCGCAGAAGAGAGATTCAGAGAGGTGAAAGTTGCCATGGTTCAAGCTGCACAGTCCGCGGTCTTATTTTTGCGGACCATATTGGAGACATCCGCGGCCACGGTCCATTCTACGCTGTCTGCGGAGTCCAAGTTCAGAAAGCCAAGATTTAAAGTCCAAGAGCCTAGTGCGGCCATGATCCATTTTATGCGGCCCGCACTGACCCCGAAGGGGTATTTTGTCCAATTTTTTCAACTTAGTATAAATGGAATATTTTGTTATTTTTAGGTTATCTGTGAACTCCAGAACATAGCTGCGCTCGTGGTAACTTCATCTGTAGCCATTTTTGGCATCTTAGCTTGGTTTTAACAATAGATTCTTGTATTTTACTTTAGTAATTAATTAATATATCTTTTTCTTCATCAATTTCTTCATTTTCATCTTCAAGCATGAGTAGCTAAGCCCATTAGCTAGGGTTACAGCTCAACCCTAGTGTGGGTAATTGATGGGTGTTGCAATTTAAGGGTAGATTGACTTTGGGTGTTTGTTATTTGGATCAATTTTATGGTTTAGTTTATGAATTGGTGGTTGCAAACACTGGTTTGTGGTAAGTTGACTTAGCTCTTCTTGAGAAAGAGAGCCTACGTCTCCAAAATTGACTAAACAAGAAATTGGGATGGACTCAAGAGAATTGATAGTCCCAATTAAAGGGTTAAACCACAAGAGAGTAATCACCTAACTTGAACCCTAGTTGCTTGAGAAACTTTGCCTACTCATTTGGTCTTGAGAAAGTCAATTGGGCAAAATCACTCTCTCTACCAAGAGGTGTGAGAGTGGGTATTATCGTGCAATAGTTATAGCATGTTTTTCTAATCATGTCAAGCATGTCTTAGAAGCAATTACCCGTCAATTAGCCATCTAGGTGAAAGTCACTACCCTAGTGCTTTTTAAACCATTAGATATGACTCTTAGCAATATTCACTTAGCATAATTAGTAGTTGATAATCTTAGATTGTTAAGTAAACCCAATAAATGATGAGAAGATCAATTAAGAACACACTCACAATTCTAAGTTAGATAGATACTTAACTCCAATCCTAGAGCTCTGTGGATTCGATCCCGACCCAAAATTTGGTAAAAGCTACTGCGACCCTCTCTTGCTACTCTTTAGTAGTGCGGAGCTGGCAGCAATCAACTTTTTGGTGCCTCTGCCCGGGAGCTAACGGTTTTAGCTATCTATTTAGTTAGTTTTGTGTGTTGTTCATCTTTTCTTCTTTTCTACTTATTTGTTTGTGTTAGTTATTCAGGTACCAAATGGCTTTAAATGCTAATAGCCCTCTTGGAAACGTGATAGCAAGGGATGAGGTAGATGATCTTAAGCAAGATGAGGTGCCTCTAGCACCTCCAGGACAATGAAGAGGCTGAAATGCCAATGCAAATGCTATTCCAAATGATAATATTCAAGACCCTCCTCCGCCACCTCTAAGAGAAGCACCCAGAGTATTGCCGAATCAAGGTTATGTGAGTGCTATTGTCCTCCCCAAATCCGGTTGGGGATTTTTCAAATAACCAATGTGATGTTGATCTTACTTGAGCAGCATGGAACTTTAAGGGTGTTGCAGATCAAAATGATTACAAACATCTAAAGGGGTTTGTAGATACATGCTGGGGGAGAAAGAAGAAAAATGTGTCCGAGGATGCACTAAGATTGAGACTTTTCCCGTTATCACTTTTCGGAAAGGCATTAGATTGGCTTGAGAGACTCTCCAACAATTCCATGACAACTTAGGATGAGTTGGCGTATAAATTTATTGGCAAGTTCTTCTCACCGAGTCATATGGAGGCACTTCGGGATGAAATTTTAGCCTTGAAGCAAGAGCAACATAACCAATGCATGAAATTTGGGAACGATATAGGAAAATGGTGAAAGAGTGACCGAATAACAATATGATCGAGGCGATGATTCAACAAACTTTTTATCGGGGCATCAATACTACAAATCAATGCATTGTGAACCAACTGGCCGGGGGCAATTTTATGAAACTTTCTTATGACAAGGCATGCAATGTACTTGATGAAATGGCTGACACTTCTTCAGCATGGCAAAGTAGAGCAATTGTGCCCCAAGGTGACCTACGGTCATCCATTTGCACAAGGAATTACGTGATCGTGGTTAAGCTATTCCCAAACTTACTACTACTAAGAACCAATTGGTGAAGGCGCAGTTGCAATAAGTCAAAAATCCACGCCAAGTCAACGCCATGGAAGGTGTCAATATGCTTAAGAGAAGACAAAGAGGACAACAATCTCAAGCGAATTTTGAACAATATAACAATGATGGTGGTGGTTTTTCAAATGAGTGTTATGATGACAAAAGTGAGGAGGTTCAACATGTTAACAACTATCAAGGCAATAAAGGCAACTCTTCAAACCAACAATGGTGACCCCAAGGAAATTGGGGCAATCAACAACAAGGTGATGGTAATTGGAGCAACAATAATCAATAAAAAGGTGGTGGCAATTGGAACAACAACAATCAACAACAAGGTGGTGGCAATTGGAAAAATAATAACCAAAACAACAATTGGGGGAACCAAAACAACAACCAAGGCAATTGGAATGAAAATTACAATAATTGGAGCAACAACAACAATCAATGCGGGTGGAACAACAATGGAAACCAAGGCAAGGCTTTAAAAGGCCCCCAATATACCAAAAACTGAGCAATCCACCCATTTTCCCTTCTCAAGGTCCTAGTTCTTTTGGAAGTGATATGGGGAGAATTGAAAGTGTGTTCGAGCAAATAATGACAAAGAACCAAGATTCCGATGCTCAATTGGCTTCACACAATACCTACATCCGGAACATGGAGGTGCAATGAGGCCAAATCTCTCAAGATTTGAACACTCTCCCCAAGGGTGCTCTACCAAGTAACACTGTAGTGAACCCGAAGGGAGGGAACAACAATCATGTGACGGCGGTTGTAACAAGAAGTGGGAGAGGCGGTGATGCGAATGCCTCAAAAGAAAAGCAAGTTATAGAGGATGATGTTGAGTTGTGGGATAATGAAGGACCTTTGATTGTTGATGATGTGGTTGAAGAAAACGCGAGTAATCATGTGAGGATTGACATAGATGAAGCCGAGGTAGAAACTCAAGATGTCGTGAACTCGTCTAGGGAACACATGATTGACATGCCCGAGACGGTTGTGCCAAAAGCCAAGGCACCCTTGTATAGGCTGCCTCCACCTTATCCTCAAAGGCTCGCAAAGAAAAGAAATTACAATAATATTAAGAAGTTCATTGATATGATAAAGCGTTTGTTTATAAATATGCCTTTGGGGGAGGCACTAGAACAAATGCCAGACTATGCAAAATTTATGAAGGACTTGGTTACAAAGAAGTAGTCAATGGATTGTTAAACAATAAAGATGACTCACCAAGTGAGTGCAATAGTGCATTCAATGGCCCCGAAGTTAGAGGATCCTGGAGATTATACTATCCCTTGTACTATTGGAAGTGCGGACTTTGCTAGAGCTTTATGTGACTTGGAGCACAGTATCAATTTGATTCCGTACTTGGTTTTCAAGACTTTAGGTATTGGAAAACCTAGACCAACTTCAATGAGGCTTCTAATGGCGGATAGAATGATGAAGCGACCCTTGGGAATTATTGATGATGTGCTTTTCCAGGTGGACAAATTCATATTTCCGGCCGACTTTGTCGTTTTGGATTGTGAAGTAGACTATGAGGTTCCAATTATCTTAGGTAGACCTTTCCTTTCTAGGGGGAAAGTGTTGAAACACGTTCTCAAGTCGCTAAACTAAACGTGTGTTCATATTTGTAGGTTTTGATAAATGACAAACCGACGTGAACGGAATATTGACATATGCCGAAGTCCAAGCACAAGAGAAACAAAGATCAAGATTAAGTAAAGTAACAAAGTTATACATGAGTCGTTCTATAATTGTGATCTTGATCCGACAATTGATTCAAGACTTGGCTTCTCTCGTAAAATCATTTTTATCAAACCATGCATCTTTAATTTAAAGCAAAATGATTTTCAAACATTTCATTTTAACCAAAATGAATTCTAAACATGTCTTTCAAATCTGGACAAACAAAATCGATTATGTACTTTATGATAATCGATTATGTTAAAGCAGTGTACACCAGATTTTACAAAGCTGTAAGATAATCGATTATGTACCTTATGATAATCGATTATGTTAAGGCAGTGTACACCAGATTTCACAAAACTGCAAGATAATCGATTATGTACCTTATGATAATCGATTATGTTAAGGCAGTGTTCACCAGATTTTTCAAAGCTACAAGATAATCAATTATGTGCCTTAGACTAATCGATTATGTTGAGACAGTGAGCATCAGATTTTACAAAGTAGCAAAATAATCGATTATGGCTTTTCTGGTAATCGATTATATTAAAGACCGTTGCCAAAGTATTTTCAAACACTGAAAGATACTCGATTATGTACAATCAAACAATCGATTATGTTAAGCATAAAATCGGGGATTGATTTTTGAACGTTGTCAGGTAATCGATTATACGATTTGGATAATCGATTATTCTGCTTAAAATCTGGGAATGATTTTTAAACGATTGGCAGATAATCGATTATGCATAATCAGATAATCGATTATCCTAGCACAAAATCATCAATTTGTGATTGGCAATTAAGCAACGGTTTTGGGTGTTTTGAGCACTATAAATACAACTCAAATTCACTCTTCTAAACACAACAACTGATTACATTCTTGCTAAAGCTTACATACTTTCTTTGCAATCATTTTATATTCATTTCATAAGTTTTTGAGAGCCCTCTTGACGAAGTTGTTGTGTTCTTGAGCGTATTGTTTTTACTCATATCTACTCTATAAAGAGAGTCTTGTCTTGAGTGCTAAGTGTTTGTACAAACTTGAAGGGATATTCTAATTCCTTGTTGTAAGAAGGAAAAGTAGTTCCTTGGTTTGAAGTCTTGAGGTGCGGTATCCTC
The DNA here is from genome assembly GCA_034376525.1 of Nicotiana benthamiana. Taxonomy (NCBI): domain Eukaryota; kingdom Viridiplantae; phylum Streptophyta; class Magnoliopsida; order Solanales; family Solanaceae; genus Nicotiana; species Nicotiana benthamiana. The sequence continues at coordinate 178,693,682 of CM067339.1, forward strand.
GAGTAGGTTGAAGTCTTGTAGAGTGTATATCTACGAGCAAGTGTAACGGTTTGTTAGGCACCCGTAAGCTTAACGAAGTTAGTGTAAAACTCGAGAGATTCTCTCGGGGACTGGACTAACCACACGTTGTGGTGAACCAGGATAAAATTCGGTGTGTTCTCTCCTTATCATTTTAATTACTACACTTACGTTATTCCTGCAATTTTTAATTCCGCAAATTTACATTGTTTTTTATTATAACGCTATTCACCCTCCCTCTAGCGTTAAGCGTATATTCTAACAATTGGTATCAGAGCCATACTCTCTGAAAGACTTAACAGTTTGAGAGAAACTTTCCATGGCTTCTACTCGTAGTGTTTATGCAGGACTAGGTGAAGGACAATGCTTCACAAGGCCACCACTTTTTGATGGCACCAACTACTCTTACTGGAAGGAGAGAATGAGGATTTTCATCCAATAAAACAACTTCCAATTGTGGAAATTATCAAGAATGGAGAACTACAACCCACCAAAAAGGTTGGAGAAGAACTCGTTCCAAAAACGGAAGACGAATACGACGCGGATGATATCAAAAAGGTAGAGATTAACGCAAAGGCAATCAACATGATGTATTGTGCTATGAACCCCGATGACTATCGAAAAATATCATGTTACACCACTTCCAAGCAAATGTGGGACAAATTAGAAATCACCTACGAAGGTACGGACCAGGTAAGGGAAGCTAAAATTGATTTCCTAACCCACAAATATGAACTGTTTCGCATGAAGGAAAACGAGAAGATAGATGACATGTTCGAACGATTTTCAAAAATCATTAATGACCTACACGCCCTCAAAAAGACATTCACGGATAAGGAGCTTGTCCGGAAAATTCTACGAAGCCTCACTCCGGAATGGCGTTCCAAAGCCGACGCTATCCAAGAATCAATCGGCATCACAAACGTCACCATTGACGGATTACGAGGTAATCTCAAAACTTATGAATCAACTATTCTTAACTCTCCTTTGGATGATCAAAGGAAAAGAAGGATTGCGCTCAAAGCATCAACTACTCAACCTCAAAACGATGAGGAGTCAAGTGATGAAGATGTCGAGTTTGGACTCGTCATTAAGAAATTTCACAAGTTCATGCAAAAGAAGTATGAACGAAAAGGTAAGCAACAAGGAGACCAATTGAAGTGCTATGGATGCGGAGAAATCGGGCATATCAAATCAAATTGTCCAAATATAAAAAAGGAGAAGAAACCATTCAAGAAACAAAGAGCATACATCTCTTGGGGAGGCGACTCCGGAGACGAATCAAGTGATGGAGAAGGAAACGAGACCGCAAACTTGTGTCTTATGGCACACGAAGAAACTCAAAATGAGGTATGTACTACTTCTAAGAACTATTTCACGTTAAAAGAAATGCAAGATGCATTTGATGAGTTGTATAAAGAGTTTATTAGCGCTTCTAAATCTATAAAAGATTTAAGAAAACAATTTTCTTCAAAAGAAAAGGATTTTGAAAAACTTACGCTTGAAAATGAGAAATTGAGAGAGGAAAACAAGTTTTATGGCAAAAGAAGCGCCGATAAACCCGAAAGCTCAAATAAGGATTGTACTTCTTGCAAATCTCTAAAGGAAGAAGTAGAAAGTCTTAGAAGCACTTTGCACAAATTCAATTCTTCATACAAAAATCTCAATGAAGTGCTTGTAAATTTGAAATCCACTAAGCACGGTATAGGCTTTAAACACGAGCCAAAAGAAAAAGTTGAGTCCATTCCTAAACCACCTAAGACTCAACTTAGGCAAAACAAAATAAATGTCAACACTCAACCTAGAATTTTTAATCCTAGAATAGCAACTCATCCTAGAACAAATGCTAGGAATATTGGAATGTATAGACCACCTAGACAAGATTTTCAAAAACCACATCAAAACTATATTCCAAAAAATAGAGTGAATGCTAGAAGAAATGTTGGCATGTATAGACCACCTAGACAAGATTTTCGAAAACTATATCAAAACTATGTTCCTAAAAATAGAGTGAATAATTTTAGACCCCCAAATTACTATCATCCTAGAAGAATGCAAAATCCGAATATCATTTGTCACTATTGCAATAAAATTGGACATATTGCTCCCGCATGCTTCACTAGACATAGACACTTCACTGCAGGACAATTACACCAATATTTTGCACCTAACACACAAGGACCTAAAATGGCTTGGGTACCAAAATCTCATTAATTTGTTTTGTAGGTGTGTTTGAAGGGATCAAGTGTACTTTGGTACCTTGATAGTGGATGCTCCAAACATATGACCGGGGATGCATCAAAATTCCTTCAACTAAAACCCACGGAAGGAGGAAATGTTATTTTTGGAGATAATAACAAAGGAAAATTATCGGCATTGGATCGGTCGGTAAGGACGAATCCTCCTCCATTAAGCATATATTGCTTGTTAAAGGTCTTAAACATAATCTCTTGAGCATAAGTCAATTATGTGACAAGGGAAATCTTGTATTGTTTGACTCCGAAGAATGCTTAGTTATCCGTCGTAGTGATTTCAAAATTATTCTTCGTGGTATTAGAATGGATAATATCTATATGGTTGATCTTGAAAATTCTTCATCAGGTTTTGTAAATTGCCTTATGAGTAAAGAAGACGACATGTGGTTATGGCATCGTAGAGTAGCTCATGTAAATATGAATCTTTTAAACAAACTAGTTTCACAAGATTTAGTAATTGGTCTTCCAAAAATGAAATTTGAAAAAGATTCTATTTGTGATTCATGTCAAAAAGGGAAACAAACAAAAGCCTCTTCTAAATCCAAAAATGTTGTTTCAACCACTAGACCCTTACAACTTCTACACATGGATCTTTTTGGACCATCTCGTGTTGAAAGTTTTGGTGGAAATCTTTATGCTTTTGTAATTGTTGATGACTACTCTAGATTCACATGGACGTTATTTCTTGCTCATAAAAGTGATGCCTTTCATGCTTTTAAAAGTTTTCTTAAACGTGTTCAAAATGAAAAGAACACAACCGTCACTTCCATAAGAAGTGATCATGGGGGAGAGTTCGATCATAATATATTTGCGGATTTTTGTGACGAACTCGGTATTGAACATACCTTCTCGGCTCCACGTACACCACAACAAAATGGGGTGGTGGAACGTAAAAATCGATGTCTCGAAGAGATGGCTAGAACCATGCTCGATGAGGCTAAGATTTCCAAAAAGTTTTGGGCGGACGCCGTGAGTACCGCTAGCTATGTTTTAAACAGAGCTGTCGTAAGACCGATACTCATAAAAACTCCCTATGAACTCTACAAGGGAAGGAAACCAAATCTTTCTCATCTTAGAGTCTTCGGTAGTAAATGTTTTATTCACAACAACGGAAAAGATAATTTGGGAAAATTTGATGCAAAATCTGATGAAGGAATTTTTCTTGGTTACTCATCACGTAGCAAAGCATATAGAGTTTTTAATAATCGAACCAAAACTGTTGAGGAATCTCCTCATGTAGTATTTTGTGAAAATGATGCTCGCTTGGCGAGAAAGGATTCTTGTGTTGATCTTGCAGATGCTTTAAAGAAAATCAATCTTCAAGACGAGGTACAAAAGGAGGATCCAAAGGATGTTCAAGATAAAGTCATGGAACAACCTTCGGAAGAAGTACCACCACAAGAAGAAGAATCGATGATGCCTAAGGCTTGGAGGACGTCTAAAGACCATCCTCTTGACAAGGTAATTGGCAACATCGAGAAAGGGGTAAGTACACGAAATCTTCTTAAAGACACCGTAGGGCATATGGCTTTTGTTTCTCAAATTAAACCTAAAACCATTTCCGAAGCAATTGGGGATGAGCATTGGACCTTGGCAATGCAAGAGGAGCTTAACCAATTCAAACGTAATGATGTTTGGGAATTGGTGCCAAGACCCGATAATCACCCCATAATTGGTACGAAATGGGTTTTTCGGAATAAATTAAATGAAAATGGTATAATCACTAGAAACAAAGCTAGGCTAGTTTCTAAGGGATATAATCAAGAAGAAGGCATTGATTATGAGGAAACTATGCACCCGTTGCACGCCTAGAAGCCATTCGTTTATTACTTGCCTTTTCATCATCTATGAATTTCAAATTATTTCAAATAGATGTCAAAAGTGCCTTCCTCAATGGGTTTATTCAAGAGGAAGTGTATGTTGAACAACCCCCGGGCTTTGAAGATTTTACATCTCCCGGCCATGTCTTCAAGCTTAAGAAAGCTTTATATGGTCTTAAACAAGCTCCTCGAGCTTGGTATGAACGTCTTAGTAAATTCCTTTTGGAAAATGAGTTCACTAGGGGGAATGTTGACACCACACTATTTATTAAAAACAAAAACAATGATATCATATTAGTCCAAATATATGTTGATGATATTATTTTTGGTGCCACTAACAATTCGTTGTGCAAGGAATTTTCCGAACTAATGACAAGCGAATTTGAAATGTCAATGATGGGTGAGCTAAACTTTTTCTTGGGGTTGCAAGTGAAACAAATGAAAGAAGGAACTTTCATTTGTCAATCTAAATATTGCAAGGAGTTGCTAACTCGTTTTGAAATGAGCAACGCCAAAGCAATGGCCACTCCAATGAGCACATCTGACCATCTTGACAAGGATGAGAAAGGTAAGGAGGTAGACACCAAGAAATATCGAGGGATGATCGGATCCCTTATTTACCTTACTGCTAGTAGATCGGACATCATGTTTAGCGTGTGCCTATGCGCTCGATATCAATCATGTCCGAAGGAGTCGCACCTAACTGCGGTAAAACGGATAATGAGATATCTTATTGGAACCATAAATGTGGGACTATGGTATCCCAAAGGTTCTTCATGCCAACTTGTTGGTTATTCCGATTCCGATTTTGCGGGATGTAAATTGGACCGCAAGAGCACTAGTGGCACTTGCCATTTGCTCGGTAGCTCTCTAGTTTCTTGGTTTAGCAAGAAACAGGTAAGTGTTGCGTTGTCCACAACCGAGGCTGAATATGTAGCCGCGGGGAGTTGTTGCGCTCAAATCCTTTGGATGAAACTACAACTCTCGGACTATGGCCTTAGTATCGATCATATCCCTCTTCGATGTGATAATACTAGCGCCATTCGCTTGACGAAGAATCCTATTCTTCACTCAAGAACGAAACACATAGAAATTAGACATCACTTTATAAGAGATCACGTTCTCAAGGGCGATATCGAAATTGAATTTGTTGAAACCAAAAATCAATTGGCCGACATCTTCACAAAGCCTTTAGAGAAAGATTCCTTTTTCCGCATTCGTAGTGAACTCGGAATTCTTGACTCCACGTTGATCTAATTCATGCATTGCATTTTTATGTTTTAACGATTACTAACTTGAGCGTCGGAGGCGCCTAATTCTTTTTTGCAGGTATCGCCCCAAAGACAGGGGGAATTATCAGACACCGGTGCAGAATAATCGATTTCTCTAAAGTCAATAATCGATTATTCCCCATTTACATTTTATGTTTATTATGCTGGAAAATTGACATAATCGATTTTACAACACTACAATCGATTATCTAACAGTTTTGGCTTTGCAGGATTTTAGCTGTTACATATAAAAACCGATTATCACATATCCCTAATCGATTATATTGACATTTATTTTCAGGTGTTAAGTCACTGTGTGACAATAATCGATTATTTAAAACAGTGTAATCGGTTTTCCTATTACCGTCTCGGATGTCCGTTACTACATTTCCTGAAATAATCGATTATCTCAAAAGCACAATCGATTATTCCCCGAGTCAGAAAATCACTGGGATCATTGTGTCAGAATAATCGATTACCATAGTTCCATAATCGATTATTCTCAGTCAGTATTTCAAAATAGTTACCGTTTCTGACCGTTTGCTCCTTAAATTTTTGCAGATTTATTAACTTTAATGAAATTTCATTCTTCACATTATAAATAGGTGCATTATATCTTCAATGTCTTCACTCAAACATCAATCTTAGCTCCCAATTTCTCAAAAATCTCTCAAAACTCTTCAAAGGCTATTACTATTATTCAAAATGACTGGCAAAACTTCCAAACGAGCTCATTCCGGCAAAAATGTTGCCTCCTCTTCCGTCACTCGTCCACTAGTTCATTGTTATAAAGATGGTTCTTATTTACGATTCAATAGTGAAGCCGAAATCATGCGCTTCATTGAAAATTTTGAAAATCGAGAAATCCTTCCTCCTCGATTTTCCACGGATCGTTTCCTTAATCACATCGCCCCTCTATCCACAGCAAATATGCTTATGCAAAGCCAACTCCTTGAATTCCTATATCTTCACACTCCTTACATTCACCCTCCTCTAATTCGGGCCTTCTATTCAAATCTCGAGAAGGACGAAGATGGTGAAATTGTCTCGAACGTCAATGGAATTTCAATTTCTCTATCTGAGGCAAATATTCAAGCCCTCACTGAACTCCCGCGCAATGGGGAAGACATTTCTCTCTATACTAGGGAAGAAGGCGCGTTATTTGATGAACAACTTCTCTTCACCCAAATTGGCATCGGTGAATTTATTGCAACTTCGGACCATTGTCGTCCAACCATTACAAACATGCTCCCGGAATATCGTCTAATTTTTTATTTCATCACCCGCGTTCTAAAACCGCGAAAATTCAATCACACAACTATCTCTCATGAGGATTCAAAACTCATGCATGCCATTATCACCGGGGCTCGCATCAATTGGTGCAAGTTCGTCATGACTCACTTATATGATGCAATTGGGGAAGATAAGCCACTCCCCTATGCTTTTGTTGTTATGACCATTCTTGTTGCTTCCGGTATCGACACCTTCGTCGGTCCTCACAAAAAGGCGACAAAACATTGGGAAATTCAAGAATCTTCATTTCCCAATATCGGTGAGCATCCGCCTCCTCCTCCACCTCAAAGACGTCGTTATCCGGCCCCGTCCGATGCATCCCTCCAATCTATTTCCGAGCAACTTGCCTCCATGTCCACATCCATAAATCGTATTGATATGAATGTCAATCGATTGACTCATGAGCTCCATGGATATTTTGATCACGTCCATTATCCATATGCCCAAATTGTCCTTCGGGAAGATGTACCGGATGTCGAGATGGAAGTCAATAATGATAATGAATAATGTCTTGTCTCTTTGTTTTTCTAGTTTGCATAATATTCTGTCTTTTATTTTTATGTCTTCGCAATATTGTTTAATCAATAAAGAGTTAGTTTTTTTTTTTTTTTTGCTAATGTCAAAAGGGGGAAGATATGGGCTAAGCACTCTAATACATATTGGCATAAATTGAGGGGGATTTCATAACTTGAGTGGGAACTCGTTGCATATCTATATACTTGTCTTGGATTGTCATTATGAATTAATTAATATGCATATCCCGATATTGGTTTGCCATTATCAAAAAGGGGAAAATTGTTGAAACACGTTCTCAAGTCGCTAAACTAAACGTGTGTTCATATTTGTAGGTTTTGATAAATGACAAACCAACGTGAACGGAACATTGACATATGCCGAAGTCCAAGCACAAGAGAAACAAAGATCAAGATTAAGTAAAGCAACAAAGTTATACATGAGTCGTTCTATAATTGTGATCTTGATCCGACAATTGATTCAAGACTTGGCTTCTCTCGTAAAATCATTTTTATCAAACCATGCATCTTTAATTTAAAGCAAAATGATTTTCAAACATTTCATTTTAACCAAAATGAATTCTAAACATGTCTTTCAAATCTGGACAAACAAAATCGATTATGTACTTTATGATAATCGATTATGTTAAAGCAGTGTACACCAGATTTTACAAAGCTGTAAGATAATCGATTATGTACCTTATGATAATCGAATATGTTAAGGCAGTGTACACCAGTTATGTACCTTATGATAATCGATTATGTTAAGGCAGTGTTCACCAGATTTTTCAAAGCTACAAGATAATCGATTATGTGCCTTAGACTAATCGATTATGTTGAGACAGTGAGCATCAGATTTTACAAAGTAGCAAAATAATCGATTATGGCTTTTCTGGTAATCGATTATATTAAAGACCGTTGCCAAAGTATTTTCAAACACTGAAAGGTAATCGATTATGTACAATCAGACAATCGATTACGTTAAGCATAAAATCGGGGATTGGTTTTTGAACGTTGTCAGGTAATCGATTATACGATTTGGATAATTGATTATTCTGCTTAAAATCTGGGAATGATTTTTAAACGATTGGCAGATAATCGATTATGCAGAATCAGATAATCGATTATCCTAGCACAAAATCAGCAATTTGTGATTGGCAATTAAGCAACGGTTTTGGGTGTTTTGAGCACTATAAATACAACTCAAATTCACTATTCTAAACACAACAACTGATTACATTCTTGCTAAAGCTTACATACTTTCTTTGCAATCATTTTATATTCATTTCATAAGTTTTTGAGAGCCAAACTCCTGACGAAGTTGTTGTGTTCTTGAGCGTATTGTTTTTACTCATATCTACTCTATAAAGAGAGTCTTGTCTTGAGTGCTAAGTGTTTGTACAAACTTGAAGGGATATTCTAATCCCTTGTTGTAAGAAGGAAAAGTAGTTCCTTGGTTTGAAGTCTTGAGGTGCGGTATCCTCGAGCAGGTTGAAGTCTTGTAGAGTGTATATCTACGAGCAAGTGTAACGGTTTGTTAGGCACCCGTAAGCTTAACGAAGTTAGTGTAAAACTTGAGAGAGTCTCTCGGGGACTGGACTAACCACACGTTGTGGTGAACCAGGATAAAATTCGGTGTGTTATCTCCTTATCATTTTAATTACTGCACTTACGTTATTCCTGCAATTTCTAATTCCGCAAATTTACATTGTTTTTTATTATAACGCTATTCACCCCCCCTCTAGCGTTAAGCGTATATTCTAACAGAAAGCATTGGTTGATGTTGAAGCGGGTAAGCTCACTTTTCGAGTGGGTGATGAGAAGGTCGTCTTCTATGTTTGCAAATCCATGAAGCTACCCAATAGCACCGAGGTGTATTCATTTGTGGACATTGTCACGGCTATTATAGTGGATGACACAAGTTCTATGATTAATGTAAGGGATCCTCTTGAGGCCATGTTGTTAAATATGGATGTCAATGATGATGGAAGCAGAGTGGACTGCGTGAATGTGCTACATGAGATGGGCTCTTATTCTTATGAACCGAGAAAATTGTCTTTGAATCTTGAAAATAAAAAAACTCCACCAGCAAATCCATCAATTGAGGAGCCTTCGATGTTGGATTTGAAACCACTTCCTCCGCACCCCAGGTATGAATTCTTGGGCTCAAATTATACTTTTTTACCAGTTATCCTTTCTTCTTACCTTACTAACATGCAGGTTGAGGCCATTTTGGCGGTGCTTCAAAGGTGGAAAAGGGCAATTGGATGGATACTAGCTGACATTCGGGAATAACCTCGAATTTTACATGAACAAAATTATCTTGGAGGATGATTCCAAGTATTCCTTGGAGCATCAAAGAAGATTGAACGAGGCTATCCAAGAGGTAGTGAAGAAAGAGTTAATCAAATTGTTAGATGCCAGGATTTCTGATAGCTCGTGGACTTCTCCGGTGCAATACGTACCAAAGAAGGGTGGTATGATTGTGGTGCCCAATGACCACAACGAACTTATTCCTACTCGGACGGTCACCAGATGGAGAGTTTGTATGGATTAATGGAAGCTAAACAAGGTGACTTGAAAGGACTATTTCCTATTGCCATTCCGTGACCAAATGCTAGATCGTCTTGCCGGGCGTGCTTTTTATTGCTTTCTGGATAGTTACTCTGGGTACAGCCAAATTTTGATTGTCTCGAAGGGTCAATGTCAAGCCCCAAACCAAGGGACATGACCGGCGGTCGACCGGTAGCCCTAGTCACGCGGACTTGGGTGGCTTTCCTATCCCACATGTTACCCCGTGTTTTCATTACTCAGTAATCAAGTGAAATAGCCATTTACAACTTGAATACATTCGTACGCGATTTACATAACTTACATGGTTACACCCAACATACAAAATACACATTTACATAAGTTCATAACCCACATTTCCTGTCTACGTAGCCTCTAAAGCTATAAAAACAGATACAATACTTGCTGGTAACAAGGCTCTGGCTATACCTTACACAAATATCAAAATAAAACAGTGGAGGAAAAGTTGCATGAGCCACACAGGGCCCAGAGAAGAAAGGGGCTTACTAGTACAGTAGACGGGAAGTGAATGAGTGCTACTGTTCGGACTGCAGTACCTGCTAGGATCCATCTACAATTATATCACGTATTTAGCGCCTCCGGCAAAAGGAACGCCAGTACATTTGAATTGTACTGGTATGTATGAACAAATTTACCCCAAGTAAAATCAAGCAATGCACAGGTAATTAGAGTAACAAAATCAATGATCAAATGCACATAAAAGGAACAACCAAAGCCAAGCAAGTTTCACAATCTTTCCATTTCCCATTTCAACATTATTCCATCACATCAATGATTTTCACAACTTTCACATATTTGCATTTCAATAGTGATTTCTATCACTTCTCCACCCTTATTCCTCGGCTACCCTTATTACCTCGGTTACCCTTATCACCAAAACTCACACCTTATTACTTCATGCTGCGGCGCGCAATCCAATCCCACTGGGCAATCATAATTCACACACCAACAACAACAACAATTCACAAAGAGTTTAACAAACATCAATATTATTTCCATCAAGTACAACAACCCAGATATAATTCAAGTCACAACAATAATTGCCTACAACAAATCACATATGATATAACCACAGTTGTTCTAGTTACATTTTCCATCATTTGTTACATAGCTCTTACCACATAAACGCATTTACACATACTTGGTTTGTTGCCATTTACTTACACCATCATATCGAGAAACTTAATCAACAACGTTCAAGGCATATTAATCACAAAAATTCATAAATAGTCCATATAAGTGGCACATACCAAGCATTCGTACACCAACAAGGTGACCTTACAAAGGTTAAAGTTCGTCATACAAACCTGGACTCGAATTTCCCTTTTTACTTCTACTTCCAGCTCACCAATAGCAGGTGTCTAGTACCAACAATCCAGTTCACAAGTTAACACATACATCTTAGAATTGGAGTTCACAATTACTACCCAAACTTATTTAGGTTATCAACCCCCTCCTTTGCAAATCTTTACTCCTACCCAATTTCTTTTACTAGATTTTAAATTTTAAAGAACATGCATGCGTATTCCAACTTATGTTTTCAAGAATCAATGCATAAGAATCCCCTTTTTTGTTTGAACTTGAAAATAAATTAAAAAGAGTTGGGGATTCTACCTGCAAGAACAGGATAAAAGCAATTATTTGAAATTTCCTAGCCCGGGTGACTTTGAAGAATCAACTCAACGAATGCAAAACTTTCTCTCTCAAGAATTCTCTCTTCATCTCTCTAGTTTGTTCAGAAAATATGTAAAAAAATGAGGGGTTGCGGTATTTTATTAAAGAAGGGGTAGGGTTTAAATTTAGAAAAATTAGAGCCCGAGTCAAATCTGTGTTCGCACTTTGCAATCGCAAAGTGGAAATGCAGTCCGAAGAACGGACCACAAATATGTTCTCAAAAACTTGGCGAACTATTTGGGTCTGCGATAGGAATGCGGTCCACATTCACATTCTGTGGACGCATAGTGCAATACAGAACTGACCTTCACAAGATCCGTAGGAAATTATGCGACAATTATAAGGTCTACATATCAGTTTTGAGGTCGTATAATGGATCGCATTTCTAACCTCAATTTAACCAAACAAATATCTCAGTTTGTGGCAGAAATGCGGTCCGTATACTTGATCTGCGACCTCATAATAGCATTTTTCTGGAAAATATTGATTCTTAATTTTTAAAGGCTAGATCAGTAAAATTTTACACATTCCTAATAGATATTCGAAATATGGCACTACAAGTTACCAGGTTTTAAGTACAAGTTTTCACGGGGCCTTATATCCTCCCCTACTTAAAATTGTTCGTCCTCGAATGAGTACTTTGGAAATCAGTTTGTTTTAAAAACATGATATGCAAACTCCCAATTTTCACTAACTCCCATACTATTAAAAAAATTTGCCAGAGTTTCCTTTGTAGTAAGACTTATCTACCTGTCAGAGAGCCCCCGAAACATAGTTCAAGCACTAATATACATTTCCTACTGTCCCTACAATTGATATACAATTCATTACCTCAACTCTTGCACATATTTAATCACTTGTCACATTTTCACATTAATTAGCCACTTTAATTAGTCCCATACAATTTAACCACTTCAACATACTATATGCATCTCAATTAATCATTACCAATATACATTACCATTTAGCGTTCACTTTCACATGAGCAACAAAACTTTCATTTACCAAAAGGGTTTGCACATGATATAATCACAACACGTACAAAAAAAAATTCACAACTTGAGGAGATACAATTGTAAATCATTTAGGGGAAAATGGGGTGTCTTTACACCAATTTGAACACAATATCAGTTTGCCTAGAGATAGGAGTTCGCACAATTACTACTAGACTTGTTCAAACAGATGGGGATATTTTTCTTTTATCTCACTTTCCGCTTCCCACATGGCTTCATCAACTCATTGACTTCGCCATAATACCTAACTTAAGCAATTTTCTTATTACTCAATTTACGGACTTGCCTATCAAGAATAGTAACCAAAACTTCTTCATATGATAACACTTTATTAACCGCGATGGTCTCAACTGGAACGATGATGGATGGATATCCAACCACTTTCCTTAACATAGACACGTGGAACACCGGGTGCACTAATAAATTTCAGGGGGCGATTCCAGCCTATATGCCACCCGTCCTATCCTTTGAGCGACCCGATACGGCCCCGCATATCTAGGACTCAACTTTCCTTTCTTCCCAAACCGCATGACTCCCTTCATAGGAGATACCCTGAAGAACACCCAATCATCTACTTGGAACTCCAATTCTCTTCGACGCACGTCCGCATAGGATTTCTGGAGACTCCAAGTAGCTTTCATCCTCTCCTAAATGACATGAACTTTTTTCATAGCCTGGTGCACGAGATCTGGCCTATCAGTTCTGCTTCACCACTTCAAACCACCCAATCGGAGACCTACCTCCTTCCGTACCATGCCTCAAATGAGGCCATCTTAATACTAGCATCAATTCATTTATTGTAAGCAAATTCTATAAGTGGCAAGTGATCATCCTGATTACCTTTGAAATCCAAGACACAAGCCCGCAATATATCTTCAAGTATTTGAATAGTCTGCTCCGCTTGACCGTCCGTCTGTGGATGGAAAATCGTGCTGAGGTTCACCTGAGTACCCAAACCGTGCTAAAATTTCTTCCAAAAATTAGTCGTGAATTGGGCCCCTCGATCTGAGATAATAGAGAGTGGAGTGCCATAACGCCTAACTATTTCCTTGATATAATACCGGGTATATTGTTCCGCAGTATTGGTGGACTTGACTGGCAAGAAGTGAGCTGATTTCATGAGTCGATCCACTATTACCCAAATCGAGTCAAACTTGCACTGAGTGCGAGGTAACTCTACCACGAAATCCATGTTGATCATCTCCCATTTCCATATTGGTATTTCCATGAGCTGAGTTAACCTACCGGGCCGCTGATGCTCAGCTTTTACTTGATGACAATTTGGACATTTAGATACAAAGTCTGCCACACCCCTCTTCGTACCGTTCCACCAATAAATTTCCTTGAGATCATGATACATTTTCGTAGAACCTGGGTGCACATAATACCTTGAATTATGAGCCTCCGCCATCACCCTCTCCCGAAGATTATCCACATCTGGAACATATAGCCTACCTTGACATCGCAATACACCATCACCGCCAAGTGAAAATGCCAAAGTCTTGTTATTCAAAACTGCCTTCTTCATCTGTGCCAATGTCGGATCGATAAACTGCATTTCCTTGACTTTCGCTACAAGTGATGATTCTGCTCCATTATGCACCGTAACATTCCCTTCACCCAAGGTCGAAATAAAAACACCCAGAAAGGCCAATGAATATACCTCCCGATCCAAGGGCCTCTGATCCGCCCCCAAATGATCCAAACTACCCATGGACTTCCGGCTGAGAGTGCTAGCCACCACATTCGCCTTCCCTGGATGGTACACACTGTTCATATCATAATCCTTGAGCAATTCTAACCACCGTCGCTGCCTTAAGTTCAACTCCTTCTGCTTGAACAAATATTGGAGACTATTGTGGTTTGAGAACAGATCCACATGGACCCCATAAAGATAATGCTGCCATATTTTCAAGGCAAACACAACTGCTGCAAGCTCCAAATCATGCGTCAGATAATTCTTCTCGTGATTCTTGAGCTGCTTTGAAGCATACGCTATAACCTTGCCATGTTGCATTAACACACACCCCAAGCCCATCCTGGAGGCATCACAATAAACTACAAATCTTTCTATGCCTTCTGGAAAAGTCAATATCGGTGCCGAGGTCAACCTTGATTTCAACTACTAAAAAAATTTCTCACAAACGTCGGACCATTGGAACTTAACTGCTTTCTGTGTCAACTTAGTCAATGGGGAGGCGAGAGTAGAGAATCCCCCCACAATCCATCGATAATACCCTGCTAAGCCCAAGAAGCTATGGATCTCCGTCGGGGTCGTGGGTCTAGGCCAATCTTTTACTGTGCAATCTTCTGGGGATCCACTTGAATCCCTTCACTAGAAACAACATGATCCAAAAAGGTAATGGACTCCAACCAAATTAACATTTCAAAAATTTAGCATACAACAGGTGCTGATGAAGATTCTGCAGAACTGCCCTGAGGTGAGAGGCATGATCCTCCCGGAAACAAGGATGTCATCAATGAAAATAATCACAAAGGAGTCTAGAAATGGCTTGAAGACCCGATTCATAAGATCCATGAAAGTTTTCGGGGCATTACTTAGCCCAAAAGACATGACCAAGAATTCAAAGTTGCCATAGCGAGTTCTGAAAGGGGTCTTAGGAATATCCTGCTCTCTGGTCTTTAATTGGTGATACCCGGACCAGAGATCAATTTTAGAGAAGAACCTTGCACATTGCAATTGGTCGAATAAATCATCTATCCGAGACAAAGGATATTAATTCTTGATGGTGACTTTGTTGAGATGACGGTAATCAATACACATCCGGAGAGACCCATCCTTCTTGGTGAAAAAAGAACCGGAGCACCCTACGGCGACACACTCGGCTGTATGAACCCATTTTCTAACAAATCCGTTAGCTATTCCTTTAACTCCCTTAACTCCACTGGCGCCATTCTGTACGGTGTAATAGATATTGGCTACATATCTGGAAATACATCAATCCCAAAATCTATCTCCTTATCTGGCGTAATCCCTGGAAGCTCATCCGGAAACACTTCTAGAAACTCATTCACAACTGGCACAGACTCGGGGTAGACACTTCTGAAGTGGTGTCCGCCACCGGAACCAAATGATAGATACACCCTTTCTTAATCATCTTCAAAGCCTTAAAGTGGGAAATAAAACTACCCTTCGGCACCATACCATTCCCCTTCCACTCAATAACCGGCTTATTAGGGAACTCAAGCCTCATGAATTTTGTTCGACAGTCAAGTTTATCAAAGCACGAATAAAGTCAGTCCATTCCCATAATCACATCAAAATCCACCATCCCAAGCTCGATAAGATCGGTCGTGGTAACATGACCACATACTGTGACAACACCATTCCTATGAACTCGTGCGGCTGTAATAGAATTACACACCAGAGTAGATACAGAGAATGGCTCATAAAGCTGTTTAGGTTCTATCCTAAAACATGAGACAATGAATGGGGTGACATAAGACAAAGAGAACCCCTAATCAATAAGAGCTTTACAATCAATGGCCTAAATAGATAAGATACCTGTAATAACATCTTGAGAAGCCTCTGCACTCTGGCAACCACTCAAAGCATAAAAATGGCGGGGTCCACCTCTACCACGAGCCCTACCCCTAACTGCACCACGCCCTGCTAGAGCTGGAGGACGCGAGGATGACATGGCGGCTGAAGAACCGGATGACTGAGCAAATCCTTCACCCATGCCCTGACTGGGCACACGACAATCCTGCTGGATATGACCTCTAACCCCGTATCTACAGCATATCGGGATATCCTAATAACAAGTCTATATATGAATCTCCCACACTTGCGTCACGAAGCCCTACCCTACTCCTGAAATTTCCCTCCTGGATGCCCAGATTGATGGGGCCTCCTACTATCTGAACCTAGTCTCGAGTGACTGCTCTGCTGATAACTGTGCACATATGGTGGTGCGCTCGCTGATGACTGAGCATATGAATGGGATAGCCCTAATGGCCCTCTCCTCTGAACTGGTCTCCCTAAGTGATCCATTGATCGGGCCCTGCTGCTACTCTCCCTTTCAACCCGAATTTTAAACTTCCTAGCCTCTATGACATAAGTGAATCTCTCAATCTTTCCATAATTCATATATGAGTGTAAGGCTGCTAGCAGCCTCATTCACCAGCAAGGGACTAAGGCCCTAAATGAATCGCCAAACTCGAGCACTCATGGTCGACACTAACTGAGGAGAAAACTTGGACAACCTCACAAACTCCATGTGGTACTCCGAAACACTCATGCTATCCTACTTGAGGAACTCAAACTCAGTGGCATGGGCTGCCATTGTCTCGACAAGCAAGAAGTGGTCCATAAATGCATCTACACACTTATCCAATTAAGACGGAGGGTTTTCTTCCCTACGGGAATCTTCCAACATCTCGAACCACAAATATGCTGCTCCCCTCAACCTGTAGGAAGCCAATAAACTCCCTACTTCTCTGAAGTCTTAATTAATCAAAGTATACATTTCATCAAGGAAATCATAAGGATCGGCCTCTGGGTTTGTGCTAGTGAACATTGGAGGGGCCAACCGCAAAAACTGGTTGACTCTGGGCAAACCGATGGACATGAATTACGCTCGGCCAGGTAGCCCCAATCAAGAGGACATGGGTGCCTTTCCTATCCCGCGTGTTACCCCATGTTTTCATTACTCTGTAATCAAGTGAAATAGCTATTTACAATTTGAGCACATTCTTACACCATTTACATAACTTACATGGTTACTAGCATTGTTTACAACTTACACCGCCCAACATAAAAAATACACATTTACACAAGTTCATAACCCACATTTCCTGTCTATGGAGCCTCGAAGGATACAAAAGAGAGATATAATACTTGCCGTTAACAAAGATCCGGCTATACCTTACACATATATCAAAATAAAACTCTGGAAAAAAAAGCGACATGAGCCACACAAGGCCCCGAGAAGAAAAAGGCTCACCAATTCAGCTGACGGGAAGTGAAGGAGTGCTACTATCAGTGGAGTGGAGTACCTGCTATGGATCTACCTACAATCATAACACGAATGTAGTGCCCTCGGTAAAAGGGACTTCAGTATATTTGAATTGCACTGGTATGTATGTACAAACTTTACCCCAAGTAAAATCAAGCAATGTACTAGTAACAACAATAATAAAATCAATGATCAAATGCACATGAAAGGAACAGCCAAAGGCAAACAAGTTTCACAATCTCTCATTTTCCCGTTTCAACATTATTCCATCACATCAATGATTTTCACAACTTTCACATATTTGCATTTTAATAGTGATTTCGATCACTTTTCCACCCTATTACCTCAACCACCCTTTTTACATCGGCCACCCTTATCACTACAACCTACACCTATTTACTTTGTATTGCAGCGCGCAACTCAATCCCACTGGACAATCATAATTCATACAACAACAACAACAATTCACAAAGAGTTTCATAAATATCAATACTATTTCAATCAAGTACAATAGGCTGAATACAATTCAAGTGACAACAATAATTGCCCACGACAAACAACACATGATATTACCATATCTGTTCCAATTACATCAATTATGACTTCTTTCCATTATTTGTTACACAGATCTTACCACATAAACACATTTACCCATACTTTGTTTGTTGCTATTTACATACACCATCATATCGGGAAACGTAACCAACAATGTTCAAGGTATATTAGTCATGAGAATTCATAAATAGTCCACATAAGTGACACGTACCAAGCATTCATACACTAACAAGGTGACTTTACAAAGTTTAAAGTTAGCCATACATACCTGGAGTTGAATTTCCTTTTTTGCTTCTACTTTTAGCTCACCAACAACCTAGTACCGACAATCTAGTTCACAAGTTAACACATACATCTTATAATTGGAGTTCACAATTACAGCCCGGACTTATTTAGGTTATCACCCCCCTCGTTTTGCAAATCTTTACTCCTACCCAATTCCTTTTACTAGATTTTAGATTTTATAGAACATGCATGTGTATTCCAACTTATGTTTTCAAGAATCAATCATAATGTTGGAAACACGTTCTCAAGGCATTATACTAAAACGTGTGTTCTTATGTGTAGGTTTTGATGAATGACAAACGAAGCGCAAATTGATATATGACGAAGTTCAAGTACAAGCGCATAATTGATGCATAACGAGATTCAAGCACAAGACAAAGTATTATAGTTTAAATAAGTCGTTCTTAATTGTATTCTTGATCCGACAACTTGACTCATGACATGGCTTCTCTCGTAAAATTATTTTTACAAATCATGCATATTTAATTTAATGCTAAACGATTTTAAATCATGCATATTTACTTCAGTCAAAATGATTTTTAAACATGCCTCTAAAATCTGGACTAAGATAATCGATTATGTACTTATGATAATCGATTATGTTAAGCCAAGACTGCATGACAATCGATTGTGAACTAATGACAATCGATTGTGTTAAGGCAGTGAACATCAGGTTTTTCAAAACCTGCATGACAATCGATTGTGAACCTTATGACAATCGATTGTGATGAGGCAGTGTCCATCAAAGTTTTTCAAAACTCAGAATAATCGATTGTGAAGCTAATGACAATCGATTGTGAAGAGACAGTGTCCATCAGTTTTTTAAAAGTCACAAAATAATTGATTGTGAACTTATGACAATCGATTGTGTTGAGGCAGTGACTTCCAGACTTTTTCAAAATTATTAAATAATCGATTGTGAGTATATAACAATCGATTGTCACGAGGCAGTGTCTAAAATGATTTTCAAAGTCTGATAAATAATCGATTGTTAACATTGCACAATCAATTGTGAAGCTGACCGTTGTCGTAAAATTTTCAAATACCGTCAGGTAATCGATTGTTGATTTTGTACAATCGATTGTTGATATTGAAATCTGAAAAAGATTTTTTGAACGTTGCTGAATAATCGATTATTGATTTGGTATAATCGATTGTTTTACGTAAAATCTGGAAATGATTTTTTGAACGTTGCCGATAATTGATTATTGATCTTGGACAATCGATTGTTAAGCGTAAAATCTGGGATTGATTTTTGGTACGATTGGCAAACAATCGATTGTGGCTTCCTGACAATCGATTGTCACAGAGTAAAATCAGCAACTCTTAATTGGCAATTAGGCAACGGTAATGCCAAGTTTTTCAACTATAAATACAGCTTCATTTCAGTGTTTTAAACACAACAACACACAACAACTGATCATTCTATTGTTATAAGCTTGCATATTATTGTTTATCATTTTATATTCATTTCATAAAGCTTTTGAGAGCCAAAGTCTTGTCCATAGTTATTGTAATCTTGAGCCTATTCTTTTACTCATATCTACTCATTAAGGAGTGTTTTGTTTGAGTGTTTAGTATTTTGTACACTTGTAAGAGAATTGTGATTCTCTTGTTGTAAGGAACTTGTGTTTCCTTGGTTGAAGTCTTGGAGTGTTATATCTCCGAGCAAAGGTGTTAAGGCTTGTGTCCTTAAGTTGTAAAGGTTTGTTGAGCACCCGTAAGCTTGACAAGTTAGTGGAAAATCTCGAGAGAGTCTCTCGGGGACTGGACTAGCCACGTGTTGTGGTTAAGCGTATTATCTAACAATTGGTATCAGAGCTAACTCTCTGAAGACTTAAAAGTTTGAGAGAACCATCCATGGCTTCTACTCGTGACTCTTTTGCAGGAATTGATGAAGGACAATGCTCCACACGACCACCTCTATCAACGGTACAAACTACACGTACTGGAAGGAGAGGATGAAAATTTTCGTTCAAGCAAACAACTTTCATCTCTGGAAGGTGATATCGAAGGGAAATCAAATTCCAACCCAAAAAGGTTGAAAACGAATGGGTTCCCAAGTCCGAAGAAGAATATGACGCGGATGATATCCGAAAGGTTCAAAATAATGCTAAAGCAATTAATTTATTATATTGTGCTGTAAATGCTGACGATTACAGGAAAATATCGTGTTGCACAACGGCAAAGGAAATGTGGGACAAGCTGGAAATTACGTACGAAGGTACGGACCAGGTAAGGGAAGCTAAAATTGATTTCCTAACCCATGCTTATGAATTATTTCACATGAATGAAGGTGAAAAGGTGGATGAAATGTTCGAACGATTTTCAATAATCGTAAATGACCTACATGCCCTCAAGAAGACATTCACGGACAGAGAACTGGTTCGAAAAATTCTTAGAAGTCTCACTCCGGCATGGCGATCAAAGGCCGACGCAATTCAAGAATCCATTGGCGTCTCAAATGTCACAATCGACGCATTAAGAGGTAACCTTAAGACTTATGAATCTACAATACTTAACCCTCTTGTTGATGATCAAAGGAGGCAAAGAATAGCGCTTAAGGCAAGCACAAGCCAACCTCAAGTTGATGAGGACGGAGACAACGAGTTTGGACTCGTTATCAAAAGATTTCAAAAGTTCATGCAAAAGGAGTATGAACGGAAGGGCAAAAAGCAAGGCGAGCAAATAAAGTGCTATGAATGCGGTGAAACCGGGCACATCAAATCAAATTGCCCAAACATCAAAAAGGAGAAGAAACCTTTTAAGAAGCAACGTGCATACATTTCTTGGGGAGGAGACTCCGGAGATGAGTCAAGCGAAGAAGAAGAAGACGAAGCCGCAAACCATTGTCTTATGGCGCAAGAAGACAAGCAAGATGAGGTATGTCAAATCTCTTCTAAAAACTTCTTTACTCTTGAAGAAATGCGAACTGGTTTTGATGAGCTATATACTGAATTTATTAAAGCTTCAAAAACTGTCAAGAGCGTAAAAGAAAATGCTTCTCTAAAAGAAAAAGATTTTCAAAAACAACTTTCTTTAAAAGAAAAGGATTTAGAAAAACTGGTTTTAGAAAATGAGAAGCTGAAAGAGGAAAACAATTTTTTCGGAAAAAGAAGCGCCGACAAGCCCGAAAGTTCTATTAAAAATTGCTCTTCTTGCATGCATCTTGAAAATAAGGTAGATAGACTTAAAGGTACCTTTGATAAGTTTAATTCTTCTCACAAAAACTTGAATGAGGTCCTTGTTAATTTGAAGTCAACCAAGCATGGCATAGGTTTTAAGAATGAGCCTAAAGAAAAGGTTGAAGCCAAACCCCAACCACCTAAGGCTCAACCTAGGATTAATAAAACAAATGCTTATCCTAGAAAGAGCAATCCTAGAACAAATATGCATGGTAGACCAAATGTTGAACTTTTTAGAAGACCTAGAAATGACTTACCACCTAGAAATGACTACCCTAGAAATGATGCATATTTTAGGCCAAACACTAGAAGGAGTTTTGAACCTCCTAGAACATCTAGACATGACCTTTACTCTAGAAACGCTGCTCATTTTAGAACTAATAGTAGGAGAAATGGTTCTCATGAAATGTGCAATAGTCATAATGAAAATAGAGTAATTCATTTTCGTCCATCAAGTTACTATGAACCTAGAAGGATGCATAACCCCAATGTGACTTGTCATTATTGTAGACGCATTGGTCATATTGCCCCTGCATGCTTTACACGACATAGACATATCACTCAATCACATCATTATAATATGCCTAACCCTCAAGGACCCAAAATGGCATGGGTACCTAAAACGCATTAACTTGTTTTGTAGGTATGTTTGAAGGGATCAAGTGTACTATGGTACCTTGATAGTGGATGCTCCAAACATATGACGGGAGACGAATCCAAATTCCTTCAACTAGAACACAAAGACGGAGGAAGTGTGATTTTTGGGGATAACAATAAAGGAAAGATCATTGGCATCGGATCGGTCGGTAAGGATGAAAATTCCTCTATTAAGCATATATTACTTGTGAAAGGTTTAAAGAATAATCTCTTGAGCATAAGTCAATTATGTGACAAGGGAAATCTTGCCCTATTTGATTCGGATGAATGCTTAGTGTTTAGACGTAGTGATTTCAAAATTATCCTTCGTGGTTTTAGAGTGGATAATATTTACATGGTTGATCTTGCTAATTCCTCACCCGAATATGTGGATTGCCTTATGAGCAAAGAGGATGATACTTGGCTATGGCATCGTAGAGTTGCTCATATAAACATGCATCTTTTGAACAAATTGATTTCTCAAAACTTAGTTATTGGCCTTCCCAATTTGAAATTTGAAAATGACTCTATCTGTGATTCTTGTCAAAAAGGGAAGCAAACAAAAGCATCTTTCAAATCCAAAAATATTGTTTCAACTTCTAGACCATTGCAATTGCTTCACATGGATTTATTTGAACCATCTCGCATTGAAAGTCTAGGAAGAAATCGTTATGCTTTTGTGATTGTTGATGATTATTCTAGATTTACTTGGACTTTATTTCTTGCCAATAAAAGTGATGCTTTTCAGAATTTTAAATATTTTCTTAAGCGTGTTCAAAACGAGAAGGAAACAACCGTCACTTCAATTAGAAGTGATCATGGGGGAGAGTTTGATCACAATCTCTTTGCGGACTTTTGTGACGAACTCGGTATCAAGCATACCTTTTCCGCTCCACGTACACCATAACAAAATGGGGTGGTGGAAAGGAAAAATAGGTGTCTCGAAGAGATGGCTAGAACCATGCTCGAAGAGGCTAAGATTCCCAAATATTTTTGGGCGGATGCCGTGAGTACCGCATGCTACATCTTAAATAGAGTAGTCATAAGGCCAATACTCATGAAGACCCCTTATGAACTCTACAAGGGAAGGAAACCAAATATCTCCCATTTTAGAGTATTCGGTTGTAAATATTTTATTCATAGCAATGGCAAAGATCAATTGGGAAAGTTTGATGCTAAGTCCGATGAGGGAATTTTCATTGGTTATTCCTCACGTAGCAAAGCATATAGGGTTTTTAATAAAAGAACCGAAACTGTGGAGGAATCCCCTCATGTTGTATTTGCCGAAAATAATGCTCGCTTGGCGAGAAAGGATTTCGATTTTGATCTTGCAGGTATTTTAGATAGCTTGAAAGACAAAATACAAGAGGAAACGCCTAGAAAATCAAGACGAAATTTTGAAACAACCAACGGAGGAAGCGCCACAATTGGAGAATGAAACGAAAATGCCTAACGAGTGGAGTACAATTAAAGATCACCCTCTCGAACAGGTAATTGGCGACGTCGGAGAAAAGGTAAGTACCCGAAACACTCTTAAGAACACCCTAGGACACACTTCTTAAGAGATCACGCTCTCACTCGGCCACACTAGTTTAAGTTACTATTTCTTTACAAATTACTGACTTGAGCGTCGGAGACGTCTGATTCCATTTTGCAGGTATCGCCCAAAAGGTAGGGGGAACTATAAAGAAATGGCATAAAACAATCGATTGTTACAGCAAATAATCGATTATTTTACTGTGCAGAAAATCGATTAGCAAGTATCACTAATCGATCATTTAAGTTTATGCTTATTATGAAGTTTTGTTTAACAATCGATTTTTTAGCTGTTTAATCGATTACTGTCTCAGCCATTCAGTACTGCTTTTCTACAACAATCGATTGTTCCATATATATAATCGATTATTTTCCGAGTCAGAAAATCACTGTGCTCACTGGAACAAAACAATCGATTACCATATTTTGACAATCGATTATTTCATGTCAGAAATTCAAAATTGTTACCGTTTGGTTCTGCAATCGATTTGGGTCAGTTCCGAGATTCAGTCAAATCTTAATGACAATCGATTATCTCACCCCAACAATCGATTGTCCAACGGTCAGTAAGATTTATTTTTACCGTTTCTGACTGTTTCAGCTTTCAATTTTTTTGCAGATTTCTTCCATTAATGAAATGCCTTTCTCCCCTCTATAAATAGGCTCCATATATGTTCATTTTTACTCACTCAAGCATCAATTTTAGCTCTCAAACTATCAAAACTCTTTCAAAACTCTTGCAAATTCCAGCAATACTTAGTTAAAATGTCGGGCTGTCACTCTAAATGTTCCCGTTCTGCTAGGCATGGTGCATCCTCCTCTGCTGCTCCAAACTATCCTTACCAAGATGGTTCCGTTCTTTATTTTAATTTTGACATCGAGCTTACTCGATTTTTAACAAAATTTGAAAAGCGAGACATTCTTCCTCCCCGTTTTTCAACCAACAAGTATCTTGAATCTTATGGCCCTGCTGCAAATATACTCAAAAATTGTCAACTTCTTGACTTCTTACTTCTTACCCATCCTTACACCAATACTACTTTAATTCAAGCATTTTACTCCGACCTTCATGAGGATGATGACGGTGATCTTGTGACAAATATAAACGGTGTTCAAATTCTTATCTCCAAAGAAAACCTCCATACCATTGCCCATCTTCCTCGTAATGGTGAAGACATTTTTCGGTACACCGGAGAGGCCGGAGCCCTTTTTGATGAAACAGCCCTCCTACATCAAACCGGTATTACTTCTTATGATCCAAATCTTTCTTCCCGTCGTCCTACAATTACGGGAATGGATCCCAATTATCGGTTGATTTTCTATTTCATCACCCGAGTCCTCAAGCCTCGTAAGCATAATCATACTACCATTTCCCAAGAGGACACCAAGCTCATGCATGCCATAATAACCGGAGCTAACATCAATTGGTGTCGGCTCGTCAAGATTCACATGCGTGACGCTATCGGAGATGATAGGCCTCTTCCTTATGCTCTCCTCATCATGAACTTTCTTGAAGCCTCCGGATTCATCACTTCCAACGGTCCTCTCAAAAAGAGTACCAAGAAGTGGGAAATTTCAGAATCCTCCTTTCATCATGACGGTGATCATACAGCGCCAGCTCCTCCTCCAACCCGTCGAACTCGTCCAGCTCAAGAGCCTACCCTCCAATCAATTTCCGACCAAATTGCTTCATTGACCTCTTCTCTTGGTCAATTAACTCATGAGATCCATGGATATTTTGACCATGTTAATTATCCTTATGCGGGTCTTGTTCCATATGAAGCAGTGCCGGATGATGAGGCGGGAGATGATGGAAATGAATAATTTCTTTGTTTGTTGTTTTTAAGTTTGTTTTTATATGTTGCATTGTCTTCCCTGTTACTGTAATTTTTTTCAATAAATAAACAAGTTCTATTTACATTTTTTTGGCATCTTCTTATATTATTTTTGCTAATGGCAAAAGGGGGAAGATAACGGGTATGCACTCTCAATATTTATAAGCTTAAATTGAGGGGGAATTCATATATTGAGGGGGAACTAATCGCATACTTATTGCATATCTTTACTTGTCTTGGATCGTCATTATAAATTGTTTAAGTTGCATATCCCGCTTAAAGTTTGCCATTATCAAAAAGGGGGAAATTGTTGGAAACACGTTCTCAAGGCTTTATACTAAAACGTGTGTTCTTATGTGTAGGTTTTGATGAATGACAAACGAAGCGCAAATTGATATATGACGAAGTTCAAGTACAAGCGCATAATTGATGCATAACGAGATTCAAGCACAAGACAAAGTTTTATAGTTTAAATGAGTCGTTCCTAATTGTATTCTTGATTCGAAAACTTGACTCATGACATGGCTTCTCTCGTAAAATTATTTTTACAAAATCATGCATATTTAATTTAATGCTAAACGATTTTAAATCATGCATATTTACTTCAGTCAAAATGATTTTTAAACATGCCTCTAAAATCTGGACTAAGATAATCGATTATGTACTTATGATAATCGATTATGTTAAGCCAAGACTGCATGACAATCGATTGTGAACTAATGACAATCGATTGTGTTAAGGCAGTGAACATCAGGTTTTTCAAAACCTGCATGACAAATGATTGTGAACCTTATGACAATCGATTGTGATGAGGCAGTGTCCATCAAAGTTTTTCAAAACTCAGAATAATCGATTGTGAAGCTAATGACAATCGATTGTTAAGAGACAGTGTCCATCAGTTTTTTAAAAGTCACAAAATAATCGATTGTGAACTTATGACAATCGATTGTTTTGAGGCAGTGACTTCCAGACTTTTTCAAAATTATTAAATAATCGATTGTGAGTATATAACAATCGATTGTCACGAGGAAGTGTCTAAAATGATTTTCAAAGTCTGATAAATAAACGATTGTTAACATTGCACAATCGATTGTGAAGCTGACCGTTGTCGTAAAATTTTCAAATACCGTCAGGTAATCGATTGTTGATTTTGTACAATCGATTGTTGATATTGAAATCTGAAAAAGATTTTTTGAACGTTGCTGAATAATCGATTATTGATTTGGTATAATCGATTGTTTTACGTAAAATCTGGAAATGATTTTTTGAACGTTGCCAATAATCGATTGTTGATCTTGGACAATCGATTGTTAAGCATAAAATCTGGGATTGATTTTTGGTACGATTGGCAAACAATCGATTGTGGCTTCCTGACAATCGATTGTCACAGAGTAAAATCAGCAACTCTTAATTGGCAATTAGGCAACGGTAATGCCAAGTTTTTCAACTATAAATACAGCTTCATTTCAGTGTTTTAAACACAACAACACACAACAACTGATCATTCTATTGCTATAAGCTTGCATATTATTGTTTATCATTTTATATTCATTTCATAAAGCTTTTGAGAGCCAAAGTCTTGTCCATAGTTGTTGTAATCTTGAGCCTACTTCTTTTACTCATATCTACTCATTAAGGAGTGTTTTGTTTGAGTGTTTAGTGTTTTGTACACTTGTAAGAGAATTGTGATTCTCTTGTTGTAAGGAACTTGTGTTTCCTTGGTTGAAGTCTTGGAGTGTTGTATCTCCGAGCAAAGGTGTTAAGGCTTGTGTCCTTAAGTTGTAAAGGTTTGTTGAGCACCCGTAAGCTTGACAAGTTAGTGGAAAATCTCGAGAGAGTCTCTCGGGGACTGGACTAGCCACGTGTTGTGGTGAACCAGAATACATCGGTGCGTTCTTTCCTTTTGTTTATTTAACGCACTTAATTATTTCCTGCAAATTTTAATTTCCGCAAGTTCACGCTAAATTTTATTATAACGCTATTCACCCCCCTCTAGCATTAAGCGTATTATCTAACACATAAGAATCTCCCTTTTTGTTTAAATTTGAAAATCAATGAAAAAGGTTTGGGGATTTTACCTCCAAGAATAGAGATGAAAGCAATTTATTGAAATTTCCTGGCCTGGATGACTTCGAAGGATCAAATCAATGAATGGAAAACTTGTTCAGAAAATATATAAAAGAGAAGGGGCTGGGGTGTTTTATTGAAGAAGGGGCCGGGTTTAAAATTTAGGAAAATTAGAGGCCGAGTTAGATTTGCGGTCGCATTTTGCGATCGCAAAGGGGAAATACGGTCCGTAGAATGGACCAAAATATATTCTTAAAAACAGGGTGAATTATTTGGGTATGCGATAGGAATGCGGTCCGCATTCATGTTCTGTGGTCGCAAAATGCACCGCAGTACTGCCCTTCACAAATTCCTTAGGTAATTATGTGATGATTATGTGGTCCACATATCAGTTATGCGATCGCATAATGGATCGCATTTTTTACCTCAATTTAACCAAACCACTGTCTCAATCGGCTGCAGAAATGTGGTCTGCATACTTGATCTGCGACCGCATTTTGGACCAAATAATAGCAGTTTTTTCTGGAAAAACTTTGATTTTTGATTTTTGAAGGCTAGATCAATAAAATTTTACACATTCCTAACACATATTCAAAACTTGTCACTACAAGTTACTAGGTTTTAAGTACAAGTTTTCACTGGGCCTTACAATCAAGAGAAGACAACTTTACTTGTCCGTATGGCACATTCGCTTTCTCTTGGATTACATTCAGCTTGTGTAATGCTCTGGCGACCTTCCAACGATGCATGATGTCTATTTTCACCGACATGTTGGAAGATATCTTGGAGGTCTTCATGGATGATTTCAGTATGGTTGGGGATTGATTCGATGAATATTTGGGTAATTTGGATAAAGTGTTGGCTCGGTGTGAAGACACAAACCTTGTACAAAATTGGGAAAAATGTCATTTCATGGTTGAAGAGGGTACAGTGTTGGGTGATTAAATTTCAAAACGAGGTGATTTCGAGCCTTTCACCCCATATTTTTGTCAAAGAGGTGAGGAGTTTTCTTGGGCACGCGGGTTTTAACCGGAGGTTTATAAAAGATTTTTCCAAAGTGGTACACCCTTGTGCAAGTTGCTAGAGAAAGATGCTAAGTTTGTGTTTGATGAGAATTGCATGGAGGCTTTTGAACTTCTCAAGCAGAAGTTGACCACCACTCCGATCATTATTGGATCTTGCACTTTGAGCTCATGTGTGATGCTAGCGATATTGCTTTTGGAGCGGTGTTGGGTCAATATGTGAACAAGATGTTTCATCCAGTGTACTACATAGGCAAGACCATGAATGAGGCTCAAAGGAACTATACAGTCACCGAGAAAGAGTTGTTGGCTATAGTGTTTGCTATGGAAAAGTTTCGACCATATCTCATGGGGGAAAAAGTTATAGTGCACACTGATCATGCCGTCCTTAGGTATTAGATGACAAAGAAAGACTCAAAGGCAAGATTGATGAGATATGTGTTACTACTTCAATAGTTTGATCTAGAAATTATAGACCGAAAAGGTAGTGAGAATCAAGTGGTGGACCACTTATACCGTTTGGAGGACGAGGGGAGGCCTTGTGATGGCTGTGAGATCAATGATTTATTTCCCGACAAGCAACTCCTTGCAGTGTCAATGAATGATATGCGATGGTTTGCTGATGTTGCTAATTATCTTGTGATTGGAATAATTCCGCATGAGCTCTCTTCTATCCAAAGGAAGAAACTCAAGCGGAATAGCTTGGATTTTACTGGGACGAGCCATATTTGTTCTAGATTAGCACAGATTGTGTGATTCATAGATGTGTCCCGGAGGAAGAACAATTGGGTATCTTAGAGGTTTTTCATTCCTCTCCCTATGGTGGCCATCATGGCAGGTCTCAAGTACTTAGTTTTGATTCTATTGGCCAACCTTGTTCAAAGAAGCGGGTGAAATTGTGAAGAGATGTGATGAATGCCAAAGAGCGGGCGAGATTTCCAAGAAAGATGAAATGCCTCTAAACCCAATTCCTGAAGTTGATATCTTTGATGTATAGGGTATCGATTTTATGGGCCCTTTTGTTAGCTCGTGCCATAACACATACATTCTTCTAATGGTTGATTATGTGTCAAAATGGGTTGAGGCCGTGGCCTTGCACAACAATGAAGCAAGGAGTGTGGTGGCTGATAAGTTAGGATTGTAACATGTTTTATGCCCTACTTTCCTATGCTTTAGTTATAAATTGTTAGAAAATAGTCCAAAAATGCTCACAAGTTGTGCTTCATTGCAGGTTTGATCGACAAAGTGACGAAATGTCAAAGATCGCTTCAAAAGGAGTGAAACCTGCTCAAGTATCAAACATTAAGTGAATTGAGGAAAAGAGGGCCTAGTCCAGACCGCGCAAAAGTGAATGCGGCCGCACTAGGAGATTCAAAGAGTGTATAATTAGGCTGAAAACTACACAGACGCGAAACATTTCTCACGGTCCACGGTCAGGCTTCTGCGGCTGCACTACGCTTTTGCACGGACCGTGGTCTAGAGATTTAGAGAACCATCACTTGGCCAAGACAATGCCATGCGTTCCGTAGTCGTCCCCGCGTGGAGCGTACCTGATCCCTTTCGCAGCCGTAGTACCATTCCATGCGGTCTGTGTTCTCAAGTTCAGAGAAGAGAAATGTGAAGTCCAAGAGCTAGTGCAGTCCTGGTCCATTTTGTGCGGCCCACACTAACCCCGCAGGGGTGTTTTTGTCTAGTTTTTCCAGCCAAGTATAAATAGAACATTTTACCATTTTAGGCGAGTTTTTGTACTCTAGACTTAGTTGCGCTCGTGAGACTCGATTTTGTATCCACTTTTTGCACTTTTGATTTTCATTAATTATAGACTATTGTAGTTCCTTCTTAGTAATCAATTAATATGCCTAGTTCTTCATCTATTTCTTAAATTTCTGTATCTAGCATGAGTAGCTAAGCCCATTAGCTAGGGTTGTGGCTCAACCCTAGTGTGGTTAATTGATGGGTGTTTCCATCTAGGGTTATATTGACTATGGATAATTTCTATTTGGGTTGATTTTATGTTTTAATTGAGAATTGATGGTTGCAAACACTGAGTCAAGCTTTGTGGTTTAACTCTTGAGAAAGAGAGTCTATGACCCCCAAATTTGATCTAACAAGGAATTAGGATGGACTCATGAGAAATGATAGTCCTAATTAACACGTTAAATCTTGATAGAGTAATCACCCTACTTGAACCCTAGTTGCTTGGTGATATTTGCCTACCCATTTGGTCTCGAGAAAGTCAATTTGAAAAAATCACTCTCTATACCGAGAGGTGTGAGAGTGGGTAAAATTGTGCAAATGTTATAGCATAAGTCCCAAATGTGTCAATCAAATCCTAGTAACATCCACCCGTCAATTAGCCACCTAGGTAGTGTCATGACCCTAGTGCCCTACTTCCCATTAGATACAACTTAGCAATATTCTCGTAGCTTAATTTAGTGATAATCATTAGTTTTATAAAAGTAGTGATAATTCAAAAAACCAAAAATGTTTGAAGTGATAGTAGGAGTACAAACACATCTCTAGCCTAAACAGAAATTCCAACTCCACTACTTGCTCCTGTTGGAAACACGTTCTCAATGCGATATACTAAACGTGTATTCTTTTGTAGGTTTTGATGAATGACAAACAAAGCACAAATTGATATATGACGGAGTTCAAGTACAAGAGCACAAATGTTGAGATTGAAGCTCAAGACGTTGTTTTTAATTGTTATTATTGAGTTATTCTTAAATGTGATCTTGATCCTATAACTTGACTCCATAACATGGCTTCTCTCATAAAACTATTTTCCAAAATCATGCATACTTATTTCTGTATCAAATGATTTCAAATGATGCATATTTACATTAGACAAAATGTTTTCTAAACATACCTCAGAAATCTGGGCTAAGAATAATCGATTATGTACTTATGATAATCGATTGTTTATAATCCAAGACTGCATGACAATCGATTATGAACTAATGATAACCGATTGTGAATAAGACAGTTAACATCAGGATTTTCCAAATCTGCAAGATAATCGATTGTGAACTAATGACAATCGATTATTGATGAGGTAAAGTTTTCCAATACTCAGAATAATCGATTATGAACTAATGGTAATCGATTATGTTGAGTTGATGTCTCCCAGTGATTTTAAAATTACTTAAGTAATCGATTAGTAACTAATAGTAATCGATTATGTTGAGTTAACTGGGTTTAACAATCGATTGTCTATGTCCAACAATTGATTGTCAAAGTTTATACTTAGTCGCAAAAACTTTGGCTTGAAACAGTGTGATTTGAGATTTTCAGAAAATGACAAGTAATCGATTGTTGCAAGGGACAATCGATTGTTGAAGCTGACCGTTGTCAAATGATTTTCAAATACCTCAAAGTAATCGATTATTGGTTTTCTGTAATCGATGTTTTGCTCAAAATCCGGAAATAATTTTTAAAACGTTAATGAGGTAATCGATTATTGATTTGCTATAATCGATGTTTTTGATTAAAATCTGTAAATGATTTTTGGAACGTTGCTGAAGTAATCGATTATGGATTTGGTATAATCGATTATCTGAATTTGAATTTTGCCAGTAATCGATTATGGATTGTAAGTAATCGATTATTAAGCGTAAAATCTGGGATTGATTTTTGATCTGACTGGCAGATAATCGATTGTTTGGTCTTGACAATCGATTGTCACTGAGTAAATTCAGCAATTCTTAATTGGCAATTAGACAACGGTAAGACCAAGTTTTGCACCTATAAATACAGCTTCAACTCAGTGTTTTAAACACAACAACATACACTAACTGATCATTACATTGCTTTAAGCTTTCATTCAATTGTTCATCATTTTCTACTCATTTCATAAAGCTTTTGAGAGCCATATTATTGTTCAAAGTTGTTGTGATCTTGAGCGTATTATTTTACTCATATCTACTCATCAAGGAGTACCTTTGTTAAGTGAGTGTTCAAGTATTTCAAATACTTGTAAGAGAATTTTGATTCTCTTGTGTTGAGGAACTTGTGTTTCCTCTGTTGAAGTCTTTGGGATTGTATCCCCGAGCAAGTGAAGTCTTTGGGATTGTATCCCCGAGCAAGTGAAGTCTTTGGGATTGTATCCCCGAGCAAGTGAAGTCTTTGGGATTGTATCCCCGAGCAAGTGAAGTCTTTGAGGTGAGGAACCTCCGAGCAAGTGAAGTCTTTGAGATTGTATCTCCGAGCAACTGTAAAGGTTTGTTAAGCACCCGTAAGCTTAACAAGTTAGTAGAAAATCTCGAGAGAGTCTCTCAGGGACTGGACTAACCACTGTTGTGGCCAACCAGGATATATCCTTGTGTAAGTTATTTTTATTGCACTTATTTACTTCCTGTAAAATTTAAATTCCACAAGAAAACGCTAAATTTCATTAAAACGCTATTCACCCCCCCTCTAGCGTTAAGCGTAGTTTCTAACAATTGGTATCAGAGCCCAACTCTCTGAAAAACTTAACAGTTTGAGAGAACCATCCATGGCTTCTACTCTAGATTCTTTTGCAGGAATTAAAGAAGGACAATGCCCTACACGACCTCCTCTATTCAATGGCACAAATTACTCATACTGGAAGGAGAGGATGGAAATCTTCATTCGGTCAAATTGTCCCTACCTTTGGAAGGTGTACACAAAGGGAAATGAAATTCCAGTCAAGAAAGTGGAAGGCGAACGGATTCCCAAATCCGAAGAGGAGTACACCACAGAGGACAATAGAATGATTCAAAATAATTATAAAGCTGTAAATTTATTGTATTGTGCTATTAACGCTAACGATTACAGGAAACTTTCATGTTGCAAAACAGCAAAAGAAATGTGGGACAAATTAGAAGTCACTTACGAAGGGACTGACCAGGTAAGAGAAGCAAAAGTTGATTTTCTTACTCATGCTTACAAATTGTTTCATATGAAGGAAGGAGAAAAAGTAGATGAGATGTTTGAGCGCTTTTCAACAATAGTAAATGATCTACACGTCCTCAAGAAGACGTTCACGGATAGAGAACTTGTTCGAAAAGTTCTTAGAAGCCTCACACCGGCATGGCGATCCAAAGCCGATGCTATCCAAGAATCAATTGGAGTCTCAAACGTCACCATCGACGCACTAAGAGGTAATCTTAAAACCTATGAATCTACTATTCTTAACCCGTTTGTTGATGATCAAAGAAGGCAAAAGATTGCTCTAAAAGCAAGCACAAGCCAACCAAAGATTGAAGAGGAAGAAGACAACGAGTTTGGATTAGTCATTAAAAGATTCCAAAAGTTTATGCGCAAGGAATATGAGCGCAAAGGGAAAAAACAAGGTGAGCAAATAAAATGCTATGAATGTGGAGAAACTGGACACATCAAGACAAATTGCCCAAACATCAAAAAGGAGAAGAAATCCTTTAAAAAGCAACGGGCATATATCTCGTGGGGAAGCGACTCCGGAGATGAATCAAGTGAAGAAGAAAACGACGAAGCTGCAAACCTTTGTCTCATGGCACAAGAAGACAACCAAAATGAGGTACGTCAAATTTCGTCTGAAAACTTTTCACTTGATGAAATGCGTAATGCTTTTGATGAGTTATATACTGAATTTTTAAAGGCTTCAAAAACTGTCACTAGCTTAAGAGAAAACGCTTCTCTAAAAGAAACGGATTTTCAAAAACAGATTTCTTTAAAAGAAAAGGAATTAGAAAAACTGGTTTTGGAAAATGAGAAGCTACACGAACAAAACAAGTTTTATGGAAAGAGAAGTGCCGACAAACCTGAAAGTTCTACTAAAGGTTGTGTTTCTTGTGTGAACCTTAAGAATGAAGTAGGTAGACTTAAAGGCACACTAGATAAGTTTAATTCCTCGCATAAAAACTTGAATGTTGTTCTTGATAACCTAAAATCAACTAAGCACGGAATAGGTTTTAAAAATGAAGAAAAGGTTGATGCTAAACCTCAAAAACCTAGAGCTCAACCTAGGAACAACAACAAAAATGTGTATCCTAGAAATAGCTATCCTAGAACAAATTTGCATGCTAGACCAAGAAATGACCCTCCGCCTAGAAATAGTCACCATAGACATGATGCATATTTTAGGCAAAATTGTGAACCTCCTAGAAGACCCCAAAATGGTCCTCAACCTAGATATCATCACTCTAGAAACACTACCCATCCTAGAGATCAAAGTAGGAGAAATGATAGCGTTCAAAATAAGGTAAGCAACCTTCATTCATCTAGCTACTATGAACCTAGACGAATGCATAATCCAAATGTGACATGTCATTATTGTAGGCGCATTGGTCATATTGCTCCCGCATGTTTTACTCGTCATAGACATGCTACTCAAACATATTATTACAATATGCCTAACCCTCAAGGACCCAAGATGGCATGGGTACCCAAAGAAAATTAATTTGTTTTGTAGGTGTGCTTGAAGGGATCAAGCGTACTATGGTACCTTGATAGTGGATGCTCCAAACACATGACGGGAGATGAATCCAAATCCCTTCAACTAGAGCACAAAGAAGGAGGAAGCGTCATATTTGGAAACAATCATATTCAGATCGGTTGATATTTTAAGCAATTTGAAAAACAAAATACAAGAAAAGGCATCGAAGGAAATCAATGATGAAATTGTGGAACAATCAACGGAAGAAGCTCCACATTTGGGGAGTGAAACAAAAGAACAAAATGAATGGAGGACGATCAAAGATCACCCTCTTGATCAGGTAATTGGCGACGTCGGAGGAAAGGTAAGTACCCGAAACTCTCTTAAGAACACTCTAGGACACAATTCTTAAGAGTTCACGATATCACTTGATAACACTAGTGTAATTTATTCACGTCACTATAAATTACTGACTTGAGCGTCGGAGACGTTTAATTCCATTTTGCAGGTACTTCCCCAAAGGTAAGATAAATTATGAAGTCTTAGCACACCGCAATCGATTATCCCAAGAAAATAATCGATTATCTACTGTGCAGTACATCGATTATCAGTATCAATAATCGATTGTTTCGACTGATTAGTTTTAGTATGCAAATGTGTTTAATTTGTTAACTCCTTATATTGCATAATCGATTTCCGTCTCAGTCATTCAGCAATACTTTTCCAGACAATCGATTATTTCTTCCTATAATCGATTAGTTGTCATATTCAGAAATTCTCCGAGTTCTCTGTATCAACCATATTTCTATAATAATCGATTACCAAAATTGACAATCGATTATTTCTTGTTTAAACTTTGTTACCGTTTGGCTCCAACATCGATTGCTGTCAGGACATAAATGCTCCATAATCGATTATTTTGTGTTGATAATCGATTATCTCATTCAAATCTTTTTTACCGTTTGTCTCTTAAATCGATTTGTCAGTTTCAAAATTCAATCCAACAGTAAATACAATCGATTATCTCTGCCAAATAATCGATTATCTAACGGTCAGTAAATTTATTTCTTACCGTTTTTGACTGTTCCAACTTTCAATTTTCAGCAGGTATCTTTAGTAAATGGCTGATCACTCCTTCTCCTATAAATAGCCCTCATATAGGATCATTCTCAAGCACCATTTCTAAAAATCAAAGGTCAATTCCTTGCATCTTAGTCTCAAAAATTCAGCAGTAAAAATTTTCCAATATGTCTGGACGCTCCTCCAAACGTTCTCGTTCTAGGCAAGGTGCCTCAGCCTCAACAGTCCCTCCTCCTCTAAACTTCCCATATGAAGACGGGTCCGTTTTGTTCTTCGAAACTCAAGCTGAACTTTCTAGGTTTCTCTCCAAGTTTGAGAAGCGATTTATTCTTCCTCCTCGCTTCTCAACAAGCAAGCTCCTTGAACCTTTCGCCCCTGCCGCCAACATGCTCAAAGAGTGTCAACTCTATGATTTCTTGCTCCTTACCCATCCTCATATTAACACAACTTTAGTTGAAGCATTCTATTCAAATCTTCACAAAGATGAAGATGGTGAGGTGGTCACCTCCATCAATGGCATTCACATTCTCCTCTCTGACGAGAACCTTCACACCATCGCCCGCATTCCAAACGATGGTGAAGATCTTATCCGGTATATTGATGAGGCCGACTCTCTCTTTGATGAATCCATTCTTTTCCGCCAAGCCGGAATCTCTTATGATCAAGCTTCTTCTCGTCGTCCTACCATCTCGGGCATGGACCCAAATTATCGATTTCTCCTCTACTTCATCACCCGTGTTCTAAGACCTCGTAGGCACAATCATACCACCATATCCCAAGAGGACTCCAAGCTCTTACATGCCATTGTCACTGGAGCCAAGATCAATTGGTGTCGGCTCATTAAAATGCACATGCTCGATGCCGTCGCCGATAACATGCCCCTTCCTTATTCTCTCCTCATCATGAATTTTCTTGAAGCATCCGGATTTGTCACTGAAAATGGTCCTCTCAAAAGGAGTACCAAAATCTGGGAAATCTCGGAATCATCCTTCCATCATGATGGTGATCATGCTCCAGCTCCTCCTCCTACCCGTCCTGCCCGTCGTGCTCGTCCATCTCAGGAGCCCACTCTCCAAACTATATCCGACCAGCTCTCTCAGTTGACACACGAGATCCATGGTTATTTTGACCATGTCCATTATCCCTATGCAGGTCTCGTTCCCTTTGAAGCTGCGCCGGATGACGAGGCGGATCGTGACGGAGATAATTGATATTGTATTATTTTTTTTTTCTGTTTTTAATTGTATTGTTGGATGTCCCTCTGCTGTACCCCTTTAATTTTCAATAAATAAACCTTGTTTTATTTCGTCTTTGTGTATCTTTCCTTACTATTTTTTTGCTAATGGCAAAAGGGGGAAGATAACGGGATAACGGGTATGCACCACCTCTACATTGCTAAATTGCTTATAAGCTAAAATTGAGGGGGAATTCTTAAATTGAGGGGGAACAAGAACAAATATGCATACTTGTTACTTGTCTTAAATCGTCAATATTATTTGTCAAAATTGCATATCCCGCTTAATGTTTGCCATTATCAAAAAGGGGGAAATTGTTGGAAACACGTTCTCAATGCGATATACTAAACGTGTATTCTTTTGTAGGTTTTGATGAATGACAAACAAAGCACAAATTGATATATGACGGAGTTCAAGTACAAGAGCACAAATGTTGAGATTGAAGCTCAAGACGTTGTTTTTAATTGTTATTATTGAGTTATTCTTAAATGTGATCTTGATCCTATAACTTGACTCCATAACATGGCTTCTCTCATAAAACTATTTTCCAAAATCATGCATACTTATTTCTGTATCAAATGATTTCAAATGATGCATATTTACATTAGACAAAATGTTTTCTAAACATACCTCAGAAATCTGGGCTAAGAATAATCGATTATGTACTTATGATAATCGATTGTTTATAAGCCAAGACTGCATGACAATCGATTATGAACTAATGATAATCGATTGTGAATAAGACAGTTAACATCAGGTTTTTCCAAATCTGCAAGATAATCGATTGTGAACTAATGACAATCGATTATTGATGAGGTAAAGTTTTCCAATACTCAGAATAATCGATTATGAACTAATGGTAATCGATTATGTTGAGTTGATGTCTCCCAGTGATTTTAAAATTACTTAAGTAATCGATTAGTAACTAATAGTAATCGATTATGTTGAGTTAACTGGGTTTAACAATCGATTGTCTATGTCCAACAATTGATTGTCAAAGTTTATACTTAGTCGCAAAAACTTTGGCTTGAAACAGTGTGATTTGAGATTTTCAGAAAATGACAAGTAATCGATTGTTGCAAGGGACAATCGATTGTTGAAGCTGACCGTTGTCAAATGATTTTCAAATACCTCAAAGTAATCGATTATTGGTTTTCTGTAATCGATGTTTTGCTCAAAATCCGGAAATAATTTTTAAAACGTTAATGAGGTAATCGATTATTGATTTGCTATAATCGATGTTTTTGATTAAAATCTGTAAATGATTTTTGGAATGTTGCTGAAGTAATCGATTATGGATTTGGTATAATCGATTATCTGAATTTGAATTTTGCCAGTAATCGATTATGGATTGTAAGTAATCGATTATTAAGCGTAAAATCTGGGATTGATTTTTGATCTGACTGGCAGATAATCGATTGTTTGGTCTTGACAATCGATTGTCACTGAGTAAATTCAGCAATTCTTAATTGGCAATTAGACAACGGTAAGACCAAGTTTTGCACCTATAAATACAGCTTCAACTCAGTGTTTTAAACACAACAACATACACTAACTGATCATTACATTGCTTTAAGCTTTCATTCAATTGTTCATCATTTTCTACTCATTTCATAAAGCTTTTGAGAGCCATATTATTGTTCAAAGTTGTTGTGATCTTGAGCGTATTATTTTACTCATATCTACTCATCAAGGAGTACCTTTGTTAAGTGAGTGTTCAAGTATTTCAAATACTTGTAAGAGAATTTTGATTCTCTTGTGTTGAGGAACTTGTGCTTCCTCTGTTGAAGTCTTTGGGATTGTATCCCCGAGCAAGTGAAGTCTTTGGGATTGTATCCCCGAGCAAGTGAAGTCTTTGAGGTGAGGAACCTCCGAGCAAGTGAAGTCTTTGAGATTGTATCTCCGAGCAACTGTAAAGGTTTGTTAAGCACCCGTAAGCTTAACAAGTTAGTAGAAAATCTCGAGAGAGTCTCTCGGGGACTGGACTAACCACTGTTGTGGCCAACCAGGATATATCCTTGTGTAAGTTATTTTTATTGCACTTATTTACTTCCTGTAAAATTTAAATTCCGCAAGAAAACGCTAAATTTCATTAAAACGCTATTCACCCCCCTCTAGCGTTAAGCGTAGTTTCTAACAGCTCCCTGAGGAAATCGATCCCGAACTCTATTCGGGTAAAAGCTATTGCGACCTGCTCTTCCTACCATAGTGTAGCATTGAGTTTTCAGGGATCACTTTTTGGCTCGCCGGGAAGATTATAGTGTTGACTATATGTTTAGCTCGTGTTGTGTTTTTCTTCTCTTTCCTTCTTGTTTCCTAATTTTGATTGTGTCGATCACTTCGCTACACATGGCTCTTAATGCAAATAATCCTCAATTGCCATGGCAGAGGAGGAGGTAGATGATCTTGATCAAGAAGAGGTTCCTACTTTACCTCAAGCTCCACATAGAGTCCGTCACGCCAATGCAAATGATAACAAATCTATCCCAGACCCTCATCCGCCACGGCCAAGAGTGGCCCCAAGAGTTCTCCCAAATCAAGGATATTCCAGTGCTATTGTCCCCCCCCCCCCCCCCCCGAATCTGGGCGGGCAACTTTCAAATCACAAATGTCATGTTGACCTTGCTCGAGCAAAGAATATACGTTACGGTCGCCTCCGATCAAAATCCCTACAAGCACTTGAAGAGGTTCGTAGATACATGCTGTGGTAGCAAGCATACAAACGTGTTCGGGGATGCTTTGAGATAGAGGCTTTTCCAATTCTCTCTTTGGGGTAAAGAATTGGATTGGTTAGAAAGGCTCCCCAATCATTCCATCACAACTTGGGATGAGTTGACGGATAAATTCATTGGCAAATTTTTCTCACCAAGTCATATGGCGGCACTTCGGGATGAGATCTTAGCCTTCAAGCAAGAGCCAACAGAACCTTTGCATGAAATTTGGGAAAGATATAGAACAATGGTGAAGGAATGCCCGAATAATGACATGATGGAGAATATGTTGCAACAAACTTTCTACCGGGGAATCAATACTACAAATTAATGCATAGTGAATGATGAAGCTTGTGTCGTTCTTTATGAGATGGCGAAAACATCCTCTGCATGGCAAAGTAGAGCTAATGTTCCTTAAGGTAACCCTACGGTTATTCTTTTATATAAGGAGTTACATGACCATGGGCGAGCTATAGAAAACTTGACAACCACTATGAACCAATTGGAAAAGGAACAACTGCAACAAGTCAAAAATCCGCGCCAAGTCAATGCCATGGAAGGTGTTTTTATGCTAAAAAGGAGGCAAAGAGAGAAAAAACCTCAAGGAAATTGTGAACAATATGACAACATTGATGGTGGTGAGCCCAATTAAGGGTGAGAAAAGACGCCAGGGGTCTGAGTCTGACTGCTCTTCAGCTGGGCCTGCATTAGGCCCAGTTTCATACTGCCAATCAAAGAATGCTACTTAACTGACACTAGCATGGAGCATGGAATCAAGTTTAAACAAATTCTCATTCTGATTCTTTTTAAAAAAAAAAACAGTAATATTACTTCAATAAGCTAAGTTTCTAGTACCAACTTTCATGCATTTTTTAATCAATCTTTCCATGAAGATTCAGCAACCAAAACAGGCAAGTTATTTAATTAAAGATTAACTCCAAGTGTGAACGAAAGCAAATACCCAAAACCATATCATTCCTAAGTACTCATATGTAAACAAAAGCAAGTTAAATATAGTGATAAGAATGGACATTGGGCCTAACTCAACCCAAAAGCTAGCTTATGAGGTGAGGATTGCCCAAGCCATATAAGAAGACCAAGGACCTCAAATCTCTCCGATGTGGGACAACTCAACACCCCCCATCACGCCCAGATCTCTGGAGCGTGGACAACATAAATGGGGGCCCAACATCGGTAACAACAATTGGGATGAGCCTGGCTCTGATAACATGATAAGAATGGACATTGAGCCTAACTCAACCCCAAAAGCTAGCTTATGAGGTGAGGATTGCCCAAGCCACATAAGAAGACCAAGGACCTCAAATCTCTCCGATATGGGACAACTCAACATATAGATTATAGAATGATGGCACCATATTTCTAGCTATGAATAAATAAACCACTACATTACATTGCTAACACATTCAAAGTTGAATTGATGCTAAAATAGTACTGACTTAAGCAGAAAC
Source organism: Nicotiana benthamiana (assembly GCA_034376525.1). Lineage (NCBI taxonomy): Eukaryota > Viridiplantae > Streptophyta > Magnoliopsida > Solanales > Solanaceae > Nicotiana > Nicotiana benthamiana. Next base: position 178,735,104 of record CM067339.1, read on the forward strand.
CAAACAGATATCCCCAAAACATATGGACACCAAACAAGTTTTGTACAATAGCCTTAAGAACCATTCATACAAACACAAAACTTGAATTCATTTTACCTTCTTCTACTGGAGTGCATAATACTTTACCAAAGTTAGGAACACATTTAATATGAACCAGGAAGAAACAAAGGTGATAAGAAAACTAGGAATCTGATTGATCAAAAAAAAAACAAAAGAAACCGCATCTACAAGTTAGTATGGCACTGTTTGACATTTAATCAAGTAAAGCTCTTGTTCTTGCACTTCACATATCAATGGAATGGGAAATACATGGAAAAGCAAAGAAAATAAGACCAAGCAAAGGTCAGCAACAGCAAAGCAACACCAGCAGCAATGTGACAGTGCTTAACAAATTGGAAACCCACGCAGACCTCAAACCAAACTCCACACAAATCGAAATCAGACTTCTAGACTTAGATTCAATCAATTTTACACCCAGATCAATCAGAAATTCTTCAGAAATTGAATGTCTCCAGAATTATAGAAGAAATGTAATGGAAAAGTAATTTTTTTTCTTTTGATATTTTCAGTCGTTTTAATTTCTATCCAGTCCGATCCCCTCCTCAAAATTCACCTAATGAGGCATTTATAGAAAGGTGTTAGGTCAGCAATAAAGGGTTCAAAGTTTGCTTGTTAGTCCCTTTTACATTTAAGTTTTGCTTTTGTGCCCCTGATGTTAAAATCAGATTTTCCATTTAATCCTCACCCCCAGCTTCCTAGAAGCTTCCCTATGTAGTGAAACAAGATTCCCTCAACTTAAATTCCTAAATCACCCACTCATAACCCCTATTTTTACTTTAACCTAAGCCTGTCAACCGGTCCGGGTTGACCCGGGACCGAACCGGCCCGGCCCGGCATAAATCGGGACCGGACCGGACCGGTTCTTAAGGGGTGGGCTGAGCTGGGTTGGGGGGGAGGGGTTAGAACAGTTAGGATTTTAGGATTTAGACCCGTGACCGGACCGGCCCGGTAAGCAAAACAGAGCTTGAACCGGTCGACCCGGACCGGGACCGGACCGGTACAACGGTCAAATTTTTTTTTTTTTAAAAAAAAAATTCTGAACATGTGGGCCCCACAGGACCGTTGGCAACGGTCCAGAACCGTTGGCCAACGGGAGTATTTTCAGAAATGGCCACTTTTTTGTTTTTTTTTGTATTTATTAAATTACATTATTAACCCTTCTTAAAATCTATAAATACCCTCCCCTCTTCTTCATTTCCTCACTCAAAATTATCAATCTCTCTCTCAATTCTCAAAATTATCAATTTTCAAGAATTCATATTCTAATTTTATAATTTTATTGTCTTTGTTTTCCCGAATTTAATTTATCGTAATTTCTCATTCGGAAATCGGAATTCTAAGCTTGAAGTTCAAGTGTTCAACATTGAAATACTTGCTTGACGTTTGTTCGTGGTAACACCGGATTTGCGTAATCAAGTGCTCAATTTATTGTCGAATTCGGTGCACTCTTTCCAACTCTTTCTCTTATTTAATATTTTAATTGCATATTTAATTTAAGCTTATATTTTCATTTTTACAATATGTTTAATGATGCTAGTCCTGTAGCTTCTGGTAGTACTAGTAATAATGATCACCCGACTTCTAATCGTAAAAGAAGTCGGGTATGGAATTTTTTTGAAATAATAGAAGGTACTAATAGTGTTAAGTGCAAATTTTGTAACGAAACTTTTCAATATTTGACCGAAGGAAATTTAGGAGGGACTGGACCATTTGCAAGACATATGAGAGCTGTCCATCCTATAGAATGGGTCAATAATGATGCTAATCCTGTAGCTTCTGGTAGTACTAGTAATAACGATCACCCGACTTCTAATCGTAAAAGAAGAAGTCGGGTATGGAATTTTTTTGAAATAATAGAAGGTACTAATAGTGTTAAGTGCAAATTTTGTAACGAAACTTTTCAATATTTGACCGAAGGAAATTTAGGAGGGACTGGACCATTTACAAGACATATGAGAGCTGTCCATCCTATAGAATGGGTCAATAATTATGGGAAGCAATGATTTGTAAGTTTTAGACTTTTTAGTATGTTTGACTGTTTGTACTTTGTTTCAGAGATTGGATTAGATAGATCGGAACGAAGAAATCAGGAAAGGAAGATGTTTACACTTCACAGTTCATACTTCATAGCCCAGAAGACGAAGAACTTTAACTTGGAGATATTGATTATGATGAAGATGAAGTGATAAACTGATGAAGTGATGCAAAACATTTGAAATTACTACTTCACTATAAAAAATGTAAACATTTCATTATCTACTTATTAATTTGAAATTGAGAAATAAAGTAGCACTTGCAATAAGTGCAATTTTTTCGCCATCTTTTGTTGTTTTCATTCAATTATTACAGAGTATTAATATAACTTAATATTTATACATAATTCTAAAAAAAAAATACAAAATAACGAAACCTGACCCGGCCCGGACCATTACAACCCGTAACCCGTACGGTTCAATCTTAACCCCTAACAACCCAGCCCGGTTAAACCCGGCACTGTTTGGACCCGGCCCGGACCGGTAACCGGACGGGTCGAAAAAAAATCGACCCGGACCGGACCGGTGGAACCGGTTGACAGGTCTGCTTTAACCTACCAAACGGGTCAAGTTGACCCATGTCTTTGGGCTACTGTGTGGGCCGGTTCTATGACCTTTGGGACTTTGACCCAGATTGTGATTAAAACCCACAAGCCGCAAATAGGCGAGCCCAAAAATTTTTCCATTTTGGGCATCGAAAGAAAAATTAACGGGGCAGAACAAGAGAAGAAAATACAAATGAAAGACAAGCAGGAAAAGTGAAAAATCAAAAAATACTAAAGAAGAAAAATGTTAATTACACTAATATGTTGATGATTATTAACATGACTCAAATTCTAAACATGCAACATATATCAACCAGTACTTAACAAAAGAATTGAGAGGAAACAGACCAAATGAAATTGAGATACATTCAAAGACGGACAGAACAGATGTGACATAACAAGGGGGAAGACAGAGGAAGATGAATATGGAAAAGCAGAAAAAAAATGACAAGAAGCAGAAAAAATACCTAATATAGTCAACTCAGGACGAAGACTTGAATGGACTTCCATCGTTTTCCGATTTGAGGCGAAAAAGAGTGTTAGTCGATTTGTTCTTGCGAGAACAAATGTCTAACACTCATTTTAGCTCAAAATCAACTTCGAAAACTCATAAAGTAACAGGATCGGGCCTTTAAATGTAGGATCGAAGGATGATACAAATATAGAGTTCTTGTTTTAAGATCCGAAATTAAAGAGAAGTGGAGAAGATTTGGGGAAAATTGGTTGTGGTTTAGTGCTTAAGGGACTATGGTGATTGTGTGGTCGAGATTTGGTGGTGATTTGGAGCTGTCTTGCCGGAAATAATGGCAGATTAAGGTTTTTATATGGAGGAGACGAAGTATAGGGGTGTTCGGATGAGCTGAGTGGTCTCCGAGGTTTCTTAGAAACTCTTATGTGATTAAAGAGATGTGTTATGGACTGTTTGATGAAACAAAATGAAGGGCCCCGATTGACTTAGCACTAACAAACTCTAAATGACGTAGTACTCTCCCCATACTACGTCGTTTCATGTGTCTCATGGACTAGGGCTTGGACCGAATGGGGGAGTGGGCTGGGGCGGGTCTTGGACGGGCACAAGGGAAACTCGATTTGGGCATAGGGAATTCTAACGAAAACGGCCCAAATATCATATTTCTTTCCCTTCTTTTCTTTTTTCTTCTTCTTATTTTTCAAATTAATTTCAAACTCTTTCTGATTTCTTTTAACATAAAAATAAAAATAAAACCGAAACTAATTTCTAAATTAAATTAACCCTACCATAATAAATTGATTAACTTTAACTAATAACTATCACAATTAATTAAAAACTAAATTCAAAGGAAAGACTACCAAATTCAAAATTAAGATTAAAGGTGTAAAATGAGTTATTTTTTTGTGATTTTTCTATTTTTATAAAACTCCTAACTAGTTATTAATTATAAAATACCAAATTAAATCCTAAATATAAATGCAATATATTTTTTCATAATTTAAACAAAACTAACATGCGCAGACAAATGCAAAAAATTAACAAAAAATGCTACAAAAATCTACGAAATTGCAAATAATGGAAAAAATTTATTTGAATGAATTTGTGGGAATAATTCATATAGGGAAAAAATCACGTGCTCACAACAGAGTCAATCTTTCCTCGATTCGGGATTTGAACCGATGACTTGGGACACTATAAATTTTCTCAAGTGGTAACTCAGATTTTAATATACGGTTAAGGGTCAAAACTGCCCTCAACTTATCGACTCCAGAACAAAATTGCCATCCGTTTACCTTTGGCGAAGAAAATGCCCCCACCGTTAACTTTGTGGCCTATTTCTACCCCTAAAATCTAACAGAATCTTGAATTTCATTTTTAATTTTTTTTATGCCACGTGTCACGTTTTGATTGGGACATATAAAGAACGGAAAATTGGGACATATAAAGAACGGAAAAAGGGTCAAAACTGCTCTCAACGTATTGACTGCGGAACAAAATTGCCCTCCATTAACCTTTTTTGAGTCGGGTCGGTCGGGTTGAAGTGTAATGTGATTTCCCGCTTTCCAACAAATGTAAAGAGCTTGATATATCACATATATTCATCATCAGTTAAAGTGGATTGGTCATTCTTATACAATGGGGGGCTGGTTTTTCATGGCTTGGTTATGGGGGACGGGTTGGACGCCTGGTTCATGATGGAGGGGGGCTGTTTGGTTGTGAAGTTTCCCGGCGATGGAAGGTGACGGGCTGGACGCGGAAGATGAAGCAACGGGGTAGCCATGAGAGGTCGTTTGGTGGTTTAGGGTTAGAGAGGGTGTGTTGTGAGGAAGATGAAGAGAGGGTTTGGTGTTTTTTGGGTCGGGTCGGTCGGGATGCTTGTATTTAATTTTTAATTTTTTTTTAATTTCACGTGTCACGTTTTGATTGGCTATTAAATAAACTTGACCCAAAATCAATTCTCACCCAAATTCCGACCCGACCCGACCCAAAAAGGTTAACGGAGGGCAATTTTGTTCTGGAGTCAATACGTTTCGGGCAGTTTTGACCCTTTTTCCGTTCTTTATATGTCCCAATCTTCCGTTCTTTATATGTCCCAATCAAAACGTGACATGTGGCATTAAAAAAATTAAAAATGAAATTCAAGATTCTGTTAGATTTTAGGGGTAGAAATAGGCCACAAAGTTAACGGTGGGGGCATTTTCTTCGCCAAAGGTAAACGGAGGGCAATTTTGAGGGTATTTTTTACCCTTAACCGTTTAATATATATAATCTCATTTTATTGTCACAAAAATTGTAAAAAAAACTCCCTTATACCCCTTCGGGGATAGTAAAAGAAGGAGTGATACAACTCAGTAAGTAATAAAAGTAAAGGCAGCTGAGCTATAACAAATCACGTAAAACACAACTTAAGGTTACAACAAAGCAGTATAAACTAGAACAATGCAATAAAAAAGTAAAATTTCATAAAAACACTTTAGTTCAGTGAAAACCGCATTAAAACATTTTTCAGTAGTTCAATCAAGTGATGAAAAAAGGTAGAAAAGGGTAGTAACATAAACCAGTCGCTCGGGTGTTGATACCCAATTTTTTCCTATATATTTCTAATATGCAAAAGACCTTAAATATAGCATATATATATGCATATATAAGCATATTCAAGTATTTTATTATTTTTTCGTAATTTTAAAGTTTTAAATGAATTTATTTTCTCCCTTTTTCAATAATTATTTCTAAAATTATTATTTTTATAATACATCTATTGGATTTTTATATTTATTCAAAAATATGGCTAAAATAATTTTTACATATATTTACAATTACATTTAGTATTTTTAAAGTTAAATTGCACATAATCGCAATATTAGTCATTTTAGGTTTAATTGTGTTTTATACGCATAAAATTGGTTCATGTATTTTAAAATTGTTCATTATGTATTATAAATCATAATAGCCCCTTAAATTAGTTTTCAGTAACTATTTACTATTTTTTATAATTTAAATAGGGAAAATGGTTGATTAAATTATAGCCAAATTTGGCTTTTAATTATAGCCAAATCAAGACACCAATTCCCAACCCAATTAAAACCCACCCGAACCAAGCCCAAGCCCAATTTTATAACCCGTACCCAAAACTTACAATCCGGATCCTTCATCACAGAGATCAACGGCCACCGCTCATCCTTACCATAATTAATCCCAAACGACCCCTCCCCCCAAAACCCTCTCATTCTTACAATCTTCCGCCCTTGAATCCCCTCTCCTCTCCAACTCTCTCTGAAAACTAAAGCTAACCCTAGCCGTAGCCACCCAAACTAACCCTAATCCCTTCATTCCTCTCTCAATTCATGGACTCTCATGGTCATTTGAGACGTATACTTGTCGCATACGTCTCCCGGTTGTCCGTTTTTGTGATTTTGTGAAAAGATCCCCAAGAGATCTAGTCCAAATCTTGGTCAACTTTTATCCATGGTTGTTTATGCTACTTTCTGACCATCCATGGCCGTTCGAGTAAGGTCCATGGCTTTTTGGGCTGAAACCGGTAACGATCTAATATTTTCTCACCCTCTTTGGTTTCTCTAAAACCCTAGATCTTCAGATTTTTTACTTTTCTTTCGATCTATCTTTGATATAGGTGTATCTATGGGTTTTAACCGATCTTTTCTTCGTCTCTATTATTTTATGAAAAACAAACTAGCGATAAATCCTCCGATCTTTTTAGATCTGTGATGGATCTAAGGGTTTGATAAGGTTTTCACTTGTTTTCCTCAAAATGTTTCTCCGATTTCAAAGGGACTCTTTATTTTCCAAACAAGGGTTTCAAAAACCTTTTTGCAAATATGATTTCTTTCTGATTTTAGCAATTACTTTGATTTTCAGCATGTTTGAACATTACCTGAGTCTTCCCTTTTTGCTCGATTCATTTTTTTCAACAAACCTTAATACTTATGGATTCGATCCGAAGTTTAAATTTGTTTACGGTTTGTTTGCACGACTATCCTGAACATTTTGGGCTTTATGTGTGTTCTACATGCTCTTGTGCTTCCTATTCTAATTTATTCTTAAGGTTTATTTGATTTTGTCCAAACTCGTGTTATTTATGGGTCCGATCATTTTCTGTATTGATCATTCACATAATTTATGTTGATTCTGTGTAATCTCCATGAAACCTACGTCTTTGATTTTGTGTATTTTTCTAGTAATTCTGTATTGATTTTTCGAAATTGCTTCCTTACTTTGTGATACTTTCCTTAGTTAGTGCTGATTCCCTGTGATTTTCAATCTTAATCGTGATTCTCTGATTAATTTTCAGAATCAAATTATACTCTACCTTGTTTATGTTCACAAATATGTTGTTAATTAACGTGCACTTTCCCTACATTGAAACTATTATGTACTTAGACCTTATTACATGCCACATGCTTTTACTATTCCTATTACGGCAAAATCAATCTTACAAGCAACTCTTTTACTTATTTGATATAACTTATACCCATTTGAACCATGGCTCCGTAATTGACGGAAGTCCGAGTCTTTAATTGATTCTGATTTGTATTATTTCTATTATTATGCTAAGTCATGTATTTATTACTTTATTTTCATGCCTATTTTTACAAAACTATAAATATTCTACCCTCCCTTTAGCATAACAAACGAATAATTAGTTCAGAACATACACATACACACTCAAACTCTCTCTTATTTCTCAACTACTTGTGCTACTACTTTGTCTAGCAGTCTGAAAGCCAATGCTAGACTGTGAAACTCTGATTGCTTTACTTTTTTTGCACTTTCCTTCTTCAACTGGTATGTTCCTAGTTCAAATTCTGAAACTTAACTCTATGTGTTCCCTTGTTTGTCAATCCCTGTCTCTTTCTGCCCTCCGTTGTTCAAATGTAATCAACATGTTTACTTGTTCCTGCTTATGTCCCTCAACTAGCATGTCCCCTAATGTACTTGATTAATACTAATTCATGACTGATTATGTGTAATAGGCCCCCTATATGACTACTCCCATGCCATGTCCCTATGTTTTATTACTGTTATAATCTCAAGAATGATTCCCTTGAAGTAGTTGTTTGTGCTCTGAAGACCACACAACCCCTGCTCACCCCTTGTATTTGCTAGTCTATGTGCATCTCTGCTTAGCTATGATTATGTGTTTCTAATTTGGGCCCTCTATGTCACCAACCCCTACTTCCATGTATGTAACTTCTGGAACTGTACTATTTTTTGAACTTGCGTAGTGTGTGCGTTGGTTGGTTCCAAGCTACTGTTGCTCCTATCTCTTTCCCTTTTCAAATTGGTTGCACTAAGGAAAACATCCTCTGTTGTTGTTGCAAACTTATTTCAAACTAATTATTTTCAAAAAAAAAAAACAATTTTCCAACTCAACTGCTTTGAGTTTATATGATGCTCTCCCACATGCACTCTTAGATGATTAGGTTTTGCCCCTTTTGTGTGACCCTTGATTTGGGACTCTTGAGCTCCCTCTGAACATGGATGTATAAGAATTGGCCTTTCCACACTGCACTTACTCTTGGTTATGTAATCTTGGTGTGAGCACTACCCGAGATCCCTTGAGGTCTTTAGGGAACTCTAATACACCAAGATATGAGAAAGGCTATGGAATAATATTGGCACTTGAGGTGGTTTATTATGTAACTCAAAGAGGAAGTCCTAATCAGGCTTCCTATAGTGTAACTTATATTTTTCACTTCTACTTATGTAATTCACTCACATGGCCTAAAATAGTTTGTAAACAAGTACTGGTGTGGCTAGTGAAAAGGGATCGGGTAAATATGCATGGTATAATTCATTAAGGGTAGAAAATATGTTATTAGGTTTATATTCCTAATTGTGCAATAAAAATCATGCTTAGGATTCATACATGCATTAGAAATCATGTTCTTAGGACCGATGTTTCTTGCTTCAGCACCTCATTCATTGATCCATGCTTTATGTCTACCACTTAGAAATCCTGCTCCTAGGATAATAACAACATTGGAATAAAAGTTGTTACTCATGAAATCATATTTCAACAATTCTGCAACTCTTGTGTACATTTAGGGATTGTGTTTTTCAACAACCCTGCCATTTGCATGTGCTTATTAGATATTATGTTCTAGGATCCTGTTTGCATTTTGCCTAGTTAATTATTGATTCATGAAAGGGTAGCAAGGTAATAATTTTCACATTGTGATGTTTTCTGAACAAAAGTGGTAATAAGCTCTGCATTCGACTAGAACAGCATGCTCTTAGGGTAAAAAAGATAATCTCCAAATTGTCTTAATAACTCTCAATAACTATTGAATATCGCTTTATGCCTAAGCAAGCCTTTGGTAATAACTTAAATAAAACTGGAACTGCCTTTGTTTAATTATCAACTTTTAAAGTTAGTAGGCAGGCCTGATTTGGACTTCCTTTCTGAGTCGGGTTATAAATCTGATTCTAATGTTATCACTCAAACACCCTACTTTAGGACTCTGATTTCAGACTTTAGTTTTGCACGAGTCATGCTATCTATGTGCATTATTTGTGTAGGTATACTTGAATCTTCTAGTTGCTTCTATGTTTCCCCCTAAATGCACTTCACTCAAATCTTGCACGGCTGAAATATCGCTACTTCTTTTAAATCTTGCATCGGCTAAAAGAACGCTATTTTATTTATATTTCTTACACGGTTTAAATATCGCCACTTCATTTAAATCCTGCATTGGCTGAAAGATTGCCACCTTTTTTAGCACTTATATGGGCTGAAAGATCGCCACCCTTTTACTTACATTTCTTGTACGGCTGAAATATCACCACTTTATTTAAATCCTGCATCGGCTAAAAGACCATTATTTTATTTACATTTCTTGCATGGCTGAAATATCCTCACTTCATTTAAATCATGTATCTGATGAAAGATTGCCATCTCACTGCATCGACTGAAATATCCCCACTTCTTTTTACACTTTCATGGGCGGAAAGATCCCCACCCTTTTATTTACGTCTTGTATTGGCTGAAAGATCCCCATCTTCTGCATTTCATCGGCTGAAATATTGCCATTTTACTTACATTTCTTGCACGGTTGAAATATCGCCACTTCATTTAAATCCTACATCGACTGAAATATCGCCACCTTGTATTTACAACTTGCATCGGCTGAAAGATCGCCACTTTTTGCATTTCATGGGCTGAAGATTGCCAAATTGTCAGAAGGCGTCATTGTTCGGAGGCACCATTTTCATAGCCCAAGAACGCCATGCCATGGCCTGAGGACCCCATTTTATCTTTTGCATATCATTATGCAAAGGCATCATAGTTCGGAGGCATCATTCTCGTAGCCCGAGAACATCATTTCATAGCCTGCGAACCCATTATTACACGCTTCATGGTCTGAGAACGTCATCCTAACCGTCTAAAGACAACATTCATGGTCCAACGAAAACTTGCATCACATTTAAATTTATGCACAATATATGTTTGTATTGCTCATTTGCAGGAAAATCGAACTCAACAAGAGTGACCACGCTCCAATTCCTGCAGCCTACTAGAATTTGACTGTCCTTTCCAACCTTGAATATCGTATCTTTTCTTGAAAAAAAATCTCCACCAGCATGTTCCACCGATGGATCCCGAACTACAAATGCCCTGATTCCTGTAAGACCAGGGATATGTAGGTAGCTCAGAAACCAGATCATAGTCAATTGCTTCAAGCCATTCCGTTCAGTCAAAAATTGGCCATCATATCTTTACCCGACAACTCTTTCATCCTTCCTGGGTAAAGAGGGGCAACTGTTGATACCCAATTTTTTCCTGTATATTTTTTTACATACAAAATACGTTCAAAATAACATGTATACGCATATATAAGCATGCCCAAGAATTTTTGTATTTTTTAAAATTTTAAATATTCTTAAAATCAATTTATTGTCCATTTTTAGCAGTACAAAAATCAGTAATGATTCCCAAAGCTATCAATTTTGGTGAATAATTTATTTTATTCTCATATTTATGCCAAAATATAGTTAAGGTAGTTTTATATATTTTCATAAATTTATCTGGTATTTTTAACGCTAAATTGTATACAATATCAATTTTAGCCTATTTAAGATTAATAGCATTTCTATAATTGTAAAATTGGTTTCGATATTTTTTATTTATTTTATTTATTATTAATTGGTTCAGTACTTTAATTAGCTTTTTAAAATTATTTTTTACTATTTTTATAAAATAAAAGGGAAAACTGGCTATTTAACAGTTAGCCTCATTTTATTTCAATTACGTCCTCTTTTATATTTCAATTTAGCCCTTAACTGACCCAATCCCAAACCCGACCAGATGGCCCATTTTTAATTTGACCAAACCCATAATCCAACCCAAATGACCCTACCCGATTCCCACCTACCTTTTTAAATCTAGGCCGTTGATCAGCCATAATTTACCCTCCCATAATTAAACAAAACGACCTACCTTAATCCCCCTCATTTTACCTAATTAGCAACCCTTGAATACTCTTTCTCCCAATTCTCGCTCAAGGTTCTTCGAAACCCTAGCCTCCTCCTGCATTTTCTCACCGTGCTTTCACTGGAATCCATGGCTTCTCAGGCCATGGATGGCCTATACTGCCCCCTCTACACCATTGGACATTGGGTTTTCAAGGTTTTGAAGTTCGACTTTGATAGTTCTCTTTCAGATCTTTGGATTCCATGGCTTCTCCGGCCATGCTCCGGTACATTCAAACACGAGAAGCCCGATTCCCGACCTCTTTGACCGAGTATCTGATCTTTCCAAGTCGTTCTCCTTTTCTAGGGTTTTTCCAAAACCTTAAGTTGTTCGAGGTTTTTTCTCTGTTTATTTTCTTAGATCTGTGATGTATTTGTGTTCTACTGGACATTTAAAGTATTTTCCCCAAATGTTCCTTTTCAAAATCACTCGTCATCGATTTAGGGTTTCTAAAAGGTTTTTCAAAGACATCTTCTCTGATTATTCTTCTTCTTTTCTTCATGTGTGTTTGTCTATATCATGCTCATGTGTTTCCCTTTTACTATGCGTGTGTTGTTCTTCTGCTTTTCATTTTCTACTATACATGATAATCATGTTGCTTAGTGTTCTACTGTACCTCTAAGACTAGATCTGTATGTTAATCTTTACTATATTTTCCTACATGATTTGTATGTTAATTTTACTATATTTTCCTACATGCTCTTTGTTGAGTTCTTTGATTTTGTTAGTTCTACTGGAGTCTGTTTGTGTTCTTTCTAAGCATGTTCCATCTACTGTGGCTTAAGTTTACACCATTTTCTTAAGATCCGACTTTTCTAATACATGCTCTTCCACGCTCTTAAATTAGCTTTTTTTCGTTGTTGTTTCAAACCTGCTATTATATTTGTTTTGTTTCTCATGTGGCTCTGAAACAGACCTTTGAAGTCTGTCTCAATGTCTTTCCTTCTCATCTCTATGTCTGATTCGATTTGAAACCCTAAGATTTGGGGATTTCTTCTTGGCAAGTTTGACTTGATGTTTGGACTAGGGTTTTGCATTGGAACCCCGGACTCTCAGGCTTACTTTGAGTCTACAAATCGAACTTGTATCCCTTTGCTTGTGATTTTGAACCTTTCACTATTAGACTCTTTTCTATGTAACATGATGACCCCTTTTGTTTGAGTTGTCTGCTTTATATATGAGAAATTCTTCTTCCAAAAAGTTTTTTCCAGTTACTAATTGATTATGAATTCCTTTAATGGGGTTTAATTGATTGTTTCCTTTGAATTAAAATTTCTTTACCTTTTCTTGACTTGGTTCATTCGAGTAAAAGCTTGTAATGTCGATTTCACTGACTGTTTGATTGATCCTTTTCCTTATTTTTTTCACAAACCAAGTACCACATGAATTTTGCCTTAAATAACTTCTATGTATTTACCCTTTATTGTACTGTTTGAGAAAATATTCTGATTAATTCTTTCCTTAATTGTCTTTACCCGTTTGAAATGGAGTCCCTTAATTAAAGGTAGATTAATTTTAATGATATTTCCTTACCTTTTCTTACTTGCTTGATGCACTATAAAAGGGGCACTACCCTTCTGTACTTGGATACGTATCGATTATTAAACACTTCAAAATTCAATATTCTCACACTCTCAATTACAATACTCTTTCAATTCTCTACACTCTTCTGAGATCTTTTGTACTACTTGCCTGAAACTTGGCTTTTCAAGACTACTGTTTTACTTATTTGTTTCCCTGAAACTGGTACGTCTCAATTTTCATTTCATCTTCCTCCCTATGTGTTTACTTTACAATTGCCTTACTATGGTCTACTTTGTTGTTTATGTTTCGTATTGACTATGCATGTTCTTTTCTTGCACCTGTTTTTATTGTGAATGCCTACCCCGACTCCCTTATATGTGTTTGAGTTAAGATTCATGGCCTAGCAATATTCAAATTACTGCCCAGGTCTGAACCTGATCCTCAATGGATCCTAACTCCTAAGATTTGGCTAACAGGCTGGTCAGGGGTGTGCCAGCACTCTTAATTGATGGGTATGACCACCATACTGCCATAGCTTTCCCTAACCCCCCTCTTTGCACTTACACTTATTCTTAGACTCTAAGTTATGCCACTTCCTATGAGCCTTGCTTTGGCACTTTGAGTTCCCTATGAACTTGGACATTTGAGGGTTGGCCCCTTCCATGTTGCACTATCTTAATTCTGCAATGTATTTGGAGTGTAAGAACTACCCGGAAGGAACTTTGATACATCCCAAATAAGAGAAATGCTTTGGAAATCTGATCCTGGAAGTTGGTTTATCTCATATTGTTATACCTTGAGTGTAAATTAGGCTCTTTGGTCGTAGTTTAATTTTTTATGTAATTTTACTTTTCTTGATTCATTCGGGTGGTAATAATTTGTAATAACTTATGGGGGTATATAGTAAAAAGGGGAGGGTCACTTATGTTATGCATGTGGGTAGACATCATGCTTTAGGTATTTATTTTACATGTTTCCGCTTGTGCATATAGAAATCCTGCTTATAAGTTGTTCTATTACTGCTCATAGAAATCCTGCCTATATCTTGTTATGTAAGAAGTCTTAAAACTACATCCCACTATCCCAGAGTGTCCTGAATATTAAAATTAAGTCTTATCTTAAGAGTGATAACTTTAAGACTAAATTGTACTTCTCCACATCAGAACTAACGCCAAGTGCAATCAGCACAAAAGTTTACACGAAATTCAGGGAACTACCTACAGAGTGCATGGAACTATAATTACATCAAAGCAATTTTGAACTTATTGCAAAATGAAAAGTCATATATTAGAGATTGCTACAAACTTGTGGGATATCCTTTTAATTACAAGTTCAGCAAGAAGTTCCAGGGACCAATAAAGGGGAAATACTGCAACATCAGGCGAGGAGCCACAACCAATGGAGATATGTGGAGTTAATTTAACAGAAAACCTGTCCAAGGATCAGTTCTCTTAGCTTATGAATTTGCTCAAGTAGGTCAAAATTCATCAGGATACCTCAGTAGGAACTGGAGCAGATGTCAGTGCAAATGTTGCAGCTGGTATTGCTTTCAATAACTTAGTTTCTGGTTTGTCCTTTTATAACATTAATATCCGGATCATAGATTCATGTGCTTCAAAATATATATGTTATGATCCTAAAGATTTTAAGTTCTTAGCTCCACACCCTATGCCCTTTGTTGTTAATATGCCTCATTTTTATCAGGTCAAAGTTACTCATTCAAGTAGTGTACCTATTTTTTCAGATCTTATCCTAGAAAATATGCTTGTTTCAAGTTCAACATATTATTTGTTAACGAACTCATATACCAATTTAAGTGTTTAGTACTTTTAACTCATACTAAAGTCTCTTCTAGGGTTCTTTAATGAAGATACCTCAAGATTTTGGTAAAGTCAAAGAAGGATAGAATTTTCTTAGGCCATGTTGTACCCAGTCTAGGAATTTCTTTCAATCAAATATTTCTCGATTGTCGAAAGAGAACAATTCAGTTTCACTTTCTGTTTCTTCTGCTAAATTAGTATCTGATGTAATGTTATGGAACAATAGGTTGGGGCATTTGGCTTTCCATGTAACAAAAAAAATCAGTACGATTTCTTTTCTTCCTAATTAAAACTACTCTTGTGATGTATGTCTTTTGGCAAGGCAAACTAGAAAACTTTTTCCAATACGCCATACTTCAACAAAATGAATATTTGAACTAATCCACATAGATACTTGGGGACTTTACAAAGTTTTTACATATAATAGATAAAAATATTTTTTGACTATAGTGATGACTTTAGTAGGGTAACATGGACATACTTGTTGACTGCAAAAAGTAATGCATTCAGTGTCTTACAATATTTTCTGAAGATGGTTGAAAGACATTTTGATGTAAAAGTGAAGGTAATCATGTCAGGTAATACAATGGAATTACGAAAAGGTTTTATACATTCTGAATACTTGGCCTCTCAAGGCATACTGCACCAAACATCATCCATTGTTATCCCTCAACAAAATGGGGTGGTTGAAAGAAAACACGGGCATTTTCTAGAAATAGCAAGGGCCTTAATGTTTCAGTCAAATGTGCGTACAACCTACAGAGGAGAATGTGTGCTAACAACAACACACCTGATAAACAGAATTCCTTTTAGAGTGCTTAAAAGAAAGACACCATATGAGGTAATTTTTCAAGAACTCCCTTATTATACATATTTGAAGACTTTTTGTTGCCAATGTTATGTATATACTTTAGCACAAACTAGGAGTAAGTATGAACCAAGAGCTAAGGCATGATTGTATTTAGGGTACCCTCCTGGAAAAAAAAAGGTATATGCTTTTGGAACTAGACAGCAGAAAGATTGAAACTAATTTCCCTTTTCACAATCAAGCTCTAAAACCTCACATATCTTTCATGCTCCACATGATACAATTATCCCTAATGACATGACCCTTCCCTTACCAACAACACTTGTTCCTGATTCACAAGACATTAACTAATCTTCTCCTGGTTAACTAATCTTCTCCTAGTTCAGTGCCTACCTCTTCCCCTTCTCAACTCAGCCCAATTTATCAATATAGCTCACTTTCTCCTAGCTCAACTTCTAACCATCCTCTTAGTAGTCGAGTTCCTTATCCTATTTTACTAGTTAGAAAATCAGAAAGGGTGACCAAATTCCCTGAACATCCGAAAGACTATGTTTGCAACAAGATAAACCTCACAGATGTATCCTCTACCTGTTTCACACAACCCTAACCTTCTAGTTTTTCTTTTGCTACCTTACCATTTCAAAATCAACAATTGTTGAAGTCTATAGCTACTATGGTTTAGCCCATTAGTTTAACTCAAGCATCACTTTATCCAGTATGAAAAAAAGCAATGGATTCAAAAATTGAGGCTCTACAAACAGATAAAACATCTGAGGTAGTGCCTTTTACAAAGGGGAGAAAGGATTTGCCTTGTAAATGGGTATACAAGGTAAAGTATAATGCAGATAGGACAATTGAGAGTTTGAAGGGCAGGCTGGTGATTAGAGGGTATATTTAGAGGGAAGGAACTGATTACAATGAGACCTTCTCATTGGTGGTCAAAATGACCACAATTAGGTGTTTGTTGGCTATTGCAGTCAAAAAAGACTAGAGCATTGCACATTTAGATATTAGTAATGTCTTTTTATGTGATGACCTAAAGGAAGAAGTTTATATGAAGTTCCCTGTAGGCCTCACACTTTCTAGTTCCAATCTTGTGTATAAATTAAGAAAATCTCTATACAGCTTAAAGCAGACATCTAGGCAGTGGTATGCCAAACTTGCTGGAGCTTGGAGTTTTAAAGGTTATTCTTCTGAGCTCACTAACAACTCATTATTTTTTAAGAACACAGGGGATCTTGTTTCTATTATGGCAATGTATGTGGATGACATCTTACTCACAGGTAACAATCCTGCAGAACTATTAAAATTAAAAGCTTTTTTGCATGTTGAATTTCGAATCAACGACCTAGGGGAATTACCTTACTTTCTGGGGATGGAGAATTTTTTGCAAAAATAATGATATTATAGTAAGTCAGAGGAAATTTACCTTAAACTTGCTGTCAGAATTTGATTGCAATCAGTTGTTAAGGCTTCTTCCCCTCTTGATCCTTATTCCAAGTTATCTGCTGATTCAGGTCCTCAACTAATTGATCTCATCATCTATCGATGGCTCGTTGGCAAACCTACTATCTTACACACACAAGGACTGGTCTTTCTTTTGTTGTTCTGATTTTAAGTCAGTACATGCAAAAACCTTGTGTGGGACATTTCTCTGCTGCTCTCCGAGTTTTGATCTATCTACCCCTTGGTTCGGGCAAGGTTTGTTTTTTGAATGGCTCACAATCTTTCTCCTTAATTGCTTACTGTACAAACTAGGCCTCTTGCCCAGATTCTAGGCGATATGTCAGTGGTTTCTACATCAGTTTAGGAGGCTTTCCTATCTCATGGAAGTCAAAAAAACAACCACCCATCTCACTTTTCTCCGCCGAGGCTAAATATAGATCGACGAGGAATTCACTCCTGAGTTGACTTGGTTGACTCTCTTGCTTGAGGATCTCTTTCTCTATGCTCAGCAATTCCTTTGAAATCCTGTTTTTCACGAGCGCATAAAGCATGTCGAGTTGGACTACCATTTTGTGCGCCAAGAGTTACTCTCATGGCTGATTTCCATTTCCTATGTTCCATCGACCTTGCAACTGGTAGATCTCTTTACCAATCTCTAGCTGGAGCTTCCCATAGATATATTCTTTGTAAGTTGGGTATCAGTTCCTTCCTATCCAACTTGATAGGGTGTTGAGAATCATGATGATATTGATTCTTGGGATGGATTACATAAAATCAATCAAGCAATGGGGTCACATAACAGAGTATTGAAGATGAAGAAGAAAGAGGGGTTGTGTTAGGCTTTCTGTGTAGCGAATTTAAAGAGTTCAGTGAAGCCTAACTCTAAAATATGGTCTCGTCAGACTTGATCTCCTCAAACAAACAAAAGTACACGTGAACAGATTCGAACATTCAAACATAATACTAATGGATTAAATCATGACCCTCCAAATACTTCCCTTGCCAGCAATCAGAAAAGAATAATATTAGAAGATGCATATACATGATCAATTCTTTGACATGTGGGAGAGAATATAGTTTTTTAGTATAGTTAGATTTTATTGAATAAGAATAGGGCAAGTGTAAATACAATTTTCTTTTTCATTTATTTAATTTACATTACACACTTGAATAAAAAGGATGTACATTACATTATCAATACAATGAAAAGAAGTTTTTTGGAAATTTTAGTCTCTAAATCTCATCATATTCAATATTAATTACTAAGTTACTGTCAGAATACTTTCTATTTGGACATGATTTTACTATTGCTACTTCTGATCGGTCGTATTAATGTCTTTGTTATATTTTTTTAATAATAATTTCATTACTTGAATATTTTATTTGGATGATTGCGACAAAAATGAGGAACTTTTCAGCCAATTTAACATGAGTACTTATTTTGATATTCATTTTGTTAAAAAGCATAAACATCTCAACTTGTACATTCAAAACCGAAAATCTATAATATCCAAACAGATTAACCCGAAACCGAACTTAAAATATCCGATTCAATTCGAACTTATTTAGATTGTACAATTTGAAAACTGAAAATCCAAACCGAAAATCTCATATGCAATCCGAAATGTCCGAACGCCCCCCCCTAATCAAGATATTATATCTTAATAAAACTTATTTAATAACTAAGAGAAACAAGATTTAACTTGTGCGTATTTGTCTGGATTGAGGGCGAAAAATAAGGGGCTACTCTAGTGATGAAAGGGAAAGGAAAAAAGCACAGACATGCAGGAGTCAAGCTGACATATGTAGCCAGAAAACTTGGCAGTGATTTTTGAAAACAATGAGAGAAATATCATTGTCTACTTAAGTAGAGGTCAGAAACTCAGGGGGTAAAGTGAAAAACCATACACATATATAAATGTAGGGATCCAATATTATAGATGCTATGGTGATATATTGACGTTGACTCTACTGAAAGAGGTATGGCGTGAAGGCCAGCCTGAGAAGTTAAGGCATTAAATGTTAACATACTATAATATGAAAATGATGCCTCAGCTTCAGTAAAAATTGATGACACAATGGGAGAGAGCCTTCACTCTTTTCCAGGTTTTTGTCAGCATTTCTATCGAGGGAAATCACTTCCCACTAATTTTTAATTCATATACTATTTTCTCCCGTTCAAAATAAGTATTAGTAATATTATAGTTGTTTTTATATTTATTAAGAAATTCACCTTTTTGCATTATTTAACAATAGAATTGACCATATTCACATTTACTGTCTTACGTAAATACTCCTAATACATATTCTAACATTATTTACTCCATAGATAATATAGAAAAAAAATAATTAATTCATTCTTAAAATCTGAAAAAATTACTTATTTTGGACCACAAGAAAAATATCAAAAAATTATTTATTTTAGACCGGAGAAAATAATTTCAAAGCTAATTCTATCCACCTTCAATTGTATCTTTTTCTTTTTTCTTTTTTTTTTTCTTAATGATAAGGTTCAAAATTGTCTCAATTTTATTTGGTTCATCTTGTGAACTTACAATGTATAGTGATATGTCCATTCCTTTCCTTTAAAATTCTCCTGTGGAGATATACAATTAATCCATATAAGGACCTAATGAGTCATCCAATTTTGCATGTGTAATTTCTCGAGGATCATGTCATTGCCTATCACGTGTAGCCACCAGAATCATAATTCGTTAACCTATTGGCTCATCTGCTTTTATAATTTTTTGTCCTAAATTTGCCCCCTAACTCTAATCGTATTCCATAGTGATTTGAGGAGGTTTTACTTTAAAGGAAAAAGATTCAAGTTTGCCTCTACACCATGCGAAATGATATAACTTTGCCCACAATTGAAGTATTCTCCTGTTTTATTTAAATTTGGTTTCTAACCCTCAAATAGAGCTGGCAAAATAGTTTAAAAAAAATAGTTATTTGCCCATATTATCCATTAGAAAATGAATTGAATAATAAACTTTTTAAAAACGGATCGAATATGGATAAGAACCATATTATCTAATTAGAAAATGGCTAACCAAATGGATAATTAATGTATTCAACTTTTATATTTGTAAAGCCTTAAATTAGGGGTTCTTCAAGTTTAGAAAACTAGGAATTCTCCCATAAGTGTTAATATTCAAGAAGCCATAGATAAAATGGATATCCATATTATTCGTCCAATAACCCGTTTTTTATCCGCGTCGAATACTGGTCAAGTAGAATAATTTGTCCGTTTTTTGAATTACCCATTCTCGACCTGCTCATATCTAACCCGACCCGCCAATTTGCCACCCCTACCCTCAAACCTCTGACAAAATCATACAACCAGCATCACAAGATCAAACTTTCACAAACTCAGGAAAAGAAAAAAAGTAGATGCAATTTTCTGTTTGACACATTAAATCCACAAATGATCAAGCATTTAAAGGCGTCATTTTTTCAACATTTTTAGCTAAAATGTAACCCTATGAGTGTTATTTCACAACAGGTAAAAGGTTAAGTAGCTTCATTGCTAAATCCATAGAAGCTAAGCATTTGTGTTATTTTCACAACAGGTAAAAAGTTTAAGTACCTTCATTGCTAAATCCATAGGAGGATAAGCTAAGCATTTAAAATCATCATTTATGTATGATGTTTTACAAAGATGTAACACCATTAGTGTTATTTTCAACAATGGTAAAGGACACGTAGCTTCATTGCTGAAATGCAAGAAAACAAATTCAATGGAGAATTCATTAGACCACACTTCAGTTTTCAATAGTTACACTCGATCTTGACCTGGATCTATAGAAAGATCTGCGTATACTTTATCACCAAACCTTATTTTATGGAATTACAGTGAGTTTGTTGTTGTTACTGTGCATAGATGCACTCGGACATGTTCTACAAAAAGTTCAGATTTTCCAAAAAGTATCAAGGTGGTGCTTAGACAAGAGGGGTTGCTTTGATGGTAAGCAACTCCCACTTCCAATCGAGAGGTTGTGAGTTCGAGTCTCCCCAAGAGCAAGGTGAGAAGTTCTTGGAGGGAAGAATGTCGAGGGTATTTGAAAACAATCTCTCTACTCAAGGGTAGGGGTAAGGTCTGCGTACAAACTATCTTCCCCAGACCTACTAAATGGGATTATACTGGGTTGTTGTTGTTATCAAGGTGTGGTGCTTGTTTTAAATTTTCAAACACAAATTTTGAGTTGTCGAAAAAAAAAGATATTTACTTGAAAACCTACTCTCATTCCATTTAGAGAATCCCAAAGTCGTTCAAATCTTTCAATATTCCAAATTAAATTTTTTTTTTGAAATTGTGAGTGAATAATGCTACTATAGAGTACCAAAAAACATCCCATCAAAAAAAGGAGCAGATCACAAGAATGTAATAGAGCCAAGAGAGCGACAGAATTCAGCTTCAATTTCCAAAGTGCCATATGCAATGTTGAATCCAGTTCATCCACAGATCCATTAAATACGGTTGATATTGATTGTACAACACTATTCTTATAAAGAAAATCACTCTCGTATAGTAACTTTACGGTTTGTAATGTATAAGGAAACAATAATTCACTGTCACATGTAAATATTAAGAAAATGTTGTGAAAAAACAAGTCACTGCTGCAAGAGGGTTTTAACCTATATTAATCGGAATCTTCAAAAACAACAATATACCTAGCCATATCATATACCGTGAAGTCTGAGGGAGTGGTATGTAAACAAACATTGTCATTAACTTGTGAGAATAGAGATGTGGTTTCTAATAGACCCTCCTTTCAAGAAACCATATAAACATCTTATTAATGAAAATATAAATAATATAAATAAGGAACGGTACCAAAAAACCATATAAAAACAGCAAGTTAATAAGGTAATCCATAATGAAAGAAAACAACGATATTGCTCGGATTCTTCGAAAAATATTATTTGGTCAATGTTGCATAGCTATAGAATCCGATACGGGTGCGGCCACTGTTTCGAAGAGTGCCAACATAGTTTGCTTCTCATTCACAACTTACTCCACGATAAAGAGTAAAAACATTTGAAAGATTATTCTCTGATCATTCTTCAGGAAATAGAAAATCTTACGCCAGCTTAACAAAAGCTTAAAATGAATATATTCTTTCACCCTTGTATAAGTTTTAACCCAAAAAGTAAAACAGAAACGAGAAATGTAGCTTCTTGTTCATGTGAAGAAACTTTATTAGCATGTGTATATGATGATGTCACAAGATCTTGTGCAAAATATAAGGTAAAAGTTTGCATATCTCCGAGTCTGTCATCAAGAAAAGCAGAAATGAGTGAAAACTATATTTAACAAAAGGAAACAATAAATCAGAAGAAACAAAATAAGATGAGAAACAGAAATGAATGTAGTTTAGCATAAACTCAATGATTTCTCCTTGTAAGGTATCACTTGTAGGAACTGGGAAGTAAAACCCTAAAACAAGAAATGACGAGTAAAATAGTCATCATAATAATGATTATATCAAAAAGAGAGAAATCTAAAACAGAAGAAAAAAAGCAGAAACGGACAGAAGAGATTCAAGAAACCATCATGAGAAAAATCAGACTAATGATATAAGTAACTCTAACTCAAACAGAGAGAGTAACTGACACAAGAAAAAGAAGCACAAATGACAAGCAAAATAAAAGCAGAATCAGATTTAAGGTTTTTAAAAAAAAAGTAGTCAATAAACTCGTCTGCATTACCGTGGCAGGAAAGTGAAATGAGTCAAAATTCTTCATCATTACACCAATCTGCTCTTGTCCAAAACTACCTACAAAAGCTAAAACTCGTCTCATATATATTAAGATCTTGAATAAAACTTACCTTTTCAGAAGCCAAAACTGGTCTCAAGTCAAGCTTTGATTTTTGTCCAGAGAGGAAGTAACAATTGGGGGGAATGAAGCCTGGTCCGACAACACTAACTCATGATCCATAACCCCTTTTCACATAACAACTAATCTTCGTATTCAAAAAAGCATAATATGGAGCTTATTGATCTAGCTGATGACCTCGAGCCAGACAACATTCCCCTCAACTGAGAGAACTTCCTCCTATGAGTCTTGAAAGAAACTGAGAGAGAGAGAGAAAGGGAAAAAAGGGGGAGAGGAAATTGTTTTGTTGTTGAGAATGAATGAAAGAAGAGGGGGATAGAGATGATAATAAATAAAGGATGGAGAAAGAAAGTGGGAGGGGGGGGGGAGGGGGTAATTGTATTGTGTAGAAAAGGACAAACAAAGTCATAAAAGCATAGCAACACACCATACCCCCTTGACCCTACATTATTCACAATTGGTTAACTGGCTCCAGAAATGACCACGACAATTACCAAAACTCTCCCTTTCTACATGTGTCACCATCCCTAAAATCAGAATTTAATGTTTATTAGATCACAATTTTATTATGTTTAAATTAGAGTTTTAAATTAATTATTTATTACATTTAATAAATTTTTTATGATAAATATAAATTTGGATTAAAGCTACTAAATTTATCTGAACTGGTAGTATATATTCTACCTCCGCCCCTATCTCCTCTCTTGACTTTAACCTTGAACTAATTGTAGTAGTATACACGTATTTACAGTGCGTGTACTAAATCCATTCAATTTGTAGAGCCAATGACATAAAAGAGTTTTATCGTATAGCTTCTAACAAAAATTTCAATCCATTATTAAGCTAGGTGAAGTAGATTAGGTCTTTTAGTAATCTAATTGTAAATAAATGTGAGTATGGGACTTTTGCTTCGCGTGAATTATTTCAATAAAAATTTTAAATTTAGAATTTTTTAAATTATTTAATTTTCAGAATTAATTGCATAATTTTCGTATTTGTTTGCATTTTTCTGTGTATTTTTAATTTATATAATTCATAAAAAAAGATAAAAATATTGCATTTGCATTTAGAATTATATTTTTACATATTTTTGAATTAAATGGTAATTAAATTTTTTTTAAATACGAAAAATTCAAAATTTGGATTCAGTATTGCTTTGTTTAATCTGAATTTTATTTAGTTTACTTAAAATCGTCATTAATTAATGGTATTAGTTTACTTAAATTAGTTTATAAGATTTTAGGATTAAATTCAATTTTAGTTTTAATTCATATTTTAATTTTAAAAAAAACGAAAAAGAAAATCAGCAAAATTAGGTCTCTTAAAAATGCCTAATTTGGGCCAAATATTAACCCCCGAGACCCGTTCAAAAACGCCCAAACCCGGCCCAGAGTCTGGTCCAGCCCCCCCCCCCCCCCCCCAAGTGCCAAACGACGTCGTTTTCTTTCTAAACCAAATCTCAACCGTCTAGGTTTTTTATCTAACGGACAGAAGCTGGGTGCTTTAATATTTAAATTTTCAAACAAGCCCCCCCCCCTCAAAGACTCGTCTCTCTCAACCCTACCCAGCCCTAGAGACCGCCCCCGTCCTAGCCGTCCTCTAACATGCACCACCGGCCGGAAATTGCCTCTGCCGGCAGCGATCATCCAAAGGCCCTCAAATTAACACCACAGGTTCGCCTCAACCTCCTTAATCCCAATCTACCATCAGCCTACCTCAAAACCCTCCCAAACCCTTCAAATAATCGAAACCCTAGCAGTTTCCTCCGTCGTGTACGGCGACGCCACCACCTAAACACAACCCAAATTAACAGCATAGGTCCTCTTAAACCCCCTCATCACGAATCCGCTATTATTTTCTTCCAAATCACAGCCGAACTCTTTGAATATTTAATCAAAATTACGGCAAAAACCTCACCACCACTACACCAACCAAAAACCACACCCTACAATCTTCTCACCTCTCTTACCTCAGAACCACAGCCATTTTCCCTCGAATATCCCCGCAACTACTCAAAATCTGAATCTAAGGTTTTCCAGAATCCTCCAAATGGTGCATGAAGATTTCCAGGGTTCGATTCAAAGAAATTAAGCTAAGTTTTCTTGTTTGCTTTTAATTTCTCTCGCCTCATCTTTTCTCTATTAATTTGTTAGGTTTAAGTCGAAATCATTTGTTTAATCAGTCCAAGTCGAGTTTGTTTCTATCATTTTATCAAATCATATTTATCATAAACATAATTCAAATACTTCAAACAAAATGATTTTAACGTTTTTATTTTAACCAAAATGGTTTTTGAAGTAAGTTGTGAATAAACGATTATGCAAAAGTGATAATCGATTATTCTGGGAATTCCATTTATTGGAAATTTCCGCAAGAGTCAATAATCGATTATCCTCAAGAGTATAATCAATTATTCTCCATCCGTTGCCAGTTTTTGAACACTGTAACAACATAATCGATTATGCATATCACAATAATCGATTATCCTGCATAAAATCAGCTTCCGATTTTGTAACGGTAAGCTGATAATCGATTATCCAAATCTGATAATCGATTATCTTGGCATAAAATCAGCATAATTGATTGCCAATTAAGCAACGGACATACTACTTCTACCACCTATAAATAGAGGTCTTTTGAGCTGAATTGAAACACACAACACCTCTCATTATTCGTATACATATTGAATCATATTTGTGCATCATTTTAGAGCTTTTGTTGAGCCATTTGAGAGACAACTTTGAGTTTTTCATAGAGCTTATTTTGTATCTCTTTATCTACTCTTATTAGAGAGTTCTTGTTGTAAAAGAGAAAGGTGTTTGAGAAGACAATATCTTCTCATTGATTGTCGGGTTTGCTAAGTACCCTCAATCTTAGTGTGTGAAGTCTTGTGGTGCGGTATCCACGAGCAAGGTGAAGTCTTGAGGTGCAGTATCCTCGAGCAAGTTGAAGTTTTGTAGAGTTTACATCTACGAGCAAGTGTAACGGTTTGTTTGGCACCCGTAAGCTTAACGGAGTTAGTGGAATCTCGAGAGAGTCTCTCGGAAAATGGACTAACCACACGTTGTGGTGAACCAGGATAAATTCGGTGTGTTCTTTCCTTAATCTTTTAATTTCCGCATTTACTTTACTCCTGCAATTTTAATTCCGCAATATTTATCAATATTCTCGTGCCGCACTATTCACCCCCCTCTAGTGACGGGCATAAATCCTAACAATTGGTATCAGAGCCTAACTCTCTGAAAACCTTAACCGGTTGAGAGAACGATATATATTTTTTTGTTGAGAATATTGAACGCAGGAATGATGAGCGAAGGACACTCCACCATTGAGCCTCCACTATTTGATGGAACAAATTAAAAATATTGGAAAGAGCGGATGAGAATCTTCATCCAATCAAACAACTTTCGCATATGGCAAATCATTAAGAACGGTGAAACACCGACAAAGAAAGTTGGGGAAGCCATGGCTCCGAAGGAGAAGAATGAATACAACGCCAAGGCCATCAATATGTTATATTGTGCGGTGAATCCGGATGACTATCGAAGATTTCCTATTGCACAACTGCCAAAGAAATGTGGGATAAACTTGAAGCCATTTATGAAGGTACGCCTCAAGTCCAAAAGCATGTGACATGGGACTCGGACCGCTCGTGTGATGAAACGACTGCCCTATGCTTCATGGCCGACGAAGAAGAAGAGGTAAGCACTTCTAATCCTTGCTCTTTCGAAGAAGTACAAGAAGCTTTTAAAGAATTACTTGGTGAATTGAATAAGAATTCAAAAATCGCCAAAGAGGCCAAGGATAAAATCAAAGTTTTAGAAGAAGAAAATAATTTTTTGAAAAATGATAATATTGATCTTAAAAATAAAATCAAGGCGATGAATGAAGCATCTTCAATTGGTCAAAGTTCTAATTGTTCTTCTTGTGATTCTTTGAAAATAGAGAACATAGAACTTAGGAACACACAAGAAAAACGTAGTGTAGACGATCCTATAACAGTTGAAGAAATTAAGAAGAAAAAGCCCAGGAAAAATAAAAGGCGTAGGAAGAATAAGAATAATATTAGAAAGGATGATAGAAATAAGGGTGAACCACCTAGAAATAATTCTAGGAATTTTATTAATGAGTCTAGAATGAATCATCTTAGACCACCTAGAAACGACTCTAGAAATTTTGTTAATGAGTCTAGAAATAATCACGTTTGGCCACCTAGAAACAATTCTAGGAACTTTGTTAATGAGTCTAAGATTAATCATTTTAGACCACCTAGAAATGACTCTAGGAATTTCAACGCTTCTAGGAATAATGACTTTAGATCACCTAGAATGTTTTTGGCTCAACCAAGACATATGCACTACTCGAATGTTATATGTCATTATTGCAACCGGGTAGGACACATAGCACCCGTATGTTTTGCAAAACATAGAGATTTATCATTTGGCTATGATTATTATTTGCCTAACCCCCAAGGACCCAGAAGTGCCTGGGTACCGAAAACCTATTTTTAGGTACGTTTGCAGGTGTGCTTGAAGACTACAATATCTTAGTAGATGCACCAAGCACGAAACCTTATTGCATCGAGGGGGAATTTCGGTTAGTTATCACTTTTTTGATAAAAACGTAATAGTTGATATGCGTTAACGATTAATATATCTTTGTTAACAATTGGTATTAATTATATTTGTTGATTCATGTTTTGATAACTTTTATTTTGAATAACAATTGGTATCAATATTAATGATTGATTCATGTTTTGATGAATATTACTTTTAATTTAATTAACAGTTGGTATATTCTGAAAAATAAATAATTCATGATTTTTTTAATACAACTATTGGTATGTTAAAAATTAACAGTTGATATATGATTTGCTAAAAATAACCATTATTATGGTTGGTATGTTTTTACTAACATTTGATATTATATTATGTTGGTATGATTTTTAATCGTCAATATATATTCCTCATTATATCTTCTATTTTTATTCTTGACACTAACAATTGGTATACCCAAAAGGGGGAAGTGTCGAAAGGGGAAAAGTAGCCTTTGTATACTCCTTTTTGCTAATGCCAAAAGGGGGAAGAGTTTAGGCGATATGCATCAAATAAGGGGGAATGTATCTACGTTATAGTATGCCTTATTTGAGGGGGAATTATCATTAAGGGGAATTGTTTGCATGAATTGTATGTTGAGATATAGCATGAATTTAGGGGGAATCCGATATGCATATCTCCTTTTGTTTGTCATTATCAAAATGGGGGAAATTGTAGAATATCATTCTATCCATGATATGTGTGCTTTGGTTGTATTAGCATGATTTTCAGGTATAGGTTTTGATGAATGACAAACAATGAAGTCAAGTGTCAAACAGTGTTATTATATGACAAACAATCAAGATTGAATGCCGAGAAGCATATTGATGACGGAATTGCATAGACAAGCCAAAGACGAGCTCAAAAGTTCAAGACCGAAGACCCAAGGCGTAGGTCGTTAGGTAGAACCAATGTAAGAGCAACGCTTAAGTTATCTCGTCTTTTGGCTCAACATAGGTCATCTTAAATATGCATAAAATCATTTTATCAAATCATATTTATCATAAACATATTTCAAATACTTCAAACAAAATGATTTTAACGTTTTCATTTTAACCAAAATGGTTTTTGAAGTAAGTTGTGAATAATCGATTATGCAAAAGTGATAATCAATTATTCTGGGAATTCCATTTATTGGAAATTTCCGTAAGAGTCAATAATCGATTATCCTCAAGAGCATAATCGATTATTCTCTATCCGTTGCCAGTTTTTGAACACTGTAACAACATAATCGATTATGCATATCACAATAATCGGTTATCCTGCATAAAATCAGCTTCCGATTTTGTAACGGTAAGCTGATAATCGATTATCCAAATCTGATAATCGATTATCTTGGCATAAAATCAGCATAATTGATTGCCAATTAAGCAACGGACATACTACTTCTACTACCTATAAATAGAGGTCTTTTGAGCTGAATTGAAACACACAACACCTCTCATTATTCATATACATATTGAATCATATTTGTGCATCATTTTAGAGCTTTTGTTGAGCCATTTGAGAGACAACTTTGAGTTATTCATAGAGCTTATTTTGTATCTCTTTATCTACTCTTATTAGAGAGTTCTTGTTGTAAAAGAGAAAGGTGTTTGAGAAGACAATATCTTCTCATTGATTGTTGGGTTTGCTAAGTACCCTCAATCTTAGTGTGTGAAGTCTTGTGGTGCGGTATCCACGAGCAAGGTGAAGTCTTGAGGTGCGGTATCCTCGAGCAAGTTGAAGTCTTGTAGAGTTTACATCTACGAGCAAGTGTAACGGTTTGTTAGGCACCCGTAAGCTTAACGGAGTTAGTGGAATCTCGAGAGAGTCTCTCGGGGAATGGACTAACCACACGTTGTGGTGAACCAGGATAAATTCGGTGTGTTCTTTCCTTAATCTTTTAATTTCCGCATTTACTTTACTCCTGCAATTTTAATTCCGCAATATTTATCAATATTCTCTTGCCGCACTATTCACCCCCCTCTAGTGACGGGCATAAATCCTAACATTAATTTCCCGAATTAATAAGCTTTAGCTTTTCTGTTAAGCTGTATTAATTTCATTTGTTTAGTGCCTAAAATTAGTCAGTCTTAATCGAGTCTATTCGTGGCTTGGATCCCATGTTAAGTTCCAGAGTAATTTGTTTAATTTTCTTTGTTGAGCTGAATTTCATATTAACCCCTGAGCTTAATTAGTTGTGCTCTGATTTATTCTATTGACGTTCCTGGGTCAATTAGTCATAGTCTTTTATGTTAGGTTGAATTTCATGAATTTAATTAGATTTGGCCGAGTTTGTTTGGGTTTTGTTGTTGGTTTTAATTTCATCTATTTTGAAGTCTTGAGTTCAACTAGGTCTTTATTCCTGAGTTTAAATTAAACTTAGTTGTTAGCCTTGTATATTGTTCAATTTAGGTTAAATTAGTCTTAATTTTGAACCCGAGTGCTTGACCAAATTAGAGGGTAAACACAGGGATCATTGGGGGTAATTTGGGTAATTCAATTAGAGAATCTTGGAGTAACTGAAAATAGAAGCCCCTAGAAGCTTTTAGGTTGGAGTTCTAAGTAAAATATCATAAATTAAGTAGTATAAATTGGGTAACAAGTCACTACCCCAAGGACTTTTGAGCTAAAAACTAAAGTTAAGAGGGGGCTAAGGGGTAAAGTAAAATCTGCAAGATGCCCTAGTTATTTGTCTATAAAAGGCAGTACCCATTGCCTTGCAAAAAAGTGTTCGGAGTAAAAAATCTACATCAACAAAAGTTTCTACAAAATTTGAAAGCTTAAATATATAGAGTTTAGATCTTAGAGAAGAAGAAAAATCCTGAAAATCAATAACAAAAAATAGCTGAGAAATCCTGTCAAATTCTGGAGTCATTTTCTAGATCCAGGGGTAAAAATAGTTTGAGCTCAGGTCATTAAAGTTTGTTTTGAAGCTGGTTGATTCAAAATCTGTTTGGGAACTGTTTCATTCCTGGGAATTCAAGCCTATTTTGATTGTTGTTGCTACTGAAACAAATTTACTGTTGTTGTTACCTCCTGCCTTCAAACTTATTTTGCTTATTGTTGTAACCAGGTACACACCTCCTGAAATTCCCTATGTATTACTGAAGTTCTGAACTGAAGAAGGGAATAAGAAAAGAATATTCGAAGATGTAGTTCATTCTATGTAGTTATGCTTGTTTGCTTTGCATGTGAAATACTGTTTTGCTTAGTAAATCCTTATGTTTAGATTATAGATTTTTATTAATTGCTTTTGAAGCCTTGTAACTAAACAAGACATTCCTCTTACTTGCAAGTAGGCATATTTGAGTAGGTCCATTGGTCTTTTAGTTTGAACTTAGAAGTCCGTTGTGATATATTACCATCCTGCTCGTGATTTGGATTCTTGAAATCATTTAAATAGACTAGAATTTGTAATTTGTTCAAGCTTAGGAATTCAGTAGTTTCATTCAAATATCAGTAATTACATGGTGTGTAAAATTAGGCTTCATTTTTAAAGAATCAGTAGATCAATGTCTGGTGGAAAAATCGTGATTTAATAAGCTTATTGAGTCGAGTTCATATGATCTATGTTTCCGTGTGTTAATTTGAGGACTTGGTTCATAAATAGCTCACCTTCAGATTCATTTTATAAAGTTAGGGCGTCTTTGGGCTTGAACCTCAAAAATTGCCTTAAGATTTTGTTGTCTCGAGGTATACTTGTCCAAATACATGTTGGGCCTATTACAAGACCAAATGTTGAGGGCTTCAATCATAAGTCCTTGACTCCCTTTGGTTCGATATTTTTTTTTAGAAAGAAAATCAAACCATAAGTATTTGGACCTCCGTGTTTCAGAAACGAGTCCGAATTAAAAGCTTCTTTCAGCCATGATGATGGTCTTTGTTTGAAGCTTGGGCCTGATCTTGTAGGCCCAAACCTGTTGTTCTTATTAAATGCTTATTTCTTTCCTATTGGACTACCAGTTTACTGATGTTGGTATGTATTTGCTTATTAGAATAATTAGCCTTACCCCAAAAATCAATTAGAATTTTAACAATAGTTCAATGTTAGTTACTTTGGCCATTTAGATAGAATAGAAGTTGAACTATACTACATAATAATTCATGAACTTTCCGGATATTAGTCGAATATCCTTAAAAGATGAAATTGAGGTGTGCCACGCCAAATAAAATCACATATTGTGCGGTCCTCTTTAATTATTTCTTTAAAATACTTAAACCTCGGGATGTGCTATTTAACAAATTTTTATGACATCCCACAAAGTTAACAACGCGCTAGTTGCTTTAGGTGCGTCTTTTAATGATGTTACCTTCATAAAATCGGGTGCATAATTATGTGACACAAATCCAATTCTCAACGATATTAGAATATGTCAAAAGTCATGGGTGCATTTATGCGATGTAATTCGAGACGTGTTTTAATAACGTTGCAATTTTTCTTAAAATTAATTCAAAATGGTAAATAATTTAAAATTGCACTATAAGTTGAAACATGTATTAAGATCAGGTAATGGCTAATAATGATAGTTTAAGCGACCGTGCTGTAACCACGGAATCTGGGGGTGCCTAATACCTTCCCCCGGGTTAATAGATTTCCTTACTCAAGAATTTTTGGTTCGCAAACTTCAAATAAGAAAGTCGAAATCTTCCTCGATTTGGGATTTAAAATAAAACGGTAACTTCGGACACCAGAAACAAACCTATCCCAAGTGACGATTCTGAACAAAAACGAATTGTAATCCCATTTAAAATAATGTCACTTAAATTGGAAAAACTCCATTATTTACCATCCTTCAGGTGGCGTGTAAAAAAAGAGCTGTGATAGCTCTGGCGACTCTGCTGGGGATTGAATCCAGCATCTCTGGTTCAGGGTTCAAGAACTCGAGGTTAGAGTAGCTATTATATTTGGCTCTACCTGTTATATGATTTTCTTACATGTTTCATCCTAAATATGCTAAATGTTTTCCCGCTTTGATATTTTCTGAATTGTATATATAAAACTGTTACGAAGCCATTCTCTCCTCATCTTCAGGGATGTGGTCGCTGGTCGAGACTCCCTATTCTGTTAGTGTCATACCTTAAAGTAATAATGAGGCCGGGCAAGTTACTAAGTCGGATGGCCTTTTGGTTCCCGATACGTAGCCCCCTCCTCGCCTCAAGTTGTCCGCTCGGGTACACAGTCTAGAACATATACCCAGGTTTTGAACCTAGAATAACTCAACCTCATGACGGATCCCTAGTAGAAAAGTTTGTTTGTATCACGTACATTTGACTTACGAGACTCAACACAGGGGTTGGGTCTGTCTAGGACTGGTGTACCCGAAATGAAAAGACTATCCTGATGCATCTTACTTGCTACACGTGCATTTATTTGCTTCGGATTTGCATGTTGACCGGCTTGTAAATAATGGGTGAGAATTGAAAAGAAAATAGAAATGGTAGGGTTTAAGTGAGGATGATCACCTGTTTTGAAAAAATCAATACCCAAATAGCACAGAAGCTTAGTCGGATTTTTGAGAAAATAAAAGAAAAAAAAAGGTTTTTGTTTTTCAAAATATTGGTTTTTTCTAATCTGCCCAAACTACACCAGTTTGATTCTCACCGGATGTGAGATACGTAGGCAACACATATCGGGTCCAACTTCCCTTTTGTAAAAATAGCCAAAAACAACAAAAACTTTAATCTTAGTCACAAATAAATAGGGCGATGCCATTCTTGTTTAAAATAAGCCAAAATTTCCCCAAAAGGGCGTCGGGGGGTTGTTTTGCAAGAACAACGCCCTTGGGTCATTCCCAACGGCTAGCGGGCACATCCATTAAATATTCTTTCCTGAAGTGCTAAAAGGTCGTATCGGCAAAACCATGGTTTTATTTTTGAAAAAAAAAAGAAATAAAAATAAAAATTTTGAAATATTTTTTTGAAAATATGTGTGTGTGTGTGTGTGTATATATATATTGTTATTTCTTATTAAAGAAAGCCATTAAATCGCCTTAATATATGTGCCGGATGAGCACGAATGAAATTTAACCCTTCAAAGACCTTAATAAAATCCCCTTGAAGCTCCATATGTGGTGGAATGAAATAGGAAAGGGCAGTAGAGAAACAGTGGTTAATGTTCTGGGCGGCCTTTTTGGACTATTAAACGTCAAGACAAGGTCGGACATAATTGAAGCCTTGATACCATTCTGGGACCCAACTTGCAACGTATTCAGTTTCTCTAATTTTGAGCTCACACAGAAGTAGCTGGTTATGTGGGTCTAAATGGAAATCCCATGAGCCGATATCCCCTGTCACCAAGACCGGTATCCCCTCATAGACTTCTGGATTTGCTATGCATTAGTCGGGATGTCCAAGATAGAAATCTATTTGAAGCGTACCGTACACTTCAATTTTTGTATCTTCGATATGGTAACCCCCGAGGTTTTGAAGAGCCAAACATCAGTCTAACCCATGCTGGAAACAAAGACAAGTGGGAGGCAAGACAGAGTTTAGCTTTCATGGTGGCCTTTATAGGTATTGTGGTTTGTCCTCGGAAGGATGGCAATATAGAGATAGGTCTTGTGGGAATGATCGACGTGGCAATCAAAAAAGCCAACAACATCGTGATCCCTCTGGTCGTCTCTGAAATCTACCGAGCTTTGACCATTTGTCGGGAAGGAGGAAAGTGTTTCCAGGTTACAATTTACTACTTCAATTATGGGTGCAAGAACACCTCTGTCACCGGGTTTGGTACATGAATTATGGTTCGACCGGTCTGAGCTGCATTGAAGAGTTTGAAAGTTAGGTAGTAGGTATTGAGTTCCCTACGGGTACTGAAGCTTGGCTTGAACATTTGAGATCCTTGACCCCCAGTAATATTGGGTGGACATTTGGATGGCTTCTGGTCAGCGAAGTAGTGTACAGGACAGCTGAAGTATCTTATATCCCCTTAATAGGCATTCGGTGCATCCAACCTTATGCTCCCTACAGAGTGTTGCACCAACTAAGAAGGTTTCAAATCGTCCACAGCGACGAAGATCTTAGTAATCATGCCATTGAGCTGGGTCCAAAAGTTGTATTTCCAGAAGGAAAAATTTGCCAAATGTGGAATGAATATAGGTTTCTAGAACCCAAGACCATAGTGCGAGACCGAGCCAGAGGTGAAGTGGGCCCTAAATATATTGAATGGTTCAGTAAGAAATATCAAATTCTTGAAAGGCTCGTAAAGATACCACATGTCCAACAATCAACAGTTGAGGTGCAACCGCAATGGGACTGGCTGACCAAAGAGGATGTATACAAAGCCAAAATAAATAAATTGGAAAGGCAAATCATGGAACTTCAATCTGAAAATGGCATCCTGGCCCCAGAAAATGAGGTCGTTAAAGCTCATATCAAAATGATAAAAGCAATTTCCAATAACCCGGAAAGAAGTCAAGCTTATAAGAGACTTATAAGTGGACTAAAAAAGAAAGTCCTTGAGTGTCAAGAAAACCTGAAAATGTCTGAAGGTAGCCGAGCAAACATCCAGGCACGATGGAAAAAGAGAGCAGAAGAGCAGGCACGATTTGTGCAACAAATGAAGGAAAATTATGAAGGGACCATTACCGACCTATGATGAAAGATAACCATTCTTAAGGATGAGATGACCAAACGAGCTAAAGATTTTAAGGCTGACGAGGAGCACTATTATAATCTGATGGCTAAAATGGAGGAAGAAATACAGCAAGTACAAGATCAATAATTTAATGACTCTCAAGTTTTAGAAGCCCACAATCGGCAGATAGGGCGATTATTTCAGGAAAAAAGGAATAATTAGAGAAAGGGCCAGGACCATTGATAACTACATTACCATGAAGTGCTAAGCCTGTGAGGACATGACTCGTACGACCTTTTTCGCCGCAGTAATGACTTTTGTCTGTCAAGTTATGAGTGATTTAAATCAATTACAAGAGGATCTCGCACATAAGCCCGGAGCGATGCCGAATGATACCCCCGGGCCCCAGTATTTGAAGCATTAATGTATTCTTGAGTTTTTAATCATTGAGTCTGTATTTTGGCTTTGAGTCGCTAGTTTATTTCCAAGAAAAAGAATAGTTAACATCTTTTGTAATAAAAGATTTATTAATGAAAAATGAAAATTCCCAAAAAAATTTCTTTACTTTTCGTATTCATTTTCCCGAACTATGCATGATCTGATTCACACACCATCATACGTAGGCAATCCTTATCGAATCCGGTCATAATCTTGTAAATAACTCCAATGGGACAATGAGAAAGTATATGAGGAGAAGAAAAACAAGAAAAAGATAGAGTAAAATCAAAAGAGAGAAAATGGGAAAGAGCAAAGAAAGCTGAGACGAAGCATGCAACCGTTGATAAACATATAGCAACCTATTTAACTGCATAGGTGTATGGCACCCCAACGTGTGATTACCTATCCATTATTTGTCACACACTAACCGTTTGTTGTTGTCCCTAACCAGTCCAGGGTTTTGTAGAACGGTGGTTGGTTTTTGTGGTAGTCTGTCGTCGCATCCATACTTAACGAGATCAACAGATAGCGTTGAAATGTCTTCAGAAATCACTCTACCAGCAATTTCTATCACGGACGAGAGCCCATCTCGGGCATCCCGATTTCAGAATCAGAAACCGCCAAGAAAACAAGTTATTGCATCTCTGCATGATGGAATTGTAGGATGCCTGGTCAAACGGAAAGGAGCTGCCCAATGCAATTCCCGGATTTCCCGAGCTTTCCTTAGAATGGGTGGAACTTCCACTGTCCCAATCATTCATCCCAATATCCCACTAGGACACCGAACCATCTCGGCCCATTTTGTTGGAACATCCTCTGAGGTTCGCCCCCAGATGTTCATACCCCAAAACATCTTTACCGCTCCCCCATGTTCAGCTATAACACGGCCTACACTGCCTAGGCCCACTTTTGATCCTTCAGCCTTTACATTCCAAACACTCACCCCCCCCCCCCTAAATGGATACCCTCAACCACCTCAATTTGAGTTCACCTAGGGACAAGAATAGACTCCTAAAACTCTAGAGCAAGATGGATCGCAAGAAAGATGAGGATTATAGAGCAAAGCCTCAAGAACATCCAGGGCTTAAGTGGGCAGAATAGTGTGTCGTATGTTGATCTATGCATATTCCTCCATGTGCACTTGCCCCTAGGATTCAAGAATCCAAAATTTGAGAAGTATGAAGGGGAACGATGATCTTATTGCTCATCTCAAGAAATACTGCAATCAGTTGCGAGGGCCAGAGGAAAAGAATAATTACTCATGATTTATTTTGGGAAAAGTCTTGTAGGTGTTGCCTCCGAGTGGTACATGGATCAAGACATATCTTGGTGGCACATTAGGGACGCCCTTGCTAGAGACTTTGTCAGATAATTCCAGTAAAATATAGAAATTTATCTAGACAGAAACTCATAAGCCAACTTGAAAAGAAGTCCTCGGAGAGCTTTCGGGAATACGCAATCAAATGGCATGAGCAGGCATCTAGAGTAAAGCAGAGAAGGGCGCAAGCACATAGTTTATCAAGCCTTTGAAGCAGTGGTGGAAGACCAGTACGAAGAGGGAAACTCCTTCCCCCAGCCCTTTCTTTCCAATGCATCAATTATGGTGGCAAAAGAATGATACGAAATGGCTTCAAACCGGGGAAGGGACTTGGGAAATCCCTACAGGGAATAGCTGAACTAGTTACTCTGCCGGTTGCTGAAAAGTTCTTCGGGGTAGGCTTCCAACCTACACCAAATAACATAAAATGGGCAAAAGACATGAAGCATGATGGATGGGTCCTACCTCAACCACTGCCACATCTGCATGAAACATTTGTCAAGCCAAAGTACAATGAAGAAAAAGAGGAGGAGGTTTTTACAGCTGAAGAGATTAAGGAAATATGTGGGGCAATGAGAAAGATACTATATGAAACGCAAATGGTTCAGCCAAGAGAGGGTTCTAGCATCGCTGAGGTGTTGTACATGGGACCCGAGGCCAAATTATTGGAAGGCTATGCCATTCCCCATCAGGCAAAAGTCCTGCTAGGCTACTCCTGCACTTTTTCTGCATCGCGAGTTATCATAGGGTGTAACTTGGATGTTTTCTTTAAAGTTTCTTGTCTTTTTAATTTGTAAATGTAAACCCTGTTATCTTCCAATTCCAAGAAATGAAATCAATATTTCATCGTTCATTTTTCTTTATTATTTCTGATTTTTGCTATTTTCTCTTTTGTTTCTTCTTTCAGTTCTAATAATGCGGCTTTAAATAACATGACATACTTGTGGACTGCGTGCCAAAATCCAAACATGCCGCCTAATTGTGAAATAATGAACCAAGAACCGGAATATGATAAAGAAGAGGCTTTTAGGGAAATCAATCGAGAACTGGAACATTTTGAAAATAAACCTAAGCCAAACCTAAATGACATTGAGCCAGTTAACTTGGGCAGTTCTGAAGAAATCAAGGAAACCAAAATATGCATCCACACAGATGAGAAAACTCGGGATGCACTAATCTAACTCATGTTCGAGTTCAAAGATGTATTTGCGTGGTCGTATGATGACATACCGAGATTGAGTATTGATTTGGTAGTGCATAAATTGCCAACTTATCCCGAGTGCCCCCCAATCCAGCAAAAATAGAGAAAATTTAAAACTGACGTCAGTGGTAAAATCAAAGAAGAGATCACGAAACAATTGGAGGCATGAGTGATTCGAGTGGTCCGATACACCACATGGTTGGCCAATGTAGTCCCAGTGCCAAAGAAGGATGGGAAAACCCGAGTGTGTAAGGATTATAAATACCTGAACAAGTTAAGCCCCAAGGATAACTTCCCCTTGCCAAACATCCACATCCTTGTTGATTACTGCGCCAAACATGAGATACAATCCTTCATGGATTGTTACGCAGGATATCACCAGGTGATCCTTCCTTACTGTTTTACTTTTTCATATATATATGTGTGTATATATATATATATATATATATATATATATATATATATATATATATATATATATATATACACACACACACACACATATATGTGAAAAAGTAAAACAGTAAGGAATATTGCAGTAAGATTAAATAATAACAGTCAACAAAACGAAATTACAGAAAAACAACGCAACTCAGTACACAGAGATAGCAACAAGGAAATATCCGAGGATGCCATCCCGTAGTCCCAAACGTAAATGTCAAGGAGGATCTCCCGCAATACCCGTTCCAAAGTAAATATCTAGTGCAAGGGATCTTATGGGTACTTGATAACTAGGGATTATGGTTCATTTTACACTCCTTCTCACTTGATTTTTGATTAGGAATATATATGAAATAGTCCCAAAGGCTTACATAGTGTACATGTTTGTAGGGTTTGGTAAAAAATGTGCGTAGTGGTCAAAACCAGCTCAAGAAGGAGTAAAATACGTACAAGTACCAAGAACAAATTCAAGCACAGCGCAACAGATCCACTACGGTCGCATTATATTTAGTGCAGTCCGTAGATAAGAGATTCGAAGAGGTGCTTATTTTGGAAAATCAAGCAATGCAACCATAAAGCATTTTTTACGAACCGCATTGGCCTCATCGTGTCCACAATCGAGATTGTGCGGTCCGCAATGATGTGGTTTAGAGAGTTGAGAATTTTGAGGTTAACGCCAATACGGTTCGCGCTCCTTTTTGTGCGGACCACAGTAGAAGCCACCGCGGTTGCTGTGCATTTTGTGTGGCCCGCGGTGGCCATGTTCAGAGAGAAAAGATCTAAAGCCATGAAGCCTCACCGCATCCGCACTCGATTTCTTGTGGTCTGCGGTACCCCCCGCAAGGGTATTTTTGTCCAAAACATTTAGCCTAGTATAAATACTTTCTTTTCCCATTTTTAGGTCATCTTTTGCATTTTGGCTTTAGGATGAGCACGTGAACGGTTTTTCTTAACCATTTTGAGTAATTTTATAGTAGTTTTATCATTGAATTTCCAAGTATTAGTTTGTAATTAAATCATATGGGTTACTCTCCATCTATTTATTTGTTTTCTTCCATTATTATGAGTAGCTAGACTCATTAGCTAGGGTGTTGGCTTAACCCTGACGTGAGTATTTGATGGGTCTTGAGTTTTAAGGCTTGAATGTCAATGGGTGTTGATATTTGGACTAATTTGTATTTTCCATGTTGAATTAGTGGTTGCAAACACTAATTTGTGCTTTCTTGACTTGGGATCTTCTTGACAAAGAGTGCTTGAGTCTAGCAAAATTAGTCCAATAAGGCATTGGTGCATATTCAAGAGATTGATAGCCTAATTAAAGGGTTAAACTTAGATATAATAATACCCGACTTGAACCTAAATTACTTGTACAATTATCATACCCATTTGGTCTTGAGAAAGTCAATTAGGGAAAAATCACTCAAACTACCGAGAGGTATAGAGTGAGAAGATGCATGCATTGGTTATATCGTAATCCCCAATATAACAACATTACGTTAGATTTGAGAACCCGTCAAGTATTAACCTAGGAGAAAGTCACTTCCCTAGTGCCTTTTTATCTAATTAGAACACACTACAAGCAATCATTCGTAGTTTAATTTAGCTTATCATTAGCATAAATATTAGAATTAATATACAATCAAAAGATGATTGGAAGAGTAATCAAGAGCATTATATGTCTCTAGTTTAGATAGGAATCTAATTCCCACTTCCAGATCCCTATGGAGTCGACCCGACCATCTCGGGTTAAAGCTGTTTCGACCACTCTCACT
Organism: Nicotiana benthamiana; assembly: GCA_034376525.1. Lineage (NCBI taxonomy): Eukaryota > Viridiplantae > Streptophyta > Magnoliopsida > Solanales > Solanaceae > Nicotiana > Nicotiana benthamiana. The sequence goes on from CM067339.1 coordinate 178,775,470, forward strand.
ACATTGTAGTGGTGTAGGGTTAGCTCCAATCACTTTATGGCGCCATTGCTGGGGTGCTAACGGTTTTGGCTATCTATCTAAATAGTTTTGTGTATTGTTCTTCTTTCCTTCTGTGTTACTAATTTGTGTGTGTCACAACTTTAGGTACAAATTGGCAGCAAACGAAGCACCTCTGGAGATCTATCGTCGGGGGATGAGGTAGATGATAATATTGATGATAAGGTTCCTATAGTACCTCAAGCTCAAAGGAGAGGCCGCCATGCCAATAATAATATTCCAGACCCTCCATCGCTACCTCTAAGATTGGCTCCTCAAGTTCTTCCCAACCAAGGATATGCTAATGCAATCTTCCTACCCCAAATCTGGGTGGGCAATTTTCAAATTACAAATGTGATGCTAACACTTTTGGAGCAATAAGGGTATTTAACGGGTGCTCCCACTCAAATTGCTTACAAGGGTTTTATGGATACCTGGTGGGGGAGCAAGTAAAGTAATGTGTTAGAAGATGTACTTCGGTTGGGATTATTCCTTTTCTCACTTAGAGGGAAGACATTGGATTGGCTTGAATGACTCCCAACCATTCCATCAATACTTGGGAAGAGTTGGCAGATAAATTCATTGCAAAGTTTTTCTCGCTGGGGCACATGGCAGCATTGAGGGATGAGATCTTAGTTTTCAAGCAGGAACCTTCCCAACCATTACATGAGATTTGGGAGAGATACATAACCATGATAAAGGAATGCCCCAACAATGATATGACTGAGGCAATAATACAATAGACTTTCAGCCAAGGCATTAACACAACAAACCAGTGCATAGTGAACCAACTTGCTGGGGGTAATTTCATGAAGCTGGCTTATGATGAGGCTTGTGAAATTCTTGACAATATGGATAACACATCCTCCGCTTGGAAAAGTAGAGCCAATGTGCCACTGGATGACCCCATGGTCACTCACTTGCACAAATAGATACATGATCATAGGCAGGCTATAGCAGAGCAGACAGTAACAATGAACTAGCTAGCAAACGCACAGTTACATCAGGTTCAAAATCCATGCCAAGTAAATGCTATGAAGGGTTTAACATGCTAGTGAACAAAAGAAGACAAAGAGGTCAACTGAACCAAGGGAGTTCGGATCAATTTGATAATGATTTTGGTGGATTGCAACATGATGGTTAGGATGGGTAGAATGAAGAAGTGCAATATGCGCACAATTATCAGGGCCAAAAGGGTAATTCTTTTTAAACCGACAACAATGGAGACCCCAAGGAAATTGGGGTAATCAATAACAATAAAGGAATAGTAATTGGGGGAACAACAACAAAAATTTCAATTCGGGCAATCAGAATAATAATCATATCAATCAGGGCAATTAGAATGGCAACAACTACAACTAAGGTGGTAACTACTATCAGGATGGTTGAAACAATGGCAATCAAGGAAATTAGGGGCAAGGCTTTAAAAGGCCTCCAGTGTATCAACAACCGAACAATCCACCCCATTTCCATCCCACGGTCCTAGTTCTTCCAACAATGAAATGGGGAGAATTGAAATGATGTTTGAACGGATGATGAAAAAGAAAGCGGGCTCTGATGCTCAGTTTTCTTCCCACAATACTTCAATCAGAAACTTGGAGGTTCAATTAGGCCAAATCTCAGTCATTGAATACTCGCCCTAAGAGGGCTCCACCAAGTGATACGGTAGTTAACCCGAAGGGTCGGAACAATCATGTTATGCAGGTAACCACAAGGAATGGACGAGGTGGTGATGTTAATTCCTCCAAACAAAAAGAAATTTTGATTGATAAAGGTTAATTGCAAGAATACCCGTTCTAAAAAGACCTCTCTTGGCACCCTATATTTCCTTAGCACAAGGCAAAAGCATAAGTTTGGGGAGAGAGACGAGGAATGAAACCAAGAGGTAAAAGGTACAAAATGAAGAAAAGGAAAGGCAATGAAAAAGAAAGAAAATCAAAAAGACAAAAAGTATGATCAATATAGAAAAAAATGAAGGGATTCAATAAAAGAAAAGAGATGAAAATTGTGGAATATTTAGAAAGGAGAAATAGGTTTGAAAAGAACAAGAAGGAGTGATAGTGTGTCTCTCTAACCCCTAAGAAAGAAGCAAATGACTTTAAAAAGTCAAGAGAATATGTCCCAAACTGAAGCAAATGAAGTGCTAAAGCGAGGATGGAACCTACTAAGACCAAATATTTCCTACCCTGAACCAAAAGTCTTCACTATATCTCCAAAAAACCCCAATATGATCTTGAGTTGAATGAAGCTTACCTTAGTGGTGACTCACATAAAGGGCAAGTCTATGGTACTAAGAGCTAGACTCGTGACCTTTCTTTGAGACAGATGAGTGTGTTTTCCACAATCCCCATTCTAAGTGTTACAATCTGAAAGTGAGGGTTGTTTAGGGAAAGTTGAGGAGTATGAGTTTGGGTTCAACAATGACCAAAGTAGTAGAAAGAATTTCTTTGATGGGTTGAGTCAGCTCTTGATGCTCTTGTATCGTACTAAAACTATGGTGCTTAAAAGAGTGAACGTTGTTAATAATTCATTTGAATTGAGGGAAATTGTTAGTCCTAATTAATGCTGGATGAGGTCATTTTACGTCAGCTGAATTTTCTTGGATTTACTCTTAAGGAGGCGGGTCTTATTTTGTTCGCTTGAGGATAAGCAAAAGCTTATGTTTGGAGGAGTTGATAACTAGGGATTATGGTTCATTTCACACACCTTCTTACTCGATCATTCATTAAAAATGTATAAAAATAGTCTCAAAGGCTTATATGTTGTACTTGTTTGCAGGGTTTGCTTAAAAAGATGACAAGTAGTCACACCAGCTTAGGAAGGAGTGAAATATGCACAATTACCAAGAACAAGTCCAATCACAATGCAAAAAATCCACTGCGGATGCATTCTATTTAGTGCAGTCCGCTGTGAGGAGATTCAAAGAGGTGATTATTTTGAAAACTCAAGCAATACAGCTTCAAAGTATTTTATGCGGACCGCATTGGCCTCACACGGTTGCAATCGAGATTGTGTGGTCCGCAATGATGTGGTTTAGAGAGTTGAGAATTTTGAGATTAACGCCAATACGGTTCGCGCTCCTTTTTGTGCGAACCACAGTAGAAGCCACCGCGGTTGCGGTGCATTTTATGTGGCCCGCGGTGGCCCTGTTCATAGAGAAGAGATCTAAAGCCATGAAGCCTCACCGCATCCGCACTCGATTTCTTGCGGTCTGCGGTACCCCCGTAGGGGTATTTTTGTCCAAAATATTTAGCCTAGTATAAATACTTTCTTTTCCCATTTTTACGTCATCTTTTGCGTTCCGGCTCTGGGATGAGCACATGAACGGTTGTTCTTAACCATTTTGAGTAATTTTATCTAGTTTTATCATTGAATTTCAAAGTATTAGCTTGTAATTAAATCATATGGGTTATTCTCCATCTATTTTTTTGTTTTCGTCCATTATTATGAGTAGCTAGACTCATTAGCTAGGGTGTTGGATTAACCCTAGTGTGGGTATTTGATGGGTCTTGAGTTTTCAGGCTTGAATGTCAATAGGTGTTTGATATTTGGAATAATTTGTATTTTCCATGTTGAATTAGTGGTTGCAAACACTAATTTGTGCTTTTTAACTTGGGCTCTTCTTGAGAAAGAGAGCTTGAGTCTAGGAAAATTAGTCCAGTAAGGCATTGGTGCATATTCAAGAGATTAATAGCCAATTAAAGGGTTAAACCTAGAGATAGTAATACCCGACTTATACCTAAATTGCTTGTACAATTATCATACCCAATTGGTTTTGAGAAAGTCAATTAGGAAAAAATCAGTCAAACTACCGAGTGGTATAGAGTGACAAGATGCGTGCATTGGTTACATTGTAATCCCCAATATGACAACCTTGCCTTAGATTTGAGAACCCATCAAGTATTCACCTAGGAGAAAGTCACTTCCCTAGTGCCTTTTTAACTAATTATAACACCCTACAAGCAATCATTCATAGTTTAATTTAGCTTATCATTAGCATAAATATTAAAAGTAATATACAATCAAAAGATGATTGGAAGAGTAATTAAGAGCAGAATACATCACTAGTTTGTATGGGAATCCAATTCTCACTTCTAGCTCCCTATGGATTCGATCCCGACCATCTCTGATAAAAGTTGCTTTGACCACTCTCGCTACTTTGTAGTGGTGCAGGGTTGGCTCCGATCAATACCGTTCCGTTGTCCCAAATATAAATATGCAGGGGATCTCTCGGAATACCGTTCCGTAATTCCAAAATAAACATACGAATCAATCAATATAAATAACAGTTCAACAAGAAATGCTACAATTTAAATTAAATTAATATCAAAGAAGACATGCAATATATACTCTGAACATACTGCACAGAGTCCAGGTAGGCAGTTAAGAAAGTAAAGGCACGTAAGCATGCTTCCCTAAGCTAAATAGGATGGGTACATATGCTTGTATTACTCAATTAAAGGAAAACATAGATATTTACTTTAAAAAATGGAGTTCTTTTTCAACAACTAGCAAGTGTACGCACTCTTCACCTTACGTACATGGCATTCACATAACAACAATACAAAATCCTAAGTGGAGTTCCCTCACAAAAGGTTAGACAAACCACTCACCTCGAACCAAGCTCAAAATCAATTCGAAACCATGCTCTTTCCACAAGTATCCAACTCTGAGTGGTCCAAATCAAATTAAATCAATTATATAACGTAAATAAAGCTACAAGTAACTAATTAAGCTAACGAATTCAAAGCTAAGCCAAGAAAATAGAAAGCGCCCAATATTCCTCCCCGATCCCATGTCTCGGGATCGGGTAACATTAACAAATTATGAATACCCATTCAGTCACGAGTTCACTCGAACAAAAATCATCCAAATCTGACGTCTAATTCCCATTCAAACCTCAGGTTTTCAATTGGGGAACTTTTTCCCCATTTCCGAATCTCCGTCCTCAAATTCCTAAGTTAGAAGAGGAAAACAACAATGAATTAATGTAATATGAACAAAAATAGAGTTCGAATTGGTTACCCAATAGTTCTCCCTAAAAATCCCTTGAGAAATCACCTCCCTCCGAGCTCTAAATTAACTTTTGTGTTATGAAATTTAAAACTCTCGAAATTCTCTTTTCCGCCAAGCAATTTCAATTTCTACGCTCCCAGGACCGCACCTACAGTACCTCTTTTGTGGCTAGAGCTTTGCATCTGGGAATTTCATTAAAATTTCCAACTCCGCACCTGCGTTCATTTCTTCGCAGATGCGGCCCCGTTTTCGGCTCTTGAGTTGCATCTATGACCACTGTCCCTCTTGCCTCAAACCGCACCTACGACCCCCTTTTTCGCTTTTGTGGAGCCGCACCTGCAGGCTTTCCACCGTAGGTGCGAAAGCTTTAGAACCAGCCAACTTCAGAATTTACTTAAGTACAATTTTCTTCCACTAAGCACCCGAAACTCGCCTGAGGCTTCTGGGACCTCAACCAAACATACCAATCAATCCTAAAACATCATACAAACTTAGTCGAGCCCTCAAATTACATCAAAAAAATTGTAAAACCACGAATCACCCTCCAATCAAAAATTAATGAACTTGAAATCTCAAATTCTACAACCAGTGCTGAAACCAACCAAACCATGTCCAATTGACCCCAAATTTTTCGGACAAGTCATATTCAACACTGGGGACCTACTCCAATTTTCGGAATCGAATTTCGACCCCAATATCAAAAATTTCACTATCGGTCCGAAACTCTAAAAATTTGACTTTCACCATTTCAACCTTAAATGAGCTACAAAACTCTAAAACTTAATCTGGACATGCCCCTAACCCCCAAATCACCCAACAGAGCTAATGGAATTGATGGAATTCCATTCCGGAGCCGTCTTCATACTGCTCCGATTACGGTCCAAATTCTAAGTCTTAAACTCTCATTTAGGGACTAAGCATCACAAAACAATACACAATTCAAAATGAACCATTCCGAAAAATAGCAATAGCAGAAAACAATAGGAAAAGTAGTTATTAGGGGATCGGGGCGTTAATTCTCAAAATGACCGGTCGGATCATTACAATCTGTGACATTGTCTCTCTTTTGAAGGCAAAGTTCTAATTGGCTATAAATGGGTATATAAGGTCAAATGCAAAGCATCACGTGAAGTGAAGAGATTCAAGTCCATATTGGTAGCTAAGAGGTACAGTCGAAAGGGGGGATTGATTATCAGGAAACTTTTTTACCTGTAGTGAAAATGGTGACTGTGAGGAATGTTCTATCAATAGTCGCAGCTTAGAAGTGGCATATTCATCAAATGGATATGCATAATTCTTTTCTTTAGGATAATCTCTTTGATGAGATTTATATGCTATTACCACTAGGATTCAGAAGCTCGGAGAAGTTACAACTAGTGTGTGCTTCATAAATCCTTATATGGCCCGAAATAGGACCTAGCCAGTGGAGTGAGAAACTCATAGAAGCTATGTATCCTTCATAAATTCTTATATGGCATGAATCAGGACCCTAGACAGTGGAATAAGAAACTCATAGAAGCTTTGTACCAGTTTGGCTTTGCTTAGAGCTAATATGATCATTCTTTGTTCATTAAACAGACTATTGAAGGCGCAGTGGTACTGCTGGTGTATGTAGATGACATGCTGGTCATTGGAACCTACCTATATTTAATTGAAGATATAAAGAAAGAACTACAACAAGCATTCAAAATGAAAGACATAGGAGAGTTGAAGTTCCTTCTAGGAATAGAGTTTGCCAGATCCGCAGATGGGATTCTAATGCATCAGAAAAAATATGCTTTGGAGATTATCTCTGAACTTAGAGTTGTAGCAGGAAAGCCTGTAGCTACCCCACTAGAAGTGGGTGCAATGATGACTATCTAGGAGTATGATGATCATCTTGGCACTTTAAGTGATGTTATGGGTGAACTACTACCAGATCCAAGCATCTATCAAAGACTAATAGGGAACCTGTTATATGTGACTATGACAAGGCCTGACTTGGCATTCAGTGTGCAGATGCTAGGTCAGTTTGTCCAGCAACCAATGGAGGCGGCAACGAGAGTTGTATAATATGTCAAGAACCATCCTGAGTAGGGCATATTGATGTCCAGCAAAGCCACAAGCACATTGGAAGCATATAGCGATGTAGATTGGGCTGTATGCCAACACTCTAGAATATCTGTAACACCCAAGCTCCCTGCTAAAAGATTACAATAAAAGAGAAGCATCACTTGACTGTTTTCGTTTGTTTGATCAAGCGGATTGATAGCGGATCGAAGGGAGTGCGATAGGGCATCATCTATCCGGGTCGGTGCCGGACTCCTTTGTGAATCAGTCCCTTTCCTTGTCTTCAAGAGTTCGGTTAGTTGATCGAGAACCACCGCCTACGCCTACATATTCCACTCACCCTATCCTCTTTGATTCGCGAGGTAACGGGACGCCTAAAGTCTTTCAACCTTAGTAGAAGTAGATCTCAACTAGTGACATTTACTAGTTGAATGCTCTAATCTCTTCAATCTTCTTGATCAAACTAGGTGGCTTGTTGGTGTCTTGGTAGTTTAAGAAGCAAACAACAGTATCCAGAAGTTCTGCTAAAACACAATACATGAGTTTGGCAGCCACAGTTGTTGAATTGATTTGGCTAGTAGGGTTGATAAAGGAGATAGGAGTTGAGATATCGTGGCAGCAAGGGAGCAATACAGACTCCAACAATCCAGTATTTCATAAATGAATAAAACACATTGATATAAATTTTTAATTCATAAGGGAGAAGATATTGAAAGGACTAGTTGCAATCAAGAATGTTGGGATAAGAGAACAACACACTAATTTGTTGACAAAGGAATTAAGCAGAGTTCGGCATGAGTACTTGAGCTTCAAGGTAGGTGTGTTTGATATATTTACACCACCTTTAGGGAGAGTGTGTGAGAGATGTCACTTAATGTTTAACAAACTAAGGGTAGTTTAGTCTATTTAACTCTAGTATAAAGTCAGTTAGTCATCTTCTATAAATTAGGGTTGTTTGTACAGTGTATACATAGTAATAACATAGTTGATTTCTGCATTTCTAACTTCAATTCATCTCCTTCTATTGCTTTCCTTCAGATAAAATCATAGATGAGATAACTTAATCAAATTAATAGTCTTGGTATCCTAGTATATACCTGATGTCGAACGTTGTAAGTTTTAGCACTTATCAAAACGTAACATATATTTCCTCCATTCCTAAAAGAATAAGACGGTTCCTTTATTAGTCTGTTCAAGATTTTAATTGACAAATTTTAAATATTTTGCAGTTACACAACTATTATGCCGTATTTAAGATTTTAAATTTTAATTTTTTTTAGTTCTTAAACTTTTGTCGATATTTGGCGGATTGTGAACCAGAAAAAGTGCTAGAAAAAAAAAGAAGAAAGAAAAAAATTTAAAAAGACCTAATATAAGCATCAGGTACATTTTTGTCAAAATCATAACCAGAAAGTCAGCTAAAAAAGGGGAAAAGATGAAAAATCAGAAAAAGCTCAATCTGCACTAAGAATTATTAGCAAGTATAATATCTTACTCCAGGAATGAGGATAAGAGAAATATCAGAAGAAGAAGAGAATGACAAAAATAATAAGCAAACATATATCACGAGATCGAAGATATATATATAATAACAGGAATAGGGTAAAAACTTGACAATGAAATAACACAACAACAACCCAGTATAATCCCACGTAGTGAGGTCTGGGGAGAGTAGTATGTACGAGACCTTACCCCTACCCTTGGGTAGAGAGGTTGTTTCTAAATAGATCCCCGCATTCTTCCCTTCAAGAATTTCCCACCTTGCTCTTGAAGAGACTCGAACTCACAACCTCTGGGTTGAAAGTGGGGATTGCTTACAATGAAATAACACAACAATATTTTGATTTCAGCAACAAGAAAACTTAGACTAACAATAGCGCGGCCAAATTGGGTATGACACCAAAAAGATTTGTCAACTCAACTAGAGAAGGAATGTTTTACATAGTATGACAAATTAGCATTTCTGTAGGTTACAATGTTCTGGGTAATACACTAGTAAAAAGATTGAGAGGATACAAAAACTACTTAAATTAGTTTAAATTTGTATTAAATTCCCTGTACGAATCTTTTCACTAATATATAAAGATTCATCGTGTTACCTTTCTCATTTGTCTGCGTTTGGAATCTGTTATATTAAATTTAGAGAACAAGAGTAGATTACTAAAATAAAGATTTAACTTATATATTGCCAGTGGAAATAATTTTTACATTATTAATTAATACAACTTAAATGGTATTAATAATTTTACATTATTAATACTCTCTATGTTTTAATTTAGATGACATATTTTGCTTCTCGAAAATTAGTTGACTAAACTTATATAACTATATGAAAAATATTATACGTTGAAGTTTTTCTCATATTAATATTATAAAAAATTTAAAAGATTTATTAAATATATTATTTAAAGTGAAACAGAAAGAGTACGATTTAGATTTATAAAGAATTATTAGTGAGTTGATGTTACAAATATATTTGTATCAATATTATGTAATAATGTTAAACTCTTTAAAATAAAACAAAAACAATAAATGGGTAGCATGACAAAAGGGACCCTCGTTCAGTGTGTAACTTCATTTTCTAAGCTTGCGGAGGGATAGTATCGAAGACGTCAATTTAAGACAGAAGGACAGAGATAGGACAGACTTGGTCAGCCTTTCCCTTCACCTTTGAGAATTTCACTACTACCCTTCTTTACTTTGCTATTGCCACTTCACCAGAACTAGGGTTTTCTCATAAAACTATCCAATTAGGGATAGTTCGGTAGGCTCTATAAGAATAATGTTAATAAGTTGTATTAATAACGCATGGATATGTAATGCTTGAATTAGTAATACAAATATTAGTTATGCGAAGATTATTTATTATTCATTATTTGGTGAGGTGTATCAAAAATTAAAATGTAAAGCATAATTTTTAAGAAATTTAATTGTTTATAAAAATATCCTTCATATTCTTTACTTTTAAGGGCTTTAAGGACAATTTTATCTTTAGCCATGCTAATTGTATGTACTAATATTAGTATTGTTAATATCATGGTATGTTATATATTAGTTATACATAGGATAATACGAAATAGTTTGTGTTTGAGCAAAAAGTTTAAGACTCTTTTGCCAAACTAATTATCGATAATAAAGAAGGTAAATCTTAGCCAAACATAATTAATTTCATACTCAAGCATACAAAGTACAAGATAATGAAGAGTAGGAATATATTAGATTTATTGATGTGATAATATTACACCAAACACGAGAGATGAGCTTACATCTTGAGCAGAGATGCATCGTAAACGAGGGAATCAAGAAGGGAAAGTGAAGTAATTGTTGATAAATGAGAGATTCTTCTAGTTTCCTCTGATTTCCTCTGGTTTGATTTCCCCCATCTTCTGAGCCCCCCCCCCCCCCCTCTAATGTATATAGTTCCTTTTCCTTTTTATCCAATGGTATTTGACAACGTATTTTCTCACCACTGTACCTTTCATTGTTCTTCGGATGCAGTGTTTGCTCAATGATGTATGCCTTCGACGATTGGACCCTGACGATGGCTGAGGTGTTCTTTGCTATCTTGTCACATGGGCATGATTACAACTTAGTCAACCTCTTATAACTTTTCGTGAGGACAGCGACTACGGTTAAGTTTTTGACCAATACAATTATTCCCTCTGTCCGTCGAGGTCGCCTCTTAGAGGGCTCGATGGGCGGACTCTGTCGGTTCGAAAGTTAGGAGAACTCTGAATGTTTACACCTTAAGCGAGGCCTTTAGGTCGAGGTGATCATGTGAAGCTTCTTTAATACCATCAACTATACGTTTATTTGGAGTTGAACTATTGTATCGATTCAATGCATCATGAATGGCCACAGTCACTATGCAACACGTTTCTTATGAATTGTATTGTCTCTTATGTCCTACCAGTTTTGATTGGCGGTTCTTGAGTTTCCCTCACATGTCATTTATGTTCCTATGAATAGGGGAAAAACACCATTCTATTGCCACACTTTTTTATATAACAAAGGAGTTTTGCAAGACTTTACCTTTTTTAATACTTCAAATTTCTGAGTTAATTCTCTTGTTAGTTGGAAATTGATGCCACCAAATTCTCACTCTACCTTTCTCTTACTCATTTATTCGGATTAATCGAGATAAATTGCTGGTACTTCTTCATATACCAATAGAACCGTCAAAACTTTGGTGCAGGAAAATGATGCACCTATTCCCAGAGAAAGAGCAGATGAGGCGGAAAATGATGGGTTCTAATAGCGGTAGAAATAATGCCCCCTCAGGGGAGATTATGGAATGATTTTAACAGCCCCGCCGGAGAAGATCCGGAACCCGCTTTATCTACCATGGATGAAAAAGTGATTATGCTGCTCAAGACTAAGTGCGGGATTCCGAGTCATATCAAAATGATACAGGCGACGGAAACGTACATTGTGCATCTACACCGCCCTTGGTACTACGCATTCTACGTGTACCCTTTTGTTGTTGGGTAAACGCTTCCAATCCCCTCCCTAGTGGTAGACTTCTACCACTTTTATGAGGTGTTCTCGGTGCGTCTTTCACCGTACATGTACAAACTTCCTTTGCTTCTCAAGTACGCAGAGCTCGTTGGTCGTGAGGTCACTTTGGAGCATATGCTTAATAATTTTGCTCCCCAACTTATTCGAGGCTGGATGATCAACATGCATCACTAGGGGACAAAGAGTTTGGTGGTGAATATGGATGACATGGCTAATCATAATTTCTCGGCGAGTAATTTCTTCATAAGGACCGAGCACCTTGTGGTAGACCCAGCAAGGCTTCCCGAGACGTGGAACTTTGCCCCTAAGTTTTCTTTGTATAATTGGTGACTTCCTTCGATGTGGCGGCCGATCGTTTCTCTATAGGTGGTATTGATAATTTTTTTTCTGCATTCATAGCTGAGAGACTGCCTCCCTCACCCGTTGATGACATCCTCGAATGGGTTAATGTTATTCGTCCCTATACAATAGGGGTCCGTGAGTAGGCGTCCTTCTATATGAGATATGGGCGTAAGCCTCTCACTAGTAAGTCGGCCCATTGCAGTTTCCTTATTCTTTGTCTTGTAATTTGATCTCATTTCTTACATGATCATTTTCCTCCTTTAACAGGGAGAGTGCATAGGGCGAGGGATTCTCCACTCGTGTTTCGTTAATCGACACCTTCGACCCGGGTCGTACTGAGGTCTGCTGCTCGACCTACATCAAGAGCTGCTTACTATACTCCTATGGTCGGGGTCGTGTGTATGGAAGTTATCCCTCATGCTGGGACTCTGACCCATGCTTCCCGCTCAACAGGTGATTCTTCTCGTGATGAGAACGGGGAGGGTCCATCGAAGAAGCGGTGAGTGGAGTCTGAAGTGGCTCCTTCAGGCATAGTATCTTCGGGGGTGACCTTCCCTTGAAAGTGTCTGAAATGGGTGGTGATACTAACCCGGCTGCAAAGACAAACCAGGTAGATGAGGCCAACCCAATGGCAGAGGCTTCGACTATTATGATTATTGTCAGGCTACTGCAACGGGAAGTCGGGGTCCCAAGGCCACTATGGCTGCTTCGGGCAGGCCTTCAGCTTCTATTACCGAGTCGAGCTTCCTCTTCTGCGTGAGAGATGGGAAAGGGTGTCGTGGTCAACGACTACGAGTCTGAATTTGACCTCAATACCGATGATATTAGGATATTCGAGGAGGGCTTTACCCGTACTGTGGTAAGAGCGGAAGGTCCATCTTGTATACTTGATATTCCTTTCGAGCTTAACCTTCTACGGGACACAAAACACTAGTACCGAAGTTTGACCTTTTATGCTTTGTTGAAGAGTGTGAGGCATTTCAGGACTTCAATAACGTTGAGTTGATGCATGAAGTGGTTGTATGGGCATGCGCGTAAGTTTCTCCTCTTTGTTCCTTTTTGTGTTCCTTTTGTTTTTGGCGGCCTTAGCCATTACCAACTCTTTTTTTGGGCTTTCAGTCCTGTATGCTGGAGGTAAGAAGTGCTCTCAGGGCCAACACTTAGGACAAAATTTTTCTGTTGATGTTGGAAAAGTATCGGCTCTACTGCAACAAGTGTCGTGAGATGCATGAGCGGCTCAGGGCGAGAACTAGTAATCAACCTCTCGGGAAGGAGCTACAGAAAAGGGATCAGGAGTTGATGCAGTCTATTCGCATAAACAATGAGCTCGAGGAGCTACTTTGTGAAAAAGACGAGGAACTCTAGATGGGAAAGGGGGTCACCACAGAGCGTGAGCATCTTTAGGTGAAGGTGTTATCGTTGAAATCTGAGCTCGATGAAAATGGGGTTAGAGTTGAGGCTTTGAGTGCGGAATGGATGGGGAAATTAGCCGAGAGTGCTTGGGTGTCGGCTTCAGCGAGGGAGGCGGCGTTGGAGGACAATATCTGCATCCTTCAATCCGAGTGAGAATTTGAGAGGGAAATGACCACGCTAAGGGAGGTGAGGCTTGAAGAGCACATTGGCAAAATTGACCAGAAAGCTTCAAACTTGGGAGATTGGGTCGTTGTTTTTGAGGCCAAAAAGGCACAATTATTGGCCCAAGTTAAATTTGTCTCGCTGCTATTCCTCACCACTTTCACGAGCTCTGGGTCCATGATAAGGCCCATCGGTACATAGATAAGAGTTTGTGGAAGGTGGGGAATATTTTTTACATCGCTTAATAAGGAGCCCAGACGAAGGCACAAGAGGCATGTATCAATTGCGGCTACAATCCTATGACACCGGAGGCTGGCAAGGATATTGATGCTAAGGAGGAATTTCCTAGAGATAATGATGTGGAGAATGTCAGTGGTGCCGCCGAGTGAAAATTCCTTAGTCTATTTTTTTTGTTTTGCTTTATTCTCTTTTTTTGGGTACTGGGCTGATTTTGTCCGTGTATAAGGTGCGGCCATTGCACAAGTGTTTGAATGAAAGGGTTGTTTAGTCGTTGTACGTCCTTTGTATTTCTCTCCCTTCCCTTTACATTACATTTTTAACTTTGGCATAGACTTTCAGATTTTTGTATGGTGAATCCCTGAATTATTGTTTAGGGAAACTGATTTAAATCGGATCGAGTAGGGTCTCGTCGTGTGTGTGTGTGAATAGAGTTTCTTCGGATTGGCATATTTGGGTGATATTGACTTTTGATTTGTATCTTTAGGCGGAATCATCTTTGACTCAAACGGGGTTGAATTCGGATTCGTCATTTTGGACGAAGTCAGTTTAGACTGGAATGGGGGATTGAACTCATTATTGATTTAGGTAAAGTTGACTTTTTTATATATATTTGAGCAAAGTCGAACTTGGGGCTTGGAGCAAAATCAATTTCTAACTTAGTTGGAAAAGTAAAAGATGTTTTTGTTTGACGACGACCGATGGCCACAAAGGCTTTATTGCAAGTAATATTGACGGGTTAGTCCGTGTAATTCGAGAGAGGTCGAGTTTTTCTTTTGGCGATAGACCTTGGCCATAGGTGTGTTATTTTACGCTAAGGCCGAAATACTAACCCACTGTGATTCGAGTGAGGTTGAATTCTTCTTTTAGCAATGGCCTTTGGCCGTAGGGGTGTTAGTTCGAGCTAAGGTCGAAATATTAACCAGTTGTGATTCGAGCGATGTCAAATTCTTCTTTTGGCGATGGACCTTGACCGTAAGGGTGTTATTTCGAGCTAAGGTCAAAATTAACCCGTTGTGATTCGGGTGAGGTCAAATTCTTCTTTTGGCGATGGACCTTGGTCGTAGGGTTCTTATTTAGAGCTAAGGCTGAAATATTAACCCGTTGTGATTCGAGCGAGGTCGGATTCTTCTTTTTGGGATTGCCCTTGGTCGTAGAGGTGTTATTTCGAGCTATGGTAGAAATATTAACCCGTTGTGATTCGAGCGAGGTCGAATTTTTCTTTTGGCAATGGCCCTTGGCCATAGGGGTGTTATTTCGACCTAAGTTTGAAATACTAACCAGTTGTGATTCAATCGAGGTAAAATTCTTCTTTTGGTGATGGCCCTTGGCTGTAGTGGTGTCATTTCGAGCTAAGGTCGAAATATTAACCCGTTGTGATCCGAGCGAGGTCGAATTCTTCTTTTGGTAGTGACCCTTGGTCGTAGGGGTATTATTTCGAGCTAAGGTCAAAATATTAAACCGTTGTGATTCGAGCGAGTTTGAATTCTTCTTTTAACGATGAACCTTCGTCATAAGGGTGTTACTTCGAGCTAAGGTCGAAATACTAACCCGTTGTGATTCGAGCGAGGCGAATTATTCTTTTGGCGATGGCTCTTGGCTGTATGGGTGTTATTTCGAGCTAAGGTTGAAATACTAACCCGTTGTGATTCGTGCGAGGTTGAATTCTTTTTTGGCGATATCCATTGGCTGTAGGGTCGTTATGTCGAGCTAAGGTCAAAATATTAACCAGTTGTGATTCGAGCAATGTCAAATTCTTCTTTGGGGATGGCCCTAAGCTATTTCGAGCTAAAATCAAAATTTTAACCCGTTGTGATTCGAGAAAGGTCAAAATATCTTTTGGTGATGGCCCTTGGCTGTAGGGATGTTATTTCGAGCTAAGGTTGAAATATTAACCGGTTGTAATTCGTTGTTAGATTTTGGAGAATCACATGCCACCATATTCTAGGTATACGTTGGAATGGATCCTGGCACACTCGGTTTTATTTTTCTGGAGAATTTTAGGCGTTCCCAATGGGAGTTCTAGTTTTGCTTAAATCTGCCTTTCCTGGTCGAGTCCTAGTTTAACTAATTTTTCTTGCTTTGGAGAGTACGATTCGTTTCCTGGGTAAATCCCAATTTGTTTCCTTTTGTTGGGGTATGTTGCACATGTTCGTTTCATATATATATTGGAAGAGTTTCCACATATCTAGTCCCTTCATTGCCCGGTCTGTGAATTTGGTCAATAGTCGAGGTGATGAATCATGCTTGAACTTTGAGACATCCACTTCGTCGCCCCATTAGAATCTTCCCCGAGAACCCGATTAGGGCAATGTGTCCTCTTTCTAGAGTTGCGGTATTTGAGGTGGGCGACATTTTGATTATTTAGTAGTAGTTTTTCTTCCATTATTTCTAGTTGGAATGCTCCATGCTCTCTTGCCCGTGTGACGCCTTAAACCAACAACAGAGGGTAAAACAAAAATAAAATTATTCGTACCTCAATCTAACGAGTCGGCGAGGAAAGGGGGGTAGCATTTCTTGCTCTACCGTGTGTTTGAATTGTTGATGGCATAGTGGTTTTAGATTCGGTGGCCGTGTCCAGCTCCGTTCTTTTTTAGCAGCGTCTAAGCTTTGTGCAGATTGGACTCGCCTCACTTGCTGCAGTGTTGAAATCGAGTCCTGATCCGATCTCGTTCAATTTATACCCGTGACAAGGGAGATGTGTCATACTTCATTCATGGACCATCTGATATGCAGGGGAATGTGAAAATAGGGCAAGATGTGCCCATTCTTTCAAAGGACTGGTCAGCAAGCTGTCATCCTCTCATAAAGGGTGGGAACATGGGTTAATATACAAGGTGAATGTGTCAAATGGGGATATGGTCATGCCAGATGAACATGATCCTATTTTGAACGTGCGTATGTCATTCTAGATATATCACTACTGGCAAAATGTGGGTTTTGCATGGATATTGGTAATAACTTCTATTTTTACGTAGCAGCCTGACCTAGATTAACATGTGAGGTTTATTTGACATTCCTTCGAGTAGGTGGTTACATTTTGCCGGTTTTAGATATGAAGAAAACTAAACATTTGGCTAAGATATACCCACAGGCGACGCCAAATTATTTGAGCAAAAATTTTAAGACTTTTTTGCCAAATTAATTATCGATAATAAAGAATGTAAATCTTACTCAAACATAATTAATTTCAGACCCAAGCATATAAAGTGCGAGATAACGAAGACTGGGAACATATTAGATTTATTGATGTGATAATTTTACATCAAACACGAGACATGAGCTTACACATAAAGCAGAGATAGATCGTAAACGAGGGAGTCAAGAAGAGGAAGTGAAGTAACTGTTGATAAACGAGAGATCCTTCATGTTTCCTCTGATTTCCTCTGGTTTGATTGCCCCCTCTTTTGAGCCCTCTCTCTTATATATAGTTCCTCATAGACAGCACCAAATTATTTGAGAAAAAAGTTTAAGACTCTTTTTCCAAACTAATTATCGATAATAAAGAAGGTAAATCTTCGCCAAACATAATTAATTTCAGATCCAAGCATAAAGTACAAGATAACGAAGAGTGGGAACATATTAAATTTATTGATGTGATAATCTTACATCAAACACGAGAGATGAGATTACATCTAGAGCAGAGATGCATTGTAAACGAGGGAATCAAGAAGGGGAAGTGAAGCAACTGTTGATAAACGAGAGATTCTTCTTGTTTCCTCTTATTTTCTCTGGTTTGATTGCCCCCTATTTTCAGCCTTCTCTCTCATATATATAGATCATTTCCCTTATCCAATGGTCTTTGACCAATATACTTTCTTACGGTTGTATCTTTCATTGTTCTTCGGACACAATGGTTGCTTCATGATGTACACCTTCGACGATTTGACCCTGACGATGGCCGAGGTGTTCTTTGCTATCTCGTCACCTGGGCATGATTACAGCTCGGTCAACCTCTTATCATTCCTCGTGGGGACGACCACTAGATCATATTTTGACCCATACATGTTGTATAACTAATACTTGCATTAGTAATCCATAGGTTGAAATAGTGTACTTCCTCCGGTCCATAATAAGTGACCAATTTACTTTGTGCACAACCATTAAGAAAAAACTAAATTATAGATAAACTTAGTTAGTATGATTAAACTACCCTTAATTAAATGTTGCAGCATAGTTAATATGAGGAGTAAAAGACTTTTTAGCGATACGTATATGAGGGTAATTTTGGAAAAGCAAATTGAATTTTTTCTGGGTTATATAATTGGACACTTATTTTATACCAAAATAAAAAAATAAATTGATCATTTATTGTGAACCGGAGGAAATACTAAACAAGGGATTAGTAATACCAAAATTCTTAATGCATGCATTATTTTTTCTGCATCCTACCAATTGACACTTTAGTCTTTAAATTACTCTTCTTTACGCTAAAAATAAACAATTGAAAATTTGCATTTATAACAAGAGAACCGGACTGATTAAAAATGAATTTTGTTCAAATTTAATTAATCTTGGAGAGCTATTAGATTAATGTGTGAGGATTATGATTCCTACTAAAGACAATAACCTTCATATTGAACAATTCGGAATTAAACTACATGAGCGGAAGCTAACCTGAATCCATGTGTGGAAATTGTTGAACCTCCTTTGATGATTGTCTTTGAGTCCTTATGAAGATTGCTCATTTAACCTTTCTTCAAGAATGTCTTGAAGTTGTATGTCACCACAAGAATGCTTCACAAGACTTTAAACAATATGTGAATTTACTCACAACAATAATATGACAATGATCAAAATTGGTATATGGTTTTCCACAATTATTTGCAAGACAACAATGGTGTATTTTTGCTCTTGATTCAATGGGAGGAAGAAGAGTCTTGTCTTGCTATAATGTGGGAACCATAACCCCCACTTTATAACAAAAGAGTTACATAAACCAAGAGTCACAAGAGTTACATAACTCAAGAGTCACAAGCATGTAACCATGGTTACATATATGTAACCTTAGTTAGCCCATCATTAACTAAGGTTACCCTTTTGGGTATCTACACATTAGTCCTATACTTTATATGACAATACATTGGCCCCCTTAACATAATGTCCATAAGACCACAAAATTAGGCCAAACCAAAAGATAGCACATAACATATAATTTATCCATATATTGTTCATATGTATGTAGATATAAGTCCATATATCTAGATATAAATCCATATATCTTACAATCTCCCACTTGGACGAGATACATAAACATATGTACGAACCTTAGCATTATATGTTACAAAATAACCTTAGGAACTCAAAAATTGCTATCACAATAAAATTGTCATGAATAATCCGGTCCATCAATCATACCAACATAGGAACTAAGTGCTCTTCGTTACTCATTCGTAACTAGAACCGGCATAGATCACGTATATCAATATAACCAACGACATGGATCAAGTGTAGGTATGTAGCATGGAAATAACATAAAGTGTGGTCAATAGAATGTCTATTTCCAACTGGTTCTCTTTATTGAGATCAATCACAAACTGTAAGAGTACAAAACTTTAAAACTGAATATCTGCGCAGATATAACTGAATTACTGAATTTCTGAATATAATAGACAATACATAAATGTACAATACAAACTCCCACTAAAATACATAATCCTTATCTGATTTGACACCCATACAAGCAATATGCTCATGAAATACTTTTGGTGTCAATCCCTTAGTGAGCGGATCCGCAAGCATGGAGTTTGTACTGATGTACTCAATGCACAATTGTCCATTTTGTACTCTTTCTTTAACAACCCGAAATTTGACGTCCATATGTTTTGCTTTCGTCAAACTACTGTTTTTATTAGCATAAAGGACTGCCGCTCTGTTATCGCATAATAGCCTAAGTGGCCTTTTGATGCTATCAACAATTCGCAGTCCACCAACAAAATTCCGCAGCCATAATGCCTCATTGGATGCTTCATAACATGCCATAAACTCCGCTTCCATGGTGGAAGTGGCTGTAAGAGTTTGCTTAATGCTTCTCCAAGAGATAGCACCGCCCGCAAGCATGTAAATATAGCCTGAAGTGGACTTCAAACTATCCTGACATCCAGCAAAATCGGAATCGGTATACCCAATGATCTCAAGCTGGTCCGATTTCCGGTATGTAAGCATGTAATCCTTTATTCTCTGTAAGTACCTCATGACCCGTTTGGCTGCCTTCCAATGGTCTATTCCCGGATTGCTTAGATATCTGCCTAACATCCCAACAATGTATGCTATATCAGGTCGTGTACATACCTGAGCATACATCAGACTACCTACAGCCGAAGCATAAGGCGTCTTCTGCATTTCCGAAATTTCATAAGTATTATTTGGGCACTGTTTGAGACTAAATTTGTCTCCCTTAGTAACAGGGGTGTTACCTGGTTTACAATCCTGCATGCCAAATCTTTTCAGAACCTTATCGATATAGCCCTTTTGTGACAGACCGAGAACACCTTTGGAGCGATCTCGTTGTATCTGAATTCCTAATACAAAAGAAGCTTTACCAAGATCTTCCATTTCAAATTTCTTTGAAAGAAATTTCTTAGTTTCATGCAATAATGCTATATCATTACAGGCAAGCAGTATGTCATCGACATATAAAACCAGAAAAATATACTTACTCCCACTGAACTTATGGTATATACAGTCATCAGCAATATTCGGTTCAAAACCAAAAGATGTAATGACTGCATGAAACTTATAATACCATTGACGAGAAGCTTTCTTGAGCCCATAGATGGATTTCTTTAATTTGCAAACCTTTTTCTCTGATTCATCCGAAACAAAGTTTTCAGGTTGCACCATATAAATTGTTTCCTCAATGTCACCATTGAGAAACGCTGTCTTAACATCCATTTGATGAAGCTCAAGATCAAAATGTGCTACTAATGCCATTGTACTCCTGAAAGAGTCTTTCGATGAAACTGGAGAGAAAGTCTCTTTATAATCAATGCCTTCCTTCTGAGTGTAGCCTTTTGCGACAAGACGAGCTTTGTACTTAATAACATTGCCCTCTGAATCCCTTTTGGTTTTAAAAATCTATTTACAACCAATAGGTTTAATACCTTCGGGCAATGTAACAAGCTCTCAAACGTCATTATCGCTCATAGACTTCATCTCATCATTCATGGCATCAATCCACTTTTGAGAGTTAGAACACTTAATGACTTGACGGAAGTTGATTGGATCATCTTCCTCAAGTCCAATATCACTTTCTTGTTCTTGGAGAAATACTACATAATCATCCGAAATTGCATTTCTCCTCTCTCTAGTGGATCTCCTTAATGGCATTTCAGTTTCTTGAGGTTGTTGAGTTTGATTTTCATTAGTTATATCAGGGTCCTGATGCGGGAGATTTTCGAGATTGTCTTGAACCGGAGTTGTGTGATCCGTGTCAGGAATGTGACCAAGATCAACAACTTGAGGGAAAGACACATGTTCTTCCTCAAAGACAAAATCTCTAACAACTTTATCTCCCCACCCCCCATACTCAATATCCTCAAAGAACCTAGCATTACCCGTCTCAAAAATAGTTCTAGAAGTGGGATCATAAAACTTAAAACCCCTGGATTTTTCAGAGTATCCAACAAAATAGCTACTAACCATCTTAGCATCCAGTTTCTTTTCATTCGGCCTATAAGGCCTTGCCTCAGCTGGACAACCCCAAATGTGTAAATACCGAATACTGGGTTTATGCCCAGTCCAAAGTTCATATGGGGTTTTGATTGTAGCTTTAGTTGGAACTCTATTAAGAATATAAGCTGCGGTTTTTAATGTTTCACCCCAGAGTGAGTCTGGCAAAGTAGTACGAGAAATCATACTTCTTACCATATCCTTAAGGGTCCGATTTCGTCTCTCAATTACACCATTCATTGTAGGACTTCCTCGCATAGTATATTGAGGGACGATCCCACACTCATCTAGGAATTTAGCAAAAGGCCCTGGACGTTGTTCACCGGAACCATCATATCGACCATAGTATTCACCACCACGGTCAGATCTAACGGATTTAATTATTTTGCTTAGTTGATTTTCAACTTCAGCCTTAAATGATTTGAACACGTCTATGGATTGGGACTTTTCGTGAATAAGATATAGGTACCCATAACGAGAGTAATCGTCTATGAATGTGATAAAGTATTGTTGACCATTCCGACAAGGAGTAGGAAATGGCCCACAAATATCCGTATGTATCAATTCTAAGACGTCCGAAGCTCTCTTAGCACCTAGTCTAGTCTTGTTTGTTTGTTTTCCCTTGATACACTCAATACAAATTTCCGAATTTGAGGAATCAAGAGAATCAAGAATTCCATCTGACACGAGTTTCTGAATTCTTTGAATAGATATGTGACCCAAACGTTTTTGCCAGAGTGATATAGAATTCTCATTAGTTAATTTTCTTTTGGTACCACTTAAACTTGTATGCAAAGTTTCTTTATTTGAAGTTATTGTATCAACCAAATATAAGCTATCAAATGTTTATAAAAGACCAGTACCAATAAGATTTGAATTCTGAAAGAGACTAACTTTATTATCACCAAAAGAACATGTATAACCGGATATGTCCAATTGGGGAACCGAAATTAAATTCCGTCTAAAAGACGGTACAATAAAAGTCTCATCCAAATATAAATGAAAACCGGTCTTAAACAACAGCCTAAATTTTCCAATAGCCTCAACTGGCACCTTCTTGTCGTCACCCACATAGATGTATCTTTCACCATCATTTGGTTTTCGGCAGTTCAGGCAACCCTGCATAGATATACTTATGTGAGTAGTAGCAGCAGAATCTACCCACCAAGTATCCTTAGGTACCGAAATTAAATTAACTTCAGAACAAATAAGAGAAAGAAATGTACCTTTTTTCGCACGCCAGGCATGGTACTTGGTACAGTCTTTCTTCACATGATTAGTCCCCTTACAGAAAAAGCAACCTAATTCAGTAATTTCAACCTTAGGTTCCTTATGTTGCTTAATCTTGGGCTTTGCAACCGCAACTTCCTTACCTTTCCTCTTCTTAGTTTCCTTAGAAGAGGATGCCAAATGAGCACTTTCAGTCTTATCTAGCTTTATCCTTTCCTCTTCTTGCACACAATGTGAAATGAGCTCGTTAAGAGTCCATTTCTCCTTCAGGCAGTTGTAACTGACCTTAAACTGATTAAAGTGTGCGGGAAGAGATATCAAAACAAAGTACACAAGCAGTTCCTCAGGTAAATCCAGCTTGAGTGACTTTAGTTTCGAAGCAAGATGAGACATTTCCATCATGTACTCCCTAATGTTTCCCTTGCCCTTAAACCTTATGGAAACAAGTTTACTCAATAGTGTACTTGTTTCCGCCTTTTCGTTTTGCATAAAATGCTTTTCAAGGTTTTCAAGGAAAACTTTGGCATTAGCTTCATCATTCATAGTGGTCATAATCATTAGACTCATGCGATTCGAGCGTTCCCACTTCTCCATCACCCTCCTTTCATCAGGAGAGGATGTATCCTCAAGAGGAGTAGGTTGCTCGGTCCGAAGTGCAAGGTCAAGATCCATGCAACCGAGAACGATCATGACATTCTCTTTCCATTCCTTAAAGTTAGTGCCGTTAAGCATAGGGATGCTATTGATGTTGGCAGATATCGTAGAAGCAGAAGAATTAACTGAAAATAGAACAAAAGGATTACTGAATACATGCTTACAATTACTTGAACTTTAACTTTACTTTATAGATTCAAAATAGGCATATCCCATTACAAGATACCTAGCACAACATTGATTTTAGTCATTGGACAGAAAAACAACTTGTAAGTGGTACTCTTGGTGTAGTGATAAAACATAGACAATAAACTCCTGTCAAATATCAAACCTTCCTTTGGGCCGATTTAATATTCACATGGAAAACCAAATAATTGTCTCATATTTATCACCACAAGCATGTTCGAATTCCTGCCAAATAACAACCTTCCTTTGGGCCGGTGTTAAACGCATGGAAGACTAACATCCACAGTCATCTTATATTTTAAGATTAATCAATCTACACAATAGAGGTTACTTTGGCAACATAATGCTTCAATTGACTAATTAAAATATTAGATGCTATAAACTTTAGTTCCTTAAGCCATATTATGAATCTTTAACTTAATAAGTTACATGTTTTGACATGTAACACTTGAATATTAATTGTTGTATACTTGAGAGGACAATTCCAAAAATTATGAGAATTGATGGACTTTAAAACAATTAATATTCAAAACTTAAATATTTTAATGTATAATACATTAAAAAAAACTTAAATATTTTAATTGAATAATAAATAATATGTCAATTAAAATCTGAAACTTAAAAGATTTGAAACGTTTTTAACCTTACTGGACAAAAATAATCGATTATCTGCTTGAGATAATCGATTATCTTTGGCATATAAAAAAAAATTTCAGCTACTGGACCAAAATAATCGATTATCTAAACCAGATAATCGATTATTCTGGTTTTAGAAAAAAAAATTTAAGTTACTGGACCAGGATAATCGATTATCTGAAATAGATAATCGATTATATGGTATAAAAAAAACGTTTCAATCTCACTGGACCAGAATAATCGATTATTCTGGTGTTCCAAAAACTGCCAGAATTCTAAAACTTGAGAGATAATCGATTATCTAAGAAAAATAATCGATTATCTTTAGGCAGTGTCTAAAAAAATAATCGATTAACTTCCAAGATAATCAATTATTTTTGGACATTGTTTTGCGAAAATTTTTCTGAATAAAACATGATTTTCAACAAGAATCTTTAAACAAGAAAACATGTTGTTTACCAACTAAAATCATGCTTTATACAATGTTTTAATACAAGTAAAGATAACATGGCATTAAAACATCAAATTGCATTAAAACATAACATTTATAATATCATGCTATTTCATGGTACTAGAATTTCATAAATAAAATTCTAACATTTCTTGAACATGAATCCTAACATAACATGAATCTTATGAACATCCAAATTATCCAAAATGAAGGTGGCTCTGATACCAATTGTGAGGATTATGATTCCTACTAAAGACAATAACCTTCATATTGAACAATTCGGAATTAAAGTACATGAGCGGAAGCTAACCTGAATCCATGTGTGGAAATTGTTGAACCTCCTTTGATGATTGTCTTTGAGTCCTTATGAAGATTGCTCCTTTAACCTTTCTTCAAGAATGTCTTGAAGTTGTATGTCACCACAAGAATGCTTCACAAGACTTTAAACAATATGTGAATTTACTCACAACAATAATGACAATGATCAAAATTGGTATATGGTTTTCCACAATTATTTGCAAGACAACATGGTGTATTTTTGCTCTTGATTCAATGGGAGGAAGAAGGGTCTTGTCTTGCTATAATGTGGGAACCATAACCCCCACTTTATAACAAAAGAGTTACATAACCCAAGAGTCACAAGAGTTACATAACTCAAGAGTCACAAGCATGTAACCATGGTTACATATATGTAACCTTAGTTAGCACATCATTAACTAAGGTTACCCTTTTGGGTATCTACACATTAGTACTACACTTTATATGACAATAAATTGGTCCCCTTAACATAATGTCCATAAGACCACAAAATTGGGCCAAACTAAAAGATAGCACATAACATATAATTTATTCATATATTATTCATATATATATATAGATAGATATAAGTCCATATATATAAATATAAATCCATATATCTTACATAATGATAATGATTGAGCCGTTGAAATAGTGATAAATCTATTCATTTGGTAGTGGTACATAAGTGACTTTTAAAAGAGTCAACATGAAAAGTTAAAAAGAGGCAAAATCAATCAACTTTCAAGAAATATGTATAGTACAACATCTAGTGGTAGCCTTTTTCATGTTTCTTGGGTTAACCGTATCTGCTCCCTTACTGAAATTTTCTTTTGTTTGCGTGAAATGGAGGAGACTTTTGTGTTGTTCTAAAACTTTCATAATGCAGAAATCCCTTTGGCTTATTATTGACATGCACCTCTTGCTTTCATGTTGTGCATCTGTTCATTAAGACGGAGCAAGAATTTGAAATTTTAAGTTCTGAACTTAACACTAAATTCATAATATGTATTTAGTTATTATGTTTGCAATTAATTTTTAATATAAATATAGAGTTTACGCATAAGTCAGTGAAGGTCGAACCCGTAAAGGATACCATACCTCCGCCCCTGTTTGTTGACGTATTCATGATAGTCGCATCTAAGTTTTTAAGTTTATGAGTTATTATAGAAAATATAGGCGTATCTCGAATTTATAATTTATTAATTTCTAAAGTAAGTTTAACTTGATATGCAATAGTATTAGGTTCACTATAAAAAATTTATGAATATTTTGTAGATTTCTTAAACTATATTAGGAAGTTGAATAAAAAAAATTGGGAATCCTTATGCTATATGCTAGCTCCGTCTATGTATCTGTACTCCACTACCAAATTCAAATTTGTCATTAGCAGTTCAACAACATTGCCAGCCTTTCATTTACCTAAAAGATAGTTTCACAAGACAATATAGTCATTAAATCAATCAAATCAACCAACAACACCTTAATTCCTGAAGTTTCAATTAAGGAGAAAATCAATTTTACATTGACATTTGGAATAGAAAATTACACTAGTAATTACATTTTTATAGTTAAAAATATTTAAAAGAGTTCGAAAAATTGTTGTAGTGTGAAATACAAAAGAGTTACAAATATTAACAAAATTTGAAAAAGAATTACTAACATTCTTGGGAATAAAGAAATATTCATGAAGGATTTAATTAAGAGAACTTATAACAGTCCAAATTAATGATATCTGAAACGTGAAAAAATCTCGCTCCATATAGTAAAAATAACAACAACAACAACAACCATCCAGTATAGTTCCACGGAGTGGGGTCTGGAGAGGGTAATATGTAGACGGGCGTTACCCCTACCCGAAAGGGCAGAAATGCTGTTTCCAATCGACCCTCCATATAGTAAAAAATATATAAGAATATTTCTTTAAGAATAGAAAATATATTTGCAAAGAAGTTATTAGAATTTCTAAAAGTGAACAAATGTGTTGACATTTTAAAAAAAGAAGTACTTTGTACATGTGACTTGACTTGATACTGAAATAATAAAAGAAGCTGAAGAACTGATCAAGATAAGAGAGTTGCCATGACACAATTATTTTTCCAGAAAAAAAAGGGTAGGTTTTGTCCCTAATTAAAGAAAAGCAGGAAATTAAATTGCTTTTTCTTTTTTCACGGTTTGAGATAAGAGGGGTTGATCTGATGGTAGCAACCCCCATTTCCACCCGAAAGGTTGTAAGTTCGAGTCTCTCCAAGAGCAAGGTGGGAAGTTCTTGGAGGGAAAGATGCTGGGGAACTATTTAAAAATAGCTTTTTTATCCAAGGGTAGGGCTAAGATCTGTTGTTGTTGTTGTTTTTTCACGGTTTGAATAGAATTTGTGTTGTTTTGCCATTGACTCGAGGTGGTGCACTGATTTTCACTACCCCGCTGCAATTAAAACTTGAATTTATGCTAGTTGTATTAATTACTTACTGAGTTAATTACCTACATGGAAATCATGAATTCCAAATGATACTTTTTGACTTCTTGTCTCCTATTTCTGTTTCATTTCCTTATTATTAGCCTACCAACTCCTGTTATCTACAAACTCTGCCATCATTTTTGCCCCTTTGTTTGGAAATTGCTACTGGCTTGCTGCTCTTCTATTGTTATATATGTCAATAATTAAAGAGATCCAAATTTGAATCATTTCAAATGCAAAAGTAATAGTACTATTATTCTGGAAAAGATTGTAGAAAAATGATGTGAATAAATAAAACATAGATTGTGACATCCCAGATAAATCTTACGTCGATAAAATATGAGATAAATATTGAGTGTACAAATAAATAAATCTTAAATCTTAGTGACGTGTTTTAAAGTCATGCGGGCAGTGGCAGACCTGGGTTTTGTGCAAGTTGGTTCAATTTTAAAAGTATATAATTTTAAAATAGTTTCCAAGTGAATTTAAATAAAATATTTACACAAAATATACGCCGATTTGATCGTACATATATATATATATATATATATATATATATATATATATAATATTATTTTTTATGGAACTGAACCCGCTCGACATCATGTGCATCTACCATTGTATGCGGAGGGACAATATCATTAGTATGCTGGACAAATACATAATTTAAATAAGCTAAAATCTTTTTCGAGAAAAATAACATGATATCATCTAACTTGAGCAAGAACTTTATATTTAAAAAAAAAAAAGAGCAAAAGGAAATAGATACATGTATGATGTTGTATACATATCATATAAAATATTATTGAGTATGCATTTTATAACATCATAAAAGTACTTGTTGAAAGAAGTTCTCAAAATCAAGATAACGAGTGAGAAAGTAGTGTTAATTAAAAGCACAAAATTCAACATTTGAGTGCTTTATTACAAATAAATAAATTCATTAGTTTGGACGTTTTTAATCATTCAGGGAATAAATAAGCTAAGGAAAAAGGTGCATGGGAGTAGTTGGGAAAGTGCAGAAAAAGGTGGACTCCTTTTTGGTGCATGCTTTTTCATTAACCAAGATTTCACTTATATACAATTAATAATTATTACAAAGTGGGGGAGAGAAAGATTCTTTTGCATTATGTAACAAATGAGAAAAATCTAAGATAAAAAGTTAAGTCCCAACAATAGATGTCTTTGATTTGGTAAACATAACTCTCCACGACACCTTGATTTGTGTTTTTCGTCCTTATATTAATCAATATTTTGAGCTGTTATACAAAAATTACTTTCAATAAAATGGTTGGATTCTTTTCCAAGAATATATAAGAGTCAATTCTATTCCAACTCTTCACCCAAAAATGGACTAACAAAGTAAAACTTTTGCTAGCATTAGCTTTTGGTTTTTATTAGCCTTTTCATATAACTAATAGATACTCTCTATCTACGATAGTGATTTTCCTCGTTGGAAGACAATGACTTTGGTCTTCTTTTATTTTGTTTTCAATATTAAATCTAGCATTAGATGAAATGATATACTAACGAGACTGTGATGTTGCTTTTGTTAAAAATGGGAATCAACAACTCCTTCCATTATATTTG
The DNA here is from genome assembly GCA_034376525.1 of Nicotiana benthamiana. Classification (NCBI taxonomy): domain Eukaryota; kingdom Viridiplantae; phylum Streptophyta; class Magnoliopsida; order Solanales; family Solanaceae; genus Nicotiana; species Nicotiana benthamiana. The sequence goes on from CM067339.1 coordinate 178,804,416, forward strand.
TGAGAGTTAGCTAGGGACAGATCATATATTGTGAGCAAAGTAGGTAATATGAGTTGTTTTTCATTTTTCATTTTTATTTTCTTTGAATTCGGTGATAAACGGAAGAAGAAATACTTTTGATAGAATTGAAATTTTTTTGAGAAATGTAGTTGCTTCCGAAAAATAATAACCGACAATATATATATCTTTTGTATATATATATATGAATTATATACATAATATATATATATATATATATATATATATATATATATATATATATATATATATATATATATATATATATATATATATATATATATATACTTATTATACTTTTTGACTAGCGAATGCAATTAATTTCTGTTAACAGGCCAATTTTATAACTCGCTCTTGAAATTTTGCACTTAAGGAATATAAGATAATATAACTATAGCCAAACATCTCTATAACAACTGTGCTATTCTGATATTTTTTGAATGATATAATGAAATATTGTTATAAAAGATATAGATTATAGCACATAAAATAAAAGATTGATTCCGAGAAAATTTAACTTTTATTGTCCTTTGTAAGGCTTAATAGATACTTTATAGATAATGGTTTCTAGAGTGTTAGATGATCCAATTCTCTTTGGATCTGATTTCTCTCCATTTTCCTAAGTTCTAACTTAAATTAGGGACATATGGCATAAATTAAAATTAATGGCTAAGATTTAGCTTTTAATGTTTATAGCAAAATATTTAATTTTGATTACCCCTTATCTCTAAACCACTAAATATGCTATTTTTTTATTTTTCTTTCTTTTTTTCAGATTTTTCTCTCACATAATTACCGTATTTCACATAAAAATCTCACTTCAAGTTCTTTCTTTCTACTTTAATGCATGACATTCTCTTCCTCCATTCACTGAAAATACATAAAGTAACAAAAAGAAAAAAAGCTAGTGCAATAGCTTGAAGAGAGGGGAACGGCTGGACAAAGAGTGGACCCAATACAAAGAGACATCTTCAGCGCCTCACACCCCTTTATATCTTCGTCATTCTTTCCCTTAAAATTGAAGATACACGTACACAAATATAGTAGAGAGGAATGGTATAACACCCCGTAAATTCGTCTTAGATATGAGTAAATTAAATGAGTGATAGGGTTATATTTTGGACATATAAGTTTCATTGGTATGATTATGAACGGAAATAGTTATTTTAGAATCATGACGAAGAGTGAAGTGTACAAAATTCGATAAAATCTACGAAGTTTAAAAAAGATCAGTCTTGCAAGAGGTTTGGTGAAAGCCGTGTAAGGTATTTGGAAAAACTCCAAACGCTAAAGTTGTAGGCCTTTGAAATATTTTTCCAATGATATATTATGGAGCCTAAACGAATCTATGTGCAAAATGTTATGCGCGTTTTACAGAACCGTATGCGATATGCGTGCCCTGTAGCGCGCCCCTAGCACGACCGGCGCTTCTTTTGAGGCAGCGTTACTGTCGTTTTGCATAGTCAGTAGCGCAATCAAGTCTCCAGGAGCGCGGGGGCGCTCGTGGAGGGTCATTTTAAAGTTATATTTCATCCCCCACAGCCTCAAAGCATAAAAACTTGCTCTAGAAAGGGGAACTCTCCAAAAACCTAACTCCTTAAGGGTCCTTCCACCATCCAAGGTGAGTTTTAATGGTTATTCTAAGTCAATTTCAATTTTTCAACATCTTATTAACATGGGTAAACCCTCATATCATTAGATATTCGATTAGGGCATTATTATTGAGAAAAGGAACCCTAGAACTCAAGTTTACGAAGATTGAACGTTAAGAAGATAATATCTTCACCCTCTAATTGATTATAAAGCTGGATTAATAATTGTAGACTACAAGTTCATGAGATATGGTTGATGGTTTTGATAGAAAGCATGAAAAATTATAGGTTTGGATTGTTGATTATTGATTATTAATTAAGGGTTATTTACCTTATGGGTGATAAAGAATAATATTAATTATAACCATTTGAGACATGAGAATTATTGCTAATATGAAATCCCTTTAACTTGAATTGATATAGATTAAAGTTGCATGGGTTGGAGAATATTGTATTATGCTCAAGAGCAGGAAGTTAAGGTATGTGAGGCTAACTCTCTATGTTTGGGAATGTTAATGATTCTCCATACATTGCGTTTCTTTTACCACGTTATCAATTGCCTTAGAAATATAGTTAAGCCTAATTCCTTAAATAGTTATAGAACTTCTATTCTCTAGGTTTGTAACTTGTACATAACTTTCATTATGAATGTTATGAGCTCAGTTCGTATTCAATATAGACTTGGGTTTAATATCCATGAGTCTCAGTCTAGCTTACTTAGCATGTCATAAACAATTGAAGTTTCAGTGTTCATAACCAGTTCAAGAATGCATGTCTCAGTCTAGTCCTATTCAGTAATTCAGTATTATGTAACTCAATGGTTATTCAATATTCCAATATAATATAACTCAGTGTGATCTAGTATTCCAGTATTATGTGACTCAATGTCATTCAGTATTTCATTATCATGTATTGCAATATGATTCTCAATCCTGATTTTAAATCCCTGAATGTTGAACACATGTACTTGGGCCTGAGGCCGCAGTTTATATGTTTTATGCATACTTGGGCCTGAGGCCGTAGTTTTTGCTTTATGCATGTTTGGGCTTGATGTCGTAGTTTATGCATTATGCATTTTTGTGCCTGAGGCCGTAGTTTATGCTTTATGCAGTTTTGGGCCTCAGGCTCAAGTATGCCTAAAGCGCATATATATATATATATATATATATATATATATATATATATATATATATATATATATATATATATATATATATATATATATATATATATATATATATATATATATATATATATATATATATATATATATATATATATATATATAGGTCGTAGCTTATTCAGATAAACAAGTTGTTCATCATTCAGAAGAGGGAGTATTCATAACCTTACTTTGTTCAGTTTAGTATTAGTTATCACTTCAATTTCAGTTTCAATAGTTATCATTACAGTTATCAGCTTAGTTCAGCTTCAGCATTTATAATTTTTTTCTTTTAGTTGCTTTACTTACCAGTGCAATTTAAATATACTTACATCCTTTTTTCCTAGGGCCTGCATCTCACAATGCAAGTAATGATTTACAGTTGGACGATTCAGAGCACTAGGATTCTCGTACCAGCTATTTGGTGATCCCCAATTCTTTCGGGGCATTATCATTACTATACAGCCTTTTAGTATTTATAAATAGTTAATATTTTCACTACTTCAATAGAGGCTTCATAGACTAGAATAACAGTTAGACAGAGTCTCAAGCTTTTCATGTTAAGTTATGTTTGCTACAAATACATTTCAGAACTTTTTTCAGTATTTGCGCACTTTGATTTATATCATCCAGACTTATAGTATATCAGCATGTATTAGTTTATCTTCCGCATTAAGTATGTTATAATATCACATATTGATTTAATTAGCCAGTTGGTTCGCTCAATCACATATAATTAGGTACCGGATGTCGTATTACATCCAGACTCATGTTTAAGGTGTGACAAATGGATAAGAAGTGGACGAAACAAAGAGAACGAGAGTAAGAGGAGGTAGCCAATTTGCTGCTTATTCAATTGCTTGGATTACCATGGAATTTACAGTTATCAATTCCAATGAAATTATGTATCTTCATGTGTTATTGTGTTAGTTACAATACAACAAAATTATCTACTGTATAGGATGTGTGGGAATAGTGAGATTAAGGATTTTTTGCTCGACCATGAGTTTGTCGGAAATTAGGGTTTGTTCTTGAACAAAGACGATAGAGTTTGGGGTCGAGCAACTTAAATTTCTGTTAAAATTTTTCAATGTATTTTGGATGTATCACGTTGTATTTTCATGTATTTGTTGTCTTTTTTTCATTGTATTTCAATATTTCTCATTGTACTCCATGTATTTAATTATTTCTATGTCTTTTTTTATTGTATTTCAATATATCACACTGTATTCTATGTATTACATTGTATTCACTGTCTCGTTATATGCCATGAATGTATTCATATATATATATATATATATATATATATATATATATATATATATATATATATATATATATATATATATATATATATATTTTTAAATTAATATAATTTATGTATTCAGATGTACTATATAATTCCTCTGAAGATTGCTATGTTTGAGTACTTTTCCGTTGAAAATCTTTTTTATAACTAAACTTACAAAATTTGTGTGCTATAATTGAATTTGTTCAATTATATTAGGAGTCTATTATGTTAATTGATTCACTTTCCATTTAAAAATATTTTAATACAATAAAAACAACTAGATATGTTTCACGCCGTGGATACACTCGAGTACAATAATTTGTCCAACTATAATTACATATTTCAAGCCATGAATATAGTCGAATACACCCGAACACAAAAATCTGTCTAGCTATAATTCTATGTTTTACGTCTAGAAATGTCACTGTATTCATGAATACAATAGCTTACATACATCTTAAAATAACAGAAAATATATAATCCATAATATAACAAATGACATATGTAGATAGCTAATTACCACTAAAAAATAATATTTTATAAAGATTTCCCCTAAATTTTCTCTCCCAGTGACGAGGGGAGACCCAAGTTGCAGCTCTAGTTGGATCTGCTTAGTTCTTAGGGAGCCCAAGACTACTAACCCAGCAGCAATGGAGATGAAATTGGCCCAGAAATCAGAGTGATACATGGTGGTCTTTACCCAGCTTTATGGTAAAAATGACATCAAGTAGCCACCCTAAATGACTGATATTTAACAATTAGCTAATATATTCTAAATTTCAGTATTTTAATTCAAATTTTTAACACACAAATATTTTGAATTGTCCTAAATTTAAGATTTTATTTTAAATTTTTATTATAAAATATTAAATAAGTACAGATTATTTAGGCAGCCGTAAGAATGATTACAACAACAACAACCCAGTATAATCCCATTTAGTGAGGTCTAGTGAGGATATTTTTAAATAGACCTCCGCCATCATTTCCTCCAAGAACTTCCCACCTTGCTTTTGGGGAGACTCGAACTCGCAACCTCTCGATTGGAACTGAAAATTATTTATAATTAGAGCAATCCCTTTTGTGTAAGCCGTAAGAATGATTGTTTGTGCATTTTCCCAACTTGTTGTACTTCGATAAGAATCGATTGGTCTTAAATGCATCGTGTTCATTATTCTGTTTCCATTTCCAATCAATCTCTTACACATCACGCCTAAACTAGCTGGACCAACTATACGAGTCTCACGTATATAATTCCGAGACCAAAATCAAATTATTCAAACAGAAAAGGTCCAAAAATATTTTTAAATTATTCGAAATAATTCAAAAATATTCTTTATTTATTTTTTGTGTCAAAATATCTTTATCGTTTATATTTTAGCTCAAAAATATCCCTTAACTATTGATTTTGCCATTAAAGCTGACATGGCAATCTAACTGGGTTAGAATTGCTTACATGATTGTCCACCTAAACAATCCATATATGAAAATTATTTTTTCGAAACTTTTTTCCATAAGTTTTTAATAAAAGACAAAATCAACATTTATTCAAAAAAAAGTAAAAAATTTTCGAAAAGAAAATTTTATTTCGGAATTTTTAATTAAAATACAAAATCAACACTTATTCCGAAAAAAGTAAAAAATTACAAAGACATTATTCTTCATAGGGATTTATTATTTGATTAAAAAACTCAATTGTTCTCTTTTGTAATTTATGATTATAGATATCGAGAATTCATACAATCGATCTCAACTTGTTTAGGATTAAAAAACCGACATCTTTGTTGTTGTACAAATAAAGTTTTAATTTTTCTCTTGTAAAACGTTGTGTGTTAAATTATTTTTTTTTTGGAGCTTGGGTTGTGACAAACTTGGTATTAGAGCCTAAGGTTTAAAAGAGTTCTAGGATGTCTCAGAGTCGTGTCTAGTAGAGCCCTTCTTATTGGTATGTTGTCGACACAATCGATTCTCATTAGCTTCACAATCGATTATTCTGAGTTTTCAAAAACTTTGATGTACACTGCCTCATCACAATCGATTGTCATAAGGTTCACAATCGATTGATATAAAGAATGGGGTTAAAATTATACAGGGACAATGTTTTTTTTTGGATTGCTTAGGTGAATAACCATATAAGTAATTTTATGGATTGTCATGTCAGTTTTAATGTTAAAACTAATGGTGGAGAGCCATTTTTGGGCCAAAATATAGACGACGGAAATATTTATTGATACCAAAAATAAACGAAAAATATTTTTGAGTTATTTCAAATAGTTCAAAGTATATATTTGGACCTTTCTAAAGTACTACATACTAAGTAATTTTTTAAAGATTATAGTTCCACCAAAAGTCTTTTTCCTTTTGTATTTTACTCTGTACTACAATCTATTGACTTGATTAATCCAAATTTGCATTGAACTAAGAACTAAGAAATCAAGAGCCGGAATTCCATCCATTCCCATCACAATGACTACAGTTCACGTGTCTATTTTCACCCTAAGAATTTCTAAAAACGAAAAGAACACTAATGTCCAATCCATGTCATTGAAGACAGTATCTAGCATATTAGGTTTTTGGGTGTTCAAGTTATTTTTATAATATTACTATAATACACAACTATTTCAATACGACAGTGAAAAAAGTTGATGAGAAAACTCATACAAAAAAAGAACGAAGAAGGAGGAAGAACCCTGAATATAAGAAAAAGAAACAGAAAGTGTTGTTGGTGAGAATTGGACTCTCACCCTAAACATTACTAAGCTTCCAACATCCCTTCTTAACCAAAGCACCCACCAGTAGTTTTATTGTCTGGGTGCTTTTGATAGTATATATCCATTTCATTAAATTTTCTATGAAATTATATCTACCCATAATTAAGGTTAAGGGATACTTAATCACTCAAATTTTCTACATACATCCACCTTGATCGAAGAAAACGAGTATTATATTCATGAAGACAGGACAACTGCTTCCACGAAGTAACAGTGTAGAAAACAACAAAATTGTTTGTGCATTCTAGCTTGTACATCTGGCTCGTCCTTAATTGACAGCTGATGTTCAAAGACAACTAATTAAATTTTGATAACTAAAGCAACAAGATTCTTGTGAAGTGATATGTATTAGTTCATGCTTAATTAGAAGTTTCGTATTCGAATTTTAAGTATAAAATTATTTTTATTAGGAATCTTATAATCTTTAATATAAAATTATTTTAATATAATATTAAATATCGAGCCAGAAATAAATATAAAAAGAAAGACTCCCCCAATACTAAGCCACACGGGATTCCCACTAGCTAAGGGACAGTTGCTATAATCTGAAAGTTTAGTTCACTATCAATTCCCCCAAAGAAAATGGAACTTATGAAAAGCAATTTGGAATATTAAACACAAAAGATAAGACCACGTAAGTAGGTTTACGTGTTGATCTAAGTCGAAAGTGGCTTTAAACCATTGGTTATTGTCTCCTGGGGAACAGAATATCTTGCTTATGTCCCACGCAATTATCCTCAACACTCCCATTTTCCAATCACTTTATACGAAGTGTCAAATATGGTCTTTCCCTGGTCTTTCCATGTTGAAGTGGATATAGAAAGAACTTGGACCGGAGCGAATAATATTATACGATAAATGAAGGCGAAGTTAGAATTTAAAATTTATAGGTCTAAGTAATAATTTATATATATTAAATGGATAGTTTTTCTTAATTTATAGATTTTTATTACTCTATAATATTTGTTCTGCTTCGATTTCTTATTATCTTGTTATTGTCATTTTTCCTTTTCCATAGCTTCTTTATTACCGTTTTTTTTTCTAAATGGTTGTGATTATGCTTTTCTTGAGCTAAGGTTCTATTGGAAACAATTTCTCTACCTTTACAAGGCAGGGATAAAGTCAAACAGACTACCCTTCCAAGACCTCTTATGAGATTACACTAGCTACGTTATTGTTCTAAATGAATATTTTTAAGATAAATATAAAATTTGGACCAAAGTGGCAAGCAAGCTACCTTGATGGTAAGCTAAGTCTTCCTCAATGACCTCCGCCCCCATGAGCGGACCTAGTGCATATAGACTAAGGATTTTCAGGAACCCAGTAACTCTTGCGTACGCTCTGTATTTATATTAAGAAATTCACTAAATATTGGTAAATATCTGACTGTGAAGCCAGTTATTATTGTATATTAATATAAAATTACGATAGAAACCCATGATCCTCAAATTTTGAATTCGCCTCTGTCCGCCCCTGACAGCATCGGGACATCACTCAAGTCTTATTGTCCCTAATATTCCTAGAACACTCATTAGAACTTGTCATACACTAAAAATATGCCTTTCAAGTGTATATATAAAACTAGAAAACTATGAAAAGTTAAAATCAGATAATAGTACCTTAAGGGCTCGTTTGATTAGAAAGATGTTATCCCAAGATTAATTATTACTGGATTAATTATTTCGAAGTTAGTTATTTCACCTTTGTATGGGAATAAAAGAACACTACAATCCAGGAATAATTAATCCCGGAACTAATTATACCATAATTTCTCCCAACTAAATATGAGATAAACTGTTCTTAAATTTAATTTCAAGACTAATTAATCCTTGTCCCACGTACCAAACGAGTCCTAATGGGGTCGAGGTTTACCTTCTTTGTTTAACTTACAATTGAGAGTATCCTTATCCATTCTAATAGTATATGTTAGAACAGCATGCTTAAAAAGGGCTTATGAATTACGATTACACTGTAAGACATAAGTACATGCTGAAGATTCAATTTACGTTAATCCTATTAAAGGAATTACTAATTCCCTCTGCAAAAGATCAAGAAAGATCCAACATCCCTTTCTATTTTTCTCAAGTGTCACTTATGTTAAGAGGATAAAAGGAAGAATTTAACAAGTGTACCATATAGCGGGCCAGTTATAAGATACACATTAACACACCAAAACTGGACACCTATTCTTTATTTTGTCATTACTAAAATTAGCTGATGTCCCACCAAATATAGAAACTCAGTATATATTTTAATAGGCAACCTTACTACGAATACTGCAATCTTGAATATCAGAGCAGAAAAGAAAGCAAAAGAAGAATGTCTGTAGGAGAAAGGCTTCCAACAAACTCCAACATGTGGAGTCAATCATCCTTATTAGGGAAGGATCTAAATCTGCACTCTATGTCGAGTATTAAGAATTGCAAGGACAACATGCGAAGAAGATTCAACGACGAGCAAATTCGATCATTAGAACACATGTTTGAGACAGAGGCAAGGCCTGAATTGAGAACAAAACAGCAGTTGGCAAAAAGCTTAGGTCTACAGCCGCGCCAAGTTGCTATATGGTTTCAGAACAAGAGAGCTAGATCAAAGTCCAAGCAACTTGAGATGGAGTATAGAATGCTTAAAATCAGTTATGATAACCTTGGTTCAAAGTATGAAATGCTCAAAAAAGAGAATGAATCCCTCCTCATCCAGGTAATTTATTTAAATCCTTTTTGATAGGTACGAGCCACCATGGAAATAGTCTCTTGAAACAATGCTGGATAAGGTTGTGTACGATAGACCCCTGTGGTCCGACCCTTTCCCGATCCCTGCTCATAGCGGGAGCTTAGTGTACCGGGCTGCTTTTTTCCTTTTTGAGTTAGAAAAACTAATAATAGAATTTTCTTTATCTTTACAGTTGCAGAAACTTAGCAAGTTAACTGAAAAGGGTGGCAATGAAGAGATTAAGACTGAAGGCGATAAATTAGAAACAGAAGTGATCAAGTCAGAGTTCATACCAGAAACTTGCAGCCCTGAGTTTGGCTTACCTTTGTGTGAAGACAATAGGGAAGTGGACTACTTGGGGCCAGAATCTGATATTCTAAACATGGCTCAAATAGCTGATGGTTTATCAGAAATCGAGAACGAGTGTAACTTTGAGTCAAGAACATTTTTTGATGATTCGGCTTGTAGATCACCCTTGTGGGAGTTTTAGTATAGACTTTGCTGTGTAACTTATCAATTTTGTAGCCACGCCTCAAAGGTTCTTCAGTGTTTCCGCACTTTTCCTCCAGCGTGACTCGAACCGAGGACCTAATGGTCGTGGTTGAGGTGCACACAAAGTCAAACTCATAAACATAGAGTAGCAAAATGGTTGTGTCTTACTTCATAATAGTAGATTCTAATAAGAACAAAGAATTAGATCAAGTGAAGATGCAGATAAATAATCATAAAACACATTGCATAAACCATAAGGTAAAATGTGAGTCCATTTTACATGTGTACTGCTATACTGCCATATGTACTGCTGTATATACTGCCATGATGTTTTAGTTTCCTCGAAACAACAATGATTTATCACCTAAACAAATGGGTCAAGGAAGTTGTGCCAATAAACAAGATGTTTAACTGCATCAATACTGCCACCTAAGTTTGTCAATTTGGGTGGATTTTCCACAACACGACGACTTTAACTATGTTTTTGCGCCACATTCTGATTCATGGGCCTCTGCAACCAAATTTATTCCTTTTCTTCCTTTAGTTTCTCCATATCATCTCATCAACCAACATTATCCATTTATCCAAATTCCATGGAAGCAAAGGTCATAAAACTGTTCTGTTCAAATTCATAGGTTTTACATGCTTAAAGGTCGGGGTGTTACATTCTTCACCCTGAATTTTTTTGATCCTCAAACTTTAAAAAGATATTTTCAGAAACCACTATTGTTTAGTGGCTATTAACTTCTTATAGCTACCATATACATAATTACTTTCCTATAGCTACTATTCAGTTGCCATGTTAGGGTATTCGCATTGCTCATTCATGAATACAGCAAAAAGTGCCTAAGAATTAGGGTAGTCCAGCTGTACGTGCTTATTCACATGTATTCGCGCCATGTATTCAAGAATACAACAGCAAAAAGTGTCTAAAATCATGGCAGTCCAGCTGTATGCGTATGTATTCGCACTATTGTATTCATGGACACAATAGTAGAAAGTGTCTAAAATTATGGCAGTCTAGCTGTACGCGCATGTATTCGCACCATATAATAAATACAACAATTGCAATCACCTTAAAAATAGGTATTTCATGCCTTATTTCATACCTCAATAGTAGTATATACCAAATATTTATTTTGCTATAAAATAAAAATTTAGCTATAGAAAATAATATTTTAGACTAATTTTGATTTATAATAAATAAAAAAATGTCCAACTTTTTAAATATCGCACCACATGTAAGCTCAAATAAGTAGAATACTTCATTTCCATTGTTTCCTCTTCCCAAGTTTCTTTCTCACTTGAGTGATTAGCGCAATGCGATATTGGTTCATGGAAGGGCAAAGCAAAAGCTGGTCAGCTTGTTTCACCCGTGAAGGGCAAAATGATGAGGGCGTGCATAAAGGGAAATCTCCTAAGCTACTCCCTTCGTCCAAAATAAATAATTTCACACATTAAAATATTTACCTTTTAGTATTAAGTAACAATAAAATTGACCATATTAACTTTTACTATATAGAAAAAAAATAATTAATTCATTCTTAAAATTTTAAACATCACTTATTTTAATCCCATATGCAAGAAGTCCCGCATTTAAAAAAGGACCATTGTACTTTAACCTAATTACTCCTCCATTAGTCGGAGGACAATACCATAAGGTCAACAAGGCCAAAATGAACATGTTACATCGAGTTGTTACCTTTGGGAATCACTCTTGAGATGCAATACGCACATCCATATTTTGACTCTGATCATTAGGATGTAAAGTCAGAATGATACATGCACTTGCACATACACATTAACATCCATTAGGGAACCATTGCATGCTTCAACATCAACTTTAACTTGTGTTGCTATTGTTTATATTCTTGGCTCAATTCAGCAAACATAACAGATAGAAAGACTAATTGAAATAGCTGGATAAAAGCACATAGAACTACACATCGAGCAAAACTTATGTAATGTAACCAACAGAATCTAGCTCATTAAGAAATATTGAAGTAGCTCAAACACAAATCCTTCAATGTTTCAGAGTAAATTGAACAGGCAACCCAACAACATATCTAATAATTTCTTAAGGATCTCAACATTAGCAGCTACATGTTGCCGGGACTTCAAAATCACCATCTACTTAATCTTCTTCTTGGGCCTCAACTGCAAAGCCAAATAAATGATAGAAGTCAGTCTGCAGTCACTGATAGGAGTTAGTAAATAATATGTGCCTTGAAGAGTTTGATGAAATGAACCTGATTGCTGTGGCCACACTTCTTTTTGCGGCAATTGACAGCACGGGGATGCAAACGAGCATAGCACCTTTAAAAATAAGGGAAAGCATTAGAGAGACAAACATGTATTTTAGTTAAAAGAAAACAAAATTTCAGGTTGACACCATTAATGTTTTTTCCTAAAGCAAGAAGCTATAGAAAGATTCATGGGTACATCAGCAGGTCCACTTAATTCTCGGTTGTCTCACTTTGACTAATGAACCTTTCAAATGAAGAAAATAGCATATGGCAAGATATTTCAAGGTTCTTAGTAACCATAGATAGATGTTGTGGAAAGTACTTCGACGTTCTATCAAAGTTAAGGCTGTTGCCTTAGGAAGTCTAGGTATTACTGCTATAACACATTATTCAGTACACATAGTACAGGTTATTTAAGGCAGTATCATTGCTACAATGGTTTATTGAGGGGACATATAGTTAAGGTTATTTAAGGCAGAGGGCCATGGTTACTCTCAAAATAATCTAAGAAAAATAAGAAAATACTTGACAGTTCAAAATTAATCTACTAGGTAACCATTTTAATATACTAGTTAAAAAAATCATTGTGGCCCTAAATTCAACCAAGCCACTACTCCTGTTTATGAGGGCAGGCACAATACGACTAACAAGGAGTTCCCTCAACAATGACTGTTTAGTGCACAATAACCCAGGAAGTCAGCTGTCAGCTTTAAAATGACACATAGTGGTGGCAACACATGTCAAAGATTTTGTTAGGACAAAAGTATGCAGGATTCAACATGGACTCTAGGGAAATTTAAAGGCAGCAGGGGCATTGCAGCAAATCATGTGAGGTTGAATCCAGTGGACAGTGCATCAGTGGTCATATTAGTCATCACCCCTGACCCCTGGGTCGCCGATGAGTAGAGAAATAAGGATAAGATACATAATTTGGACATGTTCAACAACTAATGGATGCACAATGCTCCAAGCTAGGAATGCCAGCAGCACAGAAATGTGCGCTTGTGTAAATACTCACTGCATTTTTTTATCTCAACCAAATGTAGAAGCAGGAAAGGGGCAATCATGCCAGCTTTTTCAGAAGATTTTCTTTCTTAACCAACTAATCTATCAAACCAATAATAGTTCATATCACTCACCCGTGTTTAGATCATTATTTTTTCAAGAAGAGAAAATTCTACAAAACTATTTACTAAGAAAAATTTTATTTTGTTCCTCACACAACTGAAACTAGTTGTGTGAGGCCTCTTTTTTGTCTCGCAACTGTGTGTGCCACAGAATTTTGAAGACCCAGATGTGTAAGATATGGGTCCACAAAAAGAGGCCTCACGCAACTAGTGTAAGTTGTGTGAGACACAAAATAAAATTACTCATTTACTAATGTCATACGGATCAAAAGTCACTTAGCAGTCTAATCAATCTTGTTAAAATTGTAAAATCATTGTTATTAAGACCAGCATTTCCCTAGAAGACAAGGAGACTTTCATCTATTTTAACAGACAAAGCTATAACAGTAAGCAAAAAGGATGCATAAAGAACCTTGAAATTGCAAGGCAATTTACTCCAATAATGTTCCATTTTAGAACAAAATAAAGATATTTTCAATGTCTCTTGAGAGCTTAACTAAATAGTAAACTAACATTAGTAATAGAATAGTAGTACTAACAGATAATTAAAGGAAAAGTGCTATTAGAATAAAAACATTACAAAAAAGAAAAGTATATAAATAGGGACAAATCATAAGGACCCATTAAAGACCTACTTGCGGCAAATCATTTTGTCCTGATTGTACTTCCTAGCCAAAGCCATCAAAGATGGTTCAATAATTCCACCACGAAGCCTCAGTACCAAATGCAGAGTCGACTCTGCAATTTTTCACATCCAAAATTGATATCCAACTAAAAAGGCTTCAACTTTTAGCTAAAGTAACAACCAATTTAAAAAAAGTATACCTTTCTGAATGTTATAGTCAGCAAGGGTACGGCCATCTTCAAGCTGCTTACCAGCAAAAATCAGCCTTTGTTGGTCTGGTGGAATTCCTATAGCACCAAAAAAAAAAAAGCACAAATTCAGTTGAGCTCTATAATAGAAAAAAATTACTACTATGTGATTAATTGAACTTGAATATAGAGTAAAGAAACAAACCTTCCTTGTCTTGAATTTTGGCCTTGACATTGTCAATAGTGTCACTGGATTCAACCTCAAGGGTAATAGTTTTACCGGTCAGAGTTTTCACGAAGATCTGCATTTTCTCCGCCCCTCACCAGCGATCTTCTACTCCTCTTCTATGCAGCTCCTCTTCTGCTGCTACCACTTTTATATGTAGGGTTTATAGCTAGAGGATGGAAAGCTGTTGGGTTTGGCTTAATTCTTTTGATGGGCTGGGCTTTTGGGTCGATTTATTGTTGGGAAATGCAAGTCAAGTCCAAAGAAGTCCACTTAGCTTCTATTTTCTTTTGTTTTCTAACAAAAAGGCAACTACCCAAAATTTGATTTTTTATGCAAAATGGTCCTTACTGTTTATGAAGATCACAGGCTCAGGAAAACACCCTTCAAATTTTACAGTGCATGGGCTAACCACAAAGACTTTCAGTGCATTGTCAAGGAACACTGAAAAAACACTGCTCAAGATACTCTCAAGGAGGTCTGGATCAATCTCAAGGCACTCAAACCTGTTCTTAAATCTCTAAATGTTAGAGAATTAAAGAACATTACACAAAGAATTGAGGATAGCAGGGTGGAATTGGCTGACATTCAAAATCAGATGAGGCTGCAATATACTGATGAGTTACATACTAAAGAAAAGGATCTGATATTGAAGTTGGAGAAATGGTCAATGATAGAATAGAGTATACTGCAACAGAAATCCAGAGCCAGATGGATTCACTTGGGAGACTCAAATAATAAATATTTTAATGCTCTACTGAAAGAAAGAAACCAATACAAAAGTATAACAGAATTGGTTACAGCAGAAGGTACCAAAATTACTAATCCAGATGCAATCAGAGATGAGATCAAGTATTTTTATAAATCCTTGATGGGAACATCAACTGCCTCCTTACCAGCAATTAACAGGTCCTATATGGACAATGGTCCTAAACTCACACACAACCAGATGCAACAGTTAATTGCTGATGTTACTATGGATGAAATTGTAGACAGCTTAAAGTCCATAGATGATCATAAAGCTCCAGGTATTGATGGATACAATGCTACTTTTTTCAAACAGACATGGTGTATCACTGGCAATCAGATCACTAGGGCTGTTTTGGACTTCTTCCAGACCAGTAGAATGTATAAACCAGTTAACTGTGCCTCCCTCACCTTGATTCCTAAAGTTGCTAATCCACAATTAGTCAAGGAATTTCGACCAATAGCTTGCTGTTCAGTTTTGTATAAAATCATCTCCAAGATATCGGCCAATAGATTACAGAAATGCATAGCCAGTATCATCTGTGATACCCAGGCAGGCTTTATTCCTGGAAGGAGGATTGCTGACAATATTATCCTAGCACATGAACTGATTAAACATTATGCAAGGGCTCATGTATCTCCTAGATGCATGATTAAAATAGACTTACAGAAGGCATATGATTCTGTTAAGTGGGTTTTCTTACAGCAGGTGATGGAGTCTTTAAACTTCCCAAGCAGGTTTATCAGATGGATCATGGAATG
This sequence comes from Nicotiana benthamiana, assembly GCA_034376525.1. NCBI lineage: Eukaryota > Viridiplantae > Streptophyta > Magnoliopsida > Solanales > Solanaceae > Nicotiana > Nicotiana benthamiana. The sequence goes on from CM067339.1 coordinate 178,820,372, forward strand.
CATTCAAACAGTGAGCTATACAGTCATGGTGAATGGGGAAACTACAGAACCTTTTCAAGCAGCCAAAGGTTTGAGACAGGGTGATCCAATTTCTCCCTTTCTGTTTACTATAGTGATGGAGTACCACAGTAGAGCTCTTTGTGAACTTAAAAAGAATTCTGATTTCTCATTTCATCCTGGCTGTAAGAAGTTAGGTGTTACTCATCTCAGTTTTGCAGATGATTTGTTGCTGTTTGCCAAAGGAGACTTGAAGACTGTATCCACTATGTTTAAATACATCTCTCATTTCACTGAGGCATCTGGTATGAATGCTAATATGAACAAAAGTTCTGTCTATTTTGGTGGTGTTCCTTCTGATATACAGCATCAAATTGTAGCTCATCTTGGTTATGCACATGGGGAATTACCCTTTAAATACCTGGGAGTTCCCCTATCTACCAAGAAGATGTCTTTATTACAGTGGCAACCATTGGTGAATAAAGTTACTGCCAGGATAACATCTTGGACTGCCAGGAAGTTGTCCTATGCAGGCAGAATTCAATTGGTGCAAACAGTAGCTTTTGGCATACAGGCTTACTGGGCTCAAATCTTCCTTGTTCCTTCAAATATTCTAAAGCTGTTAGATGCAATATGCAGATCTTATATTTGGACAGATACTGCCAATATATCAAAGAAGGCATATGTAGCTTGGGACAAGGTTTGTCTGCCTAAATCTGCTGGAGGACTAAATATTATGAACTTGCTACTATGGAATAGAGCTGCCATTGCTATGCTTGGGTGGGACTTGGCTCACAAGAAGGATGTACTGTGGGTTAAATGGATTCATGCTGTCTACATTAAGCAACAGCAGCTTCATACCATAAAAATTCCTAACCAAGCCAGCTGGATGGTAAGGAAGATTATTGAAGCTAGTGTTACATTGCACCAATCACAGCTATTGTCCCAATCAGAATGTTCTATCAAGAAGCTGTATCTTCAACAGATTGGGCAGCTGCCAAGAGTTGTGTGGAAAAATCTAACCATCCAAAACTATGTCAGACCTAAGGCAGTGTTTAATCTCTGGCTGATTTTGCAGGATAGATTACCTACCAAGGATCGATTGAGACAGTGGAATCCAAACATGGACAGCACCTGTACACTATGCCAGCAAGACATGGAGACCAGGGATCACCTCTTCTTCTCCTGTCCCTTCACCATGCAACTGAGACATACCCCAATGATTTGGATTGGGGTAACTCATCCTAGCTTTCAAAGCTGGGATCAATACATCCAATGGATCATAACCATGGCTAAAGGCGAGCTCATAGTATCAAAATGATCATTGCAGAAATGTGTTATAACATCTGGTTAGAGAGGAACTCAAGGTTGTTTAGGAATGTGTCAAGTTCATATGGGCACTTACTTAGAAATATTGCATACACATGTCATATTAGGAGTCATATTAAGTTTAGCCTGCAACTGCAGCATTCTCCCTGTAATTAGAAATAGAGGCATAGTAAATAGATGTTAGCTACGTCTCTCTTTTTGTGATAGTCAGCTGTGTGTAGCTGGACTATAGTTATGTAGAGATTTTCCTTTGGTGATTAATACAACAACTTAATTACCAAAAAAAAATAAAAATAACACTGGCTAGCCAATTTTTGACTTATTATTCAAAAGTGGTCAATATTTGTAAAGTTATTGAAAAATAGCTACTATTTTGCTGAAATACAAAAAGTTCCAGCATATTGTACTAGAGATTGGTGCAATTGTGTATGAACTTCTAGCATATTATGCTGGAACTCCAACATGTAGAAAGTTCTAGTATAATATATCAGAGATTGGAGCACCGATGCTCTAATCTCCAGTATATTATGCTAGATCGGTATATTGTACTGGAACTCCATTATAGTTCTAGTATATTATACTGGAATTACAATATATTATACTGGAGTATTTTTTCAGATTGAAAAGTGTTCTCATTCAGATTTATCTTTACTTGAAAAATAACTAAATTTTGATTTTTTTTTTAAACTGTGGTTATTTTTGAATTACCACTTGTAAATCTAGCTATTTTTGAATTTCTTCCAAAAAAAAAAGAGGATTTAATCAATCTTTCACTTATAAAAATAAAAAATATAAAAAAACAATTTAAGCTTCAAAAATAACAGAAGTATTATTAATAATTTATCAAAACGTTTCACATTATTTCATTTTAGTTAAAAGTCGTGGCTATAACACTTCTGGCATCTTGGTTTTATTCTGTATTATGGTGGTTTACAAGTTTAATTTCATTGCAAGGGGTATTACCAAACGTTTGTATTCTTTTTCTTATAAAGTTTATCAATCAATTATATTATCTGTTTATCATGTACAAAATGACGATACTTGATGCTTTCGAAATACGAATGGAATGGTAAATTTTCAGGTAAATTGAATCAACTTAGTAAGTGTGCCATCATATATCTTGACTAGAAAAACACTACGTGATGTAAACCGATATTTTAATACATGAAATGTAACACAAGAATAAACATTATGATGTAAATTATAATACTGTTATGAAATAATATAAAGACAAGAACAATAATGCAAGAATAAGAACAATATAGAGAGAGAATAGGGAGAGAGAAGTATTCGTATTAATACTTGGGGTGATTTACAATAGGGTAAGACCCCTCTATTTATAGGAAGAGGAATGACTTAGCTTCAAGCTAAAACTCTTAGACATTCACTCTAAATAGACTTCTATTTTATAACACTCCCCCTTGAATGTCTATTCAACAATGTGCCTCGTTAAAACCTTAAAACCAAAACCCAATGGGAAAAATTAAAGAAAGGAAAAAGAGTACACATGTTTGAATATGCGCCTATTGGTTGCCTCGTTAAAAACCTCGTAAGGAAAACCCAGTGGGACAAAACCTTGTAAGGGAAAAAGAGTGCAACGCGCATTAACTCCCCCTAATGAGTACATCAATTTATATCCTTGAGCATTTGCATTTCAATCTTGTGCATCATCTTCAAAACGATCTTTGGTAGAGATTTGATAAATAAATCAACCATATTGACTTGAATAAATATTCCGTACCTTGAAATCATCATTCTTGATAGATATGAACAACTTCATATAATGTCGTGGAATAACTCTTCAATATCTCCATAGATGCATTCTCAATGCCATCATGCTTATAGTTATAGCAAGATACATACGTACACAAATTGTACTAAGGATGTGGTACTTCAGGACCAAGAATTGCATATGCTTCAAGCAACTTAAATCTTTCAAGTTAAGTCATATAAGCCATATAATAGACTTTAGATGCATATCAAGTTTTCCATGTCATGCTAGACAAATAAGATATCGAAAACTGACTATAGATACCTTTGACTTTTATACTTTCAAGCATTTGAACTATAGGTTCAAAACTACATGTCTTTCATATGGAATCAATTCTTCTTGAATTGTATCTCTTCCATTTAGTTACTTTCTTTGGGTCAGTAAATGCGTATAGCATGCTTTGCAATATGTTGCAATTGAATTATCCCTTTTATGAACTTCAGGTTCATATCATGATATTCGGGGATATACATATACAAATGATAATTCATCCCATGTAACCTTTTCTCAAGTGTTTATCATGTCTCCCCCTCATGTTAGAAAAGCTAACTTGTTTCCTCAACTTTGGGAAATCATCTTTGTGCATTATCATGTCAATATACACGGCACATTAATAATAAGATGAAATTATTTGGTTCCTGACCTTGAACCACTTGTGAGGGGAGAATACAATATATTCTCGTATACAACGTATATCAAACTGATATATATAACTGTGTTCTCATAAGAAACAGTTTAGCTATTAAGTGGAAGCACTCAATAATTATCTTGCTAAACCAACTTTGATATAAACCAACTTATCAAGATGAACTATCTTGAGTAGAAAATCTGGAAATTATGCTCGAAGTTAGATTACTGAGCAATTTACCTCGCAAGCACCGGCCAGGCTGCGGGTTAATAACAATTGCGCATGTAACCATATCATAGATGCATCATATATGGTATACATGGCGGGTGAATGGGCTCATATTCACCTTTGATATTTCCAGAATTTATGGGCTTCAACCCGAACTCTTTAGTTGGTCAGTTCATTAATGAGAACAAGTGATACAAGAGAATTCGTAAAGAACTTTCTAGTTCATTGATATTCACCTGTGTGAATTTGCACATCATACTTAAAATGAGATGGCTAACACGAATGCCAACTGAATAAATTATCAATATTGGTAAGCTTCAAATTTACACCATGACATGTGCACTTATCAATAAACTTCAGGTTTATTATGACATGGGTTTTATACCAATAGATATCCACTTTATTGTGGCATTCTTTCTTTTGTGTAGTACAAACTGGAGAACAAAGCGGGTAGCTTTTCATATGCAAATTACCACGCTATAAGTTGTAGTAATATGAGATATCAAAGCCTTCCTTTATTTATAGTCTCAATATAATCAATCGCTTTCGCGTGTACTTTGGAAACTGAATAAGTTTCTTTGAGACTTACTACAGCACAATACTCAATTGTGTTTCTCCAACATAGTAATAATTGGCTCTTCTAGAGCTCTCAATTAATTCTGTACTACCACAAATTCATCAACATCCATGTGGTGAATATCTTTCTTAAAGAGAAAGTTATACCATTATGGTCATGTCAAACTTATATGCAAGATATGTTTCTTGCATTATCGTTGTCCTTTAATAGTCATATTTCCAAAATACTTTGGCGTACAATAGGTACGTGAACAACGATCATTCATGCCATATATCATCTCAAACCTCCTTCTACGGGTGAGTGTGGTATATTTAATACCAATTTCATCTTCATATTCTTTCAATAATGAATATGTATTCGTGAATCAGATGTTGTCACATTCACATCGAGGATATGTGATTTTGTTATCCTTTTCAAATCTATAAATGCGTCAGGCATTTGATTTGCTATTCTTTACAAATGGATAATCTTTTGTGCCTCTTTCTCACAAATAGAGGTATGTGGATCAAGATGAGATAATGATGCATTTTTCCACAAAATTTCCCGTTTGGTTTCACCAACTTCTCCCCCTAATTTTGGGAAAAGTGTCTCATCAAATTGACAGTCAGCAAATCGTGCAGTGAACAAATCTCCTGTCAATGTTTCGAGGTAGCGAATAATGAAGGGCGATTCAACCTCAACATATATTCCTAACCTTCTTTGCAGACCCATTTTGGTGCGGGATGGCGGTGCTAAAGGCACATATACTGCGCATCCAGAAATTTTTAAATGGGATATATTGGGTCCATGACCCAAAACCAATTGCAACGGGGAATATTTGTGTCAATTCGTCAGTCAGAGACGAACTAGCATTGTTGTATGTAAAATGGCGTGTCCCCAAACCGAAGTGGGCAGCCGACAAACTAAAATGCTGCATGCAAAATGGCATGAACCCAAACCAAAGTGGGCAGCCGACGAACTAGCATTGCTGCATGCAAAATGGCGTGAACCCAAACCGAAATGGGCAGCCTCGTTTTCATGAAGAATTCAAGATTATTCTCATCTATTGTCTCAATATGATATCCATTTTGAATGATATCTTTAAAACTCAACAAGTTCTTCTTAGACTTGGAGGAGAATATTGCATTCTCTGAGATAAACGTCATGCCTTTGGGCAGAGTTACAGTTGCTCTTCCGGAGCCTTCAATCAATTTAATTCCCATGGTTTGATATACAAAAGAAATACACGAACATAAGAATAAACAAGTTCAATTCGTTTGTGTCACATAATATTTTCAAAATCTGCTGATGTCAGTTGACTAAAATAAATCAGATAGTCGATTATATGTTTTCCATAATCGATTACGATGCAGTTTGAAAATTTTAGTTTAAGCATTTTCATAAAACAATCGATTGTTAAACACACACAATCGATTGTTGAGTATCGACAATCGATTGTTAAACATAGACAATCGATTGTTGACAATTTTTGAAAAATTTTCAGATCACACTGTTTTAAGACAATCGATTGTTAAATGTAGACAATCGATTGTTGGCTATTTTGAAAATTTCCAGAGCACACTGTCTTAAGACAATCGATTGTTAAGCATAGACAATCGATTGTTGACTATTTTGAAAAATTCCAGATTACACTGTCTAATGACAATCGATTGTTAGACATAGACAATCGATTGTGGAGGATTTTTGAAAAATTCCAGAACACACTGTTTTAAAGACAATCGATTGTTAATCATAGACAATCGATTGTTGACTGTTTTTGTAAAATTCCAGATCACACTGTTTAAAAGACAATCGATTGTTGATCATTGACAATCGATTGTTTTGCAGTTTTTATGCGAAATATGAGATAACCGACTAGTTTTTCAGGTTAGTCGATTACCTCTACTGGAAAGTAAAAATATTATTGATATTTGAGCATATTGATACATTCTAAAGAACTAATACTAACATTATGTCATGAACTAACTAATACGAGCTAATACTGATGTCTATTAGTTTATTCATTCACTAATACAAACAAGTAAAATAAAATCAAATAGCTCCATCTTCTTTCATCACGGATCCATCACCGATTAGGTGGTCTATCTACCCCTCGGGTTGCTCAAAGAAGTCTGCCACATCTAAGTGGGTGATGTCAAAGTTGTCGTCAGAGACAAAATTCGTTTCAGGGCGTTTACTCTTTCGAGATGCTTGATAAAGGTCAACCAAATGTCATGGTATACGGCAAGCCTTTGACCAGTGCCCGTTTCCACCGCAACGATAATATATAGTTTATAAACTATTTGCTTTTGGTTTCTTATCGTATCGTGCTTGTGGCAGAGTGACCAACTTCAGGTTGTCATATCTCTTCTTTAAGCCATTCCACAAGATATGTGGATCTTTGACGGTGAGATATTCAATCTTCAAACCTTCATCAAGGTGATGGCGCAAGAAAATCAAGGCCTTAGCATAGTTTCAAACCTTCATCAAGGTGATGGCGCAAGAAAATCAAGGCCTTAGCATAGTTTTGGGTGGATGCATTATTTCTGTCTTTAATGGCGTCTCCAAGACCCATAGCATCCAAAATCGATTTAAGTATCCAACACCCATATCATATAGTTCTTGCCCGAAATTTCAAGGGCAACGAACTTTCTTTTCATAATGTCAGACATAAACCAAAATTACATCAAGAGCGTGTTCATACTTACGGGCTCTATTACAATTATCACATTCACTTCAGGGAATGGATCAAAATCATGTGCTTTACACAATCTCATGTCAAATATTATTTTCATAAAGTGAAAGATTATTTTGAGAATCGTTATTGTTCTCATTACCACAATAATGACGATTATAACTTCGTCTATTGCCATGTCCACATCCATTGATACCTTTACGGTAATTAGTCTTCTTTCAGACTTATCACATACTGCTACCACATTCTCTAAAGGGAATGGAGCAAATTCAATTTGGACGGGTTTTCAATTCTTTGTCCACAATCATACATGAATTTAATCATGGCAGGACATAGAAATTTTACCACTTCATGTGGTTATAATCTCTTACAAACTCCATTAGAGTTGCAATCAAAATTTATCGTCTTTGCTTGTATTTAAAAACAAATTATAGAATATCAATAATTTGAAAGAGAAAAGCAAAATACTTACCTTAAATCCAGAATTAATCTTGAAGGAAGTTCATAGAACACATATTCCTCTAAAGACCAGTATTTATCTTCGAAACCACAATATGTCTCCACTGTTACATTCCATCCCTCTTTAAAACAAACCTTGTCCTCAAGGTTTGGATACTGCAAATTGCAACGAAATAGTCTTGCAAAGTCGTAATCATATCACTGTGTAAGTAAATATGAACAGGATAATATGAACTTGAAGAAATAAAGCATCATATCACTATGTAAGCAAACATGTCTAATACAGCAAACCAAGAATGCAAAAAGCTTTTGATACATTGGTAAGATAAACTTACGATAAGCATACTCACACACAGATGGGTACTTACAGCACGTAACTTCTTTGTTAGTCGTTGAATAGTTAAATCAATAAGCAATTTTGAAAGAAAATTAAGTTGAACAATGATTTCATTGTCAAACAAAACCGTAACTTGCATGTTGAAAATTTTAAAGTCTGCAAACATGGGATTGGGAATCAGTGAAATATCTGATCGTGGAATAATGCGTCTTACAGAGATGCAGTAATTAAATGGACAAATCACTGTATTGTCTAATAGCAGCTTGTTTGCACTCCTTGGACAATCTGATGTCTAATAGCATGATATCTAAAACTTCCTCTTATTAAATAAGGTAATCGTTAATTAAAGCAAAACCCTACAAAACAAAAGTTAAGACAATCGAAAATTTCAATTGGTTAGAGACTCGTGCTGATAACGTGTTATGAAATAATATAAAGACAAGAACAATAATGGAAGAATAAGAACAATATAGAGAGAGAATAGGGAGAGAGAAGTATTCTTATTAATACTTGGGGTGATTTACAATGGGGTAAGACCCCTCTATTTATAGGAAGAGGAATGACTTAGCTTCAAGCTAAAACTCTTAGACATTCACTCTAAATAGACTTCTATTTTATAACAAATAGATTTCATAATGAGGCGTAGTTATTGTTATTTATGGCTTTATGCATTCTCTAAAATACTAACAGCTTGCATATCAACACCCTTATTCCCCAATAGTAACCCCCCCCCCCCCCCAAAAAAAAAAAAAGCACATATTCCCAAGATTATTCTACATACCAAGCTTTATAGTATTAATGATTAATTATATAGTCTACTACTTTTTTCATCCCTATATACATCACATAAAAATTCTAGAATACAGGGAAGTAGGAACACCACAACTAAGTGGATAATTCGTCTATGGGACACACTTATTTTATTCTTCCTTCACATTTTAGCCTCATTTTGACTTAGATTGGGCTTAAAACTAGCTTTACTACATTTGTAACACAAACATGGGCCAAAAGGCACATACTACATAAAATGTAGGATCCATCCCTTCATAGAGCAAAACAAAGCATCTTAACAACTTCAACAAGTTCAATTTTTGAGCTCTTGCATTCTGGATAATGCTTTCTCGAGTTGGCTATATTTTTGTTCCAATGATCCATTATAGCCAATTGACATTCGCACTAATCCTGGTGAAATTCCAGCCAACTCCTTCTCTTCATGGTTCAATTCACTACTCGTGCTAGAACCCGAGCACGACATGAGGGTCTCGTAGTACCCCAAACTCACTGCCATAAACCCAAACTGAGTAAAGTTTTGCAAGACATTCATCAAACGATTAGCTCGTTCCTCGGTTTCCATGTCCACACAGAGAATTCCACCATAACCATAGTCTTTATTAGACATGGACTTGAGAAGGGTATGATCTGGGTGAGCCTCTAAGCCTGGGTAGATCACTTTGAGCCCAAGTTTAGTCATTCTAGTAGCATATTCCAAAGCCCGTTTACAGTGTTCCTTCATTCTAAGGCCCAAATGAGGAAGTCTTTCTGAAAGTTCAAATGCCACTTTGGGATTCATAGTTGGGCCCAATAGCATAAGAGCCCCTTGATGAAGATCCATCATGGAGTTCACAAGATTTGCTGGCCCACAAACGGCACCTGTGTAATTTACCAAAAATTAAAATTAAGAGGAATTAACCTATATAGCCGTACACCCCATCGCTTAACTAAAAATAGCTTGTGAATGTATAGTATATATAGTCTTTGTTTAATATGGGGACAACCATGTATCATCCGTGCCAACTAGGAAAAGTAACCAATAAATTTGAGAGGCCATTAGTTATTAGTTATCCTCACTACCTTATATTACCAATACTATAATGAACTTACTTTTTTTAATTAATCAATTTGCTTAACTCTAAGACAAAATCCTTAATCATTAGGACAGTAGATGCAGAAAGATGGTCGTTAGAACAATTAAGATTGCTAATAGAGGGGTAGATATTTACCTGCACCGAATGTTTACACCAACATGTTTACTTAAGTCCATGTGCAAGACACATGTCTTATATTTATTGATTTGATGTATGGTACACATAAGTTTTGCCCTAATAGAGGTATGGGTCTTAATAAGACAATTGTAGAATGCTAGTATAATATATCGGAAGATCATATTTAATCACCGCTTAATCCATCGTGCAATAAGATCAGATCTGTCGTGTATAAAAAGTTTATCCTTGTGCATACTAATCAGTGATTAATATATCAAAAGAGAACACTTTGCAATATTATATACAAATAAGATTTCCCCAAAGAATCTGGAATAAACAAAAAGAATGTTTGACCCCACCCCACCTTTCTTTATTCTGTCTTTAGTATGGTTTAGTCCATAATTATTATTTCATATATTAATAATGGTGTTTTCAGTTCAATGTATATAGAAGAGCTGGCTAGAGAATGTTTTAAGATAGCTACACAATTAAAAGATGGCTCTAATTATTCATTTTTTTTTATTTTTCTGTTTCGTTAATTACGGGCTACCTACCCAAAGAAAAGAATGTTTTTCTTTGTGTAATTGAAGATGAATCTTTGATAAGATTCTGAACCCGGTCATGATCGAAAAAAACATGCATAGTTTCACGTAGTACTATCTAGATCAACCAACTCTACAATATCTGATATAGATTCGAAGTAATATTCCCCTAGGAATAGAGCTAAATTATAACAAGACAAAATTAAAACAACGGAAAAGAGTCAGAACTGCCCCTAACGTAGTGACGCCAGGTTAAAAATGCCCTCCGTTAACCTATTTTGAAGAAAATACGCCTACAGTTAAAATTCTGGCATATTTGTGCCCCTAACGTATTGACTCCAGTTTAAAATGCCCCTACCGTTAACCTATTTTAAAAAAAATGCCCCTACCGTTTTAAATATAAGTACAGTCAGTAGTTAGACTTAGGGGCACAAATATGCCACATTTTTAATGGTAGGGGTATTTTCTTCAAAATAGATTAACGGAGGATATTTTTAACCTGGAGTCAATACGTTAGGACAGTTCTGACATTTTTCCCTTAAAACAATTATGAAGATCTTCATTTATAGCGACTTCACATTTTGCTATGTGCAGATGCCATATGTTATAATTTAAAGCAACCAAGACAAAAGATGACAAGTACTGATATAGATATCGATAAGACCTAAGGCCTATTAATAATATTGAAAATAAATAATTTGGAACACATGTGATCACCTTCAAGTAGGTACATTTCACTTCCGGACTAATGGGACATTTGTAAACTTCTTGTAATTATTTAATTTCCAACCACAAATATAAGTTTGCACCCCAAAAAAAAAAAAAAAAAAAAAAAAAACTAGCAATTCCATATGAGAAAACACGGGAAATCTTATCTTCAAAGTCATCTTCATCTAATAATGTAAAAGCACCAAAAATCACACGTGATGAAACGTTGTCCCTAAATATTTTCAACCTTTCAATAATGTCAAAGAAGTTTATCACCTTTTAGAACATTTCTCTTTAGATAGGAACATTTAACAAAATGATTATTAGTCTTTAAGGGAAAATATCAAACTCTACCTTCTAAAGTTTAATTACTTTTAGTTTTAAGAAAACCTTTGAGGGAAAAAAAGTTATCTTGTGTAGATCAACTTCACTTTTCTTTCAAAATATGCCGATCCACCTGTGCATACAAACAATAATAAAGAGAGAATTTAAAATGTCCATTCTACTGTCCTCTTCATAAAACTACGAAAAATAAATATAAATATATAAATGAATATTAGAGCTAATTCTTTTCTAATTCTTATTTTCTATTGGGGAGCACCCAGCACCCATTCTCGCGAATTGAGCGTTATCAAATATCTAGTATCAAGCATCGTACCTCTTTATAATAATTTGGTTGTTTCGAATTTATTTAGGCTGTTATATATATTGAAATATTGTTATATGAAACATATATTATAACAAAATATAATATTTAATTCTGAAAGAAATTCAATTTTTATAATAAATAACTAAGGACGGATACGACCGACTGTTATATAAGTTACTTCCAATAAATTTGGGGAGTATGGGTACGTAATACTAAGGATAAGTGAAATTAAAAAAATTATTTTTTGTATAAAACACTCATAAAAGAAAACCGAGGAAATAGTATTCTCATAACAAGATCGGTAAAACACGAAATTTACAACTACAATTGGCAAAAATTGTTTTACCAATGAGTTAGAGATTATATATCGACTGCTCTTTTTTATTTCTCTTTGGTGCCAAATGATGATTAATGATTTCTATCTAGACAAAAGGCACACATGTGATGCACTCATGAATACTTGGAACGACAAAAACTAAGAAGAAAAATCAAACCTGCGATGATGTCCGCTCCACCGCTAATGTACTTGGAAATACTATGAACAACAACATCAGCACCTAACTTCGCCGGCGACAGCACCATCGGAGCAAAAGTGTTGTCCACCACCACCGCCACCCCTTTTTCATGCGCTATCCTACTCAGCTCCGGCACGTTAGCCACCGTCAGTGTAGGATTCGACATCGACTCAAAATATAGTACTTTTGTCCTCCCTTCCACAATCGCTTCCTTAACCATTTGCAAATCCCTTATATCCACAAACGACGTCGTTATGTTACAAGCCCTCGGCAAGAAATGAGTAAGCAAGGCGTGTGTCCCACCGTAGAGCGTCCGTGAAGCCACCACGTGTCCACCTGCAGAAGTCCATATTGTAACTTATTATCTCTAGTTGAACTGCATAAATTCAATATTTTCGATAAAAAATACAATAATATTATGTTTGAAAAGTATAATAATAAAATATTTCGTGAAGTCACCACGTGTCCACCTGAACTACACAGCTGTAGCAACACTGAAGATATCGCCGACATGCCGGAAGCCGTACAGTAAGCGGCTTCAGTGCCTTCGAGCGCCGCCATGAGGCGTCCGAGGTTGAGAACTGTCGGGTTGAAATGGCGGCTATAGATGAAGAAATCACGGTCGGGGCCAAGTTCGCCGGAGAACATGCGGCGCATGGTTTCCGGTTCCATGACAGTGAACGTGGCGGAGGCTTCTATGGACATGTTAACGCCGCCGTGTTCGCCGAATTCATGACGGGCATTGGCTAAAGCCGCCGCTGGATCCTCCCATATTAGTGATTTTGTTTGTTTTTTGGTCACGAAGAAATCGTCTTGATGATCCTTCTCATCGGAACCTGATCTCTTCTTGTTAGAGAAGACCGTGTTGTTTTGATTCAATGTATCTGCCATATCTTAGTAGATTTTTTGGAAGAGAGAAATAGAAGAGCTAGAAACTCTTTTGCAAAAAGTTTGGGAAATGTGTATTATGTTGAGAAAATTAAGGGAGAGAGCAGTCTTTATATAATGGAGAAGAAGAGAAAACCTTAGCGTGAGATTATTAAAGAATACAAATTAAACTAGAGTGTAACACAAATATTTACGCAATCAAGTCAGTAAAAGGTAATTAAATATAATTTTAGAAAATATTACTAATTGGTAACTAGGAATTATACATATTAAGGATAAAGTTTAATTTTTGCGTACTGAAATATTTATACAATTAAAATTATCGAAAGATAATTCCATGTGATTTTATATAACAATTATTTATTTGTAACTCGAAGTAAATAATAATTAGTAGCTTGTTATAACATAATATGTTTGAGTAATATATAAAATATAAGAGGGCATTACAATTCAAAAAAGGTGGCTTAATTTCTCTGCGTCAGTTTTGTTTTTTTCTCTCTTTTGGCTTGTTACTTGAACAAGAGGTTTCTCTTTCTCTAATGGTAACCAACCCCACTTCCAATCGAGAGGTTGTGAGTTCGAGCCTCTTTGAGAGCAATGTGGAAAGTTCTTGAATGAAAAGATACCGTGGATCTATTTGGAAACAACCTCTCTACCCAAAAGTAGGGATAAGATCTGCATACATACTATTCTATTCAAAACTCACTAAGTGAAATTATACTGAATTATTATTGCTGCCTTGTTACTTGACATTTTTACAGTTTTTCGGAGGTTTCTTGGAATTGAATTACATATTAGAGTTAGAATTATGCATTGCTATCCAGTTAGATACATTGACAATGCAAAGAAGCTTTATATAATTTAATTAGTTGGCTAACTATGAGATTAACATTTCGATTTTCGAGAACAACTAACATTTAGTTGTACGTAGCAAAATTGGATTGGCATAGTGAATCGGACCGTTCTTCCGACAATGGACAAAGTGTATCTGTACATGTATGGGAACTAGTACAGCTTATTCATGCAGATAAATGTAAAAATTGGTGTAGACATTCAATTTTTCGTTATATATTTTTTATATATAAAACACTTTTAAAATAGTATATATGTATATATAAGTTTAGCAAAATATTTTATTATTATTTTTTTCGATTTTTAAAAAAATTTAAACTAATTTATTGCCTTATTTTAGCAATACAATAATCAATAAGTGTTCTTCAAATTATTATTTGGGTGATTAATTTATTTTATTTTTATATTTATGCCAATATATAGCTAAGGTAATTTTTGCACATTTTGATAAATTGATTTGATATTTTTAAGCTAAATTGCACTAAATTACAATTCTAGCCTATTTTAAAATTTAATAGCATTTATAATTATTAAATTTATTTCAGTATTTTTAACTTGATATTTATATATTATTAATTAATTTAGTGACTTTTATTTATTTGAAAAATCATTTTTTCTATTTTCTATGAATTAAAAAGGGAAAAATGGCTATTTAAGTGATAGCCTTGTTTTATTTTAATTATAACCAAATTTGACCACCTTAATAACCCAATTTCAAATCCTAAATTATCCGGTCCAATTGCCATGTAATCTGACATCCGACCCATCCGATCTAACCCGCCCGGCTCCCCAATAAATCCAAGCTGTTGATCAAAATGATCAACGACCACGATGCCCCCTTACCTTTTTAATTATCTAAACCCCTAATCCTAACTTATTTCCCTCGGAGACTCCGCCTTGAAACCTCTCATCACTTCTCGGATCATTTTTACCTAGGGAATATTTTTCACTATTGCAAACAAAGTACTTGCATCTAATTGCCCTAAGATAAGACATATTTAGCTTTCTCCCTTTAAGTGACCGTGGGGAATCTTCTTAACAAGAGGTCTAGTCATGCAACTATTTATGATGTAGCATGTAAAAATTCAGCAAACTTAGCATTTTTTCAAATTTAGTTCCATGATCAGACCTAATTGATGTAAGTTGATTAACTAGTTGTTTATGAGTTTTTCTAACAAAAGAAGTGAGCATGTCAAATGCTTCATCTTTAGATGTTTAAAACAATGTCCAAGTAAATCTAGAGTAACCATCAACAAGCAACATCACATATCTTTTACCACCTTTGCTTAATGTTCTCATTGGACCACAGAGATTCGGATGGACCAGTTCCATTGTTCTGGTGGTGCTTACCACTTTTTTGCATTTAAAAGAGGATCTTACCTGCTTCCCCACTGCACAAGCCTTGCAAACTTTGTCTTCCTTGAACTTGATATTAGGCAGCCCTATCACCAGGTCTTTGGAGACTACTTTGTTGAGTTGACTCAGACTTGCATGTCCAAGTCTCTTGTGCTAAAGGAGGGGATCATTGTCCAATACACTTAAGCAAGTGAGTCATTTTCTGAAAGTGTGGACAAATGTACAATGTATATATTGTTTACTCCCTTTTTTTTCTGCAAAACAATCTTGTTAGTGGTAAGATTAATCAAAAAATATTTGGTAGAGGTGAATGCTATCAAGTTACCTCTATCACATAATTATAATACACTGATTAGACTGTACTTTTGGTCATCTATCAAGTATACATTCTCAATAGAGGGAGAATCAATATTACCCACCTTTCCAACCCCATTGATATAGCTCTCTTCCCAATTCCAAAGGAGACATTACCTCCTTTGAGGTTCTCAAGTAAAAGAGATTGGTTCTTGCTTACTGTCATATGCTTTGAGCAACCACTATCCATTTATCATATTTTGCTGCTCCCTCTTCACTTGAACCCGCAAAAGGAAATTAGGGGTTAG
Source organism: Nicotiana benthamiana (assembly GCA_034376525.1). Lineage (NCBI taxonomy): Eukaryota > Viridiplantae > Streptophyta > Magnoliopsida > Solanales > Solanaceae > Nicotiana > Nicotiana benthamiana. The sequence goes on from CM067339.1 coordinate 178,836,466, forward strand.
TCTTAGGAACCCAAACTAGTTTAGGTCCCTTTCAATAGGCAAAAGGGTAAATCAGATTCTTTTTAGCCCAACCTAGTAGTCTACTTTATCTTGTCATATCTTTTGTACAACTCATCTTTCATTTTCCCTAGGTTTTCTTCTAATGTGAGTTGTGTGTGATCAACTTTCTTTTTACCTGTTCCTAATTTCAGTTTTAGGAGTAACTCAGATAGCCTTTCTTTAGACAAAAATTTAATCTTATCGTTGAGATGAATTATGCTTACCTCAGATTCATCACCGGATTCTCCAATTTCCATTAGTGCTTGTTCATCTCCATCTTCATCCCCAGAGTCCTCATCTGAGCTTTCTCCCCAGGAAGCAACCATAGCCTTTGTTGATCCTTTGTTCTTCTTGGGTTGAACCTGTTCCTTCTTCCTGTTCCTTTATTTAACTCTTTCCTTCTTCCATTCAATTTCCCATTGAGGGCAATGTTTGATGGATCAGTCATCCCACACTTGTAACAACCTTCATTGGTTTATTTTTCAGGAACCTTTAGCTTGGTGTAGCTTCCACTTCTTGAAGTACCATTTTCTCTCATTAGTTACTTCTTGAAATCCTTTGTGATCATGGTCATTTCATCTTCCTCTAGATCAGCACCTTCAGTGATTCTGAATGCCATGCTCCTTTTCTTCTTGGGTGCATCCATCTTCATGGTTTGCCTTCTAAGTTCATAGGCAGTGAGATTTCCAATTAGCTCATCCAACTTAGAGTGGCAATGTTCTTTGATTCCTGAATTTGCTTTCCCAAGAGATTGGCAGTATCCTTGTCAAAATCTTCTCAACTTTGTCTTCTTCAAGAATAACCCTTCCGAGAGACTTAAGTTCATTTGTCAGTTTGGTGAACCTTGTATACATCTCTTGGATGGTTTCTCCTTCCTTCATGGTGAAATTCTCATATTGAGAATATAACAGTGTTCCTCTGGACCTCTTCACTTGAGGTGTTCCGTTATGAGCCACTTGCAAAGTGGTCCCAACTTTGAATTCTATTGTACTCGTCTGGACAGTCCACATACAAGCCATTTCTTAGCTTTAGAATTCTTTTCCTATTTCCTCAAATCTTCAGCAGTGCAGTCAGCACTTGTTTTTGGCAATTCTACTCCTTCAACCGTTTTCTTCATGGTAGCTAGGGGACCATTAGTGACAATGTCCCATAACTCATAGTATTCTCCGATGATTTGATCTCTCGTTCTCTTTTTCCACCAAGAGTAGTAGGGCCATTAAAGAGTGATGGCATATCAGTGGATTGGCCTTCTCGATTTCCAGGTGGTGAATTTATCTTGATCTTTTCCTAAGGTGTTAACCTCTTCAAGGATAACCCGCTCTAATACTAATTGATATTTTATGCATCAATACACACAAGAGGTTTGGTGGTAATTTGTGTGGTACCCAATTTTTTTGCTTAAACTGCTTATGAAGAACCTGGTTCTTCTATATGTTCCAACTACTACTGTTGCGGAACAATAAATAAAGAAAATAAAGAATACAGAGATTTTATGTGGAAAATACCCGGAAAAAGATGAAAAAGCCACAACCTACTACTCATAGGATTTTCCTAATACTTCACTAAATCACTAAGCCAAAACAACATTTATAAAACTCTTTGTAAACCTAAGGATTACCTCTAATCCCGTTGTAGCAACAAGCCTCTAACTGTTGCGATAACTTCAAGTTAACTCTAACTTGAATACTCAAAGTACCTAATACAATTGCTTCTATGAAAGTTGAAAGGTACAATATAAAAACACCTACTACAATCGAATTATTAATAAAGAAAGACACATAAAACTCTTTATGGAGCTGGTTCTCTAATGTGGTTCATGTAGCTTCCAGTTTGCACACTTGAATCACATGCGAACTGCTCATACGCAAATTAGGTACATGTTGTACGTCCTTTAGAACCAATGTGCATCCGACATTTGTCTTGATACAAATATCACCAATCTATGCAATCTTTGAATAACTTGCGTTAACCATTCTCACAGTGCTGAAATCACCTGCCACATATCTGCCAAAAAGATCTCTTACCGATGTGGCCTGGTAAGATGCTGTTGTATCAACCATCCATTCCGACTCTGGACCTGCCAAGAGCATGCATTCCTCTTCGTCATTTATGAAGAGAACAATATTATCATTATTTTGCACCACGACGGTTGTGTTGTCTTCATTCTTATTTCCACTGCTTTCACCTTTGCCCTTCCTTATATTTGGGCAGTCTCTTTGAAGTCACCTGGTTGATCGCAGTAGTAGCAATTTTTGGGCTTTTGACTTGGATCGGTTCCTAGACTTCCCACGAGCTCCAGATTTACCATAATTGCATGAACTCCTTTGATAACTCCTGCCTCTACCTTCTGTGATGAGAGCATGTCCTTGATTTTCAGGCTTCTTTCTCATCTTCTCATTGAGTAGAAGAGCCGATGTGATGTCTTTCAACTCAACTGTAGTCTTACCGTGCAGGATGGTTTTTTGCCAAACTAATGTACAAAGATGGCAACGAGTTCAACAGCAAGATAGCTTTATCTTCTTCCTCGATTTATATTCCGAGGTTGGCAAGCTGTGTAATTAGTCCGTTAAACATATGTAAATGTGACAAAAAAATTCATACCTTCACCCATGTGTAGGGCGTATAACTCTCTCTTTAGGTACAATTTATTTGTCAATATTTTGGACATGTATAGGCTTTACAACCTTTTCCAAATACCACATGTGGTGTATTCATTAATGATGTTATTTCCCACATCATCTGATAAGTGCAACCTGATTGTACTATCAGCCTTTTCATCCAAGTTAGCCCACTCCTCAGCTTTAATGGTATCATAATTTTTGGCATCAACATCTAGTATCTTGTATAATCCCTATTGAATAAGCAGATCCCTCATCCTTCTTTGCCATGTTGAGAAAGCACTATCTCCATTGAATTTTGCTACCTAGCTCGTACTTTACTCCAGATATTTTTTTTCACCGACTATAGTAGTACCGATATTGAATAGTATTTCTGTGAACGAGCAGAACATGTACTCTGATACCAGTTGTTGGGAATAAATTTTCACAGTAATGATAACCATGGTAATAAAAGCGAAATAAAAATATAGTAGTGAGATACGTTAATTAACAAGAATAAAATAGTGACAATGATACCAAAATTTTTACGTGAAAAATCCTTCTAAATAAGGAAAAAAACCATGACTCCGGGAGGAGCAACTGGTATCACTATGGTAAGGAATTTTACACGTTATAGGTCCGAGTAAAATACTATAAAGATCATTATAACACTCAAAAGAAATAATCCTCTTTTGATATTCCATCTCACTACAATATCGCCAACACTCTCTATTTTTCTTACAGACTATTGTGTTATACTCTACCTGTCATGCCTCACGCTTTCTTTCTCTTTTTGTTGGTATATTTAAAAAAAGCGAAAGAGCTCCCATTTTATAGGAGAAAATATGTAGCCTCCAAGAATGCTACATGGGTAGCTTCAGTTTTCCTCCATTCATTTTCAAATTTGGGGCCAAAGTAATCATGCCTATTACAAATGGGATAGACCCCACATGTATTTGAATTTGTTGTACTCTTATCTTTTAAAAAAAATATAGCTACTAAATTAAGGTTTAGTTGAATAGCACTCTCATGATATAAGCATGTGTAGGTCAATATGAAAACGAAAAATTTCTCTTTTCTACGTCCCAAATTTTTTTTTTTAAAAAATAAATTAAATGCTAAGCATGGTAAATAAAAATTGAAAAAAAAAATATTCAATGGTATGCCTTCTTTTTATTGGATGAACATCAAAAACATAAATAAATTGAAAGTACTCTAAACCGTAGAAGTCATTATTTCAGCTCTTATCAATCAAAGACGGAGCCAGAATTTAAAGTTTATGGGTTGGAGATTACAATCCATTTAAGTTATTGGATTTTAAATTGATAATTCATACATATTTAATAAATTTTTTAAGATAAATACAAGATTTGGATTAAAATTATTGGGTTCGTCCGAACTCGTATTCCGTATGCTAGCTCCGCCCCCGCTATCAACGCTGTCATATATGATTTTGTTAAGTTAATTACACCGCCCAACCATTTTGACTATAACTATACTGCCTGTAACAAATGCTAAATTAATTCTCGATCGAAAAATTTATTATCTTCTAATCTAATTCAATTTAATACCATGCTCATGTTAATGCATAAATTAATATGCTAATTACGACAATCAAATGCTATAAGTCGCCGGATTAGCTGGATAATTTCCTTTTATTTGATGTACCAAAAAATAAAAAAATCATCATGTGAATTACGTGAAGAAAAGCCCCTACATTATTGAAAGGGACTAAAACACAGCGATTGTACTTACCATTTTTCTTAAAAAGCAACACACAATGGAGAATATATAAATAACTAATGAATATGGCTATAACTGTAATACCAAATAGAGATTCAGTGACTTATCATATGTGGTTTCATGATTACGTCTACGTTTACAGGTATAGAATTAATTAAGATGTCCCATAGTAAAATTGAAAATACTTAACAGAAAGCTAAAACTATTTTTGTTGGAGAAAAGTCCAACAACTTTGATTGGAACTTGTACGTGGGTGATCTCGAACAATCTCTAAAAATTGACGTTAAATAAAGTTGTATACCACTTTTAGAAGAAAGTTTAGAGTCGTTCCTCACTAAAAGTTTCTTTTCTCGACTTGTTTGTTTTCTTGTTATTTAATTTCTTTTTTCTAATATATATCATAAAGTAACGGGCTAGAAGTACGTCGATGCTTTTAAACATTTACTACCAAAACTAAAGGACATACTTATTTGATAATGTACTTATTAGGATCGAAATGATTATGTATCGTACGGAAGCTAATAAAATAAATTTTTAATAACGATAAATCAGATAATAAAAGAGAAATATAAACAAAAAGTTACAAACATTTAATGTACTTCAGTCAATTAACTTATATCCATATACGAAAACGAGTTTCATTATATAAAAAAAATACAAAATATCGAGAGAACAATATTACGAAGAAGCAAATACAAGTGGCATACTAATACTTGTTCCGAAAAGTTCTTCCCCTTAAACAAGACTCTCGAACCCCATATAGTTACATTGTGGATGTTGCTGAATAAGAAAAAAGGATTCTCAATTTATAGACCTCAATTATATTTTTCTTTACGTATAAGAAAAAAATTCAATTATAATAAATATGTTGTTCTTTTTTAGTGGAATAGGAAAACCAAATATGATAAAAAATTAGGATAAACACTTCAACAAAACTGCCAAGACATCAAACTATTTTGAACTTAGTAGATCTTGTACAACTTTTGATGATTTTCGAAACCTAGTTTGACCTGCAAAAGTTCGATTTCCACAAACTAGTTGCCTAAAATTTTTGACTTTGAAGGAAGAAACAGCACAACTAGTATACGTTCTTCTTTTTCTTTTTTAACTATATTGGCTTTCCTCAATATCCTATATATTTTTGTGTAAACAACCATAATAAATATAAGTGCTTTTACTCTACTCACCTAAAAACACAAGAGTAAACGAGTAAATGAGCTCACTTTATGTATAACCGATTCAAGATTTCAATTTTATGAGTTTTGAATTTTAGAACTACGATTTTAAGTGTTAATGGTTGGGTTTTAAATTAATATTCATACTTATTTAATAAATTTTAATTATCAACTATACTATTTGATAAAAAACTATTAGATTTGATCGAATCCGTTATCCGACTTGTCCTTTCACCCCTGAGAGCTTGTGTGGTGGATGGGTGGATTGGGTGGGGTGTGGGGTGGGGTGTGGGAATAGAAAACTTGAAAGAAAAGTGAAAAAAATAAGCATGGATAAGTTCTAATGAATTAGAGGGAGGATACAATAGGATGTGGGTTTCCTTATCATGGCCAAGTCACCTACTTTATGCGAGGATATACTTCCAAATACGAAGGAAATCTAAGAATCATTGAGCACGTTATCCTTATAGCTTGGAACAAAGAAAAAAAAGACAAAACAAATAAAATGGGGAAGTAGTACAAAGCAGATGCATATAACAAATTGACAACTAACACCTAAAACAAGTGCCTCCCACTTCCCCCCATTCCTAGTCAGTCATCTTTATCTCTTCATAAATGATCCCTTTAATCATCATTAATTATCCACTATCCCACCAGTAAATGAGTTTTAACATGTCTTAGATTGAGAATCCTATAGGATACGAGTACAAATTTGACACCAGTGAGTAGTTGGTAAAAATACCTTTATCCACCATTGTTATATTCAAAATTTGAGTCACATTGAAAGAGAAATGTGAAAACATTATAGAAATTTTTTTTTAAAAAATGACTCCGGATGGGATATTTCTGAAATGTGGGTTGAGCTCGAAAAATACATTGTCATCTCTATGTAATACACTTGCTAATTCTTATTGTCGCTTGGTACTGCTTGCTTCAAGATAAAACTCAGGGGCAATAAGGCACAAGCTTTCGTGCCTTGCTTACACTGAAGCGTAGCTTAAGCAAGGTGAAGCGTGCTTCGTGAGCTTTGGTAAGTTTTAGGGTTTAAGCCCGATTTAAATGAGCCTTTGATAATATTGACTAATAACAATAAATTTTGAAGCAGGGAACCGAGCACAATGTAGATCCTTCTTTATATAGTGTAGTATTTACATAAATTCTACAGTCTCAACTTCTGCAGTCACAAAGCCAACAACATTCTTCAATGAGCATATTCTACAATCAACAAACAGTTCGAGTTCTCCTGAGGGAACAACAAAAAGATTAGCGGCAATCTACGCCGTCAAGCACACAATAAGCTGCGCATGCATTCATACAGTTGAGGGTTGAGCCTCCTCTACTAGTCTCAAGGCTTAAGTATCATGTGATAAAGTTCTTTATGCCAACAGGAAATGACACCAAAATAATAATTACTTGGTAAAGGAACTTCAATTCAGGGTTTTAATCCCAAAATCAACTTATATTAGGAATACAATTGTTTTAAGAGATGATTGGTACATGACTTCTTTAACATCCTAGGATCAAATGGACAATGCTAAGACATTCACAAACAACAGAATAAGAAACTTGCAAGAAGAACAACAAACAAAAGTAGTTTGGCAGAATAGCATTGTATTGGAGAAAATTTTTATATATATATATATATATATATATATATATATATATATATATATATATATATATATATATATATATATATATATATATATGTGGTGATGTGTTATGATATGTGGGTTGATCAATAATTTAAAATTAGTCATGGTTCAGGAGTTACAAAACGGGCACGAACAAGGAAAGAGGAAGAGGCACGGGACAACAAGCTCGACGCCCGTACTTATTTAAATCTACATATATCTGGGCATCAGAAAGAATGAATCTGGCTATAGAAAAGAGTGCAGATATGCCATTTAGTGAGTATTAAATGTTGATTCCGTTAAGGAATTTATACATTCAATGTAATGATTGTGTAACGTAGCATTCAATGATTTTAATTACTCATAATGGCCTCATTATGATTTAGACATAACGTACATTCTCAAAGGAACCTACAAAAGGAGATATGTAATGAGTTGTGGGACAGAAAATACTATTGAATATACATTGGTATCATTTTTTTTCTTGATTATCATATTGCTACTCAGAATTATTTTCTTTTAATCATTTTCTTGATTATCAGTAACCCGAATTCTTCTAAATTCTAGCTTTGACTGAAATCCCATTTTTCGATTAAATAAATTGTTCCGTTACCGGGAATCTGATAATCAGTTATATCTTAGCTTGATTTTCTTTATTGCATCAACTATGTCAAACAACAATGACAGCACCTAAAGAAACCAAGAAAATCAAACAAACCAACAACCTCAAGGAGATCTTCGAGACAATAATGCATTAGTTCCTTCTCCACAAGGTTCACCGCGACGATCTCGTGAAGGAACTCCTGAAGGATCTCACACAAATAGACAAGTTCAAATTTGAGAATGTTGAAGCTATGGATGAAGCTTTACAAAAACTTATCGCTACTCAGGTCAACAAGGCTTTACAAGATTTTGTTAGTCAATTACCTACTGCTCCACCCATACCTAAACCAAATAATAATACTTTGGAGAATCCTCGTTCTAGACTGGTTAATTCAGGTAGCGGTGGAACCCCCAGTGAAACACAAGAGGGAGACCTGGGTAATCCAGTTAATTCTGATTTACAAAAGCTAGTATTGACATTGCATAAATAGCTTAAGGAGCAAAGTGACTGCATAGAGAAAATACGTGGGGTAGCGTCCGTGATCAAAAGGGTATATATGGATAAGTATTCTCAACAACCCTGGAAGCCAAGTGTGCCTATCTCCCAGTTCCAAATAGGGTCAAGATGCCTGATATTCCAAAGTATGATTGGACAACAGACCCGCGAGATCACGTCATTGCATTTACAACAGGTGTCAAGGGCAATGATTTAACTAAGCAGGAGATTGAATCAGTCTTGGTCAAAAAATTCGGTGAAACGCTCACTCAGGGAGCACTAACATGGTATTCTCTTTGACCTAAAAATTCTATAAATTCTTTTGTTGAGCTTGCAGATTCATTTATCAAAGCATACTCAGGAACTCAAAAAGTGGAAAAGAGAACGGAAGACATCTTCAAAATCAAGCAAGGAGATTCAGAGTTGCTTAGAGAATTCGTAGACAGATTTCAACGGAAAAGAATGACATTGCCATGAGTACCTGACAATTGGGCAGCCATAGCCTTCACCAGCAATTTGAATGAGAAAACTTCAAAATCTACGAGGCGACTCAAGGAAAGCCTTCGAGAATTCCCAGCAACAACGTGGAATGACGTCTACAACAGATACAGTACAAAGATGAGGACTGAAGAAGATTTTATTTTACGACATGAAAAAGAAGAAAAAATAAGTTCAAAGCGCGTAAAAATGAGAAAAGATTTGGTAAAAAGAGGCAAGAGCCATATATGGGACCCGTGAAAGAGACTCACGGTCAAAGCAAGACAGTCAGAGGTACGATCATAGACTGAGGAATAGAGAATGAGGTTCGACTTCAAGATTTGGGAACAATCGGAACACACGCGGGTCACGAGACGATGATGGAAGTCTAAAATCAAGGTTCGGTGGTTACAATTTCAACGAAAGCACCTCTGAACTTGTAGCTGTTTTAAGAAGCATGGGAGATAAGGTACGATGGCCAAAGGAGATGAGATCAAATCCGAACAGACGAAACCATGATCATTGTTGTGAATTTCACAATGATCATGGACAGAAAATAGAAAATTGCATATTTTTGCAGGGAGAAGTTGATCATTTGTAGGGTATCTCACTAAGGCTGTAAAATTGGCGGTTCCGAATCGGAACCGGACCGGAACCGCGGCCCTGCCGGTTCTGCCGGTTCCGGTTCTAGCGGTTCCCGGGAACCGTGGCGGGGCGGTTCTACCCGCTGGAACTGCCAGAACCGAAACTGCCAGAACCGAAACTGGACCGGTTCTGGCGGTTCCAAACGGTTCCGGCGGTTCTGTAACGGTAATTTTTCAAATTTTTTTTTTAAATAATTTCCAAACGGCTCTTTGCAAACAGTAGCCGTTTGGAAGTTTAAAAAAATAGCCATTTGGCCCCCAAACTTTAATTTAACCCCAAACTTTATATAATTACACTATTTCCCATTTCTCAACTATAAATACCCCCTCATTCTTTCATTTTTATTCACCAATTCATCAATATCTCCCAATCTCTCTCAAGCTCTCTTGCAATCTTTCCAGTGCAAGTGCTTAATTTATTGTTGCAAATTCGTGAAACATTGTGAAGTTGTTGAATTGAAGTTTTCAAGTGTTCAATTTCAACGATTTTCAATTTTCAAGAAGTTGTTCGTCAATCCGGTAAACTCGTTTCAACTCTTACGTGCTAAGAATATTTTTGTGTGTTGTTAGTTTGCTTAATTATAATTATTATGGCATTTTCGTTGAAAAAATTATTCGGTAAAGGAAAAGCTAAAACCGGTGAAAGTAGTGGCCAAAATACTACCCCTCCCCCGGCTCCCCGACCTAGAAAAGATAAGCAAGTTCAAAGTAGTAGCCAACCTAGAAATCCTAATGAACCCTTCGGAATCATTGATAGTGATCACCCGTGTTTTCAATTTAGCGATATTGATTTTCTACATGATGTAGCAGTTGGTGATAGAATAGACGATGATATTATGAATGCTCTTTATCCTAATGCACCTATCTTATAGGGAAATGAGGATGATGATGATGATGAAACCCAAGCTCCAGCAGATTTAGATGATACACCTACTAGTCCTACTCATAACTTAGGTGATGAACCGGCACACCCACCCGTACAAACTCCCACTTTTAGTAGACAACCTCCTAAACGTACAGAAACATCATTAGTTTGGCAATTTTTTATTCAACTAAGAGAACAAGATAAGGCAAAGTGTAAATCTTGTGGGAAATTACTTGTTCATAGGTATACTGGAGATCGTAGCTGCACGGGTAGTTTAGTTAAGCATATAAGATTACACCTTAGCGATAAGGCTAGATATTTGCAATTGAAAGCGCAACAAGAGGGGAGGACAAGTGCTGATTCTACAGTTAACCCAAGTACTGGTTCAAATCTAGTTCAACCAGGAATAAACACAGTCACCAGAGGTATATTATATTACGATCCAAATAAGGATCGTGAAAAATTAGCTAAAATGATTACTGTTATGCGTTTGCCTTATTCTTTTGCTTCTAATCCTGCATGGTTAAGGCCGATATTTATAAATACAAGCATGAATATGAACAATACTTGCGCTATTTATTTACCCATATAACTAATCATATGTCTATTACAACTGATATTGGTAGAAGTAATAATGATTGTGATTATCTAACCGTAACCAGTCATTGGATAGACAAAGACTGGACAATGCAAAAACGCATTATTGCATATAGGATAATTAATTCACGGCACACGGATAGGTTTATTGCTAACACTGTTTCAGATGTATGCAGATATTTTTGTTTTAGTGATAAAACAATGTCAATTTCTATGGATAACGCTTCTAGCAACACTAGTGCAATAGGTATTCTAACTAAAACACTTAATCCTGCTTTTACTAATATTTTCCATGTTAGATGATGTCATATTTATCATTTAATTGTTGGTGATGGTATGAGAATATTAAACTTAAAAATTGAAAAGGTTAAAATGGCTCTTAATTGGCTATTTTATTCAAACCGTAGAAGACTTAGAGAATATTTTAAAAAGTGTTACGAATATGGCCTTAGAGAAAGAAAGGTTCCTAAACCTTGCCCGACTAGGTGGAATTACATGTACGAAAGTTTAGTAGTAGCATACGAATATAGAAACCCAATTAACGCTACGTATAATTCTACTATTTATCAATCTTTAGATCTTTCAGAAGTAGAAATTGCTACACTAGCTGATGCGAAAGCATCAATTAAAGTTAATTCTCAAACTGTTTATAATGCTCATAAATAGGCGTTAGAGCATGTTAGGCCTAATATTCCAACCCCTACTTCGTCTACATTACAGTCGTCTAAAAGAGCTGCTGGCTTAACAACTCTTAAATCGTGGACGGAGTTCAGGGGTACTCAAGGGGATAATTTAGATGAAATTTCCCATCTAAATGAGCTTCAAGTTTATTTGTCGCAGGGACTAGAGAATGAGAATCCAGACAGCTCTTTCAACCTTTTGGATTGGCGGAAGACAAGGGAAAAGCATTTTCCCGTTCTTGCAAGGATGGCTCGGGATGTTCTGTCGATTCAAGCGTCAACTGTTGCATCGGAGAGTGCTTTTAGTCAAGCAAGACTACAAATAGGTGATCACAGAGCGTCGATGCGGGACAGCTTAGAAAAATCAGTGCTTTTTCGAGATTGGATCCACGCAGAAAGAAGGAACTTTGGCCTAGCTGAATCACAACCAGAAATAGATGAGTGCTATGAAGAAATGATAGCAGAACTTGCTCAGGAAGCAACTTCACCCGGAAGTGGTGATGAACAAGCTTCATTTCCACCACCGCCAATACAACCACCTCCAAACCTTGAAGGTTTTATGAGATTTGTTAGAAATAATGCATAAATTATGATGTAACTTGTACATTGGCATGTCTTCTTTTAGTTTTTTTTCCTTTTAATGGTGGTATTAGTACCATGTTGTCATCATTTCATTGGGGGAAGGAAGACTAAGAAAGATATGCTATTTTGGTCAATAAATATTCTCTTTATCATATCCTTGATTATCTTTTGTCTCAATATTTCTTTGTCTTTACTTCTATATCAATCCTTGAATATTTATATAACATACAATATATAACATACAACACAATATACTAATGACAACATTCTTTTATCAATATATACTACTTATATACAATTTATACTAATTACTAACTACAACACAATATACACTACTTATATACAATATATACTACTTAAATACAATATATACTACTTATATACAACACTACTTATACACAATATATACTAATTACCAAACACAATATATACTATACTAATAACATAGTACACCATATAAAATATATTCTACAATATACTAATGACTACTATACAAGATATTGATTTTAAAAAAAAAAAAATTTCAGAACCGCCGGAACCGCCAGAACCGGAATCGGACGGTACCCGGAACCGGATGGAACCGGCTCCACCTTCAGAACCGCCAGAACCGGAACCGCAGACCCAAATAGACCCAGAATCGGAACCGGATACATCCTTATATCTCACTGAGTTATTCAGTGAGAAAGGAAAACATGCATATATGACAAACAGACAGGAGCCACCAAAACCCCTTTCTCCTAAAAGAACATTTAACATTATAAGTGGGGGCGAAGACATCAATGTTGTGTCATATACCACAGCTAATAAAATTTCAAAAGTTACAATTACCAGAGGAAGCAGCTGCGACATGTGTTAGAAGAAGAAAACATCATATTTGATGATGCATATGTTGAGGGTTTATTAACTCCACATAACGACACACCGGTAATATCTTTACTCGTACATGATACGTCAAACGAGTTTTAATTGATCCAGGTAGTTTTGTGAACCTTATTTTGTTTCGAGTGCTACGTGAAATGCAAGCAGAAGAAAAGTTGGTGGCAAAAGTGCATATTTTGTCAGGTTTTGAAAATTCTAGTGTCGTAACAAAAGGGGAAGTAATGCTCACTACATTTGCGGAAGGTGTTGTCAAGGATACAAAATTCCAAGTAGTAGAAATGGAAATGGCTTACAATATAATTCTAGGTAGGTCGTGGATCCACGACATGGATGTTCCATCGACATTACATCAAGTTATTAAAGTTCCAGCACCATGGGGAATATGTCAAATTGGGGGAGACCAACAAACATCCAGGAGCATCAACTCCATGGCCAATTCAAATAGGAAAAGTGAAGATAAATAGCAATTACAGAATTTGAGGAGAACATAACATCAACCTCAACTGATTCAGGGCAAACGGATATGGATTCAAGACCCGATTTCATTCAAGAACCAGAAGAAAATGAAAACATCAAAACTACAATAGAAGAATTGGAGGCAGTGGTCTTATTTGTACACTGGCCAAAAAGAAAAGTGTACATAGGAGCCAATATTAGCCCGGAGATGAAATGTAAGTTGATTGAATTTTTAAAGCTAACGCAAATTGTTTTTCTTGGTCTCATTCTGATATGACAGGTATACCACCGGAGGTAATAAATCACAAATTGAATGAAGGTCCATCACACTCACCTGTCAAACAGAAGAAAAGAAAGAAAGTCGCTTTCAAAAATCAGGTGATTCAAGATGAGGTGAACAAATTATTAAAAAATAGGTCTATTCGCGAGCTAAAATATCCTGAATTGCTAACTAACACTGTCATGGTACCAAAAATGAATGGTAAATGTCGAGTTTGTGGGAACGTATTGCATTAAGAGAATGGCTTGGATGCCCGGAACAAACTCCTCAATTGACTTATGGAAATCAAGGTGGATCCCCCAATCCCCTCCACTTAGAGCAATTGTCCATGGTCCTCTAACCTAAAAGGAAAAAAAACTTGAAACTCATGCACCTCTGGAAGAATAATGAATGGGATTAGGCGATACTATCCTTACAATTCCCCTGCGAGACTATCCTAAAAGTCTTAGCCATATATATTCCGGCCTCTACAGGTGATAATGGCACACCCTATTGGGCCCTCAATACCAATGGCATATTCACAGTCAAATCTGTTTACTCTCTCATCCACACCATCCCCCCAATCCACTACATATTCAATTGGATCTGGTCGTTGCACATGTTAGAAAAAATAAAATTTTTTCTGTGGCTATGCTCTCATAATAGGTTACGTACAAGAATGTACCTTCATCGCATAGGCCTAAATATAGAATCTACTTGCTCCATTTGTAACATCACATAAGAAAATATCCATCATGTATTCTTCGAATGCCCAGTAGCAATGAAATTTTGGTTAAACATGGGCCTGAACATACAACTACTACCATACCATGATCACTACTGGCTTCTACTCTTAAAAGATTTAAATATTTCTCTCCAATTTCACCATCTTGAATGGGCTGAATTCCTACCCTTTGTCCTATGGCATATTTGGATTAATCGAAATCATAATTTCCTTCATAATAAACAACAATTGCTCCCCATCAACATCTCCACTAAGAGGGCTTTAGAATTCAAGCACACGACCATTTCCAAAAAATGCACTAGAGAAACAAGGCCCATTCATATAACATGGACACGCCCATTTCTGGCACTTACAAACTAAATACATATGGCGTCTATAATATTAACACAAATTGCGGTGAAATTGATGACGTAATCAGAAATTCTAATGGTGACCGGGTGATTGGCTACCATAAATATTCATATGTTATAAATCACACCTACATGGAAATATTAGCACTACAACAAGGTCTACAAATAGTCATAATACATGCTTTAAGGCCAATTGAAATTGAAATCGACTCAACAAAAGCTCTGCAACTATTAAAACATTGCACTCCTATCTATTAAATTCTAATTGATTCTTGCAGGTGCCTATTGAAGAAGTTGGGGAATCCAGTAGTCCGGCATAATTTCCGTAAGGCAAACTCTGTAGCTCACTTTTTGGCCAAGAAAGGATTCAAGCAAATGAGGTGCAACAACCTATCACTATTTTGGCAACCACCTGCAACTATATGCAATAGCCTGCAAACTGACAAAGAAGCAGTATAAAAAAGAAAAAATTATTTCTGTTCGTATGTAGTAACTTAGTTTGAAAATCAAAGTGTCCTTCAATTAGAAGACACCGCTGTTAATACTTCCAATTTTGTAATGATACCTCATAATATAAAGCACCAGTAACAGTTTAGTAGTATTTATAAATTTATCCTATTAAGTATTAACCAAAAAAAGAAAAGTGTTTCCCACTTCCCTCCATTCCTAATCAGTCATCTATATCTCTTCATAAATTAATGATCCCGGTAATCATCATTATCCACTATCTCACCACTAAATGAGCTTTAACTGTTCTTAGATTGAGAATACTAGCACAAATTTGGGACTAGTCCACGTGGGTTGAACCGGAAAAATACATTGTCATCTCTATATATTTGGATTACTGAAATACTTCAAATTAAAAATAGAATTACTCGACTAAGGTCATTTAGAATCTCTATAGTTGGATGATTAAATTAGTTACGGGAAAAAAACACTTTATATATACACATATAGGGGTGTGCATTCGAATCGGTTTATCGATAATCGAATAGATTATTTATTATCGAAATCGAAAAATCAAAATCTAAAAGATCGAAACCTTATTGAAACAATAACGATAAGCATATGTACAAATCGATAATCGATAAGTAATTATCGATAAGGGTCAAAATCGAATCGACAAATCGAATGCACACCCCTAGACTGTAGACATTTGTAAATTAAGTAATTACCTATTTGTGTAGATTAATATAACATACAAAATGTATATATATTCCGCTACTATTTTGAAAGCGGCTATATAATATCATTTTTCCTAATCTATACCATTTCCTTTACCCTAAGTTCCTTACCCTACTATTTCCTCTACCACATTTAAGGAATGATAAAGATCAAGGGAATGAAGTTCAAATTAATGGAAAACGAAATTAGACGTGATGATGTATTTTGTTTTGTTTTATTTTTTTATACTGTTGTAGTGTTGGTGGCATACATTTGATCCCTTACTTTAGTTTTGTTGCATGTGCTTGTTGATACAATTTTTATGTTATAAATGGTGTTCGTTTTATTTTAGCTTCTTTTTGTCCATATAAATTAGGCGCGTTTATAGCATATACTTTCCGTGGAATCCCGCAAATTTTCTTATTGGTGTAATCGATAACTGAATCGATAAGCCCCCAAAATCGATAAATCAAAATTGAAAAAATCGAAACCTTATTGAAACGATAATGATAAGCATATGTACAAATCGATAATTGATAAGTAATTATCGATAAGGGTCAAAATTGAATCGATAAATCGAATGCGCACCTCTACACACATACATACATTTTGTATGTTAATATAAAAAATGTACAAATTTTATATATTGTTTAGCTACCGAATATAAATAATTTCTTGCACGAGCTAAAAGTGAAAAAAGTCCTTAAATTACTTCAACCTCAAAATAGAATTCCTCGCTACACTGTTAAAGTCGACAAATAACGTCATCAAGGGAACAATTTCAAACATCACATAATCCCAATGATATTTTTATCCTTGTTTTAGATAGATTTCTATTACACCCTCATTTGTTTCATAACTCTTAGGAAATGAGGGAAAATGTAGAGGAACATCATTTTTCAAGAATAGTAAGCTTTAGCATTAAAGCGGAGGAGAGTGAGTTCCATAATCTCTCGAGTTTTACCTGTTATCTTTGATCATCCCTCTATATAGCAACATCGTAACAATTCGACTTTTAGACAAGAGGGGTTGCTCTGATGGTAAGCAACCCCCACTTCCAATCGAGAGGTTGTGAGTTCGAGCCTCCCCAAAAGCAAGGTGGGAAGTTCTTGGAGGGAAGGATGTCGGGGTTCTATTTAGAAACAGCCTCTCTACCCAAGGGTAGGATAAGGTCTGCGTACCTAGTATCCTCCCCAGACCCCACTAAGTGAGATTATACTGGGTTGTTGTTATTGTAACAGTTCGGCTTTGGAGTTATTCCATCTATCAAAGAGTCTAATGCAAGATAAATCGAACATTCACTTGTCAATCTTATTGTTGTTTGGTACTGTTTGATTCAAGACGTAACTCAGGGGCAATAAGGCACACACCTAAATGCCTTGCTTACACTGAATCGCAAATTAAGCTATGCTGAGTTTCAGGGTTCAAGCGCGTCTTAAATGAGCCTTTGACAACACTGATTAATAACAATAAATTTTGAAGCAGGGAACTGAGCAGAGCACAACGTAGATCCTTCTTTATATAGTGCAGTATTTACATAAATTCTACAGCCTCAACTTCTGCAGAGTCACAGAGCCAACGACATTCTTCAATGCGCATAGAGTTACAGTTACAAGAGACATTTACATCAACCACTTCATAGACGTTTAGGAAGAGAATTATCCACACCAAACAATACTTGTGGCTTAATCAATTCTTGGATGTGTGGAGAATAATCAAAGAATTGGCTACATGTTGCATAGCAATAATATCACGACCTCATCAAAATTTGATGACTAACGATACACCCTTATAGCTTATTTTTGCTGCCTTCAATGCGCATATGCTACTGTATCATCAAACACCGACTTTCAGTGAACAATATCAAAATGACGGAATAGTTGAATCTCACACCTTGTTGCGTATACTTCAAGGTGTTGGAATTTGTCTGTAACACTGCTGTTCATAGTCTCCAGATCATTAGCACATGCAGCAGAAGCAGATTTACCATGTTCTATATGCTCCAAGAAGTCCATCACATGTGGGTCTGTCCACGGACATCCCCGTGGCGCTTCGGAACCTGCCACCCAGCCAAGATGGCCTCCTTTTGGGGTTACAATCAACAAACAGTTTGAGTTCTCCTGAGGGAACAACAAAAAATTAGCGGCAATCTATGCCTTCAAGCACAAAATAAGCTGCACATGCATTCATACAATCGAGAGTTGAGCTGGTCTCAAGGCTCAAATATCACGTGATAAAGTTCTTTATGCCACCAGGATAATGGCACTAAAACATTAATTACTAGGTAAAAGAACTTCAATTTAGCGTTTTAAACCCAAAATCAACTTATATTAGGAGTACAATTGTTTTAAGAGATGATTGATACAGGACTTCTTTAACATCCTAGGATCAAATGGACAATGCTAAGACTTTCACAAACAACAGAATGAGAAACTCGCAAGAAGAACAACAAACAAAAATAGTTTGGCAGAATAGCATATGCACATCCATAAACAATGAGAAAATATCAACAAATAAAATGGGATACGAGAATGAAGAACAGTGCACTACCTCAATATCTTTACGAGGGATTCCTCTGGATGGAGCAATTGGATCATTTGCAGCCTCCACAAATAAACAAGAGCAAGTTAAACTTCACATTTTTGTCTTAGTTAACACTTGCAGAATCCTAACAAGCACATCAAAAGAACTGGAGTGCTTTCATCTCCACCTTTCCTGCTCAGTCCCCACAACTTTTTCTTTGAATCGAAAGAAAACCCTAACACTAATGAGATTCTACTAAAGTTATTTGATATCTACAACCAACACCTGGTCTTTTCTATTATTAAGTTTTGATGGCAATATATACCATACTGACCAGAAATGAAGATCCACAGAGAACTGTGGAGAAAACTGTAGCGAAATTTCAAGTTGCAGATGTATAGCATCTAAATCATTCATGATTTATTCTTAAGAATTATCAGTGAAGATAGAAAAGCTACCACCTGAGATTCAAAAAGGCAAAACGCATTGTATTAATGAGATGGCATCACTTGTCGTACTTTTGACAGAGGACTGAATAAGATTAGTCCTTTTTAGATAGGTTGAGCAAGATGAATTATACATTGTTAATCCCTCTCTTTCCCCCTCATTTCTTTCTTTCGTTTCCTCCTTTTTGGGGAGAAGAGATGGAATATTGCTCTCTTGATCACAAAGAGATTAAAGATTATGCCATTGCAACCTCTAAACCAACTTGCCTCCGTGTCCAATAAAGATCCGGAAAGTCAAATTTGCCAAAATATGATTATCTATAATATATATCTTAGGGAGAGCAATAGTAGTTAGTGCAATGCTTTTTTCCTGAAACTGGTCCAATTACGTTGAATAAAAATCCTTCACATTTTATTAAGTGAAGTAATTCTTGATATTCAAATGAAAGGGGTGAAATGTCTTTAGATAACTAACCAACTCGCATAAAGCGCAACCGCAATGTTGGAAAGCATCCTACAAGAGATAACTACAAGGGTGTATTGTCTAAAGGAAACACAACGTATAATATTTATTCTCTCTCAGGTTTCAGCTTTTTTGCATGGAATTTTAACTTAAATTATATGATATGATAGTTCAGATTTTGCCAAAGGATGAGTGTGCTGACCATGATCCTAGATGTAAAAATGGCATCTGAAATACAATAAAAAACAAACAAAAAGGACACTGGATATGTAATATTTGGACTTTCTATATTTATTAGGGGGAAATATGTAATATGACTGGTGGAAGTGTTGTTATCTTGTTTTATCTGTTTCACTACCATCTTGGTACCAAATGAATAGAAGACTTCACTTAATCAAAAAAATAATAATTAACAAACAAAAAAAGGACATTGGATAGTTTTTGGCTAAAACAAGCTTACCTGGATACAAAGCAGAGGTGTACGGACATTTATAATGGAATTTGAGCTGCTTGAATTAGAATAGTAATCATCCAGAGACTTGAATCCAAATGAAACTGCAAATTTCAAAAGCAATTACTTATAAGTTGAGATGCAATGATGTATAACTTTTTCTTTCCTGCATACAAGCATAAACACCTCGTGTCAGTCCATCATCAAATTCTCTGACAGTTTTGGCATTGGCAGCTAATGATATATTAAATTCGCCTTCCATGTCTTCAAACAGTAGAGCATGCCTATAATCAAGAGATCCAGTAAAAAGAGGTATAAGGTACCCT
Organism: Nicotiana benthamiana; assembly: GCA_034376525.1. Taxonomy (NCBI): domain Eukaryota; kingdom Viridiplantae; phylum Streptophyta; class Magnoliopsida; order Solanales; family Solanaceae; genus Nicotiana; species Nicotiana benthamiana. Next base: position 178,856,660 of record CM067339.1, read on the forward strand.
GAGGAAAAGGGGAAAAACTGAATTACACATTTACTTTTTAAAAATTTTGCGGAGAGAATTCACTAGAGCTCTGTCATAAACATTGTTAAAGCCCTTATGGAAGTCTTCATCTGCTATGACCAAATTGAAAGGGTTGCACAAGGAAACAGCACCGGAGAGAAGACAAGAATGAGACTCCTGCAAAGGAACGATAAAATATGAGAGATGGGCAATATATGGAGTCATTCCTTTGATTATTAAGAGTTAAGGGATTTATCATTCAAAGGGAAGAAGAATATAAATTCTATTTTACTTGTTGGAATTGAATTTGAATAAAGAATTAATAGAAGATGAAATTGAAGGGTAACAGAGACCAAGATAACAACTCCAGGGAATGCCCGCATACACATGACAATCAGTTGGGTGCCCCCTTCTTTATTGTGTCTAATTAAATTGGCAATAGATGCATCATTAAACAAACAAAATTAGAGAACAGAATCCTTAAACTAAGAGTTCAAGCACTGCATCCACTCCTACTTTATTTTCATCATTTGCCTATAGATGGAAATGATGGACATGAAATGGGTTTATTACAGAATAAAAGTTTATTACCTTTGAAAATACAAATAGTGCAAGTGTGCAACTGATAGGCAATATTGTTTGAGACAAATACAGCAGCTGGTACTCAACTTATTTTCCCCAAAAAGTTGTTCAAATTTGATCTTCAAACAAAAGGCACAATGTTGATCCAAGACAAATGAATGGGGACAGCAGTGCTAAATCACCTAAGGTAGCTGATTATATAACCAGCTACAGAGATTACATCATAACATTTTATTATTTTAAAAACAAGCACAAGTATGATTTATTGCCGACTTCCCTTCTGCAGATGTTGCTTGTAGGGTGTCTCAGAGATAACTTTCAATATGATAATTACAAAAAATAGATAATAAGGAATTAAAAAGAATTGAAAAGGAAAAAATATTCCAGTTCAATGAGTGCTCCTTTATTTGAGAGGGTAATACATGCTACCAAAATACCCCCTTCTAGTTAGTTTTCTTAATCAGCAAGATGAACTTCTTCTTTATGTTGACTTAAATCAGGATTCAGTGGAATCATCTCAATAACTTGGCGACAGAGCTGATATTTGGGCAGATCGCATATAATTTGAACTGTCGAACTACTCAAAACGCATGGAGAAGATACAAGGATTTTGGGTGTTCAGACAGAGAAGAAGCATGAAGAATCGTCGTGAGGAAAATAAGCCATATCGATGAAAACATAGAACACCATTGCTAAGCACCCAAGGGTGTGGCTAGAGGGAACACCATTACTAGATGCTGGGGCGGAGTTAGAAATTGAAGTTTATGGGTTTTGAACTTGCAACCGAACCCATAGCTCATTAGTTACTGGGTTCACAATTGAGTATTTACACATACTTAATGGGTTTTCTAATACAAATCCAAGGTTTAAACAAAAGTTACTGGGTTCGTCCGAACTAGTACATAGCACTCTCCCTCCGCTCCTGACTAGATGTATCTGGATGGTCTTATTATCCAAAGCTTAAAAACTCCAATTCCACTGACAAACATCCAGCCATACTGAACCACCAGCAATAGTTGAGAAAAAGAAGACTGGAAAACATCTGAACATTCTTCTTAAGTATACTCTATGGTGTTGTTATGCTAGCATTAACACACAGAGTCTTCACCTTTTCTCGATGAACTGTATGATGTTAGCCAGATTACTAATACTTAGCAGAAGTACAGTACAACAACAACAACAACAACAACAACCACCCGGTATAATCCCACTTAGCGGGGTCTGGGGAGGGTAGTATGTACGCAGACCTTACCCCTACCCTGGGGTAGAGAGGCTATTTCCAAATAGACCCCCGGCATCCTTCCCTCCAAGACTTCTCACCTTGCTCTTGGGGAGACTCGGACTCACAACCTCTCGGTTGGAAGTGGGGGTTGCTTACCATCAGAGCAACCCCTCTTGTCTAAGCAGAAGTACAGTACTGAATTGAAATATGCCAACAAGTTCGCCATAGCATCATACCAGACTTAAATTCTCTAAAACAGCTCGTACATAGATGCATGGTAGATCAGTACAAGGACAAAATGGAGGAGGAAGACTGATAAGCACAAATTGAATTAATTGAGTTACCTGTCCCAGATAGCGAACTAGAATATTTGCTCCAAGAGACCAGCCTATTGCATATAAATTTGCCTCTGGATAGCGATTGCTGACATGTGCCACCACTTCATATATATCACCAAGAAATGAAGCTGAATAGAACTGCATGAATTAGCTCATCAATGAAGACGAACAGAAAAAATTTAACATGTTAAAGATGATTGGATTTTGACTTTACCTCAAAGATGAAGGATAAATTTTTGAAATAATATGTTGCATCCTAATTAGATCGATTCATGACCAGTTGTATCTTTCATCTCAACAGATTGTCAAGCTAAAAAGATTTAGAATACTTTCAACCGGTACCATTTGAGAGATTAAGCAGATCATGTTTGGGAATAATGGAGTTAATTATCTGAATATTCAATAAGTTCAATGAGGAGCTATAATGATAAGCAGACTTTAGAAAGTCTACTACATACATCAAGAACTATGGAGTACATAAATCATTCTAATGCCTAAAATGGCAATAGATATTGATTTTCTACTTTCCCTAGGTATTACCTCCACTAAAATTGTTGAGCTTCAACATAAAGCTATACCTGAAACTCTAGTATAAGTCATATTGTGAGTTTGAACATGCATAGATGGAGAAAAATGTCTAGACTGTTATCATCTCTTGCGTCTTCCCCTCCCTTATCCCTGATATCCACTCTAATTTCCTGAAAAAATATCTGCATTGAAATCTCAAATTTCTAAAGGATATTCACTGTATCCTTGAAGGTCTGATCAATCATAAGTTCTTTCCTTCTTGGACAATCACGTCCTTTTTTGTTTAAATTATATACCATCATGGCATGCATCCACTGCCTGTAATTAGATTTCAACTGGGCGAGGATATGTAATTTAAGTGGACACCAGACTGTAAAGATCTTCACATGAAGGTCTTGGACAACTTTTGAGAACCATTACTCAGGACACTTCATGCTCAACTTACCCTTTCTTCTCAACTAATTGAAGCTTGCATTTTGTTTCCCCTGTTATACAGGTAAAGTATTGAAGTAAAAGAAGGGACAAATCTTCATTGTTGAGCCATAGGGTAAACTGAAACCTTTGTTTGACCGTTATTCTACTTGTTTTCGTTCACGCTGCATCAAACCGTTTTTGACATCTGTTGGTGAAAGAGACTGGATCATGTCAAGCCAGTGTTGTGAAAAGCAAAGCACCCGCTTCAGTGCTTAAAGCGCGAAGTGAGACCTTGAGCGCTTCTATGATGTGAAGCGTAGTAGGTTGAATAAAGCAAGCGCTTCTGCGAAAAAAGCGAGAAGTGTAATAGCAACAGTAGCAAGCGCTTCTGCATATTAAGGGCTGCCAATGTTAAAATTTAAAAAGATCATCAAGTTCAAGCCCAGGTATGTGATTTCTTCCTTCCCTCCTTCTTTTTCTTTCACTGTTTCACTCCCAAAATAGCAGTGAAATGCTGGCAAATTTTTTTTTCCCTTCAGCTTTTCCTTTTCTCATTCTCCTCTTCTTCTTCTTCTTCTTCTTTCACTGTTTCAGTGATAAATTGCAGCCAAATGCTGCCCGATTTTTTTTGTTTCAGTTACTGCCATTTTTTTCATTTCATTTAATCTTGTAGAGGAATAGGATGCTCATTTTGTGCTTTAATTGATGCTACTCTTTAGTTTTTATATTGAAGTATTGAACATTTGCTTACACATGTGTTGTCTATACAGTATTTATTTTAATTCTTTTTTTTTTAATTCCGATTCACTTCAAAAAAGCGAGTGCTTCGCTTCTCGCGTTAAGCGAAAAGAGGCTTGTCGCTTTTCCTCATTTCACGCTCTTCACTACAGTATCTCAAGCAAGGGGAACCAACAACAACAGCAACAACAACCCAGTATAATCCTACTTAGTGTGGTCTGGGGAGGGTAGTGGACGCAGACCTTACCCCTACTCTGGGGTAGAGAGGCTGTTTCCAAATAGACCTCATCCTTCCTTCCAAGAACTTCCCACCTTGCTCTTGGGGAGACTCGAACTCACAACCTCTTGATTGGAAGTGGACGTTGCTTACCATCAAAGCAACCCCTCTTGTCCAAGGGGAACCAACATATCTTTGTAGAAAAATTTTCAAGCCCTTCTGAAGTGGAAAATCCAACTGAAAGAGTATTAGCATTAAAAAAATATATAATCAACTTAAACCAGATTAATTGAAAATTAATCCACTGGACGGAGAAACTTATACTTGGGTCATAAAGATCATTCTTTTAGCAAGCATATGAAAATCACATAAAACAAAAGGCATCAATGCCCTGATGCCAGAAAAGGAAAAAAGAGCAAAAAGGGCAGTCACACAGATAATCGTTCTACTTGTTAGATTTCTCCAGATACGTCTGCTTTTCTTCTTCAGTCATGAAAGCAGTGAGGGGAAAAGACTTTCCAATTCCTACAGGAGTCTTGAAGTAAACTGTATTCTGAGAAGGATCCTCAATGCTCATCTCAACTATTGGCACCCACAGAAATAACTGCTTACTCTTAATTCCAGTCATTTTCTTCATCCTGTTTTTCTGCACGTAGGCAGTGACCTCGGTTGCATAGCTAACTAGAGTTTTTGTTGCGACGAAGTAATGCTCATATGGAGCCTTTTGTTTCATCCACACAAATCCAGTTTCGTGAACATAACCACATTCTTCAAGGTCTTTAAGAGGAAGGGTGCCCTGCGGAAATCCCAACTCTTTCAGGAGCTCAAGAGAATTGCTATAGGACTCTTTGGCTCCATAAACAATTTCTGCTCCTGCACGCTCATCTTGGCATGATTTTTTATCAATACCCATTTTGAAGTGGTATAAGATCAAAAAGCTGTGTATTGTAAGGCAGCAATTTAGGTTATGGTATATTGCTTAAATAGACACAGAGCAGGAAGGACAGATTAAGGAAAAAGCAAGGTTGTTGGCTGGAAATTGCACAGAAGGGATCAAGTTGATAGTGTTGTTTGCCTAACCATTTGACCAAAAAAATTCCAAAAGACTGGAGTCAATGGACAGCACAAAAGCAATCAACTGTCCCCAACAAACACTTCAAGCTGCCAATTCCCATTAGCCACATTAACGAAACCATACCATTTTCTTTCCTTAACCTAAAAGTCTAAATAACAGATATAAACATTCGCCAAACTCCACCATAAATCACATCAAAACTAATACTATCAGCAGGGAGGAAATTAAAGACCAAATCTTGATTGATATATCAATCAACCAAAGTAATTAAAGACCATAATGAGAGAGTACTTGGGGAGTAGTGACAGGACTATCTCCACAGCCTCTGCTATTGAACACCACAACTCTCCAACCTCTACTTCGAGCTCTCATCAGCATATGCCTCACATATGAGTCATCGCTTCCCCCAGTCAGACCTGGCTGCAATTACCCCCGTTAGTACACTTCCAATTCGTTATGGGCACCCTTACTTTTAGCATCATGAATCAATAAGCAGTGGGTGCAGATGTAGTACACTTTCCTTTTTAATATGTTGTTTCAAAAAGAATGACATTTTTCTATATTTAGAAAAAATTTAACTGAAAAAATCCCATTTTAAGCTTAATGGCATGATTTAAGGATAGAGTAAAATTCACAAGCTTTTAAAGTACATATATGGCACAAACAAAACTCTACTCATGAGCATCAATGGTTTCGAATTTTTTATAAATGTTTAATTTTTTGAAAATTTTTTACTGCATATATAGGTTGTGCCCAATTAGCAATAGAAAGAAGACGCACAAGCAAAATGAGCAGCGGAGAATCGGCAGGTAAACGGCGATCGTCGCCGGAGACCCAATCGAGAGCGACGGAACCATCATCCTTAGTCCGAAGACACTCTCGCCGGAGACGAACGTCAGGAACGGACCTAAAAAAAGCTGCAAAAATAGTCTCTATATGCCGATTCGAAGCGACGATAGGATAAGAATTGTAGAGATTATCAAGTGATGTAAATGCAGGGAGAAATTTCTCTCGAGCTCCGCCGATGACTTCTAATGATGGATGGGGAATTCTGGCGGCTGACATTGTGGTGACGTGGCACGGAGGGGAGGAATTAGAGAGGTATTTGAGGTGGCGGGAGGAGGAGGAGAAATGGGTGGCTGAGCCTAAGGTGGCTCTAGGCATTGGTTGGTGGGAACTGTATGTGTGTCCCCACTGATCGTTGCTCTTTTAACTTTGTAGAATTTTATGCGAGGTGTGGCAGTTAAATGGGCTTGTGAATCTGGTGTTTGGGATATTGTAAATATTTGTTATTATAAAATATAGGGATTTTTACCTAAACATCTAATATCGCAAACCTTATTACTAATATTGTGCCTTGTTTGGTTATTACCCTCATATCCCATGTTTTTGTTACATAATATATTCCAAACGGAATATTTGCTAATTTCCCATCCAAAAATAACGCAGATAATTTAGGTAGAAAATAGATTCTTAATAAAGTGTAGCCTAAAATAACGCCTATCTTAATGGCTTCTAATTAATCCCACATTGATGTATCCTCATAATTCTTAGGCTATTCTCAACCGCAAGATATATTGCATTTTTTGTGTTATCTTGGTCTATTTTTTCGTCCAAAACAGTTACGCCTTCCTTCTTCTCTTCTTTCTGTTTCTTCATCTTTTCTTGTTTCTTCATCTTTTCTTGTTTTTGTTTATGCACATTAGTAGCTCTATTATCGATCTGGAAGCCCTATTTTTTAGGGGCATTTTTACATTTTTATATCACATAAGAAATTTTTTGTAGTCAATATTTTTTTAATATAAATTATTGTTTAATTATAATATAAATATAATATTTTATAGATACTCTTAAAAATAATATAACTTTATACAATACTTAAACTGATTTGTAGTTTATTTATATTTTTTTTGAAGAAATTTTGTAGGTCAAGAGAAAATTTTGTAGTCAATATTTTTTTTCAACATAGATTGTTGTTTAATTGTAGTATTAGTAATTTTGTAGATACCCTTAAAAACAATACAGCTTTATACAATACTAAAACTGATTTTGTAGTTTATTTCTAGAAATTTTGTAGATGAATAGAAAATTTTGTTGTTAACATTTTTTTTCAACATAGATCGTAGTTTAATATATTCTTGTTTGGTGCAGGAAAAAAAAACAAAAAAAGTAGTAGATGTTGAAGTTGTTTCCAGAGAGTTTTAAAAATGTAGACAATTGTAGTTAAATGTAGTTAATGTTTTATGAAGTATTTCCAGAGAGTTTTAAAAATGTAGATAATTGTAGTTAAATGTAGTTATGAAGTATTTCCAGAGAGTTTTAAAAATGTAGATAATTGTAGTTAAATGTAGTTAAATGTAGTTATGAAGTATTTCCAAAGAGTTTTAAAATGTAGATAATTGTAGTTAAATGTAGTTAAATGTAGTTATGAAGTATTTCCAGAGAGTTTTAAAAATGTAGATAATTGTAGTTAATAGTAGTTAACGTTTATATGCCGTTTGTTTGTAGCTGATTTGTAGTTAACTGATTGTTGCTAACATAGTTAACTTATTGACACCTTATTATTTTCTTTTTGATCTTGAATTGTAGGTGAGAGCTTCACAACATATTTTAGTTATTCCAAATTATTGAAATTTGATGTGTAACTGTAATACGTTTTGACGATAATAAAGAAGTTTACTAATATACTTGAGTAATGTAAACTGTTTGCTTATTGTAGTTATAATGTACTGTAAGTGATTTCGAAATGTGTTATCGAATAATAGGTAAAGACAAAATGTTGTAGATAAAGAAAAAACATTGTAGTTAATTTCCATGAAATCTAAGCAATTAATTACAATATTTGTAGTTATATGAACTTTGTATTGTAGGTAATTGTAGTTACCTTTAAAAATGTTATCATTATCAATAGAGTTAAATTCTATACAGAAGATTGATAGTAAATATCCAAAACATTTACCGTTAAAGCTCCTCAACTATTAATCCACTTAATTCATGAAAATAATATTCAATTGAAATGTATCTTTGTAGTTGAGGGATAAGTTCTACCTACACACTATAAATACTAATAATAATAACAATTAAACCTCAAATCCTAACAATTTGGAATAATTATATGTATTTTCAATGTCCATATCGCTTCGTTTAAATTCATTAATTTAACACACAAAAAACAACAGAAAATCATTTCTTTTAATTCAAAAGTATAAAAAATTAAAAAGTTCTAATGTTTTTACACAAATTAGAGCCAGTTCTCCTCCCTCTCACTTCCAACCTGCCACAAAGCAAATGAAGAAAAGAAGGAGAAATTTTGATATCGCCTAATAAGAATTAGCAAGCTTGATAATTAATAAGATAATTAATAAGGTTAAAAATCTGTTGGAAGAAAGAGAAAAAAGTGGGGAAAGAAAATATGGAAATATTTTGTTCCACAAATAAAGCCCCTAACAATTTGGAATAATTAGATCAGATACATATCATTAACAACAGTTAGTTGACACCGTAACGTTAAATAATGAAAAGAGAAGAGCTACATGGTGAAAATAATAGAAGTGTAGTACTCTAAGTATCAATTTCTCAGGAGAGGGCTTAAAGAGGAGCTGAAAATTTAAGTAGTCAAATTTAAAAACGAAGATGTTGGATTATTTCTACTCAAACTGAGGAGGAAAAATGGTTTGAGAACGTGTAAAAAAAATAAATATGAAAAGGTTCCACAAATCAAGCCTCTAATTAATAGTTTGAAAAGATTTTGTTCCACAAATCAAGCAAATAATTAATGAGTTGATCATTAACCTTAAATATAATTTTGGTACATAAATTAAAAGGTGGTATACTTAAATGTAATAAACACAAACCTTAAACATGGGTGGTTATAAGGTTTGCTATATGGGATGTATATGTAAAAATCCCTAAAATATATTAGATATATTTAAATTACTATATTTATGAATACAGTAGCATAAATAGGTATAAATGAGGGAAGTACAGTTGTTGTATTCGAATGTATTCCGACTGCATTCTTGACGTGAAACATGGAATTACAGTTAGACATGTAATTGTATTCGACTATATCACGGTATGAAACAGGGGATTATACTATTTTAAAACGGAAAGTGAACCAATTAACATAATAGACTCCTAATATAACTCAACAAACTCAATTATAACACATAAATTTAGTATTTCCTTGTATAAAAAATATTCTCAGCCCAAAAATACCCCAAAAACATAGCAATCTTAAAAAAATTATATAATACAGATGAATACATAAATTATATTAATTAAAAATATATATGAATACATTCATGGCATATAGAGAGACAGTGAATACAATGAAATACATATAATACAGCGGGATACATTGAATACAATTAAAAAAATGCAGTGAATACAATAATACATGAGATACAACGAGATACATTGAATTACAATGAAAAAAACAACGAATACAATAAAATACATAAAAATGCAGCATGATACGTTAAAAATACATTAAAATATATTAACAGAAAATCAAGTTGCTCAAACCCAAACCTCTTCGTATTTGTTCAAGAACAAATCCTAATTTCCGGCTAATCTCATCCTCCCCACCTCTACCAACACCCTTTTCTTTAAACACATTACTACTCTCATCTTGTTCTTGTTTAGCCTAAGACCCATTATCAAGAAACTGTGTTTGTATACCATCAGCACTTTCTATGTCTTCATTGAACAATGATTGATCAGTTTTAGAAAAAAGTTTCCACAAATGAGAAGATGATGGCTCTGAATCTTTGCTGTTGTTATTGTTACCTGTGGAGACGAAATGGAAGTTGTTGGGGAAGAAACATGGCTTGAGAATGGAAAAAGAGGGTATAGTGGAAATGAGTTTAGGGTTTAAGAAGTGGGTTTTGGAATGAAGCAGGATTAACAGTAGGAGGTATGAGGATTTGGAGATGAAACGAGAGAGCATTGTAGAGACTTGATGAACAGAAACAGAGGAAGATCGTGGCGAGCGGAGTCCTCAATTGTGTTTTCAGGGAACAGGGAAGAAAATGACATGTATCAAAATAGAGAGATAAAGAAAATAATATAATTGAATAACATATTTAGTGACTTTGGGATTGGAGGTAACCAAAATTAGATATTTTGTTGTAAACATTAAAAGGTATCTCTAGAATATAATTTTTTAAATGGTATGTATTTAAAATAAATAAGATGTTAACCTTTGCTATATGAGGTAAATTTGTTTTTTTATTAGGCCGAATCCAGCCAACCGACATTTCTTTCCTTCCTCCTTGGTTTTATGTAAAAATATTATGGGATAGTCAGTTTTTTGATTGGTCATTCAAAAATAGTAAGCATTTACAAAGTCATTGAAAATTAACACTAGTTTGTTGTAACACGAAAACTTCCAGCACAATATACTGCAGATTAGTGCGCCTATGTATGAACTTACAGCGTATTAAGCTTGAACTCTAACACGCAGAAAGTTCTAGCATGATATACTGGAGATTGGAGTATCTGTACATGAACTTCCAACATATTATGCTAGACAAATATATTATATTGGAACTACAGTATATTATACTGGAAGTTCAGTATATTATATTGGAATTAGTTCTAGTATATTATACTGAAGTATCTTCCGTTTTTTAACAATATTTTCGTTCAAATTTATTATTACATTAAAAGTAGCTAAATTTTAATTGTTTTTGAAACTGAGACTATTTTTGAATGACCACTTGTAAAATTTCTCCTTGGTTTTCCTTGAGCTTTTTAACATGGACTCTAAAAACTTTGTTTTGCAAATGATTTTAAAAATAATAGAAGTATTATCACTTTTAGCCTGTGTGAGAAACTATTTACATGCGGTAATCGAAAAAATATATAAAATTTGTATAATTCTTGTATCAAAGAATATACAAGTTTTGTATATTTTTCTGCTATTATTTTTATAGCGGCTATATAATGTCATTTTTCCAAAATAATATTAGGCAAGTATTAAATCATGTGATAAAATTATACATTAAAATGATTTCCTGATACTTTAGTTAATGGTATCTTGCAAATATAAGATCTAAAATGGGAGAAAATAAATAAGCAAGTAAATAAATATTATAAGAGCCAAAAACAATAAACTAAAGTTATATCTACTTATCATTCAAAAATTCAAGTAATATGATGCTAATGTGATACTTTATCTAAAAATATTTCTAAATAATAACATTCTTTTACAAAAAATGTAAATATGTATACTATTTTTAAGGATTTTAAAATATCATTACATGTTTTCTATCAATTAACCGTTTAAAAAAAAATAATTTATTCTTCTTTTAGGGTCGATAGGCATTTATCAAAATGTTATCGTTAAAATTGAATTATGCTTTAAGGTTCATTTTGTTATGAAATAGAAGATTCTTACACTTCTATTTAAGGTGAATGTCTTTAATGTATTTAATTAGAGAGATTTTAGAGTCCTATTATTGGTAGCAAGATCTTCCTCCTCCCTATAAATAGAGGTGCTCTCTACCATTGTAATTCACCCCTCTCAACTCAATAAGAAGAACTCTCTCTACTCTTCTCTCTATTGCTATTGTTCTTGTCTTTTGCTTTAGTTTATAACACGTTATCAGCACGAGACTCTACCGTCTCAAGTATCATTCTCGAAAATCCAAGGTATTTTCCCTCTTCCCAATTTAATTTTTCGAGTATGTCTGACATTATGAAAAGAAAGTTCGTTGCCCTTGAAATTTCGGGCAAGAACTATATGACATGGGTGTTGGATGCTGAAATCCACCTAGATGCTATGGGTCTCGGAGACACCCTCAAAGATAAAGAAAAAGCATCCACCCAAGATTGTGCGAAGGCCTTGATTTTCTTGCGCCACCACCTTGACGAAGGTTTGAAGATTGAATATCTCACCGTCAAGGATCCACTCGTTTTGTGGAACAGCTTAAAGGAGAGATATGACAACCTGAAGTTGGTCACTCTGCCACAAGCACGATATGATTGGGCCCATCTGAGGCTACAGGACTTTAAGTCCGTTTCTGAATATAATTCTGCTATGTTCAGAATTACTTCTAAACTGAAGCTATGTGGAGATAACATCTCCGATTGCGATATGCTTGAGAAAACGTTTACAACGTTTCATGCCTCCAATATGGTACTGCAACAACAGTACCGAGAGAAAGGCTTTACGAAGTACTCTGAACTGATTTCTCTCTTACTAGTGGCTGAGCGAAATAATGATCTGCTCATGAGAAATCACGAAAATAGACCAACTGGGTCTACACCACTGCCTGAAGCAGATATGGTGCACTCGCATTATGCCAAACATAAAAGGGACCATGATCACGGTCATAAACGGGGTCAAAGCCAAGGACGTGGACAAGGAAGAAATTCCAAAGAAGTCCGTCACCCCCCAAAGAGAGATAACCACCAAAAGCAGAAACGGGGTCCAGAAGATCCTAAGGCAAATAGTTCAGAAACTATATGTTATCGTTGCGGTGGAAATGGGCACTGGTCTAGGACTTGCCGTATACCAAGACACTTGGTTGACCTTTATCAAGCATCTCGAAAGAGAAAACGCCCTGAAACAAATTTTGTCTCTGACGACAACTTTGACTTCACCCACCTGGATGTGGCAGACTTCTTTGAGCAACCCGAGGGAAAGATAGACCACCTAATCGGTGACGGAACCGTGATGAAAGAAGATGGAGCTGTTTGATTCTACTTGTATTAGTCAATGAATAGATTAATAGTCATTAGCATTAGCTCGTATTAGTTAGTTCATAAAGCAATGTTAGCAGTAGTTCTTTAGAATATCTTCAATATGTTCAAATATCAATAAAACTTTTATTTTCCAGTGGGGGTAATCGACTAGCCTGAAAAACTAGTCGATTATCAACTATTTTCGCATTAAAGTTGAAAAACAATTGATCAACAATCGATTGTCTTTGGCTAACAATCGATTGTCTTGAAACAGTGTGTTCTGGAATTTTTCAAAAATAGCCAACAATCGATTGTCTTTGTCTAACAATCGATTGTCTTGAAACAGTGAGGTCTGGAATTTTTCAAAAATAACAAATAATCGATTGTGTGTGTTTAACAATCGATTGTCTATGTTCCAACAATCGATTGTGTGTTTAATAATCGATTATCTTATGAAAAACGCTGAAATTTTCAAACTGCATAGTAATTGATTATGGACAACATATCTGATTTTGTTAGTCAACTGTTAGTAGCAGATTTTGAAAATATTATGTGACACAAAAGGATTGAACTTGTTTATTCTTATGTTCGTGTATCTCCTTTTTTGTATGTCAAACTATGGGAAAGCAAAATGGATATCTCACAAAGCGAACTTGGATCAACATCCAACTGTAAAAGTATTTGCCTAGTTGATTCATGTACTACACATACAATACTCAAAGAAAGGAAGTATTTCTCTCAACTGAATATGTGTAAGGCAAACATTACTACAATCTCTGGAAGTAGTAAAATGATTGAAGGCTCCGGAAGAGCTATTGTAACTCTGCCCAAGGGCACGATGTTAATCATAGAGAATGCAATGTTCTCCTCCAAGTCTATGAGAAACTTGTTGAGCTTTAAAGATGTACGCCGGAATGGCTACAATATTGAGACAATGGATGAAGATAATCTTGAATATCTCGTCCTCACTTCAAAGAATGTCTCCGGCCAAAAGAGGGTTATTGAGAAATTCCCGTCTTTATCTTGTGGCCTGTATTGGACAAGAATTAGTGCAATTGAGGCACATTCAACAGTAAATCTAAAGAATACTGAGTCCAATACATTTGTACTTTGGCATGATCGACTGGGTCACCCAGGATCAACCATGATGAGACGGATTATAGAAAGCTCATATGGGCATCCGTTAAAGAATTTCAAAATTCTCTCAAGTAATGAATATCCTTGCACTTCGTGTTATCAAGGCAAGCTGATTATCAGACCATCCCCAACAAAGGTTGGGACTGAGTCACCCCAGTTTCTGGAACGTATACAAGGGGACATTTGTGGACCTATTCACCCACCTAGTGGGTCGTTTAGGTATTTCATGGTCTTGATAGACGCATCCTGTAGATGGTCTCATGTGTGCCTGTTGTCATCTCGCAACCTGGCGTTTGCGAAGTTAATGGCACAAATCATTCGGCTACGAGCACACTTTCCAGATAATCCAATCAAGTCCATTAGACTGGATAATGCTGCTGAGTTTACATCCCAAGCATTTAATGATTATTGCTTATCAATCGGGATAAAAGTTGAACATTCTGTAGCCCATGTTCACACTCAGAACGGTCTTGCAGAATCGTTAATTAAGCGCTTGCAGTTGATTGCAAGGCCATTACTGATGAGAACGAGGCTGCCCACTTCAGTGTGGGGTCATGCCATATTGCATGCAGCAATGCTAATTCGTCTCAGGCCGACGAATTACCACAAGTATTCTCCGTTGCAATTGGTTTTGGGTCATGAACCCGATATATCCCATTTAAGGATATTTGGATGTGCCGTATATGTGCCTGTAGCACCGCCATCCCGCACCAAAATGGGTGCGCAAAGAAGGTTAGGAATATATGTTGGGTTTGATTCGCCCTCCATCATTCGCTACCTTGAAACATTGACAGGCGACCTGTTTACTGCACGATTTGCAGACTGTCGATTTGATGAAACACTTTTCCCAAAATTAGGGGGAGAAGTTGGTGAAACCAAACGGGAAATTTTGTGGAAAAATGAATCATTATCTCATCTTGATCCACATACCTCTACTTGTGAGAAAGAGGTACAAAAGATTATCCATTTGCAAAGAATAGCAAATCAAATGCCTGACGCATTTACGGACTTGAAGAGGATAACGAAATCCCACATTCCTGCGGAAAATGTTCCGATCCGTATTGAAGTCCCTATTGGACAATTATCTAGTGCCATATCCAATGAGTCAAATGCACGCCAGAAGCGTGGCAGACCATTAGGTTCCAAAGATCGAAATCCTAGAAAGAGGAAAAAGAACGATCTAAATGACACTATGAAAGAATCACATGAGGACGCTCATGATTTGATTAATTCCGAGATTCACAAAGAATCTATTGAGCCTGAAGCTCTTGAAAATACGGAACTACTCCCAAATCCAATTAATATTGAGGCAAATATTAATCGAGTGGATGTTGTGGTAGATAATGTATTTGCCTATAATGTAGCATCTAACATTATGAAAGAGTGTGAGGATCTCGAACCTCAATCTGTGAAAGAATGTCGAGAAAGACATGATTGGCCAAAATGGCAAGTAGCAATTCAATCTGAATTGAATTCGCTGGCAAAACGTGAAGTTTTTGGCCCTATAGTTGAAACACCTAATGGTGTTAAGCCCGTTGGCTACAAGTGGGTCTTTGTACGCAAACGAAATGAGAAAAATGAAGTACAAAGATACAAAGCACGACTTGTTGCACAAGGTTTTTCCCAAAGGCCTGGTGTCGATTATGAAGAGACATATTCGCCTGTAATGGATGCGATAACCTTTCGTTATCTCATAAGTTTTGCTGTCCATGAGAAGCTGGACATGCACTTAATGGATGTCGTTACTGCCTATCTTTATGGCTCACTTGATAACGACATATACATGAGAATTCCCGATGGACTCAAGGTGCCAAATGCGCACAATTCCAAATCTCGGGAAATGTTTTCAATCAAATTGCAAAGGTCCTTGTATGGTCTAAAGCAATCAGGACGAATGTGGTATAATCGTCTAAGTGAGTACTTGTTGAAAGAAGGCTATATAAATGATGCCATTTGCCCATGTGTGTTTATAAAGAAAACAACATCGGGATTTGTTGTACTTGCCGTATATGTTGATGACATAAACCTTATTGGAACCCCTGAAGAACTCCAAAAGGCAATTGATTATCTAAAGGATGAATTCGAGATGAAAGATCTCGGGAAGACTAAACTATGTCTTGGTTTGCAAATTGAATATTTGGCAAACGGAATTTTTGTTCATCAATCTACCTATACAGAAAAGGTATTGAAACGGTTTTATATGGATGACGCACATCCGTTAAGTACACCGATGGTTGTTCGTTCACTTGAAGTGAACAAAGATCCATTCCGACCTAAAGAACGGAATGAAGAGATACTTGGTCCTGAAGTACCATATCTTAGCGCAATTGGCGCATTGATGTATCTTGCAAATACTACAAGGCCTGACATTTCTTTTTCAGTTAATGTCTTAGCAAGATTTAGCTCAGCTCCTACGAGGAGACATTGGAATGGGATCAAACACATATTGCGGTACCTAAAGGGGACTACCGATTTGGGCCTATTTTATGGAAAGAATTGCAGCCCGGATCTTGTTGGTTATGCTGATGCTGGATATTTGTCTGACCCACACAAGGCTCGGTCTCAAACGGGTTATGTGTTTACCTGTGGAGAAACCGCCATATCTTGGCGATCGACTAAGCAATCAATTGTGGCTACTTCATCTAATCATGCCGAGATAATTGCTATTCATGAAGCAAGTCGGGAGTGTGTGTGGCTAAGGTCGATAATACATCATATCCAAGACAAATATGGTTTGAAGTGTGATAAATTACCCACAACTTTGTATGAAGACAATGCAGCATGTATAGCTCAATTGAAGGGAGGATTCATAAAAGGAGATAGAACGAAGCATATTTCACCAAAGTTATTCTTCACACATGATCTTCAAAAGAATGGTGATATCAATGTTCAACAGATTCGTTCAAGCGACAATATGGCTGATTTGTTCACAAAATCTCTACCAAAGTCAACCTTCAAGAAGCTAGTTCACAAGATCGGAATGCGAAGACTTAAGGACATAAATTGATGTTCTTATCAGGGGGAGTTAATGCGCGTTGCACTCTTTTTCCCTTACAAGGTTTTGTCCCACTGGGTTTTCCTTGCAAGGTTTTTAACGAGGCAACAAATAGGCGCATATTCAAACATGTGTACTCTTTCCTTACTTTAATTTTTCCCATTGGGTTTTGTTTTAAGGTTTTAACGAGGCACATCATTGAATAGACATTCAAGGGGGAGTGTTATGAAATAGAAGATTCTTACACTTCTATTTAAGGTGAATGTCTTTAATGTATTTAATTAGAGAGATTTTAGAGTCCTATTATTGGTAGCAAGATCTTCCTCCTCCCTATAAATAGAGGTGCTCTCTACCATTGTAATTCACCCCTCTCAACTCAATAAGAAGAAC
Source organism: Nicotiana benthamiana (assembly GCA_034376525.1). Taxonomy (NCBI): domain Eukaryota; kingdom Viridiplantae; phylum Streptophyta; class Magnoliopsida; order Solanales; family Solanaceae; genus Nicotiana; species Nicotiana benthamiana. The sequence goes on from CM067339.1 coordinate 178,873,988, forward strand.
TCTCTCTACTCTTATCTCTATTGCTATTGTTCTTGTCTTTTGCTTTAGTTTATAACACATTTGCCAATTACTCCATATATTATTCCCCTCCCTCTAAAGTATTGTAAACTAGTTTTAAACCCAAAAGTCTCCAGCTTTGCTGATTTTTCCCAACCACTATCTGGTTTATGATTTAGTAGTCCTTACAGGTTGATTAAAAAACAATTCCCTGTCACATGTACTTCGCCATTAGCTCGTAGCTTCACACTCAAACATTACTTTCGCCATTGCTAACTCCTACCTCTCTCCTTCATCCCCATGTCCTCAACCGCCGATCAACCGGAATTGCAAAAAGAAGCAGAAGCTCCGGCCACCGTGAAAGATCCCGCAGACACCGCGATCCGGCCAGAGGAATCACCATCAACCGACGCGGTAGATCCCAAGCATGACAAATCCGAAGAAATTGCTAACGAATCAGGAGATGCACAGTCGAATGATGCAGAGACCTCAAAATCTGACGAGAAACTGGCGAAATCTAATGAGGCGAGTGATTCAGATCCCAAGGTGAGTGATGTACAATTGAACAATGCAGAGACGTCCAAATTGATCGAATCGAACGAGATGAGTGATTCAAATGCGAAGGTAGATGAGCTAAAGAATGATACAGTTGTATCGGAGAGCAATTCGAAGCAGCTAAAAAAAGATGAAGGTAGCCGAACATTTACAATGAGAGAGTTGTTGGATGAATTGAAGAATGGCGATGCTAATGATGATTCTGAAGCGGAAAGACGCGAAGGCGATACTCCTCACAGGTAAAAAAAAATTTATAATGACGGTTTATATAACATAAACTCTTAAAGAAAAAATATATCTTTAATGTGCTAGATTGAATCAGCAATCAGGTGCTTCTATATTAAAACTGCATTTATTGAATGTATAGCGTAGTCTTCCCAGTTAACTATAGTTGACAGAAAAGCAATGAAGCTCATGCTGTTGAATTAAATGATCATGAATGAAGATAAATAGAACACGAAGAAAACTTGACTAGAAACTAATTGAATAAGATGATGGCTGGTCGGCAGTAAAATTGGGATCTTGATTGTAAAATATACTCGTCTAAGGAAACTGTAGTTGATGCAAAAGCGACAGGTGGTTGGAGGAAATGATCATGAGTAAAGATTAATGAAACAGGAAGAAAATTGACTAGAAAACTAGCTAATTGAAGAGGATGATAGCTGGTCGATAGTAAAAGTGAGTTCTTGATTGTGAAACATACTCTTCCTAGTTAACTGCAGTTGATGCTAAAGCAAAACAGTTCAGGTTGGTGGATGAAATGATCATGAACGAAGATAAATGAAATATAAATAAAATTTGACCAAAAAAATGAACAAGATTGAAGAATATTATGGCTGGTCAGCAGTAAAAGTGCATTCTTGAAATGTAAAAATGTACTCATCTAATTAGAGCAAGAAAGCACACACAGTTTTTGAAAATAACCATGAATGAAGGTAAATGAAGCATCAACATTAATTGACTAGAAAATGGACAAGGTTGAAGAAGATGATGGTTGGTCTATGAGTGATGACCATAGCAGCATCTGAAGGTACCACACTCCGCCACCTTCTTGTCTTGACCACTTAGTTTCTTCCAAAAAGTACACATAAAGAAACACAAAAGTAATATGTTTAAAGCACAAAATGAATTTAAAGTATTTCGACTTGCTCGATGGCATAGTTGTGGGTTCAGAGCAGAAAGATTCTCCTCGTGTAATTCATGCTTCAAAGTTAGTTGAGACTTCTGTTTTGATCCTCGAGAATAGACTCATAGATCATCCTCTTAGATTAAGATTTAGATATGTGTATATGTAACATCTCATATACATTTGATACGATTTTGCCCACTATGGCACATACAGGCGCCTTTTTTTGTTATTTCAATCTGCCAAATCTGAATCTGAAGTTAAGAGGGATAGACGGACTATTTAAGGGATAAATGAACAAGCTGAGTTTCTCTAGAGATGTAATATTTGAATGCATTTCGTGCTTTAACTGCGTAATGCATTTATTATCTATTATCAATTATAAAAAAAATGAGTTTTGGTCTCTGCTTGTTATTTTTGAATCACTTCTACAACCATAAATTACTTCAGCTTGACCTCAATACCTCAACACATCTAACTTTCATTTTCCTATTTACTTGTGAATATCATTCTCCAGTGAACAGAGCAATCAACAGCAGACAGACAGTAATGCTGCCTTGGAGTTGATTAACAGCGTCACAGGTGCTGACGAGGAGGGTCGATCTCGTCAACGGATTCTAACATATGCTGCCCGGAGGTAAATCTAATCTTAGCACCATTTTAGTTAGGGAGTGACACATCTTAATTGGGCCTAGGTTGTGACATTCCAATTTCCAATTTCGTGACAAGTTTTATGGTTTGTAAATCTAGAGGTTTTCAGACAATTAACTTTCTACAAGGAGTCAGAGTTCTCTTTTTAATTTATTTGATAGGTTGCGATTTTATCGAGATATCTCCAGCACTCACGCACTAAGTGGGTGCTGGACATGTACATTACAAAAGGCAAAACTCTACAAATCCTGCAAATGAAAGTGGAAGTCTAACATGGTATCAACTTCATTTACAATCACCATGCTAAGCCAAAATGCTAAAACAAAAGCATTCATGTCTAACTATTCCTTTTTTTCTTCAGAATATTAATGATCTCTTTCACAGTAAATCACCCACCATAGAACTGCACTAGGTTATCCAAATTTCTAACTTTACTAACGAATAAATCTTTCGTGTCCTTGGTATGGTCCATTTCACCTCAAATATGTTCAATAGCATGCTCCAGTACTGATTAATTAGTTGACAGTGAATGAAAAGATGATTTGCATATTCATATTCCTCGCACAAAACACGTCTATTTTAGATGCATAATCTCCTTCTCTGCAGGTTGTGCTGGGTTAGCCAAGCCTCCTTAACTACCAAGTTAAACACATCACTCTATAGGGGGTTTTGTTTTCCAGGATTTTCCTACATGGTGATCAGGACGTGAGATAGTACCTTTATAGAGTAGTTTGTTACTGAATTTGATATAGTATTCACTTTCTACTCTGTGTAAGATGGTTTATCTCAAAAAAGAATTAATTGAATACTGTGAAATGTTCCACTAGGACCCCTAAATGAACAGCTATTTTGTGGAAGAAAAAAACAACAACCTTGAAGTATGAAACAACTGTTCCAATTTCTATTCCGTGTCATGATAGCTCAAAAAAAAAAAGCTATTCATGTCATGTTGAGAATTGATTGTTTGTCAATGTGGGATTTCTCGGCGATTTTGTTTGTTTCCTCTTGTTGGTCTGGTTAGTGCATTTATGCACAACTGTAAACTGCATAGCAATTTCTCCCATATTAAGCTTTGATATTTCATGAATGCCTATCTAAGTTCTGATCTTTGTGCAGGTATGCTAGTGCGCTAGAGCGAAATCCAGAAGATTATGATGCACTTTATAATTGGGCACTGGTTCTTCAGGTAATTTGGTTCCTTAGTTTTTTGGACCGATTGTTTTTGCAATTTTTTTATTTTTTTGTTTGTAAATAGCATCCTCGGAATTACCTAAAGAATAGGAAAAAGAATGTAAGAAAGAGAAACCCCATTATCTACATATCAAAAGGATCTGAATCTCCTTTTATAGAGATTACTCATAGTTTGACAATTCCTAGTTTTGATTTTTCATGCAGGAAAGTGCAGACAATGTAAACCCAGATTCCACTTCACCTTCAAAAGATGATTTGCTGGAAGAGGCGTGCAAGAAGTATGAGGAGGCAACCCGTCTTTGTCCTACACTCAATGATGTATGTATTCAAAACCATATAATAGTCTCCCATTTTTTTTGACAATTCATATATTTAACTTGTGTATATGTAAAGTAGTCCAGGTTACATTGTGATATTAAACGGAGTAATATTTAACTGCAAGATCGACAACAACAACAACAAACCAAGTATAATCCCACAAGTGTGATTTAACTGCAAGATCAGAATACTTTATATGAAAGTCACAATTCAGTGGCCTATGTTATGATCTCTCACTACTGTTATATGTATGAGCTTTCCATCTGATGATTTGTTTTTCGATATATCCTTTTAATTATTCTCCAGCGGCAAACCCACAATGTTGTACCAAATTGCAAATTCAATACTGTATTGTCCACTTCCATTGAAGTGAATCCTTTGGCATTGAGTTGCAGGAGCAATTAGTAGTGCTTGTAGAAGTTCCTATCCCTATCGTATTCACACAGCAGACACGTTACTTATATATCAATATATAGTCAAATCATTATAACACGTTAAGGAAGAAAGGGTAGTTGGTAGAGAGGGGTTAGTCTGAACATGGGTCTGTCGTGTTTCATCCATGTATTCCTATTTATCTCAGGCCATTTCTTGTTCCTATTTATCTCAGGCTTACTATAACTGGGCCATTGCAATATCTGATCGAGCAAAAATCCGGGGTCGTACAAAAGAAGCTGAAGAACTTTGGAAGCAGGTTAGCGTTAGCTCTATTATGTTATTTGCTCCCGTTGCCTCAGGAGCGAAAAGACTGTTCTCTTTAGTCCTAAAAGATGAGACATATCTTTCTTTTCAAAAAAAAGATGAGACACATCTTTCCTCTTCTTCGTTTCTATATTCTGTCAGTAGATGCACAACCTTAGCAAGAACCATGGTTGAAGATATGAGAAGTTATTCTGAATTATTGTCACGCTGGGACAGTCGCTTTGGTATCATCTTGAATTTCATGTGCTTTTGGGGGTTACTTATTCTGCCTTATTATTTCTTTGTTACCTAATTGAGGAACTGTTCGGTAACTAGAAACTCTTTCCTGTTTTAAGTTTTAGAATGTTGAAAATAGAATTCAATATATGGTGTTGTAATTGTTTCTGTTTTACACACATGTTCAAGTGCAAACCCAAACACAAAAAAGAAAGAAAAAGTGTGTTTTTGTTTTATTTGATCCTTAACCTCCAACATTCTCTCGCACCTTTACCCCTCATCCGCAATACTACCCCTCCCACCTGCTCTCCAACCCCAACCCACTTTTCTTCACCGCACTCCTCCATTATCCTTTCTTCATTCTTTTTCCTCTTCATCTGTTGCTGTCGCCTCTTCTATCCTCCAACCCTGTTTGACACCAATCCTTCCCCCTTTCCCCCACCTCTGCACTACCTTTCACGGCTCACTACCATGTTCGTCCTTTTCTTCTTTCCAACTTTGTTCTAAAGCTGCTTTTGTTCCTGCCAAGGTTCATTTAATGGACCTGAAGACCTCTTATAATGAAAGAACATGTCTTATTTTCATTTTTCTAGAAACTTAATACAAGCACATTATTTTTGTTTTTATCTTTAGCTGAAATAAGCACAAACGTTTCTGTTAATGAGTCCTAAGTTAATCATATCTGCTTGGCAAGCTTATGATGCAAAGCTTGTGTTGTTCTCTTCTTTCTCCTTCAACTTATAAGATTTGCTGTTTAATGGATATCAAGTAAGCTCAACCTTATTCGAAAAACTTTCTTGTTCTTTAAATTTTCAGGCAACAAAGAACTATGAAAAAGCTGTCCAGCTCAACTGGAACAGTCCACAGGTAATTTCTAAGCTAGCTTAACTTATGCTAATAGTGGCCATTTGCTCCCTTTTTGTTTCTTTCCAACCCGTACCTTTTCTTTTGAATGCTAATCTTTTTGAAGTCTGTATTATCAAAAAGAAAAACCTAAGGTATCTTTTGATTTTTCCTTCTTCTGTAGTAGCCTTATTTTCTTTTAGGTATACCAGTTACCAGTTTATCATATAACTCTATCTAAAGGATGCATTTGTACTGTGTTTTTATATCAACATACCGGCTAATGATCTCCTATTGTTCTGAAGTGATTAGGTGGTTTTTTATGTTGAACAATTTTCTATATATTACGCTTGCTGAATTTTCTGGTTATGCAGACATTGGTTGTTCATTTCATGTGAATTTTGCTGCTTTTCTCCTCAAAAGCATTATTTTGCTTTATAATGATATGCTCTTGATCTCTTGTCCATAAGAGTAATTTCCTACTCTAATTCCTTTTAACTGTCATTCCAGGCATTGAACAACTGGGGACTTGCGCTGCAGGTACCTGTACTTGAGAAAAATCCTCTTACTGGACAAGCTTTTCCAGACTTAAGATATTGACTTGGCGTAGATTATATCAGTATAGTTTCTGAATTTGCTCTTTATTTCAGTTTGCCAGATTGAAAACTGACCTATTGCTTTTTGAAATGCATTCAGGAACTCAGTGCAATTGTTCCTGCCAGAGAAAAGCTGACAATTGTCAAAACGGCAATTAGTAAGGTACTGGTTTTATTTGATGACAGATCCTAGATGTGAAGAATAAGCTGCAAAATCATTTTAGGTCCAGTAGTTTGGTTGAGTCCTAAAAGGCACTGTGTATGTGATTTTTTTTTCATGCTCTCACATCACTCATTTTTTCTTATGAATTGCAGTTTCGTGCAGCGATCCAGCTGCAGTTTGATTTCCATAGGGCAATCTACAACTTTGGAACTGTTCTGGTAGGTTTAACATATCTTCTCTCTGGCTTCTGCATTTCGAGAGTGATGATCATTTCCAACTACCTCCCTTCTATTCAAGTGAAAAATGAAATAAATTAAGCAATTGGAAAGGACAAAGTGGAAATGATGATAACCTTCTTTTTGCATCACTCTGTTGCAGTATGGATTAGCAGAAGACATGTCAAGAACAGGGGGAGCTGTTAACACTAAAGATATTTCTCCTAATGAGTTGTACAGCCAGTCTGCGATTTACATTGCGGCTGCACATGCACTGAAACCAAATTACTCGGTATATCGTTTCTGTCTGAAATATATGATTTTAGTACCACAATGCTACCATTTTATCTCCATCCTAATTCTGTTTGTATAACTAAGGCGTCAATTTGTTGTGATGAAAAAGAAAGGAGTGGAATGGAAATATTGAGTAAAGTCATAAATGCATTATATTTCTAATCCTTGCCTTTTTTTTCCTATTTCTTCAAACTAATCTTTCCATGACACAGTAACTGTTGGTGTTGATGTCATTATCACGTATTATTAACTCTACAACCTCTCTGCCCTTTCGGGTAGGGGTAAGGCTTGTCTACATATTACCCTCCCCGGACCGCACCTGGTGGGAGTATACTGGGTAGTTGTTGTTGTTGTTGTTAACTCTACAGTCTGGTTTGACTAGCTGTATCAAAAGAGAGTGTTAACTATTTACCCTGGTGATACGCATTGCAAGTGAAGGGAATTCAAGATTTTGATCATTATTCTGCTAGTTTGTGAAGGAAAATTGTCATCAGGAAGCCAGTGGCTATTCTTCTGCTTTAACTTGTTAGGTAGTTCCCATTGTCCTCATTTCAGTTTGCTGTTTTTATGCAGGTTTATACGAGTGCCTTGAAGCTTGTGCGATCTATGGTATGTAATTTGCTAGAATCCTGGGTATATCAGTTGTCATGCAATGAAGTTCTAAAAGCACTTATCTATTTCCAGCTACCTCTGCCCTACTTAAAGGTTGGATATCTAACTGCACCACCTGCTGGTAATCCGCTTGCACCACACAGTGACTGGAAGCGTTCTCAGTTTGTTTTGAATCACGAAGGACTTCAACAGGTAAAGGAAGTCCATGCCTCAGTTTGTTAGCAATAAATACACAATATTTTTATGGGAGACGAGCATTGTTTTTTTTCTTTCTTCATGGACAATTTAGAAATCTAGTTCCATATGAAAACCTCTCTTGCATTCAAAATTCGTGGTATGAGGTTTCAGCATAATTGTAATGGTATAACTAAACTACTGTGAAAAAGTATCAGTAGATCACATGGTAGAACCTGACTATTGCTAGTCATTATTTACATGATCTCTATGAACTTCTATCCTTGCATATCACTTATGTTAAGCGTACCATGTCACAGGTTTGTGACTATTTTGGTTTTTCTATTTTTCCCTTGTTATCAAGTTCTAATTTCTCACTTGAACTGGAGAATGCTTTACTTCTCTAAAGGGCAGCCCGATGTACTAAGCTCCCTCTATGTGCGGGATCCCGGGAAGGCCGGACCACGAGGTCTATCGTTCGCAGCCTTACCTTGCATTTCTGCAAGAGGCTGTTTACACGGCTTCAACCCGTGACCTCCTAGTCACATGGCAACAACTTTACTGGTTGCGCCAAAGGTTGAACTTCCCTTGATGCGCGCGGAGTGGTGTTTTCTTCTTTTAGATCTGCCAAGTAGATGATAGGAAATTATTGCTTTCTTGAAGGATCTGAATGGTGTACTTGCACGTTTGATTTGATGCATAATTGTAGTTTCTTTACTAGTAATTCCTTTTCCTACTTGGACAGATCAGTAAAGTTGATCAACGACACATGTCAAGAAGCCTATCATCAAATTCAGCAGATACGAGTCCTAATGGACAAGCAATTAAAGTTGATGTGCCTGATATCGTCTCTGTATCAGCATGTTCTGATCTTACATTACCACCTGGTGCAGGCCTCTGCATTGATACAATTCATGGACCAGTTTACATGGTAATTCTTGACTCTTTCTCAGCTTATGTTATCCCCTTCTGATGTTTCCCGGGGCTAATTCTGATAGTTATTTGAGCTCATGGATGAAATCTGCCTAAGAGAACTATACAGTTAGGTGACAATCTTCTCTGTTGCTGGTCATCAGTGTCTAATCCAGTCCTCTGCGAAACCAATAAATTGGAGACAGCAGTATATACATTTCCTAATTATTTGAAGGGCAGTCAAATTCCCTGGCAGCATGGGCCAAGACATTGAAATTATAAGTTATCTAAGGATTAATTTAAAAGGAGAGTAACTATAGTTGTAATTTGACAAGAAAAGCTAATATTTTCTCTGTAGGATGTTTTGAAGGCTTCCTTTAGCAAATGATTGTGATTTTTTAAAAAGTCATTGCTCCCTTTGGGCCCATGCTTTCATAATGCCTTTTGCCCCTGTGTGAGGGTTTCTATGGATACTTATTAACATCAAACCACGGCCCACTCTTTACTGTCCTTGACCTGTTTGCTGTGGTGATCCACTCACTTTCTTCATCTTGTACAGCAAATTGGCTTAGACACATACCTTTTGACAAGAGTTAGATTTTATGCAAGCAATTTACCTCCACTTTTGATCATGTCAAATCTACCTTTTCTCTCTCTCTCTCTCTCTCTCTCTCTCACACACACACACACACACACGCACACACACATACTCTCACACATACACACAGAAACACACAGAGGCCTACGTCGGTAACACCTGATAAGACTGCATTTGGGTGTCTTCTCATATTGCCTAATATTTGAGCAGACCTGTTTATCATATCTTTATCTCACACTTTGCCAACTCAATTATCTTTCCTCTCCGAGCCTCTGGATTTAGAGATTATCAGCTATGGATACGACTTGTTCTCAGGTTCTTACAAATATGCTACAGTAATTTGGATAACTTAAACTACCCTCACATATGGTGCTAGATGTAGCATATTTAATTAGTCCCGAAAACAAACAAAAAAAGGTTCAAGATGTGAACATGAACATTTGTGTGCAGGTTGCCATTCTTCTTATTCATGGGAACGTTTGCAAGTTAATTTTATGTTATCCATGTTTTTTCCCTTTCTAGGAATGGGCGAGGGCGGGAAAATTTAGTTCTGAATATTAAATATGTCCATGTTAAGATTAATCTTTTGGTAGGAAACACTTTCTAAGTCTTACATTCTCCTGTTTTGGACTTTTGGTAGGAACCACTGACATCGTTTTATTTCTCAGATCGCGGATTCATGGGAATCTTTGGACTGGTGGCTTGATGCGATTCGTTTGGTTTACACAATAGGTGCAAGGGGCAAGAGTGATGTTTTGGCAGGCATCATCACTTTGTAAGCTTTTTGCCTGTGATTATATGATCAACATCGAAGGTGGTATTCCTGCTAGAGAAGCCTGATTTATTAGCCTCTGGACTCTGCAGCTAATGTACACTTGTATATTATTCAATTTTTCTCATGAAATGAGGTTTATTGAAGTTTTTCTTTTAAGCGGATATACGTCATAGTAATACAAATATTTGAGCTCGCGCTGATGTTTCATAGATGTGGATTAGGAAGAAACTTTGTCAAATTTGTTCTTAGAGGCTTCTTATCGTCTATTGAGTTGATTTGCCCATTCAAATTGAAAGAGGAAATGCTGCATAGCTAAATTAGTTATGCATTTGGCAATGACTTAAGGATTATTCAGACTAAAGGTGTTTAACGGGTAGGCCGGGCCGGACTGAGTAGGGATTTTTTGTACCCGTACGGATTATAGTCCGGGTTGATTACGGCTTGGTGCTTATCGGGTTTAACGGGTTCGGGTTCATCCGGATAAAAATTGAACTGTAAGGGTTACGGGTTGAAGGGGTCCGGTTTAGTGTATTTTTTTTTTGTATTTTGTATAACTATTGTAAGTTATATTAATACTTTGTATTAATATAAAGAATACAAGGAAGATGAGAAAAATTTGCACTTATAAATTGCAAGTGCTATATTTATTTCAAAATTCAAACCAACAAATTGAAAGGTTTATATTTAACATAAATTAACCAAAAAAGAGTAAATTTAAAGATTTTGCATTGTCTTAGTAAGTTCTTCATAATGAATATGAACTGAGTGACCTTCTTCTAGAGTGTCAAATTCGGACAGGTTACCATGTGTTAATATATCTCCAAGTTCCTCGTCTTTTGGGCTATCATCATCTTCACGTCCTTGATTTATTCGTTCCGATCTAATCCAATCTCTGAAATATATTAAAACTTTCAAAACATTGCTTCCCTAATGAGTGACTACATTAAGCGTAGCATCTTCAATTATATTTGCATGACAATTATATAATCGGTTAAGGGTCAAATATATCCTTGTACTATTCAAAATAGGCCATATTTATTTTCCGTTTGAATTCTTTAACAAATATGTCCCCACCGTTATACATTAGGGCCATATATATCCCTCAGTCGTTAAAGCTTGTTTCCAGATTTTTTTTAAAACGTGACATTAAACCATTGGATCAGATGACCCACCCATTCGATTAATTAAGCCGGCCCGACCCATTATATTAAACCCGTCCCGATTGTTAAGGATTGCAACTTTATTCTAAGTACATTTGCATTCTGGAGAAGAGAGAAGTACTGGAATCTGGAGGAGTAAAAGGAAGAGAGGGAGAAGATGGGTTTGCTGACGAACAAAGTGGAGAGAAGTGAGATCAAAGCAGGAGACCATATCAGAAAGCGGAAATATGGGTTCTTTTGAATAACTACAATTTATCTACTATTTGGTTGCCTTCTTCTTTTTCCCTTGCATTCTGCAAATTGCTGCTGTGTAAAGTTTGAGTTTTTTTTAGTTCGCCGATTTCATCTTAAGTTTTTCTTTTTCTTTGTTGTAATTTCTGCTTTCATTTCTTTTCTTTTGAACCTTTGATTAATTGAACGAGGAGGGGCATCGGAGCATAGAGTTAGGGGAGTTGGGGCATTCAGAGCGCCATAGAGACCTTGGGTACTGCAGGCGCATTAGGGTAGAGGAGGTCTTAGGGGCGTTGCGTAGGATGAGTAGGGGTCGAGCGACCGGGCCTGACGAGATCCCGGTGGAGTTCTGGAAGTGCATGGGTAAAGCTGGAGGGGAGTGGCTCACTAGGCTGTTCAATGCGATTTTCAGGACTAAAAGGATGACGGATGAGTGGAGGTGGAGTACAGTGGTGCCCCTGTACAAGAACAAAGGGGACATCCAGTGCTGCAACAATTACAGGGGCATCAAATTAATAAGCCACACGATGAAGGTTTGGGAGAGGGTGATTGAGGCGCGGGTGAGGGACGCGACAACTATATCTGGGAACCAGTTCGGTTTCATGCCGGGACGCTCCACCACAGAGGCGATTCACCTAGTCAGGCGGATGGCAAAGCAATTCAGGGATAAGAAGAAGGACCTTCATATGGTGCTTATCGACTTGGAGAAGCGTATGACAAGGTCCCGAGGGAGGTGCTATGGAGGTGCTTGGAGGCGAAGAGTGTGCCAGAAGCCTATATCAGAGTAATCAAGGACATGTACAATGGAGCTAAGACTAGGGTTAGGACGGTGGGGGCGAATCAGACCATTTTCCTGTGGTAATGGGGCTCCATCAAGGATCGGCGCTGAGCCCCCTGTTGTTCGCCTTAGTGATGGATGCTCTAACCCGACATATCCAAGGGGATGTGCCTTGGTGTATGCTCTTTGCTGATGATATAATATTGATAGACGAGACGAGGGCCGGTGTTAGTGGAAGGTTAGAGATATGGAGACAGACCCTTGAGTCTAAGGGATTCAAAATAAGCAGATCTAAGACAGAATATCTGGAGTGCAAGTTTGGCGACGAGCCGGGTGGGGTAGGCAGGGAAGTGATGCTTGGTTCTCAGGCCATCGCCAAGAGGGACAGTGTGAGATATCTTGGGTCTGTGATCCAGGGGGACGGAGAGATTGACGGGGACGTCACCCATCGGATATGAGCGGGGTGGTCAAAGTGGAGGCTCGCTTCAGGGGTCCTGTGTGACAAGAAAATTCCACACAAACTCAAGGGAAAATTCTACAGAGCCGTGGTTAGACCTGCGATGTTGTATAGGGCGGAGTGCTGGCCCGTGAAGAACTCGCATGTTCAGAGAATGAAGGTTGCGGAAATGAGGATGCTTAGGTGGATGTGTGGGCACACCAGGCTGGATAAGATCAAGAATGAAGTTATTCGACAGAAGGTAGGGGTGGCCCCGGTGGACGAGAAGATGCGAGAAGCGAGGCTGAGGTGGTTCGGGCATGTTCGGAGGAGGGGCCCTGATGCCCCGGTGAGGAGCTGCGAGCGGCTGGAGATTGTTGGTGGTCGGCGAGGGAGAGGGAGGCCTAAGAAGCATTGGGGAGAGGTGATTAGGCAGGACATGACTAGAATGCAGGTTACTGAGGACATGACCCTTGATAGGGGAGTATGGAGGTCTAGAATCAAGATTGTAGGCTAGGGGCTCATAGGTGCTTAGTGTTTTAGTATGGTAGTTACTGCTTGTTATTATTGCATGCGACTGTATTTATGTTGCTTATGCTTTCATAATTATTTACGTTATTTTGCGGGAGTACTTATGCTTTATTATTTTGTTTTGTCTTGCTTGTGTTTCTAATTTTACCTTTGTTTTCTTAATGCAGCTTTTCCTTTTTTATCCTATACGCCGATGGTCGATTGGAAACAGCCTCTCTGCCCTTTCGGGCAGGGGTAAGGCTCGTCTACATATTACCCTCCCCAGACCCCACCTGGTGGGAATATACTGGGTAGTTGTTGTTGAACCTTTGATTAATTGATTTAGTTCTGTACAGTGCGCACAAGATTCGTCTTGACACAACGATTTTCAACTTCCCCTTGTGTGTTAGAGATTATCTAATCAAGGATTAGCTTATACTTTCTTCCATTTGTTAATTTGATCTTCTCTCGTTTGACCCTCAAATTGTGTAGAAATTTCCTGCATTAGAAAAAAATACTTTTTTTTGCTTGAGCAATAAATAGCTTATTCTATAATGGAGGTTCATATTTTTACATGGCTTCAATAATGTACATTTGCTTAATCTAGGACATAAGCTATGCTCAAAAGCAGGAAAAGTCCAAGGCTAATTAAAGTAATGCGGATAAACTTCTGATAGGCCATTTTACCTGATAAACTCAACTAGTTTAAACATCTCTGTTTCACTCGAACATATTGGGATGGCATTGATTAAATTAGACTAAAATAGGCATTGAAGGTGTTGCTTACCATCAGCCAGTTCTCTGATCACTCGAATATAGTGTTGGATGGAAGGACATCTCAAAGAGAATTCTCAGATATCTGGGAAATCGTGAGTACAGTCTGAAAGTCCCAAAAACTTCAACTGAGAACCTACTCTGAAGCTACAAAAATTCAGAAATGGTCGAAATCAGCACTAACTTCGTCTAGGGAGGATCTCAATCACCCCCTCTCCAGAAGTCTTGTGGGTAGATTCAATGATGCCTTCAACCACAGCCCAAAAGCGGAGATAATACACAAGTGTTTCACCTCCAGATGGAAAATGACAGCAGGCCTAACAATCACAGCCATGGACCATAATCTTTTTCTCTTCGAGATCCTATCAAGACATGAGGCGACGAGAATCTTAGAAGGTGATTGGTTCTGGAATGGGCGACATTTTTCACTAGACTGGTGGTCGCCGGTGACTGGCTCAACTACTCCGATCAATCATCCAAATCAACACTGGGTAAAAGCATTCGATATACCGCTGCATGCATGGTCTTTGAGTTTTTTTAAATCCATCGGAGAACTCTGTGATGGCTATGTAGGCATAGATGAGGATACCAAGAACAGATCCCACTTTCTCTGGGCAAGGATCTGTGTGAAAGATCAAGTAGACCAGCAACCTAAGAAAGTTAATATTGAAGTGGGTGATTGGAACTATGAAATCACTATTTCGCCAGATAAAATTGTGAATCTCAGGCCAATTGAAAAAAGCTTTTTCGGCGAAAGATCTCTGGGCTTGCCGGAGAAGAAGAATATGTCAACTGATGGGATTGGTTCATCGAGCCAACAAAACTTGGTGTAGATCAGAAAAATTACAAGGTTGGCCCAAGACACAAAGCCTAGAAGAAAAATACCAAGTCTTATTGGAGGAGACTGGGCCTATCTAAAGTTATGCCATGTTCCAACCAATTTTCTTATCTCTCAGAGGAACCCAAGCCCAACCCCAATGATTTATTCTCCAATTCGGCTGCGTCTCTTCTCTCCACTATATCAAATCATGATACTAAATCAGACGTAGACGAGGAGGCAGACCCTGAGATTGTGCTCAGAACAATTTTCAGAAGCGTGATTCTGGTACCAGAAAGATCTCTCACCAGTCAATCCGACTCAGATTTCTCCTCTCCTTCTGATGTTCTATCTCTTACATGGCATGAGGACTTGAACCCTCATATTATCCAGAATCCTGCTGTGGTTGAAACTTCAAGGTGGACCAAAATGGTGATGGTTAAGGCAAGCAAGGCATTTGGGGTCAACATGCAATGATTCGAACACAAATTCTTGGACATAATTCTGCGTATGGAAGAAAGGCAGCAGCTGCAATTACAACAAAAAAAATCAGCAGAAAATCCAACAAAGAAGAAAAAATCAAAGAAGGACTTAAAACTTGAGAAATTTAAATTTTTGGTGAACTATGAGGGTGGAGAAAGCTCAAGTAGAGGGGGAAATAGCATTGAAAGGGGCAAGCTTCACAAACCTCACTCAGAATGAAGTTAAGAATCCTCAGTTGGAATGAACAAGGGCTTAATGAACGGAAAAAAGTCTCTAATTAAGAACTGGAAAGCTGATATTGTATGTATTCAGGAAACAAAAATAGATGTATGGTCCAATGGGCTTTCACAAAAGGCACTAGATGGGCTGGTTGGAGTGGATTACCTGCTAGCGATAGCAGGGGCAGTGTGGTGATATTATGGGACAGAAGAAGCTGGAATTGCTTAGAACTTCATCAGGGAATCTATACAATTTCTAGCATGTTGGAAAGTGTTCATGAAGATTACAAGAGTCTATGGCCCACATACAAATCCCGAAAGAAAGGTTCTTTGCGATGAACTCGCAGTTGCTCGAGGGATATGGAATGAGCATTGGGTGATTGGTGGTGACTTTAATGTCTGCAAATATGAACATGAAAGATTAAATCACAGCAAAAGGTCTAAGGCAATGAAAAGCTTCTTTGAAACAATTGATGATTTATGTCTTATTGATTTGCCTCTTCAAGGTGCTTCATTCACTTGGTCCAGGGGTGAAAACATATACCAGGCTTGCAGGATTGATAGATTTCTTATAGCAAACAATTGGAGTGACACCTTCAGGAAGGTGATTCAGATGGTACTTTTAAATGTCATCTCAGACCACAAGCCCATTATGCGGGAGAGTGGAGATTGGGAGGTAAACCCTTCGTATTTTAAATTTGAAAACATGTGGTTACAAGTTGAGGGGTTTCTTGATAAAGTTAAGGGGTGGTGGCAAGGCTACACAGTTAATGGCAACCCTGACTTTATTTTGACTCAAAAACTAAAAATGCTCAAGAAAGATATCTCTACTTGGAATAGAGAAGTATTTGGGAAGGTAGAAATACAAAGAACCAACGCCTTGAATGATCTATTGGCTTTGGAACAAGCTCCGGAAAATAGGGATCTATCTTCAGATGAACTCTCCAAATTGGTCGCACTTAAAACTGAAATCCAGGATTTAGCATCGGAAGAAGAGATCTCATGGAGGAAGAAGTCCATATGTCTCTAGCTTAAAGATGGGGACAAAAACACCAAGTACTTCCAGAGGATAGCTAATTCCAACATAAGGAAAAACAACATTGATAAACTCAAGGTTGGCAGTGACTTAACTGAGGAGAAAGATTAGATTAGGGATGAAATTTTGGGATTCTACCATAATCTTTATTTTGAGAATGAACCTTAGAGGCCTACTGCTAACTTTGAGGGATTGGCAAGCATTGCAGAAGATGAGATCCGAGCTACCATCAAAGCATGTGCTCCTGATAAGGCTCCTGGACCAGACATATTCACAATGGCTTTCTACCAAAGTGCATGGGACATCATCAAGTCAGACCTAATTGACACCTTGAACCACTTCCACCAGAATGACAAGATGGTGAAATCTTGCAATGCCTCATTCATTGCTCTAATCCCTAAGAAAAAGGGAGCTGTGGAGCTAAGAGACTTTAGGCCAATAAGTCTAATAGGAAGTGTTTATAAAATAGTTGCAAAACTTCTGACCGAAAGGTTGAAGAATGTAATATGGAAGTTCATTTCTAGACAGCAAAATACCTTCATAAAAGGTAGACAGATCGCTGATGCAACTCTAGTTGCCAATGAAATCCTTGACTGGAAGCTCAAATCAGGGGAACCAGGTCTATTGTGAAAATTAGATATAGAGAAAGATTTTGATCAATTGAAATTAGATATAGAGAAAGATTTTGATCAGCTCAGCTAGAACTTTCTCTTTATGATGTTGAGGAAAATGGGATTCGGCGACAAATGGATTAAATGGATCAAATTCTGCACTACAACTGTGAAATACTATGTTCTGGTTAACTCAAGTCCAATTGGCTTCTTTTCTCCCTAAAAGGGACTTAGGCAGGGGGACCCTCTTTCCCCATTTCTCTTCATCATAGCCATGGAAGGTCTCAGCAACGTGCTGAACAAAGCTAGGAATTTACAATGGTTCAAAGGATTTGAAGTTGGTGTCAGTCCTAGGAACACTTATATGTCTCCCATCTATTTTATGCATACAATACCCTCATGTTTTGTGGGGCTGAAGAATCTCAAGTGTTACATCTGAATCTAACTCTGCTTATATTTGAAGCCTTTCAGGTTTACACATCAATATGTTGAAGAGTGTCATTTACCCAGTAAATAATGTAACCAATCTAGAAGGCCTTGCTGACATACTATGTTGCAATACTGGTACCTTGCCAACCACATACCTTGGGCTACCACTTGGTGCCAAATTCAAGTATGCTAATATATGGAGTGGGGTCATAGGAAAAATTGAAAGAAGGCTAGCTAATTGGCAAATACAACACCTTTCTATGGGAGGTAGACTTACGCTCAGCAACTGTGTCCTGGACAACCTACCCCACCTACCTTATGTCCCTATTCCCCATTCCAGGAAAAGTGGTGAAGCAGATTGACAAATACAGGAGGAACTTTCTTTGGGAAGAAAATAGCAAAAGCCACAAATTCCACCTGGTGAAATGGAAGAAAGTAACTTAACCTAAATCTCAAGGTGGTCTAGGTATTAGAGACCTCAGAATCCACAATAAGAGCATGCTTATGAAGTGGTTGTGGAAATTTTCTTAAGAGGATCAAGTCCTTTAGAAGGGAGTGGTGACTGTAAAGCATGGTACCAAGAATCACTGGTGTACTAAAGTATCTAGAACACCATTTGGAGTAGGCCCTTGGAAATATATTAGCAAGCTAGGGGAGGAATTTCACAACAAATGTAAGTTCAAGGTAGGCAATGGAGCAAACATCAAGTTCTGGGAAGATAGATGGTTGGGGGGACTCCACACTACAAGTTGAATTTCCTACCCTCTATTCAATATCCATTTGGGAAAACTCAACAATTTCAAATAACAGAGTCAATAACACACGGAACCCTCAATTCAGAAGAAACTTGCAAGACTGGGAGATACAGGACCTACCCAATCTATTGGAGAGGCTTGGGTCATTCCAAACTAACGACCAGGCACAAGACAGTCTCATTTGGGTTGATAGAGTAGATGGCAAATACAGGACCTACTTAATTTATTGGAGAGGCTTGGGTCATTCCAAACTAACGACCAGGCACAAGACAGTCTCATTTGGGTTGATAGAGTAGATGGAAAATACTCTGTAAAGGCAGGTTATCTCCCCCTTTGTGATCAGAATGAAGTGGTAGTCAATTGGCCACAGAAGTTAATTTGGAGAACCAAGTTACTACAGAAGGTGATTTGCTTTAGCTGGATAGCCGTATATGAAGCATGCCTCACCTAGGACAATCTCACTTGAAGAAATTTTCACATTGTCAACAGATGTTATATGTGCCAACAGGCTATTGAAACCAATAAACATCTTTTGTTACACTGTAGTAGCAGTTGCATACATATGGAACATGTTCATCTCAGCTTTTGGTCTCAAATGGGTTATGCCTGAAAGTGTTCAAGATGCATTGATTAGTTAGAGTTCATGGAAGGTCAGAAAATCCATTAAGGAAGTTTAGAAGCTGATCCCAACTTGCATCTTCTGGTGTATATGGACTAAGTGAAACACAAGATGTTTTGAGAGCATTTCTACTCACATACTTAAGGGTAGATGTTTAGAAAGTTTATGTAGCTGGAGTAACCTTTCATCTGTAAATTCCCCAGAAGCCTCTTTGGACTTTGTTAGCTCCTTAACTTTAGATTACGCCTTTTGTAATAGAGCTAACAATGTTTTTTGCAACTCTGTACATTTTGCATCTTCTTGATGCCTTATATAAAATCCATTATCTTATCAATAATAATAGTTATAATAATAATAATAATTATTATTATTATTATTATCATATAATTGTAATATTCATTTTGCTTGTTCATACAAGTATATAATCTGGGGTTTCAGTTGATCCAATCTCCATATAAGTATATATAAAGCATTCATTAAATTGGTGACAATCAGACATTTTAATAGAAGGACTTAAAGCATCACCAATTAAGTAAATAAGAGGAATTGAAAAGAAATACTTTTTGAATTTTGCTTGTATTTTTTCAACTACATCCTTATATTTTTTTTTTCTTAAATTCAAAGAGTAGAAAAGAAATTTCATCTATATGTACTAAAGCCATAGTAACAGTAGGGTAATATGCTCCAGAAAACTCAACAGTAGCTATATAAAATTTATGTAAAAATTTAACATCATTAATGACCTCCCAAGTAGTGGTTGTTATCAGATGGTTTGGATCAATACAATGCGCATTTTCAACTTCAACTATTGAGAATCTATATTTATAGCAACATTATATATATATATATATATATATATATATATATATATATATATATATATATATATATATATATATTTAAAATTCCATCTAGTAATAATTTTGTCTGGCATGAATCTGGGTTAAGGTTATACTAGGCACACTTATTCTTAAATTCCTTTATTCTAGATTGTCTATTAGTTTCTTGAATAATACCAACTGCTCTTCTAAACACTTTTAACAATTAAATTATAAACATAACATACACACCTAACACGAAAATTTTCATCAAGAGATAGTTGCAAATGCATTTTTAATATTGAAATTGCGGCATTATTGTTAGAAGCATTATCAAAAGACATACACAATACTTTTTGCTTGAGATTATAAAATTCAACAACTTCACAAATAGTACTACTTATAAACGCAACAATATGACTTTGATCTTCATCATATTTAAAAGCGATAATACGTTTTTGCATATAAGTAGTATCATCTATCCAATAACATGTAATTGTCAAATAATCATTTCTATTAACAACATGGCCAATATCAGAAGTTAGAGAAACTCTACAAGAAAGGTGGCTGTATAAATAACGTATGTATGTTTGATATTGTCCATGGAGTTTAAAGATATCAAATACGTACTTCTATGGATACCTTTAAATAAATGATTTTAAATCCTTTGAATATACATAATAAGATATGATGAAGAATCAAAAGAAAAAGGTAGACAACTCAAAGCAATCATTTTTGGTAACTTCTCACGATCCTTCATTTTATCATATTTCACAAGACCTCTATAGGATGCTCAAAAAAATTTCAAACCTTACTCTTTTTCTACGATTACTAGTTGGACCCACAGGTGGTCTACTACTAGCACCACGACCACCACCCCTGCTAGCAGCTCCAATACTACTAGGCGTAAGTGGTATCTTATTTCATTTCTAATTTATTATCATCTATACCAAAATCTTCCTGTAATTATTCATAATTTATATTATTATCAGGTTATGTTTCAGAAATATTTGGAGAGGTATTTAAATTACTACCAGATGCTGAACCCGAAGTACTGCCTCTTTTTTTATTTTCCCGATTAGTAGCCTTGTTACAAACTCTCTTTGTAGCATTAAACATATTGTAAAAATTTAACTACTAGCAACAATACAAATAAATATGCAAATAAAATAGTAAATAAGAGAAAGAGTTGGAGGGAGTGCACCGAATTCAATAATAAATTGAGCACTTGATGATTTTGTAACTCCAATGTTACCATGAAGAAACATCAATTGTTCCAATTTTGAAGTTTAATTGTTAAAACTTCAAATAATAAATACTACGATAAATTAAATTCTAATAAAAAGAGCCAAATGGTTGATTGCACTTTAATAGGTGAAGAATGAAGATTGAAGAATGACAGAATATGATAATTGAGAGATGAGTGAAGAAATGAGGAAGAGAAGGGGGAGGGTTTATTTATAGTTTTTGAAAGAGTTGTCAATTTAAAAAAACCCCCAAAATTGGGCTAATTGTGCAATTCAGCCGTTGGGCAACGACCATTTTCTGAAATGGACCGTTGCCAACGGTTAGATTTGGGCCCAGTTAAAATAATAATAATAATAATAATAATAATTTACCGTTAAACCGGCCTGGACCTGTTAACCGGTTTCAAATCACTGTTCATCTACCGGGTTTATACCGGTCCAGGTAACCGGTATACTTAATGTGAACGGTGCAACCCGCGAAATACCCTTAACCCAGCCAAACCAGCTCCCTTCAATTGGTACGGGTCGGTTTCGATTTTAACCGGTCTGGGCCGGTCCGAAACCGGGCTGACCCGGCCCGTTTAACACCCTTAACATTGTAAACGAGATTGATCATAGCAAGTTACTTACTATTTTTCAGGCTATTCATGCTGTTTATTATAGGCAGTTACTGTAATTGACCTTGATTTGGTCTGATATAAAAGGAGAAAACACGGTAATTCTAGGGTCTCATTCTCCTCTCTTCTCCCTAAAGAAACGAAGGATTTGACGATTCAAAATTGAAAAGTGATAGAAGGAGAAACAAGAGTAGCAAATACTTGCACAGGATATCGGGCAGAAATTTATTGTAAATGCCACCCATTCTCATTGTAAATTTCAATGTGTGACGTACAACTTTGTCATTCTAGACTAAGAATGCAGAAAAACCAAATGAAACGAGCTCTGGGTGACTTCAAAATCTCTTTTGTAAATCAGTATGTCAGTTTTTTATGGGCTAGTTGTACAATCAAGTCCTTTAAGAAGCCAAGAATTTCATGCAGATGGGAGGAGTTACTCTGGCCAAAGCAAGAATAGATGCAGGAAGAATCCATAAACCTTCTCCACAGATCAAACCAGACGCAACTGCTGGAACCATCACCTTAGCCTTCTTTAAGTTAAGTTTATGCCATACAAATACAACCAGACTACCTATGCACATATCAATACCAAAATATCCACCAATTAGAAAGGGCACCGCCATCGCCATAGGCAGTGGCATCCATTTCCCTATCTTCTCTGGAGAAAGATCTTTCACCAAGTTTATAGCAACAGCAAATGCAAAAAAGCCATAGCACAGCTGCAAACAGTGTTGAGGCAAAGCCGAGACACCTTGAACGCTAAGAATCGCCATATTTCGATAAATCAGTGCATAAGGAGCCTTGAATTCACCATTGGGGTTGCCAATATCAAAGGCATTGTAGAACAAGAAGAAGCTTAGTGGCCCAATCAGACAGCCTAAAGCTGTCCCAATAGCTTGGCTGAGAAACATAGTTTTTGGAGATGTCAAAGTTAAGTGCCCTGTCTTAAAATCTTGCATCAGAATGCAAGAAATGTTAACCACTGACTTGATCAAACCACAACCAGCTAAACCAGCAATTACACCATGTTCTTTACCAGTCAATGCAGCCATCATAAAAAGTCCAACTTTTCCATAGTTATAGGCCATGTTTATATCAGTCAAACCAGAACCATATGCGTTGCAGAAAGCTAAAGATGGAGCAAAAACATAGGCTATGATTACCCAATACCACTTGATCTCATGGAAAATTAATGGAATCATAATCACAGCAATAGTTCCCAAGGCTAAATACCCTACACCTCCAAACCACATTGGTATGCTTTCTCTAACAAAGGCTTCATCATATTTTACATCCCCTGAGTTCTTGTTCTGTCTCACCCCAGCTGCAAAGATATTATGAAACTCAACCAAGTCATATACTTAATCCTCAACAACAACAACAACAACAGTAACAAAAAAGGGCAGCCCGGTGTACTAAGCTTCCGCTATGCGCGGAGTCAGGAGAAGAGTCGGACCACAAGGGTCTATCATATGTAGCTTTACCCTGCATTTCTGCAAGAGGTTGTTTCCATGGCTCGAACCTGTGACCTTCCGTCACATGGCAACAACTTTACCAGTTACGCCAAAGCTCCCCTTCGACAACAACAATAACAAACCAGTAAAATCCGACAAGTAAGGTCTGGGTAGGGTAGAATGTACGCTAACCTCACCCCTATTCTACGGGGATAGACAGGTTGTTGCTCAATGAGACGAAATAGACAATATATTTGTACTATCAACAGAAATTATAGAAATAATAACAGCATCATAAGTACCAGGAAATAGATGAAAAACAATAACAATAACACGTAAGTAAGGCTCGGCACTATGAATAGTGGAATAGTCCACAACAATAACGTCTAGCAGTATAGGACACAAACCCTATCAAACTAGCCTCTCACCTGGTATAAAGATACTTAATCCTCATATAACAATTGTGATTAAGCTGGATATGTGATAGTTTTTCCTTTAAAAATTTACCTGGACTCAGATTTTTGCGTTTGAACCTCTCATGAACACTGCCTAGTGTGAAGTACATTATCTTGACAAAATTGTAAAGGCCGTCGCCAAGTAGGAGGGCAATGGAGATGAAGACCTAGACAGGGCAAGAAATAAACTAGAATGAAAAATCTGTAGAAAATTAAGATTTTAATTAAGTACAATTAGGAGAAAGAGAAAGAAAATTAAATTAACCTTGTAACCATTAAGGCTTTTCATACTGGATTCAGGTATATCAGCAGGGAACCATTCTCCTTTAAGTTTTGCAATGAGAGGCCACATTACACCCCATGAAAGAACAGCCCCAAGAAGCAATGATATGTTCACTATATGAGGACATATCATTCCAGTACCAACATAAGTTAAGCTAAAATCAAAGTAAAATCTACAAAAAAACAGCAGATAATATATGTTAGTCCATGATCATAAGATTAAATCAAAAAACAATAACAACAATCCCAGTATATTCCCACAAGTGGTGTCTGGGGAGGGTAGTGTGCGAGTAGGGGCGGAGCTAGCATAGGTCTTGCAGGTTCTGCCAAACCCAATAACTTTTGCCTGAAACCTGTATTTGTCTTAAGATATTCATTGAATATGTATAAATTCTTAATTAAGAACTCAGTAACTTAAACGGACTAAAATCTCAAACCCATAAGGTTCAAATTCTATCTTCCCCACATGCCTTACTGCTTCCTAGTGAAGGTACACAGGCTGTTTCTAATACACCATCGGCTAAAAAAGGCGAGAAAAAAAAGAGGATATTAAAGCAAAAAAAAAAACAAAAACAAAAAAGAAGACCTACGTTTGTTTCCAGGCTTTCAATCCAAAAGTAGGGAACTGTTGAAATCCACAATCCTCTTTGCCAGTATAAAACCACTGAAAGAAAGCCCATGAAAAACTATAGCTAAAAAACTTGAGGAAACACTTAACTTGTTTTCTGCAAAATAATCAAGAACTTATATTATGGCCTTATTAAGAGTTTAAGAATAAAAGATTACTTAAAAAGGAAAGTTTATAAGTAATTTTACCTAGCTAGTTTATCACTCTTCCCATGAAAACCATTAATAAGAACTGCAGTAGCCATTCCAGTTGGAAATGTCAACTTATAATCCACTATCAATACCTGTGTATAAGAACACCATTTAGAACAATGACTTCATATTTCTATGTTGAAGGGCAACTTTGGCATATGTGATAAAGTTGCTGTTATATGGCCAGGAGGTCACACAGTTCGAGCCGTAGAAATAACCTCTTGCAAAAATACAGGGTAAAACTGCTTATAATAGATTTTTATAGTTCCGTCCTTTCCCGAACCTGGTGCATAGCGGGGCTTAGTGCGCGGAGCTTCCCTTTTACTTAGTGCACCGAGCTGCAAAGAGAGCCTTGGCATAGCTGGTAAAATTGATTCAATGTGATCAGGAGATCACAGATTCGAGCCGTGGAAACAGCCTCTTGCAAAAATGCAGGATAAGACTACGTACAATAGACCTTTATAATCCAGCCCTTCCCAGAACCCAGCGCATAGCGGGAGTTCTGTACCGATGTGCCCTTTTACTTGATATTTCTATAAATTCAAATTTATATATTCTTAATAAATTTAAAAGATTTTGAAAAAAAAAAAATATCATAAGAATTTAAACTACCTTTCGAAGAGGAACCAATACGAAAAGGCCAATAAAACAAACTACTAAAAGATAGCCAATCATCCAACCAATCTCAAGTTTTTTGTAACTGCTTGATGTATTTCCCATTGTACCAACACCAGCTAACTCATAAGTTTTCTTGTCCATTCCCAATAAATAAGATCCTAATCCACCAGAAAATTCCATTATATTTCATATCATAATCACAAAAATGATACTCTTATTCACAAAGAATTTCAAGAAATACATAATTAAAACAATACATTTAGTACATTACCTCCAAGAGCAATGCTGTAACATGCAACAGAACATGTTTGTATCATAGTATTTTCCTGTCTAGTAAAAGGAACAGAGACAAAACCAAGCATTTTAACAATCTTGGTCCATGTCTGAATGAAAAAATAAGCAAGAAGAGCAGCTGAGACATTGAGATTAGGATTAATTCCAGTTGTGAGATTCATTTTCATTTGTATCACACTGTAAATGCATCCGATGATTATCGTACTAGCAATGACTCCTCGTATCGTGATCTGTTTAGTCCATGGTTGAATTCTCATCGTACTCTCCGACAATTGTTCCTCCTCCTCATGTTCTTCTACAGCCAAATCGCGAACTTGCTCTAGTTCTGTATTGTTATTCATGCCTTCTGCTGGTACAATCTGCATCAGTTTAGCTTTTTCTAGTTAAAAAAATTATACAATTTATTTAAACACAGTAAATTTGTACTAGTTAAGCTATTTAAATAGACTGAGAAAAGACCTTGAGGAATAGCTAGCTAGCTGAAATGTTAGCTTCAATGGTGGAAATTAAAGATAAAATAATAACTACTACTACGTAAAAGGTGTATAAGGTAGAGATATTAATAATTCTTTGGAACTAATGCTTACCAAAAAAAGATATCAGACTGAAAGAATGAAACTTTTTATAGTGAAAAATTCCAATTATGTGTTCTGTCTTCAAGTTTATTTCCTTTTCGATCTGGTCCCAGAATTTGAGAATGAGTTCTCTCAAATCCAATCTTAAATAGTATTACTATTACTCCAACTATTTCAAGATTTTGCATTACTTTAATATTTTACTCACAGAAATCTCCATACTGTATGTTGTTTAATTTTATACATTTATTTTCTCATAGTACTAAGAAAGAAAATTATAAATATGTATGTACATAACCAAACATATATAAGGGGTAGCCCGGTATACAAGGCATCTCGTGTTCACGTAGGATCCGGGGAAGGGTCGCACCTCAAGAGATGTGATGTAGACAGCCACCTGTAACCTATAGAGAGGGGTGGAGCTAGAGCTTCGAATGCGAGTTCGACAAACCAAGTAGCTTTGGTCCAAACTCTATATTTATCTTTAATAATTGATTTAATATATATAAATTATTAATTTAGGATCCAATAACTTAGAAAAAATAAAATCCCGAATCATGAACTTAAAATTCTAATTTTGCCTCTCCCTATAGGCGCATAGACAACACACAAACACATGTGAAGAAAGAAAAATAACCACCATATATATGGAGGGAGAGTATCTTGTTGGCATGCAAACCTTATCATTGACCTCTCCATTACAATTATTGAGCTTAATTTTTGTGCACAAAAATATATAAATACTAGTACACTTATCCGCGCATTCGCGCGGTAGTATAAGACAATATTAATAAATTTGAAAATGATTTATCTTTATAAATTTAATTGAGATAGAAGATGTAAAAATAAGTTCTTAATATGCCATACAAATATTAATTCCTTAAACTTGATTAAGTCATAAACATAAATAGTTTTAGGTGGTTGTTCTCTTCTTACCCTTTTTTTCTTTTCGCTTTTCTTTCAATTCTCCCCCCTTTAATAATATTCTATAGCATTATCTCAAAGAAAAAGTTATCATTTATGGAGTATATGGATGGAGAGGCGGTTTTGTCTAATAATTATTATCATCACTATAAAGAACTGATACATAAACGTATTATAGATTATATACAGTAGAATGTTATTTTCTTTTTAGTTTTTTCTTTGATTTATTTTAGTTCCTCTAGAGTACTAATATTTATAGTTTTTCACCTTCTTATTCTTGGAATCAAAGGATCATGTTCATATAATACCCTATAATTTCTGCTTTGTTATTCCGATTCATGAAATACCCTTTATTTTTTACAAAAGCTTAAAAATACGCTTGTTACTCTAAATAACTTCTAGCAACATGCACCCTATCAGTCCCTTCAAATGGAGAGGGGAATTCTTTTAGAAGGAGATATATAATCAAATTCTTTATCTCTCCTTCTTTTCAAGTGAAACAATCCCCATTTTTTGTCCAAAACGTTTGCAAAATCCTCAAAATTGTACTTTTTTTCTCCAGTATCTAATCAATACTCCTTAAATATTTGTATAAAAATTTATATGTATGACGATAACATGTATTTCATGATAAATCACACAATACTGATATTTTTACAACTAATTATTTGAAAATATTCTCATTACATATTAGGCGTTGCCATGTATTACCCATTCACGTTCAAAATATCAACAAAAATTGTGTGTTACACTAATAAATATCATTGGGGGAAAGGGGGATTAATTTTTAATATAGCTAGGAAGTGTGGAGGCATATGACAAAAAGAAAGAATCCAAAGTACTCTATCCACGATATTGAAAATAAACTACTGCTACATCCTAAGAAATTAAAGAATGATAGACGAAAACTATTTGATACAAAATTCAATAAACAAAATAAGGCAAAAAAAATCTCCTTTGGCTTGGGATCTGGTTACCAAGGAAGAGAAAAAGTTATACTATATGATAACATAAATGCAAAACTCAAAGAAGTTTAAAAGTTCACCCCCGAAACTTTACTTGTTGGTATACATAAAAGCAGAAACGCACTTTTTCTTTCCATTAAAGAAAACAACAACAATAACTACCCTATATACTCCCATTATGTGGGGTCTGGAAAATTCCATTAAAGAAAAGAACCTAAGAATTAGTTGTATAGGACAAGGCGGAGAACAACAGTTAATTAGGAACTAAACATACATCTGATTTACCAACTAAAATACTCTGATCAAACATCTTTGTCCAGAACATAGAAGCAGTCCTCATTCTCCTCGCCGCCGACTTTCTCAAGGCTTTCTTATTTAATTTTGTTCTGCTCCATTGGATATCTTCACCGATTAAAATGATAATAGTTTCAAGGATAGAAAAAAATACTGAACAAAAGAAAAATACAATTGCACGCAGAAGAGGAACCCAAAAGAAGTTAATATATGGAATTCATCAAGAAGGCTACATTTATAAAGAAGAAGAGCAGACTATGTAACGTTTTTTAGACGTGGTAATGTGTAACGTAAATTTTATAATATGATTTAAAATAGTTAAAAAAATAATAGTTAATGCACAATAACTAATAAGTAATTACTTCTTGTAAAGACTTTAATATGGGAAGTGGAAAAGAAATGAATTGTATATACTTTTTGTCATATTATAATTATGAAAAAGGCAAAAAAAGGAGAAAAAAGATAAATAGAATCCTTGGCCAACTAGAGGTGCCAAATCACCTTGTCTATTCCCACAATTATATTTATATATAGATTATCATCATGTTAAATTAACCTATAACAATAAGAAATTCGTTATGACAAGCCTAATATAATAACTTTAAAACAAAGTAATAACATGTTTAATACCTTAATGTAAAATCTTTTTATATTTTTCAATATATATGACTTAAATCCATAAGGATAATGCACTAGTAGAGGAGGTTCTTCCGTTATAAAGTCATTCAACTTTTGGCATTTTATGTCTCTTTCTTCCTTTTTTTGTTTTTGGAATCAACAAATTAAATGATTAGATCCCTTCTAATCATAGGCGAATTCATAATATTAAGCTTATAGATTTCTATAACGATCTCAAGTAATATATATAATAATTGGATCAACAAAGTGCATTCAAAGCCAAATATTCTTATGCTTTTAATAATTTTTTTAGCATAAATATATGATCTAGGTAAAAATTAGTGGATTCACGATAACTCATAAACCGTGCATTAGATCCGCCCATGCTTGTAACAAATAGACACCAACCTTTAACCAGTAGTTGATGTAGCTTATTAGCTGCAGGTTTAATTGAATTTAATATTTTAATTCTTAACATTAAATCTGCCTATGGCAGAGGTGAAGCTATACATGCAGAGCTACAGATGTTCAATTGAATGCCTTGCATCAAAAACTTTTAGTTCATAAATATAGTAGAAATGTTATTTTATTAGAATTTCTTTGACATAAAGAATGATTATAACGTAGTGGTAAAGGATATTTAAAAACTGTGATAGGTCAAATTTAAATATCAAGTATTTTTTAATCGTTACATAAGTTTCTAGCTTCGATATTGACGTGTGCCTTTAATATTGGCTCTGCCACTGGCTTGTGTCTTCCACATTTTTCTATTTGCAATTCGTTTTTTGTTTTTATATTTGTTTTTAATTTTATTTTTCCTCTCCTTCACTGAGTCGAGGGTCGATTGGAAACAACCACTCTATCCTTTCGGATAGGGATAAGGCTCGTCTACATATTACCCTCTCCAAACCCCACTTTATGAGACATTACTGGGTAATTGTTGTTGTTGTTGTTATCGTTTTATCAGCAAGTACTTTTCAGAAAGGCCATATTCGGATGAAGAAAATTTTATTATGATGATAATTCTTTTTCCGAATATTTTGAGAGTTGGAAAAGTCAGTTACACCAAAAAGAGATGAATAAGAGATGTGGACACGGACATATGGAAAATTCCTTTATCTTTATTTGATTGGCTAAAATGGTCAAAGAGATTCTTCCTGTTGGTTGCCTTTGACAACTATTTCTCGTTATTATACTCTATATAATGTGTATTATGTATTTGCAAATAGAAAAATAAAAAAATTGCTTCGCATGTTCAATTTATAATTTTAAAACGTCATAAAATGATTGAAATTATTAAATAATAATAACAACCCAGTATAATCCCACTTAGTGGGGTTTGAGGAGGGTAGCCCTACCCTTGGGCAGAGAGGCTGTTTCCAAATAAACCCCCGGCATCCTTCCCTCCAAAAACTTCTTACTTTGCTCTTGGGGAGACTCGAACTCACAATCTCTCGATTGGAAGTGAGAGTTACTTACCATCAGAGTAACCCCTCTTGTCTGATTGAAATTATTAAGATTAACCTAAATAACTAAATTAAATTGATATATTGTTTCTATTTCAAACAAAACTTTCAAGTTGTAGCTCTCAAATAAGATTCTTTTTGTTGTATGATAAGAAGTTAAATTAGTATAATTGTAAGTAATTAATTAGTATTACATAAAATGAATAAAACAGTGAGAACACTTTAAAAAAAACCACACCACCTCGACAAGTTGGAAGCAGCAGTACAAGACAAAAAAATCAAAAAAGAAAGGATTCTAATTAATTACCCATTTCAATTTAAATGATACATTTTCCTTATCAATAGCCAATTTAGCTAAACTTTAAAGGTAAATTAGATAAGTTGAACTTAATATTTTAAAATTAAAATTTAAATATTCAAGAATCATATGAAAAATACTATAAGTTGTAATTTTTTCCATGTCGATATGATAAAAATGCACTTTTTAAAACGTTGGTCAAACTTTACACAGTGACTTTGGATAATAAACGAAATGTATCATCTAAATTGAAACACAAAGACTAAGTTTAAAGATAAATTACAAATTTTTGCCACCAATTAGGATTATGGACTTTTCATTATTAACTAGGGGTCGCGGTTTGAGTTATGACTATGAAATCCTTTTATTACGGGGTCCAATTTTTGTACAAAAAGTAAAAACCCAAAAAATAAAAATAAAAATAAGTTTTCCCACTTGAAAGAGAAAACAAAAGAGTAAAATGTCTCACAATCTCTAAAACGTTACTAGACTACTAGAGAGAACCAAGTTCAGCCTAGCTAATAAGCAGAATCCTCACACTAGTTTTAAAATAGTCATACTTCATTTTAATATCTATACTGCCATACTGGTGAGTGAGAAAAATAATTGCGATATAAAAAATCTTGCCTTGTTTTGACTGATATTCACAAAATAAAAAAGCAGCCGGTACACTAAGTTCTTGTTATGCGTGGCGTTCGGAGAACGATCGAACTACAAGAGTCGATTATATGCAATTTTACCCTATATTTCTGCAAGAGGCTATTTTTACGGCTCGAACCCGTAACTCTCATCGTCACACGACAACAATTTTACCAGTAACGTCAAAGCTCTCGTTCCAAATATTCAAACAAGTGGTATATAAATATGTAGGTATGGCCTCAAATTGGACTTTTTGTACTTGACAATTTGATTAATAGAACAGGATCCAAAACATTAATTAATGAAATAGTAACAGTGTTTAAACCACTAATTAGGAAACATTTAGCTGAAAATTAGGCATAAGCAAGAGAGGAAGACGTGTAGACTGACACCTGGCTACTTAATCATTCTCCTAACTTCACTATCAATTAATTGCTTTTTAATTCCAAATTAATTGGGTTGTGTACTAATCCTCTGTGTCCATTTCGTTCTGTTCAGTTATTCAAACGATCCACTATAGTTTTAATATAGTATTTATACTAGCTAGTTGTCAACTTACTATTACGCCCAATGATATACACAGAATATGTGCCAGCGGCATTCTGTTTATTATCAAAAATCAACTTGTTAGTTACTCCTTTGATGGTTCCTTTTTTTGGTTTAAAATATTTGATTCTTTTAAATTTCAAAGATGAATTGATTACTTATTTTTCTACATTGCGCTTGGAGTAAATAGTGTTGGAGTATGTGTTTGGAGTGTTTATGTGAAAAGATAGTAAATATTAATATCGTCAATTTCATTGCTAATTAATATTCAAAGAAGAATTCTTAATCTACGTGAAAACAACTAAAAAACCATTTATTATAGACTGAAGGAAGTAGTTTGAGTATCCGGTTGTAAATGTTCTAAGATCTTATCTTATTTATGTTTACTTTATAATATTTTTCGGCGAAATGGAATTGAATAGTATACCTAATAGAAGATGTGGGAAGCAAGGCTTAAATGGTTTGGACATGTACGGGGAAGCGCAAACACTCTGGTCAGAAGGTGTGAGAGGTTGACATAGGAGGGCCTAAGGAGAGATAGAGGTAGACCAAAAAAGAATTGGCGAGAGATGATTGGGCAAGACATGACGCAACTTCGACTAACCGAGGACATGACCCTTGATAATAAGGTCCGGAAATCAAGGATTATGGTAATAGGTTAGTTAGTTTAGTGCTCTCCTTATCATACGGATAGTATTAGTACGTATTTTCGTATTTTGTTGGTATTAGATTTCGTTTCTTTTATTTCGGTCATCTTACTATCAGGTTGTTATTTATGCTACTTTCACATAGTTTTCCGTTGTTGTGCTTCTTGTTTTTCTCTTTATTAATGTGGTGCTTATGCTTTTTTGAGTCGATGATCTATTGAAAATAATTTCTTTATCTCCACAAGATAAGGGTAAGACTACGTAATACTATGCTTCCCAGATTTCACTATGTAAGATTGTATTAGATTTTTTGCATTGTAGAATGATATCTTCTCGCTTATATATATATATATATATATATATATATATATATATAAAGAGTTAGGAAAGACTGGTTTGCAAAGCTCGCAAAGGTAGAGTTTCTTTCTTCACTTTTACTTTCTTTACTTTTTTCATTTTAAATCTCGTTCCAAGTGTCAAGTAGCTTCTAAATGGTGGTTACATTAAATTATGGGTTTTTATAATTTGTGCCTACCTCCACTGCCATTAGGATCAAGATCACCTTGGAACAAACAAGAATAAATAATTGAAATTTCAGAAAGATGGTACACAAAACCAAGTGAAAATACAGTTAAGATTGTACTTCGAGTCAATGGATGCTGAACAGCTGAAGTTATGGGCATGGGCAGACATACTTTACCCGCACGATTTCACGTGTCATCGCTTCGTAAAGTATTTTTGCTAAATATATATATAAATAATATGAGCAGAAATATTAAAAATGGCAATACTTGTCATTGTAATGATTTATTTGTTTCTTTATATTTCTAATTTTGATATCGTTATGAAAATCCTGATGCACTGTATATGAGTAAATGATTTGCTTGTTAGCTCGGTTTGCTTGTTATTGCCCCCTTTCCTCTTTATTTCCTGAGACGAGGCTCTTCTGAAAATAGTCTTTTTGCCTTTTCAAAGACATAGATAAATCTGTATCCACTCTACCCTCCTCAGGCCTCACTTGTGGAACTATACTAAATACGTTATTGTATATGAGCAAATGTCATATGGAAAATCAAGAAAGTTCAATAATGGATGTGAAATGGTGAATTTGCCTAGTAATTAAGCTCCTAGATATTCATATATTGATGGTTTTGCGTTACATGTTGTTTGCATATGCGGAATAAATAAGATTTAGGGTTAAAAAAATATCATAATTATATTATTTACTGTAACTATTCTCTTTTATTCTTATGTAGTGAATCTCACATTAACCAAGATTGATTTGTTATATATAGGTACAAGTAGCGTCAATTTGTTAAATGAGTGAGAATTAATTGTAACATACATCCTTGTTGCGTATAGAGGTTGAGCACAAAGTTATTCTCATAATTTCTACAATGACTTGTATGGTTAAAGAAAATAACAATAACAACCCAGTATAATCCCACTTAGTGGGGTCTGGGGAGGGTAGTGTGTACGCATACCTTATCCATACCCTGGAGTAGAGATGCTCTTTCCAAATAGACCCCCGGCATCCTTCCCTCCAAGAACTTCCCACCTTGCTCTTGGGGAGACTCAAACTCACAACTCCTCGGTTGGAAGTGGAGGTTGCTTACCATCAGAGCAACCCCTTAGAAAGAATATTTATAAAGTTGGAAAATAAAGAAAGGAACGAAAATAAAAGGTGATTATTTGGGATTTGAAGTTACATCAGTGTCAACACTGTCTACCTTAGAAATCGAATAGAAACAAAAAACGAATATGATATATAGTTTGATTGATTGTTATGAGATACAAGCATAGCCACTTGATAGATTCTTCCAAATCTGATAGGGACAGTGTTGCTCTTTAAGTCAATGGTTTATATCAATTTGCAAATATAGACAACATTTTTCCCAAAACAATTCTTCACCAGTTTACCTCCCATCACTTTTTTTTTTTTTTTTTTGGATCTGAGTAGGTGGAGACACTGATCAGAAAATATTCTTCATTTCAATTAATATGACATTCTTAATTCTTTTCGTTCCATGACGTTTCAAAATATTTGATATTATTCTTACAATGATGTTACTCTTATTACAACTTTCGTTTAAATTCAATTCAACTATTTAAAATGTACTGAAAGAACGCAACATAGTCTGAGATTTGTGTTCTCCTATGACATTCTAGCCAAAGCCCACATCTATAAAACACGTGAAAAATATTAGGTATATAAGTAAACAAGTCTTAGATCTAGCGACGCATTTTAAAGTAGTGCGGCCAATGTCCAAAACAGATAATATCACTACTGGGCTTGGGTTGAGCTGTTACATCTCCTGAGATCGGGTGAAATTCAAAAAGTCAACTTTACAAGTGGTAATCCGAAAAATATTTCAGGATAATATACTGCAGTTTCAATATAATACACTAGAGTTCATATACTAGACTTCCAGTATAATATATTAGAATTCCAGTATAATATACTAGTCCACCATAATATGCTAGAAGTTCATACACATGTGCATTAATCTCCAGTATAGTATGCTGGAACTTTTCTGTTGCAGCAAAATAGTACTTATTTTTTAATAACTTTATAAACACTGCATATTTTTTAATTACTAGTTCGAAAACTGACAAGCCAATGCTATTTTTTCCCTGAGATCATAGAAATTTCTAATAGGGAGCACTTTCGCTTTTGATAAAAGAATGCAACTAAGTGAGAGTTCAGCATAGGGTTATCGTGAGATGAATAGAATTCCTCTTCCTTAACCAAAGATCTTGGTATGAGTCTTAGGTATAAAAAAAAAATTAGGTAGAAACCCTTTCTATTAATAGGACTTACGTGGTGCACGTCCAAAGTAATCAAAACTCCAATGCGGACACTGGCATGCAAGAAACCAAAAGAAGAACATAACTATATTCAAGGTTTTAGATACCTTAAGAATAGAGAAATTTCTTGTAGCACAACACGAATTTGAATTAGTCAGACTTTTACATAAATAGCCGATCATATTTATAGTTTACGTTTTTCTTGCCAAATACATAAACTATACATTGATTATATGTAAATATGCATACTTAGTCCATAAAATTATGCATATAGTATACTTCCACCAACTATTTTTAGTTTAAGTGATTAGGTGTAATGACTCGGTCGGTCGTTTCATGAGATATAACCCCGTTTTTCCTATTTCTGCTTCGTGTTGTTCAGATGTATTTCATCATATCGTGTTAGTTGGTTGGGTCCTGAGTAGTTTTGGAGTGGAATGATACACTTACTCTTATTTAGAAGCTTAAGTTGGAAAAGTCAATCGGATGTTGACTTATTTGTAGAAGGTCTCAGATGTGAATTCTGATGGTTCGGATAACTTCATTAGGTGCTTTTGGACTTAAGAGCATTTCAGAATGTGGTTTGGAGGTCTGTGGTAGGATTAGGCTTGAAATGGAGAAATTGAAAATTTGGCATTTTTTGGTCGGCAGTGAAAATTTTGATATCGGGGTCGGAATGAAATTCCGAAAGTTGAAGTAGGTTTCTAGTGTCATTTGTGACGTATATATATCGTTTGAAAAATTTGAAATTTTGGAAATCCTTAGGTTTGAATCCAGGATTATTTGGATGTTTCGATGTTGTTTTGAGTGTTCAATAGGTTCGACTAAGTTTGTATGTTGATATGTGACGTATTGGTATTTTTGGTTGAGCCCCTGAGGGGCTTGGTATAATTTCGGATAGTTATATGAGAGTTTGAAAATTTGGTGAGCAAGCTGAAGCTATTGATTCTGTCATAATCGCGCCTGCGGAGTGCGGACCGCAGGTGCAATGGTTGCAGAAGCGGAAAAACTATCATAGAAGCGGCCAAGGCCAAGAAAGACAGGAATTGAAGGTGTGAAGGAGAAGCACATGTGCGGGTGTTCGACCGCAAAAGCGGTTATGGGCAATTAACTGAAAATCACAGATGTGGTTTATTTGACCACAGAAGCGGTATTGCAGATGTGTGAAATGGGTCGCAGATGCGAGATGCCTTGGCAGAAGGTATTTAATGGTTGAAATTGAGGGGTTAGGTCTTGGAAATTCGAGAGTTTAATTTGAGGATTTGAGGACCATTTGATGTCGGATTTTGATGGTTTTGGCATGAATAGACTCATGAGTGAAAGAAGTTTCTAGTTTTGCAATCTTTTAGGATTTCGAGACATGGTCCCGAGTACAGGGTTTGGGTGAATTTCAATATGTGGGATTAAATTGATAGTTTTTTGCTTGGAATTGATCCTTTGGCCTATATTGATCATATTGTATTGCATTTGGTTAGATTCCAGCTGGTTCTAGAGGCAAGGGCATCGCATATAGGAATTTGACTGGTTTGAGGTAAATAATGATTAATCAGGTCCTGATGAAATCCCGGATTTCATATTGTTTTACTATTTTAAGGTAACGTACATGCTAGATGACGAGCGTGTGGTATGCATCGTTGGGGATTGTGACTTGGTCTTCCCCGTAGCAACTATTTAGTTGCGTATTTGACTGAAAACTATATGATACTTTTGTGTTTTAGAAAGAATTTCTATAATTTGGGCCTCGTGCCAAGCTGTTTGGACCCATAGGGCCTTTTATTATTATTCCATTGCTATTTTGACTTAAGATATGTACTCAGTAATATTATGTTGTAGTGATTTTATGACTCATTATTTATTACTCTGTTTTGATGCATAAAATGATATTTTGGGCCGAGCAGCCTGTTCTATTGATACCTTGTGTGACTTGAGAGAAATCTGACTTAATGAGACTAAGGGACTGTGTTGTGAGGATATTATGGGATCGGGATGCGCGCCACAACATATTGTTACTGATTTGTGATTATGGGAGGCCGAGGGCCTAATTGATTATGCCACGAGGTGGCTTGTTATAACGTTTGTTCTATAGGAGCATTTCGGAATCTGTACACCCCCAATGAGCACGAGTACCCTGAGTGAGTGATATAATATTGCTTGCGGGGTTGTTCTCTATTCATGTTGTGCCCGGGAGGTTGATTACGAGTGATTGTGAGGTTCCCCAGGGGCTGATTCTGAGTGATGTTATGCCCGAGAGACAGTTTACTATCCATGTTTCACGGAGGGGCTATTTATGATTTTCATCACTTTTACTCTAAATCTCATTGAACCTATGTTGAAACTATTGAAAAGTATCTTCAAATAATTTTATCCAAGAATGGATTTTAAACGAGACGATTTGTCTTATATATTGATTTGAAAGCATGTTGTATTTACTGAAATTTCATTACGTTGATTTATGTGCTTCTTACTGCTCAGTCTTTATTTACCTTTATTATTTACTAAGTTGGCATACTCATATTACTCCTTGCACTTTGTGTCCAGATTTAGCTGGATGTGATAGCGAGCGTTGATATTTAATCTGTTGCGGATATTTCGGAGTTGACAAAGTAGTTGCATGGCGATCACAACCTTGTTCTTCTCTCTCCTATCTTCCTTTAGACTATATTAGTGTTTTCTAGATTGTAATAGTCTTAGTTGTTATCGAATAGTCCTAATTAGATGCGCGTGACTTGTGACATCCCAATGTCGGGCTTTCATTTCTTTCCGTACTTTGTTATTTAGACTTATGCTATGAAGTTTTATTAATTAATAGCCTAAGAGCATCTTTATTATGAGATGTCAAATTAGTTTGGGAATGTGTCGGATAGCTCCATCACGAGTAGGTTGGTTTTGGAATCGTGATATTAGTAAGCGATTATTTGGGTTAATTCTTCAGATTCTAAATACCAGATTAATAATCTAATATATTAACTCCAATACATTATACGGGGAGGGGGAGGAGGAGGCCAGTCTAATGAATACTGAGATTTAAATCCATTCGAGGAATTAACATGTCAAAGGAAAGAAAGAATGCTATTAAACGTGCACACTTTAACATACTGGTTCAGTCTATACTTCAATAAATCTATATCTTGGTGTTATAAGCATATTATAGTGAAAATATAATAATGGCATTTTTGACATTATACATAGCTAAACTAAGGGTACTTTAGTTTTACTGTCAGTATTTGGCAGTTGGAAAGTGGTTATGAGAGTTAGTTACAGTTAGAGGTAGTTAAATATTGTGTAATTGAATTAGTGAGGTATGTATATTTTTTTCGAATCATTTCAAACAATAATTCCCAACCTTCTATTCTTTCAATTCTAATTCTCACACTTGAATGTGCATCTGTTCATGGATTGTTGTTCATCTTCAATCCCTTAGGATTGCATTGTTAGAGTTCTTCAGTGAGCTTATCTCATTGGTATCAGAGCGAGGCATATTTTGGTCACAAACATGCTGGAGACGAACACCAGAAACGGGGTAATGAAACGTGAAATGAATGAACTGCGCGAGAAAGTGCGCATGCAATGGGAAACTTTGGGGGAAACTAGACAAATGTTAATTGCAATGTCGACCAACAATGGAGCTTCAGTGACCCAAACAACCCAATAGGTGGCGAAAAATGGGGGAAATCAGTCACAAGGTAATAACCCTAATCACAATGGTAGATATCAGCGATTTGACTTTCCTAGATTTAATGGGGAGGATATTAATGGGTGGTTATACAAGTTCGAGAAATTATTTGATTATAAAGGAGTTGCAGAAGAAAATAAGGTTCCGTTAATAAGATATGTCGAGCCCCTTTTTTTTTTGCGAAATCGGATTTTTGACATTTGGGCGGACAATTCATTTCCTTTTGGGAATTGGGTTTGAATTGAAGAGTCGCCACCTAATGATTAAAGTGCATTAGGACAATGGAAAAATTTGTTTAGAAAATCAGAGTTTGGTAAGGCTAGAAATTATCTCGAGGGAAAAGGTGTTAGGCACCCCTCAAGATCCACTAGTATGATTCCCGACCATGTTACAATTGTAACTTTAAATGCAAATGACAAGTAAACAAACAAGAATTGCAAATATGAGATAGTTTTCACATACGGTTGCAAGTAAAAGAAGTAAAGAAGCTGAAACTTGGGAAGAAAGCAGTTTTTTTTAAAGTTCTGAAAATAACCAAGCAAAATTGATGCAAGTAGTTGGAGTAAAAGATGTTTAAAAAGGCTAAAAACTGAGCAGTTTTTCAAAATTCAAAAAAATAAACAAGTAAAGGGAAGAGGTCCTAGATTTACAAATAATATGGATCACCCCGTACAACACTCGGTAGCCGTTTATACACGTGGTGTTATCACGTGGTCATCATATCCATATTCTACCCTTTCCACCCGCTAAGGTGTTTAAAACGCGTGTGTTTCATTTACTTATTGCATGCTAGTACCAGCCCCAATCCTATCAGTACCGAAGGAATTTGGGACTATTAGTCCAACAAAGAAGGTAAAATGTGGATTTTGTATGGTTTAAAAAGGATAAAATTCTAGAGAGACAAACAAAACACGTAAAGCAGATACAATAGACACATAACAATTAAAAGGCTGAGGCAGGCCTCTTCACTTAAAAGAAGATTGTTTAGCACGACTTACAAATACTGGTTATGGTCGAAATTAAATTTAAAGTGTTAAGGCAGGCTGGTTTATCACATATTTCTCATATAAGAAGTCTGAATTAGACATATCCCTGGTTGTAATTACCAACGACTGATGCATTTAATCAATTGCCTAATGTCTTGCCTAGGTGACACCAATAGGCATGATATCTAACAATGCAGACGTATACCGATTTTTAAAAAAAGGCTTGTTAATTATAGAAAACATAAGCTCTGCAGGTATCGAGGTCTGATATTTACTTATTTTAGACTTTGGCTGAATAGGCGATTCATATTCAGATTTGTTGGTTACTCTTATAGGCATGCTTTCTAAATGTTGTTGGTTTTAATATATTTATAGAAATGCAAGAGTCCTATGAGCATGGTATCTAGAATACAATTTGTTATTTATACCTATAACTATTTGCCTATGATAGATATAGATGCAAAGTCCTATAGACAGGTTATCTATATGGTGCAAGAGTGCAGAAGCCCATATTCATGGCATCTATATGAGTGCAGAACCTTAAAGACATGGTTTCTAAATATGCAGGAGCACAGAAACCTGTAGGCATGATTTCTTTATATGCAGAACCTTAAGGCCATGATTTCTATATATGCAGAAGTACAGAACTAGTGGGCATGATTCATAAATAATAACATGTATGAGCATGTTTTCTACCCTTTGCATACATGAGTGACCCTCCACTTTTCACTAAAACCCCCCATAATTTATTACAAATTACTACAAACCAGAATGAACTAGAAAAGCAAAATTACATCAGAAATTAAACTACAACCAAGGATAATTCAAATTCAAGGTCTAAAATATGAGATGAACCAACTCCAAAGATCAGGATTTCCAAAGCCTTTCTTGTATTTGGAATGTGTCAAAGTTTTCTAAGAGTTTCAGGTAGACTCCGGATAGTGCTCATACCCAAATATATTGCAGAATTGATTAATATTTTAGTGTGGAAGGTCCAGACCTCAAATATTCAAGTTTAGAGGGATCTCAAGGTCCCAAATCAAGGCTCATAGGAGGGGAGGGGGGGTAGAACTTAGAATCTAAGAGAAAGTGCAAGTGCATAGAGAGGATTTTGGGAAAGGCCATGACAGGCTGGTGGTCAGACCCGATAATTAGGAGTGTTGGCACACACCCTAACCAGCATATTAGCCATATTGCTAGGAGTTAGGGTCTATTAAAAGATTAGGTCCAGAAATGAGCAGCGATTTGGATACTGTCATGCCTGAACCTTAACTCAAACACATAAAAGGGGATAATGGTATGGGGAAATTCACAACAGCAACAGATGTAAAGAGAAGAGCATATTCAATACTGAACATAGACAGCAAAGTAGACAAGATTGTAGAAACTACAAAGTAAACACATAGGGGTGAGGATGAAAACAAAATTAGAATACACCGATTTCAGGGAAATAAGAAGAGAAAAGAAGTAGTAAAGCCTAATTGCAAGCAAACAACCAAAAGAACTCAAAAGAGAGCGAGAGAGTATTGAAATTGAGAGCGTAAGAGTAAGTAATTGGGGGTGTAAGTGTTGAACTCAAGTTATCTTAAAAAGTATTTTTAATTGGAAGTGTCAAAGTGCAGAAGGGTCGTCCCCTTTTATAGTACAGCAAGCAAAAGTAAGAAAAGGTAAGAAAATAGTTTTGCAATCAGGGATTCTAATTTCAAACGGGTGTCAAACCCTTTTATCCTGACCCCGCAAAAGAATACAGATAAGTCATGGACTTGTGGG
This sequence comes from Nicotiana benthamiana, assembly GCA_034376525.1. NCBI lineage: Eukaryota > Viridiplantae > Streptophyta > Magnoliopsida > Solanales > Solanaceae > Nicotiana > Nicotiana benthamiana. The sequence continues at coordinate 178,915,593 of CM067339.1, forward strand.
TTAAAGGTTTTTTTCCAATTAAAGTGACAATTTTGAAATAGAGATTATTTTATTGTTCAGAGTCGCCACTTGGAATAAATTTTCAGTGTTCCAAGTCACATTTTATTTAAATCCCTAGTCAAAGGAAAGTTGACGAACCGACCCGTCTCTGGTATTTCATGCCCCGTTATCCCCATTATATGTTTCCCCGTGTGTTATTATATGTGTTGGGTAAGTTTGAAGTGGTTTGGATTGTAATTGGATAGAAATGAGACAAATAGCCTCTTTAAGGAAGGCTTAAGTTGGAAAAGTCAACCGGATGTTGACTTATGAGTTAGAGGGCTCAGACCGGATTTCCGATGGTTCGACTAGTTTTGGGGGATGATTTATGACTTTGGAGTGAAAACGGAAGTGAATTCGGAGGTCCGGTCTGAAAGTTAGCCTATTTTGGCGAAGTTGGCATTTTGGAGAAATGCGGTTGATAGGTGAAAATATTATCCGAGGGTTGGAATGGGATTACGAGGGTTGAATTAGATTCATTAGGCAAATTCGATTATGTTTGCAAATTTTAAGGTTATTCGGACGTCGTTTGGTTGGATTTTGGATCGAATGCGAAATTAGAAAGTTATAGTTTATCTTAGAAGGAAATTCAATGATTTTGGTGATTTTTGATGTTAAAGATAGCGTTTTATGGACCGAGCAAGATTGAATGGAGTAATATGTCGTGTTGGTGCTTTTGGTTGAGGTCCCAGGGACAGTGATTAGATGCGATCGCATAGGTTGAGGTCATGGTTCTCTGCGATCGCAGAGGGGAGGCTGCGTTCGCGTAGGTATGGGCAGCGAAGGTATCCGAACGTAGGTAAGAGGTTGCGTTCGCATAGGTCAGTGGTGAGGCCTGGGAAGGATGCATTATGCGATCACAGGAGTTGTTACGTGATCGCATAGAGGAAGTTAGAGCTGGGCAGAGGGTTTTTAATATCATTTCATCCTCGAGTCTCTTCACTTTTTCCTCCATTTTTACAATATCTTGAGATCTCATTGACGGATTTTGAAGAGGATTTCGACGGAAAGTGATGGGAGGTAAGTCCCTTATCCTAGAACATCATTTAATCATGGTTTTAGCCCTTAAATTTCTGAAATCAAATCAAATTGGGGAAGAACTAGGGCTTGAAATTTCAAATGAAGATTTGGGATTTGGAGGAGCAATTGGACTCCAATTTTGATGAACTTTATATGTACGGACTCGTGGCAAAACGAGGACTCCGAAAATGTAAGTTTCATAATTTTTTGAGAAGCGGGACCGGGGCTCAGATTTTGCTAGTTTCGAGATTTTGGCTATTTCTCGGTTGTTTTTGATTGGATATTGTCCCATAGGAATTTTTGTGATGTATTCTCTCTGTTTTTACTTAGATTCGACGCGCGATGAGGCCGAATGGAGAGGCAAAAGTGTCGCGAGCTTGAGATTTCATTGGTTCGAGGTGAGTAATGCTAGTAAATGTTGTTCTGAGGGTTTGAAACCCCGGACTTTCACATCGTAACGCTATGTTGAAGCGTGTCACACACTCCATGATAAGTGTGGGGTCGGATACTGTTGAGGGATTGTGACGTGGTCCATCGCGAGTGAGAATTATACTATATTGGCGTATTTTACGCACACTATGATGACTATTATTGGGCTTTATGCCGTGTTTGGGGCCTAGTGCTGATGTGTGATATCCTTCGAGAGTTGGTATTACTGTTTTAGCATGATTGCATATCATTTATTATCAGTCCATGGTTATAAAACATTGTTTTCAAAACCCAGCCGTATTTCAAATGTTCAGAACTCATATGTTATCTTTTGAATGTATTTCGGCTGAGGAGCATTGTTTATAACTGCCCAATGGGCTTATGATATATTTTCTGGACTAATTTTGGGTGGCTCGGGCTGTACGCCGCAACGATGATTAGAAACAATGGTAACGCGGACACTGTGTGATATGAGCGGTCAGGTAACATGGACTGGCCTGGTTATTGATTTTTGCCACGAGATGGCTGGTTTGATTATTCGCCACGAGATGGATGGTTTGATTATTCGCCACTAGATGGTTGTTTCGATTATTCGCCATGAGATGGCTGGTTTGATTATTCACCATGAGATGGCTGGTTATTGCGCTTGGGCTGTAGGAGCCCCTCTGGAGTCTGAACACACCTGTGAGCGCCGTCGACGATAAATGATATGGGTGGCTCGAGCTGCACGCCGCAGTGGGTACTGGATTGTACCATCATATGCATTGCATCGCATCCCTGCATTTGCATCACACATATGTATATTGATGTTCAGTTATTCAGTTGCAGATACTATTATACACTGTTTTAGCTTACTTGGTGTAATTATTGGGTTTTCTTGCTTTCGGAGCTTTATTTACTGTTGTTACTCGCTGAGTTGGTTGACTCACCCCCTACCCCCTACACCTTGTGTGCAAATTCAGGTATTCCAAAGTATTTGTGCATGCAATTGCTGATTATTAGTTGACAGAGTATTAAGGTAACTGCCAGCGTCCGCAGGACCCATGTCTCTGATTCTTCTAGTTATTTTCTAGTTATTCTGACACTTGTATTTCCCTCATTCTGGCATGTATTCAGTATTTTAAAGGCTCTAAACTCGTGAACCCAAGTCTTTGGGAAGTTACGTTGTTCTGTGAGATTTTTGGGATACTTATACAACTATCAGTTTATTTTGGTTTCCTTCACTATTAATGGCTTAAAATAAATGGTTTATGAGCTCTAGGCTCGGGTTGAAAGCGCATTTGGTCGGGCTTGCCTAGTCGTTGGGTTGGGCGTCATCATGATCGGGTTTGGGGTCGTGACAGAAAGTTGGCTCTATTTTTATCGGTCTACGAAAACAAATTTCAAGTAAGGGATTCTGTTGAAAGGGGAGAAGGTGCAAGGCATTCCCCGAGTCCAGTGGTTTAAGCACGATCGCTTTATTGACGTTAAAAAATTTGGCCTAAATTAATATCGAACAAACTGTGATTTATATAACTTTTCATGGTTAACCTATCGCTTTTATTTCTTGTTTATTGAGAAAAATTAGAGAATATTTTTTTGGATAATAAGATTCATGATCACACTACACAAGTGAATGTATGATCGACGAAATTTATTATTTAGTCATAACAGCGCTACGCAAGCGAATCCGCATTCATGATAAACAATTATTAGTGCGTCATTTATTATTGAAAAATTGCTACAATTGAAGAAGATTTAATTTTTTTGGAAATTTATTAAATATCTCTATCGCGTTACGCGAAGGGAATCCGCGATTTTTAGCAAAGAATTAGCTAAATTTAAAAGTTGAATAACGGATATGGTATGAGATTGTTGAATTAATTTATTGAATGTTGAACATCACGCTACACAAGAGATTCCGTGAATAAAAAGAATAAAGTGCACCTACTAATTTTTTAGCGCTTAAATTAATTATACGAGAAACTAATTTATAAGTTATAAGTTATTTAGTGAAATAAAAATTGACTTTTTAATAAGGCATTTCGATTAAATGAGTATATATATATATATATATATAAATATATAGATATATATATATCTATAAAAATATATATATATATATATATATATAATTGCATTAGCTTGTTATTTTAAAGAGTGGACAACATTCTCAAAAATGAGCCGATTTTTATTAGTAATGGCAAATTTAAAGGGGAATAGGCCAGCTATGCTATTAACTTAAACAAAATGAATCAGGTGCTAGATCTTATTGGTGTTGTGCCACTGGAGATTTTTTAGCATGAAAGTGATTTCTTGAACCAAAACCTGAACCCATACTGCTAACGATCTGAAACCTTATCTTTTAAAACTTAAACATTTATATTTTGCAAAGGCAATTTAAGACATAAAAAGAAAAATACCTTTTTAGTTTACCATATAAACATTTAGAAAGCACGTGTAAGAACTTAATTTGATAACTTACTATTTAACAGGAATTCCTTAAAATATAAAGAAGAACATTCTTTCTAAACAAACTTAATTTCACTACTAATTCACTCTAACATGAATACTAACTCCACATTGATATACAACTTTTTAAGCTAAAACATATTTGAACAAACTTTTAAAAGATATTAAAACTAAGTAGGAACTTCTAAATATCCATTCATATATTCGAACTAGAGAACGAATGAATAAACAAAGATATGTGTTATCTACTTAAACACTTTATCATGTGTTGGAACTTATTTCCAAGAACTCTATTAACGCAAATGAAAATATAAGGGAACAAAGTTTGTGTCAAACTTAAAGAAAAAAGAGAGAAAAAAAACCATAAAAGAGTACTAGAGTAGAATTAGTACAAATTCCTAATCACAACAAAAAAGGAACTTGGACCAAAGAGTGTTAATACAACTCTCTTAAGCTTAAACTCTAACATACGCACATTCTGACTTAAAAAAACTCAACATTTATCTAAGCTACCAATTACATATTCAGATGCTCGAGCCATAGATAAAAAGGTTAAAATACTTAAACAACCTCATAGAATGAATTCAACTCTATTCCAGTAATCTAAACAGGTTCAAATCTTCAACTATTGCTTACAAAAAATTTGCATTACAAAGATTCAAGAGTTACCTGTATTGTAGAATAATAAACGCAACAAATGAAGAATGGAAGCTCGGGAACAAAGCAGCAACAACAGCAAACAACAGTAACAACAGCAAAACCAATAACCAATTCATGTTGGAGCAACAATTTCAGCTTAAAGGAACGCTTCAGCTGCTGATTTTTACGCTCAGAGTTGTGTTCTAAGGGATCATTCTATTTTTCTCGAAGGTTCACTCTAAGAAAAACACCCCTAGTTCTGAAATTTCAGCTTGCTATATATACTAAGTTGCTGATTTTTCTTTGAATACATATTTTTTTAGAGTGTAAAAAGATATTCAAAAGCTATGTCTGTTAGAATGTAAGATGGAATCCCCTTTAAGTAGGAAAAGCCAATATTTTTGGACAGCTTTTGGTTAACCAAAAACTTGTCCAAAAGACTTGCTTTGTCCACCAAAACCTATCCAAGGACTGTCCAAATAGTAGAAAGGACAATCCTTGTGACTAAACTCAAATACAAGGAGAGTAGTTGTACTTTTAGCATGCTTCAGCAGTAAAAGCAACCATCTATGTACTATGCAACATTCCTTTCTACACCCTCAACTTTAACATTAGCGACTAAAGGACTAAAGGACTATATCTCATCATATTAAAACTAATAACAGCCAACAGACGACTAGTATAATTGTAAACCAATTGAATCGCTTCAACAATGAACCAAACTAACTAGCTAATTCGAACTTCAATCAAATTAATCACATGAATCAAAAATCAAAAATAAGTATTGAAAGAGTTGTTGACAAGCACAACCTAAAGAATGGAAGAAGCTGAACATATGACCAACGCAATTTAGAAAAATAAAACAGAACCTAAAGTGAACTAAAGCTAAATTTATCATAAAGCAAAGAGGGGAGAAAAATAAAAAAGCACTAGGATTTCAATATGCATTATCTGTGAAAGCGATTATCAAACTAATCGAGCAAGAAATGATTACCAGAATTTAAACCTATACTAAAATACCAAAATCAATCACAAATGATAGAAAACAAAACAGGGAGAAAAGGAATCAATATTACCCAATTTCAAACATTCGGGCAGTAGCAGTAGCATGGTGGCATTGCGGTTGCTTGGTTCGAGCAAGCTTCGATTGTTGATATTCTTGAAACTAAGAACTCTGGCGAATTCGAGTTTGGTTTCAAGGATATCAACAACACAACCTTGCTCGAGGCTGATTTGAAGAGAGAAGTGAGAGGGAGTGGTGGCAGTGACGCTTCCGGCGGCAGTGTCACGGCAGCGGTGGTCGGCGGGGCTAGCGGAGATTTCACCAGAGTTGGAGAGGTTTTGAAGGTTTTGGGGTGGGGAATGGATAAGAGGAGAGTTAGATTAATAGGGGGTTAAATTTTGGTGGCTTTTGGACAGTGGTGCGCGGTTGAGCTGTGGCGGAGCAGGCGGTGGCACAACTAAGGTTTAGTTTTTGTCGATTTTTGGTGCAGATTTGGGGAATTTGGGTTACGGATTTGAACGGGGGGGAGCGAGAAGAAGGGGTGGTGAGATTTTGGGCTTGTTTGGTGGTGCTCTGCCGCCGGTGGCGAATTTCGGCGGGCGAAGCAGAGGCGGCGACGGGCGGAGGAGTGGAAGAGAAGAGGGAGTGAATGAGAGTCTCTAGGGTTTGAAAATGGGGCAAAAAACTGATTTTTTGGCTTTTATATTTTAGTTAGGGATAAATTTTGACCATTGGATTGAGGCGGGATGAATGGACAAGATGGGTTGTTCATTACTTAACCAAAACGACGTAGTTTCAAGGCAAAACTATGTCGTTTTGAGCTCTTTTTTGGCCAGCCACCTAATGGACTAGGTATGACCGTAATGGGCTCAAATTTTGGGCCAATTTTTGCTCAATTTAATTAAAACACACTAGTCCAATCCCTACCATATTTATCAAATCATTAATCAACTCTTAGAACATATACACACCCAAATAAAAACACACCCAAATAAAAATCCCTACCAATATATATATATATATATAAACAAGGAAAAAGTTAGGCATTTACAACGGGTTAAAGACAATTAAGGAAAGAGTTTGATCAAAATCTTTTCCAAAGTAGCACAAGGAGGGTAAATATACAAAAGTTTATTTAAGGCAAAAGTCCAGTAGTACACGGTATGTGAGAATAAGGAAAGGGAATCAATCAAACAGCCAGTAAAATCAAAATTGTAGGCCTTGTTCAAATAAACCAAGTCAGGAAAAGTGAGGAAAGGTTTTACTTAAGGAAAATCAATAACAATCAATCAAACCTAAAGAGATTCTGAATCTAATCATGAGTTGGAAAAAACCTTTTCGGAAGGAAGAATTCTTCACATATAAAGCACGCGACATGTCAATAAGGAAGACTTGTCATGCTAATTAAAAAAGACTAGTAAAGAAAAGTTCAGATTCATAACAAAGAGGTTCAAGTTCAGTTTATAGACTCAAAATGAGTCTGAGAGTCCAGGGTTCCAAAGTAGAATCCTAGTCCAAAATCAAACTCAAAACCCCCCCAAATCCTAGGGTTTAACTCAAATCAGATGCGGAGACGAGAAGGCCAACAAATGCATCAGACTCAGAGGTCTCTTTCAGAGACTCATGAGACACAAACAGATACAATGGCAGGTTTTGCAACAAAGTGAAAAGGCTGATGTAAAGCACAAAGAACATGTTTTAAGAAAAGCTCAAAACATAAGATAGTTCAGAAGAGAAAAGGGTGGTATAAACTTAAGAAACAGTAGATGAAACATGTTTAGAAAGAACTCGAACAAAGTCCAGTAAAGCAAATAAAACTTACGAACTCACATACTGTAGAAGAATATTGAAAAGTATAGCAAAGAACATATAGGAAAATATAACAAAGATTGATATGCGAGCCTAGTCTAGAGGCACGGTAGAATACAAAGTACATAAGAGTCATGTATCGTAGAAAAAAAAAAGCAGAAGAACAACACAAGCATGGTAAAACATAGTATAGGTAAGCACATGTAAAGAAGAGAAGAGGAAGAATCAAAAAGACATTTTGAAACCCTTTCAGAAACCCTAAATCGAAGGGAAGCAACTTTTGAAAGAAAGGATTGAGGAAAACGTTTTAAAAATCCAGTAGAACAAAGGTGTAGCATAAATCTAAGAAACAAACAGAGGGAAATCTCGAACAACTTAAGGTTTCGGAGAAACTCTAGAAATGAGAAAGGCTTGGAAGAAGGTCCAATCTTGAGTCGGAGGGGTAAAAAATAGGATCCCAATGCTCGGACACGTTGGAGCAAGGCCGGAGAGGCCTCAAAACCACGGATCTGAGAAGATCTGAACAGATATCGTTGAGGTCAGACCTCGAAACTTTAAATGACCAAGGCTTAAAGTGAAGGGGGTGAGTACAGGACATACATGGCCTGAGGAGCCATAGATTCCGGTGAAAGTGCAGTTGAAAGGGGTAGAAGATGGCTAGGGTTCCGAAAAACCTTCGAGAGTGTTTTGAGAGAGGAGATTATTCAGAGGCGGCAGACCAAATGAAATGAGGGGATTGAGTTAGTATAGGGGAATTAAAAAAGGCAAGGAGTGATCCTGGTCGTTGATCAAAACGATCAACGGCCTGGATTAAAAGAAGGGGCCAGGCGGGTTAACCGGTTGGGTCAAGGGTCGGGTTAAAATGGAATTGGGCTAGTCCAATTAGGGGTTAAGTTTTGGGTCAGTTGGAGGGTCAATTTTTGGCTATAATTGAAATGTAAATGGGGCTGCAACTGGAACGAATTTGGGCTAAATATTAAATAGCAAGTTTTCCTCTTTTATTTTATAAAAATAGTAAAAATAATTTTAAAATTAAAATAAAAGTAAAAAATGAGCAAATAATACATAAATATTAATTTAAAAATATTGGACCAATATTATAGTTATAAAATGCTATTAAATCTTAAAATAGGCTAAAATTGTAATTATATGCATTTTAAATACCAAATAAATTTTTAAAAAATATACAAAAATCATCTTAATTATATTTTGGTATTAATATGGGAATAAAATAGATTTATCACTAAAATGGTTGATTTTAGAATAATTATTAATTTTTGTACTGCTAAATAATGAACAATAAATTGATTTTAAAAATCTTTAAAAATTAGAGAAAATGCCAAAACACTTGGGCATGCTTATATATATATATATATATATATATATATATATATATATATATATATATATATATATATATATATATATATATATATATATATATATATATATATATATATATATATATATATATATGTTATTTTGAAAGTATTTTGTGTATACAAAATATATAGGAAAAAATTAGGCAACAACAACTGTCCTAAAGTGGCATCAGATGTATATGAAGCTAACATCGGGAAGATTTCCTAATTGGGATGACTATGTGAGGGCTGTGTTACTTTGATTTGGGGACATTGAACATGCAGATCCTATGGTAGAGTTGATATCTCTCAAACAAACTGGGGGTGTTGAAGAGTTTTTGGATAAGTTTGATGAGTTGTTGAACCAAGTAGAATTAACAGAGGAACACTCTATCAACATATTCTTGGCTAATCTGAAACCAGAAATTGAAGTGCAAATGAGGATGTTGAGTCCTTGAACCTTGACGAAGGCTTATAGTCATGCTCGGTAAGTGGAACAATCTTTGAAGTTACAACATGGTCAGACTCAGGCATTGGTGATGAGTTCAAAGGCATTACTTCCTGCTCCTCATAGTTCTTGGAGTGCAAGTGGTCAAGGATCTAGTTCTTATCAAGGAGGGGATAGTATGAAAACGTATGGGGGTGAAAGAAATATCAAATTTGATAACAAGTCTGTTATTCCAGTGACTAGGAGATCATCACCTGCGGAAATGGATGAAAAGAGGACATAAGGCTTATGCTATTGCTGCAATGAAAAATATACTCATAATCACAAATGCAATAGGAGGAAACAATTGTTCATACTAGAGCTAGATGAAGAGGAAAGGGAAGAAGAAGACGTATGGCAAGATGGAGGAGTGGATCTTGAAAATTCTAAAGAATCAACCTTGCAACCACAAGTGTTAGTGCACTTGATGGTACAAGTGATTATAGAACTATGAGAGTAAAGGGAGCCTTGAAGGGCAAAATGGTGCATGTTCTAATTGACTTCGGTTCTACCCATAGCTTCATAGACTCGGCAACTGCTAAGAAACTGGTATGCAAGCTACAATCTATTCATTCTTTTGTTGTAGCTGTAGCAGATGGGAGAAAAATGCACATCTCTGTCATGACTTGTGGAGTGACATCGAATATACAGGGTGTGACATGTAAAGCTGATATGTTGGTGATTTCATTAGGAAGCATTGCTGTAGTTTTGGAAATACAGTGGCTAATCACATTAGGAGACATAGGTGAAACTTCAAACAACTTAAAATGGAGTTCCAAATAGGTTGAAGGAAGGCATCATCAGGGGCAGCCAACCTGGATCATTCAAGGTGTTAGCAGATGTCAAAATGCAGAACGTAATAAGCAAAACCAGCCAGATTATTCAATGACAGTAGCTTTCATTCAACCAATTGAGAATTCAAGTTTACAGACCTCACCAAAGGCTCCTTCCCCTGAAGATTTACAGAAGATTCTGGACCAATATGCAATGCTTTTTGAAGTGCCTTCCACCTCATAGGAGTCATGACCACAAGATCATACTGAAGGAGGGCACTTCACCTATCAATGTGAGGCCATATAGTCATATAGATACTCTGCTAGTAAAATAGATGAGATTGAAAGATGATTAAGGAAATTCTGGAATCTGGGGTCATTCAACCAAGTGTAAGTCCATTTTCTTCTCCTATAGTTATGGCTAAAAAGAAAGATGGTTCTTGGAGACTTCGCATCGACTATATGAAACTAAACGATTGTACTGTGAAGGATAAATTCCTTATACCTGTGATAGAGGAGTTACTGGATGTGTTAGGGGGGGTCCAAATATTCTTTCAAAACTAGATTTGAGATCAGGTTATCATCAAATTAGGATTGCTGAAAATGATATCGAGAAGACAACGTCTCACATTGGTCATTATGAATTTGCAGTAATGTCATTTGGACTAAGAGGGGTTGCTCTGAGGGTAAGCAACCCCCACTTCCAACCGAGAGGTTGTGAGTTCGAGTCTTCCCAGGAGCAAGGTGGAAAGTTCTTGGAGGGAATGATGCCGGGGGTCTATTTGGAAACAGCCTCTCTACCCCAGGGTAGGGGTAAGGTCTGCGTACATACTACCCTCCCCACACCCTACTAAGTGGGATTATACTGGGTTGTAGTTGTTGTTGTTGTCGTCATTTGGACTAACAAATGCCCTATCCACCTTCCAAGGTTTGATGAATACTATATTCCATCACTATTTGTGGAAGTTCACATTAGTTTTTTTTTATGACACTCTCATTTACAGTCCATCTTGGCCGGAACATTTAGCATATTTACTACAAGATTTTGAAGTATTGCAGAAACATAGTTTGTTTGTTAAAATAAGTTAGAGCTCATTTGGGAAATGGAGGTCGATTATTTAGGTCATATTATCACTCAATCAGGGGTGGCTGCTGATTCTGGCAAAGTGAAAGCAATGCTGGATTGGCCCATTCCAAAATCATTAAAAAGGTTGAGGGGATTTTTGGGTCCGACTAGGTACAACAGGAGGTTAGACAAGAGGGGTTGCTCTGATGGTAAGCAACCCCCACTTCCAACCGAGATGTTGTGAGTTCGAGTCTCCCCAAGAGCAAGGTGGGAAGTTTTTGAAGGGAAGTATGCCGGAGGTCTATTTGGAAACAGCCTCTCTACCCCAGGGTAGGGTAAGGTCTGCGTACATACTACCCTCCCTAGACCCCACTAAGTCAGATTATACTGAGTTGTTATTGTTGTAGGTACTAAAGGAGGTTCGTAAAGGTCTCGGCTTTACCAAACTTTTCCTTAGAGTTTATTATTGAAACTGATGCATGTGGAGTAGGCATTGGAGTTGTGTTAATGTAAGCTGATCATCCACTTGCCTACATGAGCAAGGCTTTGAATGCTAAGAATCAACAACTGACAGTATATGAGAAAGAGACGATGTCCATTGTGGCTGCAATTGATAAATGGAAACCCTATTTGAAAGGTAGACATTTCACTATAAAAACAGACTATCATACTCTTAAATATCTGCTAGAACAGAGGATTTCTACAACTAGTCGGTAGAAGTTAGGGCTGCTTATCGGATGGATTGGGCGGTTATTTGTTCTTAATGGTTTGGCTTATCGGTTATCCGCTTTTAAATGTATTAATCCGCTGGCCACCAGATAAGATATCGGATGGACTGGTATCGATTTAGATCTTATAGGACGGTTTATCGGCCTAATTAAATTTATATTTAATGAATTACTAGAAAATATGCACCTACAATCCAAATGTTCTCTTTACCAAACCCATTTCATTTCTTTCATTCTCTACCGAGACTCGTCATGTAATTAGTAAAAATAATAATTGTATAGGGCATTATTATTACTTTTTCCCTCTAGTAATCAATTAAGTTTCCAATAAAAAAAATTAAGTTGTTTACCTGATATCGATCAAGAAGTGCTTTCGAACGGTTGTGTTGGATCAGTTACTGACGAAAAAAATTCCAATTTGAGTACAGTGCCTATATAATCTGTGACTGGGCTTAATTCTCCATAGAATAGGAAAAAGACAATAAAGAAAATAAAAGAATTGAAAAAATAAAGACCTTTCTTTTTTGTTTCAAATAATACCAACTCAAAATTAAGAAAAAAGATAGAAGAATTAAGGAAATGCGGGTTAACGGATTATTTGTTAAGAAAATTGAATAATCTGCACCGATAAGCCATTAATGAAAAAATTTAAATTTGTTCCCCGTCCATTAAATTGTTACCCGATAGTATAAGCCATTAAGCTTCAGTTTCGATTCGGTTTTCGGTTTCAGTTCGATTTTGAACATCCCTAGGAGAAGTGGCTAGCCAAACTTATTGGGTATGATTACACCATTATTTATAAGAAAGAGAAGGAAAATCTGGTGGCTGATGCACTATCTAGGTGCCCTACAACTGATATTCAGCTGCATACTATTTCTACTGTTACATCCACTTTTCTTGTGAAGGTACAGAAATCTTACATAGGAGATCCTCAACTACAAAAAGTGGTGGTTCAACTACAAACATACCCCCTTTCAAATCCTACATACATGGTAAAAAAGGGAGTTTTATATAGGGAGGCTAAGATTGAGGTGGGCACATACCCTTCCCTAAGACAAGAGATCTTACACTTCCTACATAGCTCTGCTGTAGGAGGCCATTCTTGCATGGCTTCCACCCTATTTAGAGTCAGCCGGCTATATTACTGGAGCAAAATAAAGCAAGATGTCCACAAACAACAAGTCTGTGACACAGGTAGTAGTCGATCAGTTGAGCAAGTATGCTCACTTCATTGGACGAGTGCACCCCTACATTGCTTCTAGAGTGACACCTTCTTGGATAACATTTACAAGCTTCATGGTCTGCCACAAACAATAGTGAGTGACAAAGATGTTATCTTCCTCAGCAAATTTGGCAAGCCTTATCTGATGTTCAGGGAGTTCAATTACATTATTCTATTGCCTACTACCCTCAATCTGATGGGCAAACTAAGGTTGTCAATAAATGTCTTGAAGGCTACTTGAGATACATGTGTAATGACAAGTCAAAAGAGTGCGCAACTTGGCTACCGCTTGCTGAGTGGTGGTATAACACCAATTACCACACTGCCATCACGATGACCCCATTTGAAGTGTTATATGGTCAAAAACCACCACTACATTTATCTTACATTACTCACATCTCAATGGTAGTACATGTGGACAGGAGTTTGCAAGCTAGGGAAGCAATTGTGAGGCTACTAAAACACTATCTCCAATTAGCTTAATGTCGGATGAAAGCATAAGCTGACAAGAAAAGGACTCCCATAAGTTGCAACCTTAAGACAGATATCCATGAAGAAGCACTCCTATCATAAGCTGAGTCCCAAGTACTTTGGACCATTTAGAGTCATAAAAAAGATCAGGCAGGTTGCTTATCGGCCTCTTCCTCCCAATGCCAAGATTCATCACACCTTTCATGTCTCCCAATTAAAAACACATGTGAGCACTACTCCTGCTGTCCCAGACTTGCCAGTCAACAATTTGGTTGGGATTCCGTTTATTCCAAATATTGATAATTGATGTCTTTGTAACGAATAATTATCTTATCTTTCACATATTCGATGGCCTACAACAACAACAATAATAACAATAATCATTCAAGATTATTTTATTTAATGGGGTCTGGAGAAGATAGTGTGTATGCATATTCATACCCTGGGATAGAGAGTTTATTTTCAAACAGACACCCGGTATCCTTTCCCTCCAAAAATTTTTCACCTTACTCTTGAGAAAACTTGAATTCACAATCTATTGATTGAAAATGAAGGTTGCTTGCCATCACATATTCGATGGCCTAAATTGACTAATATAAGTATTATAACCAGGTTTGTTTTTCTTGCCATTTAGTGACATTGCTTTAATGTTTCAATCTATACCTCAAAAAATATAATTTTATTATAAAATAATAGTATGCTAGCAGCATCGAAGATATTTAAATTTCAGGAGAAATTTTCGTCATCTGAATAATCTTGATAAAATATTAGAAATAATCAGCTCATCCTCGCATGGATCAGTAGAAAAATATAAATTAATATTGTGAAAATATTTTGGCGTACGTCTTATCAACAGAGACGTATCCATGGTAAGGATTGAGGAATATTGATTCACGTAAATTCATATTTTTTCCCTAAATCATATATAATAATATTATATTTTTTTAAAATTATATTTAAATATATGTGTGTGAACCAATACTAAAAGACTATTATAATACAATTATTATTAGGTACACATCTACAAGTAAATTAGCAGTTCACATTTGACTCGAACGGTCTTGTTTTCGGTAGGGAGTATATATATATATATATATATATATGAAAATTACTAAAATTTCAGAAAGAATATAACTATTAGCCTATAATTTTGAAAGTATAGTAGATTATTGTAAGAGAATAAAATTAAATTGATCAAATATAAATTCTAGATTCATATCTTCTTAATAGTACACACATAATCTTGAAATCACGAATGCATCTTCTTATCAAAATGGACATATTTAAAATCTTAGAGCAATATAATGAATATTTTGTAGGTAGAGTAAAGTTTGATATACTTTGATATTCAATAGGGATGATATTAACACGAGGTATTATCATTTTTAGCTTATGCTAGAAATTATTTAAATTTGATAGTAAAATATATATAATTTAGATAATTTTTATATATAATATACAATATATATATATATATATATATATATTTTATATATTTTCGGCAATTACATCGACTTTCATACTATCATTTTCTTTCTATTAAAGGCAATATATGGAAGGCTATGTGTCAACTTTACAGTTGCCATATTGGTACAAGTTGGGAGACAAAATCCTCCCACCCCTCAAATACATCCGTAATATTATGAAATAATATAAGAACAAGAACAATAATACAAGAACAAGAACAATAGAGAGAAAAGTAGAGAGAGGAGTATTCTTATTGATACTTTGGGATGGTTTACAATGGAATAGAACCCCTTTATTTATATGGAGGCGGTGACTTAGCCACCAAGAAGTAAACCCTAGAATCTCTCTAAATATGGACATTCACCTAAAATAGAATATTTTATAACACTCCCCCTTGAATGTCTATTCAATAATGTGCCTCGTTAAAACCTTAACTAAAACAAAACCCAATGGGAAAAAATTAAAGAAAAGGAAAGAGAGTACACATGTTTGAATATGCGCCTATCGGTTGCCTCGTTGAAAACCTTGCAAGGAAAACCTATTAGGACAAAACCTTGTAAGGAAAAAAGAGTGCAACGTGCATTAACTCCCCCTGAAAAGAGCATCAATTCATATCCTTGAGTCTTCGCATTCCGATCTTGTGAACCAGCTTCTTGAAGGTTGACGTTGGTAGAGATTTTGTGAGCAAATCAGCCATATTATCGCTTGAACGAATCTGTTGCACATTGATACCACCATTCTTTTGATCATGTGTGAAAAATAACTTTGGTGAAATATGCTTTATTCTATCTCCTTTTATGAATCCTCCCTTCAATTGAGCTATACATGCTGCATTGTCTTCATACAAAGTCGTGGGTAGTTTGTTACACTTCAAACCACATTTGTCTTGAATATGATGTATTATAGACCTCAACCACACACACTCCCGACTTGCTTCATGAATAGCGATTATCTCGGCATGATTAGATGAAGTAGCCACAATTGATTGCTTAGTCGATCGCCAAGATATGGCGGTGCCTCCACAGGTAAACACATAACCCGTTTGAGATCGAGCCTTGTGTGGGTCGGATAAATATCCAGCATCAACATAACCAACAAGACCAGGACTGCAATTATTGCTATAAAATAAGCCCATATCGGTAGTCCCTTTTAGGTACCGCAATATATGTTTGATCCCATTCCAATGTCTCCTTGTGGGAGCCGAGCTATACCTTGCTAAGACATTAACTAAAAAGGTTATGTCAGGCCTTGTAGT
This sequence comes from Nicotiana benthamiana, assembly GCA_034376525.1. Taxonomy (NCBI): domain Eukaryota; kingdom Viridiplantae; phylum Streptophyta; class Magnoliopsida; order Solanales; family Solanaceae; genus Nicotiana; species Nicotiana benthamiana. The sequence goes on from CM067339.1 coordinate 178,931,813, forward strand.
ATTTGCAAGATACATTAGTGCGCCAATTGCACTAAGATATGGTACTTCAGGACCAAGTAGCTCTTCATTCCTTTCTTGCGGACGGAATGGATCTTTATTCACATCAAGTGATCGAACAACCATCGGAGTACTTAAAGGATATGCTCCATCCATGTAAACCGTTTCAGTACCTTTTCTATATAGGTAGATTGATGAACAAAAATTCCGTTTGCCAAATATTCAGTTTGCAAACCAAGACATAATTTTGTCTTTCCGAGATCTTTCATCTCGAATTCATTCTTTAGATAATCAATTGCCTTTTGGAGTTCTATGGGGATTCCAATAAGGTTTATGTCATCGACATATACGGAAAGTACAACAAATTCCGATGTTGTTTTCTTTATAAAAACACACGAGCAAATGGCATCATTTATATAGCCTTCTTTTAATAAATACTCACTAAGACAATTATACCACATTCATCCTGATTGCTTTAGACCATACAAGGATCTTTGCAATTTGATTGAAAACATTTCCCGGGACTTTGAATTATGAGCGTTTGGCATTTTGAGTCCATCGGAAATTTTCATGTATATCTCATTATCCAGTGAGCCATAAAGATAGGCAGTAACCACATCCATTAAATGCATGGCAAGCTTTTCAAGGACAGCAAAACTAATGAGATAACGAAAGTTATGGCATCCATTACAGGCGAATATGTCTCTTCATAATCGACACCAGGCCTTTGAGAAAATCCTTGTGCAACAAGGCGTGCCTTATATCTTTGTACCTCGTTTTTCTCATTTCTCTTGCGTACAAAGACCCATTTATAGCCAACAGGCTTAACACCATTAGGTGTTTCAACTATAGGGCCAAAAACTTCACGTTTTGCCAGTGAATTCAATTCTGATTGGATTGCTTCTTGCCATTTTGGCCAATCATGTCTTTTTCGACATTCTCCAACAGATTGAGGTTCAAGATCCTCACTTTCTTGCATAATGCTAGATGCGACATTAAAAGCAAAGACATAATCCACCACTATATCCACTCGATTAAAATTTCCCTCACTATCGATTGGATTTATTGATAGTTCCTTATTTTCTTGAGTCTCGGGCTCAATGGATTCTTCATGAATCTCAGAATTTATTTAATCATGAATTTCCTCATGAGATTCTTTCGTAGTGTCATTTGATCGTTTGCTTTCCTCTTTCTAGGATTTCGATCTTTGGAACCTAATGGCCTGCCACGCTTCAGGTGTGCATTCGCCTTATTGGATATGACACTAGATGATTGTCCAACAGGGATATCAATACGGATTGGAACATTCTCTGCGGGGATGTGGGATTTTGTTATCCTTTTCAAGTCCGTAAATGCGTCAGGCATTTGATTTGTTATTCTTTGCAAATGGATAATCTTTTGCACCTCTTTTTCACAAATAGAGGTATGTGGATCAAGATGAGATAATGATGCATTTTTCCACAAAATTTCCCGTTTGGTTTCACCAACTTCACCCCCTAATTTTGGGAAAAGTGTCTGATCAAATTGACAGTCTGCAAATCGTGCAGTGAACAAATTCCCTGTCAATATTTCGAGGTAGCGAATAATGGAGGGCAATTCAAACCCAACATATATTCCTAACCTTCTTTGCGGACCCATTTTGGTGCAGTATGGCGGTGCTATAGGCACATATACTGCGCATCCAAAGATTCTAAAATGGGATATATTGGGTTCATGACCCAAAACCAATTGCAACGGGGAATATTTGTGATAATTCGTCGGTCTGAGACGAATTAGCATTGCTGCATACAAAATGGCGTGACCCCATACCGAAATGGGCAGCCTCGTTTTCATGAGTAATGGTCTTACAATCAACTGCAGGCGTTTAATTAAAGATTCTGCTAGACCATTTTGAGTGTGAACATGAGCTACAGAATGTTCCACTTTTATCCCAAGTGATAAGCAATAATCATTAAATGCTTGGGATGAAAACTCAGCAGCATTATCCAGTCTAATAGACTTGATTGGATTATCAGGAAATTGTGCTCGTAGTCGAATTATTTGTGCCATTAGTTTTGCAAACGCAAGGTTGCGTGATGACAACAGGCACACATGAGACCATCTACAGGATGCATCTATTAAGACCATAAAATATCTAAAGGACCCACTAGGTGGGTGAATAGGTTCACAAATGTCCCCTTGTATACGTTCCAAAAACGTAGGTGACTCAGTCCAACCTTTATTGGTGATGGTCTAATAATTAACTTGCCTTGATAACAAGAAGTGCAAGAAAATTCATTATTTAAAAGAATCTTGAAATTCTTTAACGGATGCCCATATGAGCTTTCTATAATCCGTCTCATCATGATTGATCCAGGGTGTCCCAATCGATCATGCCAAAGTACAAAAGTATTGGAATCAGTAACCTTTTGGTTTACTGTTGAATGTGCCTCAATTGCACTAATTTTTGTCCAATACAGGCCACAAGATAAAGACGGGAATTTCTCAATAACCCTCTTTTGGCCAGAGACATTCTTTGTAATGATGAGATATTCAAGATTATTCTCATCTATTGTCTCAATATGATAGCCATTCCGGCGTATATCTTTAAAACTCAACAAGTTTCTCTTAGACTTGGAGGAGAACATTGCATTCTCTATGATAAATATTGTTCCTCTAGGCAGAGTTATAGTTGCTCTTCCGGAGCCTTCAATCAATTTACTACTACCAGAGATTGTAGTAACATCTGCCTTACACATACTTAGTTGAGAGAAATATTTCCTTTCTTTGAGTATCGTATGTGTAGTACATGAATCAACTAAACAAATATTTTTACAGTTGGACGTTGATCCAAGCTTTCTTTGTGAGATATCCATATTTTCTTTCCCATGGTTTGACATACAAAAGAAATACACGAACATGAGAATAAACAAATTTAATCCGTTTGTTTCACATTTAAACAATATTTTCAAAATCTGCTGAGGTTAGTCGATTAACTTAGTTGATAGTCGACTATCTTGGGAAGCAGTCATTAGGTTAGTCGACTAACTAAATCAGATAGTCGACTAACTTAGCTTGCGGAAAAGTCCAGTTTTAATGCGAAATATTAGATAATCGACTAGCTATTAGGTTAATCGATTAACTCTACTGGAAAATAAAAATATCTTTGAAATTTAAGCATATTGAAACATTCTAAAGAATTAATACTAACATTATATCATAACCTAACTAATACGAGCTGATACTAATGACTATTAGTTTATTCACTAACTAATACAAATAAGTAAAATAAAATCAAACAATTCCATCTTCCTTCATCACAGATCCATCGCCGATTAAGTGGTCTACTTTTCCCTCGGGTTGCTCAAAGAAGTCTGCCACATCCAGGTGGGTGATGTCAAAATTGTCGTCAGAGACAAAATTTGTTTCAGAGCCTTTATTCTTTAGAGATGCTTGATAAAGATCAACCAAATGTCTTGGTACACGGCAAGCTTTTGACCAGTGCCCTTTTCCATCGCAACGATAACATATAGTTTCTGAACTATTTGCCTTTGGATCCTCATAATCCCGTTTCTGCTTTTGGTGGTTATATCTCTTTGGGGGGTGACGGACATCAGGGAAATTTCTTCCTTGTCTACGTCCACGGCCATGACCCCGATTACGACCACGACCATGATTAAAGCCATAGCCTTTTCCATTCTTGGCATAATGAGAATACACCTTATCTGCTTCAGGCAATGGTGTAGACCCAGTGGGTCGATTTTCGTGATTTCTCATGAGCAGGTCATTATTTCGCTCAGCCACAAGGAGAAGAGAAATCAGTTCAGAGTACTTTTTGAAACCTTTCTCTCTGTACTGTTGTTGCAGTACCATATTGGAGGCATGAAACGTTGTAAACGTTTTTTCAAGCATATCATAAGAACAAGAACAATAGAGAGAAAAGTAGAGAGATGAGTATTCTTATTGATACTTTGGGATGGTTTACAATGGAATAGAACCCCTTTATTTATAGGGAGGTGGTGACTTAGCCACCAAGAAGTAAACCCTTAAATCTCTCTAAATATGGAGATTCACCTAAAATAGAATATTTTATAACACATAAAAAGTGGTATCCCAAATTCATTTTTATATGTGCAATTTCTCGCATATAGCCCCACACACACACAAAAAAAATTAGCTAAATTAAAATTTAAAAAGTCAACTAAAATCTTACAAATCGTACCTGTAATTCATTAGCAAAAGATAATTCAACTTGCAAAGTTACTTCAACCACTAGCGACTCTTACTTAGGAATTCAATTTTTGGTTCAATTTTATGAGGAAATTCTTTTCATTTCCTTCACATATAACGGTAGTTTTGTGCCACAAATGAAATGTTAAGCAATATATCTCCTTGATATTTCATGTTATGCAATATAATTTTATTATCCTCTAGTCTTTTTTATTTATGTAACAATTTAGTATCACTAGTCCACCGGTACAACAAAAATAACAATATACCCGTCGTGATCCTATAAGTAGGATTTATAAAAGTTGAGGTATATGCGAACTTTACTCCTATCTTGTGTGAGATAAAAAGATTATTTCCTATAGTGGCCGTATGGACATAAGATTTGTAAAATTCTAAAAAAAAGTGAATTTTTTTTTCAAGTGAAATGGAATTTGAAAATTAGAGTTGTGTTTGGACAAGAATATAATTTTGGGTCAATTTTAAATTTTTGTGAGTGAATCTAAATGAAAATTTTAAAAAATAGCTTTTTAGAGTTTTTTTAAATTTTCAAAATTCCAAAATTCATCTGAAAATTAAAAATTTTATGACGAAACACTGATTGCAGAAAAAAGTAAATTTTCAAAAAAAATGAATTTTTTATGGCTAAATGGGCTCTATGACCCTTGGCTCAAAAAAATATTTTCAAAACATTTTTGAAATATACAAGAGTAAAATAATTGCAAAAGGTAATTACTCTGATAGAAATCAATTTTTCATCTAAATTTCTATCATTTCTAGTCAAAAGAGTCATTTTCTCCCCCAAGAAATTAACCAAAAAAGTCAAGGCTTCTCTACCTTCGTAAAGTTGAGATAAGATATATATGTATATATTATCTTCCCAAACCTCACTTGTTGGTTATTATTATTGTTGTTGCTAACGAAAAAGGTCAATGCTTAAAGATAATTAGGAGTAAATTGGTAAAAATTGCATAAGGCGCCTATTTGGTCGCCCCCATTTAACATATACTTATTTTTAAAAAATATTTTAACTTATACCCACTTTTTAAATAACTCCGACCCCCTTTCTCCTCCTCCTCCTTTTCCTCCTTCTTTTTCTTCTTCTTCTTCTTCTTCTTCTTCTTCTTCTTCTTCTTCTTCTTCTTCTTCTTTCTTCTGCTATTGTTGGTGCTGATATGAAACTTCAGTTCATGGATGATTTCTATAAGTATGTTTATTAGATTATTTTAAAACAAATTATAAATAATTATGTAGATTATTTTATTGTAGTAATACACTATGAAAGAATAAGGTGGTTATTTATCTAGTATCCTAGAAAACTTTTTTAAAAAATTCAGCTTATATAGTGGTGAAGTTTTTACAAATGAACTAAATAACTTTAGCATCTTCTGCTGAAGTTTTTAAGAAACATTAGTGACAAAAATAATGAATCCAAGACAAAAAAATTTAGCTTATTTAGTGTTGAAGTTTTTATAAATGAACTAAATAACTTTAGTATCACAATACTTCAGCTGCTCGATCCGTAAGTTCAATAATTACAAATAAAAACTTCAGCAAATAGAGAATAAAAATTCAGCACTAAAATGCTTAAGTTCAGCAGTTACAAACAAAAACTTCAACACACTTTGTTCAATAATTTTTGCTACTTCAGGCCCTTCTACTGGAATGTTGAAGTTTACACAATTGCATTTACTACTCCAGGCCCCTATGCTGAAGTCACACGAAAAAATAAATATATTTATTATTTTTTTATAAAACAAATATAAATTAAAACGTGATGAAAAATAAATATAAATACAAATACCCAGTAAATTGTAGGACTCAGTGATCCATGAAAAGAAAGATGAACTCATATACACTTTGAAATTGGACCGGATGTTCCATACCATTCACTACTTCAAACAGGCCCGGAATGCTACAGTCCAATTGCCCAAATTTGCAGTTTTTCTATAAAAGGGCAAATTGGACGTAGAAATGACACCAAATAGTCACTTTAAAGGAAAGGTATTTAGAAATTAGCTAGTACGTCTTGAATTTTAGTTTTTCAATTTAAATTTTCAAAATTATATATTAAAATTAAAAATTTTAATTTAAAATTTCAAGATAAAATAAGTACTAATTTATCTCTAAATATTAAATAATATCCCTAAAAATGACTATATATGCATTTGCCCCCAAATCGGACGCAAGACGTCAAAATTGATAGAAAACCAATGAAACTGTAGGAACACTAGGAGCAAAGAAAATTACCACCACCTAACTATGTTGAATTAATTTTAACATTAGCGAAGTACTTGTAATGAGGGTCTCGCAGGGACGAATTTGGGTTAAGATTAGAACATTGAGACGTATTAAATACAATTTCCTGTTATGATTAAGCAAAACATTCTTTTTCTATTCATTTATTTCTTAAGTCAGCCAGTTAAGTAATTCTTTGACCAAAAAGAGGGTTGAAAATCAGTCAGTTGATTGCATGCATCTAGTTATATAAACCAAAACTTTAATATCAATATAGGTTTAACCCGATACGTGGTGGAGTCAGATTTTTCATTAAGAACAATCAAAATATAAAAAATAAATTTACCAAAAAGTCAATGGTGTCATTATATGTATGTGTGTGTATATATATATATATATACATATATATATATGTATTTTTTTTAAACTTACCGAGGTATACAATATAATTTTCCGGCAAAAGGGTGTCAGTTGACACCCTTTTGGTGCAAGTGCCTCTGCTAGCCACTGAACCCAACCCATCTTGAATTGTATCACTGCCGGCAGATGGATTTAGGGAGCGAAAAGGGTTTACCTGAGCCACCTCACTTAAAAATTACACAATATATATACCTTTTTAAAAATTTAACTAAAAAGTTAAATTACCTTTTTCCCCTTTTTATTTTAATAACCTATGATAAAACTCCACTAATGGTGAGATCGAAGAAAGATGAATGGAGAAGGAGAAGGACAAAAGTTTCTAGATATTTTTCATTAGAGAAAAAGTTGAATCTCAAATCAGTGTGTTCCAAAAATAATATTTCCCTTTATAATATATGGGTCAGTCCATTACCTTATACAATTTATTAAATAAATACAGTGTAGGCCCAATAGTAAATGTAGAAAAAAATAACTCAATTAAAACTAAGTAACAGCATTTTCTTCTTGTATCTCAACACTCCACCCCCTCCCCTCCTCCCCCTCCCCCCCCCCCCCCCCGACAAGTTGGAGGGTGAGATAACCCCCAACTTGCGAAGATGCAAGTGATGAAGAGCACCTCCGGAGGACTTAGTAAACATGTCAGTAAGTTGGTTTACACTGGAAGTATGAAGCAGCTGAAGTAATCCTTCATTCAGTTTGGAGCGAACAAAGTGACAATTCAGTTCAATGTGCTTGGTGCGCTCATGAAAAACAGGGTTCTTGGCAGTATGGATGGCAGTCTGGTTATCACAAAACAGAGTAACATGAGAAGAAAAAATAAGACCAAAATCAGATAAAAGTCAGCAAACCCAAGTTATTTCAGCAATAGCTTTACTCATGGATCTATATTCAGCTTCAACAGATTATAAAGAAACTACAGATTATTTCTTGGACTTCCAACCAATTAAACACCCCCTTAACAAGATGCAGAACCCACGGATGGACTTCCTACTGTCTGGGCATGAACCTCAATCACTATCACAATATACACTAAGAGAAAGATCAGAAGAGTTATTGTAGAAAATCCCAAATAAAGAATACCCTTAACATACCCGAGTAGTCGCAAGGCAGCCTGCATATGAGGAAGACAGGGCCTTTGCATGAATTGGCTCAAGTGTTGGACTGCAAAGCAAATATCAGGTCTAGTATGGGTCAGAAAATTGAGCTTACCTACCAAACACCTATAATTCATAGGATTAGGCAGAGGATCACCCTGATCAGCCAGTAACTTTTCATGCATTTCAAGGGGGGATACAACTGATGAATAATCAGAAGAATGGAACTCCTTGAGAAGATCTTTCACAAATTTCTTCAGATGTAACAACACCCCACCCTTTGAGTACAACACCTCAATACCCAAAAAATAGTTAAGACGGCCTAGATATTTAATCTTACATTGATCATGAAGAAAATTTTTTATTGCATCAATTTCAACCACATATTTCCCAATGATGATAATATCGTCAACTAAGAGTACCAGGTTATCACCAGAACCCTTTAAAAAGAGTGAATAATCATAGAATGAGTGTGAATAACCTCTAGATGCCAAGGGCCGGGACAACTTTACATACCATTGCCTTGAAGCTTGGCGTAGACCATATAAAGATTTTTTCAATCGACATACCAAATTGTTTGAAACAGAATCATCAGATGCAGTGGAAGCAGAAAGACCAGGTGAAATTTTCATATAAACCTCCTCATCTAAATCCCCATACCGAAAAGCATTATTAACATCTAACTGAAATAGTGACCAATTTCTTTTAACAGCTACAACAATTAAAGCTTTAACAGTGGAAAGTTTAACCACCGGCGAGAAAGTTTCATGAAAATCTATCCCCTCAACCAGTGTATCACCTCTAATTACAAGCCTAGCTTTATATCTTTCTATATTCCCCTCAGTTTTGTACTTAATTTTGTATACCTATTTGCAGTCAATGGGCTTCTTGCCTTTGGGTAACTGAACTATATACCAAATACCATTAGTCTCCAATGCCACAAACTCCTTTCTCATAGCAACCCGCCACTCAGGGATAGCTGCTGCCTGAGAGTAAGTATTAGCCTCAAAAGCATCTTCACTAGAAGTAGACACAACTGTTGAATTAGCAGACCTAGAGCTAGAGGTAGGTAAGTTACAAACATAATTCTCCAAATAAGAGGGAAGATTGTGAGGTCTAGAGGACCTCCGTAAAGGTGGAAAATCATATTCAGAAAAGGAAGGAGGAGAATTAGATTCAGAGGGAAAAGAAAGGGGGAGACTAGGGGAAACAAAAGGGTCATTGTTGAGAGACAGTTCAGAAGTAGAAAGACAAGGGTTGTAAGAAGAAGGATCTGATGAAATAGGGAAAAACAACTCATGAGACATTGAAGAATTTAAAATGATCAAAACAAGTAGAAAAAGGCAAGTTTGACATAATAGGAGAAGACGATCCAGATTTGAGGAAAAACATATTCATGAAATAAAACTTCTCTAGAAATAAGACATGTTTTAGTTTGTAAGTCATACAGCTTGTAACCCTTCTTTCCAAAAGGATAACCAATGAATAAACAAGGAGTATCCATAGACTGAAGTTAGTCCCTATGAGGTTTTGGAACAGTAGAATAGCACAAACATCCATAGGCTCTAAGATGTGAGTAGGTCTCATAAGGGTTTTTTGTTCTTTAATACACTAGAAGGGAATCTGTTAATCAAATAAAGGGCTGTGAGTATGTAGTCTCCCCAAAATCTAATAGGGAGACCAGATTGAAAAAGAAGGGCCCTAGCAGTTTCCAAAAGGTGTCTGTGTTTCCTTTCCACAACTCCATTTTGTTGTGGAGTATGAGGATATGTTGTCTGATGCAATATCCTTTTTTCAGAAAAGAACTTGGAACCAAGAATACTGGAGCCCAATTCTAAGGCATTGTCACTTTTGACTTGCTGGACTTACAACTGGGATTGAGTTTCAGTTATAGCAATAAAGGATTTTAGGAGGTCAAAAGCATTGCTTTTGGCTCCCATTAGGTGTGCCCAAGTGGCTCTTGAATAGTCATCAACAATAGTCATAAAATATTTTGAGCCAGAATAAATGGGAGAATGATATGACCCCGGGTGTCAACATGGATCAGTTGAAAAGGTTTTGTGGATTGTATGCTACTATCAGGGAATGGTAATCTAGTTTGTCTGGCTAAAGGATATATTGGACAAGAAAAAGATTATTTGGAGGATAATTGTGACCCAAGCACACACACACACACACACACACACACACACACACACACACACACACACACACACACATATATATATATATATATATATATATATGATGTATGTGTGTGTGGTGTGTGTGTGTGTTTCATTCAAGAAAAGGGAATATTTTCAAGTCTATAATGCCAAACAACATCCATTTTATTGATATTATTCAGATTTGCATCAGTACTAACATGTGTCACATCAACATCAGCAACATTTACATTTTTTGCATCATCTTGTATCTAGGGAAAAACACAAACAAGAGAAATAACACTAGAAGAGTAGCTGGAGGCAACACCAGAAGAAACAGCAGGTGGAAGAAGTTACTTGTAGTGACTGTGGTGCAATTTACCAAGAACCAGAGGCATCTTCAGAGAAAGGACCTGTATAGCACAAAGAGTTATGGTAAACAAAACAATTCCATTGTACTGTTCTAACAACATATGAACAAAAATAAGATTGTATTGAAAGGAAGGAACATACAGAACATGATGAATTGTGAAATTTGGAAACAAATTTAAGGATCCTATTGAATGCACCCTTACTTTGTAACCATTTGGGAGAGGGACTAGGCAAGGTATAGGCAATGTCCTTAGATTAAACAGAAGTTCTTTATAAGAGGTCATATGATCAAAAGCTACAGAATCTATTATCCAAGCAAAACTATCTACTTGTGAAAGCATTCATGACTTGAGAGAAATACTTTTTGACAACAGCTTACCAGCAAAGTTGGTATAATCCATAAGAGTGGGAGTAGAAGAAGAATCAGCAGATACATGAGAATGTTGTAGTAACATCATCAGTTAGGAAACTTGATCTTGTGTTAAACCAGAAATCGTTGGAGCATTACTAGAATTAGATGGCTTGTCAGAATCAGAAATCACATTAACAGAAGGAGAGGGAGAATTCAATTCAACATGAGTTGTTGTTTTCCTACCGGAAGTCCCTTTTGTGAAATTAAAATTTGAAGGATACCCATGTAACTTGTAGCACTTGTCAATAGAATGACCAGCTTTCTTACAATATTTTCATGTAAGGGGTCTTTATGTGTCAAAGTTGACTTTGGAAGGAAAACCTTGTTTAGAGACCCTAGCATTGAAAGATGCAGATGTAGGGAGAAACTGAGGAGACGTAGAGACCTGCCTCTGCTTCTCATCTGACAATAATATGCTGTAGACAGTACTCACAGATGAAAATGGTTTAATCATGAAATATTGCTTCTGGTTTGCACATATATATCATTGAGACCCATCAAAAATTGGTACACTTTTTGAACATCATCATCCCCTTGATAATCACATTTGAAACCGCAATTACTACAAGACCTGACACTACTAATTGACAAGGCATCAATTTTATCCCACAATTGCTTGATTTTTGTTGAAATAAGAAGCAATATCAAGCGATCCTTGTGAGATGTGAGTAAGTTCTTTCTTAAGTTCAAATACCATTGCAGCATCTACGTGACCATATCGTTCCTCCAACTCACTCCAAATATCTTTGGCAAGTTAAGAATACTCAACACTACGAGCAATATCTGTGGATAGGTAGTTAATCAACCAAGAGATAACCAAATCGTTACACATCAACCATTGTCTCGCCAAAGGAGCGCTATTAGCAGGTTAACTGAAATTCCATTAATGAAATCCAGTTTGTTTCTAACAGATAAGGCCACAAAAATGGTTCATCTCCAACTCCCGTACCCAGTACCATCAAAGGGTACAGAAACTAAAGAAGATCCTAAAATATCGGACGGATGAACATAAAAGGGATGACATGGATGCGTATAATCATCCTCATGAAAGATAGATCGAGAAACAGAAGAAGCAGTTGGTAGTACAGGTTCGGAACCATCATTATTCAGCATTATATTTGCAATTAATCAGGAAAAAATGCACGCACAATGAAACAAGAGAATAGAGATAGCTAGGGATACTAAATTTCCTTCGCGACCGGAAGGAACAACGGCTCTTTAAACAGAAGAGCCACAGGGACCAGTACCTCCTAGTTGACTGAGTAAGAAATTGACAAAATCTAGCAAACCCTAGGTCGAAACAGACACATCAAATAACTCCAAAAAAAATGATCTATCGCCAGAAGATATTCGGTGCTAATGAAAGCTTTCATCTTTTTCATTATAAGGAAGAACCAAACTCAAAGTATCGATGAAGATCCGCTGGAATGAAGAAACCAAAAAAATCAAAGCAGAGAGAATAGCGGAATCTCAACAAAACTCCGATGAAACTAAGCGATTGTAGCCTCGGAAGAGAGATAACATCGTAATCTATCTGGATCTCGGCTTTGATACCATGATAAAAACTCCATTAATTATGATATCGAAGAAAGATGAACGGAGAAGGAGAAGGGCGGAAGTTTCTAGATATTTTTCATTAGAGAAAAAAATGAATCCCAAATCATTCTTTTCAAAAAATAATATTTTCCCTTATAATATATGGGTCAGTCCATTACCTGATATATGTATTAAATAAATATAATGTAAACCCAATAGTAAATATAGAAAAAAATAACCCAATTAAAACTAAGTAACAAAATGTATCTCAACAACCTATTAAATTTAAAAAAAAAAAAACTACAAAGAAACCCCTACATAAAGACGCCTACTAAAGAAAACAACGAGGAAAAGAAGCGATGCGTGGAAAGAGGGACAAAACGATTGCAAAGAGACACCAAGCTTTGGGTCCCATTTTATTTTTCTTCTATTTTAAGAATTTACTTCGAGATTAAATTAAGATAATTGCAAACACGAGATACATGGAAGAACCAGATGAAGTTTTAAATTTTGAAAAGATTAATCATTTACCGTGATGTAGTCGTACTTTAGGTACCAAAAAATTAATTTTATTTTTTGATCTCATATATTATAAGTAAACGTCTTTCACTGGAATTAATTATGTCTATTATATATGTTGGCTATTTCCTAAGGTATTCTTTTGGTCTTATTCCTCAAGTATATACTACTAATTCTTTGCACGTTGGTTTTTCTAACTCTTTAATTATGTCCTTCTAATATTTGGGGTGAAAATTTTTAATTTCTAACGTTACGATTGTACTTCTATTTTTGAGCCTCTACAAGACGCAAAGAAAAATGTTCTTTAATTTGATAAGGATGCCATCTATATGGTTATATAGGATTGAAGAACTCGAAGATACTTTATCCTAAGAATATTTAAAAACATCATTGCAAAGACGGGAAGAAAAGTATTTTTTATTTTGATCAGACTGCAATTGATGATTAGGCTACCATTGATTTGATCAAGCTGTCATTAATATGTTATATTATATTAGGTCTACAATAAATGGATCAAAGTTGGTTTACGATATATATATATATATATATATATATATATATATATATATATATATATATATATATATATATATATATATATATATATATATATATATCACCTGCTTCTTTTTGTGAACTTTCTTCATCAGACAATCTAAAGCTTTTCTAAAGACTTGTGAGTAAGAGCGGAGAGTTTTTTTGTATTTAACTAATTCATGATGCACAAGGTTCAGTTTTGGATTTAAGAAAAGTGAAAATTTACAGCATAATTGGTTGCAATAACATTATCGCTTGAATAACACAAAATGATACTTTAAAAGGTAGATCAAGGGATTAGAAAAATCCGGATAGGAATATGAAAAGAATGGACCTTGGACCTAACTCAACCCCAAAAGCTAGCTTATGAGGTGAGGATTGCCCAAGCCATATAAGGAGACCAATGACCTCAAATCCATCCGATATGGGACAACTCAACACCCCCCATCACGCACAGATCTCTGGAGCGTGGACAACATAAATGGGGGCCCAACATCGTTAACAATAATTGGGATGGGACTGGCTCTGATACCATGAAAAGAATGGACCTTGGACCTAACTCAACCCCAAAAGCTAGCTTATGAGGTGAGGATTGCCCAAGCCATATAAGGAGACCAATGACCTCAAATCCATCCGATGTGGGACAACTCAACAGAATAAAGTTGATGTGAAATTGAAAATGTAAGTGGCAAAAAGAGATCTTGGTTATTTTGATCCATACATTAATTATCTGGTGGCTAATTTTAAAAGAAATCTCCAAAATATTTTTAAAATAAAATAAAATGTAATTACCTTTAAGCCTAGAAGTTTACTTTTGCTATATCTTGGTGTAACCAAAAAACAATACATGATATATATGCCATATTTGATTTTCTATTTTATTTATAATAAAACAAAAAATAAAAAAGAACTAGCAAGTGATAATCGTAGTATTCATTTGTTTGATAACGAAGTTAATCCATATATATCTTTTGCATCGTCTATTCGTCTAACTTTAAACTTTATTTTTCGATCATTTACTGATTGATTTAATAACATGCCAAAGTATGTTTCATCAAATATTATTTTTTATTTCTTTTATCTGTCTAGAGTTCATAAAATTAAAACATTTTGATGATCCAATAGTAGTAAAGAAAATTTATAATTTGGTAGTGCTTTCAATGTTGTTGCATTTTAGATACATCATGAACTAAAAATTTACTTTAACATGTAATGCCCACTTGGTGAAATATTTGAATTCACCATCGTAATAATAACATACCATTTACGCTTTATCATTCTAGACTATTAATATTTCAGCGTGATTCTCAGTAGAAGATAAATAGTAAAACTTTAATTTATATGTTTTAAAGTTCACTTCAAGAAGTGAATATGGCATTAACATACTTTCAAAATATAAATAGTTTTTCCTAACAAAAGATCAGCCGGTATTAGGTGACATGGTAACTGTCTCAACTTAATGACTGTCAATTGAACGATATAATAATAATAATTGATGTTTAGGAATTATTTATTGAATGAAGTTGGGTTCGCTATCTTTATTGGGACAATCTCTTGAAATTTCTTACTGGTCTCTCTATTTTGTTGGACGTTAAAAAATATTTTAAACTCGAGATGACTTTATTAGAAACACTTCTTGGATCACCTTCATTTTTGCAAATCACAAGCTCTGCCTTTCACTTGAGAAGTGCAAGAAGTATAACTGGTACTACTACTGCTACAACAACACCACCAACAACAACAATAACAATAACCCAGTATAATCCCACTTAATGAGGTCTGGGGAGGGTAGTGTGTACGTAGACCTTACATCTACCCTATGGTAGAGAGGTTGTTTCCAAATAGACCCACAGCATCCTTCCCTCCAACAACTTCCTACCTTGCTCTTGGGGAGACTCGAACTCACAACCTCTTGATTGAAAGTGGGGGTTGCTTACCATAAGAGCAACCCCTCTTGTCTTAAGTACTACATGACTTAATATACACGTATGACGCACGTGTCGAGAAATTAATGTGTATATATATATCAGGCAAAAATTATTTTTTACCATTATATATTATGTTTTGAATTCTTTTGACATAATCTAAAAGCATAGCTTAGTGATCAAGGAAAATCAAAACATTCGTAAAATCAATTGTTCGATTCTCATTATAGAGTTGGAGGGGTTATATAATTTGGTTTATTTGAAATATATACTGTTAATGTATACTTACTGTTCTATTAGTACGTACTTTTTTAGTTTTCCACTTGATATAGGGTATTCAAGTACTAATTCGGATTTTTATCATATAAAGTTCATTTAAAAAAGTATTTCTAGCTCGGACATTTGCGTAACAAATCGTCCCAAACCACATACCAAGTACAACGTATACAGCCAACAACTTGCGGGAACTTACAATTATTAAGGAACAACAATGAAAGAGCCCGAAGGTCGATTGGAAATAGCTCCCTGTCATTTCAGATAAGGATAAGACTTGTCTATATATTACCTTCCTCAAATTCTATTTTATAGGGCAATTGTTATTGTAATAAAAGAGCCCTTTGCACGCGGCATATGAAAACCCTGTTGGCTAAATCCGCCTTCCTAATTCGTCGTTTTTTCTTTTCCCTTTATTTTATATTCGGCAAACTTTGTCGTCTTGTGATTCTGTCCAAATCGATTTCCTCGTCCTTACCTTTTCCCTTTGCTCACAAATTATCAAATTGTACAAAACCGTGTGCTTCCAGTCCTCACGCCCCAAGATTCGTTCAAAAACAAACGTCGCCTCCTCTTTAGCCCCTCACACTACATCTCTACACATATAGATAAAACCCCAACCTCCAACAAAAATATTGATATCAAATAGACATCTTTTATTTCTTATTCAAAGCGATAAAGGGTTAGAATTTCAGGCAAAAATGTGTAAAGGATTTCAGCAAAACGAGAGAGGTCGTTTGAAAATCAAAGCTTTTTATCTCCATTTATCATTTTCCTCACCTACCAAAAATGCTTTACCCGATTGTTTAACACTGCATTATCTTCCAAGAATAAGTGAAAGTCCATTGGAGATTAACGACTCCAAGATCCGATCCGACGCGCCGGGTTTCGTTACGCTCCACCGGGTCGTGTCACCTGAGACAAAAGGGGTCATTTATGGGAGTAGAGATAGAGTTAAAGCGAGTGAAGGAGTAAGGTTTGAAATATACATTGCTGATGTAAAGATTTTAAGGGGTATTTTCGGGAAAGGTGGAGTTGAGGAAAATTGGAGAATTAATTGCAAGTCAATGCTCGACAATGATGATTTGCACGTAAAAGGGGCGGAAGTGTGCGTGGTTGTGGAAGGACGAGCCGCGGGTTCAGCGGCAGAGGTGATAACTGAGAAGGTGGAGATGACGGTGAAGAGGAGGAGATCACGGCGGAAGAGCTGTTTTCAGAAGCTGGAGGAGATTCCTGAACAAAGAGAAGTTGAAAATGAGCTTGAGGAGTCCACTTGTTGTTGCTCCGAGTGTGAAGGTGAAGAGGATTTCGACAGTGGAGACACGATGGAGGCGGCGGAGGAGGAGGCTGAGACGGAGGGAGTTGGGTGGGCATTAGATGTGGGGTTATGGGTGATGTGCCTTGGGGTGGGTGTCGGGTATTTGGTATCTAGAGCTTCTTCTAAGAGATTAAGAAGAAGAAGATTAATATAAACTTATTTTTAGTATTAATAGTACAAATTTTTTGCTGTAAGTTCTAGCAATAGGATTTTGCAGAAACTTTTGAGAGCGATCTTGATATTGTTAACCCAATTCTCCGGAGATTATTTACACTAATAAATTTCACTTTATACTTTAGCTTATTCACCCATTCTTAGAGCCGGTTTGGAGGAAAGAATTTTTTCACTTTTTTTAAATTAGTGTTTGGTCGTAAAATTAATAAACTTTACTTGAAAACAAATTTTGTAATTTTAGAAAATTTTAAAAACTCCAAAAACTTATTATCTTTTTAAAATTTTTACTCAGATAATTAATAAAAATTCAAAAATTACCTAAAATTATATCCATGTCCAAACACAACTCTAACTTTAATACTTTTTTTTTTAGAATATTACAGTTCTTATGTACAAACGCCCACTTTATTTCTTATATTTGTTTCATTGTTTACAGAACAATAGTGGTTTAAATAACGGATGGTTTAATCCAAACTGGATTCAAATCTAGTTTGGATAAGTGAGCGTTTGGACATATGATTTGGAAATTTTATGTCTCATATAACTGATATTAATTGTGTGAAGTTTATTTTTATTTTATAAATTTGTGTATCCAAAAGTGTAAGATTGGGATCCACAAATTTGTGAGATAAAAAAAACCTTATACAACTAGTGTTAGTTGTATGAGACATAAAATAAAACTTCTCTGTAAATTATAAAATTTCGAAAAAATATGATTTTTTTAAAGTGAAAAGATATTTAAAAATTAAAATTGTGTTTGGACATTAATATAATTATGTGTTTGAGTTGCCTTAATAAAGAAAGTAGTAAATTCTGCATATATTATATCCTTCGCATACCCTACTTATAGCAATATGTTGGGTATGTTATTGTTGTTACTTGAATTTTTGTAAGTGATCTTCATTAAATAATTTTTTGAAGTTTTTTAAATTTTCGAGAAATTCTAATCTTCAAGTGAAAATTAAAAAATTTATGATCAAACATTGATTTCAGAAAAAAATTAAAAAAAAATCGAAAGAAAATGAAAAGAATTTATGGCCAAAGTAAATATAGTTGCTTAATCGGTAGTCCGATCAAATAAATTCACATCAAAACTGTTGGAATAATTCTTTTTTTAACTCACATCATGAGGCATCAGTACGCAGTTATGACCGCATCTGCTGAAAATCTTGCTAATTAATCATCTTTATTTTGGTTCCTTTATCTATATCAATTAAAGCCTTAAATCTATTTTTGGTTTATCGCCTTTTTTACCTTAATCTAGAGCCACTTCGAGCTTTGATTCATCGTCCCCCGTCCTCCCAATCGATAATGCAGAGAGTCGATAGTAGCTTTCAATGAGCATCTCAAGAGGTATGAATAATAATGGAGGAATAATTAGCAATAAATTATAATAAATAATATTTATATAAATAGGAGAAGTGTTTCATCTAAATAAAACAATGAATTAGGTGATTGTTTGTCACGAGTTTGTCCTCCATGAACTATCGTGACGACACCTAGTTTTTACGATTAGGTAAGTCGAACACTACGAAAATTAAACCATAACTGCGGAAGAAATAATTAAAACTGAACTAGTAAAGTAGAATAGTATTTAAGGTGCCGCTCGGCACATATAATAACATCTCTTGAAACTTAACATTTTCAAAACCCGAAATCTCACAAATCACAAGCTAAGAGATACATAAGAGGCTCTAACTCAACAATGTCTTAACAAAAGAAAATACTGAAAGGGCTATACTTTTTACAGAAAGCTGAAAAGGGAATCTTCGGTCCGTGGACGTAGCAGATATACCTCGAAATCTCTATAGAAGCCTCCTTCCAAGGCAGACGGAACTGAGTGGGGGTACATGTATCTGCACAATAAAATGTGCAGAAGAGTAGTATGAGCACACCACAGCGATACCCAGTAAGTATCAAGACTAACCTCGTGGACTAGTGACGAGGAACAGTCAAGACCCCTACCGGTCAAATAAACAATATAATTATAGGAACAACGGAACATGATATATAAATATAATGAAGACTGTACGAAAAGACCAATAATGCTACAATCACAATGAGGGAATAAACAATAAGTAACACGAGAATATAAAGAATGATGACACATAACCACCGCAAAATACAATCCAAACATGATATATAAATGTATGTGAAGACAGTACGAAAATACCAACAATGCTATAATCACAATGAGGGAAGGAACAACAAGTAACACAAGAATATAAAGAATGATGACACATAACCACATCAAAATACAATCCAAACCCTAAGATTATAATACACAAAGAAAATACAACAATAACTCGGGTCCTACGATAGTGTCCACGTCAGGTCTAATTTAACAATTTCCAAAAAATTTCCAAATCTTGGTCTAATCACAACTCACGAGTCCCGTCATCTGCAATCTACAATTGCCATCATGTGCCTCCATCTACCTTATGGTCATACTAGCAACTAACCGGTTAACTAGGGTCACGCTCACATATAAAATGACTAAACAAGGACGTGCTTCTATACTTAGCAAATCAGAGGTACTTCACCTCCAATAAGGGATTTTCAACTACGTGTATGCTTGTGCAAGTGTTTTAACAAGATTTCTACCAGCTGATAAAGATGAGAAG
This sequence comes from Nicotiana benthamiana, assembly GCA_034376525.1. Classification (NCBI taxonomy): domain Eukaryota; kingdom Viridiplantae; phylum Streptophyta; class Magnoliopsida; order Solanales; family Solanaceae; genus Nicotiana; species Nicotiana benthamiana. Next base: position 178,951,602 of record CM067339.1, read on the forward strand.
AAGAGAGGACATCACGTACAATGTTTCCTCACCACATCCACATAATAAAGCTCATACAAGAAAGCAACCACAATCAAAATATTAAACGAAAATAGAAATGCCTATCCAGGCCGTCACAATCCTTAGAATCAATCCCTGACATGGCTCTTCTTATTTTGCTACGTGTGCAATTATTAACATATAAAGTACCGCCTTATTTTGCCACACGTGCATCATAATATTCCCACCTTATCTCGCCACATCCGCAACCGACATATAAGCATATAAACAATTCCCGCCTTATTACGCCGCATGTAAAATATATCAATAGCAACAGTAGCACGGCAAAGACCTCATGCAACCCCTCAACCAACATCGCACGACAGAAACCTCGTGCATCACAGTATTATCAATAGTACGGCAGAAACCTCGTACATTACAATATCAATAACCGTACGGCAGAAACCTCGTGCACCAAGAATATCAATAACCGCACGGCAGAGACCTCGTGCATTACAATATTAATAACCGCACGGCAGAAAACTCATGCACCAATAATATCAATAACCGCATGTCAGAGACCTCGTGTATTACAGTATTAAGTACAACAAGAACAAATACAATATATATAAGAGCACAACCAATGAAATAACTCAAAATCTATCGACCACCGAGGCGGTAAGACTAGCTCACAAGGAACCATAATAGAAAATACTAAACGTAATAAGAACAACTCAATAAGGGAGAAAGATAATATGAAACAACGACCCCATAGCATGTAGTTCAACAACAGGGGAGTTAACAAAAGTCAAGTAACTTCAAATAAGGAAATATCAATTTCACATAGAATATCTACTCTTCTTTTGAGATAGGGCAGGTTACGAAGGATATACGACAATTTCACTTATGACAAAATAATTACCTCACAGATAATAATGATTTCCAATAAAACAAGTAGTTATGTAAGATAACATGACAATGGAGGAGGTAAAGATCTTTAGTTAAGTAAGGTAAGAGTCAATTAGGCAATAAGAATGAACCACAAAGCAATTAATTCCAAATAAAGTATGTAGAGGTGGAACTAGCAAAAGAAAATTTCAATCATATCAAGAACTACTTCATACTCAGTACATATAAGGACCTAAGAATCTAGAAAGCCAATTTCCCATAAATAAATCTGAGCAGGCACTCGTCACCTCGCGTACACAGAATACAATCAGCAGAGAAGACTCAAATCCTAAAGGGAAGTCCCCCACAGAAGGTTAAGCAAGATACTACCTCGAACCGGCTTAAAATCAACTAAAAATCACATTTTTACCACGAGTATCTGACTCCAAATGGTCCAAATCTACTCAATTTAATTACATATAGTAAATAACATTTCAAGCAACAGATTCTACTATTTCAAAGCTAAGACGCGAAATTAAATAAAATGACCAAAATACCCTTTAGACGATACCTTGGAATCAGATGAAATTAACCTTTTCAGAAAACTCGTACTCTCACAAGTCCAACCATATAAAAATCTCTCAAATCGGAGATCAAACACACACTCAAAACTCAATAATTTAGTCTATGAAGTTTTCACCAATTTTTCATTCAAAATCCGAAATTAAAGGAGGAATTCATGATTAGATTAGTTGGTTACAAGCAAAAAGCAGTTTAGAAACGTTACCCAATCGTTGTCCCTGAAAAACTCTCAAAATCTCCCTTAAATCCGAGCTCCCAATCTTGAGTTTTGGTAAAATGGCTAAACCTCGTTTTGAAATGTTTATATCTACCCATACATTTAATGCATCGCAAACGCGAAAGGAGTCACGCGTTTGCGAAGCAGGAAAATGAAGGCTGCCAAATTGCTCTTCGCGAACACGAGAAACAATACGCGAACGCGAAGGCTTGGACTGGCAAAACTATGCAAACGCGACCCAGGTAGTGCGAACGTGTTGAAGAAAAGAATAAGCACAGCCCTCAGAGCCAACTAAAACTACGCGAACGCGAGGGCTGGTTACGAACGCGAAGGAGGAAAATGATGAAGCTTCGCGAACGCCGGGGGGGTTGAATGCGAACACGTAGAAGAAACTGGTCCTCCTCCAAAATTACTTCTGCAATTTTAAACAACTTCAAAATGCCCCATTGGGCATCTGAAACACACTCGAGGCCTCCGGGACTTCAACAAAACCTAAAGATATAACTCATAACATCATTCAAACTTGCGTCAATCCTTAAACCACTTACAACAATGTCGGAAACTCAGATTAATCAAGGACTTAAGCGTAAGAACTTCAAATTCTCTCAAAACGCGCTTTCGATCAAAAACCTAACCAAACCATGTCTAAATGATCTGAAATTTTACGCACACGCCCCAAATGACATGACGGAGCTACTGCGACTTCTAGAATTTTATTGCGATCCTCGGATCAAAATCTCACTATCGGACCGGAAACTTCAAATTTCAAATTTCGGCATTTAAAGCCTAAATTAGCTATAGACCTCCAAAATACATTCCGAACACATACCAAACCCTAATATCACCTAACGGAGCTAACAGAACCATCGGATTTCCATTCCAAGGCCATCTTCATACTGTTCCGACTACGGGTAACTTCCAACACTTAAGCTCTCATTTATGGACTAAGTATCCCAAAACTCTTCGAAACTCAAAACCGAACATTATGACAAATCAAATTAGCAGAAATAGACTTGGGAAAAAGCAGTTAATAGGAGATCAGGGTGTAAAGTTTTAAGACGACCGGCCGGGTCGTCATATTGTTCCTCCTGACAGTGATGAGTGACAGATAGATCGTAGAATATTCGAAACATCCTTGGATATAATGGAAAAGTATGGAATAATATAAGCAAGAATCTTGATAAAAAAATAATCTTTGTTTCTTTACAAAAGAGAGAATGTTTCAGTAAAGTCTGCCCTTATCACAATATCATATGCCTCTAATCCTTCTATTTTTTTCTATTTGTATGGGGTGCACTTCCAAAAAATCCTAATAGTACAAGTACAAAGAATATACAATAGAATATTTTCTTTAATATTCTATTCTAATAAACTAGCCGTTACAGCTCTTCTGCATTGCTCGAACTTGACTTCGTTAGCATGTCGAATACGAGCCTCACGATTTCCTGAACAACTTCGACCGACTCTTTTCTCAATGTTACTCTGCCCAAAGCACTAAGACAGATTTCGACCCATACATGAACCTGGAGCCTTATATAAGTATGGTCATTTCTTCCGCTGTACTTGATTTTTATGTAGAGCCGTAGAGGCAACTGCATGTTGCTAAAATCGTTAATTTTAAGACTTAATTAGCTTAATTATTCTGTCTTTTATCTCAGAAATTGCAAAATTTTGTTTGGTCCAAAATGTTGTTGACTAATACTTGAAATAGAAAATGGGCGAATTCGACTCGTACGTCATTAGAGAAGACTCGAATTATTTAGCATGAGAAATGCTTATAAGCTTATAAGAAATTGGTAGAGTTGTGTGGGGAGATGATGTAATTCAATTTTGATATTAGCATGCTTCCTTATCACTATCAATGCCTTTTAATTCGAGATCCTATTTAGAAAGATGTTGATTGAATGACTTCTATAAAATGTTATATTATAGTAATTTTCTTAATATTACCAAATTACTTTAAAAATAATTATACTTAATTATTTATAATAAGTGAAATTATCTATTATTGTGATCTAGAGAGCAAGGCAAGTTATATTCTTTTTTTGGGTTTCTCATTCGATTTTCGGTACTCGCATTAGAGCATGATTATATTCTAATTTGCGCCGCATAGGACCCATTCGGAGGAGGCGTTTTCTACAAGAATTTTTTCATATCCAGAACTCGATCTCGAAACCTCTGACTAAGGGAAAAGCAGTACCATCTACTACACTACGCCCTTGATGGTAAGTAACATTCTTTATTTAGTACTGTTATGAAACTAAATCTGATGAGAAATGTTTGAAATTATCCATCTATGAATGACTTGACTATTTTAGTACTGTTTGAAATTATTTAGTAAACGGGTATGAATGACTTGACTATTTTAATTCAAATCGACCAAGCGAATTTGATATATTTTTAAACAATTAACTATTTTAATTTGAATCGACCAATTGAATTTGATATAATTTTAACGTTCGTAGGAGTGTGTTTCTAATTTACAGATGTAATGTTTAAACATTTTTAATTTCCAGACTATTAGCTAGCCGGAGATATATAGTTTTATTTTGAATCGAGTATAAAACCAATGCTTTATTTTCATGATCAATGTCTTTTTAATTCAAGATTTGACTTCTATATATTGACACTATAAATTTTTTATGTTATAAAAGTATTTTATAGCTAATTATTTATGACGAATCAAATTACTTATTATCGTAATCCATATTATATTAAAACGAGAGTAGTGAAGCATATGATTAAGTCAAGTGGCAAACTAAAATGAAGTCACTTAACAATTTTAAGATACTATTAAAAATTTTAATTATAAATAAAAACATAATTAATTAAAATAGTAGTTCAATAAGAGTTATTTTTTAATTATGATAGGAAATATATTTGACATATGTTGACTCTTCAGAATTTCTATTATATTATTAATCTGTATTATAATCTATACATATATTATACTAAAGGAGAGTAGTGAAGCATGAGATTAAGCCAAGTGGAAAGCTAAAAAAAGTTACTTGGCAATTTTAAGACAACACTAAAATTTTGAGTTATAAATAGAAACTTAATTAAAGGAAGTAGTAGTTCAATAAGAATCTATATTTTATTAAAAGAAGAGTAATGAAACATCTATATTATATTAAAATGAGAGTAGTGAAGCATCTATATTATATTAAAAGAAGAGTAGTGAAGCATCTATATTATATTAGAAGGAGAATAGTGAAGCATAAGGTTAAGCCAAGTGGAAAGCTAAAAAAAAAAGCTACTTGGAAATATTAAGACAACATTAAAAATTTGAGATATAAATGGAAACGTAATTAATGGAAATAGTAGTTCAATAAGAATTGTTTTTAAATTCTGATATACATCTTTATTTAATTTGGTAAACATTTTTTTTGTATAATTATGGTAGGGATAAATTTTAATTAATTGATCAAGCTTTATAACTGACCTTATTTTGGTATAATATACATTACTGTAGGTATCTTTAATTAAAATTTTAGGTATAATTCAATTATGGTAGGTGACCTTTTTTATTAGAAAAAATCAATTAAATATTCATTTTGTATCTTACACATTAATTTTAAGTTGAAATAATAATTCTTTTGTTTCGTACGAGCTTTGTATCTGACCTTATTTGGGTGCAATATACATTACTGTAGGTATCTTTAATTAAATTTTTGTGTATAATTCAGTTATGGTAGATATATTTTTTTGAGAAAGAATTAATTAAATTTCTATTTTGTATCTTACACATTAATTTTAAGTTAGAATACAATTTTTAATTATTACAAGTTTTGTATCTGACCTTTTTTGTGAACAATATACTTTACAAGTATCTTTAATTATGTATAATTCAGTTATGGTAGAAATATATATATATATATATATACATATATACACATATATACACATATATATATATACATATATATATATATAAGAAAAATGAGGTCATATTAGTGCTGACAATTAGGAAAACTAAATATTTCTTAAAATAATAATGAAAATATTATTGTAACAATTATAGTTTATGTGACGACCCAAAGGGTCATCACCTGTTTTAATCAAATTTCGTGTCTCCAAGGCCTAGGAAACCTCATTTAGGATGGTCTCGATTTGCATGCGTAATCCGGGCGCGTAGCCGAAAAGCTTAAATGTGAAATTTTAGGAAAAATGCTAAATTTTGGTATTAAAATGAATGAATTTGACTCCGGTCAATATTTTGGGAAAGGAACTCGGACCCGTGATTTGACGGTCCCGGAAGGTCTATGGGAAAATATGGGACTCGGGCGTATGCGCGAAATCGAATTTCGATGTCTCAAGCCCGAGATATGAATTTTTTATGTGAAATTATTCTTTGAAAACATTTAAAGAGAATTGAAGTGAAATCTAATTTGAAAGTAATGGTACCGGGACCGTATTTTGGTTCTGGCGTCCGGTACAAGTCTTATATATATTTTGAATCACTCCTGTGAAGTTTGGTTAAAAACGGACGTCATTTGACGCGATCTGGACCCTAATTGGGAAATTTATGCTTAAAAGGAGTTTTGAGAAATTTCATTGATCTTGAGGTTCGATTCGATGTTCATGATATTATATTGGTGATTTAATCATACGAATATGTCCGTAAGATATTTTTGAGGTTGGGCGTATACTTGGACTAGAGTATTGAGAGCTCGGTTGAGCTTCGAGTAGGTTCCGAGATGCCTTAGTCTTTAAAAGATTAGATGTTGCAGATTCAGGAATTTGACAGGTCTCTAAACCCTCTAGTGCGGCCCGCGAGAAATCGCATGCGTCCGCGGTCGCCTTTGCGCTGTCCGTAGTAGGTGTTGTGCGGTCGTGGTTGCCTTGGTGCGGTCCGCACTGGGCAATGATCTGCGGGCCTTCAGAAAGCATATGCGCTCGCGGTCCTTTCTGCGCGGTCCGCACAGGAAACTTCAGAGGGGTATAAATACGCGCGAATTTCAGTTATTTTACACTTTTCAAAACCCCAAAGCATAAGAGGCGATTTTCCAAACAATTCTTCTTCTCCAAAATGATTGGTAAGTGATTTCTAACTTATTTTCTTCACTCATTATCATCTTTTAACATGATTCCAACTTCAAATCAAAGATTTTCATGGGAAAATTGGGTATTTTGGGTAGGACCTAGGTTTTCTAAAAATTGGGGAGTTGGACCTCAATTTGAGGCCCGATTCTAAAATAAATCATATATTTGGATTCATATGGAAATGGATAACCGGATTTGGTCCGAACCTCGAGCTTCGACCACGTGGGCCCGGAGGCATTTTTGACCTTTTTTTGGAAAAACCTTGTAAAACTATTTTTCATGCATTGAGGTTGACTCACTCATCATTTATTAATGTGATTAAGTAACTTATGACTAGATTCGAGCGGATTGGTGGTGGAACCGAGGGGTAAAGCTATAATTGAGGCTTAAGTTGAATTCAAGGTATTGGGGTAAGTGTTCGGTCTAACCTTAACTTGAGGGATTAGGAGTTGGGTCTTGTGTGCTAATTGCTCTTTGTTGAGTACGACGTATAGGCATGATTACGAATATATATACGTTGGTGTCAAGCATGACCGTGAGTCCTAAATTGGATGTTGTTGTATTCTTACATGACATCACGTATGCCTTAACTAATGATCTACCATATCGAGCAAAGATTTGTTTATCCTCATAGATCTTATTTATGATTGAGCATCTTCATTAATCAAACTAAGTTAAGGTTGGTTATAGCTGATTCTCCCTTGTTGGGATGATTGTTTCTATATTATTGTTCCCTTGCCAGGAAGTTATTATGTTACTTTGTTCCCTTGCCGAGACCTCTTGTAATTGTGTGATAAGATGAAATGGGATCGGGTGGTACGCCTACCACAAGATTTGATTAAAATGGGAGTGGGTGGTACGCCTACCACAAGATTTGATAATATGGGATCGGGTGGTACGCCTACCACAAGATTTGATGAAATGAGAGCGGGTGGTATGCTTACCACAAGATATTGAAATGGGAGCCGGTGGTACGCCTACCACAAGATATTGAAATAGGAGTGGTGGTACGCCTACCACAAGATATTGAAATGCGCGGGTGGTACGCCTACCACAAGATATTAAAATGGGAGTGGGTGGTACGCCTACCACGAGTTATGATGAAATGAGATCGGGTTGGACACCTGCAACGAGATGAGCATCGAAAGTGAAAGTTATTTTTATCTATTCTTATCCGTGTTAGTAGCTTAATAGTTGATTTTATACTTATTTCTTGAGTATTTTGTTTATTTTGCTATCCCTAAAGCATGTTTCCCCTCCCCATTTTTACCGGTTATTCCTTTAGCTATATATTATATAACTGCATAAATTTATCTGGAGTCTGGTCCTAACTCCGTCACTACCTCTCCGGGGTTAGGCCAAACACTTACCAGCACATAAGGTCGGTTGTGCTGATGCTACACTCTGCACTTATGTGCAGATACCAGAGCAGCGTGTGAGCATCAGTACTAGACCAGGAGCCAACCTTCAATATACCGAGATACCGAGTAGCCTTGCAGACGTCCGCATGCTTGGAGTCTCCTCTATCTTGTTTTTTATTTTGTTATCTCAAGTATTCCGAGACAAACAATGTTATATTTCTTTCAAACGGTTGTATTTAGTACTCTTAGCAGTCCGTGGGTAACGTGACACTAGTTCTTGGATAGAGATATACGACAAGTTTCACAGTATTGTGCAGTTTATTTTAATTTAACCCTTCCGCTTTATGTTCATGTTTTCGCGGATATTAACTAGTACGATACGCGTTGTTATAATTGATAAAAAGAAATTAAAATAAAAGTGCTAGAAGTGTATGAAAGTGGCTTGCCTAGCTTCTACTAGTAGGCGCCATCATGACTCCTGAGGGTGGGAATTCCGGATCGTGACAGCTTTTACGATTAGTATTTGAATTGAATATTGCTAGGTTAAGTTTGAAAATATAATATGGTTTTTGAAAATGTGGTACAATGGAGAAAATAAAAGAATAAGACATATTTGAATTTGAGACGAGACTTTTAATATAATATAGATAAGAAAAATCATATTTAAGAATATGAGCAATAGAGTCAAAGTTACTACTGAAATAATTTTTATTTTTTATTTGTATTATATTAAAATAATGTGATAAAAGTGGATCTTAAATTCAAGTAAACTAATAAAAAGCACATGACAACATTAATACTATTAAGTATTAAATATATAATAGCAAAATAAGAAACAAACAGAGAAAAAAAATCAAAACTTCTATCATAAAGAACAAAGAATAATAAAACTTATTTAAATTTGATATAAAAAAGTATATTTTAAGAATGATAAAGAAAAAGGTCATGATGTGGATAAGGCTACATAACTAAAGTTTAATAGATTAAAAAATTTTAAAAAATCAAAGTATTAATAAATTAGAGATAATGCGAGGTTATTTATACTATGAATTAGTTTAAAATCTATATTATATTAAAAGGAGAGTCGTGAAGCACGAGGTTAAGCCAAGAGGAAAGATAAAAAAAGTTACTTGATAATTTTAAGACAATATTAAAAATTTGAGTTATAAATAGAAATGTAATTAATGGAAGTAGTAGTTCAGTAAGAATTGTTTTTTAGTTATGATACAAATCTCTATTTAATTTGGTTAACATTTTTTTTGTATAATTATGGTAGGGACGAATTTTAATTAATTGATCAAGTTTTGTAATTGACCCTGTTTTGGTACAATATACATTACTGTAGGTACCCTTAATTAAATCTTTAGGTATAATTCAATTATGGTAGGTGTCCTTTTTTTTTCTCTCACAAAGAATCAATTAAATATTCATTTTGTATCTTACACATAAATTTTAAGTTTAAATAATATATTTTTATTTAGTACAAGCTTTGTATCCGACCTTATTTGGGTGCAATATACGTAACTGTAGGTATCTTTAATTAATTTTGTTTATAATTCAGTTATGATAGGTATCCTTTTTGAGAAAAATTAGTTAAATTTATATTTTGTATCTTATACATTAATTTTAAGTTGGAATATAATTTTTATTACAAATTTTGTATCGGACTTTATTTGTGAACAATATACATTATTACAAGTATCTTTAATTAAATTTGGTGTATCATTCCGTTAATATACATATATATATATATATATATATATATATATATATATATATATATATATATATATATATATATATATATATATATATATATATATATATATATATATATATATATATATATATATATATATTAGCACTGACAATTAGAAAAAATAAATATTTTATACGTAAATAAAAATTTCTTAAAATAATAGTAAAAATATTATTGTAACAATTAGAGTTTTTACAATTAGTATTTGAATTAAATATTGCTATGTTAAGTTTGAAACTATTATATAATTTTTAAATATGTGGTCCAATGGAGAAAATAGAATAATAAGACATATTTGAATTTGACATGAAACTTTTAATATAACATAGATAAGAAAAATCATATTTAAGAATACGAGCAATAAAGTCAAAGTTACTATTATAATAATTTTTGTTTATTACTTATATTATATTAAAATGAATGTGATAAAAGTGGATCTTAAATTCAAGTAAACTAATAAAAAGCACATGACAACATTAATACTATTAAGTATTAAATATATAATAGCAAAATAAAAAACAAACAACAACAACAACCTAGTATAATCCCACTTAGTGGGGTTTGGGTAGGGTAGTATGTACGCAGATCATACCCCTACCCTTGGGTAGAGAGACTGTTTCCAAATAGACCCCTGGCATCCCTTCCTCCAAGAACTTCCCACCTTGCTCTTGAGGAGACTCGAACTCACAACCTTTCAGTTGAAAGTGGGGGTTGCTTACCATCAGAGCAACCCCTCTTGTCAAAATAAAAAACAAACATAGAAAAAAAAAATTAAAACTTCTATCGTAAGGAACAAAGAAGAATAAAACTTATTTAAATTTGATATAAAAAATATTTTTTAAGTATGATGAAAAAAGGTCATGATCTGGATAAGACCACATAACTGAAGTTCGATAGATTAAAAAAATTTAAAAATTAAAATATTAATAAATTATAGATAATGCGAGTTTATTTATATTAAGAATTAGTTTAAAAATAAATAAAATAAATATATAATTATTAAAATTATTATTAATAAATTCAAATAATTACTAATTTGAGTTTTAATTTTATATACAATAATAATTTATTTAAGATTAAATTTATTAATAGATTATGATATCAAATAAAGAAGCATGTTAATGAAAGATACATAAGAAAATAAAATACTATATATTAGGTAACTTAATAGCAATAATAAAAAATTTAAAAATATTTAATATTAAAAATAGAAGGGAAAGACGATTTGAGCTTGAGATTAGATTAAATTATGGCGAAAATACTCAAACTATAGATATGATTACAAAATTAAAGATTTACTAGATAAAACATTAAAAATTGGATAACAAATTAAAACTAAGGAAATACAACATAAATATCCCATGTGAGTAACGAAAATTAAAGTTTAATTTGTATCTCACTTTAAAATAGAAAGAAAATTTAATTACACGTGATATAAAGAGTAATTCCAAGAAAATTCAATAGATCTAAAATATAATAATAAGAAACTTATCTATTAATATTTAAACTAATTCAAAGTTATAACTTAAAGTAAAATGTGATATTATATATTTTGTTTATTGGTAAAAAGTAATGTAAAAAGTTAATTAAAAATTCATAGTAAGGAAGAGGGTATATAAAATATAGTGATGGAGTACCTCAGTAGAGCTCTTTGTGAACTTAAAAAGAATTCTGATTTCTCATTTTATCCTGGCTGTAAGAAGTTAGGTGTTACTCATCTCAGTTTTGCAGATGATTTGTTGCTGTTTGCCAAAGGAGACTTGAAGACTGTGTCCACTATGTTTAAATACCTCTCTCATTTCACTGAGGCATCTGGTATGAATGCTAATATAAACAAAAGTTCTGTCTATTTTGGTGGTGTTCCTTCTGATATACAGCATCAAATTGTAGCTCATATTGGTTATGCACATGGGGAATTACCTTTTAAATACCTGGGAGTTCCCCTATCTACCAAGAAGATGTCTTTATTACAGTGGCAACCATTGGTGAATAAAGTTACTGCCAGGATAACATCTTGGACTGCCATGAAGTTGTCGTATGCAGGCAGAATTCAATTGGTGCAAACAGTAGCTTTTGGCATACAGGTTTACTGGGCTCAAATCTTCCTTATTCCTTTAAAAATTCTAAAGCTGTTAGATGCAATATGCAGATCTTATATTTGGACAGGTACTGCCAATATATCAAAGAAGGCATATGTAGCTTGGGACAAGGTTTGTCTGCCTAAATCTGCTGGAGGACTAAATATTATGAACTTGCTACTATGGAATAGAGCTGCCATTGCTAAGCTTGGGTGGGACTTGGCTCACAAGAAGGATGTACTGTGGGTTAAATGGATTCATGCTGTCTACATTAAGCAACAGCAGCTTCATACCATAAAAATTCCTAACCAAGCCAGCTGGATGATAAGGAAGATTATAGAAGCTACTGTTACATTGCACCAATCACAGCTATTGTCCCAATCAGAATGTTCTATCAAGAAGCTGTATCTTCAACAAATTGGGCAGCTGCCAAGAGTTGTGTGGAAAAATCTAACCATCCAAAACTATGCCAGACCTAAGGCGGTGTTTAATCTCTGGCTGATTCTGCAGGATAGGTTACCTACCAAGGATCGATTGAGACAGTGGAATCCAAATATGGACAGCACCTGTACACTATGCCAGCAAGACATGGAGACCAGGGATCACCTCTTCTTCTCCTGTCCCTTCACCATGCTACTGAGACATCAAACAATGCTTTGGATTGGGGTAACTCAGCCTAGTTTTCAAAGCTGGGATCAATACATCCAATGGATCATAACCATGGCTAAAGGGAGGACTACTCGAGCTCATAGTATCAAAATGATCATTGCAGAAATGTGTTATAACATCTGGTTAGAGAGGAACTCAAGGTTGTTTAGCAATGTGTCAAGTTCATATGGGCACTTACTTAGAAATATTGCATACACATGTCATATTAGGAGTCCTATTAAGTTTAGCCTGCAACTCCAGCATTCTCCCTGTAATTAGAAATAGAGGCATAGTAAATAGATGCTGGCTACGTCTCTCTTTTTGTGATAGTCAGCTGTGTGTAGCTGGACTATAGTTATGTAAAGAATTTCCTTTGGTGATTAATACAACAACTTAATTACCAAAAAAAAAAGAAAAAAGAGGGTATATAAAAAGGAAAATCCAGAGAGTGTGAGAATATTTATACTTTGAACTAATTAAGTATAATCATATTAAATAATTAAATAATACTCAAAAATATTATTGAAAGATTTAAATGAAAAAAAGTTTCAAGTAAGAGGATAAAAGTACAAAAATAAATTAAGTTCTAGGAATAAAAAAATGTATATTTATATATGCATATCAAAAGGATAATAAGCAAGATATCAAGTTTATTAGTAAGCTAATAAAAGATCATATGAATATAACATTGTTAAGTAATAGATAATGCAATAAGCAAAGATCAAAGAGAGAGTTGTTTTGGATAAACATATAGAAGGATAAAATTTATTTGAATTTGCGGTGAAACATAAAGTGGTAGTAAGAATTTTGTTAAATAATATGCTCAAACAAGACATACCACAAATGTGATATGTATAGTACTATTTAATATTGACTAACTACAAGTACTAAATTAAGGAGTTGGATTGTTACAGATATAAAATAAAATAAAATAAAAACATGTTATCTAAGAGTTTGAAATCTTAAGGTAATTCTAGTAATTCAAAATACAATTTAATATTTATGATGCACGAGAACTAATACTAGTTACATCTAAGAATAAGACAAGTAGTATTCTTTGGTGTTAGCGAAGCAAAAAAATTACCCCTCATACTTATAATAATGCTTTACTTATGTTGAAATCAAACAAGTGAAATTTATAATCGATAAAGGGTCAAAACTGCCCTTAACCTATCGACTTCGGAAAAAAATTGCCCTTCATTAATCTTTTGCAAAGAAAATGCCCTCACCGTTAAAATTGTGGCATACTTCTGCACCCAAAATCAAACATATGCTTATATTTAATTTTTAATTATTTTTTAATGCCACGTGTCACGTAACGATTGGCCATTAAATAAACTTGACCCAAAATCAATTCTCACCCAAGTTCCGACTCAACCCGTCCCAACCCGACCGACCCAACCCAAAAAAGGTTAACGGAGGGCAATTTGGTTCCGGAGTCAATAAGTTGAGGGCAGTTTTGACCCATTTTCCGTTCTTTATATGTCCCAGTTTGCTAGTAACAGCCTTGAAGTGTAATGAGATTTCCCGCTTTCCAACAAAAGTAAAGAGTTTGATATATCACATATATTCATCTTCAATTAAAGTGGATTGGTCATTCCTGCCTAATGGGGGGCTGGTTTTTCATGGCTTGGTTATGGGGGACGGGCTGGACGCCTGGTTCGTGATGGAGGGGGGCTGTTTGTGTTAGAATATACGCTTAACGCTAGAGGGGGGGTGAATGGCGTTATAATAAAAAACAGCGTAAACTTGCGGAATTTAAAAATTGCAGGAATGAAATAGGTGCGATAAGTAAATAATAAGGAACGAACGCACCGATGTATCCTGGTTCACCACAACCCGTGGCTAGTCCAGTCTCCGAGAGACTCTCGAGATTTCCACTATCTTCGTCAAGCTTACGGGTGCTTAACAAACCGTTACAGTTGCTCAAGGATACCACACCTTAAGACTTCACTTGCTTGAGGATACCTCACCCCAAGACTTCAACCACTAAGACTTTGGGTACTTAGCAAACCCGACAAATGAGAAGATATGTTCTTCTCAAACAACTCTCTTTTACAACAAATACTCTCTCAATAGAGTGGATAAAGAGATACACAATAAGCTCTATGAACAACACAAAGTTGTCTATCAAATGGCTCAACAAAAGCTCTAAAATGATGCTTGAAAATGATCAATATGTATAACAATGTATGGAGGAGTTGTGTATTTAAAATCAGCTCAAAAGACCTCTTTTTATAGGTGAAAAAGTGGTGCTGATCCCTGATTCTGTGCTCAAACAATCGATTGTTTAGAGTAGATAATCGATTGTTTGACCAACGTTCAAAAGACAGATTCCTGATTTTAGGCTAAACAATCGATTGTATTCAACGTTCAAAAATCAATTTAGGATTCTGTGGGAACGGTCAAAATATAATCGATTGTATGAAAATGACAATCGATTGTTTATGAATATAATCGATTGTATGACAAAAACAATCGATTGTTTAGATGTTTAAAAACTTCGGTTGCACACTGTCTCAAAATAATTGATTTTTAGAAGTAGACAATCGATTGTTTGCTATTTTGAAAAACTTCAGATCACACTGTCTTAATACAATCGATTGTAGGATTCAAATAATCGATTGTTGAGGCCCAGATTTAAAAGACATGTTTAAAACCTTTAACATCATTTTGTTTTAACACAAAGATGCATGTTTATGAAAAATATGATTTAATAAAATATTTTATGCATGTTTATGATGACCTAATGTTGAGCCAAAGGATAAGATAACTTAAACGTTGTCCTTACATTGGTTCTACCAAACGACCTACGTCTTGGGTCTTCGGTCTTGAACTCTTTGGCTCGTTCATGGTATTCCGTCATCAGTATGCTTCTTGCCATTTGATTGATTTGTCATTTTCGTTGTTTGACACTTGACTTTATTGTTTGTCATTCATCAAAACCTATACCTGAAAATCATGCTCATACAACCAAAGCGCACATATCATAGATATACATGATTTCCAACAATTTCCCCCTTTTTGATAATGACAAACAACGGAAGATATGCATATTGAATTCCCCCTAAATAGATGCTATATCTCAACATACAATTTATGCAACCAATTCAATTCAATATAATTCCCCCTTAATTAAAGCATGCATATCGCCCATATTCTTCCCCCTTTTGGCATTAGCAAAAAGAGTATACCAAAATTTATTTAAACCATTGACGATACCAATCGTTATAGACAAGATCATATAAAAAGTTAGTAAATGGCATACTAATAATAACGATCATTTTTCTCAACTATGCCAATTATTATTTAAACTAGCAATATTCATCAAAATATGAATCAACCATTTATTATAAAACCAATTGATACTAATTGTTATTCAAAAATAAAACTTGTTAAAGCATGTATCAACCAAAACTGATATAGATTATTTGCACATATCAACTCATTGCGTTTTTATTCAAAATACGATAACTAACCGACGTTCCCCCTTAATGCATTAAGGTTTCGTGCTTGGTGCATCCACTACAATATTGTAGTCTTCAAGCACACCTGCAAAAAGAACCTAAAAATAGGTTTTTGGTACCCAACTTCTTTTAGGTCCTTGGGGGTTAGGGTAACAATAGTCATAATCAACATATAAATCTCTATGTTTAGCAAAACAAACGGGTGCAGTGTGTCCTACCCGATTACAATAGTGACATATAACATTAGGATTGTGCATATGTCTAGGTTGAGCCAAATGCGTTCCAGGTGATCTAAAGTTGTTCCCCCTAGAAGCGTTGAATTTCCTAGAGTCATGTCTAGGTGGTCTAAAATTATTTATTCTAGACTCATTTATAAAATTTCTAGAATTGTGTCTAGGTGGTCTAAAATTATTCATTCTAGACTTATTAACAAAATTCCTAGAGTTGTTTCTAGGTGGTCTAAAATAATTAATCTTAGACTCATTAGTGAGGTTCCTAGAATTCTTTCTAGATGGTCCGACCTCATTACTTTCATCCTTTTTAATATCTTCAATTTTAGGACTATCAACACTACGTGTTTCTAGTGCTTTCCTAAGTTCTGTGTTCTCTAGTATTAAAAAACTACAAGAAGAACAATTGGAACATTTATCAATAGAAGAGGCTTCATTCAATTCCTTGATTTTATTTTTAAAATCAACAATGTCATTTTTCAAAAATTTATTTTCTTTTTCTAAAACTTTAATTTTATTTTTAAGAACATCATTTTCATTAGTCAATTTTTCAAAATCTATTTCTTTCAAAGAAGAGGATTTTTCAAACTCTTTTTCTTGTAAAGAAAGTGTTTTCTGAAAATCTGTTTCTTGCAAAGAAAGTGTTTTCTGCAAAGAAAGTGTTTTCTTCAATTCTATGATAGTTTTGGAAGCATTAACAAATTCACCATACAATTCATCATAGGCATTTTGTAATTCTTCAAACGAGTGAGAGTTAGATGTACTTACCTCTTCTCCTTCGTTAGCCATGAGACACAATGCGGCGGTTTCATCGCCTGAGCTGTCCGAATCCCGTGATAAGCGCCTATGATGTTTCTTCTTTTTCTTGTCTTTTTTCATAGACTTACAAAACTTTTTAATTTTATCATTGGAAATATTATCATCATCCCTTTCCGAATCACTTACCTCTTCTCTTTTAGAGGATGAGGCTTTGAAGGCGAAATTCGAATTACTTCTAAGATAAGGATTAAGAATTGTGCTATCATAAGTTTCGAGGTTACCTCTTAGTCCATCAATTGTGATATCCGTGAATTCCATCGACTCTTGGATGGCATTGGCTTTGGAGCGCCATTCGGGAGTGAGACTCCGTAGGACTTTTCGAACAAGATCTTTGTTCGTGTAAACTTTCCTGAGAGCATGGAGATCATTGACGATTCTTAAAAATCGTTCAAACATAACACCAATGGGTTCCTTCTCCATTTTAAAGATTTCATATTTATGTGTTAGAAAATCAATTTTGGCTTCTCGGACTTGAGGCGTACCTTCATAAATGATCTCGAGCTTATCCCACATCTCCATGGCAGTTGTGCAGCAAGAGATTTTTCGATAATCATCTGGATTCACCACACAATATTATACATGGATGGCCCTTGCATTATTTTCAACTTTCTTGATGTCCTCGGCATCATATTCATCTTCCTTCTTTGGAACCGTGGTTTCTCCAACTTTCTTTGTCGGCATTGGTTCACCGTTTTTGATGATTTGCCACAAACGAAAACTGTTTGCTTTGAGGAAGATACTCATCCGTTCTTTCCAATATGTATAGTTTGTTCCGTCAAATAGTGGAGCGCAAGTGGTGGACTGTCCTTCATCCATCGTTCCTGCGTTCAATATTCTCAACAGAAAAATATATATTTCTCTCAACCGGTTAAGGCTTTCAGAGAGTTAGGCTTTGATACCAATTGTTAGAATATACGCTTAACGCTAGAGGGGGGGTGAATAGCGTTATAATAAAAAACAGTGTAAACTTGCGGAATTTAAAAATTGCAGGAATGAAATAGGTGCGATAAGTAAATAATAAGGAACGAACGCACCGATGTATCCTGGTTCACCATAACTCGTGGCTAGTCCAGTCCCCGAGAGACTCTCTCGAGATTTCCACTATCTTCGTTACAGTTGCTCAAGGATACCACACCTTAAGACTTCACTTGCTTGAGGATACCTCACCCCAAGACTTCAACCACTAAGACTTTGGGTACTTAGCAAACCCGACAAATGAGAAGATATGTTCTTCTCAAACAACTCTCTTTTACAACAAATACTCTCTCAATAGAGTGGATAAAGAGATACACAATAAGCTCTATGAACAACACAAAGTTGTCTATCAAATGGCTCAACAAAAGCTCTAAAATGATGCTTAAAAATGATCAATATGTATAACAATGTATGGAGGAGTTGTGTATTTAAAATCAGCTCAAAAGACCTCTTTTTATAGGTGAAAAAGTGGTGCTGACCGTTGCTTAATTGACAAATAAAATCCTTGATTCTGTGCTCAAACAATCGATTGTTTGGAGTAGATAATCGATTGTTTGACCAACGTTCAAAAGACAGATTCCTGATTTTAGGCTAAACAATCGATTGTATGGACTAAATAATCGATTGTATTCAACGTTTAAAAATCAATTTAGGATTCTGTAGGAACGGTCAAAATATAATCGATTGTATGAAAATGACAATCGATTGTTTATGAATATAATCGATTGTATGACAAAAACAATCGATTGTTTAGATGTTTAAAAAACTTCGGTTGCACACTGTCTCAAAATAATTGATTGTTAGAAGTAGACAATCGATTGTTTGCTATTTTGAAAAACTTCAGATCACACTGTCTTAATACAATCGATTGTAGGATTCAAATAATCGATTGTTGAGGCCCAGATTTAAAAGACATGTATAAAACCTTTAACATCATTTTGTTTTAACACAAAGATGCATGTTTATGAAAAATATGATTTAATAAAATATTTTATGCATGTTTATGATGACCTAATGTTGAGCCAAAGGATAAGATAACTTAAACGTTGTCCTTACATTGGTTCTACCAAACGACCTTCGTCTTGGGTCTTCGGTCTTGAACTCTTTGGCTCGTTCATGCAATTCCGTCATCAGTATGCTTCTTGCCATTTGATTGATTTGTCATGTTATATCGTTGTTTGACACTTGACTTCATTGTTTGTCATTCATCAAAACCTATACCTGAAAATCATGCTCATACAACCAAAGCGCACATATCATATATATACATGATTTCCAACAGTTTGGTTGTGAAGTTTTCCGGCGATGTGAAGGTGACGGGCTGGACGGGGAAGATGAAGCAACGGGGTAGCCATGGGAGGTCGTTTGGTGGTTTAGGGTTAGAGAGGGTGTGTTGTGAGGAAGATGAAGAGAGTGTTTGGTGTTTTTTGGGTCGGGTCGGTCGGGATGCTTGTATTTAATTTTTTTTTTAATTCCACGTGTCACGTTTTGATTGGCCATTAAATAAACTTGACCCAAAATCAATTCTCACCCAAGTTCCGACCCAACCTGACCCAGCCAGACCTACCCGACCCAAAAAGATTAACGGAGGGCAATTTTGTTCCGGAGTCAATACGTTAGGGGCAGTTTTGACCATTTTTCCGTTCTTTATATGTCCCAATTTTAAACCTTTTTTGGATCGGGTGGGGTCGGGTCGGAACTTGGGTGAGAATTAATTTTGGGTCAAGTTTATTTAATGGCCAATCGTTACGTGTGGCATTAAAAATAATTAAAAATTAAATACAAGCATCTGTTAGATTTTGGGGGCAGAAGTATGCCACAAACTTAACGGTGGGGCATTTTCTTTGCAAAAGGTTAAAGGAGGACAATTTTGTTCCGGAGTCGATAGGTTGAGGGCAGTTTTGACCCTTTACCAATTTATAATTTACACATTTGACCCATATAAAAGGAACATTTCCAGTTAGGAGAATATACACATACTAGCTGGATATAAGAGATAAATTGGATGTTGAACAAATAAAAGAGGAAATTACACAAAAAGATCACTACTGCACAATTAATCTCAAATCTCATTTTATATTTCTATTACTTTCTTGTGCTAATTGTATCATTCTGCTTGGTTGAGCTCCATATATACCCAGATGCAAGCAGTGACTTTAGGACCCCAAAAATTAAAGTCCCAAAATTAATTATATAGTATATAATTATTTTTTTTGGTGAAAAATAATTTTTTGCAATCATATATTATCAATTTTTTTAGTCACTACTCCATATTTTCAAAGTTTGCACAATGTTACTATTTTAAAGTATGTAATATAATTATAGTTGAAAATAGTAGGCAATTTGTTATAAACTAAAGCAAAAGACAAGAACAATAGAACAAGAACAATAGCAATAGAGAGAAGAGTAGAGAGAGTTCTTCTTATTGAGTTGAGAGGGGTGAATTACAATGGTAGAGAGCACCTCTATTTATAGGGAGGAGGAAGATCTTGCTACCAATAATAGGACTCTAAAATCTCTCTAATTAAGTACATTAAAGACATTCACCTTAAATAGAAGTGTAAGAATCTTCTATTTCATAACACTCCCCCTTGAATGTCTATTCAATGATGTGCCTCATAAAACCTTAAAACCAAAACCCAATGGGAAAAATTAAAGTAAAGAAAAAGAGTACACATGTTTGAATATGCGCCTATTGGTTGCCTCGTTAAAAACCTTGCAAGGAAAACCCAGTGGGACAAAACCTTGTAAGGGAAAAAGAGTGCAACGCGCATTGACTCCCCCTAATGAGTACATCAATTTATATCCTTGAGCATTTGCATTCCAATCTTGTGCATCATCTTCAAATCATCATTGTTGATAGATATGAACATCTTCATATAATGTCGTGGAATAGCTCTTCAATATCTCCATAGATGCATTCTCAATGCCATCATGCTTATAGTTATAGCAAGATACATATGTACACAAATTGTACTTAGGATGTGGTACTTCAGGACCAAGAATTGCATATGCTTCAAGCAACTTAAATCTTTCAAGTTAAGTCATGTAAGTCACATAATAAACTTTAGCTGCATATCAAAGTTTCATGTCATGCTAAACAAATAAGGTATCGAAAATTGATTATACATACCTTTGACTTTATAGTTTCAAGCATTTGAACTATAGGTTCAAAACTTCATGTCTTTCATATGGAATCAATTCTTCTTGAATTGTATCTCTTCCATTTAGTTACTTTCTTTGAGTCAGCAAATGCGTATAGCATGCTTTGCAATATGTTGCAATTGAATTACCCCTTTTATGAACTTCAGGTTCATATCATGATGTTCGGGGATATACATATACAAATGATAATTCATCCCATGTAACACTTTCTCAAGTGTTTATCATGTCTCCCCCTCATGTTCGTAAAGCTAACATGTTTCCTCAACTTTGGGAAATCATCTTTGTGCATTATGTCAATATACACAGCACCTTAATATAAGATGAAATTATTTGGTTCCTGACCCTGAACCACTTTTGAGGGGAGAATATACTCTTGTATACAACTTATATCAAACTGATATATACAACTTCGTTCTCATAAGGAACAGTTTAGCTATTAAGTGGAAGCACTCAATAATTATCTTGCTAAACCAACTTTGATATAAACCAACTTATCAAGATTAACTGTCTTGAGTAGAGAATCTGGAAACTATGCTCGAAGTTAGATTACTGAGCGTTTTACCTCGCAAGCACGGCCAGGCTGCGGGTTAATAACAATTGCGCATGTAACCATTCCATAGATGCATCATATGTGGTATACATGGCGGGTGAATGGGCCCATATTCACCTTTGATATTTCCAGAATCAAGGGGCTTCAACCCGAACTCTTTAGTTGGTCAGTTCATTACTGAGAACAAGAACTTCTAGTTCTTTGATATTCACCTATGTGAATTTGCACATCATACTTCAAATGAGATGGCTAACACGAATGTCAACTGAATAAATTATCAATATTGGTAAACTTCAAATTTACACCATGACATGTGCACTTATCAATAAACTTCAGGTTTATTATGACATGGGTTTTATACCAATAGATATCCACTTTATTGTGGCATTCTTTCGTTTGTGTAGTACAAACTGGAGAACAAAGCGGGTAGCTTTTCATATACAAATTACCCCGCTACAAGTTGTAGTAATAGGAGAATCAAAGCCTTCCTTTATTTATAGTCTCAATATCATCAATCGCCTTCGCGTGTACTTTTGGAAACTGAATAAGTTTCTTTGAGACTTACTACAGCACAATACTCAATTGTGTTTCTCCAACATAGTAATAATTGGCTCTTCGAGAGCTCTCAATTAATTTTGTACTACCACAGACTGAGGTTCGAGATCCTCACATTCTTGCATTCCGTATTTTCAAGAGTCTCAGGCTCAATAGATTCTTCGTGAATCTCGGAATTAATCAAATCATGAGCGTCCTCATGTGATTCTTTCATAGTGTCATTTAGATCGTTCTTTTTCCCCTTTCTAGGATTTCGATCTTTGGAACCTAATGGTCTGCCACGCTTCTGGCGTGCATTTGACTCATTGGATATGACACTAGATATTTGTCCAATAGGGACTTCAATACGGATCGGAACATTTTCCCGCGTGAATGTGTGATTTTGTTATCCTCTTCAAGTCCGTAAATGCGTCAGGCATTTGATTTGCTATTATTTGCAAATGGATAATCTTTTGTACCTCTTTCTTTCAAATAGAGGTATGTGGATCAAGATGAGATAATGATGCATTTTTCCACAAAATTTCCCGTTTGGTTTCACCAACTTCTCCCCCTAATTTTGGGAAAAGTGTCTCATCCAATTGACAGTCTGCAAATAGTGCAGTGAACAAATCTCCTGTCAATGTTTCGAGGTAGCGAATAATGGAGGACGCGTCAAACTCAACATATATTCCTAACCTCCTTTGCAAACCCATTTTGGTGCGGGATGGCGGTGCTACAGGCACCTATACTGCGCATCCAAAGCTTCTTAAATGGGATATATTGGGTTCATGACCCAAAATCAATTGCAATAGGGAATATTTGTGATAATTCGTCAGTCAGAGATGAACTAGCATTGCTGCATGCGAAATGACGTGACCCTAGGCCGAAGCGGGCAGCCGACAAAGTAGCATTGCTGCATGCAAAATGGCGTGAACCCAAACCGAAATGGGCAGCCTCGTTTTCATGAAGAATTCAAGATTATTCTCATCTATTATCCATTAACTTTGCAAACGCAAGGTTGCGTGATGGCAACAAGCACACATTAGACCATCTACAGGATGCGTCTATCAAGACCATGAAATACCTAAACGACCCACTAGGTGGGTGAATAGGTCCACAAATGTCCCCTTGTATACGTTCCAGAAACTGGGGTGACTCAGTCCCAACCTTTGTTGGGGATGGTCTGATAATCAACTTGCCTTGATAACACGAAGTGCAAGGATATTCATTACTTGAGAGAATTTTGAAATTCTTTAACGGATGCCCATATGAGCTTTCTATAATCCGTCTCATCATGGTTGATCCTGGGTGACCCAGTCGATCATGCCAAAGTACAAATGTATTGGACTCAGTATTCTTTAGATTTACTGTTGAATGTGCCTCAATTGCACTAATTCTTGTCCAATACAGGCCACAAGATAAAGACGGGAATTTCTCAATAACCCTCTTTTGGCCGGAGACATTCTTTAAAGTGAGGACGAGATATTCAAGATTATCTTCATCCATTGTCTCAATATTGTAGCCATTCCGGCGTACATCTTTAAAGCTCAACAAGTTTCTCATAGACTTGGAGGAGAATATTGCATTCTCTAAGATAAACGTCATGCCTTTGGGCAGAGTTACATTTGCTCTTCCGGAGCCTTTCAATCAATTTACTTCCCATGGTATGACATACAAAAGGAATACATGAACATAAGAATAAACAAGTTCAATTCTTTTGTGTCACATAATATTTTCAAAATCTGCTACTAACAGTTGACTAACAAAATCAGATATGTTGTCCATAATCAATTACTATGCAGTTTGAAAATTTCAGCGTTTTTCATAAGACAATCGATTATTAAACACACAATCGATTGTTGGAACATAGACAATCGATTGTTAAACACACACAATCGATTATTTGTTATTTTTGAAAAACTTCAGATCACACTGTTTAAGACAATCGATTGCTAAACATGGACAATCGATTGTGGATGATTTTTGAAAAATTCCAGATTACACTGCCTAACGACAATCGATTGTTAGATATAGACAATCGATTGTGGGTGATTTTTGAAAAATTCCAGACCTCACTGTTTCAAGACAATCGATTGTTAGACAAAGACAATCGATTGTTGGCTATTTTTGAAAAATTCCAGAACACACTGTTTCAAGACAATCGATTGTTAGCCAAAGACAATCGATTGTTGATCAATTGTTTTTCAACTTTAATGCGAAAATAGTTGATAATCGACTAGTTTTTCAGGCTAGTCGATTACCCCCACTGGAAAATAAAAGTTTTATTGATATTTGAGCATATTGAAGATATTCTAAAGAACTACTGCTAACATTGCATCATGAACTAGCTAATACGAGCTAATACTAATGACTATTAGATTATTCACTAACTAATACAAATAAGTAGAACAAAATCAAATAACTCCATCTTCTTTCATCATGGTCCCATCGCCGATTAGGTGGTCTATTTTCCCCTGGGGTTGCTCAAAGAAGTCTGCCACATCCAGGTGGGTGATGTCCTCATTGTCGTCATAGACAAAGTTTGTTTCAGGGCCTTTTCTCTTTCGAGATGCTTGATAAAGGCCAACCAAGTGTCTTGGTATACGGCAAATCTTTGACCAGTGCCCTTTCCCACCGCAACGATAACATATAGTTTCTGAACTATTTGCCTTAGGATCTTCGGGATCCAGTTTCTGCTTTCGGTGGTTATCTCTCTTTGGGGGGGTGACGGACTTCTTTGGAATTTCTTCCTTGTCCACGTCCTTGGCTTTGACCCCGTTTATGACCGTGATCATGGTCCCTTTTATGTTTGGCATAATGCGAGTGCACCATATCTGCTTCAGGCAGTGGTGTAGACCCAGTTGGTCTATTTTCGTGATTTCTCATGAGCAGGTCATTATTTCGCTCAGCCACTAGTAAGAGAGAAATCAGTTCAGAGTACTTCGTAAAGCCTTTCTCTCGGTACTGTTGCTGCAGTACCATATTGGAGGCATGAAACGTTGTAAACGTTTTCTCAAGCATATCGTAATCGGAGATGTTATCTCCACATAGCTTCAGTTTAGAAGTAATTCTGAACATAGCAGAATTATATTCAGAAACGGACTTAAAGTCCTGTAGCCTCAGATGGGCCCAATCATATCGTGCTTGTGGCAGAGTGACCAACTTCAGGTTGTCATATCTCTCCTTTAAGCCGTTCCACAAAACGAGTGGATCCTTGACGGTGAGATATTCAATCTTCAAACCTTCGTCAAGGTGGTGGCGCAAGAAAATCAAGGCCTTCGCACAATCTTGGGTGGATGCTTTTTCTTTATCTTTGAGGGTGTCTCCGAGACCCATAGCATCTAGGTGGATTTCAGCATCCAACACCCATGTCATATAGTTCTTGCCCGAAATTTCAAGGGCAACGAACTTTCTTTTCATAATGTCAGACATACTCGAAAATTAAATTAGGAAGAGGGAAAATACCTTGGATTTTCGAGAATGGTACTTGAGACGGTAGAGTCTCGTGCTGATAACGTGTTATAAACTAAAGCAAAAGACAAGAACAATAGAACAAGAACAATAGCAATAGAGAGAAGAGTAGAGAGAGTTCTTCTTATTGAGTTGAGAGGGGTGAATTACAATGGTAGAGAGCACCTCTATTTATAGGGAGGAGGAAGATCTTGCTACCAATAATAGGACTCTAAAATCTCTCTAATTAAGTACATTAAAGACATTCACCTTAAATAGAAGTGTAAGAATCTTCTATTTCATAACACAATTAAATTTGTAGCTCTTTTTATCTTAATTTTGTCGAGTGCATTTGAACTTGTATCATTCTTGTTAACTTCAGTGTTGTAAGATCTTTTTCAATTCATTGAATGTCTTTCTAATTATTTTTAAGCTAACGCTAGCTAGATTATTAAACGATTAGCTTAGAAAATATTGTTCGACTCAAAAGTTATTAAACATTTTCTAAGTAAATCAATCAAAAAAGATGAAACTAGCCAATCATAATTAATATTGGATAGAAGAACATAATAGCTAGACAAAGTTTCAGAAAGTTTTATTGATAATAGGAACATGCCTTGCTAAGGAACAGAAGTAGAGAGAGAAAGTAGTGAGAGAAGCTCTGGCGACTGTTAAGCAAGGAAGCTGCCTATCGCCGGCCACCAGTATCCACCATAACCACCTACACTAAAAACCCTCCACACTGTAAATATGACGAGAATGATAACCCCTGAAAGCGGGATTCCACTAAAATTAACCCCAATACCACTATTATATTGGTTCCCAGGTATGGGAAGTTCTCCTACACTCATGCAAGCTCCGACGGAGAAGGAAGAAGATAAAATGCAACCAATGGAAGTAGGTGTGACAACAACGGCTAGGAAGCTCACGTACTCAGCTGGATCTCAGAAGCAAACATTGGCTGAGGTTGTTAAAGGTAACAAAGCTCAAAATCAGGGCATACAACTCAAATTCTATCCTCCGATGGTGAAGGATGAAGTGAAAATTGCCAAATTAAATCCAAAGAAGATAGAAATGCAGACCCAGAAGTGGAAGAATGCATTAATAGGCTATGTTCTAGGAGGTAACCCGTCATTCAAAGAAATGCTTAAATATGTCTACGGAGTTTGGAGTTGTTACAACTCCTACAGTGTTGTTACATGATGATGGGTACTTCATTTTTAAATTCGAATCTATGAAGGACAAAATCCTAATAATGCAAAATGGCACTTATACTTTCAATGGTAAGCCTATGATATTGAAGGATTGGGATCCAAACTTTCAGATCCAGAATGAATCGATGAGAATTGTACCAATTTTCAATGCTGCGCAGAAGAGAATTTAGGGAGAATAGCTAGCTTAATAGGAAAACCTTTGTGTACTGATTGACTAACTGCTGCGTGTGAAAGAATTTCCTATGCTAGAGTCCTTGTGGAAATGGACATAACCCAGCCTTTGCCTGATGAAGTTTATATTGAGATACCAGATGGAAGAAGCTGGGTGCAGACTGTGGAATTTGAATGGAAACCTACATTTTGTCTATAATGTAACTCGTTTGGGCATAAAAATGGGGATTGTCAGAAGGAGGAGCAACATGATGAAAGGCCACAGAAGCAGAGAAAGAGGAAAAAGAATAAAACCATAATGAAGTGGCAACCAAAAGTTGTAATTGAGGGGGAATATAGCCAATCAACAGCAAGAGGAATCAACAGATCAACGTGAGGTGGAACTACAAATGACAATAGAGGAAAGCAGGTTGCAATTGTACAAGGAACAAATGATAGAATTAAAAATAGTGAGATCAACTATGATGAATTGGCTAAGAGAAATACATTTGCAGCACTAACAATAATGGAACCATCTGATGGGAATCAACAGAAGAGAGAGAGCAGAAAAGAGATAGGTATAAAGGACCAAGGAGGCACCTCAAGTAACCACTACCCACATGATCATTGTATCCTGGAATATTAGAGGACTGAACAAGTCCTATAAACAGTGAGAATTAGTAAAATTCTTGCGGACAAATAAAGTAGATATGATAGCTTGTCTAGAAACTAGAGCGAAACAGCAAAATTCAAAGACAATTTACAAGAAACTGGGAGGTGAGTGGAAAATAGAAAATAACTATGCATTTGCACTTAATGGAAGGATGTGGATAATGTGGAAAGAGTTAAATGTCCATGATGTATTTCTGGAAAGTACTGACCAAATGATTCACTGTCAGGTGAAAGACAAGAATTCAACATTTGCTAGCTACATCACATTTGTGTATGGCATGCATACCATACAGCGCAGAGTATCACTATGTAGGAGTTTGAGAAATGTTCAATATAGTGGTCCTTGGCTTATAATGGGTGATTTTAATTGTGTGTTAGGCGTGGATGACAGGATTAATGGATAACCGGTGCATCAATCAGATATGGCTGACTTTCAGAGCTACATTGATGACATTGGAGTGGGGTAGATTACCAAGAGAGGAAACAGCTTTTCATAGAGCAATAAAAGGGATGTTGAGGTCAGAGTTTATAGTCATATAGACTGGGCTTTTGGCAATGATGAGTGGTTCAATTCTTATACTGGGGTGGAAGCAGTATACATGCTACCTAGATGCTCAGACTACACTCATATAATGATAGACACTGAAGTAATAAAAGTTAAAGTAAATAGACCATACAGGTTACTAACATCAGTTATTAAACAAAAGGAATATATGGAAGCAGTTCAGAGAATTTGGAGTCAGCAGATCAAAGGGTACACTATGTATTCTATCTGGAGCAAATTGAAGAAACTTGAACAAAGTACCAGAAACATTCATAGGGAGCACTCGTCTGTTGATAAGAAGCTGCAACAAATGAGAGAAGAACTGAAGGTAATACAAGGAAGGCTGAATGAAGACCACTTCAACAAAAAGATGATTGAGGAAGAAAATCAATCCTTAGAGAGCATTGAACAGTGGGAATCAATTCAAGAACAGATAGTGAGACAGAAATCAAGAGCAACTTGGATCCAACTGGGAGATAGCAATACAAAGTATTTCCATGCATATATGAAGTCCAGACAAGCAAAAAATAAGGTGAGCTGTATTCTAAATGATAACCAGCTGAAGATTACTGATTACTGATCCACAGCAGATTCAACAAGAATTCACACAATTCTTTCAACAGTTATTGGGTACATCAGCAGTTCAGTTACCAGGAATTGATATCAATGTGGCAAGAGATGGTCCTTGCTTAACATTGCACCAACAACAGCAACTATTATCTCCAGTAATAAAGGAGGAGATCAGCCAGATAATGCAGCACCTACCTAATGATAAGGCTCCAGGAACTGATGGCTATCCTGCAGAATTTTTGAAAGAGTTTTGGCCAACTGTGGGGGAGGAAGTTACAGAGGCAGTGCAACAATTCTTTCAAAATGGAAAACACTTAAAAGAGATTAACTGCAAAACTGTTACATTGATTCCAAAAATGAAAAATCCCAACTATGTTAAAGAATTAGACCCTTTGTTTGCTGCTCAACATTGTATAAAATCATTACTAAGATTCTTACTAGTAGGCTTAAACTGGTTGTGGATTATTTGGTTGGGCATTCGCAGTCTGCTTTCAGAGAGGGGAGAAACATACTTGACAATGTTATTATGGCACATGAACTGATCAAAGGTTATACTCAAAAGGCAGTGTCTCCTAGATGCATGATCATAGTATACATTAGGAAGGCTTATGACTCTGTGGAATGAAAGTTTCTGAAGGAAGTACTTCTTGAATTTGGAGTACCTTACAAAATGGTAATACTAATCATGGAATGTGTCTCCACAGTAAGTTACTCTCTTTTAATAAATGGAGGATTGACCAACAAGTTTGAAGCAAGGAAAGGACTAAGACAGGGGGACCCAATGTCTCCCTACTTTTTTGTTCTAGCCATGGAGTATCTATCTAGATCTCTGAAGAAGCTAAGCAGGAATCCAGATTTTAATTTTCATCCCAAATGCACCAAACTACAAATCACACATATCTGCTTTGCATATGATCTTTTGATGTGCTGTAGGGCTGATGAGATCTCAATGAAGTTATTGATGGAAGAATTTGAACAGTTCTCAAAGGTATTAGGCTTTCTAGTAAATTTGGATAAAAGTTCTTTATATATAGTAGGTGTTTCAAGGGGATTCAGAGAGAAAATTCTGGCAGAATTTCACCTAGCAGAGGGAAAGTTTCATTTCAAATACCAAAGAGTACCCTTATCTACAAGAAATATCACAATTGCACAATGTATGCCTCTAGTAGAGAAGATAGTGGGAAGAATTAGAAACTGGACTTCCAAATTCTTATCTTATGCTGGAAGAATTCAACTCATCAAAAGTGTATTGTTTGAAATGCAAACTTATTGGGCTCAGGTTTCCTCATTCCAAAAAAAAAGTTATAAAGTTGGTAATAGAGTTTGCAGGAATTACTTGTGGACTGGCAGTCATGAGACTAGTCATAGGGCTCCAATAGCATGGGAGACATTGTGTAAACCAGAGGCAGCTCGAGGGTTGAACATTATCTTCTATGAAAGATGGAATAAAGCATCTTTAACTAAACTTCTCTGGGCCTTAATGTCTAAAAAAGACAAACTCTGGATCAAATGGATCCATTGTCACTATATAAAGAAGAAGGACATTGCTACTATGGAAATCCCAAAGCAAGCTAGCTGGCTAGTAAGGAAGTTATTTGGAGCAATGGAATGGTGGGATACTGATAGCACATGAATGCAAGCATGCATTCAGAATGGGCAATTTAGCACCAGGAAGGCATATATTCGTACTACTCCACAATATCCCAAGGTACAATGGAAAACATTAGTGATGGTGACTGGAATGCTACCAAAACAGAAATATATCTTATGGATGACAATGCATAGGCGTTTGGCAACATTTGACAGATTAGCCAAATGGGGAATTCAAACTGATCAGTCATGCATATTATGTAGGAGAGATATTGAAGAGACACATGACCACTTATACTTTGAATGCTCATATTCACAAAGTCTGTGGCAAGGAATGTTACAATGATTGAAGTATCAAAGAATAAGAAGCAACTGGGAAGCAGAAGTGCAATGGTTAAATGCTAATGTTAACAGCAGGAATCTAAGAAAAGCCATACGAGGAGTGGTGTTTGCAGCAGTAGTCTACAACATCTGGATGGAAAGGAATGACAGAAGGTTTCGACAGTTGAGCAGAGAGGCCAAAGATAGAGCAAAGGAGATTACACTTCAAGTGCACATTACTGGACTGAAGAAACCTAAATGATTACCCATTCTACAGACTATTAATAGCTATCCTTCATGTAATCCTTGACACTCGTGACAAGAGTCTTTGTGTGTTAGGATTTAGCTAAACAAGAATAGTTGTAAAGTATTTAGTTGATTGTACTTATGATATCTGTTCTATAGTCCAAAGGAACAGATGATGTAAATTGACAAATGGTTGGAATAAAATTTTTCTTTTCGACCAAAAAAAAAGGAACATGCCTTGCCTCTCCTTGGAGAGAGGGTCAGGAAATTACAATCTTATTGCTTTCCTCTTGGGTGAGCCACAATGGAGTTTCTCTCCTTTCCCGTAGGTCAAGGATTCTGTTATCAAAGCTTTGATGTATCTTTAGGGCTATTGGAGTATTGGAGAAGAAGCCAAGGGGGACTCTTTCAGCTCTTTCATCTTGCCTTTATAGTCGAAAACTTCTCATGCTTGTCATGATTTATCATGGTCAGGTCGTGGAGGTTTTTCCCATCGTGGAGAGGCCTTTTGCTTCGTCGCTTGTATTGAAAAATAAATAATGAGACGAAGTCAAATTTATCGACTACTTTTGTAAGATGGTTGGGACGGGGTCATTGCTGTCGTGGTCATGTGGCCAGATTTTGACCCATACAGTTAGTCCCTCCGTTCGTCGGGGTCGTGCCTTGCCGATCTCGACGGACGGGTCATGTGTGCGATGTAGTCGAGAGGAATCTGACCTGCATTTTGTTCCTTGGTCACGTTATGAATTTTGAAATTGCTTCGGGGCGTCTTTCCAGTACTCGTGTACTGCTATGATGGTTTCGAAATTGAAACGCCGGTTGATAAATGAAGCGTCACTTCGTACAGGCAGTCATAATGGCATACATTTCCGAAAAACTAAATCGTTTCGCACCCGGTCAGGTTCTAATAGCAACTATCAGGTTTCGTGCTAGGAGAATTTATGTCTTATAAATTGGAGGAATCTGTCATTTGCTTTTCATATTTCATCGTTCCTCTTCGAGAGAATTCTCATGATATCTCCCTTTATGTTAATTTGAGCTCTTCCTTATTTCTTTGCTCCCAAATATCTTTAATTCTCTCACTTCTCCCGCAAAGTTCTTTCTCTCTTTTTTCTATGTGGGCTAAATGTGGCTGGTACTTCTTCCCGTGATAATCTCTCTGTTTCCCCTTCGGCAGCTGAGAAACATGCTCCGGTAGCCAGAGACGCAAAATCGGTGGAATGCGAAGATGTTCCGTCGATAGAGAAAATTTTATCTCGCTCGGGGAGGGCAGTGGTAGATTTTGGCACTGATGGCGGTGATGAGCAAGTAGATTTCTCCCCTCATAGGGGAGGTCTGGATAGCGGATTTATGAGAATAATGGGGCATTCCCAATTATGTCGAGATGGTAACGCTGGGAGAGACGACATGGTCCAAATTGACCGTCCCAGGTTCTACATGTTCTATGCATACCCCTTCCTCGTGGGTTATACACTCCCACTTCCTATGTTGGTGGTTGACTTCTGCTGCTATTATGAGGTATGTCCTAACTAACTTTCTCCATACCTGTACAAGTTGTTCCTCATGTTCATCAAGTATGCGGAGCTGGCCGGTCACGAGGTTACTTTGAGACACGTGCTCAGCCTATTCGCTCCTCAGAAAATTCATGACACGATGATCTATACGCGTCCCCGAGGGTCAAAGGTCTGGTGGTCAAGATGGATGGCAGGACCAATCATCATTTTTTAGAACTTTTTCTATGTGCGGACTGAGCACCTCATGGTGGACCCAGCTAGATTTCCTGAAGTGTGGCATTTTGCTCGTAAGTCCTCACCCATGATTAGTTGAGTACTCATTTTGTCCTTGTCCTTTTTATATTTTATGTTGTATGTATTGATCTACTTCATTTCTTTGCAGCCGAGAAGCTACCCCCGCCTCTTTTGGAAGGGATTCGAGAATGGGTCGAGGCTGTCCTTCCTCATACAACGGGAGTTCGCACGTGGTCGACCTTTTCGGGCGTAGGCCCCTTACAGTTGAGATAACACCCTTATTTTCTATCAGTTCTCTTTTGTTTCGGTCTTACCTTTCGAACATTGTTTGTCGTTGCCAGGGAAAGTTCGTAGAGTTAGGGCTCTTCAGCAGCCTTCCGCCGGTCAGCTGCGTTTGCTTGCCTCAGCGCAGTATCCGCTGGTCGTTCTTCGTCGAGGGCTGCCTTGGTCGAGTCTACGGCCTTGGATACTCTAACCCAGGCATCCTCCTAGGACGAGGTTCCCTCTGGTGCTGTTCGCCCTCATAACGATTCACTGTCGATTGGGGAGGAAGAAAGGTCGTCGAAGAGACAAAGGG
Source organism: Nicotiana benthamiana (assembly GCA_034376525.1). NCBI lineage: Eukaryota > Viridiplantae > Streptophyta > Magnoliopsida > Solanales > Solanaceae > Nicotiana > Nicotiana benthamiana. The sequence goes on from CM067339.1 coordinate 178,984,979, forward strand.
TGGGGTTCGAGATGGCGCCTACGATAGTGATCAATTTGGATTCTCCTCCGACAGGGCCAGAGGAAAACATTACTGCAGAATCTTCCACAGGGGTAGAGCGAGTAGGTGAAGTTGGTGCTGGTAGTCAGAGCCAGGAAAATGCAGCCGTTATGGCAGTTCAATATGATGCTCGTGTTGCGGATAACATAAGACGTCCTATCGGAGTTGAGAATCGGTCCCTTAGTGCAGCCATCGTGACCTCCAACGTGCCTTCTTCATCTACGGCGGGTCGTGTCCCACCCTCGGCGACAGAGAGAGGAAAGAGTGTAGTGGTTGATGATAATGAATATGAATCTCATTTTGACCCTGATGATTTTGGATGTTTCAGGAGGTCATTACTCACTTAGTGTTACATGCGGGGCGGGGCGGGGGGAGGGGAGGGGGAGCCAGCCCGTATTATTGATATTCCTCCGATTTGAACCTTTTGGCACAGGGGGATAACTTGGTGCCGCATCTCATCCTGCTGTGTTCGGAGGCCGAGAATGAGTCTCTGTGGAACATCTCAGATGTCGAAGTGAGGGATGAAGTGGATTTGATAGGCTTGCGGGTAAGTTATCTCTGATTTTGGTTTGCTTTTCCTTTGTCGCAAATGTTCATTGGTTTAACCTCTTTCTCGTTTCTTTTTTTATATGTACCTATTGGAGGTGGAGAGCATTCCTAGTGCTAATGCCCATTCACGAATTTTAATGCAGATGCTGGGGAAGTATCGTCGGTATCTCAATTGGTGTCATGAGTTGCACGAGCGATTGATGACGGACCCCTGCAACTGGGCTTTGGGCGAGGAGTTGGAGAAAAGGAATCAAGAGTTGATGCAGACGATCCGAAGTAGGAGCGAGCTTGAAGAACAACTTTGACTCTTGGATGAGGAGCTTGAGTTGGGTAGAGGGGTCGCTGCTGAGTGTGAACACCAGCAATGCAAGTTGAGGGAGATGCAGTTGGAGATAGATCGATGTCGGGCTCAGTTTGAAGAGGCAAGCACCGAATGGAAGAGGAAGCTTTCTACAATGGAGGGCAAGGTTGCCGATTTGGAGCGCATAGAGAGGGCCTGGTCTTAGGTATTAGCGAGGGTAGCAGCCCTGGAAGAGGCTATTTGCGTGCTTCAGTCCCAGCAAGAAACGGAGAGGGTGACTGCGACCCTTATGGAGGCGAGACTTGAAGAGCCGATCAACACAATAGACCAGGAGGCCGCGGTTCCTGCCGAGCAAATTTTTGCCCTGGAGGGACATAATCAGAGGCTGACGGCCCAGGCTAGACCGTCCTGTTCTGTCGTTCCACATCAGACTCACGAGCTTTAGGTCCGAGGCTCACATATTCAAGAACTTGTGGGAAGCACGTACCGTGACAAAGGATGCATATGAGGAAGCGCGAGTGAAAGCTCGTGAGGCTCATGCCAACTGCGAATATGACGTGGCGACTCCCGAAGCCGATGAGGGTGCATGCAATGATGATGATGAGACCTATGGGGTTGGTGATGACGACGGTAGTGATGACGCGAAGTAAAGAAAAAATTATGCTTTGTATTTCTTTTCATTTCGCCCGCCAATTGGCGTTCTTTTGCTTCTTGTTGTTGTCACTTTCTTTTTTTGTTTAGTTGACCGTCCTGGACCGGGTGTAAGCGGTGATAGCCCGCATTCCTAACTTTATGAATAATAAATTTCTTTTTCGCTACTTGTGTTGCATTTCAGTTTTTAGTTGCTTTATGATCCCGTCGGGAAGTGTGGGCTCCTTAGACGAGTCCCGGTTTTGCTTCTTCTCGTGTTGGAGGCTTCTATCCTTAAGGGTGATTTCGAATTTATCAAAGAAACTGCCCGTCTTGAATTCGAGCGAGGTCGAACTTTGTAAAACTTTAATGGCAAAGGCATTTTGCCTTGGTCTCGAGTTCGAGCGAGGTCGAACTTATCAAACTTTGATGGCGAAGGCATGTGGCCTTAAAGTCACTTCGAGTGAGGTCGAACTTCTCAAGCTTTGATGGCGAAGGCACTTAGCCTTAGTCCTATTTCGAGCGAGGTCGAACTTCTCAAGCTTTGATGGCGAAGGCTCTTAGCCTTAGTCCTAGTTCGAGCGAGGTAGAACTTCTCAAGCTTTGAATGGCGAAAGCGCTTAGCCTTAGTCTTGGTTAGAGCGAGGTCGAACTTATCAAAATTTGATGGCGAAGGCACTTAGACTTAAACTTAGTTCGAGTGAGGTCGAACTTCTCAAGCTTTGATGGTAAATGCACTCAGCCTTATTCCCAGTTCGAGCGAAGTCTAACTTCTCAAACTTTAATGGAAAAGGCACTTGGCCTTAAGTTCAGTTCGAGCGAGGTCGAACTTTTTCAAACTTTGATGGCGAAGGCATTTAGCCTTGGTCTAGAGTTCGAGCGAGGTCGAACTTCTCAAACTTTGATTGCGAAGGCAATTGGCCTTAAACTCAGTTCGAGCGAGGTCGAACTTATCAAACATTGATGGCGAAGGCACTTGGCCTTAAACTCAATTCGATCAAGGTCAAACTTCTCAATCTTTGATGGCGAAGACACTTAGACTTAGCCCCAATTCAAGCGAGGTCGAACTTCTCAAGATCTGATGGCGAAGGCACTTGGCCTTAAACTCAGTTCGAGCAAGGTCGAACTTCTCAAACTTTGATGGCGAAGGCACTTGGCCTCAAACTCAGTTCGAGTGAGGTCGAGCTTCTCAAGCTTTGATGGCGAAGGCACTTAGCCTTAGTCCCAGTTCGAGCGAGGTCGAGCTTCTCAAACTTTAATGGCAAAGGAACTTGGCCTTAATCTCAGTTCGAGCAAGGTCAAACTTCTAAAAAATTGATGGTGAAGCCACTTGGCCGTAAACTTAGTTAGAGCTAGGTCGAACTTTTCAAACTTTGATGGTGAGTGAACTTAGCCATAAACGCAGTTCGAGCGAGGTCGAACTTCTCAAACTTTGATGGTGAAGGCACTTGGCCTTAAACTCAGTTTGAGCGAGGTCGAACTTCTCAAACTTTAATGGCGAAGGATTCTGTTATCGGAGCTCTGCTGCCTCTTTCGGGCTATTGGAGTATTGGAGAAGAAGCCAGGGGAGGCCGGGGACCTCTTTCAGCTCTTTCATCTTGCCTTTATAGTCGAAGACTACTCATACTTGTCATGATTTATTGTGGTCAGGTCGTGAAGGTTTTTCTCATCGTGGAGAGGCCTTTACCTAGTCGCTTGTATTGAAAGAAACAATGATGAGACGAAGTCAAATTTGTCGACTACTTTCGTAAGATGGTTGGGACGGGGTCATTGCCGCTATGGTCGTATGGCCAGATTTTGACCCATAAAAATACGCTGTATTATAGTCTATTTCCTCCTAAAAACTTAACCAAACGGTTCAACTTACTTTTTTGACCGAATAAGCTATTAGTCTTGTATATATTTTAAAGCATACTGATCCATGAAATTAATGATTTTACCAATTTTTTTTAAATTTAACGTGATATAAAAAAGTAAAAGATGATACTCTAACTTGCATATGCGAAGTCATAATCATATTTTTAAAATATCTCTACTGCTTACAGAATACTTTTAATATTTTTTCTAATAGTTTCCTCAAGTAAAAAGCTTGTAAACTAAAATCCATAAGATTATAACTTAGGATCAATAATGTCTTATGAGAATTACAAGTAATTACCATATTGTTAAATGAACAAAATTAATTACCTGAATTTAATAAACTTACTTGCATTTTAGGAAGCTATAAGAATAAACACGAAATGCAATATATAAAAATTTTATTAAAATAATTTAGGATGTTTTTAAAGTTTTGGCTCTAGGCTACATATTAGATTGGTCTGTCAGTATATATATCTTGTGAAAAATAATTTGACCCACAATTAAATTGAGTCCGATTGATTTTTGTGATTTTAAGAGAGAAAACAAGTCATATCCGCGAAAGGAAGAGTACTTCTAGCGATCGAAATTAATTTAAATTCTAACGGCATCCATGAAAATCTTCTATCCTTTTGCTATGGAAATAGAAATATTTTTGAAAAAAAGGAGTAATCTTTGTAAAAATAATATATGCTAGCCAATTTTTGAATTAATAATTAAAAATTAGCCAGAATCAGCGTTTGTAAAATCATTAAAAGATAATTACTATTTTACTGCAACACGAAAAGTTCCAGCATAATATACCAGAGATTGGTATACCTGTGTATGAACTTCTAGTATATTATACTGGAACTCCAACATGCATAAAGTTCTAGTATAATATATTGGAGATTAGAATACCTGTATATGAACTTTCAGCATATTATGTTGGACCGATATATTACACTGGAACTCTCCAGTATATTAATATGTTGGAAGTCCTGTATATTATACTGAAATATTTTTTGAATTTTAAATAATATTTTTGTTTAAATTTATCTATACATAAAAAGTAGCTAAATTTTAATTACTTTTAAAACTATAACTATTTTTTAGTGATCATTTGTAAATTTCTCCGGTAATCTTGGCTTATCATTTCACTAAAACCCGTTGAATGCCAAAAGTTACTGATTTACTTGCGGTAATCATATCACGTGGCAAGGATCCACGTGTCATCAAAGAGATGCAGGTCTCCCCGTCAGCGTCTCTACACCACCCAACTTTTGATCCGGACCCAAACCCGAATTACCCATATCCAGTCACCTCCTTCCTTTCATATATTTCTCTTTTTTCTATCTCATTTCTTATTGTAGTCAACAGGCACGTCCAGTAAATTATCGCCTAGAATTTAGAGGGAAAAAAAGGAGAAAAAAATATGTGATTCGAAAAGCAAAATAGTAAAACAAACTCAAAATCTGAAAATACCGACAATAGCCTACTAATCCGGAGATTGTCATAGAATAGCTCTTCTGTAAGCTGCTACATTCAACTGCCAATACATCTTCGATGCTCTCCGTCAACTTTAACGGCCATTTTCCATAATCGGCGACTTTATACAATTCAGTTTTCTAACACTTAAACGATTTCTGCTTCTTCGGGCGGAGCGGCGATGTCCGGCGGCGGTCCGAGAAATTATTTGGCGAATCCAAACGATTACAAGCTTCTAGAAGAAGTCGGTTACGGAGCTAGTGCAACTGTTTATAGAGCGATCTATCTTCCCTTCAATGAAGTCATCGCAGTCAAGTGCTTGGATCTCGATCGCTGTAATAGCAATCTGGTTTGCTCTCCTTTCGTTCTCTATTTCTTCTGCTCTAAATTTTGCTGGTTGAAAATTTGATTTTGACTTGCGGATTTGATGCATTTTTAGTATATCTGAGTGGGTAGAATTGCAAATTTGGCTATGGAGATCATAGAGTTGAACGGACGATGCTTCAATTGTGATTCCCTTGTTTGCTTTGACTTGAATAGGTCAAATGTTTGTATTCCTTGTAATTTATTAACGGCTAATGCAACAAGATTCATTATTTGGTAGCTCCAAGTGATGTTGATTTAACAAATTACTTCGTAATATTTAACAAGTGCTGTTTCGATGGGAAACAGCCTCTCTGCCCTTTCGGGTAGGGGTAAGGCTCGTCTACATATTACCCTCTCCAGACCCCACTTTGTGGGACTATGCTTGGTAGTTGTTGTTGTTGTTTATACGTGTATTGGTCCCTGTAATAATTTTATAATGCTGGAAAAAAAAAAATCAGTACTAACGCACTAAGGGAAGTATGGAGGGAGATTTAATTTGTGTGTAATCAGATTACAAAATATAATTCAATTAAGAAGGCTTATTTTTCAAAGTGGCAGCTGTTTTTACTTAACTTGTAGTAAGAATAACAACGACTAGCATCGAGTGATTGATTGATCAACAATGAAATGGACAAAGAGACTTTGCAATAGTTCTCTTCTTAAATGTTCACTTGAATTACATCATCTACGATCCAACTTTATCTGAGAAGCCCATGGGATCCGTGCTACAAATACTATCGAATCCCAGCTCCCAACAAGATACCACATCATCCCTATCTCAGCTAATTCTATTTTATCAAGGGATGCTAGCTATCAAAATTCAAAAAAGTTCTCCTTTTGGTTAGCTGATTTCTCTAATAAAGCTCTTGTTCTATTTTTCACTATTAGAACACCACAACTTTCGTCTTTTTGAAATTATTATTCTCAAATGAATTGATCCTTCAATATTTTTTCCTTCTTAATAAGGTAAATACAGAAAGCAATTAATAGTCCCCTTACTGTAACCAGCCTGAGGAAAATATTTGAGAGGAAGTATCCCAGAAAGTAACCATGACCCTCTCTGCTAGGTCAATTTTCGTGCCACCCAGCATTTATCTTTCACTTGTGACATTAGTTCATTTTGGCAGATAGGGTTTTTGTGAACTTATATACTAGTACCTGGCACTAACTTGCGCACAACCTACACCTGCTCATATGGAAAGCTGCTACATGCATTCTTCATCTCCAGTTTCACAAGATTATAGCATGAAGGACTGCTCTTGTTTATGGCATATTGCTAGTGTTTTGAAGTATAGGTTCTTTCCCTTTGTAAATTTTGACTCTTCTCAGTAGTCAATCATTTTCAGTTGGAACTCCTCCCCATGACCACCTCAAAGTGTTGCTTTTAACATCACTGAAAAAAAGAGTATAACCTTGTTTTTTTGTTTTAAAAAATAACCGAGAGCGATGGAACATGCCTTTGTTATATCCGGGACAACAGTTTAGTTCTAAATTTTAGCTGGTTGTGGGTTGAATTGGTGTGTGCATGTGTTCACCCACCAAAATTTATTTGGTCAGTGTTATCAAAGACGAAAAACAAAGAAAGGTACCAAGTATTTGGTGGGGTTTGACTTTAACCGTACAAAGCGCTAGTAAAGCATGCGAGAAAAAGTATATAACAAGATAAAGTTACAATAAATATAAAAAGTAGTTTTATGGGCTATAGAATTGGAAACTGCAATAACTTAGCATATTCGGAGTAAAAGCCATATAAACAAGTTCAATCTAGTTGTAAATGTATGATTTAGAAGCAAGTTTCTAATTCATATTATTGACATATTACTTTGTACTACAATTCTGATTTCATATCATAGTTTCTCACATATTTCATCCTTATGCTGCTAACATATCCTAGTGGTCAATGAACAAGGTGCAAACTTTGGAGATTACAATTCAATCCCAACAAAGACACAAAGACAAAATGCAGTAGGTGATTCTTTCCATCTGTCTAAGCCTAGTCAATTGCAAACTATGTACCTATACTAGTTGGAGATAGTAGCACCCAGTGGAATAATAGAATTGTGCACAAGGTGGCCCAAACACCAGAATAATAAAAAGAAAAACATATCATATTGCTTTGATAAGGATTTTTTTGGGAAAGGAAAACATATCATATTGCAAATAATTCTCTTTACTTATAAAAATAAATAAATATAAGTTTATAAAATATATCAATTTGTTATCTATTTCTTGTCCTCTTTGAGACAGACCATTAAGGTGCGCGCTATGCCTGCACCGAAGCGCCGCAAGTGGGGTGAAGTGACTAGCTTGCACTCTCCATTAAGTCTTAAAATTTACGTGCGCCTCAGACGAGCATTTAACAATATAATAGTTAGGCTGAACATTTCTGATCTCTTTTGTAATTTTCGATTGGAATGTGGGAACACGTTTGGGATTACTGTAAATTGGTGAAGTTGTTGGTTGCACTCCATTGAGGGAAGGGTGGCTACTGGTATTGTGAAGAGCGTGAAGCGAGGAAAAGCCACAAGTCCCTTTTCACTTAAAGCGAGAAGCGAAGCGCTCGTTTTTTTAAAGTGAAGCGGAATTAAATAAAAATATTAAAATAGATACTGCATAGACAACCTATGTAACTGTAAGCAAAAAAATGGCAGCAACTGAAACAAAAAAATTGGGCAGTATTTCGCTGCAATTTAAGACTGAAGCAGTGAAAGAAAAAGAAGAAGAGAATGAGAAAAAGAAGAACCGGAGGGAAAAACAATTGTCAGCTGCTATTTGGAGACTGAAACAGTGGAAGGAGGAGGAGGAGGAGGAAGAGGAATCACATACATGGGCTTCACTTGAAAAGTGCAGAAAATGGGAACTATAGTCGCCTGTTTTTTTTTCCAGCTGCTTGATATGTTTTGAAAAATGAGAACTTTTCTAATTTCTAATTGTTGGCAGTAATATATCGAAGCGCTCGCTATTGTCGCTTCTCATGCTTCTCGCTTTTTTGGCAGAAGCGAACACATTATAACACTTGCTACGCTTCACAATATAAAAGCGACCAAGTTCCCGCTTCACTTCATGCTTTAAGCGTTGAAGCGAGCGCTTTTCACAACATCGGTGACTACACTCGCCTACTCCTAAGCTCGCTATAACGGGATCCTCTTGGCATTGGTGTCCACCTTTTTATTGGCTAACAACTCGTATTGGGGAATTAATTAGGAAAGTCTTATTTTGATTAAAGTGTACAAAGACAAACTCAACAACAATAACAACAACTACCCAGTAAAATTCCACAAAATGGGGTCTGGGGAGGGTAATGTGTACGTAGATCTTACCGCAATAGGGCAGAGAGGTTGTTTTCGATAGATCCTTGGCTCAGAAAGACGAAAAGAAAAAACAAGAAAAGACAATTCATTAGTAACTCCAGTAGAAACCGTAGTAGTAACAGAAGCATAACAATCAAAAGATAAATGACATGCAATAACAGTAACCAGTATATAAGGCCCGGGGCTAAGATAAACAGCACGGATAGCGTGGACTCAACATAAACTGCAAGCCATCTAAGATAAACCCTAGTCTGACCCCGCCTTACCCCGGGTATGAAGTAAGGAAAGCTCTACTACCCTCTAATCTACAATCCTAATACTTGACCTCCAGACCTTCCTATATGGGCCATGTCCTCGGAAATCTGCAGTCGTACCATGTCCTGCCTGATCACCTCTCCCCAATACTTCTTAGGCTGTCCTCTACCTCTTCTCGTACCCTCCACGGCCGATCGCTCACACCTCCTTCAAGGCTTCTCCTTCGCACGTGCCCGAACCATCTGAGCCTCACTTCTCGCATCTTGTCATCCACAGGGGCCACGTCCGCCTTTTAGATTAAAATTTTTGACTAGGAGTCACTGGTTGGCATCCGATTTTGCTAGGTAATTTCTTTCCATGTTATTAGGGAACAATATATTTAGGTGGCGCATGCACATTCCCCCCTCCTCCTCCCCCCTCCAAGACCCAAAAGAAGGATAACACCTCATATTTTCTTTAGCAGGGGAAACTAAATATTTACTTATTTGGTTCATTATATGTTTCAGGTGGCCCAATTCTCTTCCATTAACAGCATTATGAATTAAACAGTAATTCGAATATCAAGAACTAGTTGGAAACAATTAACTATCTGAATCCTCTTTATTTATTCTACTCTATCCAGGCTCAGTTTATTCCACCTTTTTTAGGATAAATCAGAGGTTCTCCGTTCTCTAAAACTAGATGTTTTCTAAGTCTCACGCTTATCACTGGTACAAATCTATCCAAACTAAAAATACAAGTGTGACAGTAACATCTAAACCTTAATCGCATTGTTTGGATCTTTTGCTTAAAGGTTCTGTTTTTAGCTAAGGCTGCATGCATTTCGAGATATTGTAACTCTTTTGAGAAAAGTTCTCTTGACGTGATTTCTGTTCCTTTTCGAGGAGTAGAAGTATCAAGGAAGGCTTCTTATAGTTACAAGTTGAGTTGTCACCTTATAAAGACTGTTTTTGTAATTGCATTTCTATTTTGATGTATCATGCTGCTACTTTTTGCAATAGTCAGTTGAAAGAATTTACTTCTTCACAGGAGGATATTCGCAGGGAAGCTCAAACGATGAGTTTGATAGACCATCCTAATGTAATAAAGTCATTCTGCTCGTTTGTTGTTGATAGCTACCTTTGGGTGGTGATGCCTTTCATGGCCGAGGGTTCTTGTCTGCATCTCATGAAGATAGCATATCCAGATGGATTCGAAGAATCCGCTATTTGTTCTATGTTGAAGGAAACTCTCAAGGCTTTGGAATATCTCCATCGACATGGGCACATCCATCGAGATGTTAAGGTTTGTTAAAACTGATGTTGCCTTGTCGCTGATCCTCAAATTTGCAATATTTGTGGTTTCTTTACCATTTTTTCCTCATTGCAGGCTGGGAATATATTGCTGGATACCAATGGGATAGTAAAGCTGGGGGACTTTGGTGTTTCAGCATGCATGTTTGACAGCGGTGATAGACAGCGGTCTAGGAATACCTTTGTAGGAACTCCGTGCTGGTGAGCATATAAGGCATCCTTTTGGTCAATTTCCACTCATCAGTATTTGTTTCTATGAAATCGTTTCGTGTTTTACATGTCTATCAACTACTTTTATTTTGTAGGATGGCACCAGAAGTTCTGCAGCCTGGAACTGGATATGATTTCAAGTGAGTTCTCTTTGTTGTAAGTAAGGTCTTGATGGGTTTATATGATATGATGTAAATATTCATTTAGTGGTTGACTGATAGCTATTTGACAAAGCTGAAGTCTGAATTCCGACTGAAATTGTATCATTGGATGATTTTAGTTACTGAAATTTTCATGCTGAAGGGTATTAAGTCTATGTATTTTAATCCTGTCACTGAATTCAAATCTAAAATATCCTCTTGAATATTTGTTGAAACTATAACTGGATGTATATTAATTTTTTCACTAGATAATGCTAGCTAGAGTTACAACAACAACACCAACCCAGTATAATCCCACTTAGTGGGGTCTGGGGAGGGTAGTGTGTCCGCAGACCTTACCCCTACCCTTGGGTAGAGAGGCTGTTTCCAAATAGACCTCCGGCATCCTTTCCTCCAAGAACTTCCCACCTTGCTCTTGGGGAGACTCGAACTCACAACCTCTCGGTTGGAAGTGGGGGTTGCTTACCATCAGAGCAACCCCTCTTGTCTGCTAGCTAGAGTTAATGTAGACTTATTTATGTCGTAATGATGAAGCATCCATCATGCGTGATGAAATGATGTATGCATTTTTATTCACGAAGCTTGCTTTTGGATATGTGGTCTTTCAGACTTCAGTGATAACTAGACATTGTTTCACTTGAAATTCGTAAAATATTTTAGGTGGCATTTAAACTATTAAGTGATTTTTTGTTTATGGTATAAAGAAGTCTAAATTATTATCACTTAAATTGGTCAGTTTAAGTGCTTAGAAGAAAAAAAAAAAGTTATCAAACAGGCCCTAAGATGAGAATTCTGAATTGTCTACATTTTGTGACTGTCTGGATGATGTGTTGGTTTACTTATACAGTGTTACTGGGAATGTTATTATGATTGTTGCAAGAGACATTAATTTTTTTCCTTCTACAGGGCTGACATTTGGTCACTTGGAATAACTGCCCTGGAGTTGGCTCATGGTCATGCTCCATTTTCAAAGTACCCTCCAATGAAGGTTTATATTAATTTCCAAGAGGGTTCAACAATAATATTTTAGCTTTGTGCTTGAGTATGCGTTATATTAAGTTACCCTCTGCGCTCTTGCCACAGGTTCTACTGATGACAATACAGAATGCCCCTCCTGGACTTGATTATGACCGAGACAAAAAATTCTCTAAGGTAATGGTATTGCTTATTGCCAGTTTCATTTGCATATGTACATGAAGATATTTGAATATGTTTCTTTTCTACGGGCTTCGGTCTTTATCTGGTCATGTATGGAAATGAAAAATAGTTTTTACTTGTCGTAACAGTCATTCAAGGAAATGGTTGCAATGTGCTTGGTGAAAGATCAAAATAAAAGGCCAACCGCTGAGAAGTTGTTGAAGCATTCTTTTTTCAGAAATGCCAAGCCTCCAGAGCTTTCTGTAAAGAAACTTTTTGCTGACTTGCCACCACTTTGGCATCGAGTTAAAGCCCTCCAGGTATTTCATAAGTGGATTGTTCTAAGGGTTCATCATTTTTCATACTTAGCATTGTTTAATGTTGCTTGATGAAATCATTGCAGCTTAAAGATGCTGCGCAACTAGCTTTAAAGAAAATGCCTTCTTCCGAGCAGGAAGCTTTGTCACAGGTTTGATGCAATTGTTCTGTCAATGGCATTGTTCATTGGTGCGCTATGGTTATACCATCTATATTTTCGTACATTTATTTGTTGCAGTAGCTACAATGCTATTCTTCTGTGAGCGAAAATGTTCAAGAGAGTGATGTATCTATGTAGTCCAGAATTGGTTTTCCATCTTTGATAAGAAAATTTGGTCAGCCACTCAATTATGAATTCCAGAACTTTGGATCTCCATTTTGCTATTTTGGACTTTATGCATTTCATGAAAATCTCAGATACAAATATACAATTGGTTAGAGAATACACTTGGCTAATTTTAACTGTCAGCTTCATTCTGTTGGTTCTTCTATTCTTTTAGAAAATTCTATACTTTCTCTTCTTCCACCGTTTCGATCCTTGGACTTTGGAGAGGGATATTGAGCCCGTTTGGATTGGCTTAAAAAATTGGCGTTTCAGCAGAAATAGCTTTTAAGCCAAAAAGCAATAAATTGGAGTTGCCCAACTTATTGCTTTTGGCTTGTTTTAAGCAGTTTAAAACGTATTTTAAGCACTTTTTGACTTTTCCAAACACTGAAAAAAGCTAAAAAGAGCTTAAAATCCCACCCAAACACCCTCATTATGTTGATGATGAACTTCACATTTCTAAAAATAAAAAGAGCATGGTGATGATGTACTCAAATTATGTATTTATGTTCCTAGCTGAAATTGTTGCCACTTGCATTTTGTCTGTGGCAATTTTCTTTTTTAAATTTATAAAAGCAAGTATTTTCCTTCATCTTTTTTCTCTTTTGCAGTGTCTACTTTGTGCCCGTAGGCTAATCTTATTCTTTTCAATTTTCTTTATCTGTAGCAGCTGAGAGTGAATATAATCAGGAGTTGCATTCTTTAAATATTTTCCTTCTGTTTTAACTTTGTGTTCTACACAGAGTGAATACCAACGGGGAGTTAGCGCCTGGAACTTTGATCTGGAGGATTTGAAGCTTCAGGCTTCACTGGTATGTATGTGAGAGAGGTCTCTTTTTGTCTCATAAAGATACTTGTTCACTTCTGCTCCATGATTTTTGCCATCCCAAATTTGAATTGGTTTGACATTCGCTGTGGCAGGTACAGGACGATGATGAAATACAAGAAATTAAGGAAGAAGATGAAGCCATGAAAGCTTATATGGACTACAAGGTCTTTGCCAGTCTTTTGCTTTAGTTTTCTAGTCTATTTTCAACCTATTAATATCGGCCTAGATCCATATTTTAGCTTTTTTTCTTCTTTAGCCATATCATGTTGTACATGAATTCTTCTCCTATTTGCAGGAAAAATCTATTGCATCACCATATGCTGGAAAACAGATCCCAAGAAAAGATTCGATTGCCAGGTATACATGTCACTCTTTTTGTCCAGGCACAAAACTTTTGTCGTAGAAAGATATCAAATTAGTAGCTGTTAGTTTGCAAGGGGGAATCTGACTCTTGTTTTGAATTCTGAAGTTTTAAAGAGTTGAATTCCTTGTACTTTTAGGAGTTAGAACGAGTTAAACCATCTTGAGACCAAATGTTGTACTCCTCATTTTAAACAGCCGTATTTTCTGGATGGGCGTTTAAGTTGTTAATATAACTTAAAGCATATTGTATTGATGTAATAAAATATTAAAGTAATGCCTGAAAATTAGCATTTTTAAGGAAACATCATAATAAAGTTCAAAATATGGATAATTAACCAAATCTGTATTATAAGTGCTGTAAAATAGTTATCTTACTGAATGTTGTCAAACATTTTGGAATGTCCCAAATAACTAAGCATGTCATAGAAATAGAGGTGCAGGGTGTATGTGTTTTTTCTTGTTAAATTTTGTTCTGAGATCCCATATTGATGTTTTTGAAGTTAGTTTATCCATGATGTCCTCTCTTCTGGAGAGAATATTTTTTCCTGTGGGACCAAGTACCAACCAGATGTTCTCAACGTAATAATTTGTCTTCTTCAGAAGATCAAAAACATCAGCGTATGTAATAAGAACTAACTGCTGTCCCCCGGAGAGCATGTTTTTAAGGGTTTTGTCACCATCACCTAAATATGATAATGCAGGTAGCGATTATGCATGGGCTATGATCAGAAGATCATAAACATCAGCGTATGTTTTTAAACTGCTCTCCCCTGGAGAGAATATTAATAATGGTTTTGTCATCATCACTAAAATATGATCACGTAGGTAATAATTATGCATGAGCTATGATTATGTGAGCTACTAATTAAAATTTTGTTTTTTGGTCAAAGTGGGCCGTGGAGTATTATAATCTCAATTGAACTCTCATTTATACTTTTTTTCCAGTGAGCAAGAAAATGTTGGTGAAGTGCCATTAGCTGAATATGAGATCAAGAATAGAAAAGATCTGGAAAGTAGTCAACTGGATTCTGATCATTGGGAGAAAAATGGACTAAAGAAGAACGCATCAAAAACAGAGTTGCTGCCCCTAACCTCAGAGAAGGATGCTTTACCGGTCAAGAATAGAAGTCAAACACCAAAAGCTCGTCAAAGTCAGAGTGGACCACTTATGGCTGGTGTTGTACTAAGTCACTCGGCATCGGAAAGAGCTCGGAACTCTGAAAGGTTTGCTGCGACTCATTGCTTTCTTATTCTGCTGTATATCTTACATTGCACCAAGACAACTTATCAAAAGAAAAACGTTGCATCAAAACATCTTGGTGTACCATCTTGGTACAATATCAATAAATTACTTTACCTTATTTAAAAAAAAACATTGCACCAAGACAACTTGAAATATGAAGCTTCATTAATATTCAGGAATCAAATAGCCTTTCCCTTCAGTCCATATTGAGCTGCAGGGTGAAAAGGAATTGGTAAGAATCGAAAGCTCAAACTTGGTCTCTCTACCATCTATCTGGCAGGTGCCGGATTTCTTTTCTTAGATTGTTGCAAGAAGGAATTCTCACTGGCATTTTCTCTAAATTAGCGTGTTGAATACATTTTATATTGGCTAATTTCGGTGTATGAAATAATCCAAATACACCGAAATCATTCTACATTGTAATTCATTGTGCTTTCTTGTAGCATCTGCACATCTAAGTATGAGATTATTCATTTGTCTGGACAATTGCTATCAAAATGGGAACTTTCAGTGAGGTAACTTACGTTTCTCTTGCAGAAGTGAAATTGAAAACCAACAACCTGGAGATAAAGCTCATCAAGTGCGAAGAGCACCCAGCTTTAGTGGCCCCTTAATGCTTCCTAACCGAGCTTCAGGAAATAGTTTATCAGCTCCAATTAAATCATCTGGGGGTATTAATGCTCTCAACACAAGTTCATTTTGCTATTGTGTGTATCACTATTGGTTTATAGGGAAATACTAGGTGGCATCCTAACTAAGGGTTTTGCAGTAATTATACTTTTCATCTGTTCAGGATTCAAAGATTCTTTGGATGACAAGTCAAAGCTGAACTTGGTTCAAATAAAAGGCCGTTTTTCTGTAACATCGGAAAATGTAGATCTTGTAAAGGTAAATCATATTTTTACATGCTCTTTCTTCTAGGTGATTGTTGGCTAACTTAAATATGTATGTTAGGATATTCCATTATGTACAGTTCCTCGACGATCTTCCCAAGTAAGTGGTGTAGTGTTGCCTTTTGATTCAAAAGAACACAATGTTTCATTTCTGTAGTATCTTTGACACAAGATTTCTGTGATTCCCAGGGATCACCGCTTAGGAAGTCTGCTAGTGTTGGAGAATGGCTGGTCGAATCTAAACAGATGGTGTGTTTATTCTCCCTTTCTTTACTACTGCAGTTATTGATGGAATATGTTAAACTGTTGAGCCCCACCTTAATGGGCTACTGTGTCTTGCCCAAGTGAAAATAGCAGTGAAAAACGAAGAACTAATTGACCTAATAATACTATATTTTTGATCAATTTTCAGCCACCCTGTCAACCACCGAAGGATCTTGGCCTTAATAATGTTCCTGCTTCAGTTCTCATGCCTCACTTACAAAATCTTTTTCAACAGACATCAATCCAACAGGTAAGGCATCAGCTTATGGTAGGGATGCAAGATTACTCCCCCTCCCCAAACAAAAACAAAACAAGAATGGAAATGGGGACAAGAGTCACTAATTCAATTCTATTTCTCTGGTTCTTCTAACTTTTTATTTCTACTGCTTTTGTTATCAGGATCTCATTGTAAATCTATTGAGTAGCTTGCAACTATCTGAGGCAGGAGATTGTAAGTAAACAAGAAAGAAATGTCTAATGTCCTTATATAAAGAAACATGTCTACCAACAGTAACATGGATTCAGGTTTACTTAATTGAAATTTCTTATTCTATCTCAGCTTCTCAAAATGGAAAGTTACCTCCCCTACAGCGCCCAGAGAACAACGGAACTGTAAGTACATGTCTTTGCTTTGAAAATATGTTAGTTTTAAGAATTTAGAAGCTGCAAATGTTTATGTGGAGCTCCATTAAGTGTATTGTACACATTTCAAGGTTTTCCAATGCATCTTACAGGACAGCAAAACTATCAGGTTGTGTTCAAGCTATGAAAATTGTTGTGTAGAATATGTGAAACTGCTACTCCTATTTTAAGACTGTTCTTTATTTGATATACACCATACTGATAATACTAAGCTCCTAAATTGCTTGGAAGAATATCCTTGTACCTGCTGTGCTTCCTGCCAATTACCATGCAATAGGTCCTTGAAACCTAAGTGGACGTGGAGAAAGTATTTGCAACTTGCTCAGTCTTGTTCCCCATTCTGCTTCAGTTACCCATTTGTTTCTTACCTTTCTCCCTTTCAAAATCTTTCTTTAATGATCCTTGTACCTGCTGTGCTTCCTGCCAATTACCATGCAATAGGTCCTTGAAACCTAAGTGGACGTGGAGAAAGTATTTGCAACTTGCTCAGTCTTATTCCCCATTCTGCTTCAGTTACCCATTTGTTTCTTACCTTTCTCCCTTTCAAAATCTTTCTTTAATGATCCCTGTGCTGAATCATTCTTCCATCTGAATGCAAGATGTTTGCAATCGGACAGT
Organism: Nicotiana benthamiana; assembly: GCA_034376525.1. NCBI lineage: Eukaryota > Viridiplantae > Streptophyta > Magnoliopsida > Solanales > Solanaceae > Nicotiana > Nicotiana benthamiana. The sequence continues at coordinate 179,002,049 of CM067339.1, forward strand.
GTATTTTATCAACGGTATCCTGACAGACACTGTACCTATATAGTCGATTCATAAGGATGCTGAAATGTTTGATTTATAATCTATTTATCATATATTGATTGACAATAGGATGCCTCAGCCATCTGGTTTTCTTCATGTTTCTTGTCAGTTTGTTTCAAGTAAGCTACACACAGAAATCAAACTTCAGGAGTTTACCAACTATTATTGCTTAATTCTTGAGAAATTGGAATATGTGCTTGACGGAATTTCTGGATAAAGAGTTTTGTAAATTCAACTATATATTAGAAGTGAGAAGGACAAGAATTAAATAAACTGAGTATTGATAAAAGAAGATTGTGCCCCAGAGCCCTAATAGTTAGAGCGTAACACATGATGTGTAGGTTAGGCGCACGCAGTTTGAGCCCTGCCGCAAATAGAAGCTTGGTATTTAAGTGGAGAAGGGTTGAGCGCCAAGCCCATTATCCGCCGAGTTCAGAACCGCGCCCCACTATCTCCCGAGGATATCTTTATCTTTTCTTTTTTTTTTTCAAAAAAGAGTTAATAAGAGGAGATTTTACTGTATGTCTGTGCACATGTGTACAGTCTGATGTATTATTTGGATGGTGGACTTGTCCCACTTAAGAAGATCTTTTTCATTAACCTAGAATTGTTATGTGTGTGTCTCGGCTAATAAAAAAAATATTTGTGTTTTTTTTAACCTCTTTAATTGCCATATTGCGTAACCAATACTCCATTTTGTTCCTGTCATCTATGATCTCATTACAAGCTGTTTCTATTATTTTTTGCCTCGTTTTCTCTAGCCTCTAACTCCATAGAGACTGGAAAGTAAATAAAATATATTATTGATTGCTGCTGATAATTTCTTGGGAATCCTAATGTTAACACTCTTAAAGTATTCATCATGTGTATCTGCCATCATTGAGATGCCCCCAGTACTACTTGGTACACAACCCAAATGTTATTGGCATATTTTGTCTTTTATCACATGGTAACCATTCGTTTTGATCAAGATGTTCTGTTTTGCAGGTTGAAGCAGCTGTTTCTGAGAGGGAGAAGCTATTGCTGGTCAAAATATCTGAGCTTCAGGCTAGGTTAGCCCGCTGCAGAGACAAATCAACTGTGGTCATGCTTCTCTCAGTTCTATATACTATTTTTAATTGAAGAACTGATCTTCTCTCTACTTTGCAGGATGATTAATTTGACAGATGAATTAACTGCAGAAAAATTAAAATACTGGCAGGTAAGTGCACCCCCAGTTTCTTCAATGCAAAGATCTATCTAATTTTAATTGGATTGAAGAAAAAAAGAATGGATGACAAGACGTCTATTGTGGTTAAACATAAAACAAACTACTTTCTGGAGAATAGGACCAGAAAAAAGTAAAAAGAGGGGAGGAGAAAAGAAAATGCACAGCTTTCAAGGGTCGTGAGTACCAATTGGGTGAGTTGAAGGAGAAGAGGAGGGAAAAACAATGCTTTTTTTTTTTGGTAAAGGTAACTTTTATTAAGAACCTTTAAAAGAGTACCAAGGGGTTACTTTCAATGTACAAGCAAAACATCATAGGATAACACTTACAAATAAAGTTTCTACAATTCCATAAAGTCTAATAGCTCACCAAGTTCTACTACGCTTTCCTTACACCAAACATATAGATTCTGCAAGCAACTACTTTTCATCGTAGCAATCTGGGTCCTTTGATCTTCAAAGCATCTTTTGTTCCTTTCTAGCCAGATGGTCCACATGATGCATAAGGGAATGGAAAAACAATGCTTTTTTTGGTAAAGGTAACTTTTATTAAGAACCTTTAAAAGAGTACCAAGGGGTTACTTTCAATGTACAAGCAAAACATCATAGGATAACACTTACAAATAAAGTTTCTACAATTCCATATAGTCTAATAGCTGCACCAAGTTCTACTACGCTTTCCTTGCACCAAACATATAGATTCTGCAAGCAACTACTTTTCAGCGTAGGAATCTGGGTCCTTTGATCTTCAAAGCATCTTTTGTTCCTTTCTAGCCAGATGGTCCACATGATGCATAAGGGAATGGTAATCTGTTAGACCCTTGACAAAGCTGATCGGCAAGCGGCGCGACAGTGGCGAGGATTTTGGCATGATGGCATTGCCATTGGCCTTATATGCGGGGAAAATCAACATGCAAGACAATGCGGTTGTTGTCAATGGCAACAAACTGTTGCAAGGGCAAGTGTGACGGACTACGCTTCTATTTGAGGGCTTTGGTGTGACGGACTACATCAAAAATATAAAGGGTTTGTTTGCAGGCAGAGGCCAAGACCTTGACGGAACTAGGCGGGCTGAACGGATGCTTGACAAGGCAAAACGGGAAAGGCCTTGGCGCTAAATTGGGGCAACTTAGTGCCAAGGCAGTGGCATTGGCGACGTGATGTTGCCATGACTTAGGTGAGCGGGCTGGCACCTAAATTAATATGTAGGCAAACGACTTAGCAACGGGAATGACATCAAGGCTTGGTGACTTGATACTAAAATCAGCATTGGCATTGGCAACGGGCAGACTTGATCAAGTAAGGGCGACTTGACAAGAACGACCAACTGTGGCAGCGGATGGGCGCGCGCAAAGTCATGGGCGACGAGCTGTGGCGATGGCATTGAGCGGGAGCAGTGCCAAAGGCCAAGGCTGGGCGCATTGCCAGCCTTAGGCGTGCAGCAGCTGGCCAACGCGCACATGCAGCGCACATGGAGCGGTTTTCAAGTTAGCTGTGCACATGATGCAGTTGGGCAGTTACAACTACCCATGTCCAGAAGTTGTTGATTTTATGGCTAAGTTTTCCACGTTTTTGGGGCATGTTTTATCATGTTCCCACGTTTTTAGATCATGGGGATCATGTCCTATCAGTTGGGGGATGTCAACTGAACATAGGAACTAACTTTGGGCTAACTACACTATATATATGTGTGCTAGTAGCCTCAAAACGGGCTGGAGTACCTAGGGAGGGAAATAGTCTATCAAATAGGCATAGGGTTGTCTATTTTATGGCTTGAGCATGGCAAAGTGTGTGCCATTGCCTTGCCAAACGAGTGGCAGCACGAGCAGCCTTAGGCGGGGGCCTTTTGTAGGGCAGATTTGTGCACTTTATTGGCTATTTTTGTGAGTTGGTGCGGCCAAGGGTGGCAGTACCTTGTCAAACTCGAGAATTTCCTTTGTAATTGATTATAAAAGGTTGGAAAAAGGGTTTCCCGTAAATCTGCTTGTCTACTTATTTTTGTTGCCTTAAATTAATTCTAAGTGCAAACCTCGAAAGCGAAAGAAAACCGGGTAAAGCTGAAGTTAAGTTGGGGCTTGGCTGCCGCACGGACGGGCAGAGTTTTCGGCGGACTGAAAACGCCCCCGTGACAATCGGTATCAGCGCCGCGCAGGTTTCGTGACGAGGTCGAGACGGACATGAACAAGACAAGGGGTCAATGTGCTTGTTGGTGGAGGGACTGTCTTGGCTTAGAAAATTCAGAAAAGGCAAGGAATGAGTGATGCAGAAAATTTCTAGTTTGTGGGTGCCAAAAATCAGTGTGGGTTCTCTCAAATCAGTCAGTTGGCATGCTGAATTTGCTGTGGGATTAACGGACCAAGAATGCTTTGAGAAAATAGAGACGTTGCACTTGAGGGCAAAGATAACGTATTCTCAAACGGGTGCTGAACTTGTGACATCTCGACAAAAATGGCAGCATGTGTTGGGATCTATTCGACGAGGGCGTCGAACTCAACTGTTTGGGGTGGTTTGTTAGACCATTGACAAAGCTGATCGGCAAGCGGCGCAGCAGTGGCGAGGATTTTGGCATGATGGCCTTGCCATTGGCCTTATGCGCGGGGAAAATCAACATGCAAGACAATGCGGGTGTTGTCGATGGCAACAAACTGTTGCAAGGGAAAATGTGACGGACTACGATTCTATTTGAGGGCTTTGGTGTGACGGACTACATCAAAAATATAAAGGGGCTGTTTGCAAGCAGAGGCCAAGACCTTGATGGAACTAGGCGGGTTGAACGGATGCTTGACAAGGCAAAACGGGGAAGACCTCGCGCTAAATTGGGGCAACTTAGTGCCAAGGCATTGGCATTGGCGACGTGATGTTGGCATGACTTAGGTGAGCGGGCTGGCACCTAAATTAATATGTGGGCAAACGACTTAGCAACGAGAATGACATCAAGGCTTAGTGACTTGATGCTAAAATCAGCATTGGCATTGGCAACGGGCAGACTTGATCAAGTAAGGGCAACTTGACAAGAACGACCAACTGTGGCAGCGGATGGGCGCGCAGCAAAGTCATGGGCAATGAGCTGTGGCGATGGTATTGAGCGGGAGCAGTGCCAAAGGCCAAGGCTGGGCGCAATGCTAGCCTTAGGCGTGCAGCAGCTGGCCAACGCGCACAAGCAGCGCACATGGAGCGGTTTTCAAGTGTGCAGTGCACATGATGCAGTTGGGCGGTTACAACTACCCATGTCCAGAAGTTGCTGATTTAAAGGCTAAGTGTTTCCACGTTTTTGGGGCATGTTTTATCATGTTCCCACGTTTTTAGATCATGTGGATCATGTCCTATGAGTTGGGGGATGTCAACTGAACATAGGAACTAATTTTGGGCTAACTACACTATATATATGTGTGCTAGTAGCCTCAAAAACGGGCTGGAGTACCTAGGGAAGGAAATAGTCTATCAAATAGGCATAGGGTTGTCTATTTTATGGCTTGAGCATGGCAAAGTGTGTGCCATTGCCTTCCCAAACGAGTGGCAGCACGAGCTACCTTAGGGGGGCCTTTTGTAGGGCAGATTCGTGCACTTTGTTGGTTATTTTTGTGAGTTGGTGCGCCCAAGGGTGGCAGTACCTTGCCAAACTCGAGAATTTCCTTTGTAATTGATTTTATAAAAGGTTGGGAAAAGGGTTTCCCGTAAATCTGCTTGTCTCCTTCTTATTTCTGTTGCCTTAAATTAATTCTAAGTGCAAACCTCGAAAGCGAAAGAAAATCGGGTAAGGCTGAAGTCAAGTTGGGGCTTGGCTGCCGCACGGACGGGCAGAGTTTTCGGCGGACTGAAAACGCCCCCGTGACAGTATCCACATATTTTTCTTCCTTTTGCCTACCGATTGATCCTACCAACTTCCCAGCAGACTTCTAACACTCGTTGACATTACCCACTTCACACCATAGATGTTAAGGAATAGGTCCCCGATCTGTCTGGTCTGCTGGCACTGAAGGAACAAATGATTTACAGACTCCTGGTTTTCTTCACAGAAAAAACATCTACTGCATAAGGCAAAACCTCTTCTTTGTAGCATATCTTGGGTAAGACATCTATTCCAGGCTACAGTCCACCCAAATCCAGCAACTTTTGTTGGTGCTTTGGTCTTCCAAAGCATCTTCCATGGCCATGATTACTCTTGCTGCCCAGTTCGTTGTTGAAGAAGATTATAGCAGATTTTAACAGAGTATTTCTTATCTCTACTGGCCATCCAAATCTGGGCATCCTCTCCACTATCATCCAAGGCTATAGGCTCTAGAATTTTGAGTGGTTGACAGATATCTTCCACTTCCCAATCATTGAAGTGTCTACTGAAAATTGGTTGCCATCCTGCTCATGAGTGGAATTCTTCTTCATTAAATCTCCTTAACCATTTGTACAATAGACTCTTGTTGCGAAGCTTCAAATTCCTCACTCCAAGCCCTCCAGCTTCCTTGTTTCTCATTACTTTCTGCCAATTGACCAAATGTATTCTCCTTTTTTCGGCATTGCCTTCCCATAGTTGATTTTCTTCTCAATTGCCGAGGGTATAAAAAATAAGGACATCAGATAGGTTGGTATGCCATCCAACACACTATTAACCAGAGTGATTCTTCCACCAAAGGACAGATATTGCTTATTCCACGTGGACATCTTCTTTGTACATTTATCAATTACACTTCGCCACATTCTTTTATCATTCCTCTTCGCACCAAGTGGAAGCCCTAAATAGTTGGTTGGAAAATTTTCAATTCTGCAACCCAGAGTATCAGCCAGTTCCTCAATCGTGTTATCAACATTAATACTGAAAATACAACTCTTTGTCAGGTTTATTTTCAAGCCTGAGACTGCTTCAAATGCCAACAGGATCCCTCTAAGATTGAGAATTTGCTCCCTCTTGGCTTCACAAAATAACAGGGTATTGTCTGCATATAAAATATGCGAGACATTCATTTCTCCTCTTTCATGATTCTCCATTCTACAACCCCCAATCCGTCTTTTAACATTAAACTCAAAATTTCGATCACCAAGACAAAAAGATAAGGGGAAACGGGATCCCCCTGTCTCAATCCTCTCTGGGAGCTAAAATCCTACAGGATTTTCATTCACCAACACAGAAAACTTCACTGTTGATATACAAGTTTTGATCCATTTAATCCACCTCTCTCCAAAATTCATCATCTTCAAAATATTGAGCAAGCATTCCCCATTCATATGGTCGTATGCCTTTTCGAGATGTAATTTGCAAACAACCACCTTTATCCCTTTTTTGTTTAAATTGTCTACACACTCATTAGCTACCAATGCGGCGTCATTTATTTGTCTACCTTTAATGAATGCACTTTGATTTCCTGCCACCAACTTGCCAATTACTCTTTTCAATCGTTCTGCCAACAGTTCAGCTATGATGTTATATACACTACCTAGCAAGCTGATAGGTCTAAAATCTTTTCTCCCTTCTGACCCCTTCTTTTTAGGTGTTAATGCAATGAAAGTTGCATTTAGGCTTCTTACAAAACAACCTTCATTGTCGAAAAATTATATTGTTCTTCATACATCATCCTTTACTATACTCCAACTGTCGAACATCTTTGGAAGAAATGTAAATTAAATTCGTCAGGTCCTGGGGCCTTGTCACCATTGCACAGTTTCGTAATATCTTCAACCTCTTCAATAGTGATGAAGGGCCTCTGAGCCATTCTTTATCCTCATCAATTAATTTAGCTATCTCTTCATCCCGCCAAAAGGGCCTCCAATGCTCAGCTTCTGTGATAACTTTTCATAAAATTCTACTACATGATTTCTAATCATTTCTTCATCTTCCACCAGCTCCTCCCCAATTTTGATTTTATCGATGCTTTATAATCATTTTCTTTCAGTTCTTGACCTTTCCCAAAGAAGGATCATTGCAAAAATATGACTAGTTTCTGCAAAATTCTTAAAACATTTCTTTTCCTCCCAAACATGAGAAAAAGCAATTCTGGGGAATATTTTCATAAATAATAACAATAATAACAATAATAACTAAAAGAACACCAACTATGTGGAGATATCTCTTTTACTTGATGAGTTCAGGTCCAAAAACTAGGCCTATAGTGACAACAATTGGAAGAAAGTAGGGATAAACGGGCGAACGGATGAGTTTATTAACAGTATCTCAGTGTTTGCTCATTTATTAACAACTAGTAGTCGTACCCGTGCGATGCACGGTCAATATGAAAAAATATTAATTTATTGTGATCGGTTTGTTTGAACATATTAGATCGTATTACTTTAATAAATTTGAAAATTCTCTATCGTATTTGTCAATACGATATAACCAATAATAAAATTTATATTAAACAAAAAAGAGACATGTAGTCATCGAATAACTTTTTCGTTTTGTATTTTTCTTTATTATATTATCCAATGTTTAGTATTACAACATTGTTAATAGAAATTTTTATTAGCATATCACTTTGTTTAATATTTTTGTCTGATATTCTTCTTTTAGTTCTAATAGAAGATATATATATTATTAATCTTGAAATATTATTTTATTTTAAAATTTTTTATTCTAGCAATAATATTTTATGAATATTGATTAATAGATACACTTCTTATTTCAAAAAGAAATTTATTAAAGAAAAAGAAATAAAAGAAATTAACTAACCTAAACCAACCGTTACCCACGTTTGAGTAGTTAATTTTAGGTAAGATAATTATTTTTTCTCTTTTTTATTTTTATTTTTCTTTTTTAAAATAAAAAGTGCATTTATCCTTTTAAATCCTAGTTCTACGTGAAAACTACCCACAAAATTGCGTTGAATTGATATGCTCGAGTTACTAATAAGATGAAAGGAGGACCAAACAATGACAAAATGAGCATAATTTTTATTTAAAATATTTTCTAAGTTACTATATGTGTATCAATTGACAAATTTTAAGAGATATAATCAATTTTAAACTTCTATGGTATTAAAAATCCATTAAAAGATAGCAGAAAGCTACAAAAATAAGTTAATCCATATATATAAATTACCAAATTTTTAGGAGATAAAATTAGCTACCAAAATCTTAGGAGATATAATTAATTTTTGTTTTTGTGGCATTAAAATCAATTAAAAAGATAACCAAAATCTACAGGATAAAATTTTATCGCACAGGTATCAGTTACAAAATTTTTGGAGATATAATTAAATTTTATTTGTTTGCATTAAAATGAAGGATTTTTAAAAAAAAAAAATATTTCTAATTCCTATTGTGTGGAGCATTGTCTTGAGCAATGCCAGATAGATTATTATTAGGCTGCCACTTGGTGTAATGTTGATGTTTTTGCTTATGTTTTTCTATATAGATAAAATAACTGTCCATAAAACGTGCGAGTCCATCTTGATGGTAACTGAATTGGAGTATAAAATTTAGAATTAAAAATATTAATTTAATTAAATTATGATCGGATATGTTTGAACATATAGACCGTTGTTTCAATAAATTTCAATGATCATCTTATTTATCAATATGATATACCCAATAATAAAATCTCTATTAAATTACAGGGAGTTATACAGTCATTGGATAACTTTTTTATTATGTATTTTTCTTTATCATATTAACCAATATTTAGTATTATTATATTATTAATAGAAATTTTTAGTATCATATTGCTTTGTTTAATATTTTTGTGTGCTACTCTCTTTTTATGTTATATTACTCTTGAATTATTTTTTTATTTTAAATTTTATTCTTTTATTCTCAATAATATTGTTTGGATTTTAATGAATAAACATACTTTTTATTTTAAAAGGAAAATAGAAATTAATTTTTTATAACAAAGAAATTAACTAACTTGACTCACCCATGTATGAGTAGTTAATTTTAGGTAAGTTCATTTCTTTCAGTCTTTTTCTTTTTTCATTTTATCATTTTTTTAAAAATTAAAATTGTGCTTATCCATTAAAATCCTAGTTACGCGTGAAAACTACTCTCAAAATTACGTCGAATTGATGTACTCGAATTACTAATAAGATGAAGGGAGGACAATAACTTTTCAATAACTTTGTAATTCCTAATTATGAGCTCCTGAATCTGGAAAAGAAACCAGAAAAGAAAATGAGAAAACCAAGCAATTCTTTTGGCCATGAACCTCTAACGGGAAAACCAAGCAAATTTTTTGGCCATGAACCTCTCTACACGCCATGGACGTAAAACGAAATAAAGAAGTTCAATAAAAAATTACAGCTCTATGAGAATGCACGGGAGAAAAATCTATTATTGATTGATTATGACAATGATACAATGAGCCCTATATATATGCAATACATGTGCTACTCCTAATACATATGGGATTAGGGTTGTTTACTACTATTTATACAATGAAACTAACACTCCCCTTCAAGCTGGTGCATATAAATCATATGTACTGAGCTTGTTACATATAAACTAATACGAGGACCAGTGAGGAACTTGGTGAAAATATCAGCAAGTTGATCATTTGACTTCACAAATTTTGTAGCAATATCTCCCGAGAGTGTCTTTTCTCTAACAAAGTGACGGTCAATCTCGATGTGTTTAGTTCTCTCATGGAACACTAGATTTGACGCAATATGAAGAGCAGCTTGATTATCACACACAAGTCCCATCTGACTAATCTCAATAAATTTCAACTCCTTGAGCAACTGTTTGATCCAAATTAGCTCACATGCCACCATAGCATTGCTCGACATTCTGCTTCTGCACTAGACCGAGCAACCACATTCTGTTTTTTTGCTCTTCCAAGACACCAAATTTCCTCCTACTAAGACATAATATCCAGACGTAGAACGTCTATCAGAAGGTGATCCTACCCAATCAGCATCTGAGTATCCAACGATCTCCTCATGGCCTCGATCTTCAAACAATAAGCCTTTGCCTGGAGCTGATTTTATATACTGAAGGATGCGGACAATTGCATCCCAGTGACTATCACCGGGAGAATTCATAAACTGACTCGCAACACTCACAGGAAAGGAAATATCAGGTCTAGTCACTGTGAGGTAATTTAATTTACCAACCAACCGCCTATATCTTGAAGGATCACTAAGAGGCTCGGGTTGTGATGCGAGAAGTTTAGAATTCGAATCCATCGGAGTGTCAACAGGTCTACAACCTGTCATTCTCATCTCCTCAAGAATATCTAAGGCATATTTCCGTTGTGAGATCACAATATCCGAGCTAGACTGAGCGACCTCAATACACAGAAAATACTTTAATTTGCCCAGATCCTTGTGCTGAAAGAGATGTTGCTTCAACTTACTAATACCATCTTGATCATTGCCAGTAATAACAATATTGTCAACATAAACGACCAGGTAAATATAGAGATTTGAAACAGAATGTCGATAAAATACAGAGTGATCACCTTCACTATGAGTCATGCCAAACTCCTGAATAACTGTGCTGAACTTACTAAACTAGGCTCGAGGAGACTGTTTTAGACCATAGAGGGACCGACGCAATCGACATACAAGGCCACTAGACTCCCCCTGAGCAACAAAAGCAGGGGTTGCTCCATATAAACCTCATCCTCAAGGTCACCATGAAAAAACACATTCTTAATGTCTAACTGATAGAAAGGCCAATGGCGAACAACATGCATGGATAGAAAAAGGTGGACTGATACAATTTTATCCACGGGAGAGAAAGTATCACTGTAATCGAGTCCAAATATCTGAGTATACCCTTTGGCAACAAGACGAGCTTTAAGTCGATCAATCTGGCCATTATACACCCAACGACAACCAACAGTCGATTTAGATGAAGGAACAGGAACAAGCTCCCAAGTATCACTCGTATGTAAAGCAGACATCTCGTCAATCATAGCCTGTCGCCATTCGGGATGAGACAGTGCTTATCCTGTCGACTTAGGAAGGGAAACAACGGACAAAGATGACACAAATGCACAATGGGATGATGAGAGACGATGGTAACTTAAACCAATATAATGAGGATTTGGATTAACTGTCACCCGTATATCTTTTCGTAGTGCAATCGGTTGATTAAGAGGAGACAAGTCTGCAGTATTAGCAGGGTCAGGTGCAAGACGTGCATCAGCTGGGCCTGATGCTGGGGGTAGGGGGCGACGATGATAAGTCAGGAGTGGGGGAGCTGTAGTAGGTTGAACTCGACTAGGTGGTGGCACTGGAGCTATAGTTGGTGGAACTAGACTAGGTGGTGGCACTGGACTCGGTGGTGATACTTGAGCTATAGGTGGTGGAGCCGTAACTAGAACTGTAGGCGGTAGAGTTATGGAGGAAGATGAATAGGATTTATGGAGGAAGATGAATATGAAGTATGATTGGGTTTCAAAGAAAGTAACATCAGCGGACATAAGAAATCGCTGAAGGTCAGGAGAATTACATCGATATCCCTTTTGCATTCTCGAGTAACCCAGAAATATGCACTTAAGAGCATGAGGAGCTAACTTATCTTTTCCTGGAGTAAGGTCATGAACAAAGCACATACTCCCAAAGACACAGGGTGGAAGAGAGAACAAATGTCAGTGGGGAAACAATACAGAGAATGGAACTTGATTTTGGATAGCTGAAGATGACATACGATTAATAACATAACAAGATGTAAGAATTGCATCCCCCCAAAACACAACGAAACATAAAATTGTATGAGCAGGGTACGACCAGTTTCAATTAGATATCTATTCTTTGTTTCAGCTACCCCATTTTGTTGGGATGTGTACGGACAAGATATTTGATGAATAATCCCATGGGAGTTCATAAATTGCTGAAATGGGAAAGACAAATACTCTAGGGTATTATCATTACGAAATGTGCGGATAGAAACCCCAAAATGATTTTGAATTTCAGCATGGAAGATTTGGAAAATAGAAAACAACTCAGATCGATTTTTCATCAAAAATATCCAAGCGCACCTGGAATAATCATCAATTAAACTGACAAAGTAGCGGAATCCTAAGGTAGAGCTAACCCAACTAAGACCCTAAACATCTAAATGGACTAAAGTAAACGGTGACTTTGTTCTATTGTCAAGACAACGCGGGAAATGTGAACGAGTATGCTTATCGAGCTGACACGACTCACACTTTAGAGTGGACAGTGAGATAAGCCAGGTACAATTTTCTGAAGTTTTGACAAACTGGGATGTCCTAACCATTTATGTAATAAATTTGGTGAATTAGTAACGGGAGAAGTTATTGTAGGAAGACAAGATGCGAGTCCATGTGATTTTGGAAGGAGAAGGATATAAAGTCCATCTGATTCACGTCCGGTACCAATGATCCGACTCGTATTGCGTTCCTGTATAAAAACAAGGTCATCAAGAAATAAAACAGCAGACTTAAATGATTTGGCTAAGCGACTAATAACTATGAGATTAAAAGGACTACCAGGAACATAAAGAACTGAGTTTAAAGGTAAGGAAGGAATTGAACTTGGTTGACCTATTGCAGTTGCCATGGCTTGAGACCCATTGGCCATTGTGACTGTTGGAAGAGATTGAGAATATGAGATATTGGTGAAAAGAGATTTGTTACAAAAAATATGATCAGATGCACTTGAATCAATGACCTAAGACTCAGAAGGTGAAGATTGGGAGACACCAGTAATGCTACTATTTATTGGAACAACGGAGGTTAATCGTGAAGATATCTGTTTACGTGCTTTGTACTGAAGGAACTTAATATAATCCGGTAAAGAAACCATCTGGATTGGATTTATTGCATTTAATCCAACGGATTGTGAGTTAAAGGCTTCAGGTACGAATTCCATTATAATATTGTATCGGAAAAAGCAGAAAATCGCTGGGTATCATTGTTCATGCCGGAAAAATCACTGTAGCTCGCCGGAAAATTCCAAAGTTATCGGAATCTGTTAGAAATAGTACCAATTGACTCGGAATTGCAAGGAGATGAACCTCTCCTGAAGAAACGTTTTCAAAATTTGATCGGAAGGGTTCTCACGCGCCGGTGGAGGCAAAGCTCCGACAAGCGTGTGACGGCGCGTGGTTTACTATTTTTTGGTAATTTTTTTGGGGTTTGGTCGGATCTCTATTGGGAACCTTGTGGTGGTGTTGGATTTTGCACAACACTGATAATTAGTGACTTTGACGCAATTAGTCACTTAGGTCACTGGAAAATTGCACGGTGACTGAGTTCTTTCTTCACGGATATTGCTGGAATAGCGCACAACGATAAATTTCTCACGGTTGCTCTGATCCCATGTGAGAATGCACGGGAGAAAAATCTATTATTGATTAATTATGACAATGATACAATAAGCTGTATATATATACAATACATGTCCTACTCCTAATACATATGAGATTAAGATTATTTACTACTATTTATACAATGAAACTAACAAACTCCACAAACACAAAGTAAATAATGAAATTCACCTTCTGATTAACAACAAAAAAAACTAAAAATAAAGCTATAGTATAAGAATGATCTTACTTTTAATAATGACTAAAGCCACTACTTCGTGCGCATCAAATTTCTTCACATTCTTATGTTCAGATACAGAGAAGCATCAAAGGAAAGTTAGAACGGGAAGAAGGTATATTGAGTAAGAAATACAGAAAAAAATGAGGGAAAAAGGGGAAGAGGGAAAATATTTTGCTTTTATGAATAGATCAATACACATTAATTGCAGAGGAAGGATAAAAGAATAATATTGTCCATATAGATCAACTTTAAACTTCTTATATACACATTAATTGCAGGGGAAGGGTAAAAAAATTATATTATCCATATAGATCAACTTTCTTTTCCTATACGTTAATCACATTGCACTTCCCGTTCCACATAAATAGCCTAAAAGAAGAAGAAATACGTTATTTTTTTTCAAGAAAAAGATGTAACATATATATCAAAATTAGCAATAGGAATAAATGAAATCACAAACATTTTTTCTAGAAGAAAGGGATAATATTGTCAAAAAACAACAATAACCTAGAAAGCAAAGCCCTAATAATTATTAATTGGTAAATGTAGGAGAAGATCACATTAAGATCCAAATTATTATTACATTCTTATTTCAAGTAATATTATTTGAAGAATTTGAGTTTTGAAAATAACGTCATAGCCTCAAGAATCTTACACACTTTCATGAAAAATCTAAAATCAACATTAGGATATATACAATCATAAATATCCATTGAATTGTTATGATAAAATTCTAAATGATAAGTACAACAACAGTGATGCATAATAACCTGCACTTGGTACTGAAAATCTATGAAAACCTGCAAAAAAAGAAAAAAAATGAAGAGAGAGAAGGAAACAATAGTTATCAAATAATTAGAGGTGCAAATAGTTTGGAACACAAAGAGATGGAGAAGTGAAAAAAAACAGTTTCAAGTAGTGAACGGTTTAATCAATTAGTGACCGGTTTGAATTGAATTCGCATGTTAAGTTTTTTTTTATGTGTGTGTGCCTTTTTTCTAGTTTAAAATAATTTTTAAATCCAACTATTATGGTTATGCCAACTGATTTTAAATAAATTTGAAACTCCAACAAAAAATTTACACTTGTCAATTTAATATTATGCCACTTGTCATTATAACCTTGCTTTGCCTCTCCTATTATATATAAATTATATATAAATAAATGATTTTTCATCTGCTACCAGTTGCAACAGCGGTTAAATGCCATGTCAAATTGCGGAGAGGATGGGGACAGAAGAGAATTGGAATCGTGATGCCAAATGATACTTTTCAAGTGTAAACACAGTGTATATTCAGGTGTCAATTTGATGTTGCTATAGCAGACAGTTTCGAAATCTTCTCTCGCAGGTAAATGCCTTGATGGATTTTATCAATGTCGTTCACTTTTGCAGGTTAAGGTATAGGAAGAGGCAGACTTGTACTATTCTTATGTCGCTGAATCATGCGATTGTCCTACTTGAATAGCTCATATGGAAGAAGCCATCTCCAAGTGACAATAAGCAAAATAATCAGTGGATAGATAATTTCTTCATTTGTTTGATGAGTATGAGCTGAAAACAAGCTTCTTGTGCAGATTCACGTCTTCCAATCAAAGGGATTATATATTTAGATATTGAAGATCACGGAAAAGGCTCGGCCGGGAGAGGAAAGTAGAGGGTGGGGGTTGGGCATTCAGTTCCGTACATTTTATTTGTAGATGCTTAGTTTATGTTGTAATCTGAACTGCAAAATTAAGTTGTAATTTTGTAACATATTCAATCAATGTGACCATGAATGTGTCCAATAATGCTTATAGCTTCTCAAGCATCCCTCAAGCTGGTCGATGCTTGACATAATTTCATTTCTCCTTTGTTTTTAGTTCACTTGTGACATAATTTTGTATCTAGTATTGTTTTAAAAGTCTACTTTTTGGTGACATCGCACTAGTTAAACTTCTGAAGGTGTTCATTTGATTTTTTTTTTTCCTTTCTTTTTTTCGTAATGGTATATTGTGGGAAGTGTAGTATATACCAGTTAGCTGTATTTTTTTTGATCAAACTGATTAATCTATTTCCTCGAATGGTGATGTTACATTAAGCTACACAAAACTAAATGCTATTAATAAAGTTCAAAAATAATTTTGAAATTTATGATAGATTTTTGATTGGCAAAATACATAAGTTGCCACTCGAATAATGACCTAAATCTCTGTTATATACTTTCTGGGAACGAATATTACTTTGCACACTCAACTTTTTCAAAGTATATCCAAGGCACACCATTCTTAACCAGTTTTGCAGAATATGTAATATCACGCATCAATTAAAAAGTGACATGTATTTAAAAAGTAAAATAATTAAAATTACAATCATACCTGTCATCTTCCTCCTCTAAACTACCATGGTCGTCTTCCTCCTCTGTCACCATCAAATACCATAGCCTCTTCCTCCATTTTTTACTTAATAATAAAGCTACCATTAACTAACAAAAGCACTAGAAAACACACCCAAACTCCATCTTTTATGTTGAAATTGAATCAAAATTTTTGAGCCAAGATCCAACTCATTTTCCATTTCACTACTGTAAAAGTTCGCCCTCCATTAACTGTCACCATCATAAGTCAGCTATTTAAAAAATCATCCATTATAAAATTAAAGAATGTGCACAAAATTGAGCTAAGCTTTAATGGTTGGAAGAAATTTAAAAAATTCTTACTTCCTAAAAATTTGACTTCGCCATGAGTAAAGCTAAAGTTAAGGTTCTCTGCAACGAGAAGTGACATGAGAAATCGTGGTATGTCTATTTGAGAAGAAGGAGATCGGGTGGTGGAGCTCAAGGATTAGCTATGGCAGAATTTTAAAAAAGGAAGAAGATGACACAATTTAAAATTTTAAAAAGACATCTGACACAAATTTCTTCTGTTCACGCGACTCATTCGTTGGGAAAAACACGCACTATCCACGTAGGAAAAATATTGTGTATTAGATACACTTTGAAAAGGTTGGGAGTAAAGTAATATTCGTTCCTAGAAAGTATATAATAGAGATTTAGGTCATAGTTCGAGGGGTAACTTATTTATTTTCTCATTTTTGATTAGATACAAAATCTATTTTTTCTTTGATTGAAACATCTCTACAGTGAATAATTATGCTTTTGGACATCATTTTAGGTTCACGTCTTTTCCTTGTTGCTAGTTTAACCATCGTATGTTTGTTCAAAAGTTGCACTATTTGGAATTTTCCTCCAAAACATGCATTTTTGGCTCTATCAGTTTCAATGGTGTGTTAATACGCAAAAGGCATTTGTAGGGTACAAGATAAGGATAAAGACGACCCCATTAAGTGGGATTATATTGGGTTGTTGTTGTTGAGATTTATGCATATCGAGTGCTATACATGTTGCTAATACAAATATTCCTCAAACTTTTCCCCATTTTAGTTGCATCTAGATTTTTCTTTTCAAAATTTACTCTTAATTTATAATTTTTCGATAAAGAATGCTTTATCCCACAAATACAAAAGTTCCTCACACAATATAATGAATTATTTTTCAATAAAGCATGTCAAATATTTACTAAAGGTCTAAAATAATTCAAAATCACTATTTAGTATACATATGCATCAAATAAAAAGGAGGTTTTGAAGTTGAATTTAAAAAAGAGAATTTGGAAGTATCAAAGAAATTGACAATCATTAATTATACATGGGTTATATCAGAGGAATTTAAGTCACAGTTGTCTATTTTTTATCTAGAAGAGTTAAAATTTTGAAAATAAAATCCATATATAACTAATGAAACTGATTAGTGACCATAATCACATTTGACATACGCCGGTTATTATAGCAGGAAATGCGACTCATAACTCGCAATAGATGTACGGACCTTATAAGTAGCAATTAATGCAACTTATAAAATAGTATCGTCGAATGCGACTTATAATACGCATACTCGAATGTGCTATACTTCCAGCGACTTCCTTAACACTTCGGGCACTGTTCTCAAAACGAGCACGATTCATGAACCTTTTCCTAATTCCATAACCGTAACCTACGCCGATCACCTAACCCCTCGCCGGCACACGTTAGATGCTACCGTCGCCGTCCATCTCCGACGATGATTCCTCTTACATCCACGTCAGTAGTACTTCTTCCAACTTCACCAAAATCCTTACGATCTTCTCTTTTACCAACTCTTCTACCTCTATATCGACCTCGCCTCCGCAAAAAACTTAATCTGGTAATTTAACTTAAGTGATATTTCCATTTCTCTGATCTCAGCTTAACTTAAATACCAGCTTGTTTACGTTAACTTTATGATGATGTCATTTTGTTGTGTTATTTGATTTTCTGTAGAGAAGGTTGAGAAATGGAACTTGTAGGGCAGAGTTTGCAAACGACGCGCCTATCGCCGTCGCTATCGGTGCTTGCATTTTCAGCTCGTTGGTTTTTCCGACTACTTACACGGAGGATGACGACGGCGAATCCGTGATTGATTCTGCTGATGCGAGGTTTGCTGTTATGGGAATTATCAGCTTCATTCCGTATTTTAATTGGATGGTGAGATTTCTCGTCGCGTATTCATTCATTTGTTCTCCATTCATGTTTAGGGTTTAGAGTTGAGGTTTTAGCTAGTTTGACAATAACGTAAAAGCAGGGGAAGAAGGCTGTATATGTTTAAGAAATCTACTAAATATGTATAAAAATTAAATACGGAACTCAGTTACTACCACTTGAGGTCGCTATCCTAGAATTCAGAAATCCATAAAGTTTAAATCTTGGATCCACTTTTGTGTAAAAGTAATCAATCCATTTAGAGGATGCATATAACTGATCCTAACTAATTTGAGATTGAGGTGTGGTTAGTTGATTGTAATCACATTTTACTTTGTAGAGTTGGGTTTTTGCATGGATGGATACTGGGAAACAGCGTTACGTTGTTTATTCTCTTGTGTATTTGGCTCCATATTTAAGGTATGGAGCTCTCAAAACTTAAGTTTTCTAGCTGATGTTATTCAGTATGTCTCTGCACCAGCCTCAGTGAGTAGATAATTATTTTTTCTTCCTATCTAGGATGCTAAGGACCTATCTGCAGTTATTGTATGAGCTGGGATGAGTGTGTTGTAGATGATATCAATTAAGTTGATAAGCATTTTTCTCAACTAATAATCTAAATAGCTAGACTACTTAGTTGAATAAGTTTAAAAATTTGCTTATTCTATAACACCTTTTGTCCTCTGGTTTCAGATTTGCTATTTTGAAACAGTTGCTTGTATATCTGGGATGTTTCTGATGTTCAAATTAGTGTAATTCTAATTATCTTGTGAACTTTCTCTTTCTCCTTGTTAGATACATGATTTATAGAGTATCTTGAAGTTCTCCAGTTGCTTGAAGATTTAGAATAGATTTATAGTTAACCCTCGTTCTTATGGAGCTTGAACTCCAGATATGAAGAAAGTATATTATATAATCCATCAACAGACAAATCATTAAACAATTTACTCTGTTCGCCTAATGCCTTTCTCTCCAACTACATATTAAGAAGGCCTTCCCGTCAGACAGTTGATGTAACAAGCATGCTAAGACACTGCTACTTGAGTACAAGGCATGCATGAACCTGAAGATATCCAAATGCTTATACTATTTTCAGACTGAATTATAAATCAAAGTGAAGCGGTAAAGTTCTCTTGACTATAACAAGCTATGTTACATGGATTTGTTTGTGGATACGTATCTAGTGCAGGGTGTCCGAAAGTATCCGGGAAGGGTATGTCATGCTTTTCGCTAATTTTAGGTGTATTTTGAAAAATCAGCATGAAAAAGCTGCACCTTATCACAATTGTCATAGACAGGTCATGGAAAATGAAGGATCCATGTAACATAGACGACAACATAGGACTCCTTTGTGCTCTCTTTCTATCAGCTTGCACAAATACATTTGTAGCATTGTACTCTCTGTTCCAGGAGTGGCTGCTTATCCTTTTCGATTTCCATGATAAGCTGCCAATGTTAATGTGATTGTAAGATTTAAAGTTATTGCTTGGAAGACAATTTATCCTAACCGTTGGACTATAAACACTTGTGAAACTTTGAAGTTTATCGTTAGTCTCAGAGGTGGCCCTAAGATTTTCACCAAGAAGCTTCAAAAAAAGGAAACAAAATGGTGCTACTGAAGCTCAAACATGGGACCTTATATAAATATTTTTTTTGGGATCAGGTAAGAAGTTTCATTAATCAAAGCATCCAGAGGATGCAGCATCTTACAAAAGAGAAAGCTCCAGCAAGCATAATCTAACAGTCCACCTAATTGTTCATGGAGCTAATAATATCTAAAAGTAAATTGGAGCTATTAGCGTCATAATGAATTTCACCAAGCAAAAAGATTAAGAAGACATCTAGATTTTAAAATATATGTAGGAGTTGAAGTTGCTTCGAAACATCTTTGGTTCCTCTTCCCAAATACTCCAGATAATGTAATGAGGGATCATCTTCCATATGGGTTTCCCAACTCTCATGTTGTTCCAGCTTACAAAAACTTCTTTCAAAGATCGTGGCATAACCGACTAATACCAAAAAGCGTACAGAACATGTTCCATATACCTTTGGTCACTACACAATGTAAAAAAAGATGGTCTACATCTTCACGGCTATTTTTACGAGTGTAGCATCTGTCGCACAGTATAAACTTGCATCATCCTTATATAAATCTTGAATCTTCCTAATCATTACCTTAATATATTCCTTATGTCAAGGGGGGTCCAGTAGTGTGAGCCCACACACATAGATATACACATTATTTTACCTATAAAACAGTGAAGCTTTCTGACGAAGGAGGATCAGTTGAAGCCCCTTGAATCAAGACAAGTCTGCTTCTGATTAATCTGTAGACATGCTAAGCTACTTTATGCTGAAGGCAGTAAAGCATAAGCCTGATTTTAATGCCACTCTTAATGCAAAAGATTAATCTAGTGGTCGCCCTTCTTGTTTATTTTTGAATAAAACTTTTAACACCCTCTGAACGACAAAAGTAGATGATGTTTTTTAATGTGAAACCTCTAAACGCTGCTATATGATTGAAGAGATGGTCAATAGCTTTTCCCAAAATTTTCCTTCAAATAGTGAAAGCTCTCAGGTGCTCTTTTGTTTCATTGTGGATAACATCGGATTCTAAGGGAAGTGATATTCTCTGCTGCAGTAGCTTTAGCCAAAGCAACTACTTAGTTTTTCTAAATGTTTAATTGAGTCGTTTTGCCTTAATATTGGTAACCAGGCATTTCATTCTCATACTAATGTTCTTTTATGCATGCAGAACCAATCTGTCTCTTTCTCCTGAAGACAGCTGGCTACCAATTGCTAGCATCCTCTTGTGCATCTTCCACATCCAAGTAATACATCTACAGTCTATCTCAAACTCAATAAATCAATTATACTGAGGTTCTAATTGGAAATATTCTCTGGTTCCAGCTAGAAGTAAGTATCAAAAATGGAGATTTTCAGGCATTGAATAAACTTACTGGGACGGGAGAGGACCTATCATCAGTTTCTAGGAAGAAAGATGATAGAATCTCTGAAGAGGTATCGATCACTTGAAATACTTATTACCAAAACTAAATGATTTAGAAGTTTAAATTTCGTATCTAATATTTTCTCAAATTGGACTGAAGGAGGAAACGAACGATCATAAGAACTTGCCTTCAGCACAAGAAGAATCAAGAGATGAGATAAAGAGGTGGAAAATTTGTAGAAGGCCTTCCGGAGATCCTGAGCACTTGAATGAAGATGAAGATCTTAGTGGAAGGAAACACTAAATTTGCCTGCTTAAGCTCAGTTTTGAGGAGCTCAAAGCCAATCCTTTGATGGAGCACAATAATATGCTGGATTATAACTATGTAGGCAGCTCAGCGACGGCAAAAATTAAGCACTTCTGTGTCTGCAAAAGTAGATTGATCTTAATGTGCTATGATTCAACCTGCAGCAGATTCAGCGCAGACTATTTTTTCACAGCTGTAATATGACTGACGTATCTGTTTTTGATTGTATTTTAGAGGGGTTTTCCCTCGTGCTGTTTCTCTATCTGAGCTCTATTTGGGTCACCCCTGATGGTGATAGTGTTGGGACTCGATGAAAGCTTGTAATCTTAGTTTTTTGACACTGAACATCCTTGAGTTTCTTGCTATGTTGGCAGGTCTCAGCTCAGAAATTGTGTAATTTCATCGCAAAGAATAGTAGAATCTTAAATTCTGTCACAAGAATGAGTACTGGAAGTAGTTAATTCAGTTGGTAAGAGTTACACTTTAGTCCCATAGTTTTATTAGTAATAAATTTGTCCAATGTAATTTTGAATTTCAGCCTTTTCAGTCCTTTAGTTTGTTAGAGCAGAGGTGATGTCTCAAACTGCCAAATGTCACTTTCTCGGATCCCTTGGTGAAGGATTTGGCAGAGAATAGGCGTTATTTATATTCTGTTGTAATGCAATGGTTGGCATGAATGAAAACTTATCCAATTTCCTCTCTAAATTCTTCTATTCTTCTTCCCTAACTCTTTTTCTCCGATATTCTTTTCTTCTCTAGAGTGAGCAAAGTGTGAGTGTAATATTTGGTATTATAGCAGCAGTTCTCTGACCGCCATGGCTAGACAGAAATTGAAAGGTATCGAGGATAGCATCAAAAACCTGGATGCAACACAAATTGAAAGGTATCAAGGATAGCATAAAAAACTAGATACTCAGGTACAACAACTGACCACCACTATTAAGGCTGTACCGACTAGAGTTGACAAAATGGATGATACTCAAGCTCAGAATGCAGAAACTCAGAGGAAGCTCGAGCTGATTCTTCAACAGCTATTTGAGGGAGCATGGACCAGAAACACCTTCACCTATGATTGGATCTTCATATGCTCAAAGAGTTTCCTTGCCCATAGAAGGATCAACTAGTGGAGGGAGTGTTCGACAACCAATACACTCTACAGCTCCACTTACACTTCCTTCTACTATTGCTGACGCTCGAGATATAGCCTTTCCATTTGCTCCTGCGCAAAGAAATTCTCAACCCCCCAATTTTACCTACTCCAGTTGGAGTCATGGAAGCTGGGAATCAACCACCGCAACTAGCAACTACTGGGACCCCAAAAGGCAAGCTCATATTCCCAAAATTTGATGGAATCGAACCCAGAGTTTGGATAAGGAGATGTGACATGTATTTCAAAATCTACAAGGTACCTAATCATCATAAAATGACTTACATTGTCATGCACTTAAATGATATGGTTGACAATTGGTTTGAATCTCATGTTATTGATTGGGGGGGGGGGGGGTGTCACGACCCGGATTTTTTACCTTCGGGAGTCGTGATGATGCCCACTAGTGAAAGCTAGACAAGCTAATCAACTGAACTATCTACCTTGTTTCCATTTTTAATCCGACAACACTTAAGAGCCAACAATTAGATTACAACAGAATTGAATAAACTGAAGGCTGCATTGTAAAGTTTCAATAATACTACTAATACCAATCCATAACAAATCTACCCAAGACTGGTGTCACAACTTTACAGACTGTCCAGGAGTACTACAAATAAAGGCCCGAAAGAAATAAATATAACACTGTCTCTAGAAATACATGAAAGAAACATGAATAGTAGATAGAAGGAGAAGCCAAGGCCTGCGGACGCCTGCAGGACTACTTCAGTTATCCTAATGAAAATGAGACAGTAATCTCACCGCGGCCCGAAGTCTACAGCACGAAGATCTGCACAAAAGAGTGCAGAGTGTAATATCAACACAACCAACCCCATGTGCTGGTAAGTGCCTAGCCTAACCTCGGCGAAGTAGTGACGAGGCTAGGACAAGACTACCAACTAAACCCGTGTAGTTAAAGTATATATATAACAAGTAATGATAAAGGAACTAGCAGTTAAAGAGGGGAAAGAGACATGCTATGGGGGAATATCATTTATCAACAGTAACTCAGGAGAAAAACATAAAGAACAATTTAAAATTCGCAGCAGAATAGCAAATCAATATCCACTTTTATCCTTTATTATTGCAGCGCGCAATCCGATCCAAATCATAAAATACTGTTGTGGCGTGCAACCCGATCAATGTCATATATCATTGTTGCGAAATGCAACCCTATCCCATCAAAATATTGTTGTAGCGTGCAACCCGATCCAAATATAATATTGTTGCGGCGTGCAACCCGATCCAAATATAATATTTTTGCGGTGTGCAATCCGATCCCAATATACAATTAAACACCAATCACAAAAGAGCCTCGATAAGAGAACAATAAGGGAACAACAATATCCCGGCAAGTGAATCAATAACATAAATCAAGTAACAACAGCAAATCAGTAAATAAACATAAATGACAACATAACTCAATTATCAGCAAGATTCAGGAAAATGAAGGACAAGTGCACGACATCACCCTTCGTGCTTTAACACTCTCTTACCAAATCAATAATCATAAGAAATAAGGACAAGGAAATAAATGAAATCACAATTAGATCCTGGCAAGGGAACAACAATACAACAATTGAATCCTAGGAAGGGAACAATATCAAAAGTCCTCTTCTCTTTTCCTTTTCACATTTACTTCACAATTTGAGCCAACGCTCTATAAGGTTCAATTGCCAGTTAAATTTCCACAATTTATTTTATAACTTGATCCAACTCTCTTCAAAATTCAAATACCAATATTACTTCCACAAGCCTTGCTCAACTATAGAAATCATCACAAAAGGCATGAACAATACAAGCAGAGTCATATTAATCATAGTATAAGACCCATGGGCATACTTGACACCAACGTATAGATACTCGTCATCATGCCTATACGTCGTACTCAAAATAACACGCAGCAAATATGACACAACTCGTAATTCCTCAAGCTAAGGTTAGACCAAACACTTACCTCGATGCCACGAACACAATTCAAGCCTCAACTATCGCTTTACCTCTTGATTCCACCACCAACTCGCTCGTATCTAGCCACAAGCTACTTAATTATATTAATAAATACTAAATGAATCAATTATAATGGTTGGAAATAGGTTTTCTAAAGTTTTTCCCAAGAAGTAAAAAATCGACCCGGACTTTCTTGGTCCAAACCCGAAATTCGGACCAAAAACCGATCACCCTTTCACCCCGAGCCCGGATATATAATTGGTTTTGGAATTTAACCTCAATTTGAGGTCTAACACCCCAAATTTCAATATTAATGTATTTTTCCCAAAATTCCCAATTCCACCATGAAAACACTAGGTTCTAAGACGAAATCTTGTAAAAAGAAGTTAAAGAGTAAAGAAAATGAGTTAGAAATCATAAACCAATATTTTGGAGAAGAGAGGTTGTTTGAAAAACCGTCTCTTATGTTTTTGAGGTTTTGAAAAATGAAAAATAACTGAAAATACCATTTAAATATACCCCTCTCAGACCCCTGTGCGGACCGCACAAAAAGGATTGCGGCCGCGGAGCTCTCCATATGGACTGCAGTAACATGCTTTAGTGTTTTGGCCATAACTTTCTCTACAGATGTATAAATTATGATTTCTTTACCTTTCTGGAAACTATACACGAAGGGATACAACTTTTTTTTTAATCATCTCAAAATTCCTTGTAGATAAAAAATATAGGCTTCCGAAGTCGAACCAGTGTACCTGTGCGGACTGCACAAAATCGAATGCGGACGCAAGGCCTTCATTGCGGACATCACAAAACCAATGCGAACCGACTGGAAGGTTCAGAGATTTGCACTTCTCTGAACCTGCAACATCTATATTTTAAGCCTAAGATATTTTGGAACCTACCCGAAACTCACCCGAGCCCTCGGGTCTCCAGACCAAGTGTGCATACTAACTCAGAAACATCATATGGACCTACTCATGTGATCACATCATTAAAATAACGTATAAAACCATGAATTAAACCTGAAAACTCATCATTTTGATCAAGGACACTTAAAGTTCATAACTATTCAATCGGAAGTCCAACTCACGTCAAATATACTCCATTTTCACCAAATTTCACAGTTATCATTCAAATACTATAACAAGTTTGTACCGGGCTTCGGAACCAAAATACGAGTATGATACCAATGGTTTCATACATTAATTTTTTCTTCATTTCTTAGATAACTCAGCAAAACAATTTCATTCAAAAATTGATTTCTAAGGCTTAGGACATCATAATTCATTTTTAGGCATACGCCGAAGTCTCATATTTTACTGAGGACCTCCCAGGATCATCAGAACACGGATTCGGATATGTTTGCTCAAAATATTGACCAAAGTCAACTAAATCAAAATTTTAACTCTAGAAATTTTCTTTTTCTCATCTTTTCACATATAAGAGTTTCTAGATATAGGTCCGGACCATGCACACAAATCAAGGTGAGGTAAAAGGGAGGATTTTAGGCCTTGGAACATTGAATTTGTTTCTAAAACAAGTGATGACCTTTTAGGTCATCACATCCTCCACATCTAAAACAACTGTTCGTCCTCGAACGGACATAAGAAGGAAGTACCTGAGTCAAGAAAAAGATGGGGATAACGGCTCCGCATATCGGACTCGGATTCCCAGGTTGATCCTCAGAAGGGTGACCTCTCCACTGAACACGAACATAAGGGAAATTCTTTGACCTCAATTAATGAACCTGCCGGTCTAGAATAGCTATTGCCTCTTCTTCATATGAAAAGTCCTTATCCAACTGGACAGTGCTGAAGTCTAACACGTGAGATGGATCGCCATGATACTTTCGAAGCATGGACACATGAAACATTGGATGTAAGCCTGTAAGCCACTTGCCCAACTCGATCAAGAATCACAAATGGGCCAATGAACCTAGGCCTTAGCTTGCCCCTCTTCCTAAATCTCATCATGCCCTTCATAAGCGACATCTGAAGAAATACCCTCACCGATCATGAATGCCAAATCTTGAACCTTACGGTCGACATAACTCTTTTGCCTGGACTGACCTGTACGAAGCCTATTTTGAATAATCCTGACCTCGTCCAAGGCATCCTATACTAGATCCGTACCCAATAACCGAGCCTTTTCCGGCTCAAACCATCCAACCGACGACCGACATCGCCTACCATACAAAGCCTTTTAAGGAGCCATCTGTATACTTGATTGGTAGCTGTTGTTGTAGGCAAACTTTGCTAAAGGCAAAAACTGATCCCACGATCGTCAAAAGTCAATGACAAAATCTCGGTGCATATCCTCCAAAATCTGAATAGTCCGCTCGGACTCCCCGTTCGTCTGAGGGTGAAACATTGTGCTGAACTCAACCCTTGTGCCCAACTCTCACAGCACTGCTCTCCAAAAAAATGTGAGGTAAACTGCGTACCTCGATCCGAAATGATAGACACAGGCACACTATGAAGATAAATAATCTCCTAGATATAGATCTAGCTAACCCCCCGGAAGAATAGGAGACTGCCATATGAATGAAAGGTGCTGACTTGGTCAGCCTATTAAGAATAACCCACACTGCATCGAACTTCCTCTAAGTGGGAGTCCAACAATGAAGTCCATAGTGATATGCTCCCACTTTCACTCAGGAATCTCAATCTTCTGGAACAAACCATCGGGCCTCTGATGCTCGTACTTAACCTGCTGACAGTTCAAACACCGAGCCACATGTGCAACAATATCCTTCTTCATTCTCCGCCACCAATAATGCTTCAGCAAATCCTGATACATCTTAGCAGCACCCAGATAAATAGAGTACCGCGAACTATGTGCTTCCTCTAAAATAAACTCTCGGAGCCCATCCACATTAGACACACAAAATTGACCCAGCAATCTTAAAACTCTATCATCACCGCACCTTCGCTCTGCACCAGGTCTCTAAGGACACATAAATAAGGATCATCAAAATGCCGATCTCGGATGCGCTCCAATAATGAAGAACGAGCGACTAGGCAAGCTAATTCACGGCTGGGGTCAGAAACATCCAACCTCACGAACTGATTGGCCAAAGCTTGAACTTCCAAAGCAATCGGTCTCTCACCGATCGGAATATAAGCAAGACTGCCCATACTGGCTGACTTCTTACTCAAAGCATCGTCTACCACATCGGCCTTTCCCGGATGATATAAGATGGTGATATCATAGTCTTTCAATAGCTCCAACCACCTTATTTGCCTCAAGTTTAGCTCCTTCTTCTTGAACACTTACTACTGTCTATTGTGATATGTGAACACCTTACCTGCCACGTGTCACACCTCCTTTTTCACTACACCCCCAGAAGGGTGTGTAAGAGAGTCTTTTCCAACTTAAAGTGATAATCTAAACATGATTATTTATTTATTAAATTCAGAGTCGCCATTTGGGATAATCACGGTGTCCCAAGTCACCAGTTCAAATCTCGAATCAGGGAAAAGATTGACTCTGTTTTACAGTCGGCGAACATAGAAATTCGGGTAATGATTTCTGTTAACCTGGGAGAAGGTGTTAGGCATTTCCGTGTTCCGTGGTTCTAGCACAGTCGCTTAGCAATTTATACTTGGCTTAATTGTTCAAATACCCATTTTTAGGACCTATGTTCATTTACCCTTTTTAACCGCTTTTAATCACTTGATTTATTCGTAATTAAAGAATTGCGTTACACATACATATACTCTTTTTTTTGGCGCATAAAAAATTATGTCACGCGAACGTGTCCACAATTAATAAAGCTTTGTTTATTTTTAAGAAAAGTTTGTCCGAAGTAACGCAAATGCATACTCCGATTTTATTTCTAGAAATCGGAGTCATGTCAAACGTACGTGTCCACAATAACAACAATATATTAAGTCACGCCTAAAGTAAGCTATAAATATTCATGAATATTAACAGCCTAAGCATGCTCCAAGCGGGTATGGGAGAAAAATAAAATAACACTAAAATAGACAAAGATATTTCATGCTCATGTTCAAACTGAAATCAATCATTGGCAATTAACTCACTTTTTTTAAAAAAAAATTCTCTTTTCTTTAAAAGCTAATACATGATTTCAACATGGAACACTAAGTGATGAATAATGCATATATAGAAGTTAGATCCTTTAAAATTCTTTCCAACAGTAATATCTCTTGTTAATGTAGATGGGTCATATAATGCGTACAATTTTACAGTCAATTCAAAATTTGAGGTCGGTGACGAAGCTTCTCTTTCTTGTTCCTATTTCATTTCCTTGTAGTTAAACCTTTATAGGGTTTCTTTGCAGCCTCCATTCTTTTATCTCTTCAGGCCTTCAAACTTATTTACTCTATATGGACAACTAATTAATCTCCGCTCCTAGAATCTTGAATTTCTTTTTTTTAATGAACCAATAGGTAGAAAACCTCGCAAGAACTGTTGAGGAACTGAGGAGATTACTTAGAGGAAATAACAACACATTACAATGTCCATTTGAGCAAGTGAATTATCTTCTCAGGATTAGAAAGCAATGACAACTCAATAACTGATTATTACTTGACTCATTCACAATACATACCACAAACCTATGCTATAACGCCTCTTCGAGATTATTGCAGGCAACTATCGGTTAGTGGATGAAACTTATACCAACTAAATGGTCAATAAACCAGCTCAAACAAATAATGTAATTTCACCTAAGATCAAAATTCCTTCTCAAGAAATCACATGCATTAGCAATCTACACAAAAATTCATTCATACAACAAATAAATAACAGATTAGGTAAAGTAGTAGACCTTCAAAAGCTTTCTTCACTAAAATGATCCTTCGGCAAAACTTTGCAGCATTGGCTATTTGACGAGAGCAAAGACAAAAATCGATGCCGGAAAACTCGCACACGAACTCGACAAATTCGTGAATCTTCCGAAAACCTCATACTATGACCTCAAACGACTTCAACACCCCCGACCTTGATACCCACGACAGAAATAAATTTACTGAAGGTAGGTGACAATTGCGATGCATTTTGGATAGGTAATCGATTACCTTCGGCCTAGTCGAATTTGAATCCTTAGGATTCGCTAGAGCTATACATACATTATGTAAGTGTAGATAGGTTGAGAGAGATTGATCCAGGGAGGAAGAAGATCTGTGTGTCTTTAGGTTGATAGAAAAAGAGGGACCAAAATCTAAAGGAGGGAACGGCGTGTTCTCTTTTGTCTAGTTCTTTTTTTCCCTTGATTTAAGAATTGGGTATTATTTTATAGGAGTAGGGATTAGGTTAGGGATATGGGCATACAAATTATGAGCTTGAAATTTGGGCTTTTATGATTAGCTTTGCTTAAAACTAGCTTAATTAACTAAAAATCTATGCGTATAGAATATTATTAAAAATATTAATTAGCCATACGTAAGCGAAATAACTGTTAAAATAAGATTGACTGTTAAAATAAACTATTTTTTTTGTAATTTTTCAAGATTAAAAATGACTACAAAAATATTAATGAGACTATTTTTTTGTAATTTTTATTTCTCTCGTAATAAAATAAAGTAAAAGATTTAAAATTAATTAAAATAGCTATATTATGCCTAAATTCAACATTTACGTGCTAAAATACGAAAAATCTTGGGGAGGATCAAAAATCACATGTCTACCCCCACGCCATTCAACTAATGCCTCCAAATCTTCAAGACGTGAACAATGGCTGCAAATTCCAAATCATGAACCACATAGTTCTTCTCATGAATCTTCAATTGCCGCGAAGCATAAGTAATGACCTTGCCATCCTCCATTAACATCACACCGAGTCCAATATGAGATGCATCACAATAAACCGTGTATGGCCCTGAACCTGTAGGCAAAACCAACACTGGTGCCGTAGTCAAAGCTGTCTTGAGCTTTCAAAAGCTCGCCTCACACTTGTCTGACCACCTGAATTGGGCACCCTTCAGGGTCAACCTAGTTACCGGGGCTACGATAGATGAAAACCCCTATACAAACCGACGATAATAGCCTGCAAACCCCAAGAAACTCCAGATCTCAGTAGCTGATGCTGGTCTAGGCTAGTTCTTGGCTGCCTTAATCTTCTTTGGATCAAGCTGAATACCCTCTGTAGACGTGTGATTTTAACCCTCCTCAAGATTTTTTATATTTTAGCATGTAAGTATTTAATAGGCCTAATATAGCTATTTCAACTCATTTTTACTCTTTTACTTTATTTTATCACAAGAAAACAAAAATTACAAAAAAATAGGTACAAAAATATTTTATAGTCATTTTTAATCTTGAAAAATACCAGAAATAGTTTTTCTTAACGGTCAGTTTTATTTTAATAATTATTTTTTCTTAAGTAGGGTAATTAATAATTTTGATAACATTTCTATATGGATAGATTTTAGTTAATTAAGTTAATTTTAAGCAAAGCTAGTCATAAAAGTCCACGTTTCTAGCATATTAAGTCAATACCCAATGCCCATTAAGCTAATCTTTGGGACCCTTCTAGATTCTTTTTTAGAACAAAAAATTAAAAAAAAACCCTAAAAATCTAAAAGCAATTAGCACCAAAATACACATTTAGACCTAGACCTATATAATGGACGATACACTATACAATCAAGGACACAAAGAAAATCAGACCCTATACACAAAGGATCAGCGCCGTTCGGTGACAGGAGGACTGGATTCATTCTGTTTTTTTCTTCACCCTAAATAAATATTAGAAAATATTGTAAATATCTTTTGTGTATCTTTTTATTATTGGTAGAATATTCTCTCATTAATTGTACAATCCTATAGTTGGTAGGTTTTGATTTTCCTTCATTATTGTACAATCCTATAGTTGGTAGGTTTTGATTTTCTTTCATTATTGTACAATCCTATAGTTGGTAGGTTTTGATTTCCCTATACTCTATATATACCTTTGTAAGCAATATATTTTAATGAGAAGCCTCAAACCAATTTACTTCTCCAAGCGCCAGTGGCTTATCGCCAAAGAAACTCTAATTCTTTACTACCTGCGCCGCCGCTGCACTAATCGGCAGCCCGCCGCCGACGCTGCACTAATCGGCAGCCCGCCGCCGCCGACCTTCTACATAATCAGCACTAGCAAGGTCTTTCTTCTAAATTCAGAAAATTATTCCTTTTTTTCCCTATCAACATTTTTTTACTTTGCAAATCTACAACAACAATGGATGCTTCGTCTTCTAGAAGCAACCCTCTCTTCGGCATCTTGCCGCGCCGCCGCTGCACTAATCGGCAGCCCTCTCCGGCATCTTGCTGCCCCTCTCCGGCAAAGAAGATCAGCCACCGACCTTCACGGTCCTCTCCAGCCTCTTGCTGCGCCGTCGCTGCACTAACCGGCAGCCCTCTCTCTCAGCGCCTTTTCTCCGGCATCTTACCGCGCCACCGCTGCACTAACCGGCAGCCCTCTCTCTCGACGTCGATCAGCGTCTCCTCTGCCTCGAGCTCTATGGCTGCTGCCCTAACCGGCACTCCTCGGCTTCCTCTGTTGATGTCCAAGATTGGCGTGTCCTCCGACCCTCCATCTTGAGGGGGCGTATTAGGAAATATTGTAAATATCTTTCGTGTCTCTTTTTATTATTGGTAAAATATTCTCTCATTAATTGTACAATCATATAGTTGGTAGGTTTTGATTTTCCTTCATTATTGTACAATCCTATAATTAGTAGGTTTTGATTTCCCTATACTCTATATATACCTTTGTAAGCAATATATTTTAATGAGAAGCCTCAAACCAATTAACTTCTCCAAAACTCTCTACAACAGATACATAAAAAGAGAAAGAGAACATCAGCTACAAAACCTAATGTATTAAACAAAAACGGCAGCATCCTCAAGAGATGAGAGATCATCTCTTGAACCAGAAAGAGGAGTCTTCTTAAAAATCTCCATAGGGCTCGCTGTAGAAAGCATATGGAGTCGAGCCTTTG
The DNA here is from genome assembly GCA_034376525.1 of Nicotiana benthamiana. Classification (NCBI taxonomy): domain Eukaryota; kingdom Viridiplantae; phylum Streptophyta; class Magnoliopsida; order Solanales; family Solanaceae; genus Nicotiana; species Nicotiana benthamiana. The sequence continues at coordinate 179,034,570 of CM067339.1, forward strand.
GTTTAATTTTCAGCTTCACATTAGAAACCATAGCTCCATAAAACCGTCACCCGTTTTCGTGTAACTTTTTTTTCGCAAACACTTTCCACGATGTAGTTTCATCGTCTTCTCCGTTGCTGGATTTGGACAGAGGAGCCGAGTCTTTGGTTGAGAAGTTTCTGTTCGTTCAAGTCGAGGTCTTCGTTGCCGTTGATCTCTGGTCACGAGTCTGTTTTCCTACCATGCATCGCAGTTTTGAGCTAAAAGAGGTCGATTTCTTCTTCTCCCTTAGTTTCATTTCATGCTGTCCTTATATGCTGTTTGAGCAATTTTTTTTTGTGTGCAGATTCCTGCTACTTATGATATCTAGAAGTGGAATCTTACATTTAATTGCGTTATAGCTATTTCAGTGGCGGAGTTTATTGCGCAATTGATAATTTTTTTGGTTAGTGTTTATTTAGATCCACATGTCTAAAATGGATTTAGCTTTTAAAAGGAAAGATAATTTTGGAAAGAACAGTGAATTACCTTAGAGCCATGTGGGTTAATAAAAAATTTGTTTGAGTATAAACGCGTAAGAGAAATTAGACTTTAAAGGTTTTATTGCTTCTGCATCATTGTTTTACTAGCTAGCAATACGTTTCTAGGCCATCGGACTTGGGACTTGATAATTTTAAAGAATTTGAGTTGAAATGACCATGAATTGAACTTTTATTTATTTTGTTTTATTTCTACTTTTCTAGTTATCCATTAGCAACATCTTTAGTCCGAGGTATGCCGTCCACAATTTGATTATTTATGGCCCTCGTATTGCTTTCATAACTTATATATAAAAATAACAAATGCCCGTAGTTACTCTAGGTCCGTTTAATATATCATTGTGATTGTGAACACGTTCGCGTAATATGATTACGATTTTAAAAACACAATCGGAGTATGCGTTCGCGCAACTTTGGCCAAATGTTTCTTAATAATAATAAAGCGTCATTAATTGTGGACACGTACGCGTGACATGATTTTCGACGCGCCAAACAAATGAGTACACATGCACGTGACCTGTTTCAAGATTTTTTCATTTTAAAGCGGTGAAAGGTAAATGCACATAGGTTCTACAATCAGTGATTAAACAATTTGATTAAGCCAAGTAGGATCAAAGCGACCGTGCTAAGAACCACGGAACTCGGGAATGCCAAATACCTTCTCCCGAGTTAATAGAATTCCTTACCCAGATTTCTGTGATCGCAGACTGTAAAACATAGTCAACATTTTCATTGATTTGGGATTTAAAACCGGTGACTTGGAACACCATAAGTTATCCCAAGTGGCGACTCTGAATTTAATAAATGAATAATCCTATTTCGATCGTCACTTAAATTGGAAAAAATTTCCTTATATGCTTCCTTCCATGGGTGTAGTAAAAAAGGAGGTGTGACACCCTCTGCTAATGCAACATGACCCAAGAATGCAACTGAACTCAACCAGAACTCATACTTTAAAAATTTGTCATACAACTGACTATCCCTTAGAGTCTGAAGAACCACTCTAAGATGCTGCTCATGCTCTTCCCGGCTGTGGGAATAGATCAAAATATTATCAATGAATACTATCACGAATGAATCCAAGTAAGGTCTGACTCGGTTCATCAAAATCCATAAAAGCTGCTAGGGCATTTGTCAACCCAAATAACATCACCAAGAACTCGTAATGCTCGTACTTAGTGCGGAAAGCTGTCTTAAGGACATCATATGCCCTAATCCTCAACTGATGGTAGCTGGATCTCAAGTCAATCTTCGAAAATACCTTGGCACCTTTAAGCTGATCAATAAATCATCAATCATCGGCAATGGATACTTATTCTTGATCGTAACCTTGTTCAATTGCTGGTAACTAATACATATTCTCATCGATCCGTCCTTCTTCTTAACAAACAACACCGGCACACCCCAAGTAGAGACATTAGGTATAATAAAGCCTTTTTCAAGCAAGTTTTGCAACAACTCCTTTAACTCTTTCAACTCAGGCGGGGCCATACAATATGGTGGAACAGAAATGGGCTGAGTGCCCGGAGCCAAATCAATATAGAAGTCAATATCCCTATCGGGTGGCATAGTTGGAAGGTCTGAAGGAAATACTTCAGGAAACTCATGAACAACAAGCAAAAAATCAATAGAAGGAACCTCGGCAATAGAATCGCGAACATATGCCAAATAGGCCAAACACCCCTTCTCGACCTTATGCCGAGCCTTGACATAAGAGATAATACTATGGGTAGGATGACTAGGAGTCCCTCCTTACTTAAGACGAGGCAACCCCGGCAAGGCTAAGGTCACAGTCTTGGCATGATAGTTCAAGATAGCGTTGTAAGGTGATAGCAAGCCCATCCCCAATATGACATCAAAATCAACCATGTCCAAAAGTAACAAATCTTACACGAGTCTCAAGACCCCTAATCACAAATATACACGAACGATGGACTCGATCTACCATAATAGAATCACCCACTGGTGTAGACATATAAACATAAGCTCTCAAAGAATCACTAGGCATAACCAGATACGATGCAAAACTGAAACATCTCTGCTACAAACCAGAATAGTACCTGTACCTCCACATCTAATACCTCTACCTCCACCTCTAGAACCTCTACCTCCACCTCTAGAACCTCTACCTCCACCTCTAGTACCTCTACCTCCACCTCTAGTACCTCTACCTCCACCTCTAGCTGGCTGAGCGGGCTGAACGAGTCCCTCAATGTGTTAGAATAAGTGCTTAACGCTAGAGGGGGGGGGTGAATAGCGTTTTATAAAAATTCGTAGTAATAAAAAATAACTCAAAAGCGGAAATAAAAGAGTAAGGAAGAAGTGCACCAAATTTATACTGGTTGGCCACAAATGTGGTTACGTCCAGTCTCCCGAGATACAATCTCGAGGTTCAACTAATCCTGTTAAGCTTCCGGGTGCTCAACAAACCGTTACAACTTGAGAACTTGAATCACACAAGCCTCAACAACCTTGCTCGAAGATACCGCACTTCAAGACTTCAACAGAAGGAATAAAAACGTTCCTTCTAACAACAAGGGATTAAAAAAACTTCCTTTCAAGTGTATAAACACTTAACACTCACTTATACAAAGTCTCTCTTTAAAGAGTAGATATGAGTAACAAAGTACGCTCAAGAACACAACAATAAATTCAAGAGATGGCTTCTCAAAAGCAATTAAAAATAATGAAATGAATGTAATAAGTATTTGAAAGCTTGTATATGTTTCTGCTCAGATGTTGTGTATCAAATGAGAGGTTTTGCGGTGTATTTATAGCCCCAAAATCTCTTGTATCCGTTGCTAAATAATTAAGCAAGTTTTCAAAATCTGCGCACGATAATCGATTATCTCAACCGATAATCGATTAACCTTTCAAAAATATAGTCGTTGGAAAGGCAACGGATACTAAGATAATCGATTAACTCATGTTGGATAATCGATTATTTTAGCGATAATCGATTATCGAATTCAGATAATCGATTATCTCATTTGAAATTCTAGTCGTTGAGAAATAACGGACATAAGATAATCGATTATCTTCAGGCCGATAATCGATTAACCTATGTTGCGTAAAAACGTCCAGTTTAATGGAAATATTAGATAATCGATTATCTCCCCAAGATAATCGATTAACATAATAAAAAATCACTTGCAAGACCTTTTTCTTTGTTTATTTGAATACCAAAAATATAATATATGTCTTAAATATTAAAGACACTTTTAAAGACCTTTTTGGGTCAATTTAAAACATTAAAATAAATTTATTCTAAGTGTATCAAAAATTATTTATGATATGCATATGTTTATGAAAATAATTTTTTTTGAGAGAAGCCAAGACTTAAATTTAGAGTAGGGTCAAGATCACAATATAAATATGACTCAACTAAGTCTTCATTTATTTTCATTGCTTCTCTTGATCTTGTCTTGAACTTCTTGTTCTTCAATTTTGGTCCGCTATTTCATTTGCATATCACATCTACAAAACAAATATACTTTAGTATAAAATGAAGATGTATTTCAATAATAACTTACGACTATTTGGAATGTATGATATTTTCCATCTAATTTGATTTGTCATTTATCAAAACCTACAAGATGAACACATATTAGTTTTAACAATATAATAATGTGTTCCAACAATTTTCCCCTTTTTGATAATGGCAAACCGTTATGGGGATACGTATTAAAAATTAATACAAATTGATTATGCCAAATATTAGATAAGTTATAATTGAGTTCCCCCTCAATTTATGCCAAAAATAAAAAATATCATATGAAGAAGATGCATATAAAGAAAATGCAAAGAAAAATGCATATACCCTCTCTTCCCCCTTTTGATATTAACAAAAAGACAATATTATTAATGAAAAGGAAATATTACAAAAAAATAAGGATAGAAAATACATTTCAAAGATAAAAAACTAAAAATCATCGTCGAATTCATCGCTTGAGTCATTTGAAGAGTAGACTTGAGTATAAGGGTAATTGACGTGGTCAAAGTACCCGTGAAGTTCATTACTCAATCTTCGCACGTTTCTTTCCGTGCGGGACACATTTCTATCAATCCGATTCATTGAGGTTGATAGAGATGCTAGTTGCTCCGAAATGGTTTGGAGTGTAGCATCCGAGGGAGCATGAGGGCGACGACTTTGTTGAGTAGGCGGAGGAGGAGGAGCGGGATGATCTCCACTATGGAAAGATGTTTCTTGAATTTCCCAAAGTTTGGTGCGATTTTTCTTCGGACCAACATTGGTATTGATTTCCAATGCTTCAAAAATAATCATTATAAGAAGAGCATATGGAAGAGGTTTGTCATCCCTAATTGAATCATGCATGTGAGTTAGAATACGCTTGCACCAATTGATGCGCGCTCCGGAAATAATGGCATGCATAATTTTGGCGTCCTCACGACCAATTGTTGTATGATTGTATTTTCTAGGCTTGAGAATTCGAGTGATGATATAGAAGATTAAACGAAATTCTGGTAGCATATTTGTAATTATTGGTCGACGATGCTCCGGGGTCCATTCAAAGTGTCCAATTCCAATTTGTTGGAAAAGAACTTGTTCATCAAACAAGACTCCTTCGTCCCCGGTGTAGTGGACGATGTCTTGGCCCTCTCGAGGAAGGTTTGTGAGGGTTTGAATATTTTCCTCATTCAAAAGAATAGAAACGCCATTTACATTGGTAGAGAGTTCACCATTTTCATCCTTTTTCAAATTTGAATAAAATGGCCGAGGCAACATTCTTGCCGGCACGAGCTCTTTTGGTATTTCTACTTGCCATTTGAAAGAGTAGGCAAAAAACAACTTTGAAGAATTTTGAAGCTTTTGAAGAGAGTTTTATGAAGAAAATGGCTTTTTGAGTGTTTATTGAGTGGAAGACATCCCTATTTATAGAGGTGAAGAAATAAGGGTAATAAATGTGAAAAAAATTCTGATTTGATAGGGTACAAACGACTATAAAACGGTAAAAATTTTGAAAACTGGCCGTTGGTTAATCGATTATCTTGAACGATAATCGATTATCTTGAGCTGCGGAAATGCGATAATCGATTATCGGTTAAGTTAATCGATTATTTTTAAAATTCCAGAAACGGTCGGAAAAACAGAATGGAGCGATAATCGATTATCTTCCCAAGTTAATCGATTATTTTGAAAAGTAAGTAAAACATATTTTAAAAGATGATCGATTATTCTATGTGATAATCGATTATGCTAAACTCGACATTAAATATTTTGATATCAAAGCCCAAAAAAATTATTCAACAAGGTTTAAGGAAATTTCAATTTAGTTCACCCTGCCTTTAGGGCGATACCTGCAAAAGAAAATAAACGTCTCGACGCTCAAGTCAGTAATTATTCAAGAAATAAATGCAACCTAAGTGTATGCACTAGATCAACGTAGAGTCAAGTATTCCGAGTTCACTACGAATACGGAAGAACGACTCTTTATCTAAAGGTTTGGTGAAGATGTCGGCTGATTGATGTTTAGTTTCAACGAACTCAATTTCGACATCACCTTTAAGAACGTGATCTCTTATAAAATGGTGCCTAATTTCTATGTGTTTCGTTCTTGAATGAAGAATAGGATTCTTCGTCAAGCTTATGGCGCTAGTATTGTCGCATCGAAGAGGGACGTGATCAACACTAAGACCATAATCTGAGAGTTGTTGTTTCATCCAAAGGATTTGTGCACAACAGCTCCCCGCGGCTATATATTCAGCCTCGGTTGTGGATAACGCAATACTAACTTGTTTCTTGCTAAACCAAGAAACTAAGGAGCTACCGAGTAAATGGCAAGTGCCACTAGTGCTCTTGCGGTCCAATCTGCAACTCGCAAAATCGGAATCGGAATAGCCAATAAGTTGGCATGAAGACCCTTTGGGATACCAAAGTCCCACATTCATAGTTCCAACAAGGTACTTCATTATCCATTTTACCGCAGTAAGGTGTGACTCCTTCGGACATTATTGATATCGAGCGCATAAACAAATGCTAAACATGATGTCCGGTCTACTTGCATTTAAATAAAGAAGAGACCCGATCATACCTCGGTACTTCTTAGTGTCGACTTCCTTACCTTTTTCATCTTTGTCAAGATGGTCGGATGTGCTCATTGGAGTGGCTATTGCTTTGGCGTTGCTCATTTCAAACCGATTAAGCAACTCCTTGCAATACTTAGATTGACAAATGAAAGTTCCTTCTTTCATTTGTTTCACTTGCAACCCCAAAAAGAAATTAAGTTCACCCATCATTGACATCTCAAATTCGCTAGTCATTAAATTTGAGAATTCCTCGCATAAAGATTCGTTAGTAGAACCAAAAATAATATCATCAACATAAATTTGAACTAATAGAATGTCATAGTCTTTATTCTTTATAAAAAGTGTAGTATCGACTTTCCCCCTAGTGAATTCATTTTCCAAAAGGAATTTGCATAAGCGTTCATACCAAGCTCGCGGAGCTTGTTTAAGACCATAAAGAGCTTTCTTAAGCTTGAAGACATGATCCGGAGATTTAAAGTCTTCGAACCCCGGGGGTTGTTCAACATACACTTCCTCTTGAATAAATCCATTGAGGAAGGCACTCTTGACATCCATTTGATATAGTTTAAAATTCATTGATGAAGAAAATGCAATTAGTAAACGAATAGCTTCTAAACGTGCTACGGGTGCATATGTTTCTTCATAATCAATGCCTTCTTCTTGATTATAACCCTTAGCAACTAACCTAGCTTTGTTTCTAGTGATAATTCCATTTTCATCTAATTTATTCCGAAAAACCCATTTCGTACCAATTATGGTATGATTATCGGGTCTTGGCACCAATTCCCAAATGTCATTACGTTTAAATTGGTTAAGCTCCTCTTGCATTGCCAAGGTCCAATATTCATCCCCAATTGCCTCGGAAATGGTAGTAGGTTCAATTTGAGAAACAAAAGCCATATGACCTACCGTGTCTTTAAGAAGGTTTCGTGTACTTACCCGTTTCTCGATGTTGCCAATTACCTTGTCGAGAGGATGGTCTTTAGACGTCCTCCAAGCCTTAGGCATCATCGATTCTTCCTCTTGTGGTGGTTCTTCTTCCGATGATTGTTCCACAATTTCATCTTGAACTTCCTTTGGATTCTCCTTTTGCACTTTGTCTTGAAGATTCATTTTGTTTAGAGAATCTGCAAGATAATCACAAAAATCCTTTCTCGCCAAGCGAGCATCATTTTCAAAAATACAATATGAGGGGACTCCTCGACAGTTGCAGTGCGATTATTGAATACTCTGTATGCTTTGCTACGTGATGAGTAACCAAGAAAAATTCCTTCATCAGATTTCGCATCAAACTTTCCCAAGTTATCTTTTCCGTTGTTATGGATGAAACATTTACAACCAAAGACTCTAAGATGGGAAATATTTGGTTTTCTTCCCTTGTAGAGTTCATAGGGAGTTTTCATGAGTATTGGCCTAATGACAGCTCTGTTTAAGACATAGCATGCGGTACTCACGGCATCCGCCCAAAATTTCTTGGAAATCTTGGCCTCATCGAGCATGGTTCTAGCCATCTCTTCGAGACATCGATTTTTACGTTCTACCACTCCATTTTGTTGTGGTGTACGTGGAGCCAAAAAGGTATGTGCAATACCGAGTTCGTCACAAAAATCCGCAAAGAGATTATGATCGAACTCTCCCCCATGATCACTTCTTATGGAAGTGACGATTGTGTTCTTTTCATTTTGAACACGTTTAAGAAAACTTTAAAAAGCTTGAAATGCATCACTTTTATGAGCAAGAAATAACGTCCATGTGAATCTAGAGTAGTCATCAACAATTACAAAAGCATAAAGATTTCCACCAAAACTTTCAATTCGAGATGGTCCAAAAAGATCCATGTGAAGAAGTTGTAAAGGTTTAGTAGTTGAAACAATATTTTTAGATTTAAAAGATGCTTTTATTTGTTTCCCTTTTTGGCATGAATCACAAATAGAATCTTTTTCAAATTTTAGTTTTGGAAGACCGATTACTAAATCTTGAGAAACTAATTTGTTTAAAAGATTCATGTTTACATGAGCTACTCTACGATGCCATAACCACATGTCGTCTTATTTACTCATAAGACAATTCACAAAACTTGATGAAGAATTTTCAAGATCAACCATATAAATATTATCAATTCTAATACCGCGAAGAATAACTTTAAAATCACTACGACGAATAACTAAGCATTCTTCGGAATCAAACAAAACAAGATTTCCCTTGTCACATAATTGACTTATGCTCAAGAGATTATGTTTAAGACCTTTAACTAGCAAAATATGCTTAATGGAGGAGGATTCGTCCTTACTGACCGAGCCAATGCCGATAATCTTTCCTTTGTTATTGTCTCCAAAAATAACATTTCCTCCTTCCGTGGGTTTTAGTTGAAGGAATTTTGATGCATCCCCGGTCATATGTTTGGAGCATCCACTATCAAGGTACCAAAGTACACTTGATCCTTTCAAACATACCTACAAAACAAATTAATGAGTTTTTGGTACCCAAGCCATTTTGGGTCCTTGTGTGTTAGGTGCAACATGGTGGTGTGATTGGCTAGTGTTGAAATGCCTATGTCTAGTGAAACATACGGGAGCAATATGTCCAACTTTATTACAATAGTGACAAATGACATTCGGATTGTGCATTCTTCTATGATGATAATAATTTGGGGGTCTAAATTCATTCACCCTATTTTTAGGAATATAGTTTTGATGCAATTTTCGAAATTCTTGTCTAGGTGGTCTATACATACTAACATTTCTTCTAGCATTTGTTCTAGGATGAGGAACAACTCTATAATTATTATTTCTAGGTTGAGAGTTGACATTTATTTTATTTTGCCTAAGTAGAGTCTTAGGTGGTTTAGGAATGGACTCAACTTTTTTTTTGGCTCATTTTTAAAACCTATACCGTGCTTAGTGGATTTCAAATTTACAAGCACATCATTGAGATTTTTGTGTGAAGAATTGAATTTGTGCAAAGTGCTTTTAAGACTTTCTACTTCTTCCTTTAGAGATTTGCAAGAAGTACAACCCTTATTTGAACTTTCGGGTTTATCGGCGCTTCTTTTACCGTAAAACTTGTTTTTCTCTTTTAATTTTTCATTTTCAAGAGTTAGTTTTTCAAAATCCTTTTCTTTAGAAGAAATTTGTTTTCTTAAATCTTTTATAGATTTTGAAGCGCTAATAAACTCAATATACAATTCATCAAAGGCATCTTGCATTTCTTCTAAAGTGAAATTATTTTTGGAAGAAGTACATACCTCGTTTTGGGATTCTTCATGTGCCATTAGACACAAGTTTGCGGTCTCATCTTCTTCTCCGTCGCTTGACTCGTCTCCGGAGTCGCCTCCCCAAGAGATGTATGCCCTTTGCTTCTTTTCGGGTTTCTTCTCCTTTTTGATATTTGGGCAATTTGGTTTGATATGCCTAAGTTCTCCACATCCGTAGCATTTTAGCGGTCCTCCTTGCCGCTTCCCCTTTCGTCCATACTCCTTTCGCATGAACTTGTGAAACTTCTTAATAACGAGTCCGAACTCGTTATCTTCGTCACTTGAGTCCTCATCATTTTGAGGTTGAGTCGTGCTTGCTTTTAGGGCAATTCTCCTTTTCCTTTGATCATCCAAAGGAGGGTTAAGAATAGTAGATTCATAAGTTTTAAGGTTACCTCTAAGCCCGCCGATTGTGACATTTGTAACGCCGATTGACTCTTGAATAGCGTTGGCTTTGGAGCGCCATTCTGGATTGAGACTTCGAAGAATTTTACGGACAAGCTCCCTATCCGTGAAGGTTTTCTTGAGAGCATGGAGATCATTAACGATTTTTGAAAATCGTTCGAACATGTCATCTATCTTCTCGCTTTCCTTCATGTGAAACAGTTCATATTCGTGAGTTAGAAAATCAATTTTTGCTTCTCTTACCTGGTCAGGGCCTTCATAGGTGATTTCTAATTTATCCCACATTTGCTTCGCCGTGGTGCAACATGAGATTTTTCTATAGTCATCAGGATTTACGGCACAGCACAGTACATCATGTTTATGGCTTTAGCGTTGTTCTCCACTTTTCTGATATCGTCCGCATCGTATTCATCTTCGGACTTGGGAACCATTTCATCTTCAACCTTTTTGGTTGGTATTTGCTCTCCATTCTTGATAATTTTCCATAGTAGAAAGTTATTTGATTGGATGAATATTCTCATCCTCTCCTTCCAATAAGTATAGTTTGTGCCATCGAATAGTGGTGGCCTTGTGGTGCATTGACCTTCACCTAGTCCCGCATAAGCACTACGAGTAGAAGCCATGGAAAGTTTCTCTCAAACGGTTAACTATTACAGAGAGTTAGGCTCTGATACCAATTGTTAGAATAAGTGCTTAACGTTAGGGGGGGGGGTGAATAGCGTTTTATAAAAATTCGCAGTAATAAAAAATAACTCAAAAGCGGAAATAAAAGAGTAAGGAAGAAGTGCACCAAATTTATACTGGTTGGCCACAAATGTGGTTACGTCCAGTCTCCCGAGATACAATCTCGAGGTTCAACTAATCCTATTAAGCTTCCGGGTGCTCAACAAACCGTTACAACTTGAGAACTTGAATCACACAAGCCTCAACAACCTTGCTCGAAGATACCGCACTTCAAGACTTCAACAGAAGGAATAAAAACGTTCCTTCTAACAACAAGGGATTAAAAAAACTTCCCTTCAAGTGTATAAACACTTAACACTCACTTATACAAAGGCTCTCTTTAAAGAGTAGATATGAGTAACAAAGTACGCTCAAGAACACAACAATAAATTCAAGAGATGGCTTCTCAAAAGCAATTAAAAATAATGAAATGAATGTAATAAGTATATGGAAGCTTGTATATGTTTTTGCTCAGATGTTGTGTATCAAATGAGAGGTTTTGGGGTGTATTTATAGCCCCAAAATCTCTTGTATCCGTTGCTAAATAATTAAGCAAGTTTTCAAAATCTGCGCACGATAATCGATTATCTCAACCGATAATCGATTAACCTTCCAAAAATATAGTCGTTGGAAAGGCAACGGATACTAAGATAATCGATTAACTCATGTTGTATAATCGATTATTTTAGCGATAATCGATTATCGGATTCAGATAATCGATTATCTCATTTGAAATTCTAGTCGTTGAGAAATAACGGACATAAGATAATCGATTATCTTCAGGCCGATAATCGATTAACCTATGTTGCGTAAAAACGTCCAGTTTAATGGAAATATTAGATAATCGATTATCTCCCCAAGATAATCGATTAACATAATAAAAAATCACTTGCAAGACGTTTTTCTTTGTTTATTTGAATACCAAAAATATAATATATGTCTTAAATATTAAAGACACTTTTAAAACCTTTTTGGTTCAATTTAAAACATTAAAATCAATTTATTCTAAGTGTATCAAAAATTATTTATGATATGCATATGTTTATGAAAATAATTTTTTTTGAGAGAAGCCAAGACTTAAATTTAGAGTAGGATCAAGATCACAATATAAATATGACTCAACTAAGTCTTTATTTATTTTCATTGCTTCTCTTGATCTTGTCTTGAACTTCTTGTTCTTCAATTTTGGTCCGCTATTTCATTTGCATATCACATCTACAAAACAAATATACTTTAGTATAAAATGAAGATGTATTTCAATAATAACTTACGACTATTTGGCATGTATGATATTTTCCATCTAATTCGGTTTGTCATTTATCAAAACCTACAAAAATGAACACATATTAGTTTTAACAGTATAATAATGTGCTCCAACACAATGAACCTCCTCACTCTCTCTCTGTCTCTTAGTGGAAAGTATTTGAAGAGCATGACAGATCAAATCAATAAACTTGGTCTCGTACTAAATAACAGTCATAGAACTATGTTGGAGACGCTCAAACTGCATTGGATAGATCTCTCTCTGAGTGACAGGAAGAAACTTCTCTAGTAATAGCTGAAGAAACCGATCCCAAGTCAAAACTAGTGACCCAACTGGTCTAGCCAAATAATAATCTCTCCAACAAGTCTTGGCAGATCCAGACAAGCGAAAAGTAGTAAATTCAACCCCACCCCACTATCCCCATTTCCTGAGAACCCCGTGATAACTTTTTAAATAATCCTGGGGATCCTCAGAAGAAGTACCGCTGAAAGTGGTAGTAAAGAGCTTGGTAAAACTTATCCAACCTCCTCAAAGCCTCCGAAGATGTAATTAATCTATCACCGATATGTGCTACTACTCGGCTAAAGAAACGATATGCGACCTCGTCATTAGCGAAAGGACAAGAGTAGAGGTTTCAATTTAGCATTGAGAGAACAAAATCAGACGACACAGATGAATAGAAGTGAAACTTTTCCTAACCTTGTAAAATCTGGGGGATAGATATAGATTTCTCCATACCGATCCCTTAGACTCTAAGCTTGTCTGTGAGTTGTGAGACCTATGTAACCTAGAGCTCTGATACCAACTTGTCACGACCCGAATTTTTCACCCTCGAGAGTCGTGATAGCACCTACTAGTGAAAGCTAGGCAAGCCAACCAACTGAACTATCTACCTTGTTTCTATTTTTAATCCGATAATAGTTAAGAGCCAACAATTAGATAACAACAAAATTGAATAAGCAGAAGGCTACATTGTAAAATATTAATAATACTACGAATACCAATCCATAACAAATCTAGCCAAGACTAGTGTCACAACTTCACAGACTGTCTAGGAGTACTACAAATAAAGGTCTGAAAGAAATAAATACAATACTATCTATGGAAATACATGAAAGAAATATGAATAGTAGATAGAAGGAGATGTCAAGGCCTGCGGACGCCTGCAGGAGTACCTCGGGTCGCCTAATGAATAAGAGATGGAAATCTTACCGCGGTCCGAAGTCTACAGCATGGGGATCTGGTTAAAAGAATGCAAAGTGTAGAATCACCACAATCGACCCTATGTGCTAGTAAGTGTCTAGCCTAAGCTTGGTGAAGTGGTGACGAGGCTTATCACAAGACTACCAATTAAACTTATGCAGTTAAAGCATATATATAGCAAGTAAAAATAAAGGAAACTAGCAGTTAAAGAGGGGAAGGGAACATGCTGTGGGGGAATATCATTTACCAACAGTAACTCAAGAGAAAAACATAAAGAACAATTTAAAATTTGCAGTAGAAATAATAAGGAAATAGTAACACATCAATATCCACTTTTATCCTTTATTGTTGCAGCGCGCAATCCGATCCAAGTCATAAAACACTTTTGCGGCGTGCAACCCGGTCCATGTCATATATCATTGTTGCGGCGTGCAACCCTATCCCATCATAATATTGTTGCGGTGTGCAACCCAATCCAAATATAATATTGTTGCAGCGTGCATGCCGATTCAAATATAATATTATTGCAGCGTGCAACCCGATCCAAATATAATATTGTTGTGACGTGAAACCTGACCCAAATATAATATTGTTGCAGCGTGCAGCTCGATCCAAATATAATATTATTGCGGCATGCAACCCGATCCCAATATACAATTCAACACCAATCACAAAGAAGTCCCTACAAGGGAATCAATAACATTATAATAAAATCAAGTAACAACAAAAAATTAGTAAATAAATGTAAAAGGACAACATAACTCAATTATCAGCAAGATTCAGGAAAATTAAGGACAAGTGCACGACATCACCCTCTGTGCTCTAACACTCTCTTACCAAAACAATAATCACAAGAAATAAGGACAAGGAAATAAATGAAATCACAATAAGATGGCAGCAAGGGAATAATAGTACAACAATCAAATCACGGCGAGGGAACATATCAAAAGTCCCATTCTCTTTTCCGTTTCACATTTACTTCACAATTTGAGTCAATGCACTATAAGGTTCAATTCAGTTATACTTCCAAAATTCATTTTGCAATTTGGCCAACACTCTTTATTATTCAAATACCAATATTACTTCCACAAGCCTCGCTCAACAATATAAATCATTACAAAAGGCATTAACAATACAAGCGGACTCACATTAATCATAGTATAAGACTTACGGGCATGCTTGACACCAATGCATAGATACTCGTCACCATGCCTATACGTCGTACTTAACAAATAACACGTATAAAATATGACACAACTCCTAATCCCTCAAGCTAAGGTTAGACCAAATACTTACCTCGATACCACGAACACAATTCAAGCCTCAACTATCGCTTTACCTCTTGATTTCACCACCAACTCGCTCGTATCTCCCTCGGGACTCCAAACCAAGTGTGCATACTAACTCAAAAACATCCTATGGACCTACTCATGTGATCACATCATCAAAATAACGTATAAAACCATGAATTAAACCTCAAAACTTATTATTTTCATCAAGAACATTTAAAGTTCATAACTGTTCAACTGAAAGTCCAACTCACGTCAAATAGACTCCATTTTTCACCAAATTTCACAGTTATCATTCAAATACTATAACAAGTTTGTACCGGGTGCCGCAACTTAAATATGCGCCTAATACCAATGGTTTCCAATATTAATTGTTTTCTCTTCATTTCTTAGATAATTCAGCAAAACATTTTCTTTCGAAAATTGATTTCTGAGGCTTGGGACCTTGAAATTTATTTCTGAACATAAGACCAAGTCCCATATTCTACTGCGGACCCCTCGGATTGTCGAAACACGAATCTGGGTCTGTTTTCTCAAAATGTTGACCAAAGTCAACCAAAACTAAAATTTTAACTCTAGACATTTTCTATTTCTCATCTTTCACATAGAAGGCTTTCCGTATATAGGTACGTACCACGCACTCAAATCAAGATGAGGTAAAAGGGAGGATTTTTAGGCCCCAGAATACTGAATTTATTTCTAAAATAAGTGATGACCTTTTGGGTCATCACATGTGTGTAGTAGATTGGCCCTTATTCTATATGGACATCTGTAGGAGGTTTGGTTATATCAGACCTCTAGATATCATTGATGATTATCAATTTCAAAAAGTTGAGGCAGTAAAGGAGCATAGAGGCATATCAAGTGAAATTTGAGGAGTTAATAATCCACATGATGATGATCAACCCTCACCTGAATGAGTTGCATTTTGCAGCTAGTTTTATGAGTGAATTGAGACCTGAAATAAAACATCTGGTTAGGATCTATAGCCCTAAAACTCTTTTGGATACTTATGAAGTAGCTAAGATATAGGAGGATGCCCTAAAGGCCCTGCAGAAGCACTTATATCGACCATCTCAAACTACTACCAGAAACTATCCACTCACCACTCCACGAGTCACACCCTCAGAACCCTCTTCCCTTCACTTATAATGAACCACTAAGACTCATCTATCCCACCAGAAACACTCCTTCAACACCAATCCATCCAAAGAATCAAACAGGCCCTTCTAGTACTGCAGGCACCAACCAACCAAAGAACTTGGCTTATGACCAGATGAGAGAAAGGAACATATGCTTCAGGTATCATGAGAGGTATTTCCCTAGCCATCAATGTAACCAAAGGCCTTGAATCTAATGATTGGAGCTAGTAGAGTGGAACAGGAGGAAGTGTATCATGATGCAAGCGAAGTAACTGAACCTTTGGGAGAGACTATGGTTGTGGTAGAAGAGGAGCATGAAGAACTATTTATAAATGTAGCTTTGGGTATGAATACTTCATATCCTACTATAATGATACAAGGAAGGGTGAAGAAGTTATCTGTATTGATCTTAGTGGATACTGGATCCACTCACAGCTTCATTAGCCTAAGAGTTGCTAAAAGAATGGTGGGAATGATATACCCTACTGCACATCCCATGAGAGTAGTTGTGGAAAATGGCAAACAAATATTTGGTGAAGAATAGTGTCCCAAGTTCAAGTGGAGTATACATGGAGAATAATTTCAATTTCCCATGAGGGTATTACACCTTGGTTGCTATGACATGGCACTAAGGATGAATTGGTTAGATCAGTTCACTCCTGTTATCCTCAAAACAAGGCTTCTCAGTGTGACCTTCCAAAAAGGGGGTAGACTGATGAGTGGTGATTTTACCACTCAATATAGTCTCTTTTTCTTAGTGTTTATGTCCTTTAACTATAATATGAGGTCACTTATGGTATGTATTGTTAGATTTTCAGGTAAGTGATGCTACGAAGTGATTTGAATTAAATTGAAGAGGAATTGAGAAAAAAAGGGTGAAAATAATGCAAAATCCTCCAGTGATTCCGCATCTGCGGAAAAATGGTCGCAGAAGCAACCTCACTTATGCGTGAGAAGAGCCGCTTCTGCGGTGGAGTCTGGGCTTGGAAGAAATCGCATTTTAGTTTTTACTTCTATGGTAGCGCATCTGCACTTATGTAGTCCTCATCTGCAGTTGCAAGCATGATGTAAACTCCGCACCTGCAATGATTTTTCCGCAGGTGCGGTTGTCAGGCATCAGAACTGGAAAATTTGGCATTTAATATTTTTAATCCCAAAACCATTTTTATACACGACCAAGCGGATCTTTGGCATATCTTTGGCTTAATTTTTTAGTTCCATAGACTAGAGAAGAACAAGTTTGAAGCTAGGGTTTTGTACATACACTTTGGTCTTGAAGATTTGAAGCTTGTGGTTAAGATTTTCTTACTTATTTCTTCATTTCCTTGCTTTGTATTGTATATCTGAGTGTATAGTATTTTAATCAACACTTGAATCTTATTTATGGAAATATTCATGTTTAAAGTGTGGATTAAATACCTTGTTGTACTTATCAATTGAATAATTTTTGTGCTTTTATGAAGTGAGTTATTGTTTCTTTAATTATTATTGTTATTTAATGTTTACAAAGGGATTAGCTAACCTTAGGACTCTCCCATTAACTCCGAATTAATTTTGGAAAAGATAATTTGGGGGTTGGAAAAGATTAATTAACAAGAACTTGAGGCGTTAATCCTCATTTTATAGATTCTACCTAGGGATAGGATATAACTACTTGTAGTCATTCCGGGTGTTCTTAATATCTTAATTGTTTTAGGGATAATTCAATTAGGAAGTCTTGTTAGTCTTCGGAAGAAGCTAATTAGAAATTATTATCCGTGGCTAATTAACATAAACTCGCGCATATTTGTAAAATCATGAAATATATTGGATCGTTGCTTAAGTGTAATTCCCGGTGAATTCATACTTGTAGCCATTGATAATTTTACTTGCTTTCTAGGTAAGTTTACATTTCCGCATTTAGATATAAACATTTTCAAAACCAAATTCTTAGTGTTTGGCATTGGACGATAAGCGATAATTTTCTTACATTCCTAATCGCCTACACATTGTTCTCCGTGGGATTCGATCTCGACTCATAGTTGGGTAAATTATATTGCATGTGACTGTGTTACACTATTTATTAATGTGTAATTTGAGCGTATCAAAATTGGCGCCATTGCCGAGGAATAATTTGGCGTAATTTAGGTTGTTCGAGAAATAAGCGTAAGTGCTTTGGTCCAAACTTATGAATATTTGTGTAATTATTTTTCTTACCTTTGTCTATTTTTATTGTTTGTTTCTTGTTTATTTTCTTAGTTTTGAAAAATGAAATCATATAATAAAAATTGGTAGGATGGTAGTTGTTCATACTTTGATGACCCTTGTCCTTATTGTGGAGGACCACACTCATGGCAAAATTATTTAAATTCTCCTGGAGGTGGATTGTGCGCACAATCTCAAACCCATGAGTGGAGTATTTGTGATAAGCATGGTTTTCAAAATGGTCATTGGGATGGTTGTGCTTATTGGTCCTTTCCTTTCCCAAACCCTCGCTATGATGATTCTATTATTTTTGAAGAAATGATAGGGCAATGGAAATGGAAGAAGTTGAGCATGGTCGAAATGGAAAGTTCAAGCTCATGTTGGACTGCTACTTGAAGGATGAAACAAAGAACAAAGTGCCTTGGAGGAGCTTTTGAAAAATAGTCTCCAAAATGATTTGGCACTGGAAAGGTTGCATTCACAAATAGGAGATATGCTTAAAGCTTTAGAGGTCCAAAAAGCTTTGGAAGTTAATGAGAGCCAAGAATTTTTCTTAGATGTGTAAGATGAAAATCCCTCCTTGGCACTTGATATGCAAAACCAAAAAGAACTCCCAAATGCTCAAAATGAGAAAATGATACTCATGTTGGAGACCATTCTTGAAAATGAGGAGAAACACAACTTTGCACTCGAGAACTTGAAATAAGGCTTGGCTCACAATGATGAACATATCCGCATTTTGGAGGATCAAATGCAAATATTGGTTGAGGCCCACTATGCCCACCAACTTGAGAGTGTGGAAGAAAGCCAAGAAGAGTCCAATTCCAAGGAGGAAAGTGAGCTTTACTTTGAGGATTCAAGAACTGAACATCCGCCAACCGACTTCACAAGTGTTATTGATGCCAAGAAAATATGGAATTAGAGTCAATCGGGGTAAATGCAAATTTTGTTGAGATTGACTCTAGTCCGAGGGAAGAAGAGGATGTCAAAATCCGAGAAAAATTGCAAAGTGAAGGTTTGAATTCACATTTCAAGCATTTTTCAACATTGGAATTGTGTGGTGATATGGAAATTGAACTACACGAGTCAATGGGATATTGCGGGGAGGAAAGACAACAATCATATATTTTACACTTTGAGAAAACAAGAAAACAAAATGAAATTCCTTACATGAAAGTAAAGAAGTACAAAATGAAGAATTTAAGGCTTGGCTTGATCATCAATCAACAACCCCCCATCGCTCGTGGTCACAAGCTTGATTCCAAGCTAGGTGCCCAGTTCATATCATCCAAATGGCTAGAAAAGTGGTAAAGTTGACTTGCGTCGTGCCACGACGTTAAATGCGGCGCTTGGTGGGAGGCAACCCATCGTTTTCAAAATTTTTTTATTGTTTTTAAAATTTTCTTTTTTATAATAGCTTAGAATATTATTTGTAATTAATCTGCCAAGTTTAGATTTTTTGGAGTTGATTTGAGCATGTCGGAGTGTTTCGGACGGCCCAAACCAGTAGCTGCAAAAATCCGTGCAACAATTTTCTGGTGTAACCGCATATGCGAATTTTTACCACAGACGTCCCGTAGAAGCATTAAACAAACCGCAGAAGCGTTAATTATCGCAAAAGCGGCCAGCTGACCCCATAAGCAGCCCTGCAGATGCGGAAGTCGAGCAGGTTTTAATAACTAGATACCTCATTTCATTAGGTATTCTCTGCACACTGTTCCTCCCAGCCCTAAACTCTCCCATATCTAACATAGTCCAAAAAATCCCTTGCTTGTGAAAAATCTACTGCACTCGACTGAGGTAATGTCCTATGAAACATCATCTACTTCTCTTCTCTTTTCTCTCTTCTTCTTCAATGCAACAACCACAATTTATTTTTATTTTATTTTATTTTATTTGATATTTCTATTTTCGGGGTAGTTGTTGTTAGTCGTAGGGTGAGGAAAATTGGTTGAGTGTGAATTTGTGTGTGCTCTATATTATGAACAAACTTGTGGGAATTCTGAGTACCTAGTATGTGTGAAGAAGAGGCCATACTAAATTGCTTGCAAGATGTTCGACACAATGCTTACAAGAAAATTTCTTGCTAAGTACCACAAATCATGCCCAATAGAATCAATTTTTTTGGTGGCGCAGTAATTTAGAAGTTTTGATTATAAATAAGGTGCCAAAATTGGGTGTAAGAATCAAAATTGAAAAAAAGATTTGGGCAGTTGAAGAACTTGACGAAAACCACAGATGCGGTCAAATTATCGCAGATGCGGTATCACACCTGCAATTATTTTCTGCAAATGCGATTTTAAGAAACTCTGGCAAAACCGCAGATGCTGTCAAATTTTCAAAGAAGCTAAAGCGCTTCTGCATCCACTATTCCGCAGATGCGAAAACTGGGCAGGAATGCCAATTCTAGTAGCTTTGCAACAGTGCCTTCCTGGGCCCGTTCAACCTGATTCCTTGGCCTAATTGCAATATTGTGAATTGTTTAGCATGATTCTATTACCTGATAGACTTTATTTTAATTTTATGAAGGTGATTTGAGCTAGAATAGACCCACACATGAGCGGACAACAACGAAATTGAGGAGGAGATTGATGAACCGCATAATGAATCACGCTTCATGTCAACTGACTGCCATCGTAGGTATTTTGATAACCTTGTCAACAAAAGGATAGTTTTGGAAAAGGGGACCAACGAAGAAAAATTGGTCGAGAAACTACCAGATTTCTATGCCCGTCTCCATACATCCGGATGGTCCTACTTCGTTCCTACTCCATGAAAAGCTAATGAAGGATGGGTGCGCGAGTTCTATGCCAACCTTAAACACATAGACTTAGCCAACCCGCAACTCATTATCAGAGGGAAATTGGTAAGATTTGGGATAGAACAGATAAATGACACTCTTGGGATTCCCAACTATCCAATGGAGCCGGTGCAAGAGAAAGATCAATGTGACAAGGAGGAGTGGCCAAGCAAGAGATCCAAATGGGGAAACTGGAGAAAAGGTTTGAGATCAATTGAATTCACTGCTGAAGCAAAAATGTGACTATACATCTTTTGCAACAAAGTGTCTTTATGTGGGAATGTCTCAAATGTCTCCTACACCAGGCTTTGACTATTGCATGCCTCCTCGACAACATTCCTATGAATGTCCAGTACTATATCACGTAGGAGATGAGAGAGTATTTGCGGGACATGGATGCAGGGATGGTGTTTCGTTCACTGATCACACATCTATGCATGAGAGCAGAGGTCGAGGTGCGCAGCACCGATCGATGGCTACCAGCTAACAAACCTTTTCATCTATTGAGACTGAAAGGAGAGGATAGTGTGGTCAAGAGTAAGAAGAGGAAAGTCACCACCACGGTTGCTGGTTTAAGGCTCCAGTATTCGCTTTACAAGATTTATCTAAGCCCTTCAATGTAGAAGTTGATGCTAGTGGTTTAGGTATTGGAGCCATTCTTATGCAAGAGCATCACCCAATAGCCTATCTGAGTCAAGCCCTTAGCCCTAAACACTAAGGATTATCAACTTATGAGAAGTAATTGCTGGCCTTGCTACTAGCAGTAGACAAATGGAGACACTACTTGCAATAGAACTTCTTTACAGTCAAGACTGACCATTTTAGTCTCACATTAATCCAAGATTAAATGATCTTTATTATGCTGCAACACAAGGGGTTAACTAAGTTACATGAGCTAAACTTTGATATCCAATATAGGAAGGGAAATGAGAACTCAGCTGTTGATGCCTTGTTTAAGAATATGGGAACAATGTAATGTTATCACTAGCATTAAGCCAACTTGAGATCAAGAAGTGTTAGAGATTTATCAGGGAGATGATGAAGTGCATCAGCTCATTTTTGAACTCACACAAAATTCTAGTGGAAGTACAACCAACCAAGTGGTAAATGGATTGTTAAGGCATCTGGGCAAGTTAGAGATAGGAAGCTAGTATAACATAAGGCAGCATTTAATTAAGACAATGCACTCATCAGCTCTAGGTAAACATTCTGGATTACTAGCAACTTACAAAAGGCTGAGGCCACTATTCTATTTGCCATCTATGCAATCGGATGGGACTACGCGGCCATTCATATTAAGAACTAACACCTCAACCCCCCATTAACTGCTTTTCCTAAATTTATTTCTGCTATTTTGGTTTTTCGGGACCTTCGGTGTTGAGTTTCGGAGAGTTTTGGGACACTTAATCCCTAAATGAGAGCTTAAGTGTTCAAAAGTGGTCCGTAATCGGAACAGTGAGAAGACGACCTAGGAATGGAAATTTGATGGTTCCAATAGCTCCGTTAGGTGATTTTGGGTTTAGGAGTGTGTTCGGAATGAATTTTAGAAGTTTGTAGCTCATTTAGGCTTGAAATACCGAAGTTTGAATTATTGAAATTTCATGTCTGATACGAGTTTTTGATTCGAGCTTCGGATTAGAATTACGAAGGTTGCAGTAGCTCTGCTATGTCATTTGGGACGCATATGCAGAATTTTAGGACATTCGGACATGGTTTAGTTAGGTTTTTGATCGAAAGCGTGTTTTGATGAAATTTGAAGTTCTTAGGCTCAAATCCTTGATTAATTCGAGTTTCCAGCATTGTTTTAGGTGGTTTAAGGATTCATACAAGTTTGAATGAAGTATGAGGTGTTGTTGGTACTTTTGGTTGTGGTCTCGGCCTCAAGATGATTTCGGATGGTTGACGGGAAGATCAGAGAAGTGTAGTAGCAGCTGAATCATTGCCGCTTCTGGTATTTTTGCATCTGCGGCTCAGGTTCCACAGATGAAGTTCCATAGAAGAGGCTAAAAGGCCGCAAAAGCAGTTTGTGCCCGTTCCTTCAGAGACGGCAGAAGCAGAAGCGGAACCTCAGAAGCAGCTTTTGGTCCGCAGAAGCGGAACCTCCGAAGCAACTTTTGGTCCGCAGAAGCAGAAGTTAGATCTTTAGTGGAGGTTGCAGAAGCGGCTAACGTTCCATATATGCGGGGCCGCAGAAGCGGTCCTTTGACCGCAAAATCGGAAACCACTGTGCAGATATACTAAATTCGAGGGCTTAGCTTCAAAAGTTGGAAAAATAAATTTAGAGCTCGTAAGAGGCGATTCTGAGTGGGTTTTGAAGAACAAATCATTGGGTAATGTTTTCTTAATCCTTTTTAGTTATATTAAATCAATATATAGTTAAGTCCATCTTTTAAATTCGAATTTGAGGATCAAAATTTGAGAAAATTGGATGAAAACTTCTTAGGCCGAAATTCTAAGTTTTGAGCAGGTTTTTGGTATCCAATTTAGGAAATTTATATATGGTTAGACTCGTGAGAGTACGAGGGTTCTGGAAATGTAAAATTTATCCGGTATCCTGGGAGATCCTCGTTTTTGGTATCAATATTGAGCTGTTTCACTCTGTGTTGTACTATTTCTTTAGATGTTAATTGTTTCCTTATATAACCTATCTTACTTCACAGTTGTTTTCCTTTATTTCTACTTATTTCATACCGTTGTCAGTCTTATCATTATATGTTATCCCAGTAGGGCCCTGACCTTCCTGTCACTACCCAACCGAGGTTAGTATTGGCACTTACTGAGTACCGGTGTGGTGTACTCATGCCTCTTTTGTGCATGTTTTTCATGTGCAGACCTAGGTACTTCATCTCAGACGCACTATCCTTGAGGCCAGGAGAGCTACAAAGACTATGAGGTACTTTTGCAGTGTTCGCAGACCTAGGAGTCTCCTTCTTTACTCTATCTGTAGTACTTAGACTTCTTCCGTACTTTTGCTTTTAATATTCTGGAGTTAGAGCCATGTATTACTTTTCTTTAGCTTATGTTCCCGTGAGTTTCTGGGTTTTGGGGGTGTTGCAGTAGACTTCTACATTTATTACTGAGTTGTATATGCCAAGTGGCACTTATATACAGTTGTTCTCATAGTTGTTCAGTTATAGTTACCTATTTTCCGCAAGTATATTTATTTTTCCGCATTGTTAGGCTTATCTAGTTAGAGGAAGTAGGTGCCATCATGACATGTTCACAGAGGGCGAACTAGGGTCGTGACAAGTTGGTATCAGAGCTCTAGGTTTATTAGAGTCTCGCTGATCCGTCTGGAGACGTCTGTACTTATCTACGAGAGGCTATGTAACTGTTAGGAAATTTCCACTTTATTTGATTTCCTTGTCGTGCGATATTTTCACATCCCAAAATTCTTAACTTATGTCTTCTATTCTCTCACATATAGTGAGAATACTCACTACTCGGGATGATCAGGCACTCGCGCCCCCTATTGCAACAGTCAGAGGCCGTGGCCAGGGTAGAGGTCGAGGACACGTACGTGGTGCAGTCGGAGCACCTGCGCGAGATGCCGCTGAGGCACCAACAGCAAATCCAGCCGGAGTCCAAGCACCTGGCAAGCCTACTACTGCCACTACTACTCCAGCTCTCCAGGAGACTTTAGCTCAGTTCATGAGTATGTACACCACCTTGACTCAGGCAGGGTTGCTTCCCTTTGTTGCATCCACATCCCAAGTCGGGGGAGGAGCACAGACTCTCGCCATACGCACTCCTGAGTAGCGAATACAGGATGAGCAGGCTCTCGAGATTATTCCTGCATCGCCTGTAGCACCAGTTCTGCCCGATGACAGGTCAGCTGCTTTAGAGGACGAGCAGCAAAGACATAAGAGGTTCAAGAAGTATGATCCCCCAGTGTTCAGTGGATTAGAATCACATGATTCCTTGGAATTTCTAGAGGAGTGCCACCGTATTCTTTGCATTATGGGCATAGTAGAGTTCAGCGGGGTTTCCTTTACTACTTTTCATCTTTGGGGAGCCTCCTATGATTGGTGGTGAACTTATGAGATAGACAGTCCAGTCGAGGCTGCTTCACTGACTTGGGCCCAGTTCTCGGATATATTTATGAGAGAGTTTGTCCCCTAAAGTCTCAGAGACGCATGGCGCACAGATTTTGAGCATTTGCGCCAGGGTGTTATGACCATTTTGGAGTATGCTATATGTTATACCAGATTGTCCAGACATGCACCGACCTTGGTTGCTACAGCCCGCGAGAGAGTCAGGTTCATCGAGGATCTTATCCCGCCCATCAGATCTAGCATAGCTCGAGAGTTGGAGATGGACATTCCTTATCAGTAGGTAGTGAGCATTGCTAGGAGGATCGAGAGTATGCTCACCAGGGAGCGAGTGGAGAGAGAGGCAAAGAGGTCTTGAGCGTCGGGCCACTACTTTGGTGCATGTACCCCAGCAGCATGTCGACATGGTAGGGGTTTTATGGGTCGCACTATTCATTCAGCTCTTCCAGTAGCCAGTAGTGCTCCAGCTCTGCCTATACATCAGGAGCCTACTATGCACTTCCTATTTCTAGGACGCCTCCTGCGCAGGGTGTTTCTAAAGGTCAGTCCAGCCGACCTAGCCCTAGTCAGTCACAGCCACCGCACCCTCCCAAAGCTTGTTTCGAGTGTGGTGATACATGCCATATGGTTAGGACTGCCTCAGACTTGTTAGGGGTGCATCTTCACAGTCTGATCAGCCACAGCGTGCCCCGCAGAGCTCCTAATCTATGGCTATAGCTCCAGTTGCCGCCCCACCCGCTCAGCCAGCTAGAGTTGGAGGCTGTGGAGGTAGAGGTCCCCCTCGAGGGGGAGGCCAGGCCAGATATTATGCCCTTCCCGCTTGTGCCGAGGCTGTTGCTTCTGACTCTGTTTTCACATGTATTATACTAGTTTGTCACAGAGAGGCATCGGTTCTATTCGATCCGGGCTCACAGAGAGGCATCATATTTGGGTGTGCCTCAAGATTCTTTGAGTTCCCCCGTTTATGTTTCTACTCATGTGGGAGATTCTCTTGTTGTGGACCGTGTTTATCGGTCCTGTTTGGTTACTATTCGTGGTTTTGAGACCAAGCAGATTTATTATTTCTCGGTATGGTTGATTTTGACATTATTTTGGGCATGGACTGGTTGTCACCCTATTTTGCTATTCTTGATTGTCACACCAAGACCATGATGCTGGCTATGCCAGGTATCCCGTGTGTTGAGTGGATTGGTACTAGATCACACTCCCACTAGAGTTATCTCTTTTCTTAAAGATCAGCGTATGGTTGAGAAGGGGTATGCCGCGTATTTAGCTTATGTGAGAGATGTTAGTGCTGGTACCCCTTCTGTTGATTCAGTTCCAGTGGTACGGGATTATCCCAATGTGTTTCCAGCTGATCTTCCGTGCATGCCGCCCGATAAAGACATTAATTTTGGCATTAACCTATTGATGGGCACTCAGCCTATCTCCATTCATCCATATCGTATGGCTCCTCCTGAGTTGAAGGAATTGAAGGATCAGTTGCAGGAATTGCTTGATAAGGGTTTTATTCGACCCAATATTTCACCGTGGGGTGCTCCTGTTTTGTTTGTGAAGATAAAGGATGGTTCTATGCATTTGTGTATTGATTATCGCCAGTTGAACAAGGTTACAGTGAAGAACCGTTATCCTTTGCCTCCTATTGATGATCTGTTTGACTAGCTTCAGGGTGCATATGTATTTTCTATGATTGACTTGTGCTCAGGTTACCATCAGTTGAAGATTCGGGAGCCAGACATCCCGAAGACTGCCTTCAGGACTCGGTATGGTCATTACGAGTTCCTTGTTATGTCATTTGGGCTGACCAATGCCCCAACAACTTTTATGCATTTGATGTACAGTGTGTTTAGGCCATCGACACGTTCGTTATTGTTTTTATTGATGATATTCTGATGTACTTCCAGACTCGGGAAGATCATAAGCAGCACCTGAGGATCTTGAGAGAAAAAAAAGCTATATGCAAATTTCTCAAAATGTGAGTTTTGGTTGAGTTCGGTGGCATTCTTAGGCCACCTGATTTCGAGCGAGGGAATTCGGGTAGATCCGAGGAAGATAGAGGCCGTGCAGAGTTGGCCCAGGCCATCCTCCGCTACTGAGATTAGCCGTTTCCTTGGTTTGGCGGGCTACTATCGTCACTTTATGGAGGGTTTCTCGTTGATTGCAGCCCCTATGACTAGATTGACCCAGAAGGGTGCCCCATTTCAGTGGACAAATAAGTGTGAGGTGAGCTTTCAGAAGCTCAAGATAGCTTTGACTACAGCCCCAATTTTGATATTTCCCACCAGTTCGTGGTCTTATACTGTCTATGAGTATGGTGATTGCCTACGCGTGTTGATGCAGGACGGTATGGTGATTGCCTACGCGTCCAGACAGTTGATGATACATGAGAAGAACTACCCTGTTCACGATCTTGAGTTAGCTTCTATTGTTCATGCCTTGAAGATCTGGCGTCATTTCTTGAACAGTGTGCCTTGTGAGATCTACATTTACCGTCGGAGTTTGCAATACTCGTTCAAGAAAAAGGATCTAAATTTGCGCCAGAGGAGGTGGTTAGGGTTGCTGAAAGATTATGATTTTACTATTCTGTATCACCCGGGCAAGGCTAATGTGGTAGCGGATGCCTTGAATCGCAGGGCGGAGAGTTTGGCATATTTACCAGCTTCAGAGAGACCTATGGTGATGGATGTTCAGGCCTCAGCCAGCCAGTTTGTGAGATTGGATCTTTCGGAGCCTAGTCGGGTTCTCGCCTGTGTGGTTTCTCGGTCTTCATTGTTCGACCGTATCGGGGAGCGACAGTATGATGACCATCATTTACTTGTGCTCAAGGACACAGTTTAGCACCGCTATGCCAGCGATGTGACCATCGGAGATGACGGGGTATTGAGGCTGCAGGTCCGAATTTGTGTGCCCAATGTTGATGGGCTTCGGGAGTTGATTTTAGCAGAGGCCCATAGTTCGCAGTATTCTATCCATCCGAGTGCCGCGAAGATGTATCAGGATTTGAGGCACCACTGTTAGTCGAGGCGGATGAAGAAGGATATAGTTGGATATATAGCTAGATGCCTCAACTGCCAACAAGTGAAGTATGAGCACCAGAGACCAGGTAAGTTGCTTCAGTAGATGGAGATTCCGGAGTGGAAATGGGAGAGGATCACCATGGATTTTGTAGTTAGTCTCCCTTAGACTGTGAAGAAGTTCGATGCCATTTGGGTGATTGTGGATTGGCTGATCAAGTCCTCTCATTTTATCCCTGTGTGTACTACTTATTCATCGGAGCGGTTGGCAGAGATTTATATCAAAGAGATCGTCCGTCTGCATGGTATTCCGGTTTCTATTATTTCAGACAGAGGTACTCAGTTTACATCGCGGTTCTGGAGAGCCATCCAGCAGGAGTTAGGTACTCGGGTGGAGTTGAGTATTACTTTTCAATCAGACAAACGGACAGTCCGAGCACACTATTTTGATTCTTGAGGATATGCTTCATGCGTATGTGATCGAGTTTGGAGGGTCTTGGGATCAGTTCTTACAATTGGCGGAGTTTGCTTACAATAACAACTACAAGTCTAGCATTCAGATGGCACTGTATGAGGCCTTGTATGGTAGGCAGTGTAGATCTCCGGTGAGTTGGTTCGAGCCGGCGAGGCCATGATATTTGGCACAAAGTTAGTTCAGGATGCATTGGAGAAGGTCAAGGTGATTCGGGATAGACTCCCCACATCCCAATCCAGAAAGAAGAGCTACGCGGATCGTAAGGTTCGTGATGTTTCATATATGGTCGGAGAGAGGGTTCTGCTCCGGGTTTCACCTATGAAGGGCGTCATGAGGTTTGGGAAGAAAGGGAAGTTGAGTCCGTGATTTATTGACCCTTTTAAGATATTGAGGCAAGTTGGGGAGGTTGCTTATGAGCTTGCCTTACCTCACAGCCTGGCAGGAGTTCATCCGGTATTTCATGTTTCGATGCTCTGGAGATATCACGGTGACCCGCTGCACGTGTTGGATTTTAGATCAGTCAAGTTGGTCAATAATATATTCTATGTTGAGGAGCCTGTGGCTATATTGGAGAGACAGGTCAGAAAGTTGAGGTCAAAGAACATCGCTTTGGTAAAGGTTCGGTGGCGGGGTCAGCCGGCTGAGGAGGCGACTTGGGAGACCGAGCGGGATACGCCCCGATCCCCCATTAACTGCGTCCCCTAAGTTTATTTATGCTATTTTGGTTTGTCGAGACGTTCAGTGTTGAGTTTCGGAGAGTTTTGGGACACTTAGTCCCTAAATGAGAGCTTAAGTGTTGAAAAATGGTCCGTAATCAGAGCAGTATGAATACGACCTCGGAATGGAAATCTGATAGTTCTGTTAGCTCCGTTAGGTGATTTTGGGTTGGGAGCGTGTTCGAAATGAATTTTAGAAGTCCATAGCTCATTTAGGCTTGAAATGCTGAAGTTTGAATTTTTGAATTTTCGGTCCGATAATGAGTTTTTGATCTGAGGGTCGAATTGGAATTCCGGAAGTTGCGGTATCTCCCTCATGTCATTTGGGAAGTGTGTGCAAAATTTCAGGTCATTCAGATGTGTTTTGGTTAGGGTATTTGATCGAAAGCATGTTTTGATAAAATTTGAAGTTCTTAGGCTCAAATCCTTGATTAATTCCAGTTTCTGGTGTTATTTTAGGTGGTTTAAGGATTGGCACAAGTTAGAATGAGGTAGAGGCGTTGTTGGTACTCTTGCTTGTGGTCCTGAGGGCCTTGGGATGATTTCGGATGGTTGACGGGAAGATCGGAGAAGTGTTGCAGCAGCTGAAGCATTGTTGCTTCTGGTGTTTTTGCATCTGCGACTCAGGATCCGCAGATGCAACGCCGCAGAAGCGGCTAAAAGGCTGCAGAAGTGGTTTATGCCCGTTCCTTCAGAGAGCGTAAAAGCAGTCTGGTACCTACAGAAGCGGAATCGCAAAAGCGGTTTTTGGTCCGCAGAAGCGGAAGTTGGATCTTTAGTCGAGGTCACACAAGTAGATTACGTTCCGCATAAGCGGGGCCGCAGAAGCGTTCCCTTGACGCAGAAGCGGAAACCACTGTGCAGATATACTAAATTCGAGGGCTTAGTTTCAAAAGTTAGAAAAATCAATTTGGAGCTCGGGAGAGGCGATTCTGAGTGTGTTTTGAAGAGAAAATCATTGGGTAACGTTTTCTTAATCATTTTTAGTTATATTCCATCAATATATAGTTAAATCCATCTTTCAAATTCAAATTTGAGGAAAAATTGGGGAAAATTGGAAGAAAACTTCATAGGACGAAATTCTGAGTTTTGAGCAGGTTTTTGGTATCCGATTTGGGAGATTTTTATATGGTTAGACTCATGAGAGTAAGAAGGTTCTGAAAATGTAAAATTTATCCGATTCCGAGACGTTGGCGTGAGGGGCGTTTTGGTTATTTTACCTAATTTCGCGTTTTATCTTTGAATTAAATAGTAGAATCAATTGCTTGAAATGTTATTTACGATATGTAATTGAATTGAATATATTTGGTCCATTCGGAGTCGGATACTCATGGCAAATGTGCGGTGTCAAGTTGAGTTTTGAGCCGGTTCGAGGTAAGTGACTTGTCTAACCTTGTATTGGGGACCTTTCCCCTTAGGATGTGATATTTGGTGATTGAATTCCTTGTACGTGAGGTGACGAGCGCATACTTGAGCTAATTGTTGAAAATCCAAATTTTTACTTAAAATATTTGAACGGCGTTTCTTTCGTATTTGCTTATATCTACTTGCCATTATAGCCTGTGATAGTTTAGAAAAGCATGTTTAGTTGATCCAAATTGCCTTAATTGCATTACTTGACGCATGTTAGGCTAGAACTATCTGTTGCTTGGTATTGTTGTACTTCATTTCTGAAATATACCTGTGTTTCCTTGCTTCCCTCTTCTTCTTCTTGTTCTTCCTGAGCCGAAGGTCTATCGGGAACAACTTCTCTACCTACATTAGATAGGGGTAAGGTCTGCGTACAGACTACCCTCCCCAGACTCCACATATTGAGATCAATTTGAGTTTATTGTTGTTGATATAGTTGCCTGTATTGATCCTCCTACATGTACTCCTGATGGTGCTCCTATGACTGAACCAGTTGTCTTAGGCAGGAGAATGATCAAGAGAGGTAACAAGACAGTAACACAAGTTTTGATTCAATGGTCCAACCTGCTTCCGGAAGAATCTACTTTGGAAGATTATAGTTTCATCAAATCTCAATTTTTAAATTTTGAACCTTGAGGAAAAGGTTCTTTAAGTGGCAGAGTTTGTCACAAGAATGAGTATTAGAAATTGTTAATTTAGTTGGTAAGAGTTACACTTTAGTCCCATAGTTTTATTAGTAACAAATTTCTCAAATGCAATTTTAAATTTCAGTCTTTTCAGTCCTTTGGTTTGTTAGAATAGAGGTGATGTCTCAGTCTGCCGAATGTCACTTTCTCGAATCCTTATCCCTTGTAATGCAATGACTGCCATGAATGAAAGCTTATGCGATTTCCTTTCTAAATTCTTCTCTTCTTCTCCAATATTCTCTTCTTCTGTAGTGTGAGCAAAGTGTAAGTGTAACAAATTGTTAAACTCCAGTATTTGCAGTGCAAAAAATTATTGCCTAGAAACCTTGCCTATTTAACAATAAAAAATAGTGGTCATAGACCGTAAAGTCGAAAGATAGAAACAACAAATTATATCTTAATTCCAAGCAAAATAATTTGAAGTGTTGGAAAGAAATAAATTAAACACTAAATTTTGCTAATTGTAAGGTTTTGTGTCAATATAAAGTGAACTTTACCTCGACAGCAAATCACGTGTCCATATGAGAAGGGAGACTAGAAAATGTCAATCAAAAATTTAAAATAGCAAGGGAAAAGTATAGACATCAAAATATTCCTACCCCGTCTTTCATAATTTATTTTGTCCAATTTTGAAGCCAACTAAAATTGTTTAATTGCCACCTTTGCTTTTACTTATTTATTACTCCATTTATTTTATATTGTTTGAGCTAGTTTGACTCGATACGAAATTTAAAAAATTTTCTTTTTTTATTTATGATCTCAAAAGTTTAAGGGTTAAAAAATTTGTGGGACCATACTATTTGTGTAGCTATAAAAACTGCAAGAAAGATAAAATGAAAGTTTAAAGTTGATTATTTTTAAATTTAAAAATATATTATTTATTTTAAAATAAATTAAAAAAGAAAATAACTCATCTAATATGAACCCGAAAGAATATGCATTTCTATAATATTTTCTACTTAAGAAATAGTCTACTTTATTTATCAAAAAAAAAAACTTCTCCTGGTTGTTACGCTTCACGTTTTCTTTCCCTAGACGCAGCGCGCGCCTGACATTTGCTCTTATTAGAAGCTTTGTTAGTTATATTAGTTAAAATTCATTCCGATATTCCTTTCTCATTCCAGAAGAAGAACAGAAGCCCTAAAAAGCTGAGCTTAGTCTCTCTAAATCAATGGCGGAATCAGGCACTGATGCAAAGACAAAGCTGATAGTTGAGCTTGTACTCTCCGCTGCTACGGCAGCTTTAGGGATGGTTTTCATATTCGCTGGGCTTCGTCATCTCGATCCCAATCGCGAAGCTTCTAAGAGAGCTCTCGATTCCCGCAAACAGCTCTCTAAACGCTTAGGTCGTCCTCTTATCCACACCACTCCTTATGAGGTAAACTCAGAAAATACGAAATGGTTAATATATCTAATTTTTTTATCTCTATTCACGCACCATTTTCGCTTTATTTTGGATTTTTTTTAGAAACTAATATATAGAAGTATCACGGCTGATGGAAATTTTAGTCTGTTTACTTTTGATGGTGGTGCTCGGGTCAGCTTGAGCATTCCTTGACTATTTCCACCGCGTACTTGGTACAAAAGCACCCGCACTGAGTAACTCTGCCACAAACGCTTAGGCAGAGAAATCACCTAGTTATTTTTTGTCTCTGCTGGGATTTAAACCTGAGACCTCATGATTTTTCTCACTTCATTGACCATTGGGCTATACCCTTGGCCCTTGGATTTTATCGTGATTGATAGAAAATTCTTTTAAAATAATTTTGAGAAAACCATAGTAAGAATACATGTTTGACTGCGAAATGTTAATAGTTTATAATGTCGTACAACGATGTAAAACGGGATAGAGTGGAGTAATGATTAGTTATGATGCTTGCTTACATCCCGCTTAGTGTTATGGAAAGTTAAAGTGCCTCTAATGGTAGGGAACTCACAAATTATTGACTGTTGGAATGAAATGCGTCCAAATAGAGTGAAATGGCAGTGTGAATTCATATGCCGACCCCAACTAGCTTGCTGTTGAGGCGTAGTCTTTGTTGTTGGTGACAATTTTACAGGATATGATTGCTGGGATTGTTGTGGTTTGATCTTCTTGGAAAATTTGGTCTCCAATTATTGAGTAACTCTTTGTAGGATATGATTGCTGGGGATGTTGTGAATCCAGACCACATAGATGT
Source organism: Nicotiana benthamiana (assembly GCA_034376525.1). Classification (NCBI taxonomy): domain Eukaryota; kingdom Viridiplantae; phylum Streptophyta; class Magnoliopsida; order Solanales; family Solanaceae; genus Nicotiana; species Nicotiana benthamiana. The sequence goes on from CM067339.1 coordinate 179,067,932, forward strand.
GGAGTTTGATTCGATTGGGGGGCTGGATGGGATTAAGGATACTTTGTTTCAGCTGGCCATTTTACCTCTGCGAAGGCCTGAATTGTTTTGTCATGGGAAATTGCTTGGTCCAATGAAAGGGGTTCTGTTGTATGGACCACCTGGAACAGGGAAGACAATGCTTGCTAAAGCCATTGCGAAAGAGTCTGGTGCTGTTTTCATAAATGTGAAGGTTTCTACTCTCATGAGCAAGTGGTTTGGTGATGCGCAAAAGCTCGGTGAGTATTTTGAATTTCCTTTGTGTAGCTAAGTTCTTTTACATTAGAGGTCTAACTAAATTGTTGTTCTGTCTTTTGATTGAAATCTCCATATAAGTGCAACGATCTGTTGGTTGTGTGAGAATGCACGGGAGAAAAATATTATTGATATATTATTACAATACTACAATGATCCCTATATATACACATTACATATCCTAATCCTAATACATATAGGATTAGGGTGATTCACTCCTATTTGCACTATTATTCTAACGCTCCCCCTCAAACTGGTGCATACAAATCATATGTACCGAGCTTGTTACATATGTAGTTAATACGAGGACCAGTGAGGGATTTGGTAAAAATATCTGCAAGCTGATCATTCGACTTCACAAGCTTTGTAACAATATCTCCGAGAGTATCTTTTCTCTAACAAAGTGACAGTCAATCTAAATATATTTAGTTCTCTCATGGAACACTGGATTTGATGCAATATGAAGAGCAGCTTGATTATCACACACAAGTCCCATCTGACTAATCTCACCGAATTTCAACTCCTTGAGTAACTGTTTGATCCAAATTAACTCACATGTTACCATAGTCATTGCTCGATATTCTGCTTCTGTTCTAGACCAAGCAACTAGATTCTGTTTCTTGCTTTTCCAAGACACTAAATTTCCTCCTACTAAGACACAATATTCGGACGTAGAACGTCTATCAGACGGTGATCATGCCCAATCAACATCTGAGTATCCAACGATTCGCTCATGGCCGTGATCCTCAAAATATAACCCTTTGCCTGGAGCTGATTTTATGTACCGAAGATGCGAACAACTGCATTCCAAGGACCCACCCGGAGAACCCATAAACTGACTCACAACACTTACAGAAAAGGAAATGTCAGGTCTTGTCACTGTAAGATAATTTAATTTACCAACCAACCGTTTATATCTTGCAGGATCGCTAAGCGGCTCCCCCGTCCTGGCAGAAGTTTAGAATTCGGATCCATCGGAGTGTCAACAGGTCTACAACCTGTCTTTCATGTCTCCTCAAGAATATCTAAGGCATAGTTTCGTTGTGAGACCACAATACCTGAGCTAGACTGAGCGACCTCAATACCCAAAAAATATTTTAGTTTGCCCAGATCCTTAGTCTGAAAATGTTGAAAGAGGTGTTGCTTCAATTTAGCAATACCATCCTGGTCATTGCTGGTAATAACAATGTCGTCAACATAGACTACCAGATAAATACAGAGACTCGAAGCAGAATGCCGATGGAACTCAGAGTGATCAGCTTCACTCCGAATCATGCCAAATTTCTGGATAACTGTGCTGAACTTACCAAACCAGGCTCGAGGAGACTGCTTTGGACCATAAAGTGACCGGCGCAAGCGACATACAAGACCACGAGACTCCCCCTGAGCAACAAATCCAGGTGGTTGCTCCATTTAAACTTCATCCGCAAGGTCACCGTGTAAAAGGCATTCTTAATGTCCAGCTGATAGAGGGGCCAATGGCGAATAGCAGCCATGGAGAGAAAAAGGCTGACTGAAGCTACCTTAGTCACGGGAGAGAAGGTATCACTGTAATCGAGTCCAAATATCTGAGTATATCCCTTGGCAACAAGACGAGCCTTTAGACGATCAACCTTACCATCCGGACCAGCCTTGACTGCATACACCCAACGACAACCAAGAGTAGATTTACCTGAAGGAAGAGGGACAAGCTCCCAAGTACCACTCGTGTGTAATGCAGACATCTCGTCAATCATAGCCTGTCGCCATCCTGGATGAGACAATACATCACCTGTAGACTTAGGAATGGAAACAGAGGACAAAGAAGATAGAAAAGCATAATAAGGTGATGACAAACGAAGATAACTCAGACCGACATAATGGGGATTAGAATTAAGTGTGGTCCGTCTACCTTTCCGAAGTGCAATCGATGGACTAGGAAGAGACAAGTCCGCAGTAGGAGCAGCGTCAGGTGCAGGACGTGAATCAGTTGGGCCTGATGCTGGGCGCGGACGACGATGATATGTCAAAAGCGGTGTTCCTGTGACAGGGAGTCTAGGATGAGCCATACCAGATTCCTCAACTGAGGGAATGGGTAAGACTTCAGTAGTGGAAGGTAAAGGAGAATCTATAGTAGGCTCCGTAAAGGTCGGTATAGGTAATATCGCAGATATATCAGGGCGGTCAGAATGGTCAGAAGGGGTAAAGAAAAGTTTAGACTCAAAAAATGTGATATCAGAGGACATAAAGTACGAAGATCAGGTGAGTAACAACGATATCCCTTCTGAACACGGGAATAACCAAGGAAGACACACTTGAGAGCACGAGGGGCTAACTTATCTTTCCCAGGGGCTAAGTTATGAACGAAACAAGTGCTCCCAAAAACACGAGGGGGAACAAAGTATAAGGGTGATTGGGGAAACAATATGGCATACGGTATCTGATTCTTTATGGGAGAGGAAGGCATCCGATTAACTAAATAACAAGCTGTGAGAACTGCATCGCCCCAAAAATGCAGTGGAGCATGAGACTCAATGAGAAGTGTGCGAGCAGTCTCGATGATGTGCCTATTCTTTCGCTCGGCAACCCCATTTTGTTGAGGGGTATAAGGTTAAAAGGTCTGATGAATAATGTTGGAAACACGTTCTCAATGCGATATACTAAACGTGTATTCTTTTGTAGGTTTTGATGAATGACAAACAAAGCACAAATTGATATATGACGGAGTTCAAGTACAAGAGCACAAATGTTGAGATTGAAGCCCAAGACGTTGTTTTTAATTGTTATTATTGAGTTATTCTTAAATGTGATCTTGATCCTATAACTTGACTCCATAACATGGCTTCTCTCATAAAACTATTTTCCAAAATCATGCATACTTATTTCTGTATCAAATGATTTCAAATGATGCATATTTACATTAGACAAAATGTTTTCTAAACATACCTCAGAAATTTGGGCTAAGAATAATCGATTATGTACTTATGATAATCGATTGTTTATAAGCCAAGACTGCATGACAATCGATTATGAACTAATGATAATCGATTGTGAATAAGACAGTTAACATCAGGTTTTTTCAAATCTGCAAGATAATCGATTGTGAACTAATGACAATCGATTATTGATGAGGTAAAGTTTTCCAATACTCAGAATAATCGATTATGAACTAATGGTAATCGATTATGTTGAGTTGATGTCTCCCAGTGATTTTAAAATTACTTAAGTAATCGATTAGTAACTAATAGTAATCGATTATGTTGAGTTAACTGGGTTTAACAATCGATTGTCTATGTCCAACAATCGATTGTCAAAGTTTATACTTAGTCGCAAAAACTTTGGCTTGAAACAGTGTGATTTGAGATTTTCAGAAAATGACAAGTAATCGATTGTTGCAAGGGACAATCGATTGTTGAAGCTGACCGTTAAATGATTTTCAAATACCTCAAAGTAATCGATTATTGGTTTTCTGTAATCAATGTTTTGCTCAAAATCCGGAAATAATTTTTAAAACGTTAATGAGGTAATCGATTATTGATTTGCTATAATCGATGTTTTTGATTAAAATCTGTAAATGATTTTTTGAACGTTGCTGAAGTAATCGATTATGGATTTGGTATAATCGATTATCTGAATTTGAATTTTGCCAGTAATCGATTATGGATTGTAAGTAATCGATTATTAAGCGTAAAATCTGGGATTGATTTTTGATCTGACTGGCAGATAATCGATTGTTTGGTCTTGACAATCGATTGTCACTGAGTAAATTCAGCAATTCTTAATTGGCAATTAGACAACGGTAAGACCAAGTTTTGCACCTATAAATATAGCTTCAACTGAGTGTTTTAAACACAACAACATACACTAACTGATCATTACATTGCTTTAAGCTTTCATTCAATTGTTCATCATTTTCTACTCATTTCATAAAGCTTTTGAGAGCCATATTATTGTTCAAAGTTGTTGTGATCTTGAGCGTATTATTTTACTCATATCTACTCATCAAGGAGTACCTTTGTTAAGTGAGTGTTCAAGTATTTCAAATACTTGTGAGAGAATTTTGATTCTATTGTGTTGAGGAACTTGTGCTTCCTCTGTTGAAGTCTTTGGGATTGTATCCCCGAGCAAGTGAAGTCTTTGGGATTGTATCCCCGAGCAAGTGAAGTCTTTGGGATTGTATCCCCGAGCAAGTGAAGTCTTTGAGGTGAGGAACCTCCGAGCAAGAGAAGTCTTTGAGATTGTATCTCCGAGCAACTGTAAAGGTTTGTTAAGCACCCGTAAGCTTAACAAGTTAGTAGAAAATCTCGAGAGAGTCTCTCGGGGACTGGACTAACCACTGTTGTGGCCAACCAGGATATATCCTTGTGTAAGTTATTTTTATTGCACTTATTTACTTCCTGTAAAATTTAAATTCCGCAAGAAAACGCTAAATTTCATTAAAACGCTATTCACCCCCCCCCTCTAGCGTTAAGCGTAGTTTCTAACAAATAATTCCTTGAGAAGTCATAAACTGCTGAAATGAAAAGGATAAATATTCTAAGGCATTATCACTGCGAAAAGTACGAATAGAAACACCGAATTGATTTTTAATTTCAGCACAAAAATACTGGAAATAGAAAACAACCCAGAACGATCTTTCATTAAGAAAATTTAAGTACATCTTGAATGATCATCAATGAAACTAACAAAATAACGAAACCCCAAGGTTGAACTAACTCTACAATGACCCCATATATCAGAATGAACTAAAGAAAAAATAGACTCTGTATGACTCTCAATACTACGAGAAAAGGAGGCTCCGGTATGTTTCCTGAGCTGACATGACTCACACTCTAATGTGGATAAACTAGACAAACTAGGTACCATCTTGTGAAGCTTGGATAAGCTTGGGTGTCCTAAATGTCTGTGAATTAGGTCCGGAGGATCCGTAACTTGACATGCCTTGGGGGATTTTAGCGAGTTAAGATTGTAAAGGCCTTCTGATTCAAGTCCTGTTCCAATCATCTGCACCATACTGCGGTCCTGCATAATAAAGGAATCATCAATAAAATATATACCACAATGGAGGGCACGAGTCAAACGACTAATAGATGCAAGATTAAAAGGACAGCCAGAGACATAGAGAACATAATCTAGAGTGACAGAGGGTAGGGGAGTCGCTTGTCCAACTCCTTTTGCTTTAGTTTAAGACCTATTGGCTAAAGTAACAGTAGGAAGGGACTGTGAATACGCAATATTTGACAAAAGTGATTTATTACCAGAGATATGATCAGAAGCGGCTGAGTCCACAACCCATTGTCCAAGAGTACTAGACTGGGTAACACTAGCAAAAGAATTACCAGCAACAGAAGTATCAGTCTGAGCAACAGAAGCTACTTGTGGAGATTTCTGCTTACTTGCCCGATACTGAAGGAACTCTTTATACTCCCCTTCAGATAAAGAAAACCCCTGGTTACCTGTAGTCTCTGTCTGAGCAACATAAGCATTTTTGGGTGGTCGGCCATGTGAAGAATAGCACATGTCACGAGTTTGTCCAAGTTTATGACAGTAAGAGCACTTGGGTCTAGATCTTCCAAAATGACATCCTCCGCGTCTACTATCCATAGTAGGAGATGCCCGATTGTCCACTGACTGGGATACAAGGACAGATGAATCAAGTGTCTGTGATGAGCTCACTAGGTGATTTGGTGCTGCAGCAAGGCGAAGTAATCGAGAGAATAGTTCATCAACTGTGGAGACAGTCGGACTAGCCAAAATTTGGTCACGTACTAAATCAAGTTCATTAGGGGGTCTAGCTAGTGTAAGAACTAGAAACATCTTCTATCGTTGCTCTTGTTTCTTTTCAATACTAGCAGAAACTTGCATCAGCGTCTCAAATTCTTCCGTGACTGCCTGTACTTGTCCCAAGTAAGTAGACATATCCAATTCCTGTTTCTTCAAGCTTGTCATTCGCGATATTACATCATAGAAACGAGATATGTCATTAGTGTATAAAGTACGAGCCTTTTCCCAAACTAAATAACATGTCTGGAATGGACGGAACAAAGGCATCAACTTGGAATAAATAGATCGCCACAAGATACTACATAACTGAGCATCGACCTTTTCCCACTGTGTTTTGGCCTTTTCATCACCTTCGATAGCCCTTTTTGTTAAATGATGGTGAACTCCTCGACCTTTACATCATAACACCGGAATTGCCAGAACCCGTGTTTCTAGACCCGAAAGCATCGAGTCCCAAAGGCATCGTTGGATTATCACCAAATAATCAGAAATAATCAACTGAAAACTACTGAAACAGATGAAGGAAACACTGTAGCTGCCGGAAAATTACTGTAGCTACCGGAGAAAATTCAAGGTTGTCGGAATTGAAAAATAAAATTATGGGTAGGCTCGGAAGACGATCCAACTGTCCTGAAGAAAAATTTTGAAATTCTTGCCGGAACAGTGCTCACGCGCCGGCGCATGGGGCGCGTGAGTCGGATCTGCCGAGAGTTTTCTGGCGCGTGAGGGCGCGTGACGAGGAATATTCCGGTGGGGTTTACTGGGGTTTGGTCGCCGGAGCCTTGGGAACCCTGTGGTGGTGTTGGTTTTTGCACAACAACAACAAAAAGGTGATTTAGTTACGGACAACCTCTTAAGTCGCCGAAAAATTGCACGGCGACGATGTCTTTCTTCCCGGAAGTTGCTGGAATGACGCACAACTATAATATTCTCACTGTAGCTCTGATACCATGTGAGAATGCACGGGAGAAAAATATTATTGATATATTATTACAATACTACAATGATCCCTATATATACACATTACATATTCTAATCCTAATACATATAGGATTAGGGTGATTCACTCTTATTTACACTATTATTCTAACAGGTTGGATAGATAAGAAATTGGAGGGGTTGATTTATCATGCTAAGATTTTGATATATGAAAAGTTTTTACCTCCCTTTCACGCTTAGGAGTCAGGAGGGAATGTATTGCTTAAATGATGCACAATTTGTTTGCTAGTGTTCTGAATTTTTTATGAAGGAGCTACTCCAATCTGTCTTTACAGTAACGCGGCGTCGCTGAAAAGAAGAAAGTGGAAAGGTTTAGGAGCTATTGGAGGGGTAAGGTTTTAGGAAGTAAAGTCATGGGATGCAGATGCAGCACGCTATCTTCCTTCATGAGTAAATTTCGTAACAAGGGATTGACTTTCTATTGCTAACAAATGCAGTTACTGGAAAGTGGACAGGAAGGAAGACGAAACTGGATAACGCTAGACTGCATATTCATCTGCATGCTGTATCAGCATTAACTAGCTATATGTTCATAATATGCACATGATCTTTTGTTTTTCTCTTTAACCTTTCTTTCCTCCCTTTATCTGTTTTTGGTTTGGTTTTTTGTTGCAGTTGCTGCTATTTTTGGTTTGGCCTATAAGCTCCAGCCTGCCATCATATTTATTGATGAAGTTGACAGTTTTTTGGGCCAGCGTCATGCAAGTGAGACTGAAATTCTGACTAGCATGAAAACTGAGTTCATGGCCTTATGGGATGGTTTTACTACTGATCGTGAGTAACAATCTGCAAATAGCTGGTTCTTTTTTGGCTTCAGTTTGTATTCAAATTCACATATAATTCTAGCTTTTAATCATGGAAATTTATACCACTCTTGTACTTTCACATTTGGGTCTTCTTTGTTTGAAATATTTTGTAGCATCTACTTAATGGTGTTCTGGAAAAATGCTATATAACTCAGTACACTGTGCTTGGATGAAATACTATTACAATAGTTACTTTTTATGTTAATGCTGTAGGATACATATACATATAAGTTACATTAGCACTAGCTGACCAGTTATGTTAAAGAATTGATACATTAGCTTGTATTTTAAGGGGTGTTTGTATAACCATTAGGCATAGTATGTCCAAGGAATGAATCCTAGAAAGTACAATTGACTTGCTTTAAAAAGGAGGGGGGTGAGGGCGGGGGCTAGATACCTCCTAGGGTTAGCGATTACAATTGACTTGCTTTAAAAAGGAGGGGTTGAGGGTGGGGGCTAGATACCTCCTAGGGATATGTCAATGTGAATTAATGGCTCTTAGCATTGTTACCTTTTTCCTTATTATAGGTATCTATATAGTGTGGTTGGCTCGGCTATGTATCCAGGGTCTTAGCATTATTTTTCCCTCCAAATTATTGAGTATTAGAGTGAAACAGCTCCATATGGAGTGAAATGGATTTTGAGGATTCATAGCTGACCTCACCTAGCTTGAGATTGATGTTTGCTTATACAACAATAACTATGCCTCAATTCAGCTATTTCTCAACTTTGATGGAATTAAGTGGTCAATGCCTGGGAACTCACAGGATTTTAAAGTTGTTGGTATAGGCAAGGGTTGGGCAAGGTGAGAAAGAGTTGTGGCATACAACTCCAGCTTGTATCTGGTGGGTGATCTGGAGAGAAAGGAACTCAAGATGTTTTGAAGGCAGACAAAAATCAGTCCACAGGAATAAATTAGATTTTATCTTGTTATTTCACTTTTGTGTAAAAAGGAATATGCAAATGAGGCAGAAACTTTAATTCCTGTATCCCTCTAAGATTAGAAGAGGGCTGCACTTTTGATTTTTTCCTCAGTTGTACAAAAAGTTCCAGCACTACCTTTGAGCTGTTATGAATACCACTATTACCATTTCAAGAAAGAAATAACTTTGCTTGTATCACAAACAAGTTAGGGTCGGGTATATGAATTCTCTATTGGTTTTTGATAAAAAAAAAATTAACGGAAATAACTGAGGAAGATGACAAGAAAATAAAAAGAGTATACTGGAATAGGTGTAATAGGAATTGAAGCTGAAAATTCTATATATTTTTTCTACATTTGGACTATAATTTATAAGAGAAATACTAACTTAAAAGACCTAAAAATTAGCACAAAATCTGCTGAAACTAACTAACTCCTAGAGACTAGTTCACTCCTAAAGACTAGTTCAAAATTATTTCAAATTCAAACTAAATTACTGCAGTAAATAACTTTTACCGAAACAGTAAAATAATTTTATTATTCTCAGCTTCTAAAGCATATTTCTGACACTCCTCCTTGCTTTTGAAGCTGCAAATTCTGAATTTATGCCTTGTAAGCCTTTAACTGGATGCGACTTTGTATGTAAATCTGCCAACTGATCTTTGGACTTGTAGTAAATTGAATACAATTTTCTATGTTGTTGCATCTCATGATTGTCAGTGAAATAAGTTGGTTCTTTTTTCGGCTTCCTTTTGACTTGAAGCTTGTCGTCAACTTTCTTCCACATTTGTATTTTGTCTTGAGGCTTGCCAACTTTCTTCCAAATTTTATTTTTCTGAAATATTGACAACTTCTTTGTCCATTTTCACATATGTCCTCTTTTGGAGGTTTATCTGCATTTTGTTGATTCTTTGGGCTCCGTTCTTCATCTTCGGTTGGATCAAATGAGAAGTTTTTACCTCTTATTTTAACCCTTAAAATCTCAATCCAGTTGCATCTTAAATGAAACAATATTTATTTTCAAATGATACATTAAATCCTTTTTCCATTAGTTATCCAACGGTTAATAAGTTTTGATCAATATCAGGAGCATAAAAAACTTCTAAAATTTTCTTAATACCTGACTTTGTTGGGATTGCAATAGTTCCTTTTCCGTTAGCAAGAATATAATCATCATTCCCAATTCTGACTTTCTTATTTCCCATAGACGTGAACTCTTTGAAAATTTTTTTGCCATATGTCATGTGGTTTGCACAGCCACTATCAATCAACCAAAAATCAGTTTTTTTTATTGAAAGAATAGTTGCCACAAACAAGTGATCTTCATTGGCGACTTGGGCATCTACTTCATGCTTTTGATATTTGCGTTTGCAAATAACAGCTTCATGACCAAGTTGGTTGCAAATTTTGCACTTTATATCTGGCCTCTTCCAACATTTGAACGGTGGATGACCTTTTTTGCCACAGTGCTAACAATGTGGGTAATTTTTCTTTGCATTATTACCCTTGCTTTGAGTTCTATGGTTGGCTGCGAAGGCTCCTTCAACCATACCATCTTGCCTCATAAGCCTCATTTGTCTGCCTGCAATGTATTTAACAATTATGCCAAGGTAATCTTGGATAGATCCTTTGTATTTTCAAAGGTAGTTATTGATACTTCATATTTTTCAGGCACCGTAACAAGAATTTTTTCAACAATTCTTGAATCTTTAAATTTAGTACCAAGCAACCTTACCTTGTTAACAATGCCAAGCAACCGATCTGAGTATTCTTTGACGGTGTCAGATTCTTTTATTTTCTGCAACTCGAATTCGCTTATTAAATTCAGCACCTTCATGCCTCGAATTTTTTCATCTCCTGTATATTCTCCCTTCAGATAATCCCATATTTCTTTTGCTGATTTGAGAGCCATAAATCTCGTGAAAATTGTTGCAGATACACCAGCAAACAAAGTTGCTTTCGCCTTTGATTTCCTCGTTTTCTTTTCCTTGTGACTCTTGATCTGGGCCACGGTGGGATTGTTAGGCAGCGGAAGAACATCATAATCTTCTTCCACGGCCTCCCAAAGATCTAAAGCCTCCAAGTAAGTCTCCATTTTCACTGCCCACCGTTGGTAATTTTCACCATCAAAGACTGGAGGAGCCAATTGAGAAAAACTCATTTCTGTGTCCATCTCACTCAAGAAAAAGATTTTACTTAGGTTCCTTAAGAAGATGACTCTTGATACCAATTGTTGGTTTTTGATAAAAGAAATTAAGGGAAATAACTGGGGAAGATGATAAGAAAATAAAAGGAGTATACTGGAATAGATGTAAAAGGAACTGAAGCTAAAAATTCTATATATTTTTACTGCATTTGGACTACAATTTATAAGAGAAATGCTAACTTAAAAGACCTAAAAATCAGCACAAAATCTGCTGAAAATAACCAACTCCCGGAGACTAGTTCACTCCTAAAGACTAGTTCAAACTCAAACTAAATTACTGCAGTAAATAACTCTTACTGAAACAGTAAAATAATTTTACTATTCTCAGCTTCTAAAGCATATTTCTAACATTCTCAATTCTCTATTTAAGCTCAGATCATGTCATCATCATACCAAATAAAAATAAGCGAGAACTAATTTAAATATATAAAAATAGTAGTAACAATAATTATAATAATTATTATTATTATATTAGAAGTTCTCTAACAAGACTAAATTGTACTCCCGCTAGTAGATATCACCTATATGAATTTTTTTCTTCCATTGTGTCCTTAGATATCACCTTAAATATATACATAAGAAGAACAGCTGTGTTTAAAAGAAGAAGACAGGAAGGAGGTGGAACAAGTGACCAGAGTTTTATCTGAACCTTCTCTATCAGTGTGCGGGGGATGGTGTTTAGCCAATCTAAAAAGTGTATCAGTCAATCAACTAATATTAGTTGGAGAATCAGTTTAAAAATGTATACTCATCATTTCAGTTAAATAGGATCAAATAGGTACATGTATGGTAAATTATTAGCCGAAGTAGTCTTGCCACACTGATCGCTTCAATGTTGTTCTGCCCCTGCCTTGGTAGCTTTATTACTTTAGTTTGTTAGGGAATTATATCTTATTTTAACATGCTTCCCGTTGTTACTTGGTGCTTTTTCTATGAATTTCTTGCAGAAAATGTGGCCTTATACAACATGTTTCATGAATGCTATGCTATATGTAAGTGGTAAAGAAATGAATTTTCCTTCTCTGCAGAGAATGCTAGAGTTATGGTCCTGGCAGCAACCAATCGCCCAACTGACCTTGATGAGGCAATACTTAGGCGCTTTTCTCAGTCATTTGAGATTGGGAAGCCTTCCCTTGGTGATAGAACAAAGATATTTAAGGTAGTTTTGAAGGGTGAGAGAATTGAAGATAACGTTGACTTTGATCGACTTGCTGGCTTGTGTGAGGGATACACTGGTTCAAACATTCTCGAGGCCTGCAAGCTAGCTGCCTTTATTCCTCTTAGGGAGTATTTGCACGATGAGAAGAAAGGAAAGCAATCACAGGTGGCTATATACTTCCGCAAGTTATTGTAATTGATTGTTATTATCTGTTTTTCCCGCAACAGCAAATGTGGGGATATGCATGCGTGTCATACATCAAATATTTGTGCAATTGACTATGACTTCTAAATATGCATGGTAACTGTGCATTTTAAGGATTTGCTCCCCGATCTGGAAGTACAGGTATACTGTGGCAACGGTCTCCTTGAGCGTGCCTGTCAAACTGACTTTTCATAATGTTATTTTGGCAGAAGATATGATATGATTCGGAGGTCAGAAAAGTTGTAGTTCATCTTTTGGTTTACTTTACATTCTGGACATTGGAACTGTTAGAACGAAGTCGAAAACTCTTCTCATATAGGCAATGCAGATGTCTGGAATCATACTGTCCAGTCATGTTTTATCTTAATGTGGTGGATATTAAATGGAGCCTATTCTTACATGTTAATCACTTTAGATATGGTGTTGCTTCAAATTCAATGATGATTAGTTGTGACTAAGAGTCTTCTGGCAAGTCTACGATTTAACAGTTTCACTATATATAACAGTCCTCATCTAAGCAAAGAGTCATCCGTTGTTTATGTTACAGGCACCAAGGCCATTGTCACAGTCTGATCTAGAGACAGCTTTAACTGAATCAAAGAAGACCAAGATTACTGCTCGAAAACCTGCTGTAGTGAGCTTTCGGTTGGATGATTATGAGGTCTCACTTCCGATTTTGGATTATATCAAAATGTTCATTTGTTAAGTGTTGCGCGATAGATACTGCAATGAGGCAGATTATTGTGGTTTATATACTTTTACGTTTTCGTTTAGTGACAAGATTTTCTTTCATACTTCCAGGATTTAGACTGAAGCTGGATCCAGCAGGAGGGAGTATGGTGTTAGTGATGACTGTAGATATCTATTGATGAGATCCTTCCATAGGCCATGTCCATTCGGAGAATTTTAATGCTCTAACCTGCTTAGGCATTTGGAAGATAGATAGGTCATTTAACTTTACTGCTTCAATGTTGTAAATACCATGAAAAAATAGAGGAGTTACATTAGTACAAGGTCATTTAACTTCATTGTCTTTGGAAGGGTCCAAACGATTGCTATTCCTGATTATTTGAATTATGGAAAAGAACTCAAGTGCTTCTGATTTCTCAAACAGGTCCACTGGGTATAACTCTTCATTTTATTTTTTGGATGTTGTAGGGGGAGGGGTGTTCCATTTCTGTAGCCACAGTCCTTGACAATTTTTCTAGATTTATGGATAAATGCAGTGAATGGTGCTTCCGGACAGAATCTCAAGTATTATTCTATTTAAGGACATACAAGTTCAGTTTACTGCATTTACAAAACGTTAAAAATAATAAATAAGCAACAAGGTGGTTAAATTATATCTGTCTCTGAAATTGATCTATCAATGGGAAAGGGGCTCAAAATCCTCAACTTAAAGCATAAATCCAGGCCAACACCAGCAAAAAGAAAGATCAAAAGATTCTCAGAAACATAGACCACGCCATCAAGAGCATGAGACCAGAAGCTGCTAGCATCCAACTCTAATGGTGGTCCACCTCCAAGTGTAGCAAGGCCTACATCGAATGGAATAGAATCGTTTAGTTTATAAATACCAAAATTATTGTGGAAACTTTCTTTGGCAAGACCAGGATAATACAGCAAATTGAATGGGCAGCATACTAGTTGCAGCCAAGAAACAAGTATCCGATTCAGCTAAGCAATAACCTTGAGAACATCCTTTGTCAGCTGATTGAACTCTTAATGTAATCAATCAGTCAATCAAGCATCCCTCGAATCTAAACAAGTTGGGAATTACCAAAGAAAATGGAAAGAGAAAAGTGACACGGTACAATGACTTAGTATGAGGATATAATACCTTTGACAAAACCAAATGCTGCGGATGTCCCTGACTTGAGCTGAAAATTGTCCAAGTCTCTTCTTACAGCATAGCGAAAGGTTACACCAAACAAAGCACAACTAATAAAGGTGATTGAAAGAGGGAGTATTAGCTCTGAATAGCTGGTGATTCGACTTAAGGAAATGGGAAGCCCTGCAAGTGTGCCAACGATTGCAGAAATTGAAGCTGCTTTTATAGACTCTACTCTCTCCTCGTCTCTATTTATTACATCCCCGTCTATTCCCCTGGAAGCATCTCTCCTTCTGGCATCATCACCAGTGCTGAGGGAGCGCTCAGCTTCTTCAATCATTGCTCTTGCTTCTGAAATATCTTTCTGGCATTCTGCAATCTTCAATTGCATCAACCAATCAGTACCTTAACTATAGCATGTAGCAACAATTGTTCTTGAAAAGCTTTAATGACTTCTTAGAGCATCTGCAGGATTATGAACTACGCTAACATTATTCTTAAGACGCTCTGAAAATTGTAACACACTCCTACTTAAGGTGCTAAAACATGTCAATCAATCGTTCAACTACGCGTCAATTTCAAAGTAGTTGTGGTCAGCTATAAAATTCTTTTCTAGCTCTCAATCTTATCCCATATGGGCATGCAAAGTGCTAAAACAAGAATTCCGTAAATTGGACTGAGGCCTCTTGAGAGTCCCCTTTACCCAGTTTAAGTTAATAAGCAGTTTTTTTGCAGTCCCTTATGATGATGCATTAGTTATTTCGCGTACATAATCAAACAAATCTATTATGACCTCGAAAAGCATAGAATTTATATCTACAGCCTATTCTAAAGCTTCCGAGTTGAAGTGCAACTAAAGAACCACACTTCCTTATTTAAAGGCATGAATTCAGATCATTGCTCTTTATTTTCCTGTGGTTTAGCAGTTGCAGGTAAAGACGACTATAATGTAGTTAGGTACGAACAATCTATATGCATAATGACAAAAATCTAGGAACAAATAGTAATCCCTGTCAAAACAAAAAGAATATATAAAATAAAGTCTGCCGTTCTCTCAATAAATCTATCTTTGACCAAACGATACGATACAATATGAGACAATGAGATACAATTGGACAACATAGGCCCGCCTGTGCCTAAAAGCAATAATGCACTTGTTCCTTTGTACATAGAGTTAACTAGTCAATTGCACACATTGTTATCGATTGTCCGTGTTCAAAGCAACGAGAAATTGGAAACCAGTAAGAAGAAGAGACACAAAAAACAGAACGTATGTAACGTTTTAAAAAAAAAAATCACAGAAATGAAGAAATCCGAGACCACAGAATTCACTGTGTGTCCTTAAGGAATTTAACCCCCTCACTGTACCCGAGGTTGTGGATTATTTCCTCCCAGGATATAACGGATATACCTGTCGCAGGAGTGGCGGTACCTCAAACGCCTACGACTTCGACGAACTCAAATTCGGGAACGAAATCACACTATGACTCGATATGTTTCAGTTTGCAGAAAAGAATGCAGAATTTTTAATGTTTCCAGTATATGAAAATGAGGCATTGCCTCAGTTTATATAGCCTTGAATTGAGACTGTTCGGAAAGGCTTGGTGCCTGTTCGGGAAAGGCCATGCCTTTTCCTGAAAAATAAGAACGTTGGGAAGTTTTTTAACGAATTAATATTATTATTATTTTTTTCTTTTCCCGCGGGAATTAAAAATAATTTCAGAAAATGAAGATTGAATTTTAAATAAATTTGGTCCAAAAAGATTATCAATCAATCAGATCATTTGACCAAATCCAAATCCAAATCCAAATCCAAATCCAAAGCCGAAGCCGAGCCGAGCGACGACGACGGCGCGAGGGGAGTCCCTCTTCTTAACCCTTTAAGAGCTAGAAGAAGTGCTTTCTAATATAAGCACATAACTTTCCCTTTCTACCACCGATGTGGTACAAAGCTCCTTTTCAAAGGAACTTTGCTTTGAAACTTCATTTTCCTTCTATCTTCCCTCCATTTCTCATTCACACCAACTTAGCTAGCTTTAATCATTAACTAGCTTTAACAATCCCCCACATGAATGGGGAATGGCTATATGATGAAAAAACATGCATGACAAAAAACTGTGTGATTCGTAAGCAAGGATTAATTGCATCTGGATAAGTAGATTTCTCTTTGAACTTTCCGTAGTGAGCATATGTCGGATATACTCGGTCAATCGGTAGATTTGATATCTTTGAACCGTCGAGCTTTGGTGTATACCTAGACAACCACATGTCACACAATTAACCCTTTAACCGTTTTTGGTTCTCATTGTTTTGTTCGTTTCAGCCATGAACACTTCCTGGTTCATAAGTGCGTAGAGAGCTGGCCTTACAGAGTTCTCCTTGAAGCGGCTTACACTTCACACTTACATAGGTGATTCCTAAATGTGTCATCCCGTAGATACACTATTTGATATACCCCGTATCAAACTTAGAAACCATTAAAAAGCCTTAATGCTTTATCCTGGTACTGAACATTGTCTCATCACGAGAATGGACCAAAAAGTTATTGTGACAATGTTGAACCGTCATCAATGACTTTGTTTGATCTCTTTGAACCTAGATCTTGGGATCTCATGTCTTCTAGGTAGAGTTACCGCCACGATGACTTGTCCTCGGCCATAGTCCCATTCCCCTCGATGATCTTTCAACCACTTCTCTAGTTAGGCCTTTAGTTAGTGGATCCGACACATTATCTCTTGACTTAACATAGTCAATTGTAATAATTCCACTAGAGAGTAGTTGTCTAACGGTATTATGTCTTCGTCGTATGTGACGAGACTTTCCGTTGTACATAACGCTCCCGGCTCTTCCTATTGCCGCTTGGCTATCGCAATGTATGCATATAGGAGCCAACGGTTTGGGCCAAAATGGAATATCTTCTAAGAAATTCCGGAGCCATTCAGCTTCTTCACCGGCTTTGTCTAGAGCTATGAACTCAGATTCCATTGTAGAGCGGGCGATGCATGTCTGTTTGGATGACTTCCAAGACACTGCTCCTCCACCTATAGTAAAAACGTATCCACTTGTGGATTTAGTTTCAGTTGAACCGGTGATCCAATTTGCATCACTGTATCCTTCAATAACTGCAGGATACCTGTTATAATGCAAAGCAAAGTTTTGAGTATGTTTCAAATATCCCAAAACTCGTTTCATTGCCAGCCAATGATTTTGGTCGGGATTACTCGTGTAGCGACTTAGTTTACTTATAGCACACGCAATATCAGGTCGCGTACAGTTCATAATATACATCAAACTTCCCAACACTCTGGCATAATCCAATTGAGAATCACTTTCACCTTTATTCTTTGCAAGAGCAAGGTTCATATCAATTGGCGTCTTTGCAACTTTAAAGTCCAAATACTTGAACTTTTCAAGTACTTTTTCAATATAATGAGATTGAGACAATGCTAGACCTTGAGGAGTCTTATGGATTTTAATTCCCAGAATTAAATCGGCAACTCCTAAGTCTTTCATATCAAACTTACTAGCAAGCATGCGCTTAATAGTATTTATGTTAGCAATGTTGTTACTCATTATTAACATATCATCCACGTATAAACAAACAATGACGACGTGGTTCGGAGTGTTCTTAATGTAGACACATTTATCACATTCATTTATCTTGAATCCATTTGACAGCATCGTATGGTCAAATTTTGCATGCCACTGTTTTGGTGCTTGTTTTAGTCCATAAAGAGACTTAACAAGTCTACATACCTTCTTCTCTTTCCCTGGAACTACAAACCCTTCGGGTTGTTCCATGTAAATTTCTTCCTCCAACTCTCCATTTAAGAATGCTGTTTTCACATCCATTTGATGGATTTCAAGACCGTACACAGCGGCTAATGCTACTAACACCCGAATAGATGTAATCCTCGTTACCGGCGAGTATGTATCAAAGTAATCAAGACCTTCTCGTTGTCTAAACCCTTTAACAACTAGTCTTGCCTTATATTTTTCAATAGTGCCATCAGCTTTCATTTTCCGCTTAAAAATCCATTTGGAACCTAAAGGTTTATTCCCTGGAGGAAGATCAACCAATTCCCAAGTATGGTTGTTCAATATGGATTCTATCTCACTATTGATTGCCTCTTTCCAAAATTGAGCTTCCGATGAAGACGTAGCTTCGTTGAACGTTCGAGGCTCATTTTCCAACAAAAATGTTAAAAATTCTGGTCCAAAGGAAGTAGTCGTCCTTTGACGTTTGCTACGTCTTGGATTTTCCTCATCAGGAATGTTTTCCTTTATTTCTTCCCGAGGTCGTTTAGATTCTTTGCTAGACGACGCACATTCCTTTTTATACGGATATATGGTTTCAAAGAAGTCAGCATTATCTGATTCAATTACCGTATTCACCTGAATGTCGGGATTTTCTGATTTGTGAACCAGAAATCTATATGCCTTACTATTTGTGGCATATCCTATGAAAACACAATCAACGGTTTTAGGTCCTATTTTTACCCTTTTGGGTTTAGGAACTTGCACCTTGGCCAAACACCCCCACACTTTGAAGTATTCCAAATTGGGCTTCCTTCCTTTCCACTTTTCGTATGGAATTGATTTTGTTTTGCTATGGGGCACTCGATTGAGTATTCGGCTAGCTGTTAGAATGGCTTCCCCCCACAAGTTCTGGGGTAAACCAGAACTTATTAACAGGGCATTCATCATTTCTTTCAGTGTTCTATTTTTTCTTTCCGCAATTCCGTTTGATTGTGGCGAGTAAGGAGCAGTTGTTTGATGAATAATGCCATATTCCAAACATATTTGTTCAAAAGGAAATTCATATTCACCGCCCCTATCACTCCTTATCATTTTAATCTTTTTGTTAAGTTGAGTCTCAACTTCAGTTTTGTATTGCATGAATGCTTCAATTGCTTCATCTTTACTATTAAGTAAATAAACGTAGCAATACCGCGTACTATCGTCAATAAAAGTTATGAAATACTTCTTTCCACCGCGAGATGGAATTGACTTCATGTCACAAATATCTGTATGGATTAAGTCTAAAGGACTTGAATTCCTTTCAACTGACTTATAAGGATGTTTAGCATACTTAGATTCAACACAGATTTGACATTTTGATTGATTGCATTCAAACTTAGGCAATACTTCCAAACTAATCATTTTTCGCAAGGTTCTATAATTGACATGTCCTAAACGTGAATGCCATAAATCATTTGACTCAAGCAAGTAAGACGAAGCAGAAACTTTATTATTATTAGCAACAACCATTACATTTAGTTTGAAAAGGCCCTCTGTGAGGTAGCCTTTTCCTATGTACATTTCGTTCTTACTTATTACAACCTTGTCAGAAACATAAACACATTTAAAACCGTTCTTCACTAGAAGTCCGGTAGATACAAGATTTTTCCTAATTTCAGGAACATGACAGACGTTGTTGAGAGTCACCACCTTGCCAGAGGTCATCTTCAGCAGTATCTTTCCATAACCTTCAATCTTGGCCGTTGCAGAATTTCCCATATATATTGTTTCGTCGGGCCCGGCGGGAGCATATGAAGCAAAGGCTTCTCTAACAGCACAAATGTGGCGAGTGGCGCCAGAGTCAATCCACCACTCTTTCGGACTTCCCACTAGGTTGCACTCGGACAACATAGCGCACAAGTCATCAACCTCCTCGTTTGTTTCAACCATATTAGCCTGACCCTTCTTCTTTTCCTTTTTCGGAGCACGACAGTCTGCAGCTTTGTGTCCGATTTTTCCACAATTATGGCAGTTTCCCTGGAATTTCTTCTTGTTGGGATAGTTCCTTGGTCCCGATGCCTTTTTCCTCTTTTTCATATTAGTTGGGGCAGTTTCAACTATATGTGCTCCCCCTATGGTTGATCTCCCATTTGCCTTTTTCTCCGCTGCCTTGTTATCTTCCTCGATTCTCAACCGGACGATAAGATCTTCCAATGTCATCTCCTTTCGCTTATGTTTCAAGTAATTTTTGAAGTCCTTCCATGAAGGAGGCAACTTCTCTATCACTGCCGCAACTTGAAACGCCCCACTAATCACCAAACCTACAACAAACAACATGTAAGTGACGGGGCACTGAATACTTTTGACAAAGGCATTAATTAAATTTATACCTTCAGCGAGGAGATCATGGATGATAACCTGCAACTCTTGAACTTGAGTGACAACAGACTTGCCATCTACCATTTTGTAGTCCAAAAACTTGGCAGCGATAAACTTCTTTAAGCCAGCATCTTCTGTTTTATATTTCTTTTCCAACGCATCCCATAGTTCTTTTGATGTTCCCACATTACTATAGACGTTGTAAAGATCATCCTCCAGTCCGCTAAGAATGTAATTCTTGCACAAAAAATCTGAGTGCTTCCACGCCTCAATTACAACAAATCGTTCATTTTCAGGTGTTGATTCCGGCGGAACCGGAATATCCTCCTTAATAAACTTTTGAAGGCTTAAAGTAGTTAGATAGAAGAACATCTTTTGTTGCCATCGTTTGAAATCAATCCCGGTGAATTTTCCGGGCTTCTCTGCCGGAGCCGGTGCTGGTGCAGTACGACTGGAGGACGCAGCATTGCTCGTAGAACCAACCACGGGGGCTGGTGTGGCAGTAACAGTAGCAGTAGCATTCAAATTTGGAGTTTGGTCTCCCATTTCTGTCGTAGGAAATAACAGAACACTTTAATAATCGGTGAAGTTTTTATTTCTTCAAACCGAATCAAATTTACACAAACAGAATTAAAACAAACTTCAAATAGAATGTAATATACTGTATGTAGTATACTTGATGAAGTTTTTATATCTTCAAATCAAGTACCCAAATGAGTAGAAAGTTCTGAAAACTTTAATCTCAACCGGAGTAAAAAAAATTCGAAGATTTAGTCTCCAAACAACATACAAGTTCGTTAACAACAGATGAACACGGAAATAATAAATTAAATTCCTTAAGCTTGTTATCGATTGTCCGTGTTCAAAGCAACGAGAAATTGGAAACCAGTAAGAAGAAGAGACACAAAAAACAGAACGTATGTAACGTTTTAAAAAAAAAATCACAGAAATGAAGAAATCCGAGACCACAGAATTCACTGTGTGTCCTTAAGGAATTTAACCCCCTCACTGTACCCGAGGTTGTGGATTATTTCCTCCCAGGATATAACGGATATACCTGTCGCAGGAGTGGCGGTACCTCAAACGCCTACGACTTCGACGAACTCAAATTCGGGAACGAAATCACACTATGACTCGATATGTTTCAGTTTGCAGAAAAGAATGCAGAATTTTTAATGTTTCCAGTATATGAAAATGAGGCATTGCCTCAGTTTATATAGCCTTGAATTGAGACTGTTCGGAAAGGCTTGGTGCCTGTTCGGGAAAGGCCATGCCTTTTCCTGAAAAATAAGAACGTTGGGAAGTTTTTTAACGAATTAATATTATTATTATTTTTTTCTTTTCCCGCGGGAATTAAAAATAATTTCAGAAAATGAAGATTGAATTTTAAATAAATTTGGTCCAAAAAGATTATCAATCAATCAGATCATTTGACCAAATCCAAATCCAAAGCCGAAGCCGAGCCGAGCGACGACGACGGCGCGAGGGGAGTCCCTCTTCTTAACCCTTTAAGAGCTAGAAGAAGTGCTTTCTAATATAAGCACATAACTTTCCCTTTCTACCACCGATGTGGTACAAAGCTCCTTTTCAAAGGAACTTTGCTTTGAAACTTCATTTTCCTTCTATCTTCCCTCCATTTCTCATTCACACCAACTTAGCTAGCTTTAATCATTAACTAGCTTTAACACACATGTTATTCAATCAAATTATTATGCAAGAATAGCTAGACCTAGTAAAGCATAAATTGAAGAGTGAGGAATAAGAGAAAAAAAGGATTTTAACATTTGATACACTGACAATAAAGAGATTTATGCAAGCACCAATGTATTGAAGTTTATGGGTTCTGAAATTGCAGCCGAACCCATAGCTCATCTTAGCTAGCAATTTCACAATTAAGTATACTCACATAATTAACAGATTTCCTAATACAAATATAAGGTCAAAGAAAACTGGCGTGTTATACAGTAGTATTACAACCAGACTTCTCTATAACAACATACTTATATAACAACACTTCACTATAAAAGTCAAATTTTTTCGGAATCAAATGTCATATTTTATTATAATATATGTTTTCTGTAACAGCAATTCCCTATAACGTCTAAAATATTCAAAACACCCGAGGCTGCAACAGAGAGATTTGACTGCAGTGTACAAAAGTTAAATTGAAATAAAGAAAAAAAAAACTGACCTCAGAAGTTCTAGTTTCAAGCTGAGTTATATAATCCTTCAACAATTTAACCTCCAATTCTTGTCTTTCAATATCAGCAAGTTCTTTCTTAGCCATTTCTACTCTTTGAGTTGCTTTCTCCAACCCATCAAGCAAAACCCGGTTTTCTTCTCTGTTCAAAAGTTCCTCTACTCTTTCGTCCACAATACCATTCAGTGCATCCTTCAAACTCCCCGTTTCACCATTTCCTGAGCTATTATTATTTATATTATTACTATTGCTGCAATTTATAGTTAGAAAATTTACCCGTGAAAATGAAGATGTGTCTGAGAATTTCAATGGAATAAACACTCTTTTGCTAAAGAGGATTTTTGGGTGTGGAAGTAATGAGGAAATTGAGGTGGCTACGGTGGTCTTCATAATGTATTCTCCGGCGGAAGTGGCCGTCGATAAAGAGCGTGGCAGAGCTTTTTTACCTTATCGTCTTGAAAACAATTGTTTGGTTTTTTTTTCCTTTTTGTTTTTGGATTTTCTTTCTTCTTTTTTTGTTTAAAAAAAAAAGATTTGTTATTATGAAATATTAGATTATGGTGGATGTCCATAACTCCTATAACACCTACTACTTTTATCTATTATCTCCGTAACTACCACTACTCCAATACTTATGGTTGTAACTCCCACACCTCCATTATCTCCCCCATGATCTTCCGCCATGATCTCAAAAGCTTAATGACATATTTATGGAATTCTTTTAGTATACCTCTATGTAGTACTATAAATAGAGGATGAGAAAAATCATTTTGTAATACACTTGAATACATAGAAGACATAGATTCTCTTATCTCTTTCTCTCTACTTTGTTGTTTATCTTTTGTTTATTACTTTGAGCTAAGTTTTGTAACACGTTATCAGCACGAGGCTCTACTATCTCAAGAATCTCTTTGAGAAAATTAAGGTATTTTTTCTCCTCCTAATTTTATTTTAATTATATCTGACATTATGAAAAGAAAGTTTGTTGCCCTTGAAATTTCGGGCAAGAACTACGAAATCCATTTGGATGCAATTGATCTTGGAGACGCCTTAAAGACAGAAATAATACATTCACCCAAGACTGTGCTAAGGCCTTGATTTTCTTGCGTCATCACCTTGATGAAGGTTTGAAAATTGAATATCTCACAGTCAAAGATCCACTTATCTTGTGGAATGGCTTAAAGGAGAGATATGACAACTTAAAGTTGGTCACTCTGCCACAAGCACGATATGATTGGGCTCATCTGAGGCTCCAAGACTTTAAGTCTGTTTCTGAATATAATTCTGCAATGTTTAGAATTACTTCTAAATTAAAACTCTGTGGAGATACTATAACTGATTATGATATGCTTGAAAAAACGTTTACAACGTTTCATGCCTCCAATATGGTTCTGCAACAACAGTACAGAGAGAAAGGTTTCAAAAAGTACTTTGAGCTGATTTCTCTTCTCCTTGTGGCTGAGCGAAACAATGACCTGCTCATGAGAAATCACGAAAATCGACCCACTGGGTCTACACCATTGCCTGAAGTAGATAAGGTGTATTCCCATTATGATAAGCGTGGAAAAAACTATGGCTTTAGTCATGGTCGTGGTCGTGGTCGGGGTCATGGCCGTGGACGTGGACAATGAAGAAATTTTCTTGGTGTTAGTCACCCCCCCAAAAAGATATAACCACCAAAAGCGGAAATGGAATTATGAGAATCCAAAAGCAAATAGTTCAGAAACTATATGTTATCGTTGCGGTTGAAAAGGGCACTGGGCGAAAATTTGCCGTGTACCAAGACATTTGGTTGAGCTTTATCAAGCATCTTTAAAGAGTAAAGGCCCTGAAACCAATTTTGTCTCTGACAATAATTTTGACATCACCCACTTGGATGTGGCAGACTTCTTTGAGCACCTGAGGGGAAAATAGATCACTTAATCGGTGATGGATCTATGGTTAAAGAAGATTGAGCAGTTTGATATTTTTATTTTTACTTATTCGTAGTAGTTAATGAATAAACAATTATCATAGTTTACATAAGTTATCTATTATTGTGATATGGTTCAAATTTTATATTTTCTGCTTTAAGCTAGTAAAGCTAAGTATCAAGCAAGTATTCGTTAAAATTATAATATGCTTGAAATAAAATAAAAAATAAAAAAATATATATTAAACAGAATGATCAGTTTCATTTTTGTAATCCTTTCTAATCTGCTCGGTGTTAATGTGTTAGCACATTAAAGGTGCTATTATGCTAGTAGTATTATGAACCTGAAACAGATTCACTGCTAACAGCAATTAACTCAATTAGTTGAATTATTCTAGGTGAAACATTCAGTTCAAAACAATTCAATCAATGATCAAATATCGATATGTACCTTAAGAGTTTTATCAACTTGACAAATAATCTGTATTATGGTTTTAAAATATATAACTTTAGATTACACATTCATCTTATGCTTTATTTGTAGCACATTAAATATAGTAATAAAAGAAATATTGTGAAGACCCTTTATGCTACTACTAATTGTTAATACTTTGATATTAAAAGGAGAATAACTATGATAAAAGATATTTTTTTTCATAATGACCGCACTGAAACTATTATGTTGAATCATTGACTTAAATTTGTTTATTCTCATATCTATAAAAAAAAATACTAATATTTTTCGTATATTTCTTTTGTATGTCAAACCATGGGAAGCAAATATGGATATCTCACAAAGCAAACTTGGATCAACGTCCAATTGTAAAAATATTTATTTAATTGATTCATGTACCACACATACGATATTCAAAGAGAAGAAATATTTCTCTCATTTAAGTATGTGTAAGGCAGATGTTACTACAATTTCTGGTAGTAGTAAATTGATTGAAGGCTCCGGAAGAGCAACTATAACTCTGCCTAAAGGAACAATATTTATCATAGAGAATGCAATATTTTCTTCCAAGTCCAAGAGGAACTTGTAGAGTTTTAAAGATATCCGTCAAAATGGATATCATATTGAGACAATAGATAAGAATAATCTTGAATACCTCATCATTACAAAGAATGTCTCTGGCCAAAAGAGGGTTATTGAGAAGTTCCCATCTTTATCTTGTGGCCTGTATTGGACAAAAATTAGTGCAATTGAGGCACATTCCACAGTAAACCAAAAGGTTACTGATTCCAATACTTTTGTACTTTGGCATGATCGATTGGGACATCCTGGATCAATTATGATGAGACGGATTATAGAAAACTCATATGGGCATCCATTAAAGAATTTAAAGATTCTTTTAAATAATGAATTTTCTTGCACTTCTTGTTATCAAGGCAAGTTAATTATTAGACCATCACCAACAAAGGTTGGAACTGAGTCACCTACGTTTCTGGAACGTATACAAGGGGATATTTGTGGACCTATTCACCCACCAAGTGGGTCCTTTAGATGTTTTATGGTCTTAATAGACGCATCCTCTAGATGGTCTCATGTGTGCCTATTGTCATCACGCAACCTTGCGTTTGCAAAATTAATGGCACAAATAATTCGATTACGAGCACAATTTCCTGATAATCCAATTAAGTCTATTAGACTAGATAATGCTGCTGAGTTTTCATTCTAAGCATTTAATGATTATTGCTTATCAATTGGGATAAAAGTGGAACATCCTGTAGCTCATGTTCACACTCAAAATGGTCTTGCAGAATCTTTAATTAAATGTCTGCAGTTGATTGCAAGACCATTACTCATGAAAACGAGGCTGCCCACTTCGGTTTGGGGTCACGCCATTTTGCATGCAGCAATGCTAGTTCGTCTCAGACCGACGAATTATCATAAATATTCACCGTTGCAATTAGTTTTGGGTCATGAACCTAATATATCCCATTTAAGAATTTTTGGATGCGCAGTATATGTGCCTGTAGCACCGCCATATCGCACCAAAATGGGTCCGCAAAGAAGGTTAGGAATATATGTTGGGTTTGAATCGCCCTCCATTATTCGCTACCTCGAACATAGACATGGGATTTGTTCACTGCACGATTTGCAGGATGTCGATTCGATGAGACACTTTTCCCAAAATTAGGGGGAGAAGTTGGTGAAACCAAACGGGAAATTTTGTGGAAAAATCCATCATTATCTCATCTTGATCCACATACCTCTATTTGTGAAAAAGAGGTGCAAAATATTATCCATTTGCAAAGAATAGCAAATCAAATGCCTGACGCATTCACGGACTTGAAAAGGATAACAAAATCTCACATCCCTGCAGAGAATGTTCCAATCCGTATTGATGTCCCTATTGGTCAATCTTCTAGTGTCATATCTAATGAGTCGAAAGCACGCCTAAAACGTGGCAGGCCATTAGGTTCTAAAGATCAAAATCCTAGAAAAAGGAAAGCAAATGATCAAAATGACACTACGAAAGAATCTCATGAGGAAATTCACGATTTAATAAATTCTGAGATTCATGAAGAATCCATTGAGCCCGAGACTCAGGAAAATAAGGAACTATCAAATAAATCCAATCGATATTGAGACAAATTTTAATCGAGTGGATATAGTGGTGGATTATGTCTTTGCATATAATGTTGCATCTAGCATTATGCAAGAAAGTGAGGATCTTGAACCTCAATCTGTTGGAGAATGTCGACAAAGACTTGATTGGCCAAAATGGCAAGAAGCAATCCAATCAGAATTGAATTCACTTGCAAAACGTGAAGTTTTTGGGCCTATAGTTGAAACACCTAATGGTGTTAAGCCTGTTGGCTATAGATGGGTCTTTGTACGCAAGAGAAATGAGAAAAACAAGGTACAAAGATATAAGGCACGCTTTGTTGCACAAGGATTTTCTCAAAGGCCTGGTGTCGATTATGAAGAGACATATTCACCCGTAATGGATGCTATAACTTTCCGTTATCTCATTAGTTTTGCTGTCCTTGAAAAGCTTGACATGCATTTAATGGATGTGGTTACTGCATATCTTTATGGCTCATTTGATAATGAGATATACATGAAAATTCCCGATGGATTCAAAATGCCAAACACTCATAATTCAAAGTCCAGGGAAATGTTTTCAATCAAATTGCAAAGATCTTTGTATGGTCTAAAGTAATCAGGAAGAATGTGGTATAATCGTCTTAGTGAGTATTTATTAAAGGAAGGCTATATAAATGATGCCATTTGCTCATGTGTTTTTATAAAGAAAACAACATCGGAATTTGTTGTACTTGCCGTATATGTCGATGACATAAACCTTATTGGAATTCCCATAGAACTCCAAAAGGCAATTGATTATTTAAAGAAGGAATTCGAGATGAAAGATCTCGGAAAGACAAAATTATGTCTTGGTTTGCAAATTGAACATTTGGCAAACGGAATTTTTGTTCATCAATCTGCCTATATAGAAAAGGTATTAAAACGGTTTTACATGGATGGAGCATATCCTTTAAGTACTCCGATGGTTGTTCGATCACTTGATGTGAATAAGGATCCATTCCGACCACAAGAAAAGAATGAAGAGCTACTTAGTCCTGAAGTACCATATCTTAGTGCAATTGGCGCACTAATGTATCTTGCAAATACTACAAGGCCTGACATAACTTTTTCAGTTAATGTCTTAGCAAGATATAGCTCTGCTCCCACAAGGAGACATTGGAATGGAATCAAACATATATTGCGGTATCTAAAAGGGACTACCGATATGGGCTTATTTTATAGAAATAATTGCAGTCCTGATCTTGTTGGTTATGCTGATGCTAGATATTTATCTGACCCACACAAAGGCTCGATCTCAAACAGGTTATGTGTTTATCTGTGGAGGCACTGCCATATTTGGCGATCGACTAAACAATCAATTGTGGCTTTCATCTAATCATGCTGAGATAATCGCTATTCATGAAGCAAGTCGAGAGTGTGTATGGTTGAGGTCTATAATACATCATATTCGAGACAAATGTGGTTTGAAATGTGACAAACTACCCACGATTTTGAATGAAGACAATGCAGCATGCATAGCCCAATTGAAGGGAGGATTCATAAAAGGAGATAGAACAAAGCATATTTCACCAAAGTTATTTTTCACACATGATCTTCAAAAGAATGGTGATATCAATGTGCAACAGATTCGTTCAAGTGATAATATGGCTGATTTGTTCACAAAATCTCTACCAACGTCAACCTTCAAGAAGCTGGTACACAAGATTGGAATGCGAAGGCTCAAGGATGTGAATTGATGCTCTTTCAGAGGGAGTTAATGCGTGTTGCACTCTTTTTCCCTTCCAAGGTTTTGTCCCACTGGGTTTTCCTTGCAAGGTTTTTAACGAGGCAACAAAAAAATGCATTTTGTTAGATATGTGTACTCTTTTTCCTTTTCTAGAATTTTTTTTCCATTGGGTTTTATTTTAGTTAAGGTTTTAACGAGGCACATTATCTTTGGACATCCAAGGGGGAGTGTTATGAAATATTAGATTATGGTGGATGTCCATAACTCCTATAACACCCACTACTTTTATCCATTATCTCCATAACTCCTACTACTCCAATACTTATGGTTGTAACTCCCACACCTCCATGATCTCCCCCATGATCTTCCTCCATGATCTCAAAAGCTTAATGACATATTTATGGAATTCTTTTAGTATACCTCTATGTAGTACTATAAATAGAGGATGAGAAATCATTTTGTAATACACTTGAATACATAGATTCTCTTATCTCTTTTTCTCTACTTTGTTGTTTATCTTTTGTTTATTACTTTGAGCTAAGTTTTGTAACATTTGTAGTATTTTTCGATTTGTGCATGGCACCCTTATGTAGGGCCATGCTAATTCTCTGTACTGTTCTATTTTTATGGAATGTCTCGGAAGTAAGGCCGTAAAACTGGCGGTTCCGAATCGAAATCGCATCGAAACTGTGGCTCTGGGGATTCTGCCGGTACCGATTCTGGTGGTTCACGGGAACTGTGGTGGGGTAGTTTTATCCGTTGGAACCGCTAGAACCGGAACCGTCAGAATCGGAACTGGAACCGTCAGAACCGGACTGGTTCTGGCGGTTCCAAACTGTTCCGGCGGTTCTGTAACGGTAATTTTTTTAAAAAAATTTTGTTTTTTAAAAATAATTTCCAAACGATTCTTTATCAAAAGTAGCCGTTTGAAAGTTTAAAAAATATCCATTTGACCCCTAAACTTTAATTTACCCCAAACTTTATATAATTACACTATTTCCCATTTCTCAACTATAAATACCCCCTCATTCTTTCATTTTTATTCACCAATTCATCAATATCTCTCAATCTCTCTCAAGCTTTCTTTCAATCTTTCTAGTGCAAGTGCTTAATTTCTTGTTGCAAATTTGTGAAACATTGTGAAATTGAAATTGTTGAATTGAAGTTTTCAAGTGTTCAATTTCAATGATTTTCAATTTTCAAGAAGTTGTTCGTCAATCCGGTAAACTCGTTTCAACTCTTACGTGCTAAAAATATTTTTGTGTGTTGTTAGTTTTCTTAATTATAATTATTATGGCATTTTCGTTGAAAAATATGTTCGGTAAAGGAAAAGCTAAAACCGGTGAAAGTAGTGGCCAAAATACTACCCTCCCCCGGCTCCCCGACCTAGAAAAGATAAGCAAGTTCAAAGTAGTAGCCAACCTAGAAATCCTAACGAACCCTTCGGAATCCTTGTTAGTGACCACACGTGTTTTCAATTTAGCGATATTGATTTTCTACATGATGTAGCAGTTGGTGATAGAATAGACGATGATATTATGAATGCTCTTTATCCTAATGCACCTATCTTAGAGGGAAATGAGGATGATCATGATGATGAAACCCAAGCTCCAGTAGATTTAGATGATACACCTACTAGTCTGCTCATAACTTAGGTGATGAACCGGCACACCCACCCGTACAAACTCCCACTTTTAGTAGACAACCTCCTAAACGTACAGAAACATCATCAGTTTAGCAATTTTTTATTCAACTAAGAGAACAAAATAAGGCTAAGTTTAAATCTTGTGCGAAATTACTTGTTCATAGGTATACTAGAGATCGTAGCGGCACGGGTAGTTTAGTTAAGCATATAAGATTACACCCTAGCGATAAGGCTAGATATTTGCAATTGAAAGCGCAATAAGAGGGGAGGACAAGTGATGATTCTACAGTTAACCCAAGTACTGGTTCTAATCTAGTTCAACCAGGAATAAACATAGTCACCGGAGGTATATTATATTACGATCCAAATAAGGAGCGTGAAGAATTAGCTAAAATGATTACTGTTATGTGTTTGCCTTATTCTTTTGCTTCTAATCCTGCATGGATTCATTATATTAGAAGAGTATTTAATCCTACGTATAAAGGTTGGCCTCGCGCAACAGTTAAGGCCGATATTTATAAATACAAGCATGAATACGAACAATACTTGCGCTATTTATTTACCCATATAACTAATCGTATGCCTATTACAACTGATATTGGTAGAAGTAATAATGATTGCGATTATCTAACCGTAACCAGTCATTGGATAGACGAAAACTGGACAGTGCAAAAATGCATTATTGCATATAGGATAATTAATTCACGGCACACGGGTAGGTTTATTGCTAACACTGTCTCAGATGTATGCAGATATTTTTGTTTTAGTAATAAAATAATGTCAATTTCCATGGATAACGCTTCTAGCAACACTAGTGCAATAGGTATGCTAACTAGAACACTTACTCCTGCTTTTATTAATATTTTCCATGTTAGATGTATATGTCATATTTATCATTTAATTGTTGGCGATGGTATGGGAATATTAAACTTAGAAATTGAAAAGGTTAAAATGGCTCTTAATTGGCTTTTTTATTCAAACCGTAGAAGTAGACTTAGAATATATTTTAAAAAGTGTGACGAATATGGCCTTAGAGAAAGTTCCTAAACCTTGCCCGACTAAGTGGAACTACATGTACGAAAATTTAGTAGTTGCGTACGAATATAGAAACCCAATTAACGCTACGTATAATTCTCGGGATTGTGGTGAGGAAGATAATGACATGCTAACTACACAAGATTAGACTAATGTTAAAATTCTTTTAGATTTTTTAGAACATTTTCATGTGGCTATAAATGCTTTATCTGGCCAATATTATTCAACTATTTCTAACTGTTTAGTTTACATTGCCGCACTCGCTAATTTGTTTGTTGATTTTAGCGAGGAGGGGACATTTATGAAATTGCAATAACTGAAATGAAAAAGAAGTTAAAAAAATATTTTTTTCCAATCCCTCATATATTTGGTGCTGCTATGTTAAATCCAACTATGAAATTAGGAGGTCCTCACTTTTGGTATTCTACTATTTATCAATATTTAGATCTTTCAGAAGTAGAAATGGCTACACTAGCTGATGCGAAAGCATCAATTAAAGTTAATGCTCAAACTGTTTATAATGCTTATAAACATGCGATAGAGCATGCTAGGCCTAGTATTCCAATCCCTACTTCGTCTACATCACAGTCGTCTAAAAGAGCTGCTGGCTTAACAGCTCTTAAATCGTGGACGGAGTTCAGGGGTACTCAAGGGGATAATTTAGATGAAATTTCCCATCTAAATGAGCTTCAAGTTTATTTGTCGCAGGGACTAGAGAATGAGAATCCAGACGGCTCTTTCGACCTTTTGGATTGGTGGAAGACAAGGGAAAAGTATTTTTCCGTTCTTGCAAGGATGGCTCGCGATGTTCTGCCGATTCAAGCGTCAACTGTTGCATCGGAGAGCGCTTTTAGTCAAGCAAGACTACAAATAGGCGATCACAGAGCGTCGATGCGGGACATCTTGGAAAAATCAGTGCTTTTTCGAGATTGGATCCGCGCAGAAAGAAGAAACTTTAGGCTAGCTAATCACAGCCAGAAATAAATGAGTGCTATGAAGAAATGATAGCAGAACCTGTTCAGGAAGCAACTTCACCCGGAAGTGGTGATGAACAAGCTTCATTTCCACCACCGCCAAGACAACCACCTCCAAACCTTGAAGGTTTTATGAGATTTGTTAGAAATAATGCATAAATTATTATGTAACTTGTACATTGGCACGTCTTCTTTTAGTTTTTTTCCTTTTAATGGTGGTATTAGTACCATGTTGTGCTCATTCCATTGGGGGAAGGAAGACTAAGAAAGATATGTCATTTTGGTCAATAAATATGTTCTTTATCATATTGAATATCATTTTGTCTCAATATTACTTTGTCTTTACTTCTATATCAATCCTTGAATATTTATAATTTATATAACATACAATATATAACATACAACACAATATACTAATGACAACATTCTTTTATCAATATATACTACTTATATACAATTTATACTAATTACTAACTACAACACAATATACACTATTTATATACAATATATACTACTTAAATACAATATATACTACTTATATATAAAATATACACTACTTATACATATTATATATTAATTACCAAACACAATATATACTATACTAATCACATAGTACACCATATAAAATATATTCTACAATATACTAATGACTACTATACAAGATATTGATTTAAAAAAAAAAAATTCAGAACCGCCGGGAACCGCCGGAACCGGAACCGCCAGAATCGGAACCGGATGGAACCGGTTCCACCTCCGGAATTGCCAGAACAGGAACCGCCAGAACCGGAACCGCTAGAACCGGAACCGCTAGAACCGGAACTGCAAATCTAAATAGACCCAGAACCAGAATCGGATACAGCCTTATTTGGTCTTAGTATATATATATGACGTGGTTATCTCTTAAGTCAAGAAGCCCTGTTATTTTTCTTTCTCCTTTTTTGTCATTTTCCCCGTACTTATCTGTGGTCTATTTTGTAGCATGGTTACTCTTGTGGTCTATTTAGACAGGAGAGGTTGTTCTGATGGTAAGCAATTTTCATTTCCAACCGAGAGGTTATAAGTTCGAGTCTCCCCAAGAGCAAGGTGAAAAATTCTTGGAAGGAAATATGTCGAGGATTAATTTGGAAATAGCCTATCTACTCCAAAGTAAGGGTAAGATCCGCGAATATATTATACTTTTCAGACCCCACTAAGTAAGATTATACTGGATTGTTGTTGTTGTTGTTACTCCAAATACAAATTTCTAACATTTTCTTTGAAAGAAGAGTTTCCCCTAATTACATAGTCTAGTAATGTTGATTTCTATTTCTGATATTATTTTTCTACTTTCGTCCGAATTAATTGGAATATCTTCAATTCGTCTTTCAGAATCAAAGAAAAATAATAAAATTTCAATCTTAATTCTTGAAATCTGTTACTTTTGACGACTTCAATCGTCTTTTTTGTTCTCGATATATAAAAAAGTCAAGCTTCCTTGCAGCTGAGGAGGTACCTTCATCTTGTCCTTTAGGAGTGACGGATTCAACCGATGACATACTTTGCAATATCGTTGGAGCATTACCCATTTCTGTTAATAATTGACTGGATGGCCTTGGACCTTGGTCCTGGGGGACTCCGTTAGCGGGTATAATTGGCCTATTAGGTTCTTCATGTATTGTGGAAGGAGTTGACGTCGTCGAATTGCTTATCCCGTTGAACCAGTGGCAGATCTACACAAAAAATTTGGGTGCTCGAGCACCCATTAACCTCGACACAGAATGCGTATAGTTATATAGAAAATTTGAGAAAATGTATAAAAATTTACAAAAGCACCCATTAATTTTATGTAAAAAAAAATTTAGCACTCACAAACTTGAATTCCTAGATCCGCCACTGCATCGAACCCATAGGTGGTACCGCACGCTAACAAGGTTTGTTTAACATACGTGTACTTAAACATGCATCAACAACTATATGCTTTTATGGCAGTTAAAACATTCTCAAAGTTTGTTGAATTTCTTCAAAAGATGGCACTGCCAGAATGTTGAGAGTCAATTACGATAATACCCTCTTGACCAAGTTATAACTGGCTGACCTCTCTTTTACTAGCCAATACAGATATTCTATTATTTTGCAATTACAAAAATACCCTTCTTGACCCGAATTTTAACCGGATGCACCTCTTTCTGCAACCGGATGGACCTCTCATTCCCACTTATTAATAATAGGAATAACATGTGCTATATATACATGCACATTATTATCGAACTATGCTCGACAAATATGTAATATCATCTCAATTAAAATTGAGAATTTTTCATAAATCATCGTCTTTTAGTCCTAATTAGTCATTTATAAATACATTTTGCTATATTATATTTTATAGATACTTTTTATGTTTTTATACAATCGCCAAAGAATGAATTCATGTACGTGTATACATCATTGAATGTCTTTATAAGGAGGTTTGATCATTGTAGACCAATTGTTGTTGTGGACGAAAATTACCTAAAATCTTACTGTACATGGACATTCGTTTCAGCAAGCACGTTGGATGGTGCAGGTGAATATCTGAATAATAATACAATATGTTTATATTTTAAATATTGAAATACATGTATTTAAAAATAATTATATTCAATTGTATTTACAGGCCATATATTGCCACTAGCATATGGTGTTATTGATTCAGGGAAAGATGCTGCTTGGACGTAGTTATTTGTGCAATTCAAGATAGCATACGGTGTAAGGGAAAGCATGTGCATCGTTTCAGATAGAAATGAGAGTATCATTAAATCTATATCGAGAATGTATCCGGATGTACCGTATTTGGCTTGTATATTGCATCTATGGAACAACGTATATAAGAAATTCAAAAAGAGTCATGCCAAGTTGAGCGAGATATACTTCTCTATGGCAAAAGCATACACTCAAGCTGAATTTGACAGTCTGATGGAGAAGGTGGAGAAGGTAGATATTAGGGTGAAAGAATACTTAGAGTTAGCCAGATACGAAAAGTGGGCTAGGTTGTATGCACGTGTTAACAGGAGATGGACAATGACATCAAATATTGTTGAGTCAATCAATGCCGCACTAGTTTCAGCTTAGAAGAGAATGAAGCTGCAACTAAGAAATTTGAACAAGCAGCAGCCAAAAAGTCTTATAAGCCAGCATGCCAAGTTTTCCACCTCAAACCACTTCTTCGTTGATAATACAGATGTTAAGATTAAACTTGATTAACATGAGGTGTTCTAGAATCATCTTGTACTAGCTAGAAAAATCTTTCATAAAAATCAATGTATTAAACTAGAAAATTCTAGGAGGATACTAGATACTTCTCAAATAAAATTCATAGGCATCAATCTAGAGAATTCTATAAACTTGTATAATCATTCAAATATCTAGATCCTTCCATGGAGTAGTATAAATATGTGATGTTGTAACTCATTTTGTAATCAAGAAAATCAATAAAATAACAAAAGCCTTCTTCAATATAAAGTTTTTTCTCCATTCCAATTCTCTACATTTCCTAAACTCTTTTCTTTTCATTCTAAATATTACTCTCTGTCTCCAACAAATTTGGTATCAGTGCCCGGGTTTAGCCTTGTGTTCCATTACAAACCACCATAGCAACACAATCATCTTCATCATCTTTATTCAACTATTCACAAAATCTTGTCCCTATTTTTGATGGAGAAAACTATGATTATTGGAGCCTTCAAATGAAGACTCTATTCATTTCTCAAGACCTTTGGGAGCTTGTAGAAAGAAGCTATGATGCACCCGAGGACTCGGAAACACTAGCATCATGGACGGCGGCAAAGCAAAAGGAGTTTAAAGAAAATAAGAAGAAGGATGCAAATCTTTCCTCGTATTATGGCTGCCACCAATTCAAAAGAAGCTTGGAGTATTCTACAGAAGGAATTTCAAGACTCCTCTAAGGTAATCTCTATCAAACTTCAATCTTTATGAGAGAATTTGATAATCTAGCAATGAAAAATGATGAAACCATGAAAGAATTCTTTAATAGAGTTACTATCATTGTTAATCAAATTAGAAGTTATGGGGATAAACTTAAAGATAAGAAGATAGTTGAAAAAATATTGAGGAGTTTACCCGCAAAATGGGATCATGTTGTCCGCTATCAAAGAATCTAAAGATTTATCTACATTAAGTTTTCAAGAACTAATGGCTTCTTTGGAGACACATGAGCTACGAATGAGCAGGTTTTCAACTCAAGAGGTGGAACAAGCTTTTTAATCTAAAGTGTCAATTTCAAATAAAAGAGGAGGAGAGACGGATAAAGAAGGAAGGAAAAATTTCCAACAAAAGAGCAATTATGGGAGCAGAAATTTCAAGCAAAGAAAATTTGGAGATTACAATCAAGGCCCTCGTGGAAGGTATGAGAAGAATAATAAAGTTACGTCTTCCTCCCAGTGTGGAATTTGTGGAAAGTCTAATCATAATACTCAGAGTTGCAGATTTAAGTATTTAAAATGCAAAAATGCTAATCACTCCCAAAAGGACTGTTGGTACAATAAAAATGACGAAGCTAATTTTACTGAAGGAGATAATGTTTTCTATCCTTGCTTTAGTGCGAAATTAAATGTGAAGGATATTTGGTACTTGGATAGTGGTTGCAGTAATCATATGACAGGAAATAAAGAAAGCTTCGTCAAATTGGATGAAGATGTTAATTCTCAAGTTAAGCATGGAGACGAAAAATCACACAAAGTCGAAGGAAAGGGAGTGTAGCAGTTCAAGTAAAGGGAGGTAAGACTAAATTTATTTCTGATGTGCTTTATGCACCGGGCCTAACACAAAATTTATTAAGTGTGGGACAATTATTACAAAAAGGCTATAGAGTTAATTTTGTGGGAAATGAAAGTACAATTATTGATGAAAAAAATAATCAAGTTGTGGCCAAAATTAAAATGACTCCAAACAAGGTTTTTCCACTGAAAATGTCAGTTGAGAATCTTGCATTAAAATCAGAGGAAAATGATATTTCTCAATTATGGCATAAGAGATTTGGCCACCTAAATTTTAAAAGTCTCAAATTACTCAAAAAGAAAAATATGGTAATTGGACTCCCACACGTAAATGTGTAAAGTAAAATTTGTGAAGGTTGTATTTTTGGAAAAATGCATAGACTACCCTTCAAAAAAACCCCATGGAGAGCTAGAGTTCCTTTGGAACTAGTTCATGCCGATGTATGTGGCCCAACTAAGACACCTTTTCTCGGAGGAAAAAGATATTTTCTCTTGTTTGTTGATGATTATAGTCGAATGATGTGGGTATATTTTCTAAAAGAAAAATTAGAAGTTTTCTCAAAGTTTGTACAATTTAAAGCATCAATGGAGAAGCAAAGTGGTCATAAGTTGAAGATTTTGAGGACGGATCATGGAGGAGAATTCACATCCAAGGAGTTTAACGAATTTTGCAAGGCCCAAGGAATAAAAAAGGAGCTTACAGTCAGATATACTCCCCAACATAATGGAGTGGCAGAACGTAGAAATCGATCCATAGTGGAGATGGCACGGAGCATGTTAAAAGGTAAACATCTTCCAAACAAATTCTGGGCTGAAGCTGCTTATACCTCTGTCTATATTTTGAACAGGTCCCCCACGAAAGCTGTGCCAAATAAAACTCCTTGTGATGTATGGTTCCAAAAGAAAGCGAATGTAGATTTCTTGAAGGTATTTGGATGCATAACTTATGCACACATTCCTGATCAAGTCAGAAAAGAAAAATTTGATGAGAAAGGAGAAAAATTCATCTTTATTGGCTACAGTGAAGAATCCAAAGCTTATAGATTATTCAATCCTACAACTAACAAGTTTGTGATTTCCAGAGATGTTATCTTTGATGAAGCATCACTCCAGATATCATTGCCGATGAAAACATTGGATCAACATCTAACACTCAAGATCCTTCTAACCCGAGCATTGAAGAAGCAACTGATGCAGATTCACCTCCAAGTAAGACTCGTTCATTACAAGAAATTTATGATACTTGTGATGTTGCATTCTTTTCTTGTGAACCAGTAAAATTTGAAGAAGCTATCAAAGAAGAAGGATGGAAGAAGGCTATGGACGAGGAGATAACAATGATTGAAAAAAATCACACATGGAAGTTAGTGGATCTTCCAAAAGGCAAGGAGGTAGTCGGGCTCAAGTGGGTCTATAAGACCAAATACAATGAAGATGGAACAATCCAGAAGCTAAAAGCTCGTCTCGTTGCAAAAGGATATTCACAACAACTAGGCATTGACTTCAATGAGACGTTTTCTCCTGTTGCTCGAATGGAGACCATCAGGACGATGTTAGCACTTGCAGCTCAACTCAAATTAAAGGTATATCAGCTGGCTGTCAAGTCAGCATTTTCAAATGGAGAACTTGAAGAAGCAGTTTATGTGGAGCAACCTCAAGGCTACATCGTCAAAGGGCAAGAAGAAAAGGTGTATAGACTCCGTAAGGCATTATATGGACTCAAACAAGCTCCTCGAGCATGGAATAGCAAGATCGATCATCACTTCCGCAAACATGAATTTCAAAGAAGTTCAAGTGAACCATCACTCTATGTCAAGAAACAAGGTACGGATTTTCTCATAATCTGTCTCTATGTTGATGATTTAATTTATTGTGGCACCAACAAGAAGATGATAGAAGAATTTGAAACAGAAATGATGGAAGATTTTGAGATGACAGATTTAGGCTTAATGAGATATGTTCTTGGCATCCAACTAAAACAAAATAATGGAGAAATATTTATAAGCCAAGAAAAATATTGTGATGATCTGTTAAAGAAATTTCACATGATAAATTGCAAGCCAATCGCTACTCCAGCAGCCTTGAATGAGAAATTATCCAAAAAAGATGGTTCCAATAAGGTGGACGCATCAATCTATAGAAGCTTGGTTGGATCGTTGATTTATCTCACAAATACAAGGCCCGACATATTATATGCGGTAAGTGTTGTATCCAGATTTATGAATGATCCAAGTAAAGTACACTATGCCGCAGCAAAGCGTATCCTCAGATATTTGAAGGGCACAATAAATTTTGGCATCAAATATTCAGCTGAAAAAGATAATATACTCGCCGGTTATACAGATAGTGATTGGGCCGGATGTATTGATGACCGGAAGAGTACTTCAGGATATGTCTTCACTTTGGGATCAAAGATAATATCTTGGTCTTCAAAAAAGCAACAAACAGTGGCACTATCATCTGCAGAAGCGGAGTATATATCTACTACTAGCGCAACATGTGAAGCAATATGGCTGCAAAGGATCCTATTTGACTTACAGCAAGATCAAATTCTGCCAACAACACTCTACTGTGATAATATGTCAGCAATTGCTATGACAAAGAATCC
Organism: Nicotiana benthamiana; assembly: GCA_034376525.1. Taxonomy (NCBI): domain Eukaryota; kingdom Viridiplantae; phylum Streptophyta; class Magnoliopsida; order Solanales; family Solanaceae; genus Nicotiana; species Nicotiana benthamiana. The sequence continues at coordinate 179,107,620 of CM067339.1, forward strand.
AGTGTTTCATGCAAGAACAAAGCACATAGAAATTCGACATCACTTCATCAGAAAATTGGTGGAAGACAAAAAGATCAAGCTGGAGTTCATCAGTACGAATGATCAACTTGCCGAAATCTTCACCAAGGCACTCCCAATTGACAACTTTGTTCAATTCAGGAATCAGATGAAGATTACCAAGAGAGACACAAATCAAGTTTAAAGGGGGTGTTAAGATTAAACTTGATTAACATGAGGTGTTCTAGAATCATCTTGTACTAGCTAGAAAAATCTTTCATAAAAATCAATGTATTAAACTAGAAAATTCTAGGAGGATACTAGATACTTCTCAAATAAAATTCGTAGGCATCAATCTAGAGAATTCTATAAACTTGTATAATCATTCAAGTATCTAGATCCTTCCATGGAGTAGTATAAATATGTGATGTTGTAACTCATTTTGTAATCAAGAAAATCAATAAAATAATAAAAGCCTTCTTCAATATAAAGTTTTATCTCCATTCTAATTCTTTACATTTCCTAAACTCTTTTCTTCTCATTCTAAATATTCCTCTCCTTCTCCAACATAAGACCTCTCTCTTAAAAAGATGCGAAGCGTCTTCAGCTGTATTACGTGGCATGCTCCAAGTTTGTAAAAGTTGACAATTTTTTTGGAGGAGTTGTTTCTGTAAGATAGGATTCATGAATATGTATAATAGGCTAGGAGCTTGCTGTCGGTATTGCTGACGCTCTGATTAGCTGCTGGGATAATTTGTTAGTTTTGGATTTTTACGCCGGAGGAACCCAACGCCTATATGAACTAAGAGATGCACTATGCTATTTGGTATTAATTGGTGCATTACTAACAGGTTGAATCATTATATAGCTGAAAGTGATTCAAAATTGTTAGTAGACTGTGTGAATGGAAGAATTAAGAAGGCATAAAGAACAATATGGGTCACTGCTTCAGGGAAGCTAACTGTTAGGACCCTAACTTTGAAAATCGGCAATGGACGGGCGGCAACATGGTATGGCATGCGCGCCAATGGATGGTGGGTCGATATGCTAGAGTGTGCAAGTAAAGGCCAAGACCTTGGCAGGGGCAAGGTTCGCTTGGAAGGGCTTGACAAGGCAGCATCGGCAAAAGAAGGGCGGCAGCATGGCATGGCATGCGCGCCAAACAGATGTGCAAGCAAGGCCAAGACCTTGGCATGGGCAAGGTTTGCTTGGAAGGGCTTGACAAGGCAATGGACGGGCGGCAGCATGGCACGGCATGCGCGCCAATATCAGTGGGTCAACGGGCTGGAATGGGCAGGCAAGGCCAAGACCTTGGCGCGGGCAAGGTTTTCTTGGAAGGGCTTGACAAGGCAGCATTCGGCAAAGGTCGGGCGGCATGGCACGGCATGCGCGCCAAAGACAGTCGGCATGACAACATTGGGTTGTGGCAGCTAAGTACGGGCTAAGCTAAGGCGAAGCGGAAATGCGGGTTGACGGCAAAGGCTTTCAATAGCTAAGACTAGGATATTGGAAAGAAAATACAAACAATGGCACGAGGGAAATGAGGCAGACATGAGGGAAAGGAACGTGGCAACGGACAAGGTAGAAAACTAGGGCCAAGGCAGTGTGCGCGCGGTGTATGGGCGCAGGGCAGTGTGCGAGAAATATGATGACATCGGATTGCGGCGGACATTGGTATGGGACATTATCCAATTGACTAAGGCATGGCACGGGCATCCTTGGGCGAAACGCAGCTAGTCAAGAATAGCACATGAGAAGCACATGGAAGCAGTTGGCGGAAGTTCCTTGTTTGTAGGCCATGATCTCCCATGTTCCCAATTATTCCCCATGAACTGATTGTGTTGTATAGTGGCCCCAAATTCGTGTAGCATGATCCTAAGTAGTTGGGGATGTCAACTACAAGTTAGGAACATGATGTATAACAGATGGACAACATGGGTGTCATGGGCGGTTGAGCTAAAGGCCTATAAATAGGACTTTTAGGCTTAGGCAGAAATCAGGAAGTAAGTCGTGTGAATTACTTGCTGGGAAACACGAGGGAAACGTGAGGGAGTTCTACGTGTTTCAAAAGGGGCTAGGGTTGTGGGACAATTTTAGTGTTTGGCAAAGAATTGACGGGGTCTTCTTAGCCAAGACTGGGCTGTGAGCGACAAATTGTTCATAGCGAGAGTGAGGGTCCTTTGTATTATTTTCCACATTAATATAAAGGTTGGGAATTTGTTCCCGTATATGCTTGTCTCTTTTAAATTCTGTTTGGCTGCCTAAATTTCGTCTAAGGCTAAACTTGTGTGCGATTGGCAAATTTTGGGGAAAGGCTGAGTCAGGCGGGGCTTGACTGCCGTGCGGAGGTGAACCTCGGCCAGAATTTAAGTGGCTAAAATCACCCCCGTAACAACAGGTATCAGAGCCATAGCAAGTTGTGGCAGTGGCGGAACGATCAGTGGCAGAATACGTTGGAATTTTTGAGAACATGGCGGGTGGCACAAATGCGGAGCTGCGTCAAAGGGTTGAGCAGTTGGAAACACTAGTTGGGCAAGCTCTTGAGAACGATGATTCTTCTGTTCTTGCGAGAATGGCGCGGTTGGAGGCAGATTATGTGGCGAGACACGAGACATCGCTGGCAGAAATGGCCTTGGTACGCCAAGAGAAGGAAGAATTACGACGGGAAGTGGCTGATCCTCGAAGAGCATTACAAAATTCTGCCCCGAGAAATGATGAGCGCACTAAGTTGAGGATTCCGGAGCCGAAACCTTATGGTGGTGCAAGAAGTGCCAAAAGCTGGAAAATTTTCTTTGGGACGTGGAGCAGTATTTCCAGGCTGCACGTATAGCTGACGACGAAAAGGTTGTGATCACACCAATGTACTTGACGGACGATGCAAAGGTGTGGTGGCGTACACGAAGTGCAGATGGAGAAGGTGCTGGACTGCCAAGGATTGAAACTTGGGAGTTGATGAAGAAGGAATTAAAATCCCAATTCCTTCCAACAAACTCGTCTTGGATGGCACGAGACGGACTGCGTCACTTGAAACAGAGTGGCACGGTGAGGGAGTATGTCAAGGAATTTTCATCCTTGATGCTCAATGTAAGTAACATGGCAGAAGAAGACAAGCTGCATTACTTCATGAGCGGGTTGAAGGGAAGGGCGCAATTGGAGTTGAGAAGGCAAAATGTGCAAAGCCTCTCTACTGCCATTGCGGCTGCAGATGCGTTGGCAGACCTGAAGATAGGTGGGGAACCTATTGCATCTTCGCATTCAAAGTCCGACGGAAGGAAGGACAAAGCAAGTGTATGGAAGGGAAACGGGAAGGGCCAAGCGTCTGGAAGTGGTGAACTTGCCGACATTGTGAGACGAGAAATGCACAAGGGCAAGGAAAGAAACAGCAAGTTTGATGGCTGTTTCACTTGTGGTGGTCCGCACTTGAAGAGGAACTGTCCAGTGCAGGCTAAGGTAAATGCGGTACTAGCGGCACAGGGATAGGGAGAGGTGGCGGAGACAGATGAACCAGAAGGGGGGTATGTCAATGGTCCTCCGAGGTACATCAATTGAGACGACTCGACGAGGACGTCGATTTCAAAGGGTGTGGGTGGTTTGTTAGGACCCTAACTTTGAAAATCGGCAATGGACGGGCGGCAGCATGGTATGGCATGCGCGCCAATGGACGGTGGGTCGATATGCTAGAATGTGCAAGTAAAGGCCAAGACCTTGGCAGAGGCAAGGTTCGCTTGGAATGACAAGGCAGCATCGGCAAAAGAAGGGCGGCAGCATGGCATGGCATGCGCGCCAAACAGATGTGCAAGCAAGGCCAAGACCTTGGCATGGGCAAGGTTTGCTTGGAAGGGCTTGACAAGGCAATGGACGGGCGGCAGCATGGCACGGCATGCGCGCCAATATCAGTGGGTCGACGGGCTGGAATGGGCAGGCAAGGCCAAGACCTTGGCGCGAGCAAGGTTTGCTTGGAAGAGCTTGATAAGGCAGCATTCGACAAAGGTCGGGCGGCATGGCACGGCATGCGCGCCAAGGACAGTCGGCATGACAACATTGGGTTGTGGCAGCTAAGTACGGGCTAAGCTAAGGCGAAGCGGAAATGCGGGTTGACGGCACAGGCTTTCAATAGCTAAGACTAGGATATTGGAAAGAAAATACAAACAATGGCACGAGGGAAATGAGGCAGACATAAGGGAAAGGAACGTGGCAATGGAGAAGGCAGAAAACTAGGGCCAAGGCAGTGTGCGCGCGGTGTATGGGCGCCGGGCAGTGTGCGGGAAATATGATGACAGCGGATTGCGGCAGACATTGGTATGGGACATTGTCCAATTGACTAAGGCATGGCACAGGCATCCTTGGGCAAAACGCAGCTGGTCAAGAATAGCACATGAGAAGCACATGGAAGCGGTTGGCGGAAGTTCCTTGTTTGTAGGCCATGATCTCCCATGTTCCCCATTATTCCCCATGAACTGATTGTGATGTATAGTGGCCCCAAATTCGTGTAGCATGATCCTAAGTAGTTGGGGATGTCAACTACAAGTTAGGAACATGATGTATAACTGATGGACAACATGGGTGTCATGGGCGGTTGAGCTAAAGGCCTATAAATAGGACCTTTAGGCTTAGGCAGAAATCAGGAAGTAAGTCGTGTGAATTACTTGCTGGGAAACACGAGGGAAACGTGAGGGAGTTCTACGTGTTTCAAAAGGGGCTAGGGTTGTGGGACAATCTTAGTGTTTGGCAAAGAATTGACGGGTCTTCTTAGCCAAGAGTGGGCTGTGAGCGACAAATTGTTCATAGCGAGAGTGAGGGTCCTTTGTATTATTTTCCACATTAATATAAAGGTTGGGAATTTGTTCCCGTATATGCTTGTCTCTTTTAAATTCTGTTTGGCTGCCTAAATTTCGTCTAAGGCTAAACTTGTGTGTGATTGACAAATTTTGGGGAAAGGCTGAGTCAGGCGAGGCTTGACTGCCGTGCGGAGGTGAACCTCGGCCAGAATTTAAGTGGCTAAAATCACCCCGTAACACTAACCATGCTGCTGACAGGATGGCAACCTTGAGCTATAATTTCTCTCAAAATCAAATCTTGCAGAACTTTACGTCCCTTCCAAGTCACATTAATTGATAGATGGAATCTGCCTAATTTTCGTATATCGAACAAAAAAAGATTAACATTGTTTATGATCCGCCATGATTGAAAGTAGTGTAAACACTAGTGTTCTGCTTTAATGCTGTCTCCAATGCTTCCAACCAATAACTGCATAACAAAATCATACATAGAAAACACACAGTATACTAAACAAGTACCTTTCTTTCTCTCAAGTTTTTTATTCATCTTTATTTCCAAGTCCATGATAAAATAAAAGAGAACATAATAAGAAATAAGGAAGAAGGAGAAAATGATGAAAAAAAGTTTTTAAGTAAGAAATACACATTTTAGGCGCGTGTATTTCACTACTTTGCACGCATCTGGTTATAGCTTTTTCAGGGATAAATAATTTTACTTTAAAATAATTCAGGGGTAATATGACCTCCGAAAAGGTATATAGTTGGCAATATGATCATAGGCCGGTTCCCCCCTAAAAAAAGAAAATATTGAAGGGATAATCAACCCTTTATATTTGAATCCAATTTCTGACTACAACAATGTGAAAACAATTGGAGAAGATTTCTTCTCATTAAGGAGGAAGATAACACAAAATTTATTAACACGCGTGATTCAAATATTTGTAAAAATAACAAATAACAGTAGCCTCCACAAAGGCTATTATAAAGGTTCAGCAACGCTAAAAGAAAAGAAAAATAGCAATCATAGTAATATATTTGTCTTCTTGATCCGTGGGTTTTTATAAAACAGTCTCTCTACTCCTTCGAGGTAGGGGTAAGGTCTACGTATTCTTTACCCTTCCAACCCCAGTAGTGAGATTTTACTTGGTCGGCGTCGTTGTTGTTAATATATATAGAAAGTAAAGAATTGTGGTCTTCAAGAAAGAAATTAGCAACTGTAAAGTTATATCTGAAAGAAAGCAACAATAATAATAACATGATTGTGATATTTAAACCAGAAATTAAGGTTTATTGACACCAAACACCTGGTTGGATCATTACCCATATATCAAGAACAAATCCTTTAACAACGGTCATGAGGGCAATGAAGTCATCAAGCAATACCAGTCTCACTCTGCGATGATTGAAAGCGCGCCCAACATCTGGCCCTCCAATCTCTACAAACACCTCATTGCCAAAGTCAAATGAAAGAACGCTACAATCATAAGAAGCACCACTCCCGCCGCATAGCAGCCAATAATAAGTTCCATTAAAATAAGCAGTACCAAGGGCTTCTTCACAGAATTCATGTATGAGATTTGTAGGTTCAAGGATTGTCCACGAATCCCTAGAACAAGAATAGACTGCTGCATATTGTCGAGGGATAGTATGATTTCCAATGTCATCCCAGAAAGACCGAAACCAAACAACCTTGTAGTCATTAGTCATGGGGTCTAATCCGAACCCAAACTGACGGTCCATTTGTTTGAAAGATGGTTGAAGCTCGAAGTTGGCTGCGGGAAGGGGCCTCACTTCCCTGGTGGCAGGATTCCACAACGACAAGGAGATGTCAAATATGCTGCCATCAATTTCTCGCTCCAACAAAAATAAGCCATCCACGGAACCTAAAAGGTACGTCATACCTCTAAAGCCCGGGAGATAATCAGGTGGATTTTCATGTACACCAGCATCTGAAACCGGAACAAAAGTGATCGGAGGGGAATCATTGTTAAGATTAAACTTGATTAACATGAGGTGTTCTAGAATCATCTTGTACTAGCTAGAAAAATCTTTCATAAAAATCAATGTATTAAATTAGACAATTCTAGGAGGATACTAGATACTTCTCAAATAAAAATCATAGGCATCAATCTAGAGAATTCTATAAACTTGTATAATCATTCAAGTATCTAGATCATTCCATGGAGTAGTATAAATATGTGATGTTTTAACTCATTTTGTAATCAAGAAAATTAATAAAATAACAAAAGCCTTCTTCAATATAAAGTTTTATCTCCATTCCAATTCTCTACATTTCCTAAACTCTTTCCTTCTCATTCTAAATATTACTCTCCTTCTCCAACAAATTTGGTATCAGAGCCAAGTTTAGCCTTGTGTTCCATTACAAACCACCATGGCAACACAATCATCTTCATCATCTTTATTCAACTATTCACAAAATCTTGTCCCTATTTTTGATGGAGAAAACTATGATTATTGGAGCCTTCAAATGAAGACTCTATTCATTTCTCAAGACCTTTGGGAGCTTGTGGAAAGAAGCTATGATGCACCCGAGGACTCGGAAACACTAGCATCATGGACGGCGGCAAAGCAAAACGAGTTTAAAGAAAATAAGAAGAAGGATGCAAGGGCACTACTCTTCATTCAACAAGGGGTAAATAAAACTATCTTTCCTCGTATTATGGCTGCCACCAATTCAAAAGAAGCTTGGAGTATTCTACAGAAGGAATTTCAAGGCTCCTCTAAGGTAATCTCTATCAAACTTCAATCTTTATGGAGAGAATTTGATAATTTAGCAATGAAAAATGATGAAACCATGAAAGAATTCTTTAATAGAGTTACTTTCATTGTTAATCAAATTAGAAGTTATGGGGATAAACTTAAAGATAAGAAGATAGTTGAAAAAATATTGAGGAGTTTACCCGCAAAATGGGATCATGTTGTTGCCGCTATCGAAGAATCTAAAGATTTATCTACATTAAGTTTTCAAGAACTAATGGCTTCTTTGGAGACACATGAGCTACGAATGAGCAGGTTTTCAACTCAAGAGGTGGAACAAGCTTTTCAATCTAAAGTGTCAATTTCAAATAAAAGAGGAGGAGAGACGGATAAAGAAGGAAAGAAAAATTTCCAACAAAAGAGCAATTATGGGAGCAGAAATTTCAAGCAAAGAAAATTTGGAGAGTACAATCAAGGCCCTCGTGGAAGGTATGAGAAGAATAATAAAGTTACGTCTTCCTCCCAGTGTAGAATTTGTGGAAAGTCTAATCATAATACTCAGAGTTGCAGATTTAAGTGTTTAAAATGCAAAAATGCTAATCACTCCCAAAAGGACTGTTGGTACAATAAAAATGACGAAGCTAATTTTACTGAAGGAGATAATGTTTTCTATTCTTGCTTTAGTGCTAAATTAAATGTGAAGGATATTTGGTACTTGGATAGTGGTTGCAGTAATCACATGACAGGAAATAATGAAAGCTTCGTCAAATTGGATGAAGATGTTAATTCTCAAGTTAAGCTTGGAAACGAAAAATCACACAAAGTCGAAGGAAATTTATTAAGTGTGGGACAATTATTACAAAAAGGCTATAGAGTTGATTTTGTGGGAAATGAAAGTACAATTATTGATGAAAAAAATAATCAAGTTGTGGTCAAAATTAAAATGACTCCAAACAAAGTTTTTCCACTGAAAATGCCAATTGAGAATCTTGCATTAAAATCAGAGGAAAATGATATTTCTCAATTATGGCATAAGAGATTTGGCCATCTAAATATTAAAAGTCTCAAATTACTCAAAAAGAAAAATATGGTAATTGGACTCCCACACATAAATGTGGAAAGTAAAATTTGTAAAGGTTGTATTTTTGGAAAAATGCATAGACTACCCTTCACAAAAACCTCATGGAGAGCTAGAGTTCCTTTGGAAGTAGTTCATGCCGATGTATGTGGCCCAACTAAGACACCTTCTCTCGGAGGAAAAAGATATTTTCTCTTGTTTGTTGATGATTATAGTCGAATGATGTGGGTATATTTTCTAAAAGAAAAATCAGAAGTTTTCTCAAAGTTTGTACAATTTAAAGCATCAGTGGAGAAGCAAAGTGGTCATAAGTTTAAGATTTTGAGGACGGATCGTGGAGGAGAATTCACATCCAAGGAGTTTAACGAATTTTGCAAGGTCCAAGGAATAAAAAAGGAGCTTACAGTCAGATATACTCCCCAACATAATGGAGTGGCAGAACGTAGAAATCGATCCATAGTGGAGATGGCACGGAGCATGTTAAAAGGTAAACATCTTCCAAACAAATTCTGGGCTGAAGCTGTTTATTCCTCTGTCTATATTTTGAACAGGTCCCCCACGAAAGCTGTGCCAAATAAAACTCCTTATGAGGTATGGTTTCAAAAGAAAGCGAATGTAGATTTCTTGAAGGTATTTGGATGCATAGCCTATGCACACATTCCTGATCAAGTCAGAAAAGAAAAATTTGATGAGAAAGGAGAAAAATTCATCTTTATTGGCTACAGTGAAGAATCCAAAGCTTATAGATTATTCAATCCTACAACTAACAATTTTGTGGTTTCCAGAGATGTTATCTTTGATGAAGCAGGCTCATGGAAATGGGAAAAAGATCAAGAAACCACTCCAGATATAATTGCCGATGAAAACATTGGATCAACATCTAACACTCAAGAGCCTTCTAACCCGAGAATTGAAGAAGCAACTGATGCAGATTCACCTCCAAGTAAGACTCGTTCATTACAAGAAATTTATGATACCTGTGATGTTGCATTCTTTTCTTGTGAACCAGCAAAATTTGAAGAAGCTATCAAAGAAGAAGGATGGAAGAAGGCTATGGACGAGGAGATAACAATGATTGAAAAAAATCACACATGGAAGTTAGTGGATCTTCCAAAAGGCAAGGAGGTAGTCGGGCTCAAGTGGGTCTATAAGACCAAATACAATGAAGATGGAACAATCCAGAAGCTAAAAGCTCGTCTCGATGCAAAAGGATATTCACAACAACCAGGCATTGACTTCAATGAGACGTTTTCACCTGTTGCTCGAATGGAGACCATCAGGACGGTGTTAGCACTTGCAGCTCAACTCAAATTAAAGGTATATCAGTTGGATGTCAAGTCAGCATTTTTAAATGGAGAACTTGAAGAAGAAGTTTATGTGGAGCAACCTCAAGGCTACATCGTCAAAGGGCAAGAAGAAAAGGTTCTCCGGAAAGCATTATATGGACTCAAACAAGCTCCTCGAGCATGGAATAGCAAGATCGATCATCACTTCCGCAAACATGGGTTTCAAAGAAGTCCAAGTGAACCATCACTCTATGTCAAGAAGCAAGGTACGGATTTTCTCATAATCTGTCTCTATGTTGATGATTGAATTTATTGTGGCACCAACAAGAAGATGATAGAAGAATTTAAAAGAGAAATGATGGAAGATTTTGAGATGACAGATTTAGGCTTAATGAGATATTTTCTTGGCATCCAAGTAAAACAAAATAATGGAGAAATATTTATAAGCCAAGAAAAATATTGTGATGATCTGTTAAAGAAATTTCACATGATAAATTGCAAGCCAATCGCTACTCCAGCAACCTTGAATGAGAAATTATCCAAAAAAGATGGTTCCAATAAGGTTGACGCATCAATCTATAGAAGCTTGGTTGGATCGTTGATTTATCTCACAAATACAAGGACCGACATATTATATGCGGTAAGTGTTGTATCCAGATTTATGAATGATCCAAGTAAAGTACACTATGCCTCAGCAAAGCGTATCCTCAGATATTTGAAGGGCACAATAAATTTTGGCATCAAATATTCAGCTGAAAAAGATAATGTACTCGTCGGTTACACAGATAGTGATTGGGCCGGATGTATTGATGACCGGAAGAGTACTTCAGGATATGTCTTCACTTTGGGATCAAAAATAATATCTTGGTCTTCAAAAAAGCAACAAAAAGTGGCACTATCATCTGCAGAAGCGGAGTATATATCTACTACTAGCGCAACATGTGAAGCAATATGGCTGCAAAGGATCCTATTTGACTTACAGCAAGATCAAATTCTGCCAACAACACTCTACCGTGATAATATGTCAGCAATTGCTATGACAAAGAATCCAGTGTTTCATGCAAGAACAAAGCACATAGAAATTCGACATCACTTCATCAGAGAATTGGTGGAAGACAAAAAGATCAAGCTGGAGTTCATCAGTACGAATGATCAACTTGTCGACATCTTCACCAAGGCACTCCCAATTGACAAGTTTGTTCAATTAAGGAATCAGATGAAGATTACCAAGAGAGACACAAATCAAGTTTAAAGGGGGGTGTTAAGATTAAACTTGATTAACATGAGGTGTTCTAGAATCATCTTGTACTAGCTAGAAAAATCTTTCATAAAAATCAATGTATTAAACTAGACAATTCTAGGAGGATACTAGATACTTCTCAAATAAAAATCATAGGCATCAATCTAGAGAATTCTATAAACTTGTATAATCATTTAAGTATCTAGATCATTCCATGGAGTAGTATAAATATGTGATGTTGTAACTCATTTTGAAATCAAGAAATCAATAAAATAACAAAAGCCTTCTTCAATATAAAGTTTTATCTCCATTCCAATTCTCTACATTTCCTAAACTCTTTCCTTCTCATTCTAAATAGTACTCTCCTTCTCCAACAATCATGTGGGGCACTATGATCATAAATCAAGATTTGAGGGGATTTGCTCTTGCTGTTCTAATGCATGTGTTCTCTGATGAAGCTACGGCTCTTCATTATCTCGTACCAGTTCTTGCAGACGCATTTGAATCGCAACAAGGACTCCACTGGCAACCTGAGTAGAATATTCACCGCTAAATCCTCAGGGAAAGGCCGACCACCATTACCGCTAGTGGCCATAATAGTTTCGGCCTTTGGGTACGGAGAGAGACAGACAAAGAGAGAGAGGCAGATCGATCTGTTTTCTGTTTTTTTTTTTTTTAGTTTTCTGCTAATAAGGCAGAGTTATGGTGTGGGATAGTAGGGTTACCCATAGTTGACTAGTGTTTTAGCTTATGTCCCCTTATGGTGTTAGTATGGTCGTTACTGCTTGTTACTATTGCATGCGACTGTATTTATGTTTCTTATGTTTACATAATTATTTACGTTATCCCTGCGGGATTACTTATGCTTTATTATTTCGTTTTGTCTTGCTTTGGTTTCTAATTTTGTCTTTGTTTTAATGCAGCTTTTCATTTTATCCTATGCGCCGAGGGTCGATTGGAAACAACCTCTCTGCCCCTTCGGGTAGGGGTAAGACTCGTCTACATATTACCCTCCCCAGACCCCACTTGGTGGGAATATACTGGGTAGTTGTTGTTGTTGTTGCTAATAAGACAGAGGTTTGGATCGAGTGAGTTACCTATATTCCTCATTTATATGATTTAATTACTACCATCAGATGGACTGCCTTATTATTCGACTTTTTTTTTAATCATTAAACTCCTCATTTAGTATTCTTCTCGGTTTAGGAGTTTATGAGAGGTATTACTGTTCTATTATATTTGTTCTACCTTTTCCTTCTGAATGAGTATTAGTTTCACTGTATGTGTGTTATACGTGTTCCAATATCATGATTAAATATTAAATACTAATATAAATATATATTTAATAATATATTTGAGTTCTGTAATCCGGGATTAGTTGATACTTTTTTCATTCATAACTCTGTACCAGACCCGCGCTATTCTCTTATGAGCAGTTCTGGAACTAATGGTTACAGTGCTAATTTGCTTAGGTTCGAATTCTGTTTAATTCATGAGTTTATTTTTTTACTAATACAGAAAGAGAGCGCCGTTGAGATGGAAAAATGTTGAGCTAAGTGTACCAGCAGAAAATAGTAATTGGAAGTTACAACTGAAACTACATAAATATATATATATATATATATATATATATATATATATATATATATATATATATATATATATATATATATATATATATATATATACGGGTTTTGGTACCATGTTTTGATTATCATTGTAATACGGGCTCTAAACGAGAAGCACATACTGCGACGCCAACATTTTGCTTCAAACAAGTATAGAAATCACCGTTGCACAAGATATTATTATGAAAATTCAGGGCATTAAAAGTTTTTATACATTACATAGATCATATAGCCAAAATAGCATGAACTGGTAACAGAATCTAATGTACAATTGAAATACTTTGTTGAAGTTAAAGAGTGATGATTGCTAAGTTCGTAGAACACCTCCACATCAAACTGTGGTAAGTAGGAAACTTCGAATCACATTAGAGGTAATAGGACAGCTATATTGATGTGGGTTAAAAAAAGATTACAAAAAGTGAGATTAGAAGTAAAGTAGTGGAGGTGCCACTGGAAATTGTTGCAAAGTGAGACGGGCATGTGCATACCTCAAGTATTTTATCTGGTACATTTTATCTTCTATCAGCGGAAGTATTCGATAATATTATCCACCGAGACCTTCAAAATACTTAACTAAAGATGTGTTATGCCAAAACTGTCTTGTATGCCTGCTTTTAAACTACACCACTTATTAATTTTATTAATTACAATCAATAATTAACCAATAACAACAACAACAATTAACCAACAACAATGCCAATAACAACTAATATCACAACAACTTTTCTAAAGAAACGTCAACAAGGACTTCACCACTACAGTTGGTTTGTCAAGAAAAGCGACCAACGTTAGTCGCTAAGCCGATAAAAATAATAAAATAATAATTTTAAATACATTAGCTATCAAGGTTGGCCGCCACTTGGTCGATAATTTCGTCAAACTATTGACCGGATCGGTCAGACTTGCTTGGTCAAAAAAATACTCAGATTAGCGAGGGGACCCACTTATAAAATTTTAATAATTATAGTATCATTACAAAAAAATTATAAAATATAAATAAATATAATTTAAAATTAGCGGCTAAAGTTGGTCACTAAATAAAGAGTAAACAGATAGAGACCAACTTTGGTCGCTAATTTGGGACTCACTTATAAAATTTTAAAAACTATAATTTTATTTAAAAAATTATTAAATATATTTCAAATTTAGCGACCAAAGTTGGTTGTTTAATAAAATAGAAACCAACTTTGGTCGCTAATCTGGCGTCGCGATCCAACATAAAAGTAAATTGTGCACTGCTGAGGGTCGAGCGGCTCGAACCATAGATGCATCTATTAACTCGCTAACGAATCATCCATGCGACGCGGTCAAATATAAAGAAATAACACCCCGCTCGTGAATCATCCATGCAGCGCGATCAAATAAAAATAAACAAATATCCCGCTCATGAATCATACCTACGTCGCGAGCACACACATATATACACACACAGTCAAACAGTCAATTAAGAGTTTATCGAGAAATGTTCATTTCAATAAAAAAGCCAACTTTTCCTTTAATGATTTAAGAAATAAAGTTTGATCCTTTTGAAATTTATTTGTTGATTCGATGTGATTTAGGCAATTCAAGTTGTCAATAAGTTTACAAATATTTCAAGTATAAAGTGCTTTGGGTCCTAGACTACCCGGACATAAATATAATAGTTGCTATGCACGGACTCTCGTCATCTCGTGCGTAATTAGCCCTCACAAATAGGAGCACATAACCTACTTCATTCCCTAACAACTTTCGTGGTTAAATCTTGTTTTTACCAAATTCTAGGTTTTTCATCTAAAACCCTTGATTTTTCTTAATTTTCACATGTTAAATCTACCCATAATCTATGTATTTAACTTATGATGTTTAGAAATTACTTACATCTTTGATGATGATGGAATCTCTCCTCAGATGCTCAAAAAATTGCCTAAGGCCAAGTGGGAAATGGGCTAAGTCTCGGAATAAAAAGTCACAGCTCCAGATGCAGAAGTCACATTTGTGACTCCAGGCTCGCAATTGCGATGTCGCATTTGTGACAATTGCATCACAAATGCGAAGCCTGGCTCACCTTGTCTTGGCTGCGTTTGCGACAATATCCTTCACAATTGGAAGGTGCCAGCCTCGCAAAATCAATTTCTCGTTTGGAGATGTGATCTTTTCCCTAGAAGCCCAGGCTCGCAAATGCAAACGGAAATTCACAAATACGAGGTCGCATTTGCGACCGTACCAGTAATCCTACTTTTTAGCAAATCACTCTGAAGCTATCTCGAATCACACCCGAGCCCCTGGGGATCCAAACCAAACACCTGCACAAGTTTAAAAATATAATATGGACTTGCTCGAAGTCTCAAATCACATAAAACAACGCTAGAACCATGAATCACGACCCAATCCAAGCTTAATGAACTTTTGAATTTCAAAACTTCTACTTATTCAAAGATAGATTTGTGTATTTTTATTCGAACCTTGTTTGTAGTATTCTTAGATGGTCCATGACTTGTGACACCAAATTATGGATAGTGATGTACTTCAATAGCAGTATTTGGTTGAATTATTAAGTTTTTCGTCTTCCGCATTCCTGGTTATTTAATTTATTCTGTTGTTTAATCACTTAATACTTTGAATTGTTAAGCATGCTTTATAAAAAGGGTCATGAATTTATAATACCCGGCTTGCCTAGCTTTGACGAGTAGGTGCCATCACATTTCCGAAGGTGAAAAATCCGAATCTTAACAAGGAATCTTGGATTTTGTTATCCAATCGTCCTGAGGAGAGTCATTTGGAGAATCACAGATGGCTGTTTCGTTATTTTTTGTAAAGAGAGCTTAGTAACAATTAAAGGAGTATGGAAAATTTTCGGTGCGATATCAAATAAAACAAGAAAACCTCAGCTTCATTGGAAAGTTCTTTGAATAGTAATTCGACTAAAGACGACTAAGAGAAGATGAATTGTGATCACATATGGCTAATTAGTTTGGGGTTGATAGTTAGTTAATTGTTAATTAATTAGATTAATTTTTCTAAAGCTAATTACAAAAACCGAGACATGCCTTACGAACATCATTCACTACAAATAACTCATTCCTTTCATACACATTTTGTACAGTACTGTTTAGTTATGGAGTTGATAGTAATTCTCTTGCTAATGACTATTCTTTGCACCCCCAAGTTACACTAATCATACGCTATATCAAGTTATGATGGTTGTACTCCAGTGACCTCCCGCCTTTTGTGCCGTGAACACCTGCTACAACGTACTAATTTGGGATAATTGATTTTCTCGTATTGCTCACAAAAGTATATATCGAGTAAAGAGAGGTATCAAATTCTACCAACTATAGGACTGTACAATAATGAAAGAAATCAAATCCTACCAACTATAGGACTGTACAATAATGAAAGAATATTCTACCAATAATAAAAAGATACACATAATATATTTTAATACGCCCCCTCAAGATGGAGGGCCGGAGGACACGCCAATCTTGGACATCAGCAGAAGAAGCCGAGGACGAGATAAGTGCTTGGTGAGAGCATCAGCAAGCTGATCAGCAGAGGATACGCGAGCAACATGAAGAGACCCATTCTGAACCAACTGACGAGCAAAGTGATAATCAATGGAGATGTGTTTCATGCACGAATGAAACACAGGGTTGGCACAGAGGTAAGTGGCGCCAATGTTGTCGCTGTAAATGATAGGAGCAGCTGGAAGAGGGACATGAAGCTCGCGCAGCAGTGAATGAAGCCAACAGACTTCAGCGGCAGCAGAAGCAATGGCACGATATTCAGCCTCAGTAGAAGATCGTGCAACGGAACGCCGCTTTTTGGAGCTCCAGGAAATAGGATTAGGCCCCAGAAAGACAACATAGGCACTTGTTGAGGAGCGGTCATCACAGTTTCCACCCCAATCAGCATCAGAGAAACAATGCAGAGGTATAGCAGATGAAGGACGCAGCCAGACTCTGAAGTCACGCGTCCCATTCAGATACCGGAAGAGGCGTTTAACTGCACCCCAATGAGTGACAGTAGGAGTGTGCATGAACTGTGAGAGTTTATTCACAACAAAGGAGATTTCAGGACGAGTGAAGGAGAGATACTGGAGGCACCCAAGGGCCTGTCGATAGGCGGATGCGTCGGCAGGAGCCGAGCTGTCGGCCAGATGAAGGCGGGTGGACGCCGCTGTTGGCGTCTGAACAGGGTTGGATTCCAGCATATTATGACAAGTCAAAAGATCAACAGCATACTTACGCTGAGAGAGAAAACACCCCTTGGAGCTGCGTAAAACCTCAACACCAAGAAAGTAGCTTAGATCACACATGTCTTTAAGAGAAAATTTAGTCCCAAGAGAGTCAATCACACGGTTCAAGAAGGCAGAGTCATTACCAGTCAATATGAGATCATCAAGATATACCAAAAAATAGGCTGTAATACTAGAATGCTGAAAGACGAAGAGCGAAGTGTCAGAGGTAGTGTTGACGAAAACCATGGCCAAAAGGCATTGGCGGAGCTCAATGTACCATGCCCGGGGTGCCTGTTTGAGACCATAAATAGCTTTCTATAACTTACAGACATAAGATGGATAGGCTTTGTCAACAAAACCTGGTGATTGTGCCATATAGACATCCTCTGTAAGCCTCCCATGGAGAAAGGCATTGTTCACATCCATTTGACTAAGAGGCCAGCCCTTGGATACAGCTAGACTGAGAACCAAACGCACAGTTGCCGGCTTAATAACCGGACTAAAAGTCTCCTGGAAGTCGACACCTGGTTGTTGATGAAAGCCTTTCGCGACAAGTAGCGCTTTTAACTTATCCACATTACCGTTAGGCTTTCGTTTGATACGATAAACCCACTTGCAGCCCACAACATTCTGTGAAGAATCAGGAGGAACAAGATCCCAGGTGCCATTCCGTAGTAGAGCATCAAACTCCAATGACATAGAAGCGCGCCAGCGCTCATTAGACATAGCACTAGACAAAGTCTGAGGTTCTGTAACAGTTGGAGAGGATACAGCAGACATACCAAACTTCTTGTTGGGTGTAAAGATGTTATTTTTGCTGCGAGTTTGCATATGATGACCATCCTAAGAGGATGAAGGTGGCGGCATAGTAGGTGTAGCGGCAGCGGGGGCCGTTGGCGGTGCCGTAAGAGGCACTAGTGGCTCGGGCGTTGGCGCCGGTAGTGCGTCCGGTGAAGGATCGCTAGTGGGAGCGGTGGCAGGTACTGGCGGAGGCAACGAAAGGACTTCTAGGGCGACCGGAATGGGTACGAGTGGAGACTTGGGGTTAGACAATTTGGAGAACGGGAAGATATCTTCATGGAAGGTGACATGACGCGAGATGAAGATTTTAGACGTTGAGGGATCAAAGCATAGATATGCGCTTTGAGTAGATGAGTAGCCGAAGAGGACACAGGCACGAGATCTGGGTTCCATTTTGTGTGAGGTTTAGGGCCGAAGCCAAGGGAAGCATTGACAGCCAAAGACACGCAGTTTGGCAAGGTTGGGGCGCCTATGGAAGAGAGACTCAAAGGAGGAGAGAATCGAGAGATTTGTCTTGGGAAGACAATTAATGAGATAGACTGTTGTGGAAAAGGCATAAGGCCAGTAATGAGAGGGACAGAGGCATATTGAAGGAGAGTGAGACCAGTGTCGACAATATGACGGCGTTCAGCATAGCCATTGTATTGAGGTGTATGAGGAGGTGAAGTGAGATGTGAGATGCCATGGGAGGCAAGAAAAGAGCGTAACGCTAGGAATTCACCCCCATTATCAGTATACAGAGTAATGATTTTAGTAGAGAAGTATTTTTCGACAATGGACTTAAAAGTGGGGAAGGTTTGTAAGACATCAGATTTACGGCGTAAAGGGAAAAACCAAACGTACTTAGTAAAATGATCAACAAAAATGACATAATATTTAAATCCTTCATTAGAAATAATTGGAGAGGTCCATACATCAGAAAAAATAAGCTCCAGGGAGCAGTAGAAGATAAACTTGACTAAGAGAAAGGTAATTATGACACTTATGAAGCTTGCAAGAGACACAAGCAAAATCAGATACACTACTGGACGCTATACTGCTAGAAGACACTAAATGACATATGATTTTAGCTGACGGATGACCAAACCGAGAATGCCATAATGACGCAGGGAGCTTTTGTGCCGTGAGGGCGGACGGTAGACGGGAAGCCGCCGGCCAGTAGTAGGCGTCGTTCCTACGTGGGCCGCTGACGAGTGTTGCCCACGTGCGACGATCCTTCACCTGAAAATCAGTATCATAATAAAAAACATTAACATTATTGTGACGACATAATTGAACAACAGAGATCAAAATTTTACGAATATGTGGAACACAGAGAGCCCCAGGCAATAAAAGAGATGAATAACTGAAAAGTTGGCAAGTATGTGTAATTTTTAAACCTTCACCGTTACCAATAACCACATCATCGAAACCAGTGTAAGGACTGTGAAGAGACATGTTGGCAAGATCATTGGTTATGTGATGAGTGGCACCAGAGTCCAGGATCCAATTAGATGGGGAGTGATGGGCTGTGTGAGCAGCAGGATAAGATGATGCAGCGTATGCTGGTCGCAGCAGTGGTCCACCGTAAGGCGGCTGATTTGTGCCGGAAATAGGATAGGACGGACAGCAGCGCGCGGAGTGGCCAAATTCACTACAGAGCTGGCACTTCCCATTGTACCCGCGAGATTGGCCATTGTTGGAGTAACCACCGCGACCGAAGGATAAACCACGGCTGCCACGGCCGCGCCCACGGCCACCGAAGCGGTTACAGCCGGAA
Source organism: Nicotiana benthamiana (assembly GCA_034376525.1). NCBI lineage: Eukaryota > Viridiplantae > Streptophyta > Magnoliopsida > Solanales > Solanaceae > Nicotiana > Nicotiana benthamiana. The sequence continues at coordinate 179,127,121 of CM067339.1, forward strand.
TGCGGTCTGGCGACGAAGGCAGCCGACGGAGCCAAATCAGATGCGGCGGAGGTAGCCGGCGCACGGGCAGTAATCTGAGCCACCATGCTTAACAGCTTGTCATGTAATTCAACAAAAGAGATTGGAGATTCACGGGCTTGGATAGCATGAGAGAGCTCTATAGATGGATCATCAAGACCATTTAGAACCTTAATGACAAGATCCTCAGAATCAACAGTAACACCTAGGAGAGATAATTCATCCGCAATCACGCGAATACCGTGCATAAAATCAGTGACAGATTTAGAACCTTTTACCGGATTATGGAGCTGTTGTTGAGGGCCATGATACGACCACGAGAAGCAGTGTCATTTGTGCGCGCGAGGATGTCCCAGGCCTCTTTAAAGGTTTCCGCAGCGGTAATAAAGGAGATGAGCGTCAGTTTGATCGACTAGATGATGGCACTTAGAATAAGATTGTCCTGGCGAATCCAGTAAGGATATGCTGGATTGGGGGAAGTTACCTCCTTGTCGACGATAGTGGCTGGTGGGCACGGATTTGATCCGTCCAAGAAGCCGAGGAGGTCATAACCCGTAAGAAGGGTTCGGAATTGGAATTTCCACACCAGCTAATTAGTGGAATCTAATTTAATTGGGATCTAAGCCGATGCATTGATGGCAGTCGGCTGTAGAATATCGTTGGATGTCGTAGCGGTTATGCAACGCGAGGCAGAGGAGGCGCTGATCGACGTCGAGAGAGAGAGGGCTGCCAGTTAGTGCAGCGGTGGCGCGGCAAGACGCCGGAGAGAGGCTGTGGACCGAGAAGGTCGGCGACGGCGGGCTGCCGATTAATGCTGCGGCGGCGGCGGCGCGGGTAGGGAAGAACTAGGGTTTCTTTGGCGATAAGCCACTGGCGTATGATACCATGTAGAGAGTTTTGGGAAAATTGATTTGCTCGTAGTGCTCACAAAAGTATATATAGAGTACAGAGAGACATCAAATCCTACCAACTATAGGATTGTACAATAATGAAAGAAATCAAATCCTACCAACTATAGGACTGTACAATAATGAAAGAATATTCTACAAATAATAAAAAGATACACACAATATATTCTAATATTAAGGAGCTGTTCCACATCTATGTCCTTTGGCATGCGATTGTTAGAGCAGTAAGCTTAACCTATCAATGTCGTTCGCCGCCAACTGAAGACCAAAAAGACTAGAAAGTTGGGCTAGCTCATGACCTTAGAGATTAGAAAATTGGAGGCAAACGACATTGACAGAATAAGCTTACTCCTCTAATGGTCGCAGTCTAAATGCCATGTATGTAGTACCGATGTGGCAGGTATTCATGGTAGAAAAGGCGGGAGGCCATTGGAGTACAACCATCCTAACTTGGTATTGGTTCTGACCAGTAGTAACTCGAAGGTGCAAAGAACCATTATTAGCTAAAAAGAATTACTGTCAACTCCAAAACTAAACACTACTGCAGCAAATATGTATGTTTAGGATTGGGTGATTTGTTGTGAATGATGATAAGCTGGTGTGGTGGATGATCGATCATCTTATGCTATTTATAAAGGATTTTTAAGGATATTAGACTGGATCTAAATTATAAACTTTCTCCTTGGAACCAACTTTTGACTTCTTTCTCTTTCTTTCAAAATGCATTGGAGAAGAGATCAAAGTATGGGATAGCTCAGATGTAGATGGCCCAAGATCAGAGGAGACGTTATTCTCATCCAAGAAACGATAATTCTTATTACGAGCTCCAACATAATTCAAGTTAATAAACATCCGATTCAAATTTGCTCATGTACCATCAACTTTATCCTTACATTTTTACTCTAATAGGATAGTGATGAGCTGATTTGATGGTTTAAAGTGGCTATCTTTCGTTCTATCTCTCTCTTGTATAAATTCATTACTCAAAATAGAACTAATGAGGGAAATAATGAGTAATGTCGTATGGTATTTGAACTAAATATTACAATTTTATCTAAATGTGATATATTTTAATAAATAAATTAAAATAATGAAGGAAAGGCAGAATAAATAAAATTAGAAATAAATGTATATTTGAAATTTAGCTCAAAGTAATAACATAAAACAATAAAATAGAAAAGAGAAATAGAGAGGAGAGAATCTTATTTCTTCTATGTATTCAAGTGTGTACAATGTGATGCTCAAACCCTTTATTTATAGGATGATATAGGTAATATAAAGGGATGGCATGAACATGGTATTAACTATTGAGAACATAGGGGAAGATCATAGAGGTGTGAGTTATATCCATAATGGTAAGAAGTAATGGGAGGTTAATGGAGAAGAGTAGTGGGGGTTATTCACTTAAGAGTTATGGACATCCACCTCAATCAAATATTTCATAACACTCCCCTTTGGATGTCCAAAATAATGTGCCTCGTTAAAACCTTACCAAGAAAAAAAATTGTGGGAAAAAAGTCTTAGTGAAGGAAAAAGAGTACACATATCTTGCAATACGCATTAATTGCTGCCTTGTTAAAAACCTTGCCATGAAAACCCAGTGGGATAAAATCTGTGCGGAGGGAAAAAGAGTGCATCACGTGCTATTCTCCCCCTGACAAAAATATCACTTGATATCTCAAAGATGATAAATTCCAATCATGTATAACAACTTCTCAATTGCTGAGGTTGGCAATGCCTTATGAAGAAGTTTGCCAAATTATCACTTGAACAAATTTATTGAACATCAATCATGTCTGAAATAGAACTTTAGTGAAATATATTTTATTTTGTCTCCTTCGATAGTTCTTCTTCCAATTGAGCTATGCATGTAGAATCATCTTCAATGTAATTGAAATCTTGTTGAATATCATTATTTGGCATTACGCTCATAGCCAAATAGATTATCTGAACAACGAACCATGCCTGCATTTGTATAACCAACATAACCTTGACAATATTTGTTAGAATAAACATATATATATGAAGGACTTCATTTGCAATATAATCATAACAGTATTCAGGTATCTTTGTATAAGAATTAAAGTATATCTCGCTAGCGTATTGTCATACTCACGGTTCTAGCAAGATACATAATGCATCAATAAATCATGTACGCCATGCATGATTGCTCTAATCCACATAAGGATTTGCTCAAGCTTTATTGAATGAATTTCTTGGGAACCTTAATATGCTTACCAAGCTTTGTCACGCCCTGAACCTGGACCTGGACGTAACACGACACTCGGTGCCTAACTACATGTGACCCAGCGAACCAACTGGTTGGCTGAATTAACATGTGATATCATAACATACTGAATGCGGAAGATAAACTAACACATGCTGATATACTAAAAGTCTTGATGGTATAAATCAAAGTGCGAAAAAACTAATATAATTCTGAAACATATTTGTAGTCAACATAGATTAATATGAAAAGCTTGCGACTCTGTCTAGCTGTTACTCTAGTCTACGAAGCCTCTAATGAAGTAATGAAAACATTGACTGTCTGAAAATATCGAAGACTATAATAATGAAAATGCCCCGAAAGAAATGGGGATCACCAAATAGCTGGTACAAGAATCCCAGCACTCGGAATCATCAACCTGTAAATCATTACCTGCATTGTGAGATGCAGGCCCCAGGCAAAAGGGACGTCAGTACATTTGAATTGTACTGGTATGCAAAGCAACCGAAAGAAAGAATGGTAAATGCTGAAACTGAAACTGAGCTGATAACTGAAATGATAACTATTGAAACTGAAACTCAAATGAAAACTGGTAACTGAACTGATAACCGAAAAGATAACGGATAACTGAACTGGTAACTGAAAAGATAACTGATAACTGAACTGAATAAAGGAAGTAAGGTATGAATACTCACTCTTCTAAGATGAACAACCTATTTATCTGAATAATTTACGGCCTCAGGCCCAATATATATGTGCACATGCTACGGCCTCAGGCCCAAGTATATGTATACATAACTACGGCTTCAGGCCCATAAATGCATAATGCATAAACTACGATCTCAGGCTCAAACATGCATAAAACATAAATTACAGCCTCAGGCCCAAACATGCATAAAGCATATAAACTACGGCCGCAGGCCCAAATACAGGTGTTCAATATTCAGGAATTTAAAACCAGGAACTCACACCTTTACTGAGTTCACACCTTGCATCGGTTTTCTCACATAACCACAATAACATTCTCTGATCAAATTAGTTGAAATTCCCCGAATCTGATGCTCTTAGTGCACCTCATGATATATATAAGTCTTGCTCTAACTCTTACATACCGCCACGACGGAAGAGATGTGTAGAAATCCACAACCACTGCCGAATCAACAATTCATTGGGTCTATACATATGACAGGAACCATCACCCCATTCTGATCTCGTCTAACCCAGTACGAACTGATTAGGCAATAAGCCACCCCAGACATGATGAAAGTCTCATATGATACCACAATGTTCTGATAGGCTACCAATTCGAACGCGATACAAAAGGAAACGAACTCTGGAAAGGAAATCTAATTACCTCGCTCGCAAATCATACATGCGATTGGACACATGGCTAATATGAGCTTTCCTCAGAAAATAGGAAACAAAACGCACAAAAACAAACATGGGAAACTGTGCTGAACATCACACTATTGCGGTGTGCCACCCCATTCAAATAACATACCTATAACGGTGTGCCACCCGATGCACACATAGAACTCACATATGGAGATATGCATTGAGTTAAATTTCTCATGACAATAAAATACCGAATATTGGTCACAAGCACGCTAAATGCATAATATCATCCCTGAGGGGACATATAACGCTATAAGTTACAAAACTCAAGCACTACTGACGTACGATATACAACCTGAATCTCAAGAGACATTTTTCTTTTATAACATTATCTCTACGCGGAGACTCAACACAAAAGAAATTCACCAAGCCGCCTCACAACTCGCACGGCGCAATACATCATTACATGAAATAGCTGATGATAAAATAACACCCTGACTACTCTTCCATAAGGAGCACATTACTGAAATGAACACATCTCATATTTAACTACATACACCGTCCTCAAGTCCATCCTGATCATACCAAACTAGGTCGATAATCTTTCAAAGGTCCACACTAACTTCCCTTTTTCTCATAACATACTAGAACATCCATCACAACCGGAGTAATCCTCCACAATCCAAAACCCAATAAACCGAGTGCCCTCAAGGAAAATATTCCCAAATTTATGATATCTATACAATATTCATACTTGGTTTAAATCTTTAATCAATCAAGTGACTACATGCCACACTTATACAATCTTCCCGTAGGACACGCTCCCACAACCTACCATAAGTAATAACTAGGTCATACCGCCAAACCACCGGCTGCACTAACGCTGAAAAGCGACCAAGAATCATTAACCAGGATGCAAAGACTTTTCCACAAAACACCGATCTCAGGTGATGCAGATGACAAAACCAACTTACATTAAACATCGAAACTCATTTCCTACTCATCCGAATACCGAACTGCAACCTTGATGTTCACTTCAAATTTCATACCACTTGATGCACCCAACTTGCCAATATATGATAGAACACATTTTTCATCACGGCTACGGAACCACCATTTGATTAACACTTCATCATATAAAATTTTCACTTAACTCACTTCCGGATGACCCTAGCAATACACAGGTGAATTCTTATAACTGTAAAATATGCAAATCTCTAAGTAGCGAGGCCACATAACAAGCCATAACTTTAGAATGCTTTTGAATAACATCAATTATGACGGCTGACAATCCTCACATGCACCGTCACAAATCACTTGCATGACTTGATAACACTAAGGGTACTAGTCATAGTCATCATCATACCAATTCAATCATGGCTAACCAATCTACTTCTTCTAACTTAACCTCAATTGCCTTGGACTAATGGTTCCATTCAACACATAGCGAACTCAATCCGCACTCACGTAAGTGACCCTGAATCACGAGACCACGCTGCCTCAAATCCCACAAACAATTTCATAACTCCCTTGTGTGCACCTCTGCACCCTCAACTGGTATGCCCATTCTCATAATCCCTCTAAGACTCTGAAGTCCTTCCTCATTTTCCTCCCAAATGTTACATTTAAGCCAACACATCATAGAAAATTCTGGGCCTCTCCTCAAAAGCTGCTATAAAAACTTGACTCTTAACCGTACCTATAGGCTCGAAATCATTAAGCACCACACTTTACCCTTTTGAATCCATTAGGACTGTTGTCGAGAGCCACCCACTCTCACTTGGCCTCGAATATAATCAACTCTATGGGTATTCTATCACATGAATACCCTTTTGGTGAAGAACCCGACCGAATCACTTCCACCAGAACCATATCTATACAAAGCACAATCCTGAATCCTTTCTAAATCTGAAAGAGCTAACAAGGCCAACCATAGCACACCTTTAACAATGCCTTTGCTCAAATTACCCCCAAGTTATTTTTTCGTGGCAGAAATAACCCATCAATATGCTAATAACGAGAAACTTCGCAAGTAGTTAACTATATAACCTAATCCCAGAACTCGGTGTCACAAATGCATGAGCATTTACTAAGAAGGGAATAAAATACAACAACTATCTGGAACACAATATTGGACAGAAAATAAATACAGATAACTAAAAGAGACTCTGCTGGCTACAGGTCTCCTCGAGAAGTTCAGCTCATCTAAGTCTCCGTATCAACCATGCTTCTACGCCCAGTAGGCCACTAAAGTTACATAAACCTGTGCAACAAAAACACCACAAAAGTATAGTATGAGTACGAAAACAACGTGTACTCAATGAACATTCCATCTAATCTCGAGGAAGTAGATGGTCGACTTCGACAATTAATATTGGTCAAATAATGATGTCAATAATACATTGAATCATGGATTTCTATAATTATGATTTTTAATCCAATAAAAGGAAACAAGTAAATAATTAATTCGTTAATAGGAAGTTTCCAAAATTTCCTTTTCGTTATTATCCAAATATTCTCAAGCCATGAAGATGCAATAATAACTTCAATAAATTCAATGCAGCCATACAAGCATGCGCAAATCATGCCGAGGCGTAAGACCCGCTCCAACAATAAATAAATTGTGCACTGCCGAGGGTCGAACGCTGTGAACCATAGATGCATCTATTTAATATGCTGAGGGTTCGGCCCGCTCCAAAAATAAACACACACAGGCAGTCAATCAAGAAGTTAACATGGAAAATTTTTTCGAAGAAAAGCCAATTCTCATTTAATAATTTAAGAAATGAAGTTTAAGTCTTTTTAGAAATTCATTTACTAATTCAATGTGATTTAAGCAATTCAAGATGTCAATAAGTTTACAATTAATCTAAGTATAACATGCTTTTTGGTCCTAACTACTCGGACAATAGCATAATAGTAGCTACGCACGGACTCTCATCACCTCGTGAATACGTAGCCCCCACAATTAGGAGCACATAACCAATTATTTCACCTATGGGGACAATTCCCTCACACAAGGTTAGAAAGGAGACACACCTTGCTCCGAAGATCCATAGCCAGAATTCCACGTTCTTCCGAAGACTAGAACCGACGAACAAAGCTCCAAAACTAGCCAATAATGATACCAATCCATTAATATAGAAACTCAATTATTTATTACAACCCAATTTATAGCAATTCCTTACCTCGATCGAAAAGTTAACGAAAATGCCCTCGGGCCCACGTGCCCAGATATCCAAAATATTTGAAGAATAAGCTTACCCGTAGCCTCACAAACTCAGTATATAATTTTCTCTGAATTCCATACCCAAAATCATGGTCAAAATTCAAGAATACTAATTTTTTCTAGGTTTTCCTTAAACCCTCAATTTCTACCAATTTACATGTAAATCCATAAAAATTAATATATTCAACTCAAGATAGGTGGGGTTAGCTTACCTTGCCGTTGATGACGAAAAACCCCACCTGAAGTTCTCCAAAATCACCCATACCAAGAGAAAAATGGCCAAATCTGACTTTAAAACAACCCCACTGCCAGCAGCATTTTTCGCATCTGCGGAAAAATGACCGCATGCGGTCCTGCATCTGTAGAAAAATGATTGCATTTGCAAAAAAATGATCGGGGTCCCGCATCTGCGGAAAAATGACCGCATCTGCAGTTATGACAGCAACCAGCAAGTTCAGCTTTCCAAAAATTCCATTTTCGATCCGTTAATCAACCGGAATCCACCCGAGGTCCCCCAGACCATAACCAATCATGCTAACCAGTCCCAAAACACATTGTGTACTTGCTCTAAGTCTCAAATTATATCAAACAACGCTAAAACCACGAATCGACCTCCAATCCAAGTTTAATAATGAACTTTAGAATTTCAAACTTCTATTTTCGATGTTAAAACCTATCAAATCACGTCCGATTGACTTCAAATTATGCACGCAAGTCATATTAGACATTACGGACATACTCCAACTTCCGAAATCAGATTTTGACCCTGGTATCAAAAAGTCCACTTCCAGTCAAACTTCTCAAAAGCCTTCAAATTTCTTTCTTTAGCCAAATGACTTCAAAATGACCTACAGACCTCCGAATTCACTTCTGATCTCCCTCCCAACTCCACACTCACCATACAGAGCTGTTCACAGACTCAGAATCTCAAACGGACATCGATAACACTGAAATGCACTTCAAGCCAAACTTATGAAATCTCTTCCAAAATGCTAACTTCCACAATAGGCCCCAAAACTCTCCCGGGTTATCCAAGACCCGATCCGAGCATACGCCGAAGTCCGAAATCATCATACAAACCTGCTGAAACCTTCATATCCCGATTCTGATGTCATTTATACAAAAATCCTGTCCTTGTTAATTCTTTCAACTTTAAGCTTCCGAAATGAGAATTCTCTTCCTAAATCAACTTCGAACTTCCCGAAATTCAATTCTGATCACACGTACAAGTAATACACTTGAAACGAAGCTGCTCATGGCCTCAGACTGCCGAACGACGTACTAGGTCTCAAAACAATCGGTCGGGGATTACACTAAGAGTTGCACCTTTAGGATTATGTATTGGAATTTTAGTTTATAAATTGAAAATTAGGATATGAACTGAACTTTTGTGAATATGAGTTGAACCTTTAGGATATGAATTGAATCTTTTGGATTATTTATTGGAATTTTAGTTTATAAATTGAAATTTTAGAATATGACTTGAACTTTGGTGGATATAAGTCGAACCTTTAGGATATGAATTGAACCTTTAGGGTATTAGTTTATGTATTGGAATTTTAGTTTATAAATTGATATTTTAGGATAATACTTGAAGTTTTGTGGCGAGTTGAACCTTTACGATATGAAATGAACATTTACGATATGAATTAAAAATTTTGGTTTATGTATTGGAATTTTAGTTTATAAATTGAAATTTTAGAATGTGAATTGAACTTTGCGGATAGAGTTGAACCTTTACGGTATGAATCGAACCTTTACGGTATGAATTGAACCTTTAGGATATGAATTGGACTTTTAGTTTATGTATTGGAATTTTAGTTTATAAATTTAGGATATGACTTGAATTTTTGTGGATATGTGTTGAACCTTTAGGATATGAATTGAAATTTTTGGTTTATATTGGAATTTTAGTTTATAAATTGAAGTTTTAGGATATGACATGAACTATTGTAGATATGAGTCTAACCTTTAGGATATGAATTGAAATTCTTGTGTATGAATTGAATTTTTAGGATATGAATTGAACCTTTAAGATATGAATTGAAATTTTTGTGTATGAATTAAATTTTTAGGATATGAATTAAACATTTAGGATATGAATTGAAATTTTTGTGTATGAATTAAAATTTTAGGATATGAATTGAGCCCTTAGGATATGAATTGAAATTTTTGGTTTATGTATTGGAATTTTAGTTTATAAATTGAAATTTTAGGATATGACTTGAACTTTTGTGGATATGAGTTGAACCTTTAGTATATGAATTGAAATTTTTGTATATGAATTGAACTTTTAGGATATAAATTGAACATTTAGGATATGAATTGAAATTTTTGTGTATGAATTGAACTTTAGGATATGAATTGAGCCTTCAAAAAGTAGAATATGAATCTGTACTAGAATATTGCAACCACTGCAAAATGCAAGGTCACAGTGACCTTAAGTGTGGAATTCTTCATCCTGAGCTGAGACAAAATGTCAACAAAGCTAACGAGAGGAAAGAGATAGATCCTAGAGATCGTTTGGGTTAGTTGATTTAGAGTAACTAATACGTATTAGGTGCTGAAAAGTACTTTTCAGTGCTGAATCTGATTAAAAAATAAGCATTTACGTGTTTGGATAAAAGTGCTAAAATTAATAATAAGTTGTTGAAGAACTAGGCATACAAAGAGTTGGGCTAGTGCAATGCAAGTCGACAATAAATCTAAAACTAATGTTAGTAATATGCTTCAAGATTCAACTTCCATGAATGTGAAAAATGTAGAGGATGAGGAAGGTTGGACTACTGTGTCTAATGGCAGGGGAAAGAAAAATGGAAAAAATAACAACAGCAATGTTCAGCCCACCATGATGTTAGCTGAAAGTCAGAAGGCCAAAACAAGCCACAAAATGAGGTCACAGAAAGAAATGAATCTTGGCCAATTCCAAGTTCCAATAGAATCGAGATGGTTACTCAAGTGAAGGATCATACAAAGAACTCTAGCGCCATCGACATCCCTCAAGGCAGTAAAGATAATCATGAAAAGCAACAGAAATTTGAATCAATAAAGAATGGCAAAAATGAAGAAATCAATAAGAGCATATCAAACAAACTTCAAAAAATGACGTTCACTTCTAAGGGAATTGAGAGCGTCGATCAGATAAGACAGAGAAATACTGTGGTGAACAAAGCAGGAAGGAGTCTATCTCAGACAGTGAATTAGAAAATTCAAAAGGTGGACATACAACATTGCATGAATATGTGGATATGGAAATAAGTCAAGAACATCATATCTTAGCAAACAACAACAATCTATCCCCAAGAGGACTTTACATTGGAAAACAGAGGGCTTAATTCTATGAAGAACAATGCCAACCGAAGGAAAACATAGCTCTATCACCTTTTGTCTATAATGATTAACACAATTTCTTGGAATATAAGGAGTGTTAACTACCAAAGTGCTTTTGAACGAATCAAGATTCTTAAAAATCAATACAAAGTTAGTTTTATTGGACTGCAAGAACCTTTTGTGAATGCAGACCAAACAGAAAGATACATGAGACATATTGGGATGCATGGTTGTCACTCAAATGTTAATAACAAAATATGACTTTTTTGGTCCAATGATTTTGAAGTTGACATAGTGACTGACTCTGAGCAACAGGTCACTTGCACACTACATCACATAATTTCTTATACAGTACTTCATATTACAACTAATTACGCAAAATGTAGAACTTCGTTCAGAAAAGATTATGGGTGAGCTAAATGTTATGTCTAATGTCCTGACAGGCCCCTGAGCTATAATGGGCAATGTTAATGTTATAGCTGATCCTGAAGAGAAAAATGGAGGAACACCTTATAGAGTCGATAAAAGTTTTGACTTTATTTCTTGTATGAGATTGTGGTATGCAAGATGCTGGCTTTACTGGAAACATTTTTACATGGAGTAATAATAGAGGTGCCCCTAATACTGTTTGGAAGAGGCTAGACAGGTTTCTGCATAATTGTGAATGGTTTGATCAGTATAGTAGAACCACTGTCACTCATTTGGCAAGGGCCTGTTCTGACCATTCCCCACTACTCATTCAATTTGGTAACGGCAATGAGAGTAATATTAAGTACTTTAAATTTCTAAACTTCTAGACTGAACATGCTGAATTTCAGGATGTGGTTAAAAATATCTGAGAAGAGGAATATCAGAAGCTTAAGAATGTTTCTACTAGATTAAATTCTTGGTCACGAGAAACGTGTAGGGATATCTTTGAGGCCTGGAAAAAGAAATAGAAGTCCTTGAACAATTGCTAGTGAAGGACAATAATAGGGTAATCGAATCAATCTTAATAAAGCCAAGGCTGAGTATACTCAATATATGAATTTTCAAGACAACATCCTAAGGCAAAAGCTAGAGTAGACTGGCTAACCGATGGAAACTCTAATACTTCTTATTTTCATGGGGTTATTAAAGATAGAAGAAGAAGTTTGAGCTAGAGTACAATGATTTTATTGATCTTGAAAGTGTTGTTCTTGTGGTCTTAGTAGATAACAATCACTTTTTAGAGAACATGCCCTCCGAAGAAGAGATGAAGGAGTGTGTTTTCTCAATGAATCCTAATAGTGCTCCAGCTCCTGATGGTTACACAACGAAGTTTTTCCAAGCCACTTGGACCTTTATAGGTTCCGATACGACTAAAGCCAAGCTTTTTTCTGTGGAGCTAATATTCCTAAATACTTTACGCATACATGCATAGTGATGCTTCCCAAGTCAATTCACCACAATACTTCACTGATATAAGACCTATTAGTCTATGTTATGTTATTAGCAAAATTTTTGCTAAACTATTGAGCTCTAGACTAAATAAAGTGCTTCCTAATCTTATCAGCAGGAATCAGAGTGGGTTTCTAAAAGGAAGGTCCATTACTGGAAATATCCTTTTAACTCGAGATTATTCAAGACATTGGTAAGCCAAACACCAATGGTAATGTGGTTATGAAATTAGATATGGCCAAAGTCTATGATAGAGTTTCATGGCCATATTTATGTATTTTAATGAGAAAGATGGGGTTTAAGGAAAAGTGGATTGATATGATCTTCAGGCACATATCAAGAAATTGGTATTCTTTGACAGTAAATGGTACAAATCATGGGTTCTTTAAATCAGAGAGAGGTCTTCGACAAGGGGATCCTTTATCTCCATCTCTCTTTGTTCTATCTGCTGAGTTTTTATCTAATAAACAGAATTCTATTGCTTGTAGAGAGGATTTCAAAGGCTTCTATATGAATAAAAGAGGTCCTTTGATTAACCACCTAGCATTTGCTGATGATATTATTTTATTTTCTAGTAGGTGCAGGAATTCTCTTAACATGCTCACGGAGACTCTAGCTACATATGAGGCGGTGTCTGGACAATTGATCAACAAAAACAATTCTTGTGTCACTAGCTCCTACTGCACAACCTGAAGAAATAACTAGAGTGGAAGAAATCACTGCCATGGAATTTCAAAAATCTGGGACGTCCCGTATATGTGGGAAGGAAGAAGATCTCCATCTTTTCTGATATGATTACTAAAGTAGTAAATAGGATTAATGGTTGGCATGCTAAATTTCTTTCTATTGGTGGCAGGGCAATTTTGATCAAACATGTATTAACATCACTCTCAACGCATATGTTAGCGGCTATTCACCCACCAAAAGGAGTCCTCCACCAAATTGAGAGAAACGATGGCGAGATTTTTCTGAGAAGAAAAAATGTCATTGGGTAGCATGGGATAAATTATGCCTTGCATACTCTGAAGGAGGTGTTGGTTTCAGGAAATTAGAAGATACATGTAATGCTTTTACTACTAAACTATGGCGGAATTTCAGAACAAGTCAGTTATTATGGAAGGAATTTCTTATGGCTAAATATTGTCAAAGGTCGCACCCTCTGGTGAAGCAAGGGTATTCAGGGCAATCACAATCATGGAATGCCATGTCCAAGATTAAAAGGAGAGTGGATCACTATACAATTTGGGATAACATATCTCAAGCACTATTTTGTTCAAGAAAATCTCCCTAGTGAACTGGATAAAACCTGCTGCTAGTTATGTGAAAATCAACTCTGATGGCATTTGTGGAGGGGGAGGAGTCATTAGGAACAATGATGGCCACCCTCCCTTTGGGGCCTGGAACGAGTAATTGGGCAGAAACACGGGCTCTGTTATTTGGTATTAATTGGTGCATTACTAACAGGTTGAATCGTTATATAGCTGAAATAATTGTTAGTAGACTGTGTGAATGGAAGAATTAAGAAGGCATAAATGTTGGGTTACCTAGAATCAATTGGGCGTTGGTAGACACGAATTTGAGAGAAAAACAACCTCTATTACTCACAAGAATAGATTACACGAGTATTTACAAAACTCATAAAAAAAACTCTCAAACTCACAAACAAGGATCACTCTCTAGGATCACTCTTGTTTTCACTCTTCTTGGTGATGAACACTAATTTTCAGAATGCCTTCCAACTGAGGTATCCACCTCTATTTATAGCATGAGTTATGGGGTAGGTGTGGTGTGAACATGGAAGCTTCCTTTTTCAACAATGGTGGGTGGTTGGTGGAGGTTAGGTAGATGGTTGTTGAATGGTAGGTTGAGTTTGGTGGGGATGGCTGGACTTCTTCAATTCTCCCCCTCCAGCCATATCCGAAATAAACATTCCTGCTATGTCTCTGCATAGCTCTAGCTTCTCTCGAGTCACCACCTTCGTCAACATGTCAACTGGATTCTCCTTCGTATGGATCTTCACTAGTCTCAACAGTTGTCGATCCATTGCCTCGCGTATCCAATGATAGCGAATATCAATATGTTTTGTACGAGAATGGTACATAGAGTTCTTGCTCAAATCCAGAGCACTCTGACTGTCACAATGTACCTTATACTCCTTTTGCTTGATTCCAAACTCTTGGAGATAACGCTTTAGCCACAACATCTCTTTTCCAGCTTCAGCAGCAGTAATGTATTCAGCTTCTGTTGTGGACAAAGCAATGCACTTCTGTAGTCGTGACTGCCATGAGACAGCTCCCCCTGCAAAAGTATAAATAAATCCTGAAGTAGATTTTCTACTATCAAGATCTCCGGCCATATCTGCATCTGTATAGCCTTCCAAGATTGGATCAGCTCCCCCGTAACAAAGACATAATTTCATTGTACCCTTAAGGTATCTGAGAATCCACTTTACTGCCTCCCAATGCTCTTTCCCGGGGTTGGAGAGAAAACGACTCACCTTTCCCACTGCGTGAGCAATATCTGGCCTCGTACACACCATCGCATACATCAGACTTCCGACTGCTGAAGAATATGGTACTGACGTCATCTCCCCAATCTCTTCCCTGGATGAGGGACATGATCTCTTGCTCAACTTGAAATGGTTGGCCAATGGAATGCTAACTGGTTTGGCATTGTTCATATTGAACCGTTCAAGAACTCGTTCAATATACTTCTCCTGAGATAGCCATATCCTCCGGTTTTCTCTGTCTCGGGTGATCTGCATTCCCAAAATTTGTTGAGCTGGTCCTAAGTCTTTCATGTCAAAAGACTTAGAGAGTTCCTTCTTCAGCTGGGTGATCTTCGTTGCGTCTTTCCCCACGATCAGAATATCGTCTACATATAGTAGAAGAGCAATGAAATTTCCATCAGAAAACTTCTGAATGTAGACACACTCATCTGCTGCAGTTTTCTTGTACCCTTGACTCCCCATGCACGAGTCAAACTTCTTGTACCACTGCCTAGGTGCCTGCTTCAGACCGTACAAGCTTTTCTTCAGCTTACAAACGAGGTTATCCCCTGAAACCTCAAAACCTTCTGGCTGCTCCATGTAGATTTCTTCTTCTAAATCTCCATGAAGAAAAGCTGTCTTCACATCCATTTGTTCAAGATCTAAGTTCATACTTGCGACCAATCCAAGTATGACTCTAATTGAAGTCATCTTGACTACTGGTGAAAATATCTCGTCAAAGTCAATCCCCTTCTTCTGCTGGAATCCTTTGACTACAAGCCGTGCTTTGTATTTCACCACTTTTCCACTGCCATCTTTCTTTAGCTTGAACACCCATTTATTTTTCAGTGCCTTCTTCCCTCGTGGAAGTTCTACAATCTCATAAGTGTGATTTTTCTGCAGAGATTCCATCTCGTCCTGCATTGCGAGCAACCACTGTTCTTTGTCCTTATGAGATACTGCTTCATGGAAACTCTCTGGTTCTCCATCGTCACTAAGTAGAAGATATTCGGATTCTGGATATCTTCTCGATGGAATCTGACCTCGTTCAGATCTACGAACTTTTGGAATATGAGGAGACCCACCATCATCTGAGTCTTGTGATGGTTCTGGAACATCTGGCAGAGCGGGTTGTGGCTCCCCCTGCTCAACACCGTTTTCTTCCTCATTGTCTTCTACTTCTGGAATATCTTCTGGCACTGTATCTTCATTTCTCGTGAATGATTCTGCTGTTGCCTCTGGCACCTGAGTAGCAACATTTGGCTTCTGAGATATTGTGGGCTTTTCAATATCTTCTATTGTCTGGTTTTCATGGAACACTACGTCCCTACTTCTGATCACCTTTTTCTCCTTTGGATCCCATAATCTGTATCCAAATTCTTCTTCTCCGTAGCCTATGAATATGCATGAAGAGGTCCTTGCATCTAGCTTCTGCCCGAGCTCCTTGGATACGTGTACGTACGCCAAACATCCAAATATTCTCAAGTGAGAATATGATGGATCCTTTCCAGACCAAAGTTTCTCTGGAACTTCAAAATTCAATGGTACTGATGGAGATCGGTTGATCAAGTAACAGGCGGCTCTGACTGCTTCTCCCCAGAATGGCTTTGGCAGCTTAGCCATACTAAGCATGCTCCGAACACGTTCCATGATTGTTCGGTTCATTCTTTCAGCTACACCGTTGTGTTGAGGGGTGCGTGGGACCGTCTTCTCATGTCGAATGCCATATGATCTGCAATAGGCATTGAACTGCCTGGAAGAGTATTCACCTCCATTGTCGGATCGAAGACACTTCAACTTCTTTCCTGTCTCACGTTCTACCATGACATGGAACAGTTTGAAGTAATCGAACACCTGGTCCTTCGTCCGTAAGAAATACACCCACACCTTTCGAGAAGCATCATCAATGAACGTTAGAAAGTATCGATTCCGCCGAGTGATTCAACCTCTAAGGGACCGCAAACATCAGAGTGTACCAGACTGAGTAACTCTGATCTTCTCGTCGAAGAGGAATTAAACGAGACTCTATGCTGCTTACCAAACAGACAATGATAGCAAGGATTTAGTACAGCATCCTTGTCCACATTGATGAACTCCTTTTTTATTAGGGTAGACAACCCTTTCTCACTCATGTGGCCGAGTCTCTGGTGCCATAAATTTTGAGAAGCCTCCTTTTCTGCAACGTTGAGGCTGTCTGTGCATATCTTCACATGAGTCTTGTATAGCGTGCCACAAATATGTCCTCGGGCGACTGTCATAGCGCCTCTTGTTAACTTCCATGTGCCTTTACTGAAGTGACTATCATAGCCCTGTTTGTCAAGAGCTATTCCTGACAATAGATTTAGCCGAAGATCTGGCACATGGCGGACATCCTTCAAAGTGATTGTGCTCCCGGAACTTGTCTTTATCTGGACATCACCAATTCCGACAATTTCAGCGGAACTGGAATTTCCCATTTTCACAGCTCCCAAGTCACCGGCTTTGTATGTTGTGAAGTATTCCTTGTATGGAGTCACGTGGCAGGATGCTGCAGTATCTACCACCCATTCCGTGTCTTCTCGTGAGACGTGAAGGCATGTCTCATCTTGGGTTGAACAATAAGCTACATCACCAGAGATAGTAACTAACGTTTCTCCACCTTTGTTCTTCGGCTGCGAACTGCTCTGGCCTTACTCCTCTTTCCATTTGTAGCAGTTCTTCTTCATATGTCCCTCTATTCCACAATGATGGCACTTATATGTTGGTTTTCTGCCATCATTGGACCTGCCCCTGCTCTTGCTTCTGCCTCTCCATTTGCTTTTGCTACTCTTTTGTTGCATCCCCCGATTCTCTGTGACAAGGGCATGGGTCTGATCTGTGCCCATGTCCTTTCTCCTTGCTTCTTCACTTAATAGGGCATCCTTGACCATTGACATGGTAAGTTTGCCATTTGGGGCTGAGTTGCTAAGTGATACGACCAACGTTTCCCAACTATCAGGAAGGGAACTGAGTAGTAGCAATGCTTGAACTTCATCGCCAAGCGGCATCTCTACAGACGTCAACTGGTTGACCAAGCTCTGGAACTCACTGGTATGTTCGGCAACTGAAGTTTCACTTTTAAGCTTCATGTTGACTAAACGCCTCATCAACAGGGCTTTATTCCGAGCGGTCTTGGCCTGGTACATGTCCTCCAACTTTTTCCAGAGGGCATATGCGTCTGTTTCTTGTGCAACATGGTGGAAGACACTATGATCAATCCATTGACGGATTTGACCAATAGTTTTTCGATTTGATTTCTTCCACTCTAACTCCTTGGCGGAATCAGGATTTATACCCTTTAACTCAATGGGGTCGAATAAATCTTTACAGCTTAGGAGATCTTCCATCCGAGGTCTCCACAGCGTGTAATTTGTGGCAGTAAGCGTAATCATGGCTCCGGAAGATGATGTTGACTCTTCTGTGGACATTATCACCTTACAAATATTTTTTCAACACAATCGGGGTTGAATCTTGCAAAATGGAGCTCACCGTTACGTCTGGAATGGTCCAAAATGATGGAATTGACACTTCGGGGCCAAAATTCCACTCTAGGAGCAAAACAGCAATTTTGAAAACTTTGAGGACCAAACGAAATTTCGAACAATTGAGGGGTCTTTCTGCAATTTCCGAAAAACTGCAAATTCCGGCATGGTACAGTATTTCCGGTCGTCTTCTCCGGCGAACAGTGTCGTCTTCTCCGGCGAGTTTCCGGTAAAGTTGACCAAACTTTGACCGCGATTTCTGGGCTCGTTTGAACTCCGATTAGGTCGCCGTTTGGTGTGTTGGACACGGTTCGACGAGACGAATCCAATGGTGCACTCAAAATTGGATTTTGAGTAAAACTCAGAAAACCCAAATTCGGCCGGTCACCCAAAATTTCAACCAACGCCTCTAACCAAGCTCTGATACCACTTATTGGGTTACCTAGAATCAATTGGGCGTTGGTATACACGAATTTGAGAGAAAAACAACCTCTATTACTCACAAGAATAGATTACACGAGTATTTACAAAACTCATAAAAAAAACTCTCAAACTCACAAACAAGGATCACTCTCTAGGATCACTCTTGTTTTCACTCTTCTTGGTGATGAACACTAATTTTCAGGATGCCTTCCAACTGAGGTATCCACCTCTATTTATAGCATGAGTTATGGGGTAGGTGTGGTGTGAACATGGAAGTTTCCTTTTTCAACAATGGTGGGTGGTTGGTGGAGGTTAGGTAGATGGCTGTTGAATGGTAGGTTAAGTTTGGTGGGGATTGCTGGACTTCTTCAATAAAGAACAATATGGGTCACTGCTAACCATGCTGCTGACAGGATGGAATCTGCCTAATTTTCGTATATCGAACAAAAAAAAGATTAACATTGTTTATGATCCACCATGATTGTGTCTGGTTATAGCTTTTTCAGGGATAAATAATTTTACTTTAAAATAATTCAGGGGTAATATGATATCCGAAAAGGTATATAGTTGGTAATATGATCATAGGCCGGTTCCCCCCTAAAAAAAGAAAATATTGAAGGGATAATCAACCCTTTATATTTGAACCCAATTTCTGACTACAACAATGTGAAAACAATTGGAGAAGATTTCTTCTCATTAAGGAGGAAGATAATACAAAATTTATTAACACGCGTGATTCAAATAATTGTACAAATAACAAATAACAGTAGCCTCTACAAAGGCTATTCTTCTGCCAAACGATGCATCTCTTCGGTCGATCATGTAAGTCCTAATGATGTGGTGTATTCAAATATTATAAAGGTTCAGCAACGCTAAAAGAAAAGAAAAATAGCAATCATAGTAATATATTTGTCTTCTTGATCCGAGGGTCTTTAGGAAACAGTCTCTTTACTTCTTCGGGGTAGGGGTAAGGTCTGCGTATACTTTACGCTCCCAACCCCACTAGTGAGATTTCACTTGGTCGGCGTCGTTGTTGTTAATATATATATATATATATATATAGAAAGTAAAGAATTGTGGTCTTCAAGAAAGAAATTAGCAACTGTAAAGTTATATCTGAAAGAAAGCAACAATAATAATAACATGATTGTTATATTTAACCCAGAAATTAAGGTTTATTGACACCAGACACACTTAACTAGGGAAACCTGAGGCTTAGTGGTAACATATTATCCATTCTTGTTTAAACTTTAATCAAGGGGTCAAATATGTCAGTATGCTTCAATGGTTCGACTCTCCATTCTGTCGTTTAATTGTTACTAAGCTCTCCGTAAAAAAATGAACAGAAACACCAACCGTGGTTTTCCAGATGGTTCTCCTCGGGCCTGGATGACGAAATCCGAGATTCCTCGTCGTCTGAGTCCTAACGTCATAGGAGAATAGGTGGGAGCGTTTATTTACAAAAATGAGAGCGCTAGAATACCAAGACTTTAGGTAAGAAGTGCATTGAAAGGTAAATTGTTTGTTCCAAACACCTGGTTGGATCATTACCCATATATCAAAAACAAATCCTTTAACAACGGTCATGAGGGCAATGAAGTCATCAAGCAATACCAGTCTCACACTGTAATAATCGAAAGCGCAACCAACATCTGGCCCTCCAATCTCTACAAACACCTCATTGCCGAAGTCAAATGAAAGAACGCTACAATCATAAGAAGCACTACTCCAGCCGCCTAGCAGCCAATAATAAGTTCCATTAAAATAAGCAGTACCAAGGGCTTCTTCGCAGAATTCATGTATGAGATTTGTAGGTTCAAGGATTCTCCACGAATCCCTAGAACAAGAATAGACTGCTGCATATTGTCGAGGGATAGTATGATTTCCAATGTCATCCCAGAAAGACCGAAACCAAACAACCTTGTAGTCATTAGTCATGGGGTCTAATCCGAACCCAAACTGACGGTCCACTTGTCTGAAAGATGGTTGAAGCTCGAAGTTGGCTGCAGGAAGGGGCCTCACTTCCCTGGTGGCAGGATTCCACAACGACAAGGAGATGTCGAATATGCTGCCATCAATTTCTTGCTCCAACAAAAATAAGCCATCCACAGAACCTAAAAGGTACGTCATACCTCTAAAGCCCTGGAGATAATCAGGTGGATTTTCAAGTACACCAGCATCTGAAACCGAAACAAAAGTGATCGGAGGGGAATCATGTGGGGCACTATGATCGTAAATCAAGATTTGAGGGGATTTGCTCTTGCTGTTCCAATGCATGTGTTCTCTGATGAAGCTACGGCTCTTCATTATCTCGTACCAGTTCTTGCAGACGCATTTGAATCGCAACAAGGACTCCACTGGCAACCTGAGTAGAATATTCACCGCTAAATCCTCAGGGAAAGGCCGACCACCATTACCGCTAGTGGCCATAATAGTTTCGGCCTTTGGGTACGGAGAGAGACAGACAAAGAGAGAGAGGCAGATCGATCTGTTTTCTGTTTTTTTTTTAGTTTTCTGCTAATAAGGCAGAGGTTTGGATCGAGTGAGTTACCTATATTCCTCATTTATATGATTTAATTACTACCATCAGATGGACTGCCTTATTATTCGACTTTTTTTTTTTAATCATTAAACTCCTCATTTAGTATTCTTTTCGGTTTAGGAGTTTAGGAGAGGTTTTACTGTTCTATTATATTTGTTCTACCTTTTCCTTCTGAATGAGTATTAGTTTCACTGTATGTGTGTTATACGTGTTCCAATATCATGATTAAATATTAAATACTAATATAAATATATATTTAATAATATATTTGAATTCTGTAATCCGTGATTAGTTGATACTTTTTTCATTCGTAACTCTGTACCAGACCCGCGCTATTCTCTTCTGAGCAGTTCTGGAACTAATGGTTACAGTGTTAATTTGCTTAGGTTCGAATTCTGTTTAATTCATGAGTTTATTTTTTTACTAATACAGAGAGAGAGCCGTTGAGATGGAAAAATGTTGAGCTAAGTGTACTAGCAGAAAATAGTAATTGAAAGTTACAACTGAAACTATGCGACCCACCAATAACAATAGTAGTTGTACTTCAATGACCTCCCACCTTCTGTACCATGAATACATGCTACACCAGTACTCAGGAACTATCCTACATCCACGACCTTTGGCCTACAACTGCTTGAGAAGTAATCTTAACTTGTCAATGTCGTGAGCAAACCCAATGTTCTAGTCTTTTTGGTCTTCGCTTGGAGGTTAATGGGTAGCATTTTAAAATGGTTGATGGTTAGCCAAATCAAACCACGAAGTATGCAGATTTAGATTGGTTACGACACTTAATCTGAATGGTGATTAGATAATAAACAAATTATAAGGAGAAACTGATATCATTCATTCAAAACTTCTGTATCAATAATAACTTCACGCAGGAAGACATTTCAGTTCTTATATTACCTCAATGTCAAGGTGGAAGAATGCAAATCTGCATGACTTAACTAATTAACCTTCCATGCATTGAAACATTAGTTTTTTCTATGTTCTGGCCTCGGTAAGAAGAGGCAAATGCTCAAATATAATGCCATACTTGCATTATTAAAATTTGAGTACATTAATAGTATTGCTTATAAGTTATTATAGGGAGATATTTGCTACCAATTATATTGATTTTGACGAATATAGTCCAAGAACTAGGTGCCAAACAAGTTACCATTTTATGGAATACGTACTGCGTTGACCCCAACATTCCATGACATGCAATTGCAATCACGGAAAACTCCTTGCAAAGATGGTATTTTGGAGTGATTGTTCATCCATGGTCTTTGGCCAAGTGATGCGGAGTGCGAAGCTTGACATGTCTATGTCTCTCACCTAATATCGTAGATCAGAAAATAGAGAATGTGGTAAGTGTTTGAAATTAGGACGAGCCAACATGCATTATATAAACTTCCAAAATCTTATAAATGTTTTAATTTGTTAGGCTTTGCAGAGTTCCCCAATTTTACAGTTGAATTATTACTATTATTATTATTATTATTATTATTATTATTATTATTATTATTATTATTGTTGTTGTTGTTGTTGTTGTTATTGTAAAGATTAATTCTAATTAGAAATTAGCCATATATTGCAATATATTACCTTGGATATCGTTGTAAATTTTTTTCTTTTACTAATATAGAGATTTAAATAATTTAGTTTAAAACTTTAAAATATTCTACTATTAAAAAGAAGACAATGTTTCTCTTTTGGTAATGATTCCACATTTTTTTCTTTTTAATCTATGGACTTCATTATTATCTAAGCGCAAAAATGATAAAATATATTATTAAAAAGTTTTGGGATCAAAATTTGGGGCCAAACTAAAAGGCTTTAGCAGACTGGTAAGTTACCGCATTCTGTACCTTTTGTTGGAAGAGGATTGCTATTAATATTTGGAGGGAGGCTTTTAGGCTAAGGGGATTTTCGAAGAGTAGAAAGATATTGGAGAAGAGAAACTTTTATTACTCAAACTTGTTTTTGATTCTTTTGGCTTGATGCAAAATGAGCAATCTTACACCTATTTATACTTGGCCACTTCCTCAATCAATGGCCAAGATTTATCCAACACAACTTTAATCTAATGGCTACAAATCACCTTCTACACAATTCTACAAAAATATTCACTCTCTAGATCACTCCATACTTATCTATATCATTCTACTATTCTAAAGATATTTCTAGAGCACATTTCTAGAACATGGGCCAAATGGGCTCACATTCTAGAAAATAGGCTAATTGGGCTCTTTATTTTTCATAATTTCTTAAGCCCAAATAATTATTACAAAATCAAATTTATTTTAATTTTATTTTCAACACTCCCCCCCCCTAAACTTGATTTGTCATTCCAAGCAAACTTCTTAACTTGATGAAGTCCTCTTGCTTGAGTGGCTTGGTGAAGATATCCGCAACTTGGTCTTTGGACTTCACGTACTCTACTTGTACATCCTTTCTTGTGATGCACTCTCTTATATAGTGATAGCATGTGTCAATATGCTTGCTTCGATCATGGAACACCGGATTTTTCGCCAACGCCAACGTCGACTTATTATCCACGCAAATTGTAGTTGGATCTTCTTGTGGCCATTCGAGCTCCTTTAGCAAACTTCGCATCCAAATTGCATGACATACACAGGAGGTAGCGGCAACGTACTCAGCTTCACATGTGGATAGAGTGACAATTGGTTGTTTCTTGGACATCCAGTGAATGCGGTGTCTCCCATGAAGAACACGAAGCCCGTTGTACTTTTTCTATCATCAATGTCTCCGGCCCAATCGCTATCGCTATAACCAACAAGCTTATAATCATTAGCAGTTGAATAGAACAAGCCAAAGTTGATTGTACCTTTGAGGTAGCGGAGAATTCTTCTTGCAGCCTTCAAGTGTGTAGTAGTTGGATTCTCCATGTAGCGACATATGAGGCTGGTGGCGTAGAGAATATCGGGTCTCGTGCAAGTCAAATATCGTAAGCTCCCAACTAAGCTCTTGAACATCGTCGTGTCCACTTTCTCAACTTCATCATGCTTCGACAACTTGATCCCGCACTCCACCGGTGTGTTGACTGGGTTGCAATCATCCATCTTGAACTTTTTTAGGATCTCCTTCGCATAGCGCTCCTGTGAGATGAAAATTCCATCCTCAAGTTGTTTGACTTCAATGCCAAGATAATACGCCATAAGCCCAATGTCGGTCATCTCGAACTCTTTAGCCATCGCTTGCTTGAACTCATCGATCATCCTTTGGTTATTTCCTGCAAAGATTAAATCATCCACGTACAAGCAAATGATCAAGATATCTCCATCTTTCATCTTGGCATAGAGCGCATGCTCATGTGGTCATTTGGCGAAGCCATTTTCTTGCAAGTACTTGTCGATCCTACTGTTCCACGCCCTTGGTGCTTGCTTTAGTCCATATAACGCCTTCTTCAATCTTAAGACTTTGTCTTCCTGCGTCTTCACCTCATAGCCCATAGGTTGTCGGATGTAAACTTCTTCCTCAATGACTCAATTCAAGAACGCCGACTTTACATCCATTTGGTGTATCTTCCATTTATTTTGAGCTGCTAGAGAAATGATTAGTCTTACAGTTTCTAAACGGGCTACAGGGGCAAATACCTCGTCATAGTCGATGCCGGCTCTTTGACTGTATCCTTTTGCAACAAGCCTCGCCTTGTATCTTTCGATTTCTCCCTTACAGTTTTTCTTTGCCTTGTACACCCACTTGACGTTGATCGCCTTTTTCCCTTTTGGAAGTGAAGTCAGCTCCCAGGTGTCGTTCTTTTCGATGGACTGGATCTCCTCATCCATTGCATCTCGCCATTTCTTACTTTGTACAGCTTCTTCAAAGGTAACTGGTTCACAATCAGCAAATAGACAAAGAAGAGTTAGGTCCTCTAACCTTTCAGTGTCTTCATAAATGTCTTCCAAACTCCTTGCGCGTTCCTTGTTCCTTTCATTCAGAAACGATGGTGGCGAGTCTTCTTGAACTGCTGTTGGCGAGGTAGGTGGAGTAGTTAGCTCTTGCTGGGCATCCTCTACTGTAGATCTTTGTTCTTCTTCTTCGGTTGGAATAATGGAATTAAAGTCTTCGTGAGAACCAAAATTCCATTCTCCTTCTTCATCAAACTCCACGTCCCGACTTATCACAAGCTTGTTAGTATCTGGATTATATAATTTGTAGCCTTTGGAGTTGGAATCATACCCGATAAAGATGAACGCCTTACTTTTGTCATCGAGCTTGCTCCGTGTCTCGTCAGGTACATGTGCGTATGCTTTGCTTCCAAAGACTCTTAGATGGGAGACTCCAAGCTTCTTGTGGTGTCTTTCCCCACACGCTCCTTGTTGGTGATCGGTTGAGTAGATAGACTGCACACGCTACTGCTTCGGCCCAGAATTCCTTTGGTAGCTTCTTGCTCTTTAGCATACTCCGCGCCATGTCTAGAATTGTCCGGTTCTTCCTTTCCACCACTCCATTTTGTTAGGGGGACCTTGGTACCGTTAGTGGATGCCTTATTCCATGCTCCTCGCAAAAATTCTGGAACTCTCTAGAAGTGAACTCGCCTCCACGATCGGATCTCATGGCCTTTATGTGTAGTCCACTTTCTTTCTCCACTGCCGCTTTGAATTTCTTGAATACTTCAAATGCCTCAGATTTTTGCTTCAAGAAATACACCCATGTCTTTCTAGAAAAGTCATCAATAAATAGAAGGAAATAGTTGCTTTTACCGAAGGAGCTTGGCTTGATCGGACCACATATGTCGGTATGTATGAGCTCCAATGGCTTTTGGGCTCTCGAGCTTGACTCCTTTGGAAAACTCTTCCGAGATTGCTTTCCGAGTAGGCATCCTTCGCCCAATTGATCGGGGTGTCTAATGGATGGTAGTCCTCGCACCATGTCCTTTTTGGATAGTATCTCCAAGCCTCCAAAATTCAAGTTCCCAAATCGAAGATGCCAAAGCCAAGATACATCTTTGTAGCAAGCTTTAAGACACTTTGCAACATCATTTTGAATGTTCAACAAGAACATTCTATTTTTTCACATCGGCACCTTAGTGATTAAATTATTTTTATTATCTCTTATGGAAAGACTATGATCTTTCATGTGAATGTCATAGCCCTTCTCTAAGAGTTGCCCCAAACTCAATATATTATTTTTCATGTTGGGCACATAGTAGACATTTGAGATAAATTGGTGATTTCCATTCTTCAAGCGGATTAGGATGTTACCTTTGCCTTTCACTGGTATTTTGGATTCATCACCAAAAGAGACATTACCACTCACCGATTCGTCGAGCTCCACGAACATGCTCCTCTTTCCACACATATGGTTGCTCACCCCAGTGTCAAGGTACCAAGTGTTGTCTTGTCTCCCTTCTTCTCCTTTGTATGCTAGAAGTAGGGTCACGTATTTTTGGCCCTTATCCGCCACAAGGTTGGCAGTCTCTTCGACTTTGGTTTGAGACCCTCTACATTGTGAAGCATAGTGTCCATATTTTTGACAAGAATAACATTTGATTTGAGATTTATCGTACCTTGCACCTTGGTTGCCTCTCCCACGACTTGGGTATTCTCTTCTTTCTTCATTGTTATTGAAACCTCCTCGTCCACGTCCATGGCCTCGACCTCGTCCACGACCACGACCTCTTCCATATTGACCTCGTCCATTTTCGATATTTTTTTCCTTATCTTTTATTTGCATCTTGAATAATTGCTCCACTATATCTTGTTTTTTCTTATGCTTTTCTTCATATGCTTGTAAGGATCTCATTAATTGATCAATCGACATCTCCTCCAAATTTTTAGTTTCTTCGATTGTTATGACAATATACTCGAATTTGGAAGTTAATGACCGGAGTATCTTCTCAATAATTCTAACATCTTCCAATGTTTCACCATTTCTTTTCATTTGATTTGAAACCACCAAAACTCTTGAAAAATAGTCGGAAATGGACTCTCCTTCTTTCATATGTAAATACTCAAATTCTCCTCTTAATGTTTGGAGACGTACCTTCTTTACTTGCTCGGCACCTTTGCAAGACGTTTGGAGTTTCTCCCATGCTTCCTTAGCAGTGGTTGCACTTGAGATCTTCTCGAACCCATCATCATCCAATGCTTGGTAGATGAGGTAGAGAGCTTTCTTGTCTCTCTTTCTTGAATCCTTCAAACCATCTTTTTGAGTTTGGGATAATGTAGATTCATCTCGGGGCTCATTGTAGCCTTTCTCTACAATATCCCAAACATCATGTGCACCTAGGAGAGCCTTCATCTTGATACTCCAATTATCATAGTTGCTCTTGTTGAGCATAGGAACTTGGAAGGATGCAACACCATTTGCCATGATATTAGAAATTTTTGGTTAGAATCTTGTGGCTCTGATACCACTTTGTTGGAAGAGGATTGATATTAATATTTGGTGGGAGGCTTTTAGGCTAAGGGAATTTTGGAAGAGTAGAAAGATTTTGGAGAAGAGAAACTTTTATTGCTCAAACTTGTTTTTGATTTTTTTGGCTTGATGCAAAATGAGCAATCCTACACCTATTTATACTTGGTCACTTCCTCAATCAATGGCCAAGATTTATCCAACACAACTTTAATCTAATGGCTACAAATCACCTTCTACACAATTCTACAAAAATATCCACTCTCTAGATCACTCCATACTTATCTATATCATTCTACTATTCTAAAGATATTTCTAGAGCACATTTCTAGAACATGGGCCAAATGGGCTCACATTCTATAAAATAGGCTAATTGGGCTCTTTATTTTTCATAATTTCTGAAGCCCAAATAATTATTACAAAATCAAGTTTATTTTAATTTTATTTTCAACACCTTTTGCTTCACTTGGGCAAAGACCATGGATGAAGGAACTGTTTCTTAATACAAAAATTTTTAGTGACATCTCACAAAATATATATATATCGAGCTAGAACTACTTTTGCACGTGCTATATATTGTTATTCTTCAAGAATTTGCCTCAAGTAACTCTAGCTAGACTATTACATACAAGTCCATCTAGGTTTCTAAAATTACAGTAAGGCTAAACTGTAAGATTTTCTTATGTATATGAGTGGCCCAATAGGTTTAGGCCCGGAATTAATATTCAATTACTGAGCAGATCTTATTCATCCGATTGGTTACCTACTGGGTGTACCGAATTAAGTCAATTATCTCTATAATGGTCCTCTCCCCACCTATTAGGATTATCGTATTTTATTTTCTATCTTCAATCACTAAAGGCGGTACTAGCGTAAAGTTAGGGTAAAGGGAGAGAAACCAACTTATCAATTAACGCTTCCGCTTCTTGATAATTGCTTATAATTCAGAAATGTTTTATGTAACAATTTATATAAAATTATTCTGTTTAAGATCCTGGTATGAATTAAATTTATGTTTATATGTGGTATTATGAGCCTGGATTACTTTGAACTGAAAATCTTATGTGAAAGAAATATCGAATTGCATAACGAAGTCATAATTACAATTTGTAATACATAACTGAGTTGATGTGATAGTAATGATTCTTTGTTCAGAAGATTTGACGTTTTGTTCTTTCCTCTCATTCTTTGTGGTTCATATCCGCGTAGAAGAAATATCATCCTACCAACTTTTTAGTTTTAGTCAGCTAGCTATACTGATCATTTGGAATAAATATTAATGCCTGCCTTAGTTTTTAAGTTGGTGTTTAGACGTAATAATATTGTATTTAATTATCTCATATCATATCAAGCCCAACTGATAAATGAAGACTTCTACTCACTTCAGAAAAATAATTAAAGACTTCTTGCTTAATTCATTTGTCTTTTTCTCTTTAGTGCCTTTGAAATCAAATTAATCGGGACTAAATATTAGTGAGTTAGTTTTTAAGATAACCTCTCCTCACGCTCCGGGATACGGACCTGCTCCGGGATACGAACCTGCTCCGGCCGCCCAGCAATATCAACAACCTCGTCAAACCTAGCATCCGATGTAATCTCCCGAGTTATGATAAAGTGCAGTCATAGTTGTGGCTATCTATGGACCTCCTAATCCCCTCCCACTCCGTGGGAACCAACCAGATCACGTGACGAACCAACTCTAAAAATCTCATGTTGTGATCCTGGCATAGCTACTCAAACAACCTATGCTACTCCTCCTGGTGGGTCTGTGGAACAAACTTCTCCAAGAAGAGAGCGATGAACTCGTGCCACATAAGTGGTGCAGCACCGGCTGGCCTGCTCAACTCACAGGCCTCCCACCATCTGAAGACTGCCCGCGATAGTTGAAAAGTAGTAAATGAGACTCCACTAGTCTTCAAAATTTCTGAATTTATATATACACCATGGACATTTCATGTATTAAGTGTGGGGTGGGAGATTATATATATTTATATATATGACGGGTTTTGGTACCATGTTTTGATAATCATTGTAATACGGGCTCTAAACGAGAAGCACATACTGCGACGCCAACATTTTGCTTCAAGCAAGTATAGAAATCACCGTTACACAAGATATTATTATGAAAATTCAGGGCATTAAAAGTTTTTATACATTACATAGATCATATAGCCAAAATAGCATGGACTGGTAACAGAATCTAATGTACAATTGAAATACTTTGTTGAAGTTAAAGAGTGATGATTGCTAAGTTCGTAGAACACCTCCACATCAAACTGTGGTAAGTAGGAAACTTCGAATCACATTAGAGGTAATAGGACAGCTATATTGATGTGGGTAAAAAAAAGATTAGAAAAAGTGAGACTAGAAGTAAAGTGGTGGAGGTGCCACTGGAAATTGTTGCAAAGTGAGACGAACATGTGCATACCACAACTATTTTATTTGGTACATCCTATCTTTTATCAGCGGAAGTATTCGATAACATTATCCACCGAGACCATCAAAATACTTAACTAAAGATGTGTCATGTCAAAACCATCTTGTATGCCTGCTTTAAAACTACACCACTTATTAATTACAATCAATAATTAACCAATAACAACAACAATTAACCAACAACAATGCCAATAACAACCAATATCACAACAACTTTTCTTAAGAAACATCAACAAGGACTTCACCACTAAAGTTGGTTTGTCAAGAAAAGCGACCAACGTCAGTCGCTAAACCGGTAAAAATAATAAAATAATAATTTTAAATACATTAGCGATCAAGGTTGGTCGGTACTTGGTCGATAATTTTGTCAACCAATTGACTGGACCAGTTAGATTTGCTTGGTTAAAAAAATACTCAGATTAGCGACCAACGTTGGTCGCTTAAGGGAATCCACTTATAAAATTTTAATAATTATAATATTATTTAAAAAAATTATAAAATATAAATAAATATAATTTAAAATTAGCGGCCAAAGTTGGTCGCTAAATAAAGAGTAAATAGATAAAGACCAACTTTGGCGCTAATGGGACTCACTTATAAAATTTTAAAAATTATAATTTTGTTTAAAAAAATTATAAAATATAATTCAAATTTAGCGACCAAAGTTGGTCGGGTACAGGAAGACTCTAGGGTTTGAAGAGAGAAGAGAGATGAAGGGGTGGGTGGAGGGCGTTAGGACACTTATATATTAAGTGATCCTCAATTCTCGACCGTTTAATTAATCAACCTAAACGGCAAGGATTAGTTGTTAGAAAATGACGTCGTTTGGGACGTCTAGATGGGGGACCAGGTTAGAGGCGTGGGTTTGGGCTGGTTTAGGGGTTTTTGGCTTGGGTTAGGGCATTTTAAATTTGGGCTGGCCCAAAATATGGTTGTTTAAGACTCAATTTTCCTTTAACTTCTCTTTTCTTTTTAACTAAATTAAATCTAAAAAATTAAATTAACCTACCTAATTATATTAAGATATAATTTATAATCAAAGCTATTACTAAAATACCAATTTAAAGAAAACCAATCAAATTCAAAGCTAAAATTTGAAACAAGCAAAACAAATCAATTTTTTCTGACATTTATATTTTCGTAAAACCCTAATTACTAATAATTTTAAAAATGTAAAATTAAATCCTAAATGCAAATGCGTATTTTGTACTTTATGAATTATGTAAATTAAAAAATACGCACATAAATGCAAATAAACATGAAAATTATGCAATTGAATCCTAAGATTTCTTCAAGAACACTTCGAGAAATCTAGTCTTGAGATTTCTTCATCATCTTGAGCGGTTAGATGATTTACATTATTACAGTTGGGGTGCTTATGTTCTTGATTACATGTACAGATAGATGTGCTAGGCGAGTATGGGCACCCAACGAGACATTGCAGGATTTATGCCGCTGCTGCAGGTGAAAGCATAGTTAAGTACTCTCTTCATTATAACATACATCATAAAAAATTATATCCAAATTGTATATTAGGTTTAGGTCTGGGAGCGGTTCTTGCAGTTGCAGTCACCTTTACCACCCATAGCTTAGGATGCACCACCTCAACTGTTTCTCCCTTTATCTAGGAGGTGGGAATAGGCGAGGATAAAGACGTGAGTACGAGGCTCAACATAATCTCCCCATAATGCTGGGATTTGTTGGATTTGCTAGAGGCTGCACAGGTAATTCTATCCTTAAGTTTACTTGGCCTAGATTTATATATGTTGTGTATAATCACGGTTCCTGTTTTTACGTAATAGTTCATTTGGACGCCATATAGTGACGAGCTAATAGCTGGTTTGCCTGATTGTTGCTCGACCGGGAAACTTATATGGAGCTCTTCCATATCGATATTATCGAGCATCATGCCACCAAGCAAGTCCTTCGCTAATTTGGTCGACCGCAGCTTGTACCTGCACCAACTGCTTGGCTTAGGTTACATTACCAACATGATGATCGTTCGAGGGTTGACCAGGCATATGAGGCATGGCTAGAGTTGCAGCTTGAGATTTGGGACCAGCAGCATGACCTGATTCCGCCACCCCTCCACCCGACCATATGGATGGTGAGCATGAGTATATCGTCGTGAATCCCGTTCATCGCACTGATAGTCAGTTCGTTTCATACTCCGGGAGGCATGAGGCACAGGTAAGTTATTTAGTATACTTAGTTATAACGTTAACCTTACCATTTCGTAATTAATATTTTATATATTGTGCAGGCTATTGGGCTACATCTACTCTACCAGTTGGGACTACAAATGCATCAACATACCAGTGAGGGAGTGGCCGCCTTGCACAAGCATGGCCGGCAGGTTACACATTTGGCTGCCTCGATATTGCAGCGAGATAAAAATGATGATAAAAAATACTTGTACTTAATTGTGAAGAAAATAACCGATGAAAGAAAGACAAATGAGACGAATCCTAGCTCGTTGATTAGATGTATTGATTTTCTCCATGTTATATATGAAAAGTTCGTTAAAGGGCTAACGGCTAAAAAGAAGCAAAGAATTTCTTTTTTGTATAGGAGAAAGATGAGAAAACGGACGAAGCTACAGGCGGAGGCAATGAAATGATGCAAGTATTGTATTCCCTTATTTGGACCGGAGGGAGTATTTTACTATCATTAAATTCAGCATTTGATTTGTGTTTTGGATTGTGTCTACCTTATGATAGTTACTGTAGGATACTATTGCATGTTATTTTATTTATGGTTCTTATGTTTAGATAATTATTTACGCTATTTCTGTTGGACTTACTAATGCTCTTTTGTTTTTGTTTTTGTTTCTCCCTTTCCTTCACTGAGCCGAGGGTCGATTGGAAACAGCCTCTCTGCCTTTTCGTGTAGGGGTAAGGCTCGTCTACATATTACCCTCCCCAGACCCCACTTTGTGGGACTATACTGGGTAGTTGTTGTTTAAATTCAGCATTTATTTGCAATTCTATTTAGGTTGCCTTTCCTTTATTATTTCAAAGTATTCATTAAAAAAATAATCTCATTTAGATATAATCGTATGCTCTCTTGTGTCCGTTTAAGTGAGTTTTTTTAAATCTTCATACATAAGGAATTTATATTTTAGTTTTACTTAAAAATAAAATTGATCATATTTACTGTAATTTGCTCATTGGAATTATAACAAACTGTTCTTAAATCCTTTACTTCAAGAATAACTTTGAAAATAAGAAGTTAATTTTTTGTTGAAATTAGAAAAAAAAATATTGTGGACATAAAAAAATTACTTAAAGTGGAATGGAAGAAGTAATGTTTAGTTCAAATACCATGTTACAGTATTTATTATTTCCTTCATTAGTTCAATTGTTCGACAAGACCACAGTTGACAACTAATAAAAAAAAAGACACAAATTTAATAATTGAATTGTGCTCTTGAGAGATGGTATAAAAGACAGCCACTTTAAACCCTCTTATGTAGTGTTGTTTATTTTCTTGTCACTCCACAATGAAAGGAAAGAAGAGAAAGAGAAAAAAGAGAACAAAATTTAATGTACAATTTTGATGAGCTAGTTTTGCTTGTCTTTGACATGGAAAACTTATAGAAACTGATTCAAGAGAAATCAATGAAAGAAAATTAAGTTGCATGATTTACACAAATTCAGATTAGTACAAGCAAATTTTGTCACAACACAGTTTAATAAACAACAGGGCAACCTTGTTTAATAATACCTTTGGCTGTTGGACAAGAAGCATAAGGACACCCATCTAAATCATTTCCCCACCAGTTAACACTTATATTCTCCAATCCCAAACACATATACAAAAGAACTGCCATAAATGCCAGACCAGCATCAAGTGCACCAGAAAGAACATAGTTATGTCGCTGCCACCAATCTGGCCTATATCGATAAACAACATACCCCGACAAGAACCCTACAATAATCCAGGTTGTGTAGTTCACAGCCGTGGCCGGTGGCATCATCCCAGTAGCTCCTATCAACACTGGCATGTTAATGAGTTTGATCCATTCTTGCTTAGGGAAAGACCTGGCTGCTAACCATACAACAACTGGCGCAATAGCACCAAATAAGAAGAACCAATTTACCATCCCATAAGTTCCTAAATCTCCGAAAATCCTTCTTGGCGCTATCAAACCCCATATCACTGATGCATCGTAGAATACATGATCTGAAGGACAAGTCCACACGGTGTTGGACAATGTTTTGTTGCATATGTCTGGAATTGTTTCCATTAACCACCATGCAGTTCCCAAATATACGAACCCCGCTATTAGAGTCCCTACTATCTGCATTGTCCATTTTCTATGATTGTAAGCCCATATATAAAGACACTTAACGTGCAACGAGAGTAAGATCATCTGAATCCATTCTACTATATCAGAAAATTAACTGACAGAGTGAGTATTGAGTAGTTTACCTGAGCCATAAACATGGTTCTTGGTGGAATTTTCATGTAATGACCGAGCTTGAAATCTTGGAGGAAAGTAATAGCTTGATTCATACTAATATAACCATAAACCTTGAAACACATGTTAGCAACCGGATATCCTGGATAAAGGTATCCTATGATATACTCCGTGATAATATTCAACCCTGGTGTCTACGATGACCAAGAATATCAAAAACCAAATGCGAATTAGACTCTATTAGCTTAGTAACTAGCACACAAAACTGTGGATCTATGAGATTACCTGGTTAGTAATGGCAGTGATGATTCCGATAGGAAGTGTAAAGAAAATGGCAATGATACAAGCTAGAATAACTCCCCACCAAGGTAACTGAAGTTGCTCGTTGTAATATTCACAAGCAAAGACAGTGAGTGTAATGTTTGCCACAAGAATGCACCAAAACCACCACTCAGGTACTTGGCTATACTTGCTCATTAGTTTAGTGTGTATGTCCATTTTCTTCTCTTTAAAGCTTGATTTGCTTTGCTCCCAT
The DNA here is from genome assembly GCA_034376525.1 of Nicotiana benthamiana. Taxonomy (NCBI): domain Eukaryota; kingdom Viridiplantae; phylum Streptophyta; class Magnoliopsida; order Solanales; family Solanaceae; genus Nicotiana; species Nicotiana benthamiana. Next base: position 179,162,300 of record CM067339.1, read on the forward strand.
ATTTCCCTGCAATCGAAAAGTCCTCATGACATAACTTTCCATATTACACAAATGTACCAACTAATTAATAACTAAGAAAAGGACAGCCTGGTGCACTAAGCTCCCGCTATGCGCGGGGTCGTTGAAGGGACCACGAGGATCTATTGTACACAGTCTTACCTTGCATTTTGTGCTAAAGACTGTTTCCCATGCTCAAACCCATAACCTCCTGGTCTCATAGCAATAATTTTACCAGTTACGCTAAGGTTATCCTTCAATATTACCAGTTATTACCAGAAATAACTAAGTTGTTACTAATTAATGTACCTTCCGTGAAATAAAAGAACGTGCATGACAGTAGCGCTGAGAGCTGCAAAGCCAACCCCATAAGTAATAACGAAAAATGTACTAAGATAAAGATGTCCTTGTTGCTCATAGGCAGCAATGTCAAGATGGAAATTAGAGTCAATGATACTTGATATGTTGTAAACTTGGCCAGAGGAAGTGAAGAGTCCATCAGAGAAAATAGGAAATGTTTTGGCTTTGAAGACATCAAACCAGTAACATATTGGAGTCAAAATATACATAATGAAGAAGAATCCAACAGCAACATTAGCTGTAGCAAACCAAGGACTAGCTAATGGACTCCCGAGATAAGAAGAAATAGAGGACCAATCCAGGCCTATAGCACCAATGCCAAGCCCATTTAGACCTGAACCAAGTTGTTGGACAAAAACTGATTTTGGAAAGATCCAACAGATCCATGATAAAGATGTCAGCATTGAAAAGAGATAGCCAGGGAAAACATAGTAAGCGAAACTGCAGATAAAGGCTATTAGGAAGAACTGAGTACGCGTTAACCCGCCCTTTGAACGTTCTTCTTTCTCGTGTAAAGCCCTGCAATATAAATTACAGTCAGATATCTATATAACATCATCCATATATAACAACACTTTACTATAAAAACCAAGCTTTTTCCGAAACCAATTTCCATGTTACGTTATAATCATGAATCAAACTCTACAGATACTTGTAAATATACGAATCCTCTTGAAAGAGAGAGATTCTTTCTGGAATGTGGACACAGGTGGTGCAAGAATATTTAAGGATTAATACAGACACTATTACAGCAACAAGAAAAATATACAAAAAAAGGTTTTCTAGTGCAATGTTGCATTTTCTGGATCCACAAAATCCTTTGCCAACGTGAAAAACGTGGAAAAAACTTTATCTTGAGGGAATTATTATCTTAAACGGGTCATTCTAGAGATCAGTAGTCCCACTAACATGTTACTCCCTTCGTTTATTTTTATTTGGTATATTTTAATTTTTTACGTTCCTTAAAAAATAATAAATAAAGTATATAATTTACCAAAATATTCGTATTAATTGATATATATTTTATTAGATTTAAAAAAATATAATAAAATGTTAATAAAATATTATAGATATAACAAAAAGAAAAAAAATTATGTACTTTTATATACATAAAGTAACAAATAAAAATTAAAATTTATTTTTAATACATATCCCAAGTAAAAGTAAACGGAGTAACGCTACTTACAGAAAAGTTCTCCTAACATTAAATTCTTTGTTTGGAAAAAAGAAAATTGATATCTCTGTTTACCTCAAATGCATTTCAGCGTTTGCTACACTGTATAAATATCTTCTCTATTATTTCATTTTCTTCCTAATTTCAAAGGATATTATTTCCCCGAAAAGCAATTCAATTACTACAACTGTGTGGGGTCCATGTACTGCTATCATCATAATTATCAGTCACGCCCAGCCGAAAACTTAGTAATTGTTAGCAATCAATAACAGTGCCAAAAATCTTGGTTTTTCTATATATTATCTTGGGTTTTCTCAACCAAAAAAAAAAAAAAAATCATTTGGTGATGCATTTTTCATGTTACCGTGTTATTTCTTTCGGTCTAAAATAAATAATTTTTTGAACTTTTTTTATTGTTTAAAATAAGTAATTTTTTCAAATTTAAAAATAAATTAATTATTTTTTCCTATATTTTCTTTAGAGTAAATAGTGTTGGAATATGTATTAGAAGTGTTTATATGACATAGTAAAGATTAATATAGTCAATTATATTACTAATTAATACTAAAAGGTGAATTTCTTACTCTGTACGAAAATATACAAAAAATCACTTATTTTGGACCAGAAGAAGTAATACATTATTAGTGTATTCCCAAGATGATTCAAATAAATCTAAGCTTACATAGCAAGTGAATACCCTTAATTACTTAACTATATATTAAGGGGATTCAGCAATTTATATTTATACAAAGAAATTGTTTTTAACTTTTATTTATAAAATATAATTTTTCGATAAAGAAAATTTAAAGTATCTACACCACCGATTTTAACATGTTATATCATGTAATGATACTTATTTTGCTGGCTATTAATATGAACGAATATGTCTAGTTATCATTTAGGTGATTCAATAATGTAAGATCTCTTTTGTACCGTCATAATTAAACTCAAAATGTTAATATACAGAATTACAGTCTTAGTCCAGCTAGAATAAGCGAGAAACTTGCCTGAATAATGACACTTGGACAAGATTTCCAGGCCACCACATTGCTGCTGGTTCTACCAAATACCTTCTAAAAATTCCTGCCCATCCAAATCCTAGCACCTACCATTCAAAATTTCAATATCTTATCAACAAATTAATCCAACAACATATATAAAATATAATTTTGAATATATATACGGCCAAATCTCTCTATAGCAACGTTATTTGTTCTCGATATTTTTAGATATTATAGCGAATTGTTATTATAGAGAATATATATTATAACAAAACATAATATTTGGTTCCGAAAAAACTTAACTTTTATAGTGAAGTATTGTTATATAAGCAGTGGTGGAGCCAGAATTTTTATGAAGATGTGTTAAAATATAAAAAGTTAGATACATCAAAAAGTCAAGAAGAGTCAACGAACATTAAATATACATAAATCAAAAAAATTATTTAGCAATACTAAGTAATTTTTCGGTGAAGGAATATCGATTGATACCCCTTAATTGAATATGGCTCCGACATTATATATAAAAATATTGTTATAAAAAAGTCTGACCGTACTAAATATAGGAATTAAAAATATTTACCTGTGTTGTGATAACAACAATAAGGGAAACGAAGAAGGTGATGTTTTTCTGATAGAAAACCTTGACAGCAGTGACAACATGAATAGCATAAACAGTGCCAGCACCAGAGTTTGCAAAAATGGTAATAAGAACATGTTCTTTGACATTAAAAGGCCCTGGATTTAAAGTAAATTCCCACTTAGACCCTTGAAAGAATACTCTTTTTGTGATTTTTGCAGCCATAAGTTGGCCTAAAGGAACCACAGCAATTTGAGCTGAAATTGCTGTAATGGTCAAAGGTTCTGTTCTGTACCAAAAGAATTGGTTTAAAAATGATAGTAAAACACAAGAAACTGTGCCTAAAAACCACATCCGAAAAGTAAGAACTGGGAGTGAAGGATCATCTGTAATTGGCACTGTGAGTGCTACTTGTTTAATTGGTGAGTTTTCTTCTTCATCTTCTTCTTGTTTTTTGAGTTCAAGAGAGTCGTTGACTTTGGATTTTGAGCTTGATGCAATGCCATGATCAAGATTTGATACTGCAAAAACATAGAGTTTGTGTTTGGATTTATTAGAAAGAAAATATGAACTTTGAACTTTGACGATCTAGAATTATTAACTTATGCTTGCTCGAATTATTCAAAAATATTGTCGTCTGTGTCAAATCCTATAAAAGTTATTCTATTTTTAGGATTCGACTGGCATGAATGCTGTAACATTTTTGGAGAATTCGACTAACATAAATTGAGTTAGAGAAAGAATCTTACAAAGAGGAGTCTTGATTTCTGATGCAGATTCTTCCATTGGTTTTGTGTCTCTTTTTGGAGATGTACTTGGACAAGTGGTATAGCTGGATATACCTCTATCTATATGTTTGCATATAGACGTGGGAGAATCTTATTCTTTTTATTTTTCAATAATTATAATTAGGTGAAGTCTTGAATTAAAAAATAGGAAAACTAAAAGAGAGAAGAGCCAAATGGTGAAATTAACATAGGCATTTAAACGTGGAAATATCTTTCTACCTACCAAATACTTACATGCAAGTGAGTAGTTAAAAAAGAAACCATTATTTTCTTCTTTTTCAAGTAGATACCAGATTCAAGTATTCAACATGTTATGTACGAATGAGGTTGGTCCACGTCATACATCTTCCACAGAACAGAAAAACATTTTTTATTTTTTTTCTTGACTTCTCTTCCAGGTTTTTAGCAGCGACGGAATCAGAATTTTTATTAAAGGTGTCAAAATATATAAAAGTAAGTGTATGATATCATGGGAAACATATACTATATATGCATAATTGACCATCCTTCATCAAAAATTACACTCTATATATATAAAATATCAAATTTTAGGGGCATATAACATATATTAAATACCCTTTATCGGGAAATATATTTTTCTTCTTTTAAGTTTGAATATCTTTAAAGAAATTTTTGGCTTCATCATTTTCTAATATATATTCCTTTTAAATTTTTCTCTTTTTTTTTTGAATATTTATTTCTTTATATATTGACTTACATCGATAAAAATCCTGATTATGCAATTATTCCTTTTGGGCCTTTCAAATTCTTTTAATTTGCCTGATCTTTACACCATCTTCAACCCATATGATGGTGATTGCTGTGGTCCATCATACTAACTGAAGCAACTTGTATTTTGTAATTATTTTGTAACGTGAATCTTTTGATGAAAACGACAACCAAAATGAAATCTAAACTATAATATATAAATAGGCGAAGACAAAAACTGACATAAACTTCCCTTGCACTTTCCATAAAAAGTGCCATATGCAAAGAAGGCAACTCGATTAAATTCCGTTCCTCGAAAAGTTACTTCGTTCATTTTTAATTTAAATGAGATAGTTTGACAAGTTAAAAAAATTACTTCATATTATAAAATATTTTATTTTAGATGAATGTTTATATTTAGAGAGATTCTAGGGTTTACTTTGTGGTGGCTAAGTCACCACCTCCCTATAAATAAAGGGGTTCTATTCCATTGTAAACCATCCCAAAGTATCAATAAGAATACTCCTCTCTCTACTTTTCTCTCTATTGTTCTTGTTCTTGTATTATTGTTCTTGTTCTTATATTATTTCATAACACGTTATCAGCACGAGACTCTACCGTCTCAAGAATCCTCTTGAGAAAATTAAGGTATTTCCCTTTTTCCGAATTTGGTTTTAATTATGTCTGATATTATGAAAAGAAAGTTCGTTGCCCTTGAAATTTCGGGCAAGAACTATATGACATGGGTGTTGGATGCTGAAATCCACTTAGATGCTATGGGTCTTGGAGACGCCATTAAAGACAGAGATAAAGCATCCACCCATGACTGTGCTAAGGCCTTGATTTTCTTGCGCCATCGCCTTGATGAAGGTTTGAAAATTGAATATCTCACAGTCAAAGAGCCACTCATCTTGTGGAAAGGCTTAAAGGAGAGATATGACAACCTGAAGTTGGTCACTCTGCCACAAGCACGATATGATTGGGCTCATCTGAGGCTCCAAGACTTTAAGTCTGTTTCTGAATATAATTCTGCAATGTTCAGAATTACTTCTAAATTGAAACTCTTTGGAGATAATATCTCTGATTATGATATGCTTGAGAAAACGTTTACAACGTTTCATGCCTCCAATATGGTACTGCAACAACAGTACAGAGGAAAGGTTTCAAAAGTACTCTGAACTGATTTCTCTTCTCCTTGTGGCTGAGCGAAACAAGGACCTGCTCATGAGAAATCACGAAAATCGACCCACTGGGTCTACACCATTGCCTGAAGCAGATAAGGTGTATTCTCATTATGCCAAGCATGGAAAAGGCTATGGCTATAATCATGGTCGTGGTCGTAATCGGGGTCATGGACGTGGACGTAGACATGGAAGAAATTTCCCTGATGTCCGTCACCCCCCCCCCCCCAAAGATATATAACCACCAAAAGCAGAAACGGGATTATGAGGATCCAAAGGCAAATAGTTCAGAAACTATATGTTATCGTTGCGGTGGAAAAGGGCACTGGTCAAAAGCTTGCCGTGTACCAAGACATTTGGTTGATCTTTATCAAGCATCTCTAAAGAATAAAGGACCTGAAACAAATTTTGTCTCTGACGACAATTTTGACATCACCCACCTGGATGTGGCAGACTTCTTTGAGCAACCCGAGGGGAAAATAGACCACTTAATCGGTGATGGATCTGTGATGAAGGAAGATGGAATTGTTTGATTTTATTTTACTTATTTGTATTAGTTAGTGAATAAACTAATAGTCATTAGTATCAGCTCGTATTAGTTAGTTTATGATATAATGTTAGTATTAGTTCTTTAGAATGTTTCAATATGCTTAAATTTCAAAGATATTTTTATTTTCCAGTAGAGTTAATCGATTAACCTAACAGTTAGTCGATTATCTAATATTTCGCATTAAAACTGGACTTTTCCGCAAGCTAAGTTAGTCGACTATCTGATTTAGTTAGTCGACTAACCTGATGACTGTTTACTAAGTTAGTCGACTAACTAATATTTCTCATTAAAACTGGACTTTTCCGCAAGGAAAGATAGTCGACTATCTGATTTAGTTAGTCGACTAACCTAATGACTGCTTCCCAAGATAGTCGACTATCAACTAAGTTAATCGACTAACCTCAGCAGATTTTGAAAATATTGTTTAAATGTAAAACAAACGGATTGAATTTGTTTATTCTCATGTTCGTGTATTTCTTTTGTATGTCAAACCATGGGAAAGCAAATATGGATATCTCACAAAGCAAGCTTGGATCAACGTCCAACTGTAAAAATATTTGTTTAGTTGATTCATGTACTACACATACGATACTCAAAGAAAAGAAATATTTCTCTCAACTAAGTATGTGTAAGGCAGATGTTACTACAATCTCTGGTAGTAGTAAATTGATTGAAAGCTCCGGAAGAGCAACTATAACTGTGCCTAGAGGAACAATGTTTATCATAGAGAATGCAATGTTCTCCTCCAAGTCTATGAGAAACTTGTTGAGTTTTAAAGATATACGCCGGAATGGCTATCATATTGAGACAATAGATGAGAATAATCTTGAATATCTCATCATTACAAAGAATGTCTCTGGCCAAAAGAGGGTTATTGAGAAATTTCCGTCTTTATCTTGTGTCCTGTATTGGACAAAAATTAGTGCAATTGAGGCACATTCAACAGTAAACCAAAAGGTTACTGATTCCAATACTTTTGTACTTTGGCATGATTGATTGGGACACCCTGGATCAATCATGATGAGACGGATTATAGAAAGCTCATATGGGCATCCGTTAAAGAATTTCAAGATTCTTTTAAATAATGAATTTTCTTGCACTTCTTGTTATCAAGGCAAGTTAATTATTAGACCATCACCAACAAAGGTTGGGACTGAGTCACCTACTTTTTTGGAACGTATACAAGGGGACATTTGTGGACCTATTCACCCACCTAGTGGGTCCTTTAGATATTTTATGGTCTTAATAGACGCATCCTGTAGATGGTCTCATGTGTGCCTGTTGTCATCACGCAACCTTGCATTTGCAAAACTAATGGCACAAATAATTCGACTACGAGCACATTTCCTGATAATCCAATCAAGTCTATTAGACTGGATAATGCTGCTGAGTTTTCATCCCAAGCATTTAATGATTATTGCTTATCAATTGGGATAAAAGTGGAACATTCTGTAGCTCATGTTCACACTCAAAACGGTCTTGCAGAATCTTTAATTTAACGCCTGCAGTTGATTGCAAGACCATTACTCATGACAACGAGGCTGCCCACTTCGGTATGGGGTCACGCTATTTTGCATGCAGCAATGCTAATTCGTCTCAGACCGGCGAATTATCACAAATATTCCCCATTGCAATTGGTTTTGGGTCATGAACCCAATATATCCCATTTAAGAATCTTTGGATGCACAGTATATGTGCCTATAGCACCGCCATAACGCACCAAAATGGGTCCGCAAAGAAGGTTAGGAATATATGTTGGGTTTGAATCGCCCTCCATTATTCGCTACCTCGAAACATTGACAGGGGATTTGTTCACTGCACGATTTGCAGACTGTCAATTTGATGAGACACTTTTCCCAAAATTAGGGGGAGAAGTTGGTGAAACCAAACGGGAAATTTTGTGGAAAAATGCATCATTATCTCATCTTGATCCACATACCTCTATTTGTGAAAAAGAGGTGCAAAAGATTATCCATTTGCAAAGAATAGCAAATCAAATGCCTGACGCATTTACGGACTTGAAAAGGATAACAAAATCCCACATCCCCGCAGAGAATGTTCCAATCCGTATTGATGTCCCTGTTGGACAATCATCTAGTGTCATATCCAATGAGTCGAATGCACGCCTGAAGCGTGGCAGGCCATTAGGTTCCAAAGATCGAAATCCTAGAAAGAGGAAAGCAAACGATCAAAATGACACTACGAAAGAATCTCATGAGGAAATTCATGATTTAATAAATTCTGAGATTCATGAAGAATCCATTGAGCCCGAGACTCAAGAAAATAAGGAACTATCAATAAATTCAATCGATATTGAGGCAAATTTTAATCGAGTGGATATAGTGGTGGATTATGTCTTTGCTTTTAATGTAGCATCTAGCATTATGCAAGAAAGTGAGGATCTTGAACCTCAATCTGTTGGAGAATGTCGAAAAAGACATGATTGGCCAAAATGGCAAGAAGCAATCCAATCAGAATTGAATTCACTAGCAAAACGTGAAGTTTTTGGCCCTATAGTTGAAACACCTAATGGTGTTAAGCCTGTTGGCTATAAATGGGTCTTTGTACGCAAGAGAAATGAGAAAAACGAGGTACAAAGATATAAGGCACGCCTTGTTGCACAAGGATTTTCTCAAAGGCCTGGTGTCGATTATGAAGAGACATATTCGCCTGTAATGGATGTCATAACTTTTCGTTATCTCATTAGTTTTGTTGTCCTTGAAAAGCTTGACATGCATTTAATGGATGTGGTTACTGCCTATCTTTATGGCTCACTGGATAATGAGATATACATGAAAATTCCCGATGGACTCAAAATGCCAAACGCTCATAATTCAAAGTCCCGGGAAATGTTTTCAATCAAATTGCAAAGATCCTTGTATGGTCTAAAGCAATCAGGACGAATGTGGTATAATCGTCTTAGTGAGTATTTATTAAAAGAAGGCTATATAAATGATGCCATTTGCCCGTGTGTTTTTATAAAGAAAACAACATCGGAATTTGTTGTACTTGCCGTATATGTCGATGACATAAACCTTATTGGATCCCCCATAGAACTCCAAAAGGCAATTGATTATCTAAAGAATGAATTCGAGATGAAAGATCTCGGAAAGACAAAATTATGTCTTGGTTTGCAAATTGAATATTTGGCAAACGGAATTTTTGTTCATCAATCTACCTATATAGAAAAGGTACTGAAACGGTTTTACATGGATGGAGCATATCCTTTAAGTACTCCGATGGTTGTTCGATCACTTGATGTGAATAAAGATCCATTCCGACCGCAAGAAAGGAATGAAGAGCTACTTGGTCCTGAAGTACCATATCTTAGTGCAATTGGCGCACTAATGTATCTTGCAAATACTACAAGGCCTGACATAACCTTTTCAGTTAATGTCTTAGCAAGGTATAGCTCGGCTCCCACAAGGAGACATTGGAATGGGATCAAACATATATTGCGGTACCTAAAAGGGACTACCGATATGGGCTTATTTTATAGCAATAATTGCAATCCTGATCTTGTTGGTTATGCTGATGCTGGATATTTATCTGATCCACACAAGGCTCGATCTCAAACCGGTTATGTGTTTACCTGTGGAGGCACCGCCATATCTTGGCGATCGACTAAGAAATCAATTGTGGCTACTTCATCTAATCATGCCGAGATAATCGCTATTCATGAAGCAAGTCGGGAGTGTGTGTGGTTGAGGTCTATAATACATCATATTCAAGACAAATGTGGTTTGAAGTGTAACAAACTACCCACGACTTTGTATGAAGACAATGCAGCATGTATAGCTCAATTGAAGAGAGGATTCATAAAAGGAGATAGAACAAAGCATATTTCACCAAAGTTATTTTTCACACATGATCTTCAAAAGAATGGTGATATCAATGTGCAACAGATTCGTTCAAGCGATAATATGGCTGATTTATTCACAAAATCTCTACCAACGTCAACCTTCAAGAAGCTGGTTCACAAGATCGGAATGCGAAGACTCAAGGATATGAATTGATGCTCTTTTCAGGGGGAGTTAATGCGCGTTGCATTCTTTTTCCCTTACAAGGTTTTGTCCCAATGGGTTTTCCTTGCAAGGTTTTTAACGAGGCAACCAATAGGCGCATATTCAAACATGTGTACTCTTTTTCCTTTTTTTTAATTTTTTCCCATTGGGTTTTGTTTTAGTTAAGGTTTTAACGAGGCACATTATTGAATAGACATTCAAGGGGGAGTGTTATAAAATATTCTATTTTAGGTGAATGTCCATATTTAGAGAGATTCTAGGGTTTACTTCTTGGTGGCTAAGTCACCACCTCCCTATAAATAAAGGGGTTCTATTCCATTATAAACCATCCCAAAGTATCAATAAGAATACTCCTCTCTCTACTTTTCTCTCTATTGTTCTTGTTCTTATATTATTGTTCTTGTTCATATATTATTTCATAACACTTCATTTAATTTAAAACGAGCGGAATATATAGCGAAAACAGAGCAAATAATTTTTTTGTACCGTCAAAAAAGTTTTAATATGCATAGAGAAAAATTAATGTAAACTTGCCTTGCATTTATCATAAAAAGCAGTGGCAAGCCTGACAAGGGTCGGATTTATCCACAGAAATGGAGGTGGTACGCCATCCGGACGTTCGGTTAAAATTTTGTGTAGGTTCTGGTACCTCAGAAGTAAAAATGTTAAAAAATAACTTAAAATAAGGAATGGTACCTAGGGTTGAGCATATATCGGGTATAATCAATAATTCAAACTGATAAAATACTTTTAGATTATAGATATTGTTATAAACTAAAGCAAAAGACAAAAACAATAGAACAAGAACAATAGCAATAGAGAGAAGAGTAGAGAGAGTTCTTCTTATTGAGTTGAGAGGGGTGAATTACAATGGTAGAGAGCACCTCTATTTATAGGGAGGAGGAAGATCTTGCTACCAATAATAGGACTCTAAAATCTCTCTAATTAAATACATTAAAGACATTCACCTTAAATAGAAGTGTAAGAATCTTCTATTTCATAACACTCCCCCTTGAATGTCTATTCAATGATGTGCCTCGTTAAAACCTTAAAACAAAACCCAATGGGAAAAATTAAAGTAAGGAAAGAGTACACATGTTTGAATATGCGCTTATTGGTTGCCTCGTTAAAAACCTTGCAAGGAAAACCCAGTGGGACAAAACCTTGTAAGGGAAAAAGAGTGCAACGCGCATTAACTCCCCCTGATAAGAACATCAATTTATGTCCTTAAGTCTTCGCATCCCGATCTTGTGAACTAGCTTCTTGAAGGTTGACTTTGGTAGAGACTTTGTGAATAAATCAGCCATATTGTCACTTGAACGAATCTGTTGAACATTGATATCACCATTCTTTTGAAGATCATGTGTGAAGAATAACTTTGGTGAAATATGCTTCGTTCTATCTCCTTTTATGAATCCTCCCTTCAATTGAGCTATACATGCTGCATTATCTTCATATAAAGTTGTGGGTAGTTTATCACATTTCAAACCACATTTGTCTTGGATATGATGTATTATCGACCTTAGCCACACACACTCCCGACTTGCTTCATGAATAGCAATTATCTCGGCATGATTAGATGAAGTAGCCACAATTGATTACTTAGTCGATCGCCAAGATATGGCGGTTTCTCCACAGGTAAACACATAACCCGTTTGAGATCGAGCCTTGTGTGGGTCAGACAAATATCCAGCATCAGCATAACCAACAAGATCCGGGCTGCAATTCTTTCCATAAAATAGGCCCAAATCGGTAGTCCCCTTTAGGTACCGCAATATGTGTTTGATCCCATTCCAATGTCTCCTCGTAGGAGCCGAGCTAAATCTTGCTAAGACATTAACTGAAAAAGAAATGTCCGGCCTTGTAGTATTTGCAAGATACATTAATGCGCCAATTGCGCTAAGATATGGTACTTCAGGACCAAGTATCTCTTCATTCCGTTCTTTAGGTCGGAATGGATCTTTGTTCACTTCAAGTGAACGAACAACCATCGGTGTACTTAACGGATGTGCGTCATCCATGTAAAACCGTTTCAGTACCTTTTCTGTATAGGTAGATTGATGAACAAAAATTCCGTTTGCCAAATATTCAATTTGCAAACCAAGACATAGTTTAGTCTTACCGAGATCTTTCATCTCGAATTCATCCTTTAGATAATCAATTGCCTTTTGGAGTTCTTCAGGGGTTCCAATAAGGTTTATGTCATCAACATATACGGCAAGTACAACAAATCCCGATGTTGTTTTCTTTATAAACACACATGGGCAAATGGCATCATTTATATAGCCTTCTTTCAACAAGTGCTCACTTAGACGATTATACCACATTCGTCCTGATTGCTTTAGACCATACAAGGACCTTTGCAACTTGATTGAAAACATTTCCCGAGATTTGGAATTGTGCGCATTTGGCACCTTGAGTCCTTCGGGAACTCTCATGTATATGTCGTTATCAAGTGAGCCATAAAGATAGGCAGTAACGACATCCATTAAGTGCATGTCCAGCTTCTCATGGACAGCAAAACTTATGAGATAACGAAAGGTTATCGCATCCACTACAGGCGAATATGTCTCTTCATAATCGACACCAGGCCTTTGAGAAAAACCTTGTGCAACAAGGCGTGCTTTATATCTTTGTACTTCATTTTTCTCATTTCGTTTGCGTACAAAGACCCACTTGTAGCCAACGGGCTTAACACCATTAGGTGTTTCAACTATAGGGCCAAAAACTTCACGTTTTGCCAGCGAATTCAATTCAGATTGAATTGCTACTTGCCATTTTGGCCAATCATGTCTTTCTCGACATTCTTTCACAGATTGAGGTTCGAGATCCTCACATTCTTTCATAATGTTAGATGCTACATTATAAGCAAAGACATTATCTACCACAACATCCACTCGATTAATATTTGCCTCAATATTAATTGGATTTGGGAGTAGTTCCGTATTTTCAAGAGCTTCAGGCTCAATAGATTCTTCGTGAATCTCGGAATTAATCAAATCATGAGCGTCCTCATGTGATTCTTTCATAGTGTCATTTAGATCGTTCTTTTTCCTCTTTCTAGGATTTCGATCTTTGGAACCTAATGGTCTGCCACGCTTCTGGCGTGCATTTGACTCATTGGATATGACACTAGATAATTGTCCAATAGGGACTTCAATACGGATCGGAACATTTTCCGCAGGAATGTGGGATTTCGTTATCCTCTTCAAGTCCGTAAATGCGTCAGGCATTTGATTTGCTATTCTTTGCAAATGGATAATCTTTTGTACCTCTTTCTCACAAGTAGAGGTATGTGGATCAAGATGAGATAATGATTCATTTTTCCACAAAATTTCCCGTTTGGTTTCACCAACTTCTCCCCCTAATTTTGGGAAAAGTGTTTCATCAAATCGACAGTCTGCAAATCGTGCAGTAAACAGGTCGCCTGTCAATGTTTCAAGGTAGCGAATGATGGAGGGCGAATCAAACCCAACATATATTCCTAACCTTCTTTGCGCACCCATTTTGGTGCGGGATGGCGGTGCTACAGGCACATATACGGCACATCCAAATATCCTTAAATGGGATATATCGGGTTCATGACCCAAAACCAATTGCAACGGAGAATACTTGTGGTAATTCGTCGGCCTGAGACGAATTAGCATTGCTGCATGCAATATGGCATGACCCCACACTGAAGTGGGCAGCCTCGTTCTCATCAGTAATGGCCTTGCAATCAACTGCAAGCGCTTAATTAACGATTCTGCAAGACCGTTCTGAGTGTGAACATGGGCTACAGAATGTTCAACTTTTATCCCGATTGATAAGCAATAATCATTAAATGCTTGGGATGTAAACTCAGCAGCATTATCCAGTCTAATGGACTTGATTGGATTATCTGGAAAGTGTGCTCGTAGCCGAATGATTTGTGCCATTAACTTCGCAAACGCCAGGTTGCGAGATGACAACAGGCACACATGAGACCATCTACAAGATGCGTCTATCAAGACCATGAAATACCTAAACGACCCACTAGGTGGGTGAATAGGTCCACAAATGTCCCCTTGTATACGTTCCAGAAACTGGGGTGACTCAGTCCCAACCTTTGTTGGGGATGGTCTGATAATCAGCTTGCCTTGATAACACGAAGTGCAAGGATATTCATTACTTGAGAGAATTTTGAAATTCTTTAACGGATGCCCATATGAGCTTTCTATAATCCGTCTCATCATGGTTGATCCTGGGTGACCCAGTCGATCATGCCAAAGTACAAATGTATTGGACTCAGTATTCTTTAGATTTACTGTTGAATGTGCCTCAATTGCACTAATTCTTGTCCAATACAGGCCACAAGATAAAGACGGGAATTTCTCAATAACCCTCTTTTGGCCGGAGACATTCTTTGAAGTGAGGACGAGATATTCAAGATTATCTTCATCCATTGTCTCAATATTGTAGCCATTCCGGCGTACATCTTTAAAGCTCAACAAGTTTCTCATAGACTTGGAGGAGAACATTGCATTCTCTATGATTAACATCGTGCCCTTGGGCAGAGTTACAATAGCTCTTCCGGAGCCTTCAATCATTTTACTACTTCCAGAGATTGTAGTAATGTTTGCCTTACACATATTCAGTTGAGAGAAATACTTCCTTTCTTTGAGTATTGTATGTGTAGTACATGAATCAACTAGGCAAATACTTTTACAGTTGGATGTTGATCCAAGTTCGCTTTGTGAGATATCCATTTTGCTTTCCCATAGTTTGACATACAAAAAAGGAGATACACGAACATAAGAATAAACAAGTTCAATCCTTTTGTGTCACATAATATTTTCAAAATCTGCTACTAACAGTTGACTAACAAAATCAGATATGTTGTCCATAATCAATTACTATGCAGTTTGAAAATTTCAGCGTTTTTCATAAGATAATCGATTATTAAACACACAATCGATTGTTGGAACATAGACAATCGATTGTTAAACACACACAATCGATTATTTGTTATTTTTGAAAAATTCCAGACCTCACTGTTTCAAGACAATCGATTGTTAGACAAAGACAATCGATTGTTGGCTATTTTTGAAAAATTCCAGAACACACTGTTTCAAGACAATCGATTGTTAGCCAAAGACAATCGATTGTTGATCAATTGTTTTTCAACTTTAATGCGAAAATAGTTGATAATCGACTAGTTTTTCAGGCTAGTCGATTACCCCCACTGGAAAATAAAAGTTTTATTGATATTTGAACATATTGAAGATATTCTAAAGAACTACTGCTAACATTGCTTTATGAACTAACTAATACGAGCTAATGCTAATGACTATTAATCTATTCATTGACTAATACAAGTAGAATCAAACAGCTCCATCTTCTTTCATCACGGTTCCGTCACCGATTAGGTGGTCTATCTTTCCCTCGGGTTGCTCAAAGAAGTCTGCCACATCCAGGTGGGTGAAGTCAAAGTTGTCGTCAGAGACAAAATTTGTTTCAGGGCGTTTTCTCTTTCGAGATGCTTGATAAAGGTCAACCAAGTGTCTTGGTATACGGCAAGTCCTAGACCAGTGCCCATTTCCACCGCAACGATAACATATAGTTTCTGAACTATTTGCCTTAGGATCTTCTGGACCCCGTTTCTGCTTTCGGTGGTTATCTCTCTTTGGGGGGTGACGGACTTCTTTGGAATTTCTTCCTTGTCCACGTCCTTGGCTTTGACCCCGTTTATGACCGTGATCATGGTCCCTTTTATGTTTGGCATAATGCGAGTGCACCATATCTGCTTCAGGCAGTGGTGTAGACCCAGTTGGTCTATTTTCGTGATTTCTCATGAGCAGATCGTTATTTCGCTCAGCCACTAGTAAGAGAGAAATCAGTTCAGAGTACTTCGTAAAGCCTTTCTCTCGGTACTGTTGCTGCAGTACCATATTGGAGGCATGAAACGTTGTAAACGTTTTCTCAAGCATATCGTAATCGGAGATGTTATCTCCACATAGCTTCAGTTTAGAAGTAATTCTGAACATAGCAGAATTATATTCAGAAACGGACTTAAAATCCTGTAGCCTCAGATGGGCCCAATCATATCGTGCTTGTGGCAGAGTGACCAACTTCAGGTTGTCATATCTCTCCTTTAAGCTGTTCCACAAAACGAGTGGATCCTTGACGGTGAGATATTCAATCTTCAAACCTTCGTCAAGGTGGTGGCGCAAGAAAATCAAGGCCTTCGCACAATCTTGGGTGGATGCTTTTTCTTTATCTTTGAGGGTGTCTCCGAGACCCATAGCATCTAGGTGGATTTCAGCATCCAACACCCATGTCATATAGTTCTTGCCCGAAATTTCAAGGGCAACGAACTTTCTTTTCATAATGTCAGACATACTCGAAAATTAAATTAGGAAGAGGGAAAATACCTTGGATTTTCGAGAATGATACTTGAGACGGTAGAGTCTCGTGCTGATAACGTGTTATAAACTAAAGCAAAAGACAAGAACAATAGAACAAGAACAATAGCAATAGAGAGAAGAGTAGAGAGAGTTCTTCTTATTGAGTTGAGAGGGGTGAATTACAATGGTAGAGAGCACCTCTATTTATAGGGAGGAGGAAGATCTTGCTACCAATAATAGGACTCTAAAATCTCTCTAATTAAATACATTAAAGACATTCACCTTAAATAGAAGTGTAAGAATCTTCTATTTCATAACAGATATCAAATTATTGGGTAAATAGTTTAATAACGATTTAATGTAATTTGACTATTAGGTTATCGGTTCGGATCTCGGTATGTCCAATTTTATTAACGGTTTAATCGATAGCTTAATAAGCTTTAACAAAATTGTAATTTTACTTACTAAGTATATAAAGCTACCTTAGGATTTTATTCTCTCGACTTCTTAGACCTTATTCCTTAGAGTAAGTTTTAAACTTTTTTAAATTTCTCATCTTAATTCTTTCGTTAAAATTTGTAGTTCTATACTTTAAAGAATTAATTGTTCACATTTTTAGTTTTTCTATTTATTTCTTTTGTAGTACAGGTTCTTTAGTATTTATAAGATTAGGAATTTATTATTTTTCTATTAGTTATACCCGCCCGCATTGAAATAGTTAATAAGATTAGATTATTGAATGTCTTATTCCTTTCTCCTACTAACTTAACAACAACAACAACAACAACAGCTACCCAGTTAATTCCCACAAAGTGGGGTCTGGGGAAGGTAATATGTAGACATGCCTTATCCCTACCCGAAAAGGCAGAGAGTCTGTTTCCAATCGACCCTCCGCTCAGTGAAGGAAAGGAAAACAAAAACTAAAACAAAAAAGCTTTAGTAACTTCAGCACAAATAGCGTAAATAATTATCTAAACATAAGAACCATAAATAAAATAGCATGCAATAGTATCAGACAGTAACTACCATAAATAACTACCATAAGGGAGACACAATCCAATACACAAATCATCTCTGGATAAGCCTACCAAGCCTCACCCAACCCCAGGTGAGGAGTACGAAAAACTCTAGGAGTCCCTATCCTACAACCCAGATACTAGACCTCCAGACTTTCCTATCAAGGGCTATGTCCTCGGAAACCCGCATTATAGCCATGTCATGCCTAATTACCTCTCCTCAATACCTCTTAGAACTCCCTCTGCCTCGCCGTACGCCGATCATCGCCAGCCGCTCACAACTCCTCACCGGAGTATCATGAGTTCTCCTCTGCACATGCCCGAACCACCTCAGCCTCGCTTCTCGCGTCTTCTCATCCACCGGGGCCACCCCCACCTTCTCTCGAATAACTTCATTCTTAATCTTATCTAACCTGGTGAGCCCGCACATCCACCTGAGCATCCTCATCTCCGCAATCTTCATTCTCTGAACATGAGAGTTCTTCACTGGCAAGCACTCCGCCCCATACAACATGGCAGGTCTAACCACAGCTCTATAAAATTTTCCCTTGAGTTTCTATGGAACTTTCTTGTCACACAGGACTCCTGATGCAAGCCTCCACTTTGACCACCCCGCTCCTATACGATGAGTGACGTCCCCGTCAATCTCTCCGTCCCCCTGAATCACCGACCCAAGATATCTGACACTGTCCCTCTAGGTGATGACCTAAGATCCAATATCACGACCCTGCCTACTTCGCTCGGCTCGGCACTAAACTTGCACTCCAGGTATTTTTCTTAGATCTGCTTATTTTGAAACCCTTAGACTCTATCTCCATACTTCTAACCTCTCAGTAACACCGACCCTCGTCTCGTCTATCAAGACTGTGTCTCGAAAGTTACTTCGATTATTTTTAATTTAAATGAGATAATTTGACAAGTTAAAAAAATTACTTTATTTAATTTAAAACGAACGGAATATATAGCATAAACAGAGCAAATAAACTTTTTGTACGTCAAAAAGGTTTTAATATGCATAGAGAAAAATTGATGTAAACTTGCCTTGCATTTATCATAAAAAGCAGTGGCAAGCCTGACAAGGGTCGGATTTATCCACAGAAATGGAGGTGGTACGCCATCCGGACGTTCGGTTAAAATTTTATGTAGGTTCTGGTACCTCACATGTAAAAACGTTAAAAAATGACATAAAATAAAGAATGTACTTAGGGTTGAGCATGTATCGGGTATAATCGATAATTAAACTGATAAAATACTATTAGATTATAGATATCGAGTTATTAGGTAAATAGTTTAATAACGATTTAATGTAATTTAACTATTAGGTTATCGGTTCGGATCTCGATATGTCCAATTTTATTAACGATTTAATCGATAGCTTAATAAGCTTTTACAAAATTATAATTTTACTTACTAAGTATATAAAGCTACCTTATGATTTTATTCTCTCAATTCTCTCGGCTTCTTCAGACCTTATTCCTTAGAGTAAGTTTTAAAACTTTTTAAAATTTCTCATCTTAATTCTTTCGTTAAAATTTATAGTTCTATACTTTAAAGAATTAATTGTTCACATTTTTAGTTTTTCTGTTTATTTCTTTTGTTGTACAAATTCTTTAGTATTTATAAGATTAGGAATTTATTATTTTTCTATTAGTTATACCCGCCCGCATTGAAATAGTTAATAAGATTAGATTATTGAATGTCTTATTCATTTCTCCTACTAACTTATACTTTGAAAATTGAAATCATTCATTGGGATTTCAAATGCAAGAAAGTATTCTTTTCTAAATTTGAAATTTAATCCATATTTTCTTATGAGCAAATATTCAGCTCCTTTCTCTTAACAGCATGATCACGATTTCTATAATAAAAACATGAAAATTTTAGACATATTTTATTCTTATAGGGTAAACTGATAACCGAACCAATAAAGATCGATAACTGACAAACCGATACATGATAATTAATATCTTATCGGTTAGATTATTGTTCTGGTATACTTATAAACTGATAACCGATATGCCAAACTAGGGATAGCAAACGATGCGGGGCGTTGCGGTTGCAGGACGCACCAGGGCACACCCGCGAAGACTCCAACCTACCCCGCAAAGTAAATTTATTGCTTTCAACCGTCCTGCCCTGCACAAACCCGTCCCGCCTGCCTCGCATATTTTTTTAAAATTTTTTCAGTTTGGTATCTTTTAATAAACCAGATGCGCGTGGAATGTGTGGTAGAAAATTTTTATTTACTGTTTTCCTCGTCCACCTAATTCGTTTATTGACATGAGTACGGTTTAAAATATATCACTTAAAAAGCAAAACAAAAAATGATCAATCAGTGTATTTAATTTGGTGTAGTAGGTAAAATATTTTATTTTATATTATTAATCCAACTTTTTAAGTGAAAATTACTTGTTATAATTATTTTGCACGTAAAGTGTCTAGGAGTAAAACTCCGAATGTGCATTAAATGGTTTTTGTTTGTTTTTGTTTTTTTTTTTTTTTTGCTTTGTAATTTGACTTTTAGGCTTTTATTTTAAGATTTAGGTTTTAAAAGAATTAGCGACCCGCCCGGCCCCGTTAATTTTTAAAAAAAAAATTAGGCCCCGCTCTACCCACAAACATTGTAACCCGCACCTCTCTATTTGTCATTCTTATATCGAACCGATAACATTTACGATCGAACCAGATTAATCGATGCTCATCCCCTAATGGCACCCCTGACGCGGTCAAGTACCCGTACCAGCCTTTTGACCAAAGATCGATACCTATTATTCTCATATTAGCAGAATTTTGCTTTTCCTCTTTGACGACTTGTTCCCTCTTTCCATTTTTTTTTAAATTTTAAATTCCTTTTGTTTTCATTCTTGTATTTCCACTCTATGTTCAATTATTTATTTAAAGGATAAATACTTTAAACCACCTCTAAATTTGACTCAAATTATTAATATCCTCCTTAAATTATGTTCGGTCTCAATTATTTCTCTCAACTTGGCTTTTTGAGGGTCATTACCTCCTAGATGCTGATGTGGCAAAAATTATGGCGCCTGCCACGTGGATTTTTCTGTCTATGTGGTACGTTTTTTAAAAATAAAATTTTTTTTTACCTTTTTAAGAATATTACTTTTTTAGATAATTTTTTTGAATAAAATTTATAATAAAACTTGGATACAGCTACATTATTTAGGCTAAATTTTTTAGCTAAAACTAATAAATTTTTAATTAATTATTTTTTGAATTTGACCTGAAAATAAAGATTTATTCAATTGAAGTAAATAATCACAGCATCTAAAAAGTTATAAAAAATACATAGTTGAAATAAATAGTCATTGCATCAAAAGAAGAAATAAAAAGAATATATAATTGCACTTCTAATTTCTTATAATTGTTTCTCTTTTGATTCAATAACTATTTATTTCAATTGTGTATTTTTTTGCTTTTTTAGGTAAAATTTGATTTAAAAAATAGAGCATCGTAATTTAGTCAATATAAAATATTATAGCCAAAATATTTAATTTCAAACTATATATTTTTTATAACATTTCACATGCCTTGACTATTTATTTCAATTGTATAAATCTTTATTTTCAAGTCAAATTCAAAAAAAAATAACTAGAATTTTATTATTTTTTACCAAATAAAAATATTTAGCCTAAATAATGTAGTTTTATCCAAGTTTTATTATAAATTATATTTGAAAAAAATTATCTAAAAGTAATATTCTTAAAAAGGTAAAAAAAATATTTTTTCAAAAAAATTGCCACATAGTCAAAAAAATCCACGTGGCAGGTGATTGCACCCACACTTTTTGACACATCAGCGTCTTGGGGGTAATGGCTCTCAAAAAGTCAAGTTGAGGGGGTAATTAAGACCGGGCATAGTTCAAGGAGAATATTTATAATCTGAACCAAATTTATGGGTGGTTTAAGGTATTTTGCCTTATTTAAATTGTAAAAGTATATTTACTTCTCTTTCTTTTTCTAGATCTCATCAAAATATTTATCTGAATATCTTTGGATATTATTTTTTCATTTTTATCTAATAAATGTTGTTTTTTTCTTGATTTCAATTCAAATAAGAGTTGAACATTTTTAGTTTCCTTATTACGTGTTTATTTATGCAAAAAAAAAAACCTTACAAATCGAACTAAATTAATTCAAAATGAACTGAATCACACAAATTAATTTAAAACTACATGAACCTACCATATGCATATCCTAATTCAACTTTATTGACTAGCAGTAAATTTATGTTCAATACAATAGCACTCACAAACATTAGATCCTCGATCCGCCTCTCGCAAGCCATATATTATAAAGTGGATTCAAATGAATCGCTTTCGGAAACTTATATAGCATAAATAGAGTAAAATAAACTTTTTTTGTACATATAAAATTTTTTGAATTCCTTTGACATAAGAGATGTATAATATTAAAAGTAGTCGTGCACGAAAACAGTTTGCAGAAAAGTATGATCAAATGAATGATCAAACTATTGGAACTGTTCGTTCGCATTCAGCGCTGGATTCATAATTTGGACAAATTAAAGCTGCCTAAGAAACACAACCGTTCTTCTTCAAGCCAAGTTATTCAAAAGGTTAGAATTTTCTTCTCTTTTTCTTTGGTTTTTCATATGTGTTGTTGGTATTCTTTTAATGCAAAGTCAAAAATTTATTTTTGAAAATTCATTTACAATCAATAGTTGTGAGTCATTTTATTTTTCAATCTATTTCCAAGTGACTTCTTGCATGAAGCCTTAAAACCAAATGTTGAATGCTTTGACAAGTGGCTTCCAATCTACCATGTGTCATCATGCATGAAAGACTAGGTACACTTGCCAAATGGACTAATATATTTGGACAAGTGTTAAAAGACTCTCCATACTTGTTGTACATGTAACTCCCCTAATTATCTATAAATAAGATGATCATTAGCCATCATATTCACAAAATTTTTAACCAATAATTCATCTTGCTAATCATCACTTTCTTCCTATGACATTTTAATTCTATAATAACTACATAAAAAAAACCTTCATCTTCTCTTCTTTCTGAGAAACTGTTTTGTGCAAATTCTAAACTTCCAGCCACGAGTGCACGTGTTTGGTGGTGCTGTAGAACTTTGGGGAGCGACCAGTCTTAACAATTTGTCCCCAGTCGGGCCGAAATCGCTTTCAAGGCAGTGTCTTGCCACGATACAGTACTTTTTATAAGTTTTTCTTCTTTACTTTTTGTTCTTAGTCAATATTATCTACTCATTTTTCTTACAATTTGAAAGCGAGGTCATATATAATATTGACTAATGGCCACCACTTTGAACAAAATACTTCCTAATCTATGAAAGCTTGAGCCTTTAGATGGAAACAATTATAAACGTTAGTCCCTGAAATTTTTAATTTTATTTCAACAATTAGATGCTAAATATATTTTGTTTAACGGTCCTCCTGAGGATATTGTTACTGGTAATTCTAATTCTGCCAATATTGTTGTTGATGATGATGTTACTAAGAAGAAAATTAAAAAGGATAATAAAACAGAGAGAGGGCATCTGCTTAATCATATGACTAACCCTCTCTTTGATTTGTTTATAAATTATAAATTTGCTAAAGTCATATGGGACAGCTTGGAGAAGAAATATGGTATTGATGATGTGGGAAAAAGGAAGTATATCATTGAAAAGTGGATCAAGTTTCAGATGGTTGATGATAAGCCAATCATAGAACAGATTCACGAGTATGAGAACTTTACTGCTGATGTTTTGAACGAGAGCATGGAGATGTGTGAAATTCTTTAGGCTAATATTCTGCTTGAAAACTTTCCACATTCCTGGAGTGATTACAGGAATCAACTGAAGCACAAGAAGGAAAACTTAACTTTTCAAGAATTTATCAGTCACATAAGGACTGATGAAGCAAACCATCTCAAAGATGAGAAGTCTAAACGGCTCAAGGATAAGATGAAATCTCTCTCTCGCTTAAATCTTCTAAAGCTAACCTTGTAAAATCTTCTAAAGCTAACCTTGTGAAAGACAAATTTAAATGAAAACAGAAAAAGGCTAGAAAAAAAGATAAGCGAAGAAGCAGAATTACTTCAATAAGCCGGAAGGCCATATTCAAAAGTCGAAAGGACCTTGTTATGTGTGCAGCGAAATTGGTCATAAGGCTTTTCAGTGCAACCAGAGACAAGGACAAAGCTCAAAGATTGGAGAAAAAGCTCTAGTCCAAGCTAAATATATTGAGGGGGTGATATTATTGTTGTTGTGGTTGTTGAGATGAACATGGTGGCTAACAAAACTGACTGGATATTAGACGCAGGCGCTTCAAGGCACCTTTGCGCCAACAAGGAGCTATTTCACGACTTTGAGAAATTTGTTGATGACGAGTATCTCTACATGGGTAACTCTACTACAGCTGAAGTTATGGGTAAAGGAGAAATGCTCCTTAAATTAACTATTGAAAGTACCTTAGCCTTGAACAATGTTCTATATGTACCCTCAACTTAGTTTTTCGTGCACTTCTCAATAAAGCAGGTCTTAAACTTATTTTTGAATCTGATAAAGTTTTTATTTCTTATGGAGGAGACTTTGTTAGGAAGGATTACCTTAGTTGGGGTTTATTTGTATTGAATATCGCTCAAAAGATTACTAATAATGCTAGTACTTTTAATTCTACTTACAATGCTGAGTCTATTGATTTGTGACATGGTAAACTAGATCATGTTAATATTGCTTCCATTAAACGACTTAGAAAAAAGAATTAATTCCTGCAATTAATCTTGATAATTTTTATAAGTATCTTATTTGTGTAGAAGCAAAACATACCAAAAAGCCTTTTAAGAATGTAACTAGTAGAAAAACAAAATTGCTTGAACTAGTACATTCACACTTAGCAGATTTCAAGAATACTGTTAGTAAGGGTGGAAAGAAATACTACATCACGTTTGTAGATAACTTTTCTAGATACACTAAGGTATATCTTCTTAAGTTAAAAGATGAGGCTGAAAGTATATTTTTGAAATACAAAGCAGAAGTAGAGAATCAATTAGACAGAAAAATCAAGAGGCTTAGGTCTGACAGGAGTGGTGAATATAGTATTAATACTCTAAAAGCTTTTCGTGAGAAAAATGGTATTATACATAAGGTTAGTGTTCCCTATACTCCCCAAAAAAATGGTATATCCAAACGGAAAAATATAACCCTTAAGGAAATGATAAATTCTATGCTTTTGAATTCGGGTTTATCTGATAATATGTGGGGGGAAGCTGTTTTATCTGCATGTTATGTTCTTAATAACGTCCCTCATTAGAAGATAGATAAAATCCTGTATGAGTTATGAAAAGGGATTGCCCCTAACTTGAAAATTCTGAAAGTGTGGTAGTGTTTGGCTAAGGTTGGTCTACCTGATTTTAAACAAGTAACTCCAAGACTTTTGATGCTATTTTCATTGGTTATGCTCAAAACAGTATTGCATATAGATCTATATCTCTGAATAATAGTTCCATTTTTGTGCATCTAGATATGCAGAATTTTTTTAGCATGTTTTTCCAGTGAAAAATAATGTGCCTAGTGTTGTGCTAATAATATTTCTACATCTATGTCTGTTAATTCTCATATTATGCCTTCTTCTAGTATTACTGCTAATGAGCATGAAAATGAAATTAGGAGAAGTAAGAGACATAGAATTGAAGCAAGCTTTGGTCCTGACTTTATAGCTACTTTCTTGGCTAAAAATATTGACCTTGATGTTTTGAGTGATGAATTAAAACAATCTACTTAATGAAAGAAGACCTTAAGACATACGGTGAAGCAATAAGATCAATAGATGCTAGTTTTTGGAAAGAGGCCATTAAAAGTGAATTATACTCTATTGTTTCTAATCACACTTGAAACTTATTTGATTTATCTAAAGGTTGTAAACCCATAAATAACAAGTGGATATTTAAGAAGAAATTGAGACCTGATGGTACAATTGAGAAATATAAGGCGGGACTTGTTATTAGTGATTTTACCAAAAGAAAGACATTAATTACTTTGACACTTATTCTCATGTGACTAAGGTAGCGACAATTATAACTCTTTTTGTTTTAGCCTCTATTAATAATTTAGTGATACATCAAATGGATGTTAAAATGGCTTTCCTAAATGGTGATTTAAAGTAAGAGATCTATATGTCTCAACTTAAGGGATTTGTGATTCAAGGATAAGAGAATAAAGTATGCAAATTGAGAAAGTCTTTATATGGTTTAAAGCAGGCACCTAAGAAATAGTACAAAAAGTTTAATGGCAAATTAGTGGTTAATGATTTTGTTGTTAATGCATCTTATGCTTGTGTTTATTCCAAGATGATAAGATCAGATTGTGTTATTATATGTTTATATATGGATGACATGTTAATCTTTGGCCCTAATTTGAATGTCGTTAATGATACTAAGAATTTTTTGTCTTCTAAATTTGAAATGAAAGATCTTGGAGAAGCATATATGATTTTAGGGGTTAAAACCAAAAAAAACTTCAAATGGTTTTTCATTGTCTCAGTCTCATTATATTGAAAAAAATGTTGAAAAGGTTTATTCTTTTGATGTAGTACCTGTGAGAACTCCTTATGATCCTAGCATACACTTAAAAAGGAATAAGGAATCTAGAATTTCTCAAGTTTATGCTAAGATAATCGGCAGTGTTGTGTTTCTCATGAATTATACACGACCTGATATTGCTTATGTTGTTAGTAGATTGAGTAGATATACTTACAACCCTAGTAGTGAACACTAGAATACTCTTTATCATTTTCTAAGGTATTTGAGAGGCACTATGGATTGGTCTTTGCATTTTAATAAATTTCATGTTATTTTAGAAGGATTTTGTTATGCAAACTGGGTTACTTACAATGATAAAGTTAGCTCCACTAATGGCAATGTATTTACTTTGGGTGCAGCTGCTATTTCATGAAAGTCTTCAAAACAGACTTGTATAGCACGATCTACTATGGAGTCTGAATTCACTGCTCATGAGTTGGCAGGGCAAGAAGCTGAGTGATTGAAAATTTTATTGGCAGACATTCCTTTGTGGAGAAGACAAGATTCACCAGTTTCTCTATATTGTGACTCACAGGCAGCAATTGAAATTGCCAAAAATAGTGTGTACAATAGAAAAAGAACACATATCCGCATTAGGCATGGCGCGGTAAAGCAGTTGTTAAAACATGGTGTTATTTTCTTGAAATATGTAAGACCCGAAAGAAATTTAGAGGATCCTTTAACCAAGTGTTTAGCAAGGAAAGTTATCCTTGAAACGCTGAGGGAGTTGGGGCAAAATCCCATGGATTGAGGAAGTATGATGGATACCCGTTTGTGATCAAACGAAGCCATATGAGACCTCAATATGCACTATATTTGCTATCCCTATGGAGTGGTGGTAGTGTTTTATAAGGTTGAGCTTATTTTGCTCTTAATGATTCCATAGCCTTAAGGTAGTCTATGTGTAGATATACTTGATGGAATCACCTACGTGAGTGTAAAGGTGCGGTCTCCTTTTATGAAAAACTTGGAATGTCTTTCTAGAGCAATCATGGGATCCAAGGTATGTGTATGACCATAAAAGCACTTTGTCAGAATCGCAGAGTTTGCATAAAATTAAGGATATAGTATGTGTTGTGGGGGTCTCAACTAATGTCAGTTCAATTTAAGAGTACTTTACTTTGTGGATTTTAGTTGTTGCCTCATTTCACTACGTGTCAATTCAAATCAAAAAACATTGACACTTGAATATATTTTCCTTCTTTTGCAAATTTTTCTATTTTTGTCTTTGCATTGGTAGAGGATTATTGGTATTATTTATAATGCAAAGTCAAAATTTTCTTTTTGAAAATTCATTTACAATCAATAGCCATGGGTCTTTTTATTTTTCAATCTATTTTCAAGTGGCTTCTTGCATGAAGCCTTAAAGCCAAGTGTTGAATGGCTTTGACAAGCGGCTATGCAAATCTACCATGTGTCTTCATGCATGAATGACTAGGTACACTTTTCAAATGGACTAATATATTTGGATAAGTGTTAAAAGACTTTCCTCACTTGTTATACATGCAACTTCCCCAATTGCCTATAAACAAGATGATCATTATCCATCATATTCAATAAATTCTTAACCAATAATTCATTTTGCTAGTCATCACTTTCTTCCTACAATATTTTAATTTCTATAATAACTACAGAAAAAACCTTTAAGCTTTTCTCCCCAACCGGGGTGATAGACCACCTTATGGCCGATGTGATTACCAGCCAAAGGGCAAAAAAACAGGGTTGAATGCGACTCTACCAATACCAATCTCCTCTGGAGCAAGGAAAAGCAACTCTGCCTGGTATCGTTAACGATTAACATATTCTTTTTTTTAGAGAGGGGAACCCTTACTTAAGAACAAAGAGTGGCCGAGAAAAAAAGAAAGGCAAGGAATAAAGGAGAAGTACCTGGCCCGGCAAATAAGGGTCTCCCATTAACAGGTTTTTCCTTAGTAAGCTAGCTTTGGTTGTTAAGCAAGCCAGGTTCTCTTTCACTCCTGGAATGAGCCTTTTGGAGACTCTCTCTCAACACAAAGAAAGAAGAGATGAAAGGATCTTCAAGTAGCCCTGACTAAGGTTTGAAAAGATTCCCGGGGGTACTACAGCTTACGTGGAAGGCTAGGGGGTTTTTAGAAAGTGCGAAGACAGAAGACGTCGTAGGGAACCAATTTCTATCGCTTACCCCTCTAGTGGTCATTCATTCTTATGATGACTCGCAGTCGAAAGAGTTGGTTGGGAGTTCAAACCTGAGAGGGAGTTGAAGAGAGGATCAGAAGTGGACCATAACGGAATTTCGGTCTATACCGGCACCATAATATCAGATTGGGGAGGAAGATCAGAATTACTCGTGTAAGTAGGAAACAAAAAATATCTATTCTAGTTCTATCACCAGCTATGGGTTTGAATCTAAGAGAAATTCTAGAGAATGTTTGCTATCCTGAAATTTTTTTGTCTTTTCTGACTGATAAGGAGAGAAAAAAATTGGGTCAAAAGAAATTGCCATTTTGGAGTTTTATCACAATATGCTTGTGTAGGTGGCGATCCGGTATTTTCTGAATCCTTATGTAAGGAATTACAAAAGAAATTCTTTCAACAAAGATGTGAATTAGGAAGGATTGGTCGACGAAATATGAACCGAAGACTGAACCTTGATATACCCCAGAACACTACATTTTTGTTACAACGAGATATATTGGCAGCCGTCGATTATTTGATTGGGCTGAAATTTGGAATGGGTGCACTTGACGATATGAATCATTTGAAAAATAAACGTATTTTTTCTGTAGCAGATCTTTTACAAGATCAATTCGGATTGGCTCTGGTTCGTTTAGAAAATGTGGTTCGGGGACTATATGTGGAGAATTCGGCATAAATTGATACCGATACCTCAGAATTTGGTAACCTCAACTCCATTAACAACTACTTATGAATCCTTTTTTCGGTTTACACCCATTATCTCAAGTTTTGGATCGAACTAATCCATTGACACAAATAGTTCATGGGAGAAAATTAAGTTATTTGAGCCCTGGAGAGGAGAGCAGAACTTTACTTCTCTGCTGAGGCATAAGCAATAGCAAACAATCTCTAACTAAGTAGTTTAAGTGGTCCGCTGTCTAACACCTTTCGTATCTTGTTCGTGTTCGGTGACCTTCGCTGAGGTTTTTGATCTACCTCCGAAACCTAAATCCATCGTTTTAAATGGCTAATGCCTAGATTAGGTCTTAAAAAAAAGGATGTCCATAGAAAGAATTAACTCCAGGCTGGCATGGCTTTGAGGTTCACTCAAGATCTGGATTACCTCTGGGATTATTAATTACGTATACATAAGGAATATTAACAAAGCAGACCAGCACTTTTTATTCATTAATAGCCGTTACATGGGAACACATCAAATAGGAAGCTTACACACACATCTTCTCTTCTTTGTGGGCAACTATTTTGTACAAATTCTAAACTTTCGGCCACGAGTGCATGTGTTAGGAGGTGCTATAGAACCTTGGGAAGCGACTTATCTTAACGATTTGCATCCAGTCGGACCGAAATCACTTTCAAGGCAGTAGCTTGCCACAACATAATATTTTTTATAAGTTATTCTTCTTTCCTTCTTATTTTTTGTCAATATTATCTACTCATTTTTCTTATACGTATTCGGTGGTCTCATTAAGGCCCCGATAGATATGCATTAAAAGAAATCACTCCCTACCTTTTTTTTTTGCATTCCTAGAGTTGAACTACATGCGAACGTAGGATCTTCAAACCATAGGGATGGGATCTTTCCAACCCACCAAAACTATTGGTGGTAAAGCTGGTTCACCTTGCTACTGATAGAAAATAGTTTCTTCGATTTTTTTTTTTTGGTGTTCAAAATTGAACCAGTTAGAAAAATATAAGTGATAAAAATTACTTCAACAAATTTTAACAATATCAAATGAAAGGGGCTAAATGGAGTTGAATTTTGGCTGCAAAATGTGGTGGTGTTCAAAATCAACTAGATGGGCTTGATTACTTGGAATGGAACTTACCCTGGGCAAATTAAGTTAAAATAGTACGGGCTAGCTAGTTTTCAAATCAGTCATTCAAATACAGCCAGTATTTGTAAAGTCATTGAATAATAGTCACTATTTAGCTGCAATACGGAAAGTTCCAGCATAATAAACTGGAGATCGATGCACCTGTGTATGAATTTCTAGCATATTATACTAGAACTCCAACATGCAAAAAGTTTCAGTGTAATATGCTCCAATCTCTAGTATATTATGATGGACCGGTATAGTATATTATACTCCAGTATGGATTTTGAACAGCGTTTTTCAGATTTATTTTTACATGAAAAGTGACTTCGATTAGTTTTGAAACTGTGACTATTTTTGAAGGACCACTTGTAAATCTGGCTATTTTTTAAATTCTCCCGCCAATTAGAGGTGTCAAAGGGGTGGGTCGGACCGGAAAAAAACTAACCGACCAGTCATCACTCCGGGCTGGTTATCGACTTTTCCATACTGGGTTTAATGGGTCCGTACCCATCAAGTTAAATATGAAACTGGAACAGTCTCGATTTTAATGGGCCAGGTCGGGCCGGGTTTATTTAAATTTCTTTTGTGTGTGTTTTGTATAACAACTATAATTTATATTAATATAAACTATAAAACAAAAATATAAAACAAGAAAATCTTATAAAAAGAGTATTGAAACTTTAAATAAAGGATGCGAAGGCTTTAAAATCCTTATATTTGGAAATTTCATTAAGAATTTAAGATAATATGATATAATGGACATGGAAAATAATTACATTTTATAATTTGTAAGTTCTTTTTTTATTTCAAACTTGTAAATTAAAGTTTACATTTAACAACAACTAAATTAATGAAAAAAATTAAATTCAAAGTTTAATTATTAAATATGAAATTATAAATTCATAACATCAAAGGTTTTGCATCGCCTTAGTAAGTTCTTCATAATCAATATAAATTTCTTGGCAGCATTTTATTCAGATGAGTGATTATGTGTTAATATATCTCCAAGTTCCTCGTCTTCTTGTTTATCAGCTTTTTCACATCTCTGATTTCTTCGTTCTAATCTAATCCAATCTCTGAAACATACTAGAACTTCAAAGCATTGCTTCCCAATGAGTGACGGGTGTCTCCTAGTTGTTGTCTTGCTTGACTAAATGCATTCTCTGAGCCTCATTCTACAGGATGAAAATTTCTCATATGTCTATTATGAGTCCCAGTTTCCCTTAAACTTCCTCCAGTCTTATGTTTAAAATTATCTTTACAAATTTTGCATATAACTCTATCAGAATTCTCTATCGTCAAAAAAATTCCAAACTTTACTCCATTTTCACTGATTAGTAGTCGGGGCGACATGTGGTGCCACGACCACCACCCATGCTATCAACTCTAACACTACTAGATGTAAGTACTGCCTCATCTTCAATTTCCAATACATTATCTTCTATACCGAAATTTTCCTATAATTGTTCATAATCTAGATTATTATCAGGTGATGTTTCAAAAACATGTATAGAGTCATTTAAATTACTATCAGATGTTGAAGTAATACATTTTTTTTCTATTTTTCGGTTACTCCTATTAGCAACCTTATTACAAACTTTTTTTGTAGCATTAAACATATTGTGAAAATTTAACTACTAACAAAAATTAAATATGCAAATAAAATAGTAAATAAAAGGAAGAGTGGGAGGGATGCATCGAATTCCGCAATAAATTAAATACATGATGATTTTTGCAACTCTAATGTTACCACAAATAAACGTCAATTGTTCAAAGTTCAAACTTCAAACTTTAAATAATACGATAAATTAAATTCCACAAAAAAAATGAGAGCCAAATAGTTGACTACAATTTAAGTGAAGAATGATGATAATTGAGAATTTGAGTTTGAGAAATTAGAGATGAGTGAAAAAATAAAGAAGAAGATGGTGTATTTATAATTTTACAAAGGGCTAAATTATATTACTTAAAGTATTATTTTTTTAAAAAATTGCAAAAAAGGGCTATTCTTACAAAACACCCATTGGCAATGGTCAAATTGGAAGCTGACCGTTGCCAAGGGTCAAGTGAATTTTTAAGAAAAAATAATAACAAATACAGAAAATAACCATTGAACCAGTTCATGCCGATCCGAATTAATTGGTTCAAAAATGTTTTTCTTTGACCGAATTTGACTATCCGGTTAACCGATAATAAAATATAAACATCCCAACTCCTTAGCCCCCCAAACCCAACCTTATCCGGCCCCTACCACCGGTTCGGACCGGTTAATATTACATTGGATAGAGAATAGGCACTACAATGCTATGAGTACGGGGTTGTTTTATTTGCCGTATTAAGAAAAATAATGACAGCATAAAATTCGCCATAAACTATTCTTCACAATATTTGGTTAAGTGTACAGTATCAAATAATCGTAATTTCGTATTGCATGTAGTAATTTGGGTATCATATTGTGGAACAGAAGGTGAAATAAGAACCGCAATTGTCTCAATACTCAATACTATAATTTACTATATGAATCATTCTTTTTTTCGAGAACAAGGATCTTATTTATATATATATCACATAATAGTAAAATTCATACAATTTGTTATAAAATAGAAGTCTATTTAGAGTGAATGTCTAAGAGTTTTAGCTTGAAGCTAAGTCATTCCTCTTCCTATAAATAGAGGGGTCTTACCCCATTGTAAAACACCCCAAGTATTAATAAGAATACTTCTCTCTCTCCCTATTCTCTCTCTATATTGTTCTTATTCTTGCATTATTGTTCTTGTCTTTATATTATTTCATAACACGTTATCAGCACGAGACTCTACCGTCTCAAGAAGTACTTTGAGAAGATTAAGGAGAAATTCGCCCACACGAATTTCGCTAATTCCGAGCATTATCCGGGTCACGCTTCAAGAGATAAGTATCGAGTTTATGTTCGATTAAAATCTATAATTATGTGTTGTCTATATTACATACAAGTGATCCTAGCTATTTACTTCCGCTATTCCTTTCTTTGTTACAATTGAATTTGATTTCTTCCTTCTTCTGATTTCTTATGTTAAAACCATGGAGTTTTATTAAAGTGAGGAGGTTTGTTTGAAGTTAATTCAAGTTTGTC
The DNA here is from genome assembly GCA_034376525.1 of Nicotiana benthamiana. Taxonomy (NCBI): domain Eukaryota; kingdom Viridiplantae; phylum Streptophyta; class Magnoliopsida; order Solanales; family Solanaceae; genus Nicotiana; species Nicotiana benthamiana. The sequence continues at coordinate 179,195,712 of CM067339.1, forward strand.
ACCGATTTGAGGTTTCGGTCATGGCTCTCGTTGCTATCCATTTTCTCCGTCAAGTTCGAGTTGCTGGAATTTGATATTACTGTAAACAAATTGGAGTACTGCTCAATCTCATTATCACATCTTCGCTATCGATTTGAGAGCTTATGCAGAGATTTTCTATACGGAAAATAGAAGAGGTATATTCGATATCACAACATTTATTGGTATACCTTAAAGGTAAGTAACTTACTTTTCCCTTTCAAATTCTTGGAATTCTATAATTTGATTTTATATACAAACATAGACAACAAAGTTTGATTATAACTCTAATGGAGTTTGTAAGAAATTGTAACCACACGAAGTGGTAAAATCTCTATGTCCTGCCATGATTAAATTCATGTATGATTGTGGGCAAAGAATTGAAAATCCGTCCCATTGAATTTGCTCCATTCCCTTTAGAGAATGTGGAAGCAGTATGTGATAAGTCTGAAAGAAGACAAAATTATTACCGTAAAGGTATCAATGGATGTGGACGTGGCAATAGACGAAATTATAATCGTCATTATTGTGATAATGAGAATAATAATGATTCTCAAAATAATCTTTCACTTTATGAAAGTAATATTTGACATGAGATTGTGTAAAGCACATGATTATGATCCATTCCCTGAAGTGAATGTGAAAATTGTAATAGAGCCCGTAAGTATGAACACGCTCTTGATGTGAATTTGTTTTATGTCTGACATTATGAAAAGAAAGTTCGTTGCCATTGAAATTTCGGGCAAGAACTATATGACATGGGTGTTGGATGCTGAAATCCACTTAGATGCTATGGGTCTTGGAGACGCCATTAAAGACAGAAATAATGCATCCACCCAAAACTATGCTAAGGCCTTGATTTTCTTGCGCCATCACCTTGATGAAGGTTTGAAACTATGCTAAGGCCTTGATTTTCTTGCGCCATCACCTTGATGAAGGTTTGAAAATTGAATATATCACAGTCAAAGATCCACCCATCTTGTGGAATGGCTTAAAGAAGAGATATGACAACCTGAAGTTGGTCACTCTGCCACAAGCACGATACGATAAGAATCCAAAAGCAAATAGTTTATAAACTATATATTATCGTTGCGGTGGAAACGGGCACTGGTCAAAGGCTTGCCGTATACCATGACATTTGGTTGACCTTTATCAAGCATCTCGAAAGAGTAAATGCCCTGAAACGAATTTTGTCTCTCACGACAACTTTGACATCACCCACTTGGATGTGGCAGACTTCTTTGAGCAACCCGAGGGGAAGATAGACCACCTAATCGGTGATGGATCCGTGATGAAAGAAGATGGAGCTATTTGATTTTATTTTACTTGTTTGTATTAGTGAATGAATAAACTAATAGCCATTAGTATTAGCTCGTATTATTTAGTTCATGATATAATGTTAGTATTAGTTCTTTAGAATGTATCAATATGCTCAAATATCAATAATATTTTTACTTTCCAATAGAGGTAATCGACTAACCTGAAAAACTAGTCGGTTATCTCATATTTCGCGTAAAAACTGCAAAACAATCGATTGTCAATGATCAACAATCGATTGTCTTTAAAACAGTGTGATCTGGAATTTTTCAAAAACAGTCAACAATCGATTGTCTATGTTTAACAATCGATTGTCTTTAAAACAGTGTGATCTGGAATTTTTCAAAAATAACCAACAATCGATTGTCTATGTCTAACAATCGATTGTTTTTATACAGTGAGGTCTGGAATTTTTCAAAAATAACCAACAATCGATTGTCTATGTCTAACAATCGATTGTCTTAAGACAGTGTGATCTGAAGTTTTTCAAAAATAGCAAACAATCGATTGTGTGTGTTTAACAATCGATTGTCAATGTTCAACAATCGATTGTTTGAAGAAAATGTTTAAACTAAAATTTTCAAACTGCAAAGTAATGGATAACATATCTGATTTATTTTAGTCAATGACATCAGCAGATTTTGAAAATATTATGTGACACAAACGAATTGAACTTATCTATTCTTATGTTCGTGTATATGTCAAACCATGGGAAGTAAATTGATTGAAGGCTCCGGAAGAGCAACTGTAACTCTGCCCAAAAGGCATGATGTTTATCTTAGAGAATGCAATATTCTCCTCCAAGTCTAAGAAGAACTTGTTGAGTTTTAAAGATATCATTCAAAATGGATATCATATTGAGACAATAGATGAGAATAATCTTGAATTCTTCATGAAAACGAGGCTGCCCATTTCGGTTTGGGTTCACGCCATTTTGCATGCAGCAATGCTAGTTTGTCGGCTGCCCACTTTGGTTTGGGTTCACGCCATTTTGCATGCAGCAATACTAGTTCGTCGGCTGCCCACTTCGGTTTGGGGTCACGCCATTTTGCATAAAGCAATGCTAGTTCGTCTCTAACTGACGAATTGACACAAATATTCCCCGTTGCAATTGGTTTTGGGTCATGGACCCAATATATCCCATTTAAGAATCTTTGGATGAGCAGTATATGTGCCTGTAGCACCGCCATCCCGCACCAAAATGGGTCTGCAAAGAATGTTAGGAATATATGTCGAGGTTGAATCGCCCTCCATTATTCGCTACCTCGAAACATTGACAAGAGATTTGTTCACTGCACGATTTGCAGACTGTCAATTTGATGAGACACTTTTCCCAAAATTAGGGGGAGAAGTTGGTGAAACCAAACGGGAAATTTTGTGGAAAAAATGCATCATTATCTCATCTTGATCCACACACCTCTATTTGTGAGAAAGAGGCACAAAAGATTATCCATTTGCAAAGAATAGCAAATCAAATGCCTGACGCATTTATAGATTTGAAAAGGATAACAAAATCACATATCCTCGAAGTGAATGTGACAACATTTGATTCACGAATACATATTCATTATTGGAAGAATATGAACATGAAATTGGTATTAAATATACCACACTCACCCCTAGAAGGAGGTTTGAGATGATACCACACTCACCCCTAGAAGGAGGTTTGAGATGATATATGGCATGAATGATCGTTGGTCACGTACCTATTGTACGCCAAAGTATTTTGGAAATATGACTATTAAAGGACAACGATAATGCAAGAAACATATCTTGCATATAAGTTTGACATGACCATAATGGTATAACTTTCTCTTTAAGAAAGATATTCACCACATGGATGTTGATGAATCTGTGGTAGTACAAAATTAATTGAGAGCTCTAGAAGAGCCAATTATTACTATGTTGGAGAAACACAATTGAGTATTGTGCTGTAGTAAGTCTCAAAGAAACTTATTCAGTTTCCAAAGTACACGCGAAAGCGATTGATTATATTGAGACTATAAATAAAGGAAGGCTTTGATATCTCCTATTACTACAACTTGTAGCGGGGTAATTTGCATATGAAAAGCTACCCGCTTTGTTCTCCAGTTTGTACTACACAAACGAAAGAATGCCACAATAAAGTGGATATCTATTGGTATAAAACCCATGTCATAATAAACCCGAAGTTTATTGATAAGTGCACATGTCATGGTGTAAATTTGAAGTTTACCAATATTGATAATTTATTCAGTTGACATTCGTGTTAGCCATCTCATTTTATGTATGATGTGCAAATTCACATAGGTGAATAATAAAGAACTAGAAAGTTCTTTACGAATTCTCTTGTATCACTTGTTCTCATTAATGAACTGACCAACTAAAGAATTCGGGTTGATGCCCATAAATTCTGGAAATATCAAAGGTGAATATGGGCCCATTCACCTGCCATGTATACCACATATGATGCATCTATGATATGGTTACATGTGCAATTGTTATTAACCCGCTGCCTGGCCGGTGCTTGCGAGGTAAATTGCTCAGTAATCTAACTTCGAGCATAATTTCCAGATTCTCTACTCAAGATAGTTCATCTTGATAAGTTGGTTTATATCAAAGTTGGTTTAGCAAGATAATTATTGAGTGCTTCCACTTAATAGCTAAACTGTTTCTTATGAGAACAAAGTTATATATATCAGTTTGATATAAGTTGTATACGAGAGTATATTCTCCCCTCACAAGTGGTTCAAGGTCAGGAACCAAATAATTTCATCTTATTATTAATGTGCCGTGTATATTGACATGATAATGCACAAAGATGATTTCCCAAAGTTGAGGAAACAAGTTAGCTTTACTAACATGAGGGGGAGACATGATAAACACTTGAGAAAAGGTTACATGGGATGAATTATCATTTGTATATGTATATCCCCGAATATCATGATATGAACCTGAAGTTCATAAAAGGGATAATTCAATTGCAACATATTGCAAAGCATGCTATACGCATTTGCTGACCCAAAGAAAGTAACTAAATGGAAGAGATACAATTCAAGAAGAATTGATTCCATATGAAAGACATGTAGTTTTGAACCTATAGTTCAAATGCTTGAAAGTATAAAAGTCAAAGGTATGTATAGTCAGTTTTCGATATCTTATTTGTCTAGCATGACATGGAAAACTTGATATGCATCTAAAGTCTATTATATGGCTTATATGACTTAACTTGAAAGATTTAAGTTGCTTGAAGCATATGAAATTCTTGGTCTTGAAGTACCACATCCTTAGTACAATTTGTGTACATATGTATCTTGCTATAACTATAAGTATGATGGCGTTGAGAATGCATCTATGGAGATATTGAAAAGTTATTCCATGACATTATATGAAGATGTTCATATCTATCAAGAATGATGATTTCAAGGTGCGGAATATTTATTCAAGTCAATATGGTTGATTTGTCAAACGTCTACCAAAGATCGTTTTGAAGATGATGCACAAGATTGGAATGCAAATGCTCAAGGATATAAATTGATGTACTCATTAGGGGGAGTTAATGCGCGTTGCACTCTTTTTCCCTTACAAGGTTTTGTCCCACTGGGTTTTCCTTGCAAGGTTTTTAACGAGGCAACCAATAGGCGCATATTCAAACATGTGTACTCTTTTTCCTTTCTTTAATTTTTCCCAATGGGTTTTGGTTTTAAGGTTTTATGAGGCACATTATTGAATAGACATTCAAGGGGGAGTGTTATAAAATAGAAGTCTATTTAGAGTGAATGTCTAAGAGTTTTAGCTTGAAGCTAAGTCATTCCTCTTCCTATAAATAGAGGGGTCTTACCCCATTGTAAAACACCCCAAGTATTAATAAGAATACTTCTCTCTCTCCCTATTCTCTCTCTATATTGTTCTTATTCTTGCATTATTGTTCTTGTCTTTATATTATTTCATAACACAATTATAAATGTCTAAGGGGCCATTTTCTATTTTGCTATTAGATAATTCTCTAAACACCAAAGCCACATAGCGAATTTGCTTTCTTAAACGAATTATCAATATTAAGCTTAATATAGTTTGTAGGTGGCTTAATCCAGTTAATAGTGAGTACCATATGAATAATTCATGTATTATAATCTTAGTATAATTAGTACTTGAACCAGAATTTAGATTGAATATTTCCATTCTATTTAAAATATAGAGAGTCATATGCCCACACCATAAGCAATCAATCATAAAAGATAATTTTAATACTAAATGTTGTTAGGGATATAGTAGATATGCCCTAGATCCAATATCATATTTGATAACTTGAACATATTTTTGTGAATGTCATTTGATATAAAATATATGGCATTTGATATTCTTTTATCATTATTATCAATTGTTTGATTATTTTGATAAAGTCCTTTATTAAATTTTGATTTGTCATCGTGATAGAGATCATGATAATGAGAGCAAAGTCTTTTACAATTTAATATAAATTTGTTCTTGATCGTAGGATTATTAATTTGGACATTAGTAATCCGGTTAGATCAATATTTATGTGATCGTCTTTATCGGATAAAGATTAGTTGATCTCATTAACTAAGTCACATAGATAGATGATGCATATAGAGATATGATCATTGAACCGACTCATTGGATAATTCCTAATGGTTAGAATTACCATAAACTGTCAATAGGATGTTTTCTTAAAGAATGTGATGTAACTGTTTCTTTTGACTTGAGATTGTCATGGTAATTGACAAGTTATTTATTGTGCTTTGATACTAGACACCTATGGCCCTAGGGCGATAGTTGAAAGGATATTGGGTACGATTAAATACTTGTAGAATTAGTGATTGATCAAGACGGAATCTGTCAACTCTTGGTAATGAGTTTAAGCTCTATGTTGTCATTAATTATAAACGACCAAACTAAGACCTTGGCCAGGGCAATTGAATGAAAGAAGAAATGAGTTTCTTAGGTCATTCAATGGTCGATTATATTTGACGTGAACATATAGTTGATCGCCTATTAGGATTTGACAGTTGAACCATATCCTAGGGTGATCTAGAGCTATAAGGGCAGAAGGAATTACTACATTATTCTTCTACTGGTTCTTGAGAGTAAATTGTATACTTCATGCTATCTGGTCGTTAAGGAGTGTTGCTAGACGCCACCCTTGATTAGTATATTGATATGATCAATTTACTACCGGTTTAGTATTGAACCTATGGGGTCGCACACTAACGAGTGTTCTGATCTTTGCTAAAGGATTAATTAACTTATTATTTGATAATTAAATTAAAGAATTTAATTAGTCAAATATATTTAGTTATTAGTCCAAAATGAAATATTATTATATTCTTTGCTAGCACAAAGATTATAATTAATATTGTGAATAAATTAAAGTTTCTATTTAGAATAGAAATTAAATAATATCTCTTGGTTGAAATATATGTGATATATATAATTAATATTATTTTATATAATAGATGTATATAAATATAATATTAATAAAAGCTTGTTAATAAATCTAATTTTGAATTAGATTATTAATTGAAGTTTTATCCTATTTGGAATGGGATTAATATTTTTCAATAGGAAAATATTATATGAATAAAATTCAAAAAGTCTAATGAAATTCTTGGTACTTCTCACGTTAACTAAGAAAGGAAATTGGGAATTTCCATACAAATTTTCCATAAATTTATTTATGGAACAAACTTTTACCTTAGAAAAATTATTACCTCAACCAAATAGGAAAAGGGTTTGTAGGTGATGCTATATAAAGGGTGATGGAGAAAATTTGCAAAGTTTTTTTTTTCAATTTTTCTTGAGAAGAAACCCTACTTTGTGAAAATGAGGGTGCAATACAAAGCCAAGAGAGAAAATACAATTGCAAGAAAAGTGCTTCTTGTTCTTCTAATTTGAGTTGAGATTTTTTGAGAAAAATTTCAACACAATATTCTTCGTTCAATTTGTTCACGGGTTTCATTGATCAAAGAGTTGATAGCAAGGATCGGTCTCGGTGTGGATACGCATAGAGTCTTCGCACTATCGAAGAAGTTTGAAACGAGACTCTCTTCACCAGGTACGTCTTTGATCCGATCTTTGACACGTAAATAAATTTTAAATATGAGAAAATCTACCTAGGATTCTTATTGTCTTCCGCTGCGTGTTACGAACACCTTTAAGCAATCCTTCAGTGGTATCAGAGCTGTGGTTTATTGTGTCTAAAATTTATTTATAAAATATTTTTAGATTATATTTGAAGAGTTCAAACCATAATAGATGTACCTTGTGCAATAGTCAAATCGTTTGAATATTGATATTATTTTGTTATGGATAAAATATGCATTCATGTAACTATTGAGATCATTCATAACTTGAATTTAAAATTCTGTATTAGATACAACGGGAATCTATAATAGGTTTCATGATTCTATTGTTATTTTAATTGTTATTAGTTCATGAGATGTTAATTAATAATAATATTCTAGCATGAATTCTTTTTATGTGATATATAAGATAAATATGTTAGAGGATGTTGAATTGTATTTTATGCCATGTGCTTGTTCATTACATAATTTAGAATTATTTATTACATATGATATAAATTAATTTTTGGACTAAGCATGTAGACAACTTGAACAAAATTCACATGCTATAAAAGATTCGATCTTCGTGTTATTAAAAATTGTTTTTGTAACAATTTCCTCTTACTAAAATTTGAGTTCTTAAATAATAAAATATAAGATATTTTATTATAGAGCTATCCATCAAGGTAATTAATTTTACTTATTTCTTGTTTATAAGGAGCGGCCTGACTACCAGGAGACTTATAGTTCGAGAATATGTTAAAATTATTTATTGCATTAGATGTATGATTGAAAGAATTATTCAATTTTGCACTAGACGCCTGGACTACCCGGGGGAGTATAAAATTTAATAAGTTCTTTGCTATTATGATGGTTGAACTCAACTATGCCAATAGGATCGACCTGACTACCAGGGGACTATTTGACATAGAGCTATTTAAGGAAATTGTATGGGGATACAATTGGTAAGAGTACCTACCTTTAAAATATATGTGAGAAACGACTTGATTTCCAAGGGGCTCATACATATTGTTAAAGGATTCCTTTACTCCACTAAAAGAAATAAAGATTTCGTAAACTATAATGAGGGTAAATAGTTTAAAATAATTAGTGAAAATATCATTTAGATATAAGTTCATGTCTTTATGATATATGCAAATATGTTCTTATATTACTGCTTTTTCTTTTCTATATTTTAGATTTCTCAATATGTCTGTTATATTACTGTGTGAAATACTTGAGACCAACAAATTGGTAGGACCAAACTTTGATGACTGGTATAGAAATTTGAGAATTGTTCTCATGCATGAAAAGCTTATGGATGTGATTGATAAGCCTGCAAAGATAATCCCTCCAGAGAATGATGTTCAAGGCAACAAGGTTTATCATAAGTAATTGGAAGAAAAACTGCAAGGAGTATCTTGCAACTCTAAAGGACAAGAAAAAAGTTGAGACATTAATGAAAAATGTTTTCAAGGTTTCTTTAGCTACTACTCATTCTTCACTGTGGGTATTAGATATTGGCAGTGGTTATAACATTTGCAATATGTTGCAAGGGTTCAAGATAAGTAGAAAGTTGAAGAAAGGAGAAATTAATCTACAAGTTGAAAATGTTGCAAAAGTTGCGACCGTAGCTGTAGGATCAATTTCTTTACTGTTGGAAATCATGTATATCTATGATGTGTGCGCTTTGGTTGTATGAGCATGATTTTCAGGTATAGGTTTTGATGAATGACAAACAATGAAGTCAAGCGTCAAACAACGATATAATATGACAAACTATCAAATGGCGAGAAGCATATTGATGACGGGATTGCATAGACAAGCCAAGTGGAGCCAAAGAGTTCAAGACCGAAGACCCAAGACGTAGGTCGGTAGAACCAATGTAAGAACAACGTTTAAGTTATCTTATCTTTTGGCTCAACATTAGGTCATCATAAATATGCATAAAATCATTTTATTAAAGTAAATTATTTTATTAAATCATATATATCATAAATATTTTTAATATACTTCAAACAAAATGATTTTAACGTTTTCATTTTTAACCAAAATGGGTTTTGAAGTAAGTTTTCAATTCTGGTATACACAATGTATATCAAGTGTATATCAATGGTATATAATCGATCCGTTGCCAAAGTTTTTTGAACACTGGAACAACATAATCGATTATATGAAGTACACAATCGATTATATGAAGTCAACAATCGATTGTCTACTTTTAACAATATTATTTTGAGACTGCAACCGAAGCTTTTAAACATCAAAACAATCGATTGTCTTGTCATACAATAGATTATCAACAATCGATTGTCACCTTCATACAATCGATTATATTTTGACCGTTCCCACAATCCTAAATTGATTTTTGAACGTTGAAGAACAATCGATTATTCAGGTTTAACAATCGATTGTTTAGCCTAAAATCAGGAATCTATTTTTTGAACGTTGGTCAGACAATCGATTGTCACCTCCAAACAATCGATTGTTTGAGCACAGAATCAGGGATTTTATTTGTCAATTAAGCAACGGTTTCAGCACTACTTTTTCACCTATAAAAAGAGGTCTTTTGAGCTGATTTTAAACACACAACTCTTGCATATATTGATATACATATTGGTCATATTCAAGCATCATTTTAGAGCTTTTGTTGAGCCATTTGATAGACAACTTTGTGTTGTTCATAGAGCTTATTTTGTTTCTCTTTATCCACTCTATTGAGAGAGTATTTGTTGTAAAAGAGAGTTGTTTTGAGAAGAACATATCTTCTCATTTGTCGGGTTTGCTAAGTACCCAAAGTCTTAGTGGTTGAAGTCTTGGGGTGAGGTATCCTCAAGCAAGTGAAGTCTTAAGGTGCGGTATCCTTGAGCAGCTGTAACGGTTTGTTAAGCACCCGTAAGCTTGACGAAGATAGTGAAAATCTCGAGAGAGTCTCTCGGGGACTGGACTAGCCACGGGTTGTGGTGAACCAGGATATATCGGTGCGTTCGTTCTTATTTATTTACTTATCGCACTCATTTATTTCCTGCAATTTTTAAATTCCGCAAGTTTACGCTATTTTTATTATAACGCTATTCACCCCCCTCTAGCGTTGAGCGTATTATCTAATAATTGGTATCAGAGCCTAACTCTCTGAAAGCCTTAACCGGTTGAGAGCAATATATATTTTTCTGTTGAGAATATTGAACGCAGGAACGATGGATGAAGGACAATCCACCACTTGCCCTCCACTATTTGACGGACCAAACTATACATATTGGAAAGATCGGATGAGTATCTTCCTCAAAGCAAACAGTTTTCGTTTGTGGCAAATCATCAAAAACGGTGTACCAATACCGACAAAGAAAGTTGGAGAAACCACGGTTCCAAAGGAGGAAAATGAATATGATGCCGAGGACATCAAGAAAGTTGAAAATAATGCAAGGGCCATCCATGTATTGTATTCTGTGATCAATGCGGATGACAATAGGAAAATCTCGTGCTGCACAACCGCCAAGGAGATGTGGGATAAACTCGAGATCATCTATGAAGGTACGCCTCAAGTCCGAGAATCTAAAATTGATTTTCTAACTCATAAATATGAAATCTTTAAAATGGAGAAGGAACCCATTGGTGTTATGTTTGAACGATTTTTAAAAATCGTCAACGATCTACATGCTCTCGGGAAAGTATACACGAACAATGATCTTGTTCGAAAAGTCCTACGGAGCCTCACTCCCGAATGGCGTTCCAAAGCCAATGCCATCCAAGAGTCGATGGGATTCACGAATATCACAATTGATGGACTAAGAGGTAACCTCGAAACTTATGATAGCACAATTCTTAATCCTTATCTTAGAAGTAATTCGAATTTTGCCTTCAAAGCCTCATCCTCTAAAAGAGAAGAGGTAAGTGATTCGGAAAGGGATGATGATAATATTTCCAATGATATAATTGAAAAGTTTTGTAAGTCTATGAAGAAGGACAAGAAAAAGAAGAAACACCATAGGCGCGTATCACGGGATTCGGACAGCTCAGGCGATGGAACCACCATATTGTGTCTCGTGGCAAACGAAGAAGAGGTAAGTACATCTAACTCTCACTCGTTTGAAGAATTACAAAATGCCTATGATGAATTGTATGGTGAATTTGTTAATGCTTCCAAAATGATAAAAGATTAGGAAAAAGCACTTTCTTTGCAGAAAACACTTTCTTTGCAAGAAACAGATTTTCAGAAAACACTTTCTTTACAAGAAAAAGATTTTGAAAAATCCTCTTCTTTGAAAGAAATAGATCTTGAAAAATTGACTAATGAAAATGGTGTTCTTAAAAATAAAATTGAAGTTCTAGAAAAAGAAAATAAATTTTTGGAAAATGACATTGTTGATTTCAAAAATAAAATCAAGGAATTGAATGAAGCCTCTTCTATTGATAAATGTTCTAATTGTTCTTCTTGTAGTTCCTTAAAATTAGAGAACATAGAACTTAGGAACGCACTAGAAAAACGTAGTGTTGATAGTCCTAAAATTTAAGAGAATAAAAAGGACATAAGTAATGAGGTTGGTCCATCTAGAAAGAGTTCTAGGAACCTCACAAGTGAGTCTAAGATTAATTATTTTAGACCACCTAGACACAATTCTAGGAATTTTGTAAATGAGTCTAGAATGAATAATTTTAGACCACTTAGACATGACTCTAGGAAATTCAACGCTTCTAGGGGGAACAACTTTAGATCACCTAGAACGCATTTGGCTAAACCTAGACATATGCACAATCCTAATATTATATGTCACTATTGTAATCGGGTAGGACACATTGCACCCGTTTGTTTTGCTAAACATAGAGATTTATGTATTGATTATGATTATTATTATCCTAAATCCCAAGGACCCAAAAGAAGTTGGGTACCAAAAACCTATTTTTAGGTTCTTTTTGCAGGTGTGCTTGAAGACTACAATATTGTAGTGGATGCACCAAGCACTAAACCTTAATGCATTAAGGGGGAACGTCGGTTAGTTATCGTATTTTGAATAAAAACGCAATAAGTTGATATATGCTAATAATCATTAATTATTTTTGGGTGATACATGTTTTAATAAGTTTTATTATTGAAAAACAATTAGTATCAATTAGTTTTATAATAAGTGATTGATTCATGTTTTGATGAATATTTTTAGGTTAAATAACAATTGATGAATTTGCGAAAAATGACCGTTATTATGGTGTTACTAATATTTGGAATTATTTGATTTTGTTTATAACAATTGATATCGTCAATGGTTTAAATAACTTTTGGTATACTCTTTTTGCTAATGCCAAAAGGGGGAAGAATATGGGCGATATGCATGCCCTAATTGAGGGGGAATATTCAATTAAGGGGGAATTATATTGAATTGATTATATTGAATTGATTGCATAAATTGTATGTTGAGATATAGCATGAATTTAGGGGGAATTCAATATGCATATCTTCCGTTGTTTGTCATTATCAAAAAGGGGGAAATTGTTGGAAATCATGTATATCTATGATGTGTGCGCTTTGGTTGTACGATCATGATTTTCAGGTATAGGTTTTGATGAATGACAAACAATAAAGTCAAGCGTCAAACAACTATATAATATGACAAACTATCAAATGGCGAGAAGCATATTGATGACGGGATTGCATAGACAAGCCAAGTGGAGCCAAAGAGTTCAAGACCGAAGACCCAAGACGTAGGTCGTTAGGTAGAACCAATGTAAGAACAACGTTTAAGTTATCTTATCTTTTGGCTCAACATTAGGTCATCATAAATATACATAAAATCATTTATTAAAGTAAATCATTTTATTAAATCATATATATCATAAATATTTTTAATATACTTCAAACAAAATGATTTTAACGTTTTCATTTTTAACCAAAATGGGTTTTGAAGTAAGTTTTCAATTCTGGTATACACAGTGTATATCAACTGTATATCAATGGTATATAATTGATCCGTTGCCAAAGTTTTGAAAACTGGAACAACGTAATCGATTATATGAAGTACACAATCGATTATATGAAGTCAACAATCGATTGTCTACTTTTAGATAATACGCTTAGCGCTATGGGGGGGGGGGGGGTGAATAGCGTTATAATAAAAATTAGCGTAAACTTGCGGAATTTAAAAATTGCAGGAAATAAATAAGTGCGATAAGTAAATAAATTAGAACAAACGCACCGATATATCCTGGTTCACCACAACTCATGGCTAGTCCAGTCCCCGAGAGACTCTCTCGAGATTTCCACTAACTTGTTAAGCTTACGGGTGCTCAACAAACCGTTACAACTTGAGGACACAAGCCTCAACAACCTTTGCTCGGAGATACAACACTCCAAGACTTCAACCAAGGAAACAAAAGTTCCTTCTTACAACACAAGGGACTAACACTTCCCTTCAAGTGTACAATAACACTTAGCACTCAAACAAGACACTCCTTTAAGAGTAGATATGAGTAAAAAGAATACGCTCAAGATCGCAACAACTTTCGACAAGAATTTGGTTCTCAAAAGCTTATGTAATGAATATAAAATGATAAGCAATAAAGTATGCAAGCTTTAGCAATTGTATGATCAGTTGTTGTGTGTTGTTGTACTTAAAAGACTGAATTGAAGCTGTATTTATAGTTGAAAAACTTTGTATTACCGTTGCCTAATTGCCAATTAAGAATTGCTGATTTTACTCAGTGACAATCGATTGTTTGCCAGTTCTTCCAAAAATCAATCCCAGATTTTACGCTTAACAATTGATTATCTAAGATCAATAATCGATTACTGGCAACGTTCAAAAAATCATTTCCAGATTTTACGTAAAACAATCGATTGTCAGAAATCTACAATCGATTACTTGGCAACGTTCAAAAAATCATTTCCGAATTTTACTTAAAACAATCGATTATAGCAAATCAATAATCGATTACTCAGCAACGTTCAAAAAATCCTTTCCAGATTTTAATTAAAACAATCGATTATAAAAAATCAATAATCGATTACCTGACGGTATTTGAAAACATTTTGGCAACGGTCAGTTATACAATCGATTATACTAAGTTAACAATCGATTATATATCAGTCTTAAAAAATCAATTTAGACAGTGCCTCTTGACAATCGATTGTTATAGGTTCACAATCGATTATTTAATAACATTGAAAAAGTCTAGAAGACACTGCCTCAACACAATCGATTGTCATAAGTTCACAATCGATTATTTTGTGACTTTGAAAAATCTGATGGACACTGTCTCTTCACAATCGATTGTCATTAGCTTCACAATCGATTATTGTGAGCTTTAAAAAGACTTTGATGGACACTGCCTCATCACAATCGATTGTCATAAGGTTCACAATCGATTGTCATGCAGATTTGAAAAATCTGATGCTCACTGCCTTAACACAACCGATTGTCATAAGTTCACAATCGATTGTCAAGTAGCTGACTTAAACATAATCGATTATCATAAGTACATAATCGATTATCTTAGTCCAAATTTTAGAGGCATGTTTAAAAATCATTTTGACTAAAGTAAATATGCATTATTTAAAATCATTTTGCTCTAAATTAAATATGCATGATTTGCTAAAAATATTTTTACGAGAGAAGCCAAGTCTTGAGTTTAAGTTGTCGGATCAAGATCACAATTAAATACCGACTCATATAAAACTTAATCTCGATCTTTGTCTTGTGCTTGAATCTCGTTATATATCAATTTTGCGCTTGTGCTTGGACCTCGTCATATGTCAATTTGCGCATAGTTAGTCATTCATCAAAACCTACAAATATGAACACACGTTTAGTATAATGCCTTGAGAACGTGTTTCTAACAATTTTCCCCTTTTTGATAATGGCAAACTTTAAGCGGGATATGCATACGATTCAAGACAAGTAAAGATATGCAACAAGTATATATATATGCAATTAGTTCCCCCTCAATATATGCCGATAAGTATTGAGAGTGCATACCCGTTATCTTCCCCCTTTTGCCATTAGCAAAAAAATATAGAATAAAATAAAAAAACTTGTTTATTTATTAAATCTGCAATTTCAGAAATAATAACGCAAATAATGTCAAGACAATCGATTATTGATACTGGATAATCAATTATATAAAAGAGAAATCGATTGTTCTATGCGTCAAGCTTTATAATTCCCCCTGCCTTTAGGGCGATACCTGCAAAAATACGTTAGACGTCTCCGACGCTCAAGTTAGAAAACATATGAAAGGGAAAATGCAATGCATGACTTAGATCAACGTGGAGTCAAGGATCCCGAGTTCACTACGAATTCGGAAGAAGGACTCTTTCTCTAAGGGCTTTGTAAAGATGTCGGCCAATTGATCTTTGGTTTCAACAAATTCAATTTCGACATCGCCCTTGAGAACGTGATCTCTTATAAAATGATGTCTAATTTCAATGTGTTTTGTTCGCGAATGAAGAACGGGGTTCTTTGTCAAGCATATGGCACTAGTATTATCACATCTAAGAGGGATATGATCAAGACTTAGGCCATAGTCCAAGAGTTGTTGTTTCATCCAAAGGATTTGAGCGCAACAACTCCCCGCGGCTACATATTCAGCCTCGGTTATGGACAACGCAACACTTACTTGTTTCTTGCTAAACCAAGAAACGAGAGAGCTACCGAGCAAATGGCAAGTGCCACTAGTGCTCTTGCGGTCCAATTTGCATCCAGCAAAATCGGAATCGGAATAGCCAACAAGTTGGCATGAAGAACCTTTGGTGTACCATAGACCCACATTTACAGTACCAACAAGATACTTCAATATCTTTCACCGCAGTTAGGTGAGACTCTTTCGGACACGATTGATAACGAGCGCATAATCACACGCTAAACATGATGTCCGGACGACTAGTTTTGGTATACTCTTTTTGCTAATGCCAAAAGGGGGAAGAATATGGGCGATATGCATGCCTTAATTGAGGGGGAATATTCAATTAAGGGGGAATTATATTGAATTGATTATATTGAATTGGTTGCATAAATTGTATGTTGAGATATAGCATGAATTTAGGGGGAATTCAATATGCATATCTTCCATTGTTTGTCATTATTAAAAAGGGGGAAATTGTTGGAAATCATGTATATCTATGATGTGTGCGCTTTGGTTGTAGGAGCATGATTTTCAGGTATAGGTTTTGATGAATGACAAACAATGAAGTCAAGCGTCAAACAACAATATAATATGACAAACTATCAAATGACGAGAAGCATATTGATGACGGGATTGCATAGACAAGCCAAGTGGAGCCAAAGAGTTCAAGACCGAAGACCCAAGACGTAGGTCGTTAGGTAGAACCAATGTAAGAACAACGTTTAAGTTATCTTATCTTTTGGCTCAATATTAGGTCATCATAAATATGCATAAAATTATTTTATTAAAGTAAATCATTTTATTAAATCATATATATCATAAATATTTTTAATATACTTCAAACAAAATGATTTTAACGTTTTCATTTTTAACCAAAATGGGTTTTGAAGTAAGTTTTCAATTCTGGTATACACAGTGTATTTCAAGTGTATATCAATGGTATATAATCGATCCGTTGCCAGTTTTGAACACTGGTACAACATAATCGATTATATGAAGTACACAATCGATTTTATGAAGTCAACAATCAATTGTCTACTTTTAACAATCGATTATTTTGAGACAGTGTGCAACCGAAGTTTTTAAACATAAAAAAAAATCGATTGTCTTGTCATACAATCGATTACCAACAATCAATTGTCACCTTCATACAATCGATTATATTTTGACCGTTCCCACAGAATCCTAAATTGATTTTTGAACGTTGAAGAACAATCGATTATTCAGGTTTAACAATCGATTGTTTAGCCTAAAATCGGGAATCTTTTTTGAACGTTGGTCAGACAATCGATTGTCACCTCCAAACAATCGATTGTTTGAGCACAGAATCAGGGATTTTATTTGTCAATTAAGCAACGGTCAGCACTACTTTTTCACCTATAAAAAGGGTCTTTTGAGCTGATTTTAAACACACAACTCTTGCAT
Organism: Nicotiana benthamiana; assembly: GCA_034376525.1. Lineage (NCBI taxonomy): Eukaryota > Viridiplantae > Streptophyta > Magnoliopsida > Solanales > Solanaceae > Nicotiana > Nicotiana benthamiana. The sequence goes on from CM067339.1 coordinate 179,213,144, forward strand.
ATATTGATATACATATTGATCATTTTCAAGCATCATTTTAGAGCTTTTGTTGAGCCATTTGATAGACAACTTTGTGTTGTTCATAGAGCTTATTTTGTTTCTCTTTATCCACTCTATTGAGAGAGTATTTGTTGTAAAAGAAAGTTGTTTTGAGAAGAACATATCTTCTCATTTGCCGGGTTTGCTAAGTACCCAAAGTCTTAGTGGTTGAAGTCTTGGGGTGAGGTATCCTCAAGCAAGTGAAGTCTTAAGGTGCGGTGTCCTTGAGCAACTGTAACGGTTTGTTAAGCACCCGTAAGCTTGACGAAGATAGTGGAAATCTCGAGAGAGTCTCTCGGGGACTGGACTAGCCACGGGTTGTGGTGAACCAGGATATATCGGTGCGTTCGTTCTTATTTATTTACTTATCGCACTCATTTATTTCCTGCAATTTTTAAATTCCGCAAGTTTACGCTATTTTTATTATAGCGCTATTCACCCCCCCCCCCTCCTAGCATTAAGCGTATTATCTAACAATACCTACGGGCAAATTACTTATGTTGGATGATTTTTATTATGTTCCTAAATTTATTTCGAACATAATTTCAGCTTCTATGTTAGACAAACGTGGTTTTCGCATTAATATAGGCATTGGTGTTTGCTCTATTTATTATAGTGATAATTTATATGTGAATGACTATCTCCAACATGATGTTTATGTCTTACCTAGTGTGAATGCTAATTCGATTATGCATGTTTCAAGTCTTAAGAGGAAGAGAGATGATCATGTAAATCAAACATACCTTTGGCATTGTAGGCTTGGTCATATTGGAGAGAAAAGAATCAACAAGTTGTACAAGGAAGGGTACCTTAACGAGTATGATTTAATCATATCCAACTTGTGAATCTTGTCTCAAAGGAAAAATGACCAAATCTCCATTTACTGGAAGTGGAGAAAGAGCTTCTGAATTATTGGGACTAATTCATACCGATATTTGTGGGCCCATAAAAATTCAAGCTAGAGGTGGATATTCTTACTTCATCACCTTCACTGATGATATGTCAAGATATGGATTTGTATATCTTATGAAACACAAGTCTGAATCCTTTGAAATGTTCAAAAGATTCCGTAGTGAAGTTGAGAAGCATACTGGTAAAAGTATCAAAGTACTTAGGTCTGATAGAGGTGGAGAATATCTTAGTGAAGATTTTACGAGATATCTCAAAGAGAATGGGACTCTCTCACAGTGGACACCTCCATGAACACCACAACACAATGGTGTGTCTGAAAGGAGAAATAGAACCTTATTAGATATGGTGAGATCTATGATGGGTTCACTTATCTTCCAACAAATTTATGGGGATATGCTTTGGAAGCAGCAACATACTTACTTAATAAAGTTCTCACTAAGCCAGTTTCTACAACACCATATGAGATATGGTAAGGATGTAAGCCTAACCTTAAACATATTAAGGTTTGGGGTTGTCCAGCTTATGTTAAGAGACTACAGTCTGATAAACTTGACTCAAGATATGATAAGTGTAGATTCATTGGGTATCCCAAGGAAAAAAGGGGATATTATTTCTATCACCCTTCTGACCATAAAGTGTTTGTGGCCAGAGGAGCAACCTTTTTGGAAAGGGAATTTCTTTTGGAACGAAATTATAATGGAGAAATAGAACTTGATGAAGATCAAGAAACTAATGAATCAACACAATATAAAGATCATGAGACCCAAGTTGAAGAACCTTTATTGGATGCTTTGAAGTTGCCAAGGAAATTGCCATCTTCAACGGTTGAAGTTCAAGAACTAAAAGAAGTTCAAGAATAGGTTAATGAACCAGTTCCAAACCAAATTGAGCAACAACAAAATCCAACACAAGGTGAACAGGTTGTACAAGTACCTCTTCGAAGGTCTACACGAGAACGTCATGTACAAACTAGATTAAATTTATTGGTACAAGATGATTTATCAAATAGGTTGATCATAATGATGATGACCCTAAGACCTATGAAGAGGCTATACAAAGTTCTGATTATAAGAAGTGGCAAAATGCCATGGAATCCGAAATGGAATCCATGAAGGAAAATAAAGTATGGACTTTAGTTGAACCTTCAAAGGATATAAAACCTATAGGTTGTAAATGGTTTTTTAAGAAAAAGATTGGAGCAGACGGAAAGGTGGAGACCTACAAAGCACGTCTTGTTGCCAAGGGATATCGTCAGAAAGAAGGAGTCGACTATGACGAGACTTTCTCTCCCGTGGCAATGCTCAAATCTATTCGGATTTTGTTTGCTAAGCAGCATACTATTATTATGAAATATGGCAAATGGATCTGAAAACAGCTTTCCTTAATGGTGAGCTAGAAGAGGATGTGTACATGACACAACCTGAAGGTTTCACATCTTCGTCTGATCATAATAAAATTTGTAAGCTACAAAGATCTATTTATGGATTAAAGTAAGCTTCTCGAAGTTGGAATATTCGATTTAACAAAACAATTGAAAAGTTCAATTTTGTTAGATGCGAATAAGAACCTTGTGTGTACATAAAGGTTAGTGGGAGCACAATTATATTTTTAGTGTTGTATGTTGATGATATAATGCTCATACGGAATGACGTACCGGCATTGCAAAATACCAAGATTTGGCTATCTGAACAGTTTTCCATGAAAGACTTGGGAGAAGCAGCTTATATATTATGAATAATGATCTATAGAGATAGATCTAGGAAGCTGCTTGGACTTTTCCAGTCTTTGTACATTGATAATATCTTAAAGGGGTATAACATGGATAATTCCAAAAGAGGCTATCTACCGATAGGCACTGGAATTTGTCTCAGTAGGGAGGATTGTCCTAAAACACCTGAAGAGAGAGAACGCATGAGTAGGATCCCATACGCTAGTGCAGTGGGAGCTATCATGCATACCATGACATGTACACGTCCTGATGTGGCTTATGCACTTGGAGTGACTAGCCGATATCAGGCAAATCCTGGTGAGGAACATTGGAAGGTGGTGAAGACCATTCTTAAGTACTTAAGAAGGACTAAAGACCAATTCCTCATCTATAAGGATTCTGAGTTGAAACTTGAAGGTTATACTGATGCAAGTTTCTCTTCAGATAGGGATGATAGCAAATCTATTTCTGGTTATGTATTCACCTTAATGGTGGTGCAGTGAATTGGAAAAGTTCCAAACAAGCTACAGTAGCTAATTCAGTGACTGAAGAAGAATATATAGCAGCTAGTGAAGCTGCTAAGGAAGCAGTATGGATGAAAAGGTTCTTAATTGAACTTGGTGTGGTTCCTTCAATGGAAGGTGTGGCTCCATTGTTGTGTGACAATACTGGAGTCATTGCTCAAGCAAAAGAACCAAGATCACACCAAAAGTCCAAACACATTCTGCGAAGGTATCACTTGATAAGAGAGATCATTGAACGTGGAGACGTCGAGATTCAAAAGGTTGATGGAAAGGAAAATGATGCAGACCCATTCACTAAAGCGCTTGGCACAAAGGAGTTTGACAAGCATAAGTGGAAATTGGGGATGAAGTACAAGAGCGATTGGCTCTAGTACAAGTGGGAGATTGTTACGGATATAGTAGATATGCCCTAGATCCAATATCATATTTGATAACTTGAACATATTTTTGTGAATGTCATTTGATATAAAATATATGGCATTTGATATTCTTTTATCATTATTATCAATTGTTTGATTATTTTGATAAGGTCCTTGATTAAATTTTGAGATTTGTCATCGTGATAGAGATCATGATAATGAGAGCAAAGTCTTTTACAATTTAATCTAAATTTGTTCTTGATTGTAGGATTATTAATTTGGACATTAGTAATCCGGTTAGATCAATATTTATGTGATCGTCTTTATCGGATAAAGATTAGTTGATCTCATTAACTAAATCACATAGATAGATGATGCATATAGAGATATGATCATTGACCCGACTCATTGGATAATTCCTAATGGTTAGAATTACCATAAACTGTCAATAGGATATTTTCTTGAAGAATGTGATGTAACTGTTTCCTTTGACTTGAGATCGTCATAGTAATTGACAAGTTATTTATTGTGCTTTGATACTAGACACCTATGGCCCTAGGGCGATAGTTGAAAGGATATTGGGTACGATTAAATATTTGTAGAATTAGTGATTGATCAAGACGGAATCTGTCAACTCTTGGTAATGAGTTTAAGCTCCATGTTGCCTTGAATTATAAACGACCTAACTAAGACCTTGGCCAGGGCAATTGAACGAAAGAAGAAATGAGTTTCTTAGGTCATTCAATGGTCGATTATATTTGACGTGAACACATAGTTGATCGCCTATTAGGATTTGACAGTTGAACCATATCCTAGGGTTATCCAGAGCTATGAGGACAGAAGGAATTACTAAATTATTCTTCTACTGGTTCTTGAGAGTAAATTGTATACTTCATACTATCTGGTCGTTAAGGAGTGTTGCTAGACGCCACCCTTGATTAGTATATTGATATGATCAATTTACTACCGGTTTAGTATTGAACCTATGGGGTCGCACACTAACGAGTGTTCTGATCTTTGCTAAAGGATTAATTAACTTATTATTTGATAATTAAATTAAAGAATTTAATTAGTCAAATATATTTAGTTATTAGTCCAAAATGAAATATTATTATATTCTTTGCTAGCACAAAGATTATAATTAATATTGTGAATAATATGAAGTTTCTATTTAGAATAGAAATTAAATAATATCTCTTGGTTGAAATATATGTGATATATGTAATTAATATTATTTTATATAATAGATGTATATAAAATATAATATTAATAAAGGCTTGTTAATAAATTCAATTTTGAATTGGATTATTAATTGAAGTTTTATCCTATTTGGAATGGGATTAATATTTTTCAATAGGAAAATATTATATGAATAAAATTCAAAAAGTCTAATGAAATTCTTGGTACTTCTCACGTTAACTAAGAAAGGAAATTGGGAATTTCCATACAAATTTTTCATAAATTTATTTATGGAATAAACTTTTACCTTAGAAAAATTATTAACTCAACTAAATAGGAAAATGGTTTGTAGGTGATGCTATATAAAGGGTGATGGAGAAAATTTGCAAAGTTTTTTTTTTCAATTTTTCTTGAGAAGAAACCCTACTTTGTGAAAATGAGGGTGCAATACAAAGCCAAGAGAGAAAATACAATTGCAAGAAACGTGTTTCTTGTTCTTCTAATTTGAGTTGAGATTTTTTGAGAAAAATTCCAACACAATATTCTTCGTTCAATTTGTTCACGGGTTTCATTGATCAAAGAGTTGATAGCAAGGATCGGTCTCGGTGTGGATACGCATAGAGTCTTCGCACTATCGAAGAAGTTTGAAACGAGACTCTCTTCACCAGGTACGTCTTTGATCCGATCTTTGACACGTAAATAAATTTTAAACATGAGAAAATCTACCTAGGATTATTATTGTCTTCCGCTGCGTATTACGAACACCTTTAAGCAGTCCTTCAAATGTACATCAATATAACAGCTCCACTTGTTAACTTAAAATGTTAGACACGACTTGGACCATTGCAAGTTCTGTGAGGTAACATTATTCTACACTTAAATTTTGAATACAATTTGGACCCAAAAAATAAAATAGAATAAGATTTGAACCCTACGGAGATCTTGAACAGAGCTTCATCCTTGTCGTAATTCTCTTATATGGCCTACGCAATGTATGATTTTTTGGCCGATACGTGTAACCTCCACATTAAGAAAAAGAAAGCGTAGCATAATATTATCCATAAAATGATGTCATTTTATCCTGAATAACTCTACTTCAACTATCCCTTTGGAGATGGTCTGGTTGGTTTGGAGGGTGATTATTCATATAAATAATTTGAGATTGATTTTCCCTTAATATTTTTTCATAGCGCATAGCAATGATTTACCTATGATTTTTTATAAACGGTATCATTATTTCTCGGAGGATGGTCATCTATACAAATGATCTGGAGCGCATAGCAACGGCTTATGCATGATTTTTCAAAAATGGTATCATTATTTCTAGTGTAACAGTCAAAAAATATTTTATAGAGCCAGGGAAGTTCGAACCCAAGACTTTTCACATCAGACTTGAAGCGGTCAACTGCTAGACTATTGAGCTGTTTCGATGCAAGTTGTGTCACGACAAAACGATGTCCCATGATTCCGTTTGGGTCCATGTAAATCCGTCCGTTGCGCATAGACTTACCTAATGCGGTTTATTTCTTGTGGTGTTATTTCACAGGGTGCTGAATAAATTCTAATAAATATTAAGTCTGCTTTGGTAATTCCCAAGTATTTTTTTACTACTTGGTATAATTCTGGTATATGTTGTAGGTTATCTCTATCTTGTGTATACACTGCATGCAATAGTCCATAGTTATACATAGTTTGTACTAATTTTGGATCCGATTTATTTAGGGCAATTAATTTATTATATCCTTTCAGAGGTTTAGTTTGCCATCCAATTAATTTCTCTGGGTTAAAGTCTGGCGATTGTATATTTTTATTTAGGTAATTGGCAACTTGTATAAATTGGTTGAGGTAATTGTATATCCTTTGTACAAATTGGTTTTGTGTAGGTTTTTTGGTAATTTCACTATAGGTATTTGTTTGGGGTTTTGGTAATTGGTAAATAAAGTCTGTCCTTTTTGGAATAGGTTGTTCTGGTTTGAGTTGAATATTGAAAGGTTTGAGTTTTTTGTCTTGGTGAGTAGTCACTTCTATTCTTTTTCCTTTATCTTTTTTGTCATATTTTTCTTGGCTAATTCTTATTTCTTTAAATTCTTGCAGGTCTATTTCTTCTTTTTTGCTATCTTCCATTTGGCTAGTTCTACTTTCCAGCTTTTCAATATTTTTCTCCATACCTTGTAATTTTTGTAATATTTCTTGTAATAGATTTTGTACTATTTCTCCTTGTTCAGGTTGTACCTGTCAATCATAAATAAAATCTCCTTTATAAGCTCATACCTGCATCATATATCTAGATAGAAAGTCTGCAATAAAATTGTCTTTAGTACTGATTAGTTCAATATCAAAATTAAATAAAGATATTTGACATACCATATTTCTAATATTTTTGGTAGTAATTGATTGATTTTTTAAATCCTTTGTTAACCAAAATTTTACTTGAGTATTATCTGTTCTTAATATAAAATGTGTATGTGCTATATATATCTCATAGTATAATAATGCTTTTAAGACACTTAATAATTCCTTTCTATTTATTTCCCATTTTACTTCATTTTCTTTAAAAGTTCCTGAGTTGAATGATGTAATATGTTGTGTTTTATTTTCCGTATTTATATATGTTAACATACTTCCAAAAGCATAATCTGATGCATCTGTATAAATTATCCATTTTATTTTTTCATTTATTTCTGGAATTTTTAATTTAGGTAATTTCTTACAAAATTCCTTTACTTTTTTCAGGTTCTCTTATCCTCTATAGTCCATTCAAATACTGTTGTTTTTGTTTTTAATTTCTTTTGTAGTGGTATTAATTTTTCACTTAAATGAGGTACATAATTTCTAATTTGATTTACTAATCCTAAAAAACTTTGTAACTGTTTCTTTTCTTTTAATTCTTCCATGTGCTCTGCAATCTTTTTTATTATATGTTCTTGCATTTCTACGCCATTTCTATCTATTTTTATGCCTAAGAATTCAATTTTATTTTTTAATATTTCTGCTTTCTTCTCACTTAGGGCTATTCCTGCATCTTTTATTAGGAAATTAAATCTTTTTAGTAATTGTATATGATCTTCCTTAGTTTTAGTGAATAATAATATATCATCTATATATACAATAATTCCATCTATATTTCCAAGATATAGGTCGGGTTCCTAAATATTTTCCAACTATTCGATTTATACCTAAATATTCTATTCCACATTTTAAGTGTATTAAAAATCTTCCAAAGATACTTTCCAATTGAGGTAAATAAGGAGTAGTTGCTAATCCAATCTGTAAAGTAATAGGATATGCTTCCATTAATTTTCCTGTAGTGTTAGCAAGTTCTATGTCTCCAGAATAAAGAAATACTTTATTATAAGCATGTAAACAAGCATTTGTATCCATGTTAAAATAATTAATAAGGCAAAACTAATTTAAATTTTTTGACAAGTTCAAATTTTTCAATAGGCAAGTTTTTAGGACTTTAATAATAATACCAAATGATACTGATACTCTGATACCAAAAGGGGGGAAGGGACAGAATAACAGTAGGTTAAAGGTAATATCAGCAGCAGTAGGTTAAGCAGGTAAGGATCCCAAACCCACGTGAGGGTTTATTCAATATGCACAGAGTGCTTACTCGAAAGACGAATTTTTGAGGGAGTTCCAAAAATAAAATACTCTACTTCAACTCTAGCTAGTTTCTTCAATTGGGTTGGTAACGCTCTCTTTTTTAATATAGTTATATAAAAAAAATTAAAATGGAGTAGTTTTCTTGTTTTAGGTATTTCCTAATAAACCTACCATTTTCTTTTTATCTTGTATAAGATCATTATTCAATTGATCATTATTACACTTTGGCGAACTGTTGAACAGTGTTTGTTCTGTAGTGGAAGGAAAAAGACAGGGTAAACAACATATTGTTAAGATTTTAGATTCTTGACAATAAAGGTACAATCTTTTTCCCCTTTACATTCTGCAAAGAGCTTCAATTCATTGTTTTTGCTTTAAAATTGTGTCATTATTCAGTTTTGGTAAATAAAAAAGCTGTTTTACTATGATTTCAGGATATAGCTACTTGGACTCTCTGTTTGATCTTGATCATCAATGGCTGAAGTGATTGGCCCAAGATTATATAGTTGCTGCAATTGTAGGAATGAAGTTGCACTACACGATGATGTTATTTCTAAAACATTTCAAGTGAGTAACTTATGCTCTTTTTTCTTTTTCCTTAGGATTAGGGGTGGCAAACTAGTTAAAAGGAAATAGTTAATCAATCATATTATACATTAAAAAATTGATTGTATAATTAAATTTTTAAAAACGAATCAAGTATGAATAAAAACTATATATCCATTTAGAAAGTGGTTAACCAATCGATAACCAATGAGTTAACTTTTATATTTGTAAAGCTTCAAACTGGGGGTCCTCAAGCTTAGGAAACTATGAATTCTCCCAAAAGTAATCATATTCAAGAAATCATGGATAATATGGTTATCCATATTATCCGCCAATTAACATGTTTTTTATCCGTCGGGTCAGATAATTTATCCGTTTTTTAATTAGACGTTTTCGTCTCGAACTATTTCTGACCCGACCCGCTCGTTTGCCACCCCTACCTGGGATTACAATTTGGGGTTTTGAATGCTACACCTATTCTAATCATATGCTTCCTCCGTTCCAAGTTAGACGAGGTAATTTGACTCGTCACGAAATTTAAGGAAGAGAAAAAAAACGTTTTGAAACTTGTGGTATTAAAAGCTCAGAAAGTAAAAGTTTTGTGGGACCATGACATTTGTGTGGTTATAAAAACTTCTCATTAAGATAAAATGGGTAAAATGAAGGGTAAGGTCGTGTACAATAGAACCCTTGTGGTCTGTACCTTCACAGACTTCGCGCATAGTGGAGCTTAGTTCATCGGGCTGTCCTTTGTGTTTTACCTGATTAAGAAAAAAGAATGTTGTCACCTGTTCCCCAGAATAAGTGAGGCTATGCAGTGTTTCAAAAATTGAGTTACATTTTTTTTCTCGAGTGTTTCCACCAATATGTTGTTATCTAATTTGACAATTAGGGAAGAAATGGTCGAGCATTTTTGTTCTCTCATGCGATGAACGTTGTTGTTGGGCTCAAAGAGGACAGGCAACTCATGAATGGTCTCCATACAGTTGCCGATGTCTATTGCTCTGATTGCCGCGAGGTGCTGGGTTGGAAATACGAACGAGCATATGAGGAGACACAGAAATACAAGGAAGGAAAATTCATACTTGAGAAGTCGAAGATTGTCAAAGAAAATTGGTAGTCCGTCATGCTATGTCAAAGTGTGTGGATGATTCATGCTCATTTCGTTATATCAACTCTGAGCAATTCAAAAGGTCAATTCATTGCTGCCAATAGCCTGATCTCAGCTTCTATTTCTTGTGTGAGTTCAACGATTGAATGAAATATCGGAGATGTAAAAATCCTATTAATAGTCTATCTTGAAAATAAAATCTTGTACAGTAAAACATCTCTATAACAACATTCTTATAAAACGACATTTCATATAAAAGCCAAGCTTTTCTAGTCATATGCCAATACTTTACCAGTTGCGCCAAGCCTCTCCTTCAAAACTAAATAAGCACAATTTCCTTCTCATGCGTCTGTGTCTCTGCTCCTGCCTTAATAGTGTCTTAAGCTTCAATCTCTAATATCTTAAGAACAGGAAATAACACTAAAATAGTAAGAACTACATGTAAGAAAATTAACGTTGCAGTGCATAAGATAACAATAACCAAGAAGTTAAAGGCACTAAATTCCAGATGAGCAACTCATAAGTCAAAAGCAAGCACCAAGCTTGCAGAAGCTTACTTGGTAACAAGTATACAAACAATTCATTTCATTAACACCGCTGGATAGTTTCAAAAAAAAGAAAGGTAAAACTAAGAAAAGAGAATAAACAATTTCCCCAAAAATAAAATGGAACTTCTCTTGCTAGGTCAAAGATTTGTGGAGTAGCAAGAAACAAGCTATGTACATATTTTCTTTTTACTTGTCCACTTCTTTCTGGCATTTTCGATTGCCTCCACCCTCATTCTCAAGAGTTCACGGCAAGATTGCTGATACTGCATATTGATGGCATCAAGTTCCAGGATCCTGCAATTGATTCTTGTCATTTGCTCCTTCGATGAGAGAGATGGAAGAGAGGTTAGAGCTCAAATCATTAGATATGAGATTTCGTGAGCTACCAAAGGATATGCCTGAATTTTTGGTACAATCACCCATTACAACATCACCAATACTACCCACATTGTAGCTTGGAACATGGATCTTGGGACCCTCGATGCATTCTAACTCATTGCCAAGCAATCTTAAAAGGTTGTTATACTCAACATCTGAATCTGATGTTCCCCTTTGATTCAAAGATGTCGGGCCTAGTTCTCCAATAACGTGATCCTCATTTCTAGGAGTCTGAGAAAGGACATGAAACTGGTTACGAGCACCTTTCAATTCATAATTCTGCACAAAACTTGCAGAGTTTGGATTACTGTTAATCACAGTTGAATCATTGGATGAGTTATTCACTGCACCGGAACTCCCAAAAGAATATTTTTGTCTTGTCGAGAGTTCGAGAATGAAGCCATCAATCAATTCAGCAATTGTTGCCACATCGTCGTTTGACAGCGCAAGCTCCTCTGCCATCTCACTAGCTATTGACATCACAGTGTCAACATCAAGATAAAATACAAAGTGCACATGCCTAATCCGACCTGCTAAAAACAAAGAAAAGAGTCAAACATTTGCCAACAAATACTCCATGTATATTCTTTTAGCATGATTACATACCAGTCGATTCAGCAATTCGCAGTGAAAAGGCAATTGATTGGTCATCATGCTTGTCACCTTGTAATCTAAATTCGTTTCTCCCATTACTTCTCACAAAGTCTAGATTAGAAAACTGAGGCCATCCATTCTTGCTATCTATGGACATGTCACTTTGTAACTTCTGTGAAAGGTCTATGTCCATGGAAAAAGAACACGACTTTGGCAAACTCTGTGCTTCAGGCACACAATTTGAGTGCTGTAAAGGATCACATAGAGGTTTTTTCAAGCTTTCATATGAAAGAAATGGATCTTCCAAAAGTTCAGCTGCACTCAATCTTACAGATACTGGGGCCAAACATTTCTCCACAAATTGCTTTACATGAGGATCTGTTACTTTCGCTAATGATGCTGGCTTTATGCCCTGAAATCAAACATTTTCCTAAGCAATAGCAATTATTTTTGAGTTGAACAAAATAATAGTTGTAAAGCTTAGGATAAGTGGAGCTCACCGACGTGACTTTTTTGTAAATTTGTGCTTGATTTCTACACTCATTATATGGATATTCACATGTGATTAGCTCCAAGATGCACATGCCAAAAGAATATATGTCGACGAGTTCATTATATTCTTCATCATATAGCTCTGGTGCCATAAATTCAGGGGTACCTGAAGAAAAGAAAACACAAGAAAATATGGTAATAGGGGTTAACATAGCAGTTCTGATAGAACCAAAGGCAGCAAGTTCAAGTTAAATAACTACCAATAACACTTCGAGCTGTAGGCTGCTCCATGATTGTTGCCAATCCAAGATCTCCAATTTTAACTTCTCCATGGTTTCCATTGATGAATATATTATCACATTTCAAGTCTCTATGTATAACTGGTGGATTGTGACAATGGAGATAATGTAAACCTCGGAGAATTTGTCTAGCCCATTTTTTAATGGCCCTCGTGTCAACAGCCTTGTGCTTTCTCCTATATCTAATAGCCATAGAAAGCAAATGACATATGAATAAGAAAGTTTGGAGGTTGCATTGTTAATAAGAAGGAGCAATACGCAAGAAACATTGGACTCACTGCCTTAAGCTTCCTGAACTAAATAATTCAGTGATCATATTAATACTTTTGTTCACATCGTCCACCCATGAAGCATATAGCTTTATAATGTTTTCATGCTTCAACATTCTCAACAAATGAACCTCAGAATATATCCTCTCCAAATATTCTGGTGACTGCAAAGCATCATCGATGCAAATTTGATTCCAAGCAACTTCTATTCCATCGATTCCATCAAATGCCTTATAGCTACACATAAAACATGTGAAAATTAAACACTGAAGTATTGTGAGCGAAGAATGACCAACTACATCTTAACATAATTAAAGTGCAAGAAAAATAACAGGAGATGGGTCTAGGAGCCATACACAGTCTTAAATGCTCCACTTCCCAAGATTTCATTATACTGGAGGAAGAAAAACAAAGAGAAGGTGACAATACCACCAAACCCGCAATATTACATAAACGAAACAGAATGAAACAAATATCCCATAATAACCCAGCACACTCCTTTTTCTCAACAAAATGTATAGATAATGCAAAAGAGCAAAATATAATCATAGTAAATGAAAACCCAAGTAAATTCCTACCTACATTACAATTTGTTTCAATAGCAAGCCCCACTTTAGTTCAACTAGGCATCAAAAGATACAACAGCTCTTTGCCGAAATGCAAGCAGAAGCATATACACTCACCCTCGGTATGGTGTAAGCCAATTTAACAAGCCTCACTTTCAAATCAAGAGTTTAAGTTATATACACTGTTGTAGCAGGTAACCTGTCTTATTTTCAAAATTATAAGCCTCACATTTTAAGGAGACTTACCTACAGATATTCTTTGGATGTACCTGTGTAATAATATTATACAACGACGGTGTACATATCATAAACTAAGATGAACTAAAGGAACAAAGTACAACAAGCAGGAGGCAGTTGATTTAAACAAATAATCCTAAAATAGTAACTTTACAAAAATAGGGACACCAGAAAGAGAAAGACATAAGTACCCGAATGTATCGCTTGTCAGGGGATACTTCAACAACCTCAGGCTCATCAAATTTACCTTTCAATTTTGACATGTCAACCCATGGTGTAGAAGAATTCATCTCTCCACCGAAAAAAAAACCAAAAAAATTGAAACACCCAAATCCTAAAAAAGATTAAAATCGGGTAAAATCAAAGAAAAGGTTCAGAGAATGCTTCACAGGCAACTGAATAAGTATCAATAACCCTTCCAAATCGGAATTGACGTTCAAAGAACTCAACTTTAAGGGAAATTAAAGCAAAATTGAGAACCCCCATTAGCAAAATTCAAGTAATTAACCACAAAAACAAGAACCCAGTATTGAAACGCATATACATAGACTAATTAGGGCAAGAAAAAAAAATCAAACCCTAAACCTCAACACCCTATACCGAAACCCTAATCTGTTGATAAAGAATTAGGGATTGAGAATGGTGAATTTAGGTGGAAAATTTAACGGTAAGATTGTGATTAAAGAGCGTAGAAGAGAGAGGAATGGAGAAAAGAGGAGCCAATTTGGATTAAGGGTTAATAGTTTGTCAACTTTGACAACTAAGCTTTTGCTTTTTCGATAATCAAGCTGCTAAAGTGCTCTTGATTTTATATATAAGCCACGTACACAGTTTTCAATGTAATTTACGACTTAAGAATAAACGTATTTAGAAAATAAGTATAACAAGGTGTCGTGGTGTAGTTGGTTATCACGTCAGTCTAACACACTGAAGGTCTCCGGTTCGAGTCCGGGCGACGCCATTTTTGTTTTTTAAATCTTTTTTTTCCATCAACATTGCAGAATGATCATACTTGTCATCTTTTAGCAAGATAAGATGCCTTTAATGTTGCTACTGGGAATGTAAATAGGGCAGGGCAAACCTTGACCCAACGTGCCCGGCCCCATTTAGCCTTTTGTAAAAAAATTGTCCTGCACCGTTTAGCTCTTTTTTAATTTTTCTCTTTATTTTTCATTTCAGTAATTTTAAAATTTGTTAATATTAATTTTCATACTGAGTAAAATAAAATAAAATAGACCCGATCTCATATTCTTATTTTCATATTTTGAGTGAGTTTTCATATTATACAGAAAGCACTGGAGGGCAATTTACTTTTTGATACATGCTTTTAATCGTTCTAATACTAAGGGAGATTATTTTAGTGGAGCATTAAATAGATAGGAAGTGTTATTAGATAATAAGAAAGGACAATCTCGTATTGAGAGAGCACTAAGTTGGACGTAAGGATTTTCAAAATCTGACGCTTTGGGTTATGCTACGGGCTAATGTGCCCTGCCCTATTAAAATTTGACAAAAACAATATTTTACCTCGCCTTGTCCTGTCCCGTCCCATTAAAATTTTCTCTTGCCCCACCCCATTTAAGGTTTGCTCTGCCCTGTCTTGCTCCAATTTGACATCCCTAATTGCTACATTAGAGTTTAATGTGATATATAAGTTTAAGTCCATAATAATTTATTTATTTTAGACTATGCTGTAATTTATATTTGTTCATTGTTTCAGTGCTGAAGTTTGGTAAATGTATAAGCACAACTGCTACGTTGAATGAAGTTTCACTAGGAGGTTTATGCTTTCCTTTTTCATGCAAAAAGAAAGACTTTTAAGTTTTAACTAAAACGTAACCACGTGCAATTTTTTTTTTTTTTAAGTAAAGTATATTTCATTCCAAAGCTCACAAATCAAGTACATGATAGATGTTGACCATCTATTCCAAATATTCTATATAACTATAGTACATAGCCAATCAAGATTAAAATCTATGGGTAATGGTTTAATGTTCGTAGTACATTTCTCCATTTGTGAATTGAATCGCCTCTCGCGTGGATATGTATTACCAACTCCTTGCACACTTTATCTGTCCGCCAGTGTCCACCCTGGAATCTCATTCTGTTTCGCTCGCGCCAAATAAGTGCAACCATGGTTCCAAACAGACAGGCAGTGATTCCAGCTATACCAGTTTTCCGTTTCGCTTGCTTGTTAATCCATTCACATTCCGAATCCCAATTGGAGATGGGTCTTTTATGGCCCATCCATATTAATAACCGATTCCACAGTTCCTTAGTCTTACAACATTCAAAGCATAAATGATCGAAAGTTTCGCAGCACACTCCGCAGAACACACATTCTTGCGGAACCAGACTGTTATATTCCTGTATTCTATCCACAGTAGATAATCTTCTGTGCAGCGCCAGCCAGAGAGTAAATTTATACCTGGGGTGGAGTTGCTGCTGCAGTATGATGGCTCTCCATCGGACTTTGCAATGTTGAGGGATTTGATGGGTATATAACTTCTTTATACTAAACACATTCCCATTTTGAAGTTGCCGAGTCGACTATCCAAGTTCCCCTGAAGGGCTGTGATGCCAAGTATTAGCTCTCTCGATTCAAAGATTTTCCTGATTGCCCAGGCCGCGGCTTTGGGCACAGGGACATCCGCAATGCATTTGTTTTTTATGTAATAAACATGCACCCATTTTATCCATAGACTGTCCTCTTTCTTGGTCAATGCCCAGAGATGTTTGACGACCGCATCCTTATTCCAGTTGCCTAATTTTATTATATTCAGTCCCCCCGCAGTGTAAGGCATACAAAGTGTTTCCCATGCCACCAGCGCTTTTCTGGATGCAGTTGTTCCTGTCCAGAGGTAAGACCGGCATATCGCTTCAGTCATTTTGAGTATCTTCTTGGGCAGCAGAAAGATTTGGGACCAGTAGGCTTGAATTCCAAAAAGTAATGATTTAATCAGTTGCAGTCGGCCAACATATGATAGAAGTCTCGACGACCAGCATGTTATTTTTGCTGTGATTTTTTCCACCAGAGGCCAGCAGTGAGCTATGCTTAGTTTCTTTGAGTCCAGAGGTACTCCTAAATATTTAAATGGGATATGGCCAACCGAGAAGCCTAACAGCTGAAAGATAGCCTCTATTTGCCCATGTGAAGTACCTGCTATGTAGATAGCACTCTTGTCTGCGTTTGCTTGAAGCCGCGAGACCATTGTGAACTGTTGTAAAGTCTGTTTCAACAGCTTCACTGACAGAAGGTCAGCTTTGCAGAATAGGAGGAGGTCATCCGCGAAACATACATGTGCAATGTTCAACTTCTTGCATCGCGGATGAAACTGGAACTCTTTTTTCAGCATCAGTTGCATCATCTCTCTGTTGAGGTACTCCATTGTTATAACAAAGAGGTAAGAGGACATTGGGTCGCCTTGTCTTAAGCCCCTTTTTCCTTCGAAGGGTGCTGTGAGTCCCCCATATATGTTGAGTGAATATCCTACAGATGAGACACATGCCATAATCCATGTGATGAACTTGCTAGGAAAACCCAATGCTTGTAGTAATCTGTTCAGGAATGGACATTCCACTGAGTCGTAGGCTTTCTTCAAATCAACTTTCAGTACACATCTAGGGGAAATGCCCTTCCTAGAGTATCCTTTGAGTAGCTCCTGTGTGAATAAAATATTGTCAATAATGTTGCCACCCTCAATGAAGGCTTACTGTGACCTTCCAACTAGGCAGTCTGTTACTGCTTTCAGTCTTACTGTAATGATTTTGGTAATTATTTTGTAGAGTGTTGTACAGTAGGCTATTGGTCTGTAATCCTTTACAGTAGTTGGATTCTGCACCTTGTGAGTGCAGACTACTCACTCATTTATGCATGTGCCCAGTGGTGAAAAATTCTTCTACAGCTTCATATATGTCTTCCCCGACCACCTGCCAGTGCCTTAGAAAGAATTCAATCGGGAAGCCATCCACCTCTGGAGCTTTGTCATGAGGCATAGTCTTAACTGCCTGTAGGATCTCCTCTCTGGTTACTGGTTGTATCAAGTCTTCTTTTTGTTGCAGTGTTAGGCATTGTCCCTTGTGAATAACTGCAATGTTTGGACATTGGACTAAGGTGTTGTTCTCTCCTAGTATCCTCTTCAAGCCAGTAACAAATTCTGTTTCCACTTCCCAGGGATCAGTCAGTTTCACTCCCTCTTCAGTGTATATAGAACTGATAGTGTTCCTAGCTGTTCTCATCTTCATCTGAGCATGAAAGTACTTTGTGTTAGAGTCACCACATACAATACACCTAGCTCTAGATTTCTGTTGTAGTATTTTCTCCTCTATATGATTCCATTTTTCCACAGCATCCAGTAGCTGTTTCTCCTGAGTGATAAGCCCTTGGTCCATACAATTAAGTTGCAGCTGAGATTGAATGGTTTCCAATCTCTGTCTTGCTTCAGTGAGGTGCATTCTATAGTTTGACATATATGTATTCAGACTCTTCAACTCCTCTTTAAGGACCTTCAGTTTGCTCCAAACTCTTTGCATTTTTCCTCCTATCTGACCCTGTTTCCAGACCTTTTCCACAATTGGAAGGAATTCTGTATGGTCGATTACTGATGCATACAGTTTGAATGGCTTTGGGTGAAGTGTTCTGCTTTGCTGCTCTAGGTTGCACACCAGTAGGATGGGGGAGTGATCCGACACTCCAGGATTTATAACATCAGCTACTATGTGACCTAAAGTATGCATCCAATCCATGTTGCCTAGTGCCCAATCTATCCTGCTATATACTCTAGATTCTGGCTTTTGTTTATTTGACCAGGTGTAGAAGCTGCCGATGCTCTTCACCTGATTTAGCTGAAGAGTACAGATTGTGTCTTGGAATACTTGTATCTCTTGTTGTACCACTGGAGCTCCTATTCTATCCTCTGTGTGCAGCACATTATTGAAGTCACCACACAACAGCCATGGTTGTTGAATGGATGCTCCTAGGTTGATCAGTTTTGCCCATAATTGTTGCCTCCTGGTCAATTCATTTCTGGCATACACAACTGTTAGAAGTATTCTGAAATTAGAGTTCTTCCCCTTTGACTCGCAGTGTATAAATTGTTCATCTACCATTAGTATCTGAATCTCCACATTTGAGTTCCAAAGTAGCCAAATTCTTCCATTTGGGTGTTCATCATAATTTGCATGATGGTTCCAGTGACTGCCCAACTTGGTGATAATTTTTTGGACCCCTGGCTGCTTTACTCTGGTTTCAATACATCCGAAACAATCTATCTTGTGCCTTCTCAGAAAGAGCTTCAGCTCCTTCTGCTTGTGGGGCTTGTTGAGCCCCCTTATGTTCCATGTGCTTATGATCATAATTGGGTGAAGCTGGAAGGACCAGCGTCCCCTGGTTCATCTTCTCCATGTAGCAAGGTAAATTTATTTGAGGTTTCAAAGAGGATCCTGGGATGTGATTTCCTTTCTCAGCCAACTCTTGTTCCATAACCCTGCCTCTTTTTTTGTTGATTTCCCCAACCGCCTTAGCTGTTTGTAGCTGATCCCCATTCTGCTTTACTTTTGGAAGACATTTCCTGTTCTCATTTTGGACAGGTTTCTTTCTCCTTACTGCTTTGTACTCTACACTGTCTTGTTTCTTGTTATACCAGCAGTCAATAGTGTTATGACCAAATCTGATGCAATCACTACAATACTTTGGTCTCCATTCATATTCAATCAGATGTGTAAGGACTCCCCTATTTGTGTGCAGTTCCACACTTTCTGGTAAGGGCTGTGATATATCTGTTTCAACTAAGACTCTTGTGTATGATATTTTCTCCTTATCAGCCGTGAATTTGTCAGTATGTAATGGTTTCCCAATCACACTTGTAATTTTACTAAGTGCTTCAGCTGACCAGAAACCTAATGGCAATCCTGGGAATGTAATCCACAGTGGAACTTCACTCACTTTACTTGGATCATACTTGAACTCCATACTCCATTGCTGTAGAACTAGGGGTTTGTTGTGAAAAGTGTAAGGGCCAGCTTGTAGTACTAGGTCCTTGTCCGTACTGTTGTCAAATCTGAAAATGTAGTATCCCTCCTCATGATGCAGTATTTGAGGTTTTGGAACAAAATTCCAAATCTTTGTGATGAACCCATCCATTATTTGCTCATACGGATCCTCTCCAAGTACGAAACCAACCAATGCATTGTTCCAGTAGAGTTCCTATTCCTTCGTGTCCTCATCCTCTATCTGTACCACAAAAGTGCCTTCTTGCATCGCTGGTGGAACATAACAGAGGGATTCGCCTTTTTGGGAGCTTCGATTTCCTTGCATGGTGGTCTGCTTCTCTTCTACCACAGTGGGTTCCTCAGCAATCCGGCCAATTTGTTGTTGTTTCGCTTGTGCAGAAAACTTGAGGCATCGGTTAACTTGTTGACTCGTATCCTCACTTTGTGCGATTCGCTGACTGAAAGTTTTGGGGTTTGCAAGCAAACTGCCAAATGTAACACTTGGGCCAGTGTCTGTGATTGCAATTTCTGGTGTCATCGGGATTCCGGTGGTGCTATTCCTATTAGGGTTATGGAAAATTGTAGGCGCCGATCCCCTTGTCCTTCGGGTTGTTAGGCCCCTGTATTCTAGACCATGAGAATGGAGCCACTGGTCTTACCTTCACATCATAGAACTTCTTTTTTACTTTCAAATCCTGGAAGTACATGGTTAGAGTGTTAGGAAAAGGGTAGTTCCGATCACTATCAACCCCCATCAAAGGAATGGCCCGGTACATCACATTTCCTACATTGATAGGGAATCCCGCCATGATCGAAGCAATCAAAATTGCACGGGGAAGTGGTGGGCCGTAGGATCAAGTCGGTTGCACCGTAGGATCAAGTCGGTTGCACACAAATGTCAACCACCCCTGTCTTCAAAGTTTAATGTTCGCCGGACAATCTTCACCCCCGTTTGTATCCAATCTGGAACAGTACCCAGGTGAGCTAAGTACCTAGCTACCCATGGGTGAACCTCTTCACCCATTGCCAACTTCTCATTGTACTGGGTCTCATTGTCGTCATCAAACCTCAAGTACTCATTGAAAGATTTCTCAGAGAACACTACAATTATATTTTGCACTTTGGTCACAATTGAGCCCCTTTTGACGTGGGCCACATTGCACTAGAACTCCTTCACCATGTGCTCATTGGCATCTATTAAATCTTCCCAAAAATGCTCCCATCCCACTCTGGTATGAAACTGCCTATGAACATTTGGAAGTAAGGGTACTAGGTCACCTGTGATGATACTCCTCTCTCGAATCAATTTCCGTACTGACCACTATTCCCTAAACTTATGAAATGCCACTTGACAGACAAATCGATCTTCCCAGACCTCGGGTTTTCTAGTTCATTCCCCGCCCCAAACCTCGGGCACACCAATGTCCGGTACCTCATCATTACTATTAGTACCACATTTTACAATCTTCATCGATACTGAAGTTGTGGGGGAGGTGAAGTATTCTTCACTACCAGCTGTGGAATCTTTAGACGAATCCGACACTATATTCACCGACCTCTTGGTAGCGCTGGAGGGGTATCAGTCAATTGGAAACTAGAGACGAAATGAGTCGGGATTGAATTGGAGGAGATGTCCTGAGATGGCATATACTCACTCCCCGAGGAATGAGATGCAACTTTATCCACAACTTTTATCATTTTTCGGGCCTTTTTAATATTTTCCCGAACTTAGGGAATTAGTGTCACCACTCTCTTGCCTTTACCCCCTCGGGAAGAACCACCTCTCCCGGGTTGCTGTGATCCTTTGCCGCCTTTTTGTTTCACCATTATCTGCATACAAACGTATCTAACATTGGCAGTTGAAGCACATGCAGTGAATCATGTGAATGAATTTAAGTTGCAGACAACAGAAGGAAATGTTGCAGGCATTGCTGCAGAACCAGGCACCACGAATTGCACCATTAGGAGTTCGGCCGCATTGGAGGCACCGCAGACCGTGCTGAGGCAACCGCAGGCCTTACTGAACAAGGCCCCAAAAAAGTCTTCTCTGAATCCCCTACTGAGGTCCTCATGAAAGAGGGTCGTGGCCGCGGTGATCCTGCACGGAGAGTGTGAAATGCAATGCGGCCGTGCTGGAAGCAAAGTAAGTTTCAGTCAAGTTAGGCACCGCGGTCCACAAAAAAGGGAAAGCGGACCATGTCAGGGCTATGCCGACCGCGCCAAGGCGACCGCAGGCTGCGCTGAGCAGAATTAGGAAACTAGGTTAGGGTTTCATGTTTTCTTCCGTTTTTGCTCACATTCTTGCACCTACTTGTCCTTACTCGGTTACCCAATCCTCAATCAATTTAAATTAACATGAAATCTACTCTAGACTAACAGTTCGAAGAAAAAAATGAAGAACAAGAAGTTACAACCAATTAAAATGAAAATACGGAATCAATTAATCAAGAGTGCATGAAACGTTACCAAGATTATGATGAATGAATGCAATCTATCCAAACAAGGAAGAATTGCGGTCTTAGAAAAACAGATGAACAGTTATATTGGGGCTATGAGTTTTCAAGGTTTGAAAAGGGTAAAATGAGACCATTGGTCTCTATTTATAGAAACCCAGTAGGACCCGTACTCGCCTACCAGTGCGGCCGCATAAAATCGACCGCGGACCGTGCTGGGTTTGTTTGTGTGACCCTTTAGTAAGCAGCCTATGCGGACCGCACAAAATGCAACGCGGCCGCGTAGATCCATCATGGACCGAGCTGGGTTTTTTTGTGTGACCCTTCAGTAAGCAGCCTATACGGACCGCACAAAAATACAACACAGCCGCGTAGATCCATCACGGACCATGCTAACAGGACTGCGGCCGTGGTGGAAACTCCAGAGAGTATCTTGTTCAGCTCATGCCAGTACGGACCGTACAAACTGCACCTCGGCCGCACTGGCAAACTTCAGAGAGTGTGCACTTTTCTACTTAGTTTTGCACTGCATCAGTATAACTCCTGCAACATCTCACAAACAATTAACTAAAAAAATTCCTAAACTACAAAGAAAATCAACAAGAAAGAAAAAAGACATGGGTTGCCTCCCAAGAAGCACTTGATTTAACGTCGCGACACGATGCATGTTACCAACATATCACTTCAAATGAATGAATGCCACCACATGGCTATTATCAAACTTCCCCAAATAATGCTTGACACGGTGCCCATTGACTCAGAAAACTTTACCATTTTTGTTCTTGAGATCAAGAGCACCAAACAGGGTCACATATACAACTTCGAATGGTCCACTCCACTTTGAATTGAGCTTTCCCGAAAATAACCTCAACCGGGAGTTGAAAAGAAGAACCATATCACCAACCTTGAATTCCTTCCCTCGAGCATATTTGTTGTGAACATACTTCATCTTGTCCTTATACAAGGACGAGCTGGAGTAGGCATGAAATCTAAACTCATCAAGCTCATTAAGTTGCTCAACACGGAGATTCGCTGCAACATCCTATTCCAAGTCCAACTTTCTCAAGGCCCACATAGCTTTTTGTTCCAACTCTACCGGTAAGTGACATGCTTTCCCAAATACCAACCGGTATAGAGAAATACCAATTAGGGTTTTGTACGCGGTATGGTAGGCCCATATAGCAACATCTAACTTTTTGGACCAATCAGTCCGATTTTCATTGACAGTTTTGGACAAGATACTCTTTATCTCTCGGTTAGAGACTTCTACTTGGCCGCTACCTTGAGGATGATATGGGGTAGTCACTCTGTAATTTACTCCATACTTGGCAATAATGAATCAAAAGCCTTGTTGCGAAAGTGGGACCCCCCATCACTAATGATAGCACGAGGAATGCCAAACCATGTGAAGATACTTTTTTTCAAAAATGCCACAACACTCCGGGCTTCATTGTTGGGTAAAGACACGGCTTCAACCCACGTTGAGAAGTAGTCCAACGCCATGAGAATGTAAGTGTTCCCACAAGAGCTCAGGAAAGGACCCATGAAATCGAGACTCCAAAGATAAAAAATATCCACCTCAAGAATCGTATTGAGGGGCATCTCATCCCTTTTTGAGATTCCGCATTGCTCTTTGGCATGAATCACATCTCTTTACCAAATTACTAGCATCTATAAACAACATCGACCAATAGAAGCCGCAACTCAAGACCTTTGAAACCATTCTCACCCCTCCATGATGGCCACCATAGGGGGAGGAGTGACAAGCCTCCAAAATGCTCAATTTTTCACCTTCCGGGACACATCTTCTAATCACACCATCTGTGCAAATTTTAAACAAGCACGGATTATCCCAATAAAAATCCAAACTATCCCCCTTGAGTTTCTTCCTTTGGTTGGAAGGGAGTCCACACATGACAATTTTGGTTACAATGATGTTGGCGATGCACGCGAACCATGGCATGTCACACATTGATACGGAAAGAAGTTGCTCGTTAGGGAATGTATCATTTATTTCAAGGCTGTCACATGGCCTCCTTTCTTCCTCCAACCGAGACAAATGATCTGAAACTTGGTTCTCACTTCCCTTCCGGTCCACTATTTCTAAGTCAAAACTCCTCACCCCTTTTATAGAAGTAAGGGGAGAAAGCCTCGAAATCACCTCGATTTTTGCCTTGTCTACCTCAATCCCATGCTTAAAGATCTTGTGACCCAATACTATACCTTCTTCCACCATAAAATGGAATTTCTCCCAATCGAGAACAAGATTAATTTCTTCACATCGGGCCAAGACTCTATATAAGATTACCAAGCACTCTTCAAAGGATTCACCAACCACAATAAAGTCGTCCATAAAGACCACCGATATATCTTCCACCATGTCGGTGAAAATGGCCATCATGCAACATTAGAAGGTCGCCGGAGAATTGCATATTCTCTTGGTCCTCCAGGGCAATTAGAATTTGATTATAGCCTGAATATCTATCAAAAAAATAACAATAAGCTCGTCCCGCAAGGCGATCAAACATTTGGTCCAGGAATGGCAACGGGAAATGATCCTTTTGAGTCACCTTGTTGAGTTTTTGATAGTCCATGCAAACTCTCCACCCGGTAATGGAGTGGGAATAAGCGCTGTTTTGAAATTTGTCACCACCGTCATCCCTCCTTTCTTTGGCACACATTGGACCAGAGAGGTCCATGAGCTATCAGAAATTGGATAAACCTCACCGGCATCAAGCCACTTGATAACCTCTTTCTTTACCATTTCTTGCATTACTTCATTTAGTATTCTTTGATGTTCAAGCGAAGGCCTTGAATCCTCCTCCAAGATGATTTTATGCATGCAAAAGGCGGAGCTTATCCTCTGAATGTCCGCCAGAGTCCATTCTATAGCCCTTTTTCGCCTTTGAAGCACCTTCAAAGTAGCCTCGACCTGCAAGTTAGTAAGGCACAAATAAAGAATAACTGGAAGAGTTGAATTAGAGCCCAAAAATTCATGCTTGAGGTGTGGAGGTAGTGGCTTCAACTCCAGCACCAGTGGTTCCTCAATCAATGGCTTTGTTGGTGGAGTTTTGCGATTTTAAAGATCCAAAGATAACTTCCTAGGTTCATATGAATATAAACCCATACCATGCAATGCATTCACGCACTCCACTCTACTAGCGTCATCATCGATATCCATGTTAAGAAGCACGACTTCAAGAGGATCTTCAACATTTACCATGGAACTTGTGTCGTCCACTATCACCATTGTGACAATGTCCACAAATGAACACACCTCAGTGCTATTGGGTTGCCTTGTTGATTTGCAAACATGGAATACCACTTTCTCATCTCCTACTCGGAATGTCAACTCACCCACTTCAACAATGAGCAAGGCCTTCCCTGTTGCTAGGAAAGGTCTCCCAAGAATAATCGACACTTCAAAGTCTACCTCACAATCCAATATGACAAAGTCGGCCGGCAATATGAATTCATCAACACAGACAAGAACATCATCAATGATTCCCAAGGGTCGCTTCATTGATCGGTCCGCCATTTGCAGTCTCATTGAGGTTGGCCTAGGTTTCCAGATTCCCAAAGTCTTGAAGACCGAATAAGGCATCAAATTTATGTTAGCCCCCAAATCACAAAGGGCCTTGACAAAATCCACACTGTCGATATTACAAGGGATAGTAAAAGCTCCATGGTCCTCAAGTTTCGGTACCATAGAATGCACGATAGCACTCACTTGATGAGTTATCTTAATTATTTCGCACTCCATTGACCTCTTCTTTGTTATCAAATCTTTCATAAATTTTGCATACCCTGGCATTTTCTCAAGTCCCCCAACCAATGGGACATTGATTGTGAGGCTCTTCATCATGTCAATGAACTTTTTGAATTGATTGTCATTCTTTTGCTTTGCTAACCCTTAAGGATAAGGTGGAGGTGGTATAGGAAAAGGTGCCTTGGCTTTGGGCACCACTGCTCGGATATATCAGTCATGTGTTCCCTGGATGGGTTCACAACATCTTGTGTTTCCACCTCTGCCTCATCATCAATATCAATACGCACATCATTGTTCACATTTCGTTCAACCACATCATCATGAATCAACAGACCCATATCTTATTGGATCCCAACATTATCATCCATAACTTGATTTTCTCTTGAGGCGTGTATATCACCGCCTCTACCGCTTCTTATTGTAACCGTCATCACTTCATTGGTGTTCCCGCCCTTTGGGTTCACTACCGTATCACTTGGTAGGGCACCCCTGGGGCGGGTATTCAAAGATTGAGAAATTTGACCCAGTTGCACTTCTAAGTTCCAAATAGATGTATTATGCGAAGCTAATTGTGCATCGGAATCTTGGGTCCTTTTCAGCATTCGCTCGAACATACTTTCAATTATCCCCATATCACTCCCGTAAGAACTCGGACCTTGAGAAGGAAAAGGGGTTGGATTGTTCGGTTGTTGGTACATGGGGGGCCTTTAAAAACCTTTGCCCCGGTTGCCTGGTTTCTGCTATTATTTCGCCCTCCTTGATTGTTGTTGCTCCAATTATTGTTGTTCCCGTTCCGATAGTTACCTTGATTACCCCAATTACCGCCTTGGTTGTCGTTGTTCCAATTACTACGACCTTATTGATTTCGCTTTGATTGTTGTTGTTCCAATTGCCACCACCTTGTTGTTAGTTGTTACTATTCCAATTTCCGCCGCCTTGTTGATTGCCCCAATTTTCTTGGGGATGCCATTTTTGATTCCCTTGATTTCCTCTATTTCCTTTGTAGTTATTAACATATTGACATTCCTCGATTTGATTATCGTAACCCTCATTCGAATAACCACCACTGTCATCATTGTTGTCAAATTGCTCACAATTACCTTGAGGTTGTTATTTCCCTCTTTGCCTCCTTTTTAACGTCGAGACACCTTCCATTGCATTAACTTGACGCGGGTTTTGGACTTGTTGCAATTGTGCCCTTCGCCAATTGATTCATAGTTGTTGTAAGCTTGGCAATAGCTTGGCCATGATCATGTAATTCCTTGTGCAAATAGATGACCGTGGGGTCACCTTGGGGCACATTTGCTCGTATGTAAGAGGTGTCGGCCATTTCATCAAGTACATCACATGCCTCTTGGTATGAAAGTTTCATAAAGTTTCCTCTGGCTAATTGGTTCACAATGGATTGATTCGTGGTGTTGATGCCCCGATAAAGGTTAGTCGGTTCATCGCCTCGATCATGCCATTATTAGGGCACTCCTTCACCATTGTTCTATATCTCTCCCAGATTTTGTGCAAAGGTTCCATTGGCTCTTGCTTGAAGGCTAAAATTTCATCCCGCAGTGCCACCATATGACTTGGTAAGAAAAAGTTGCCAATGAATTTATCTGCCAACTCATCCCAAGTTGTGATGGAATGATTGGGGAGCCTTTTTAACCAATCCAATGCTCTACTCCGAAGAGAGAATGGGAAAAGCCTCAATCTCAAAGCATCACTGGACACATTTGTTTGCTTGCTACCCTAGCATGTATCTACGAACCCCTTCAAGTGCTTGTAGGCATTTTGATAGGAGGCGCCCGTAAAATACACTCTTTTCTCAAGCAAGGTTAACATGACATTTGTGATTTGAAATTTCCCCGCCCGGATTCGGGGAGGAACAATAGCACTTGCATACCCTTGATTTGGTAGAACTCTTGGGGCCACTCTTGATGGTGGCGGAGGAGGCTCTGTGGTAGGATTGTTGTCATTTTAAATTGTCCTGACAGCCTCTACGTGGAGCTTGAGGTAAATTAGGAACCTTTTCTTGATCAAGATCATCTACCTCCTCCCCCGCCATGATATTTCCAAGAGGGTCGTTTGCATTAAGAGCCATGTGTACCTGAGTGATTGACACAAGCGAAATTAGTAACCAAGACGGAAAGAGAAGCAAACCACAAAACTAATTAAACAGATAGTCAACACCGTAAGCTCCCTGGCCACTGCGCTAAAAGTGATCAGTGTCAACCTAACGTTACACAAAGGTAGGAAGAGCGAGTCACAATAGATTTTACCCGAATAGTGGTCGGGATCGAATTTCCACAAGGAACTAGTAGTGGAGAGGTATTTTCTGTCTAGCCTAGAGATGTGTTTGTACTTCTAATGCCACTTCAAACATTCGTGGGTTTTTGTATTTATTAATACTGTTATAAAACTAAGGATTAAATCTAGATTATGCTAGAGAATATTGCTAAGTTGTATCTAATAGGGAGAAAAGCACTAGGGCTGTGGCATCTCCTATGTGGTTAATTAACGGGTAGAAACTACTAAGGATAGATTGACATGCTTGGGGCTTATGCTATAACCGTTGCACAATTGTACCCATTCTCACACCTCTAGGTAGAGAGAGTGATTTGCCCAATTGACTCTCTCGAGACCAATTGGGTGGGCCTATTAGACCAAGCAATGAGGGTCAAGTAGGGTGATTACTCTCTTGAGATTTAACCCGTTAATTGGGACTACCATTTCTCATGGGTCTATCCCAATTCCCTGTTGGGTCAATTTTGGGGTCATAGACTCTCTTTCTCAGGAAGAGTTAAGCCCACTAAGCTTGAATCAATGTTTGCAACCACCAATTCTCAGATAAAAACATAAAATTAACCCAAATAGCAAACACTCAATATCAATCTAACATTAGATGGCAACACCAATCAATTACCCACACTAGGATTGAGCCACAACCCTAGCTAATGGGTTTAGCTACACATAATTAAAGAAAGAACAGAAGAAATAGATGAATAACTAAACATATTAAATAATTACTAAGAAGAAACTACTATAATCTATTGTTAAAGAAGACAAAAAATGCAAAAAATGGCTACAATATAGTTCCCAGGCGCTCAGTTGCATTTTTTGAATACAAAACGTACCCTAAAAATGGTAAAATATTCTATTTACACTAGGCTAAAAAAACTAGACAAAACTACCCCTGCGGTGTCAGTGCGGGCCGTGCAAAAGCAACCGCGGTTGCACTGGCTCTTTGACTTGGCAATTATCACTCTCTGAGCTGGAGGATGCAGACCGCACAAATGAGTAGTGCAGCCGCGGAAATTGTATGGCGCGGACCGTGCGGCCACGACCCCGGGCCGCGCAGTTTGACTAGGCTCTTTGACAGCCTCTCTGAATCTCGTTCATGCAGACCGCATAAAAAAGTGAGCGGCCCCGATGCATAAACACAGACTGTGCGAATCCAACCGCGACCGTATTGCTATTAGCCTGATTATGCCGTGCCTCTGAATCTCCTACTGCGGCCAGAGTTGTTTTCACGCGGACCGCACTAGGTCCTCTTTTCTTCGCTTTACTTAATCTTAGAAACTTGAGCATGTTTCACTCATTTTTGAGCCAATACTTGACATTTCGTCACTTTGTTGATCAAACCTGCAGTCAAGCACAATTAGTGGGCATTTTGGGACTATTTTGTAGCAATTTATAGCCAAATCATAGGCAAGTAGGGGCATAAATACGTTAATATCCTAACTTATCAACAGGCTACTTGCAATATTGCATGGGATCAAGTTGATTTTGTGATTATGCCCATAATATTGTGGAAAATTTTCATTGGTCGTTGGCTCTTTTTCACATTCCCGAAAGGACTCTATATGTTTGTGATTCTATGGTCTCTTCACACAATCACATCATTGTTTAATTTTTTGTCACCAAATTGCAACAAATATCCCTATATACCTATCATCTACTGGATTCTATGGCAAGCGTCCGGATATCAACTACAAGAACACAAAGGCATACATTGAAAAGGTATTACTGACCCTCTTGACGTTCAGTGGTTAGTCGGTAAGATACCCCAGCAAAAAGAGTGTTCACTATATGAAGAAGCTTCTTTTTCCTTCTATTTATTTTATAAATTTTATTCAATCTTTGAATGCTAAATCTCTTTTCCCTATGCAGTGATTTTATGCAGTGATTGTGGTATAAGTGTTGCTACATTTTTTGAATATGTCAACATTGGATATCTATCGATTTCAAATGAAGACCTTTCTGATATTGATCAATATCGTAGATGTTATAGAGCTCTACTTGGTGATTATTGTAGGAAAAGGTGAGACATTGGTGCAATTAGTGAGAGTGAGGTGACTGGAAGATTAGCAAGAAGAAAATGTCCACCGGCTGTAAATGAAAGAATAGATCTCCGGAAGAAGAAGAAGAAAAATTAGTTTCTCTATTATGTAGTAAAATTGTGGTTAAAATTTATTGATGTAGTGGGTTTGTAGTAAAGTTGTAGACAATATGCTACCTTCGAACAAGTTAGTTAAAATACATTTGTAGCAGATTTGTGTTACAATTGTTTTACCTTTAGTTTTATTATTTTTGTTCATGAAATTACTACTTCAAATCAAAAATACTATGGAGATCCTTTTTTGGTTCAAATTATTAGTATTTTATTCTACTACTTTTGTTTTTTGTTGTTACCCTTTGTTTTCATTATTTATTTTTACTAGTTGTGAACGAGATAATACAAGTCCGGAAGAAGATAAATTAGTTGGAATTTCTGTAGGGAAAATGTTGTTCATTTATTTAGTTGTAGTTGATTTTGTAGAAAGGTTGTAGACAAATTGTTACTTATGAGCAAGTTTCATAACTCACTAATGATAGTATAAAACTCCTTTAGAACTTAATTATTATGCAATTATTCTGTCAAACGCTAGATTATGTAGTTATTTTGTAGATAACATGTAAGAATTATTGTTCACTAAAGATTTGTGATATATATCTAATCAAGTAATTGTGTTCAATTGATATAAATCATTCATAATCCAATCAAGTTATGAAAGTATGAACTCAATAAAATATTAAACAAAACAAATTCAGACCAACTACATTAAGAGTTGAAATCATTTCATTATAAGAAACAGTCTTTACTCAATACATCAACACAATAACACCTCAACTATAATTCTCCTGAACACTTCAACAATTTCTATCAAAACATATGTTGATTATATCAAATTATTTTTTCTTGGAAGCATTCTTGCAAGATCTTTTGATATGCCATTCTATTCCACATTTGGCACATGAAACCATAAACTTGTTTGCCTTTACTTCATCATGTGTTTTCTATATTTGTTTTTGAGGTCATCCTAGCTGTCTTTTCCCGGTAAGTGGATTTACAACTTCTTCAGCTATATGTTGTGACATATTCCATTTGCTTTCATTAGGCAATGAGTCTAATGATATTTCATAAGTATGCAAAAGTCTCTCCCTCGTGTAATAAGGAGAATGATATTTTTCATAAGACTCATCTCTGTACCTTAAAGAAGCCAAAGCATGTAGACAAGGAAGTTCATCAAGCTGGAATTGTCCACAACTATATCTCTTGTTCTCAAGATAAATGATATAGCGCCTCACACTGTCTAGTACTGTATGGACATAATCTATTGAAGCCTTCACCTATAATTACATTATAAATACGCAACAAATTATTAGCAACATATACAAAATAACTATAATTATTCAATAATTTATCTACAATATCTGTTCATATTTTAGTTTGATGAAATAATTGATCATATGTTATTGGATATAGCTTACTTTAAGCTTTTGCGGCAATTTCTGTTGTCATCCAACTCTTTGTTAAATTTAAACCCAAGGTATGTGAATGCACCATTTGCTTTCAATAACTTTTCATTAGTTCATCGTTCATGAAGGGTCCTCATGTACTCTAATAGTTCTACAATCGGCAACTCTCTTGACATCTTTTGTTACCGCATTCAATGACTCTGTAATGTTTGATGTCATAGTCCAAATTCTGTTCACCGTAGCATGTATTCGAGACCAATATCGTATAAGTATGCTTTAACACGCGTGTCGATCTCTTCAATCTTTGACATTCTTTCATTAAATCCATCAAGCGTGTATGATCTCGCCGTGGTAAAGTACAATTCGCTTAATTTTAGATGACCTTTCTTGAACTTTGACCTTATATTTGTCCAAATAAGCTGCATGCAAAAATAATGTGGCATGCTTGTATAAACAATAGATGTTGCCTTCAAGATACTCTCATTCCGATCAGAAACAACAGACGTATTTGGTTTTTCACCATATGTATATTTGAATTGCTCAAAAAAATACTTCCGTGATGCCTCATTTTCTGAATCAACAACAACATATGCCAGTGGTAATATACTACCTATCATATGTGGCAAAAAGGAATTCAATTTCCATCATAAAACTGTAAATAAAGAAATATACATACAAGCAACAAATTTTTTACAATAAATCTACACTACCTGCTGCAACCATTGTGCTAGTTGTTAGAAATATGCTGACTTCTAAAAGGTCCCATCAACTACTATAACTGGCTTACAATATTTCAGACAATTTATTGACGTACTCATCGCTACAAATGCATACAAGAAATAGTTATCATCAGCCTTCTTTAATTTAACTACATACCCCGAATAAGTCTTCTCCAGGATATACAAATAACTAGGCAATTGAATGTAGGAGTTAGCAGGATGACCTCTCAAAAATTTCAAAGCCTTTTCCTTTGCTCTCCAAGCTTGCATGTATGTTAAGTTCACACCGTGTGCAGGCAACTTATCAATTTGAATATCTTTTGGTGTGTAAATTGTCTTATGATCAACATATTTTGGTATAACCATGCTACCCACTACCATGGAAGTAGGTTTGTGTTGTATGCAGGTATTGTCCATCAAAGAGCATGTGTGCGAGCTGTTGAATTTTCGAACCTTAAACATTGTTGAATCATTTATGTGGTAGATTTGAAGTGCCATGTACAATCTTCCTCAACACATACCAGACATTATCTACAGAACAAAAATAATTTAACAATAAAAATATTATATTTAACAATTTATATATAACAAAGATACAAATTATCTATAAATTGTATACAAAGATATTACAAATACTGAAGAACAAAAAAAATACAAATAAACTACAAAATAAACAAAGACATGATTTTTGACCATTGAATTGTTCATACCTTCTAACGCTAGACCTTTTCATCCTAAATTAAAACTTGTTCGTGATAGAATAATACTTCATTATACTAGCAATTATTTTTTGTCTTTGTATACTTGGACAACTTCAATAACAATTGGTGTAGTTTCTGTTATGATTATACTTTCATATTCCACTATCTCAGGAGATGTTGGCATATCAATCAACTTCAGAGTTCCAAATGAACCCGCAATCAATGAAAGCTAAGTACTGTTATAAAATATATTGTAGATATTTTGTAGAATATTTGTAGACCAATAAA
The DNA here is from genome assembly GCA_034376525.1 of Nicotiana benthamiana. Classification (NCBI taxonomy): domain Eukaryota; kingdom Viridiplantae; phylum Streptophyta; class Magnoliopsida; order Solanales; family Solanaceae; genus Nicotiana; species Nicotiana benthamiana. Next base: position 179,246,225 of record CM067339.1, read on the forward strand.
ATTCAGGACTTACATATTCATAACAATTGATTTACACATATTATGTAGTTTTTATTTAGAAATATTGTAGAACTTTTAATGAAATTCAAGACTTATTTTGATCTACACATGTTATGTAATTTTTTTTGTAGAAATATTGTAGAAACATTGTAGCACGCATGAGAAAAAAAAACAAATTTGACCACTAGTATAACAGATCAATCTTGCAATTGCGGTCGAAATAGAAATACTGCATTCCAAATGAAAATCCCGCACTGTTATACATATCGGATATATTCCTAAGCTGCTGTTCTCCTTTTTCGTTCATGTATACTAGAACTCCCATATCGTTCCTAATTTTCATTGACGGACAATTTTCGTTAATGATGTACTTAATTTCGATTATATTTTCTGATGTATCAATCATTCTATGTTTTGCGATTGTAGTAATCAATTGTCTATAAGTTGCATCTTCCTTGATTACAATCCCATCGACATGAAAATCCCCATATCTCCCAAAGCAATCCCAATTATCATCTAGCTGAAGCATAATAGCTATTATCGATATTATAGTGCATGATTCATTACAATTATAGATAATTGATGAAACCAGAATATACAGTGAAAAATAGAGTATTCGCAAAATAGAGTATCGAATTTTTGAGAGAAATAGAATAATTTCAGGCCTAATTAATGGCAAGTAATGGGTTTTAAAAAATCTCGGTAGAATCCTTTACTATCCAAAATTCTCGCTCATATAAAAGGAATGTTACATCAGAAAGAACTTCTTAAAAACATTTGTATAGATTTTATAGGAAAAACATGTCTAGGTCGGTAATATTGAAAACAGAGTCATTTTTTGTAATAAAGTTTCATATAGTGTATAGGAATAAAAAAATCCTATAACTTAAATAGCACGGGGCTAGTCAGTTTTCAAATGAGTAATTGAAAAATAGCTAAAGTTTGCAAAGTCATTGAAATATAGCCATTATTTTATTGTAACACGAAAAGTTCCAGTATAATATACTGGAGATTGGAGCACTTGTGTATGAACTTCCAGCATATTATGTTGGAACTTCATCACATAAAAAGTTCCAACATAATATACTAGAGATTCGAGCACCTATGTATGGACTTCAATTATATTATGGTGGAACTCCAACACATTATGAAATTTCAGCATGTTATGCTAGAAGTTCGCATGTAAAAAATTTGAACTCCAACATATTATGCTAGAATATTTTCCGAATTTTGAGCAGTGTTTTTGTTCAGATTTATCTTTTACATTATGCTAGAAGTTCACATGTAAAAAATTAGAACTCTAACATATTATGCTAGAATATTTTTGAATTTTGATCAGTATTTTTGTTCAGATTTATCTTTTTCATGAAAAATAACTAAATTTGGATTAATTTTAAACTGTGACTATTTTTTAATTACCACTTGTAAATCTGACTATTTTAGAATAGTTTACTAGTACATACCAAGTTGCAACATTAATCAATGGTAGCAAAATACCGTAAACCACCCCTAAACTTGGCTTAAATTATTAGTATCCTTTCCGAACTATACCCGATCTTAATTACTCCCTCAACTTGGCCTTTTGAGGGTCATTAACCCCCTAGATGCTGATGTGGCAAACAGTGTGGGTGCACTTGCCTACCACATGGGTTTTTATGTCTATGACGTATTTTTTTTGAAAAATAAAATATTTTTTTACCGTTTTAGGAATATTACCTTTTTAGATAATTTTTTTTAAAAAATTATAATAAACTTGGATATAATTATATTACTTAGGATAAATATTTTTATTTGAAAAAAATAAAGTTTTAGTTAATCTTTTTTTTAAAAAAATTTGATCTGAAAATAAAGATTTAAACAATTGAAATAAATAGTCAAGACATCTAAAAAGGTAATAAAAGATACAAAGTTGAAATAAATAATCATTGCAACAAAAGAAGAAATAAAAAAAGTGTACATTGTAATTGTAATCTTGCAATTGCACACTCTTTTTATTTCTTCTTTTGATGTAATGACTATTTACTTTAATTGTGTGTTTTTACTTCTATAGTTAAAATCTGTAAAAAAAATAAAAACAATTAGAGCACCGTAATTTAGAGCTATATAAAAATTTATAGCCAAACTAATTATTTTCAAACTATATTTTTTATAACTTTTTAGATGTCTTAACTATTTATTTCAATTGAATAAATATTTATTTTCAGGTTTAATTCGAAAACAATTAACTAAAACTTTATTATTTTTTCCAAATAAAAATATTTAGCATAAATAATGTAGTTATATCCAAGTTTTATTATAAATTGTATTTGAAAATTATTATCTAAAAAGTAATATTCTTAAAAAGGTAAAAATATTTTATTTTTCAAAAATGCCACATAGACAGAAAAATTCATGTGACAGATGAGTGCATCTACACTTTTTGCCACATCAACGTTTAGAGGGGTAATGACTCTCAAAAGGCTAAGTCGAGGAGGATAATTAGTACTGGATATAGTTCGAAGAGGATACTAATAATCTGAGCCAAATTTAAAAATGATTTAAAGTATTTTGCCTTAATCAATTGATGACACCAATAATAATTCATGATTTTAATTCTTGTTTTGTTAAGTTCTGGTTTAGTTTACTAGCAAGAGGTGTCTGAACAGCTATTATAGCATTAATCAATAGGCAACACTTCATGTGAGAAGTCAAGATTTTAACATGAATTTTCCCAAGTCTTGTTTATGTATAATCAACTGGCCAGCTAAGTCTTAACAACTACCTAGGTAATTGTAGCATAATTAAAGGGATAGCAGTGTAATATCAATTCATTTTTAAGTGGATGAAAATTATTTTGATCCCTCAGTTTTAGTTTAAAAAGTAATAAACAATAGACATTTTGCTCCTCCAAAATCAGTTGCGTTTAATTTTAAGATACCTATCTTACGCTCAAGCTTATCAATCTTTGTCTGTTCTCTAAATAACAATAATAAAATTCAAACACACACATATATACATAATAGAGAACAAAGAGAAAGTCAGACTGAAATATGTACTTAATGCATAATATTAAACTAATAATCATAAAAAGCAACGATAAAATTTGTTATGAATTCATAACATTACCAATTCTAGTAAAATTTTATGGACTTTAATTATAAAATTTGTAATAAGATATTTTAATCGATAAAACAGTTAGGTAAAGATAAAATATATCTTATATAATAGAAAAAAATTATATGCATAGAGGAGGAATTGCAAATGTCAAGCGCAGTATAGATAATGCATATGATAGGAGTAGAATGTCTATTGTTTAATATTAGTGGAGGACTTTAATTTTTAAGATAAATTTTCACCCTTTTTCTTTTTAATAATTGCACGTGGGAGAGGGGAACCCTAGCAGGCGGTGCAAGATAGCAGGGCCGCTACCTACGCCGGTAGCCATGGTACGGAAGCGACGAACTCCAAAATCAAATTCGGATTTACAGGCGGAAGATAACATTGAAACACCAATAGAGATCAAGCATACACAATGGTTAACGGGGATACTTTACATTGAGCTACTTTCTCGTACTTTTTATTCTATCTTTTGGTCTGTATATAATTTTTGGTCTATATACGGAGCAAAAAGAACAGCGTTATCGGACTTTTGTGAGAACCAGGTGGCTCTTTCCAATGATAGATGGTGTGAAAACCTTCTTAAGGGTTGGAGTCCTTTTCTTTCTTTTTTTGATAGTTGTAGTTAAGGATGCCTCAAGCAAAGTTTCACTTGGGCCTAGCACATTTTCCTTTGATCCCATGGTCAAAGACATAATGTTGTGCTTAGGATGGTGAAAGTCATTGCTCTGAGACTCTTGCATTGACCAAACAATCATCATGTGGTCTTGTCGGACCACTGTGTGCTTGAATCATAACAAAGGTCGTTGTGGGCCTTGACTTGATGTCTTTAGCAATCCCCTAGCATGTGTGGTGAGGAATCGAATTGTGCATCCAAGTCTCGAACCAATAGTCTAGAACTTGTCCCCAATGTTTGTTGAGGCGAAATCTTGGGTGAAATTTGATTTGAGAAGTGATAATAGGCTCTCCTTGATCCAAATGTTAAGTTGAACAATTCCATAGCCTACCAATGAGATGATCCATAGTTAACCCTTTTAAGCCTTAAACCTTTTTCTTTCAAGAACCACTCCTACAAGCCTATACATGTTCTAAATGATTACTCTCTCTTGGCACCCAAATTTTCCCTTGAGTAATAGCAAATGTCTAAGTTTGGTGGGGGAGGGGGAGGAGACAAGAAAGGAACCAAAGTCGTAAAAGGTACAAAAGAAAAAGAAATGGAAGGCAATAAAAAAGAAAAAAAAAGAAAAAGGAAAAAAGAAAGCCCAATGTGAAAAAATAAAATAAAAAGGGATTCAAAGAAAGACATAAAGTGAAAAAGGTGTGGAAAAAATAGAAAAAAGGAGAAATGCTTTGAATTGTATAAGAAAGAGTGACAATATATCTTTCTAGCCACTTGAAAAGAAGTTAAATACTCAAAAAAGAGTCAAAGAAAGTTGTGCCAAAATAAATCAAAAGAAGTGCTTAAGGGACGATTGAACCCACTTGAATAAAAACATGTCCTACCCTTACCCAAAAGCCTTCACAGTGACTCCACAAAAGCCTTATTTGATCTTGAGTTGAAGGGAACCTACATTAGTGGATGCTTACATAAGGGGCAAGCATATGGTACCTAGAGTCGGACTTGTGCCTTCTTCTTAAGAAAGATGAGTGAAATTCTATTAACCTCGGTTTGTGTGTCAATACTTAAAAGGTAAGGTTCGCTTTGGGAGAGTTGAGGATGAGGGAGTTTGGGCTCCGCAATGACAAAAGTAATTGAGAGAAGTCCTTTGATGAAATGTGTCAACTCTTGATGCTCTTGTGTCACACTTGATCCATATTTTTTCAAAGTTAATTGTGTTAATGATGCATTCATATTGAGGTCAATTGTTAGTCCTAATTGATTCTTGTTAAGGTTGCTTTAGGATAGATGGAATTACTTGGATTTTCATTAAAAGGGGTGGGTCTTATTTTGTTTGCTTGAGGACAAGCAAAGGTTTAAGTTTGGGAGAGTTAATAAGTTGGGATTTTAACGTGTTTAGCCCCTACTTGTCTATGCTCTGAGTATAAATTGCTACAAATAGTCCTGAAATGCTCACAAATTATGCTTGACTGCAGGTTTGATTGACAAAGTGACTAAATGTCAAATATCGGCTCAAAAAGAGTGAAACTTGATCAAGTGTCAAAGATTAAGTAAAGCGAAGAAAAGATGACCTAGTGCGGACCGCGTGAAAACAACCGCGGCCGCACTAGGAGATTCAGAGGCATGGCATAATCAGGCTAATGGAAACGCGGTCGCGATTGGATTCACGCAGTCCGTGTTCATGCATCGCGACCGCTTCACTCATTTGTGTGGTTTGTGTGAACAAGATTCAGAGAGGTTGTCAAAGAGCCTAGTCAAAACACGCGGCCCACAGTCGTGGCCGCGCGGTCCGCACCAGACCCCTTCCGCGACCGCACTACTCATTTATGTGGTCCGCATCCTCCAGTTCAGAGAGTGAAAATTGCCAAGTCAAAGAGCCAGTCAGCCGCGGTTGTTTTTGTGCGGCTTGCACTGACCCCGCAGGGGTATTTTTGTTCAGTTTTTCCAGCCTAGTATAAATAGAACATTTTACCATTTTTTGGGTAAGTTTTGTATTAACAAAAATGCAGCTGAGCACCTGGTAACGATATTGTAGCCATTTTTGGCATTTTTGGTCTTCTTTAACAATAGATTATAGTAGTTTCTTCTTAGTTATTATTTAATATGTTTAGTTCTTTATCTATTTCTTCTATTCATTCTTTAATAATGTGTATCTAAACCCATTAGCTAGGGTTGTGCCTGAATCCTAGTGTGAGTAATTGATGGGTGTTGCCATCTAGAGTTAGATTGATATTGGGTGTTTGCTATTTGGGTTGATTTTATGTTTTTATCTGAGAATTGGTGATTGCAAATATTGATTCAAGCTTAGTGGGTTTAACTTTTCCTGAGAAAGAGAGTCTATGACCCCAAAATTGACCCAACAAGAAAATGGGATAGACCCATGAGAAATGGTAGTCCCAATTAACGGTTTAAATCTTGAGACAATAATCACCCTACTTGAACCCTAGTCGCTTGGTCTAATAGGCCTACCCAATTGGTTGAGAGAGAGTCAATTCGGCAAATCACTCTCTCTACCAAGAGGTGTGAGAGTGGGTACAATTGTGCAACGGTTATAGCATAAGCCCCAAGCATGTCAATCTATCCTTAGTAGTTTCTACCCGTTAATTAACCACCTAGGAGATACCACATCCCTAGTGCCTTTCTCCCTATTAGATACAACTTAGCAATATTCTCTTAGCATAATCTAGCATTAATCCTTAATTTTATAATAGTATTTATAAATACAATAACCCATGAATGTTTGAAGTGACATTAGAAGTACAAACACATCTCTAGGCTAGATAGAAAATATAACTCCACTACTAGCTCCCTGTGGAAATTTGATCCCGACCACTATTCGGTTAAAAGTTATTACGACAGGCTCTTCCTACCTTTGCGCGTTGGGTTGGGAGTGATCACCTGTACCCCAATATGTATTATACTACGACGTCTTGGGATTTGACAACAACTAGCTTTTTATCGTCAGAAGCATTAATGTATTTATCATAAATTTGTTCAATTCTAGTCTTGAAAATATAGTCAGTGATTGTAAAATGTGTTTTTTTCGCAGGACCATACTTTTCTCTCTTTCACAAATAGTATAAAATAACATCAATGTGCTGTAAAGGAAAAAAATAGAGGACTTTTCCGGGATGTGCTAAAGTGTAAAATTACTTTTTTTATCAACTTTATCCACTCCAAGATCATACAACGGCTTTAGCTGGTTATCTTTTATAGAATAAGATGCATTTCTCTTATTTAAACACATAGCAATTACAATAAATACGTAGATTGAAGCGGATATCAAAAAAAGGAATGCACTAAAAAATATGAACAAATTGTATATACTAACCTCCTTGAAGATTTATCGGTACCAAGGTATAATTAGTTGTTGAATTTTTTCAACAACTCAGGATCAACATTTTGACCTATAGTCCCAATAAACAGATGCTTCATTTGAAAATTAGAGGCCCAATAGAAGTGCTGCCACCAAAACTATAAATAGGGAGAAAGCGTGATCGGATATGCTTTCCAGGCTGCCTTGTTCTTCCTTGATGCACATGGGTTGTTTTATCTTGGCTAAGCTCGCCAAACTAAACAAGCTGGGAGAGGTTCTCTGGCAACTCAAAATCAAGTGTTACTTCCCTTTTATTACATTTGGATTCGTCTGAATCACCTACATTAATGTACTCGGCTAGTTCACCTCCTTCTTCGCAGCAATCATCTCCTTTTTTTATAACATTCTCTTCTTCAATGGGAGATTGAACTTTTCCCCCTCCTCTTCATTCCTCTGTTCTCCTAGAATTTTTATTGCATCATCATGTATTGTAGAGTCTGCAGGCATAACTTCCTTTACTATTATAGTAAGTATGTTTAAATTAATCATTTTGTAGGAAATTTGTACTAAACACTAACATTCAGAATCCAATATCTACATTAAATGTAGTAATTTTGTTGAAATGATATCATGCATATGATAACAACTAAGTTTATAATGTTGATGGGATGATAACATGTACTAACTCATACCTTCATTCTCTTCATCAATTGCCGCTTCAAAATGAGACTCTAAAGCAACATGTACAGAAGCACTCTCAGAGAAAATAAAGAGTTAGAAAGTTATTTTCTTGCATTTATTCATGATTGAGTATTTTATTTTGATTTTGTATCTATTTAAAATTGTAGAAATATGACTTGTTTCTCTTTATTAAATCGTTAGCACCGCATAAAAACATCCCCCCTAGAGTTGCTGTTAATATGAATTTGAATTATAATGCACATTAATTGATACATTTTAAGTAATATATAGGTACATTGCAGATATCAACATAGATATGTAAATCTGTGTAGATATATTGTAGGCATAATGTAGATATGTATATACATAATGTAGATATATTGTATATAATATAGTTATGTTGTATATACTTTTTTTTACTGTTTCTGGCATGCGCTGGTATATCACTCCTGCACAAAAAATGTTGATTGTTATTTTCTTTTGTTTGCTCAGCAATTTTTGTAGAACTCCCAACAAACTGCAGGCTTTAAATTTGTTATGATATATATATTATGGACGATAATATAAAATTAGTGGTGATATAAATTATTTATTAAAATGAATATATTTCAAATATTACCATGGCATCAATGTTATGCTTTTGACTGTTTATTGCCTGCAAAATAGCCTTGATTGAGTCATTGACTAGCAGTTGAAAGCTAACAAGTTCTTCAAAAACATCTGTCTTGAAAGATCCAAGATCTAAAGCAACTTAAATATCAAAATATAGAGAGTTAACAAAAATATTGGCTTAACATAAATTAAACAAACATCCATAATTATGTATATATGTTACTTTGTCAACATCTTTTCTTAATTTTTAAATTTATGTTATAATATCTAGCTTGTCCTCTATTCCAATTGACTTCGTGCGTCACGATGGAGATGTATCATCTTTCGGAGCCTTGGATTTGGTTTCAACTTCTTCAAGTATGTATTCAAGTTTATCATGCAAAGACATTCTAGAAAACTCTTCGGGTGCTTCAATTATGCTGGTAAACTGAGTGAAAAAAGAAAATTAGCTTGACTTAGACATTACGTAGATAAATTGTATAAAATGGTCTGCTCATATGTAATATAATTTACCTTGATCCATGCTTGATTGATCCTTCTATCTTCAATTACAGATAACCATATCTTGTCCTTACTAGTTAACCAGCTAAGTATGCGATGGATAGAATTGGAAACCCTTGTAGCTATATCAGTGTTCATGGTAGAGCAAAACTTACACAACCATATTTTCATAGCTAGTGCACATCCTCGAATGAGATAAGAATGAACAAAATGATTGAGCTTATGCCTAACAGACTGAAATAACTGTTTGTAAGAATCAATACCCATGCGTAGTTCACATACTGTCCCAAGTCCACCAGATAAAACCTAAATGGTCTACCAACCCTAACATTGTCTTTGTCTCAATGATAGAGGAAGAATTTTATGAGATATATAATACACAACTTGACTGCATCATCATTATTCAACCAACTTTTGATGGTTACAATTTGTTTTAAGTATGACTTCTCAACTTTTTCCTTGTTTGGAAAATAGCTTCTCATTATTTTAATGTCATATGTAGGTGTGTAACCAAAGTCTGTCACTTTCGTAAAATATTTTACACCAGTTATCAACGCAAACTCTCTAAAGCCAAAATTCAACCTCTGACTCTTTGTCTCAGCTAAAAAATAGTCAAAAGCAGATGCATTTAATTCATACTTCATCAGAAGATGAATTGCTTGATTTTGCATGCATATTCTGGGCAATGAATGCAAATAACAAAAACGTGTCTTTTTTTTTTTGGTAACTAAGTATTTTATTTATCACCCAACGTAGCTTTATATAACAATAGCTAACTAACACGGTTAGCTAAAACTTCCTGATCATCCTCTATACCTACTAGAGTCTAAAATCATGGATTATTTCTCTAGTTTTTGTTGTTGCTCTCAAGTACAAGCAATTTCTCTAACTATTGATTTGCTATTTCTATATATTTTCTCAAATATTCTCATATTTCTCTCTATCCATATACTATGAACAAATTTTGTATGTATCATCTTGAAGATCTGTGCATTTTAATTCTTCCCTTTAGCTCTTTTAACAATCTCTTGTTGATGATGGTGCCAATCTCTTGAAATCATTGTTTTGCCTTTTGTCCACTGGTTCACTTTGTGCCATACTTCGTTAGCAAGGATACGTTCCCAAAATAGATGCTCATGAGTTTCCTCTTCATTTCTGCACATGACATATTGTGTATCTTTTACTAATCCCCATTTTACTAACCTATTAGTGGTCATTAATCTGCCTTGTAGCTGTAATCATAGTGTAAACTTTACTTTATTTCGGGATGCATTGTTAAACATCATGCCTTTACATGGTACTCTTGTATCCTCCCCTATCAGCTAGACATATATTTGTCTTGTAATGCTCTTTCCTTTCTTGAATCTCCATTGTAGTCTTTCAAAAAATGTTCTGGCTTCCATGATATTTCTTGTCATCCAGCATGCTTTTTGTGGAATTGTCATTATTTCTACTGCTTGGCCTTTAATGTAGTATGCATGAATTCATTTAATCCATAGCTTGTCTTGCTTCTGAGCAAGATCCCAAAAGCTCTTTGCTATAGCAAGTTTATTCCAATCATGTAGATTTGCCAAGCCAAGGCCTCCAACACTCTTTGGAAAACAAACTCATTCCCATGATATTAAAGCTTTCTTACTGATGGCACTGCACCCAGACCATACATAGCTGCGACAGTTAGCATCAATAGTTTTCAAAACTTTGAAAGACAGTACAAAGAGTTGAGCCCAATATGCTTGGACACAAAATAAAATAGTTGGCACTAGCTGTACTCTTCCTCCATAAGATAACTTCTTTGATGTCCATACCGATATCCTTGCCACTATCTTTTCAATAAGTGGTTGCCATTGCACCAGAGATAACTTCTTAGTTGATAGTGAAACCCCTAAATATTTAAAAGGGAGTTCATCTTCAAGTAATCCCAGTTCCTACACAATTTTATCTCTCTCTTCTATGGTTACACCTTCCAAAATAAATTGAACGTTTGCCCATGTTTGCATAGTGACCACAGAGGATAGGTCTCCTTTAGCAAATAGTAGTAGATCATCAACAAAACGTAAATGAGTGATTTCCAGCTTTGAACATCTGGATGATAATGAAATTCTGTCTTCTTTGATACTTCCTTTAGACTCCTACTTAGGCACTCCATTACTATAACAAACAGAAACTAAGACATAGGATCTCCTTGTCTAAGACCTTTAGCAGCGTTGAAAGGTACTGCAGGCTCCCTATTTATTACAATAATGTAACTGACTGTTTTCATGCATTCTAGGATCCAATTGATGAAATGATTAGGGAATCCCAACTCCACCAAGACTTGTTCCAAATATATCCGCTCCACTAAATCATAAGCTTTTTTTAGGTCTATGTTGATCATGCATCTTGATGACACATATTTTCTTGTATAAGCCTTCATTAGTTCATGTGCTAAAATAATGTTTTCTCCAATCTTTCTTACTGGTATGAATCATGCTTGTGACTCACTAATTATAGAGGCAATGTATGTTTGCATCCTTGCTGCTATAACCTTTGAGATCAGTTTATACAAAATTGTGCAACAAGCTATTGATCTATACTCTTTCACAGTTCTAGGCTTGTCAATTTTTGGGAGCAATGTGATAGTTGTACAGTTGATGGCATTGTACATCTTTCTAGTGATCAAAAACTCTTTTACTGCTTTGCACACCTCTTCTTTAATGGTACCCCATGATTTCCTGAAGAAAGTAGCAATATAACCATCTATCCTAGGAGCTTTATCTTTACCTTTGGACTCAAGGCCTTGTTGGATTTCCTTTTCAGTAGCTGGAGCTATTAGGGCTAGTTTTTGCTGCCGAGTCAGTGCTGGTCCTCCCTTCATAGTCATCCTATTAATGGATGGTAATTCTTTTGCAGAGGATCCCATCAAGGATTTATAGAACTTCACAATCTCCTCTTAAATTTCTTGTGGGGCTGTAAGATTCCTTTCTTGTAGTGATGTGATCTCTTTAATGGTCTTTCTCTGACTTCTTTCTTTAACCACAACTGAGAAATACTTTGTATTTGAATCCCCTTATTGGATCCATTTGGGTCTTGATTTCTGCTTCATGATGTTCTCCTATATCATGGACCACTTTTCTAGGTTTTGCATTGCAGTCCTTTCCTATTCTACTAAATCATCTGACCATACTGATGTCAGTTGTTTCTGGATCATCACTAACTCGTTTCTTGCTTTGTCTATTCTCTGTGTAATGTTTCAGAATTCCTCATTAATCAATTGCTTGAATAATGGTTTTATTTCCTTCAATTTCATCCATACATCTTTCATCTTCCAGTTTGAGAACTTTTATCGCCGTACTTGTTTCACTATATCCTGAAATTTATCATGGTCTGCCCAAGTGTTGAAGAACTAGAATGGTACTTTGATGTCCCTCTGATTTGCCTGTAGAGCAATTACCATTGGATTATGATCTGAGATTAGTGGCACATCATATTCCATTACAATATGACCCCATTCCATCATCCATTCATGATTACCATAATCCATATCCAATTTGCTACAAATTCTCTCATTACTTTGTTGTATATTAGTCCAGGTGTAGTAATCCTGTGTCCATCTGACTTCATTGAGTAGTAGATCATGAATATAGGAATTGAAATCCTTGATCTCTCCATATTGAACTGGATTCCCATGTAGTCTGTCTTGTGGATATAATATTGCATTAAAATCTCCAACAATTAACCATGATATATTGATCCCTTAAGCCAGTGTTTTAATTTCATCCCACATACTTTTCCTTTCCTCGCATGTTTTATATCGATAGGTTATAGTTATAACATATGTCTTATTTGATGCTACTGTATTAACTTGACAACGTAGCAATTGGGCTTTTTCTTTCAGCTTATCTAATGTATATAGTCTACTATCCCATAATAGAAAGATTCTTCCATTGATTGCACTCATATAGATATTCAGTAACCCCCAATTTGGTGCCAAATTAGCTGCCACAGTTGTTTCTTTGTGTTCTTTGACTTTGGTTTCTATTATTCCTTCCAGGGTAATATGTTTTGTCTTTATATATTTCCACAGTTCCTTCTGTTTATACTTCTTATTTGAACCCCTTATATTCTAGAAAAGCCAATTCATATATTAATAATTGGTTCCACCTCCTTTGTCAGGAGGAGCTAACTTGGATCCCCTATGGCATATACTTTATACTGCAAACACATTCTTTGTTGGCACTAAACGTAATATTGGAAACTCTTGTAAATTGATCCCTTGTCAGGGGTATTGATACCATTCCCCTATTTTTGTTGCACTAAATCAGTTGTTTGTGTCTCAACAACTTGCATATATACACCACCTGCTTTTATGCTTCCAATCTTTGTTCCTTTATTCTGTTTTTTTCCTTTGTTGGTGATGTCATGCTGCTCTTTTGATTGTTATTTTGTCACCCGTTTCTGTAGTATTTTCTTGTGTCCTCCTTACTTACTTGGTTGTTCTTCATTCATTCTCTGGGTCTTTGGGAATTTATGACATATAACTTAGCATTTCTTACAAAACATTGGCTTCCAGTCGTATGATACTGTCTGTTGGAACATTCTGCCACTAGGATCCTTCACTTCCACAAGGTCTAGTAATGGTTTGGTCATAGAAACTTCCACAAGCATTCGAGCATATGACACACGCATTTTCTTGGCAGTACATTCCTCTGTATATATTGGTATTCCATTAGCACTTGCTTTCCTGCTGAGTGAGTTAATTCTCCAACAGTTCATTGGTAATTTTGGGAGTTTGACCCATATTTGTATCTCAGTAGGGAAATTCTTATCAAAATCAAAGGCAGCTGTCTAGGGTTTCAAAATGATGGGTCGATTGTTAATAGTATATGGTCAAGCACATAGGATTTCTTCATCAATGGTTGAAATTTGATAATGAAATACCCTTCCTCATGTATAAACAGATCCACATTTTCTATTTTGTTCCATTTGATATCTATATATCTATGCATTGCATTATATCCTGGACAATCTCCAATTACATAAGCGATTAAGGCTTCTTTCCATTTTTCTGTTTCCCTATCCACATCCTCCTTTTTCGGTTAAATAACAACATTGCCATCTACAAATTAAGAAGCAATATAAGGGTCATACCATTCTCTAATGATTTGTTCTTCGCAAAGAGACTCGCCCATTTCTGTGTAGGCTATTGTAGTGTAGCATGCAGTACTATTACATTGGTTTCCTGAGGTTTCTCTTCTGCGACTGGCTTTGGATCAACTCATACAGCTCATTCCACTTCTTTCAGCTTCAATTGAGTTAGATTTGGGATCAGTTAAAGGTTCTTAGCAGTTGTTGTTCCTTTAGATGACGATACTGGCTCCATATCTTTCTGATTCAGCTCACCCATTTGCACTGGTGTTACTTGATTTTGTTCACCCACTGTAGCTTCTGGTTGCACGCGTCCTTCAACTGAGCTTCCAAATGTGATTACTGGTAGTTTCCTAGGTCTGCCGCGTCCTCTTCCATGGCCACAACCTCTCCCTCCTTCCATTGTTAATCATGCTCACATAGGTTTAAAGATCTTCTTGAGAAGTTTTAAACCATTTGTACACAATAAATCCTTGATTTGGCCAGGAATACTGGGGTCAGATAATGTCTGAAGCCTAATGACCCCATAATCAACATTATGAGGTGCAATAAAAGGTCCATTCTGCAGCAAAAGGAAAAATTCCTTATTAAAACAAGGCTCAAACCTAAAAAACAAACTATTTACATTTTTAATACAATCTTCCTATACAATTACATAACTGAGTCAAAAATAGATAACAACATAATTACAATGTTATTACAAGATTTCTATAATCTTTAAACAGAGTAAAAAAAGGCAAACATTTATATAAAAATATATCTACAATCATAAATTATAAATCTATAACAAATCTATACAATGTAGACAAAATTTTTACAAACTATAAAATGAAACATTATATAGTTTCATATGAATAAGAACAATTTTTTTAGCTTTTATTAAAATTTATTTTTGAAACTAATATATTCTTACCTTCACCACTATTGTTGGAGAAAAGTTTTAGTAGATTTTTTTAACTTTCTTCTTTTTTGAAGCTTTTACATTATGAGACACTCTAACTTCTTTTGCAACTTTAATGGCAACTTTTTCTTCGACGAAATCATCATCGAAATCAATCTCTTTACCTTTCCATTTCGTAGATTTGATAGGTATGGAAGATTCACCAGCATCACTATTGTGCTTTTGCTTTGTTCAAGCTTCTGCCCTATCTTCACGGGGGAAAGATTAGGCTTGTTCTCTTCTTTTGCATGAGCTGATTTAGAGGCCTTTTGGGGTAAATTTGTTGAGAAAACACCCAAATCAAATGAAGGAACATCTTCTCCTTTGTCTTTTGTAGGGCTGTTCTTTGAAGATATCTTCTTCTTCATTGAAAAAAAAAAGGTAAAATGAGATACGTTAATAGAGGCAGGGATTTTGAATACGAGAAGGAATTTCGTCTGATTTTTTGAAGTTTTGAAGCGAAAATCGTGGTAAAGATACGTAGGTGGGGTGAGATATGGAGAGAGAAACATGGAGGAAGTAGGAATATATAGTACAGTTATTTTAGGACAATAATTAATACCATTAAATTCCTTAAAATATACATTTTTTGTAATTGAGTATATAAAATATAATTATAGTAAAACTTGAATAGGGAGGGTAATATAGTTTCATATAGTGTACAGGGATTCAAAAATTCCTAAATTATAACTATTGAGAGTTAAGTTGACTTTAATTGCCTAGTTGATTCCAACTAATTAACTCGGTATTAAGAAAACCAAATGCAATTAAAAATATATTCCATGACTCATATTATATTAGTGGCATTATTGAGATCAGCTACAATTAGGGATAATATTTAAATGCTGTTGTTATTTCTTTAATTCACCTCAACCAGGAGAATACTCTCATTAACATTGTTCTTAACAGGAAATTTCCTCTCACAATATATAATTATAATATATATATATATATATATATATATATATATATATATATATATATATAACTCTCCGACCTCATCGTTTTACTTCTCACTCTCTTATATTACACAATATATACAAAGGATGTGGTATATAATCAAATCTCAGAGTTTAGACTGGAGTATGGAAAAATTCTTGGCAGGTAACGCTATAATGAGTTTGACCTTGGGTATATAAATATCCTTTGACCGGAAACGCTATCACATTCCCTGAATGGGATTATGAGATCCTAATTCGGATATAATCGGGCTCCAATACTAGTACCGGACACGGTAAGAAAACCCCAAAAAATGATATATACCACCCGCATTACACATCTAAACCACACACGCAAAGACATTTTACCACAGTATCTACCTATATATATATACACACAGTTCAATCCTAAGACTCCATCACCTTTCCTTCACGAGGTAATTGTGGGAATTAAAGACCAAAAGCTAGAGCTTGTCTCCGGTTTAAGGTGCGTTTTCTCTTAACTTTAGATATCATGTGTTTATCTTTCAAAATTTTGCATTGCTACATGGAGTTTGGATCATGAAATTTAATTTTGTCATGCCATATTGGACAAATAGCACGGGCTAACTAGTTCGGACCGGTAATTAAAAATAGTCAGCGTTTGCAAGGTCATTGAAAAATATTTAATATTTTTCCGAAACACCTAAAGTTTCAGCTGGATTATGTAGCTTATGCGCATAAATTTCTGAACTCTAGCATATTATGAAATTTCAATATATTATGATGGAATTTTATATGTAAAAAATTTGAACTCCAGCATATTATGCTGTAATTTTTAAGGATGTTTTGTTCAAATTTTATCTTTATAAAAACAAATAGCTAAATTTCGGTTACTTTTGAAACTGTGGTTATTTTTCAGTTACCAATTATAAATCTGGCTATTTCTGACTTTTTCACTAGTTCTGTTTAAAGATGATCGAATTCATGTCCATATAGTGTTCTTAATTAGAATATCAGCATCTCTAGGAGTATATGCTTCATGTTGAGGAAATCCTGTATTTGATGGATTTATCTTCTTTTAGTATACGTGTGTGCTACCCTAAGCCGAGAGTCTTCCAGAAATAGCCTCTCTGCCTTCTTGAAGGCAGGGATAAAGTTTACGTACAAACTATTCTCCTCACCCCACTTATGAAATTACATTGGGTTTATTGTTGTTGTTGTATTATGTGTGTGCGGGTTTGGATGGGTGGATCTATCACGTAAGTAAGTTTAAGGGTTCACATAAACTGATTAGTTTTACCCGCACCATATAATTAAGAAATTCACTAAATATTTATAAGTATTTGAGCGTGAACTTGATTGTTATTGTATATTAACTTGAGGTCACTAAAAACCTATAAACTTCATCAAATTTTGAATCCTCCTATGACTTATGGAGTTGGTCATGAAGGAGTAGCATATTTACATGATGGTTGGGTTGTCTTGAGTAATTAGAAAGACATGCCTTAAACATGAAGGACTTGTTAAATGTTAACTCTTGTTAGATCTGATTTTGGGCATAAATCCGCGGTTTATATTCCATTTTCGAGGCCTGCGCATGTGTTGGGTTTGAATTGGTTGAATCTATCTAATCCCTTTTGTGTGTGTATAGGTTTGACTGAGAAGCCTGAGATGGTAATATAAGCCAACTCAATTTAATACAAAATCTGAACTGAATGTGGGGTGGTAATGATTTTGTGCCTGTTATTGGTACCATGACTTTCCATGTATCATAAGTATGATGTTGGGCCATTTGATTTAGGCTTGTAAGTGGACTCAGATGGGCATCTTTACATAAATAAATGGTTGTGTTCTGTTTACTTTTCCTAGTCGGAATACATGAATTTGTATACCTTGCCCAAGTCCGGTGGTCAACCAAAAAAAAAAAAAAAAAGAAAAAACAGTTTGTTAGTCCCGGATCCCGGTATGTGCAACAGCTTAGTGACCGGGCTGCCCTTTACTATGGACACCTTTGGAGCTAAAGACAAAAGCTTTTCAGTTTTGAGCTTCAGTGCTAATGTGCAAGTTAGAGAGGTAAAGTATGTATTAAGCCTTAAAAAAGTTGACAACTTGTTACCTATCCAAAGAAAATGACAATTTGTATGTGCTACAGTTCAATCTTACTATTTGTCATACCTGCCAATTCAAGTGTATATTGAGTATACATGTTGCTTCATTCGCTAATCTGTAGATCCTTTACTGCAGAAGTATAGAGAGAGAGAGATGGCTGCATATGTTGCACTGACTTCTCTAATCGGAACGATACAACAACTTCAGCTTTTACATTCAAACTTAAATCTAGGGGACACTAGTTTGAAAAGTTTGAATTTACTCTACGAAAAAGTTGATTCTCTGCACGAGCTCCTTGATAATTCTGATGCTGAACAAACAGAGAATTTGCAAGCTGAAGTCAAACATATAGCAAATGAAGTAGAAGACGAAGTTGAATCACAGATGCAAGTGGTACTGGATGAACAACATGATGGACTACATCAACAGGAAGCCCTCGAGAATCTTTTTGAGATCTTACAACGAGCTATAGAAAAGGTTGATTCCCTCAAGGAAGGACTCATCAAACACAGTCAAAATAACAATTTGCAAGCCGTAAATTCCTCGCTTTGTGATTCAAGTTCACCACGATTTCATGCTCCAACCCTTGAGAACGATATGGTGGGGTACAACATTGAACAAGCAGACATGCTGAGAAAACTTACCGGAGGCTCAGCTCCATTGGAAGTCATCTCAGTTACAGGTATGGGTGGCATTGGTAAGTCAACTTTTGCCAAAAAACTGTCTTCTCATCCCTCAGTTTTGAGCTTCTTTGACGTTCGTGGATGGGTTACTGTGTCTGAGGACTATAGTTTTAGAAAGACGCTTTTAGGCCTCCTTAAAGATGCTAATATTGCTAAGGAAGAAGAGCTTGAAAACAAAAGTGATCAAGTACTAGCAGATCGCTTGAAGAAAGGTTTAAAGGGTAGAAGGTATTTGATTGTTGTGGATGACATATGGAGAAAGGAAGCTTGGGATGATATTAGACTGTGTCTTCCAGACTATGGTATAAGAAGTCGGGTATTGTTGACTACTCGAGACGTTGAGGTTGCTCAATATGCTAGCTCTTCTAAGGATCCTTTCAGGATGCATTTACTTAACCCAGATGACAGTTGGAATTTGTTTTATCAAAAAGCATTTGCAGAAAATTGTTTTCCAGTTGAATTTGAGAATGTTGGAAAGGAGGTTGCAATAAACTGCAACGGATTACCACTTATGATTGCTGTGGTTGCCAAGATTCTCTCTAGCAAGAGGACATTGGATGAGTGGAGAAAAGTAGCTCAAAGTGTGAGCTCATTAGCAGACGTTGATGCTTATCGACAATGCTCAGGAGTGCTAGCTTTAAGCTACAATCATCTTCCTTCTTATTTGAAAGGTAGCTTTCTGTATTTTGGACTTTTTCCAAAGGCTAGTGAAATTTCTGTGGGAAAATTAATTAGATTATGGATTGCAGAAGGACTCCTAAAAGTAAAGGGGATGGAGAGATTGGAAAAAGTGGCTGCTAGTCATTTAGATTATCTTATTGATAAAAGTCTAGTTATTGTTAGCAAGCGAAGTATGGATGGGGAAATCATGACATGTTTGATTCATGATCTTGTACATGATTTCTGCTTGAGAGAAGCCGACCGCCAGAGTCTTTTGTATATTGAGAATACCGATAATGCTGGACCTGGATTGGTTTTCCCTCAAGGTTGTAGGTGGATATTAAGAAAATCAGAGCGCTCCACTCATTTTAGCAGTCAATCCTATAATCTTGATCATAGCAAATTACGTTCGTTGTCTCTTTACCATTCTGATAGGTACCTTAACATAGCACACTTTCATTTCAAACTTCTTAGGGTATTGGACATGGAGGAAAACCGTTTTTTCGATTTCCCCATAGCTATACTAGACCTAGTTTCTTTAAGGTATTTGGCATTGACGTTTAAAAGGTCTGGACAATTACCAATCTCTAAACTTCTGAATTTACAAACTCTCACTGTTCGGCCACTATCATATATTAGTGATTGGAGTGTGTCCTTACCAAATGAAATTTGGAAATTATCTCAGTTAAGGCATCTCCATTGCTGGTGTATGTATCTGGAATCTCCTCAGACAGTATCAGGAAATAAGGTGAAGCACTTGGTTTTGGAAAACATACAAATTGTTTCCGGGTTGACACCTTCTTGTTGCACAAAGGAAGTATTTGAAGGGATTAAGAAAGTAAAGAAATTGGAAATTGCTGGCAAAGCAGAGGAATTTCATAGTAAGAAGGGATGGGAAACTAATCTTAAATATTTAAAAGAGCTCGAGGCACTAAATATCGCAGTTTGGCACCGTCTTGCCATGTTCAATTCCAACGCTATGCCGCGTTCAATAAATCCATGTCCAGGTTCTTTCCCACCAAATCTCAAGAAGTTGACACTTAGCGGTACTTGTCTTCCATGGAACTGCATGAGCATTTTTAGCAAGTTGCCCAATCTTGAGGTGCTAGAATTGAAGGATCATGCCTTCGTTGGCATTGAGTGGGAAGTAACAGAGATGGGATTTCCAAAATTGAAGTTCTTACTCCTTGAGCATCTGTTTCTTAGTTATTGGACAGCCACCGATGATTACTTCCAATGCCTTGAGCGTGTATACATCAGAGATTGCGTATACTTACAAGAGATCCCAGAAGGATTTGCTGATAGTGTGACGCTGCAGCTAATTGAGTTACATAAATGCTGTCTTTCTCTGGTGATTTTTGCGGAGCAGATCCAGGAAATGCATGAGGAATTGGGAAACAACTTGCTTAAAGTTTATGCCTTTGAATCATGTAAGTAAACCTCGTCGACAATGAACTTTCAGTACTCATTAAGTGTTTTATTTTTTGTGTTAGAGCATTAGATTAGAATTAACCTAATGACTGTGATAGGATTAATGATTTCTTCTGTTTTAAGGGTCAAATGCCTTCTCCAAATAGAAATGAGATAGTTATGCTCTCTTTCATAGGCTTTTCACAATTGTTTTAAGAAACAAATTACAACAACAACGACGATGACCCAGTATAGTCCCACAAGTGGGGTCTGAGGAGGGTAGTGTGTACGCAGACCTTACCTCTACCCTATCAGGATAGAGAGATTGTTCCCAATAGACCCTCGGCTCAAGAAGACGAAAAGACAATTATTTTCTGAAATTCCATATATATCTGAGAAGTGAGAACAGGAACAATATTTTGTCTGCAATTTTCTGTTGTGATTCTTTTGCAGTTCGGTCCCCAATATTTTTCTCTATTTTCATTTAAAGCAAACCATAACAGGGTTCAATTAATTGATCCCAAACACTAGAAAAATTCCATTTACTGAACACAACTACTTCAGTTCTTCAGCATGAAGGAGTAACTCTTTTCTTTAAGCTGGTTCGTATGGAAATGCAACGGTGGAAGACAATCAGATCAGAAACTGTGTAAAATGGAAATTCAATGGAATCTTAGCTGGTAAGACACATTTCACTGGTTTTTTTATATTTCTTATTTTACATTTTGTTATGTCTGAAAATTCTTTTATGGTTGCTCTCTGTCAATGCAGTAATTGAGCCATTTTATGTTGTCTTTATTTTCTTTGATAAATTGAGCTCATACTGTCTTGTACAACTTGCTTATGTTCTTAATATACATTATATACATTTTAGTTCTACAATGGAAGAAAGAGGCCTGATTTTAAATTGTAGGGAGATTTGTGAAAGTACGAGGGTGGGTAGGGATGGCAAGCGGTGTGGTGCGGGGCGGGTTCTTTCTTAACACGCAAAATTTCAACCCACCCCGCATAGCTCTTTCAACCCGCATCCACCCACCCCGCACTACACTCGCCCCGCCCCACCCCATAATTTTTTTATCTTTTCAATTTGTCTTAATTTAGTTTTGCGATCAATTAACGCGGGATCAGCGTTGAAGAGACTGACCGTCACGTGAGTGTAGTATGTCTTCATTATCTTCTTACTACCGTCTTTCTTACAACCTCTAAGTTGCACCCGTAACAAAAGTAGGATTTAAAGTTTAAGAATTCAAAAGTATAATCTTTATAAGTTATTAAGTTTTTAATTAATAATTCACATATTTTTGATGAATTTCTTATTATATATATAAAGTTTGGTCTAAAGCTGCTACTGAATTCTACAGAACTTCGAAACGATACTCTAACTCAACTTGCCTATGAATTGTTTATTTACTACACCTTTTTATTTAACTAATACACACACACATAGTCAGAATAAATATTAACTATCTTAATTTATTTCAATCAGAAGTAGAAAGTATTTCTCATTTTCTGTTATTGTTAAAGTTTTTAATTTAGTCTCTGTTTTCATATAGTTATTGTAGAGATTTGTATTATACTTATCGTCAAGTGACCTGATTGTTTTTCTCATAATGGAAGAACATTAATTTATAGTGTACGAGATTTGATTTGTTAAAATTAAACATTTTTTATTCCTTTTTAGTTATGTTAAAAATGAGTATTTGAACTCACACTTGCACCCGCAAAAAAATTATTTTTCTTTTAGTTTAACCCGCCCTGCCCTGCCCTGCCCCGCACCCGCATCGCCTTGCATATGTGTAAACCCGCCTTGCCCCGCACCCGCACCGCCCCATTGCCATCCCAAAACTGGGTTGGGGGTGAATTGTATCCTTTTTAAAATCTTAGTCGACTACACAGAAATGGTAGTCTACTAAAGCAGATGTTCAAGCACAACTAGATACTATGCAGAAAGATATAAATGAGTAAATGACATGCCATGCTTTTATGAAACCAATGTAGTACCTAATCATATTGGAAACAGCCTCTCTGCCCTTTCGGGTAGGGGTATGGCTCGTCTACATATTACCCTCCCCAGACCCACTTTGTGGGACTATACTGGGTAGTAGTTGTTGTTGTTGTAATGTAGTGCCTAATCTAGTCCCTTGGTTTGCTAGGCGGTTATCTCTGTAAGCTCTTTAGTAATGACTTGAGTACAATCTTTGGTGCTTTTTCCTTCGCTCACCGCCTACAGTTTCAGCATTAGTTTTCCTAATCTCTTACCAACAACGACACTTTGATACAATGCCTCTCTAGTTTTTTCCTTCTCTTTTTGTTTTTTACAAACTACATCTTCTAAATAGTGAAATACAATGCTTTTGTAAGTTTGTAAGAGTAAAATAGAGATTGACTTGCTGGGTAGACAACGGTAAATCCCTTCATCTTTTGGTTATAGAAATATGTTAGGAACAACAAGCCTATTGAAAGGTTCCTTGCTTATCTATTCTCTACTACTTGTATACCATGGCTTCTCCGCAGCGTTAACAAAGTTATTACCATTAATTTCCTGAAAATGTGCCACATGAAATGTTGCAAAGAGAAAAGAAAGAATTATGCTTCTACATCAAGGATAAGTAGGAGATCGTACGTTTTTATATAATTGTAGCTTAGTCGAAATAAAATATGTTTGAACCATATAATCTTTGTGGATATCTGTTGCTTATAAAGAAAAGGTTTTGAGCTCTAATTTCTAACTGTTTTCATTTTATGTTTACTCGAGAGTCATCTTGGAGGTTTTTTTTTCCTTAAACAGATTACATTCAGAAAGCATGACCTAGAGAAGAAGTGTAGAAAGATTCAAAGAACAACAAAGGCAGAGCCAAGATTGGAGTTTATGGGTTCGGAATTCTAGTAGATTCTAAATTAGCAATTTGCACATACTAAATAAATTTCTTAAGTTAAACACAGAGTTTGGATCAAAATTACTGTGTTCAGCCAAACTCATATATTGAAGGTAGCTCTGCTCCTAAGGAACATCCAGATGAAGATACAAAGGAAGATGCGAAAATAAGTTTCGCGGTAGACGAGTGAGGAAGATGTAACTTATGCCTGCTATATGCTTGTGTTTCTCTTTGAACTTTTCATGTCATATTTCCTGAAATGTTCCTCATTAAGAAGATTTGAAATTTATGGTTAAAATTGTGGTTGCTTTGTAAGAAACATGGAGGTGGACGAGATTAATGCCCCACAAGTACCAAAGGATAAAACAAGTACCATCTGTTGTTATATAGAACACATAATATAATATAACATGAAAATTGGCTCCGAAAAAGCTTGACTTTTATAAAGAAATATTGTTATATTAGGATGCTGCGACTGTACCACAGTTGTAGATGTTTAAAGAAAGACATGAACTATGGTGGTGATACATGAAGAGAAGATAATCTGAATCAATAACATGCACTATATATTTACGAAGGGGGGTAGTGATAAAATTTAATTACAAGCGTACTGTTTGGTTGCGCCAGCCAACCAAACTCATCATTTCCTTGATTCTATGTGTTCACCTTCACAAAATTGTCATGAATAAACACATCTATGAATATTTGAATTGCTGAAATGATATGCTTTATGAGGTAATGGTCAGTCTTACCTGCATCACCAAACTCTTATCTACTCAGCAATGCAATTTTCATGATCACAGTCATCCCAGAAATCACCACGAAATATTTTCCCAAATCTTAGGATATGGTCTATGATCCACCGAATACATTGCTTTATCACGATAGATAAGGCGAAAGAATTCTGCAAAGCTTACTTTTTCATACAAGCAGCGTAATTATAATACTCAAATTGTGCTATTACATAAGTAGGGAGAAAATGGGCTTTCATGACTTTTTACAATATTGAATTTAATAAAATGTACTTTTTACCCCTCTTACGTGTGTGATGCCTATACAACAACAACAACCCAGTATAATTCCACCTAGTGGGATCTTGGGAGGGTAGTGTGTACGCAGACCTTACCCCTACCCTAGGGTAGAGAGGCTGTTTCCAAATAGAAACCCGGCATTTTTCCCTCCAAGAACTTCCCACCTTACTCTTGGGGTGACTTGGACTCACAACCTCTCGGTTGGAAGTGGAGATTGCTTACCATCAGAGCAACCCCTTTTGTCTTTGTGTGATGCTATACGTTTTATAAAAAAGAGGCTTGAGAGACTTATTGGTGTTCTGAGATGTCAAAGGTCATTGTTTTCAGGAATGAACCACTCTAAAGAGTTGCTATTTAAGAATTCATCTGTTCTGATTTCAATTTTCAGTTCAATTTTTCAAGACAAAAATGTCTATAATTTTCTTGAAGTTAAGATTTTTAATTTAAAATTTCAGGATAAAATATGTATTGGCTAATCTCTAAGTAGTATCTCTGAAAATAGCTATACGTGCACTTGCCCCTTAATTAGCTTGATGGATGTAGCTATTGGGCATAACTTCTCTTGAAAATCTTCGTTAGCTGATTATTGCTGAGAAATCACTTGGAACTACAACATCATATGGAAGCATTGGCATTCTTTTTCGATTAAATAGCTACTATATGTTAACTGTTGATGTGAGACAAAATTTACTACTCACTATTCACGCGTTACTATTCACAGTACTGTTCATGTGAAGAAGTTTTTTTGGTCAAAAGTGGTGGGACCCACTTTTGACAATTGAAGAAGTATTAGGCATGTGCCTAATAAATGTTTCTTTGGTTTGGTAGCCAATCTTGTTGACTTGGTTTGGTTAGGTAGCCAACTTTGTTGAATTAGTTTGATTTGGTAGCCAACCTTGTTGAATTTCTTTGGGTTGGTAGCCAACTTTGTTGAATTGTGAAAAGTGTGTAAATTGTCAAATATTGTAGGCTTTAGAGAGTGAAGTTTTGGCTATAAAAGGAGAGCTTCAACTCTCATTTCCATACAACACCAACAAAGAACACCTAGAGTGAGAGAGAGATTAAATACTCTTGTAATATCCTCATATTTTACCATATAGTGATATCATCGGTTGTTCCCGTGGTTTTTTTCCCGAAAGGGTTTTTCCACGTTAAATCCTTGTGTTCTCATTTTTACTTTTCTCCTCATATTTCCTTTATTTATTGTCGATATAATTTTAGCATTAACAAAGATCTGGCACAAATTCTTCCTTTAGATTCATTAGACGTAAATATTATTCCCTCCGTTCATTTTTACTTTATCACTATTAACTTCGCACACTCTTTAAAAAATAATAAATAAAATACGTAATTTACCTAGTATCCATTAATTGGTGTATAATTTTAATAAATTTGAAAAATGATTTGGAATACATAATTAATGCTAAGGGCAAATAATAAAATAAATTATTTTTTTCTTGATATGTAAAAGTAGACAAATAAAAATAAAAATTTATTAATGGATAAGTAAATTGAACAGAGGAAGTAGCTTTTCTTTTTGGTACCAAAAGTATGGTAGATCAGTAAGTTTATGCACAGTTATGTCGAATAAAATTTTGTCCAGAGTGGAGGTTTATTGTTTTATTTCTGAAATAATAAAGACTCTAGCTAACAATATTCCCTTCGGTTCAAAATAAGTAATTTTTTAGCTTTTTTCTTCTGGTACAAAATAAGTGATTTTGTTAGATTTCAAGAATGAATTAATTATTTTTTTCCGATATTGTCTATGAAGTAAATATTATTAGAATATGTGTTATGAGTGTTTATGTGAGATAGTAAATATTAATATGATCAATTCTATTGCTAACTAATACTAAAAGGTGAATTTTTTAATCTTTGCAAAAACATTTAAAAAAATCACTTATTATGAATCGGATAGAGTAATTTAAAAGACTGTGTGGAATTAAATAATAAATTACTATTATTAATTGATATCCCCTAATTAATGCTACGGTAAGACGTGGCTCGCCAGTTGACTTTTAGCTTAACCACATTTTTGTATAGCTTTATGGCAAAAAGTGATAACCAAATGCTCTGATTAGTGTTTTTTATGCTTTGCAGGCTATATCCGATAAAAGAAGTTAGTGGAGCACTTTTGGAATCAATTCCGAAGAAAAGGAGGTCAATCAAACAATACCCACTTTTACTTTTGCCTCTTAATTAATGCAATAATTTGTGCTTACGCTAAGTTGAAGTCAGCCACAACCAAGGAACAACATTTGGAAATTGAAAATGACACTAACATGAATCTTGGAATATTTTTAATGTATGCTCAAATGACCTTTGAAATATATAACAATAAAAATAACAATAATAATAGTTGATGTTGTTATTATTCTGGGGTATATATATATGTCTAAATCTTCGATTTTATTCCTCACTCTCTTATAATTATACAACACTACAAATACACATAGAGAAGCTTTACCACTTTCAAGAGCTTCCAAGTGAGATATCTACTAATTAAGACGTGCAAGTTCAATCCAAGAGGTCTCTGGTTTAAGGTATTTCTCTATTTTTTAGATAGTATTTATTTTGTATATATTTCAATTAAAAATTGATAATAATGTTTAATAGTATATTTACCCAAGCTTCAACAATCTTTCAAAAATTTATTTTTGTCTGACCGAAAAAGTAGTTTTGGAAATTAACTATTTATATTTAGTTAATTAAATTGAAAAAAAATACTTTTGCTAATATTAGAATAATACTTTGTATTCGGCTAAGATTCTAAGGCCTTATTTGTTTGCAGTTAATGAATGTCTCAATCTTAATTATTCAGATCTCACACATTAAGTACGTTTATTTTTAAAGTATGAATCTTAATTATTCAAAACTTAATTATTAAGTGTGTTTGTTTTTTTTTACTTCACAACTATTTAATGGGTCTGTATGATTAAAATCTATAATAGAGATTTAATTTCATTAAGATGTTATCACATATTCATTATTAACTGTTGCCACTGCTTACCATTATCAACTACCACCATTCCACCACCACCACCATACTCAACCACCGCCACCGCCACCATACTCAACTACCACTACCACTACCACCATCCTCAATCATAGTCGCCACCATTATCGACCATCACCATCCACCATCCCCACCACTCCGACTACCATTATTCTCACCCACAGTCAACACTTATCCACCTCAACTACCACAAACAATCACTCCATCACCATTAACAACCACCACCGCCACCGCCCATCATTATAACCTACCACGACCTTCCTCAATCACAAACTACCACCCGACATGATTAACTATTACTACCCATTACCATCATCCTCAATTATAATCGCCACCACTACCAATCACTACTAGCTACTAGCATGAACCCCCATCATCAACTAAAACTACCACCAACTAGGCTTCTAGTCGGCATTCACCCGTTAACCATCACCACCAACAACTATTATATTTTTAAAAACTATATATTTTATTGATAGAATATTAGATTAGTTAGTATTTCACTTGAATTTTATGTTTATTATTTTTCAAATAAAGATAAAGTTTATGCATTCAGATTTTAAAAATCAAACAGTCACAATTTTTAGTATTCAGATCTTAATACAAATCTTAATATATTCAGATGTACATTCAGACTCGGATGTCTTAATCTTAACACACATCTTGATATTCAGATGTGTATTCAGATTCAGATGAAAAATAAATCCAAATAAAGATAAATTTTGTGCATTCAGATTTTAAAAATCAAATAATCGTAACTTTTAGTATTCGGATCTTGATACGCATCTTAATATATCCAAATGTACATTTAGGTTCGAATATCTTAATCTTAATACACATCTTGATATTTAGATATGTATTCAAATTCAAACGTCTTAACTTAAAATAAACAAATGAGGCCTAAAAGTGTTTTCGAAAAAATTGCTTTATTCAACTTTTATTATTACTAAAAAATACTTACTATAATTTTTTAAAAATTTGTCCAAACACCTCAACTTTTAGTATATTCTGTTACAAAATAAGTAAAAATTCGTGATAATCTTTTAAAAAAAAAAAGAAACTTTAGGGCAAAGTGAATTATCTCCCCCAAAACTTTTGGGGTGAAAAATATTTTCTCCATTTTTAGTATGTGTATGCGGATTTACTAAAATTGGGGCTTTTGTTGAATCAATGGATCCCTTACTCAAGTCCGGCGATCACCTATAAAGAGAAAAGGTCCGGCCATCACCTCCACCGTCGTTTCCGTCGAAGAAAACTCTATCTCCGCCAATGCTTCCACCTATGTCGACGGTCCAGCACCGCCAAATCCTCCCAATTCTAGAAATATTACTCGATTTCTTCGAGTTCTTTCAACCGGGCTAGTTTTAACATTAAACAAAAGGAGAGACAGATTAAAGACGAAAGCTTTTCTACCAAATTTTCCTTCTCACCATCTCCGATCCAAAATCCACCTTTAACCTTTTTACTCTATCTCGCCACCAAATTTTCTGTCACCTTCGCCGGATCTTTACTAGCGATAAGGAAAGCATCGCCACAGATAAGTTAGACCTTTTCCATAGTTTCTGAGTGGAGAAAATTGCTCTAGTTTTCTTCTTAGATTTCTTTATCAAAATCTTTGAGCGCTGAGGGTTGTGGTTGACCAAGGTTGGTTTTGCAGAAAAGGAATGTTTGTGGAAGGTAGAGAGGTAAAGTATATATTAAGCCTTAAAAATTAAATACCTATTACCTTACTGGAAAAAAAAGGCTTTTATTGTATGTGAATTTGTCATGTCTGTCATTTTTAGTGTCTACTGAGACCAAATTGTTTCATTCGCTAATGTGGAGATCCTTTACTGCAGAAGTATAGAGAGAGATGGCCGCTTATGTTGCACTGACTTCTCTAATTGGAACAATACAACAGCTTCAGTTTTTGCAATCAAACTTAGATCTATTGGACACTCATGTGGAAAGTTTGAATTTACTCTATGAGAAAGTTGATTCTCTGCAAGAGTTTCTTGATAATTCTGATGGTGAACAAATGGAGAATTTGCACGCGAAAGTCAAACACATAGCAAATGAAGCAGAAGACGAAGTTGAATCACAGATGAAAGTGGTAATGGATAAACAACATGACTACAACAACAACAACAACAACAACTACCCAGTATATTCCCACCAGGTGGGGTCTGGGGAGGGTAATATGTAGACGAGCCTTACCCCTACCCGAAAGGGCAGAGAGTCTGTTTCCAATCGACCCTCGGCGCATATGATAAAATGGGAAGCAGCATTAAAACAAAAACAAAGATATGACTGACTACATCAAAAGGAATCCCTCGAGTCTTTTTGAGATCTTACAACGAGCTATGGGAAACGTCGACTCCCTCAAGGAAGAGCTCATCAAGCACAATCAGAATAAAACTTCGCAAGCTGGAAATTCCTCACTTGGTGATTCAACTTCACCAAGATTGCATGCTTCAACCCTTGAGAACGATATGGTGGGGTACAACATTGAACAAACAATCATGCTGAGTCAACTCACGAGTGGCTCGCCTGAACTGGAAGTCATCTCTCTTACTGGTATGGGCGGTATTGGCAAGTCAACTTTTGCCAAAAAGTTGTTTTCTCATCCCTCAATTTTGAGCTTTTTTGACATCCGTGGATGGATTACCGTGTCTGAGGACTATGGTTATAGAAAGATGCTTTTAGGACTCCTTAAAGATGCTAATATTGGGAAGGAAGAAGACCTTGATAAGAAAAGTGATTCAGATTTAGCCGTTTGCTTGAAACAAAGTTTAATGGGTAGAAGGTATTTGATTGTTGTGGATGACATATGGAGCAAAAACGCTTGGGATGAGATTAGACTGTGTCTTCCAGACGATGATAAAAGAAGTCGGGTACTGTTGACTACTCGAGACGTTGAGGTTGCTCAATATGCTAGCTCTCCGAAGGATCCTTTCAGGATGCATTTACTTGACCAAGAGGACAGTTGGAATTTGTTTTACCAAAAAGCATTTGTAGAAAAAGGTTTTGCGATTGAATTTGAGGATGTCGGAAAGGAGGTTGCCAAAAACTACAATGGTTTACCACTTATGATTGTTGTAGTGGCCAAGGTTCTCTCCAGCAAGAGGACACTGGATGAGTGGAAAAAAGTAGCTGAAAGTGTGAGCTCATTAACAGAAGTTGATGCTTATCAACAATGTTCAAGAGTGCTTGCTTTAAGCTACAATCATATTCCTTCTTATCTGAAAGGTTGCTTTCTGCATTTTGGACTTTTTCCAAAAGCTAGTGAAATTTCTATGGAAAAGTTAATTAGATTATGGATTGCGGAAGGGCTCCTAAAAGTAAAGGGGATGGAGGGATTGGAAAAAGTGGCTGCTAGTCATTTAAATAATCTTATTGATAAAAGTCTAGTTATTGTTAGCAAGAGAAGTATGGATGGTAAAATCATGACATGTATGATTCATGATCTTGTTCATGATTTCTGCTTGAAAGAAGCCCACAGTCAGAATCTTCTGTATATTGTGAGTACCGATATTGATGGACCTCTATGGGTTATTTCTGAGGGCTGCAGGTGGGTGTCACAACCAATCACGGGGCTATTATTTTCGCCGTCGATTCCCCGATCTTGCTTATAGCAGATTACGTTCCTTTTCTATCTACCAATCTGGTCTGTTCCTTGATATGCAAAGCTTTCATTTCAAACTTCTTAGGGTATTGGACTTGGAGAAAAAGATGATCTTCGATTTCCCCATAGTTATACTTGACCTAGTTCTGTTAAGGTATTTGGCATTGAGGATTAGGAAATCTGGAAAGTTACCAATTTCTAAACTTCTGAATTTACAAACTCTCACTGTTCGTGCACATCCAATATACACTAGTTTATGGAAAATGTACTCCTTACCAAATGGAATTTGGAAATTATCTCAGTTAAGGCATCTCCATTGTTGGTGTATGTATTTGGCCTCTCCTCAGACGATATCAGAAAATGAGGTGAAGAACTTGGTTTTGGAAAACTTACAAACTGTTTCTGTGTTAAGACCTTCTTGTTGCACAAAGGAAATATTTGAAGGGATTAAGAAAGTGAAGAAATTGGAAATTGCTGGCAAAGCAGAGGAATTTCATAGTGAGATGGGATGGCATAATAATCTTAAATATTTAGAAGAGCTTGAGGCTCTAAATGTTGAAGTTCCTCTCTATAGTGACTTTGAGCGGGGTTTAATAAATCCAAGTCCAGGTTCTTTCCCACCAAATCTCAAGAAGCTAACACTTAGCGGTACTTGTATTCCATGGAACTGCATGAACATTTTTAGCGAGTTGCCCAATCTCGAGGTGCTCGAATTGAAGGAGGATGCCTTCTCAGGCGATGTGTGGGAAATAACAGAGATGGGATTCCCTAAATTGAAGTTTTTTCTCCTTGGTATCTATTTCTTAAATATTGGACAGCCACCGATGATTATTTCCAATTCCTTGAGCGTGTCAACATCAGAAAATGTAGACTCTTACAAGAGATCCCAGAAGGATTTGCAGATAGTGTGACGCTGCAGCTAATTGAGTTACATAATTGTTGTCATTCTCTTGAGATTTTTGCCAAGCAGATCCAGGAAAAACATGAGGAATTGGGAAACAACATGCTTAAAGTTTACGCCTTTGATTCAAGTAAATCATCAACAATGAACTTTCAATGTCCATTGAATATTTTGACTTCTGGTCATGAACTGTGTAGAATCATTAGGTAAATATTAATCTATCGACTGCAATAAGATTTCTTCTGCATAACTTCTAAATAGGAGTATGTTGTTGATTGTGATAAAGAGTTTGTTACATTCGTTGCATGTGATTGTTGTACGGCCTTTTAATTGTGTGATATACAGGGTCAGTGAAAGGATTTAGAAAAATCATTGCACAATGTACACAAATATTTATATTTAGGAAAATGGCTCTATGAAACTCTTTCAGGGTTGGTCTCTGTTGATGCAGTAATTGAGTCATTTTATGTCATGTTTATTTTATTTCATTAGTTGAGCTCATAAAATCCGTGTACAGCATGCTGATGTCCATATTCTGAATTTGGCCAGTCCTGCTCTGTCAATCCTATCAAAAATTCACTTACATGAGGGCTTTGTAATGTTCGTTGTTTGTTGTTGCTGTAGTTTTCTTTAATACTCTTTTCTGTGTACGCAAAATTTTGAGGAGGAAAAGAGTCATGGTAGTTTGTTCTTGCTATTATTTTCTTATTCCTTCCTGATATAAGAGGAAAACTAAAAATCACTGTTCATTGAGCAGACAAACATGTTAAGGTGAACGACAAATAATATTAGGTCTTGCAATGTGAATTTTATACCTCTGTTAATTTTGTTCGATTCTTTAGACTGTGTGTTTTGATGTACATTGTTTACTTTTCAGTTCTACAATGGAAGTAAGAGCCCTGAATCAAATTATAGTGATAGAAATATGTTGGAACATCAAACCTTTGGGAAGGTGCCTAGCTTAAAGAACCATATCATTATCTATTGTCTACTACTTGTATACCTGGGCTTCTCTGTGTACAACATCAACCAAATTATTACTTTATCCTCTTGAAAAGGTGGCAGCATATGAAATGTTGCCAAAAAGAAAAGGCCTTCTACATCAATGATATGGAGGGTAGATCATCTTTTAACAATTGTCATTTGGTTGAATCTGAATATGCTGAATCATATAAGCTATGGGTATATATGTTTATTATAAAGAAAAGGCTATGAACTCTAGTTTCTCGTTGTTTTCACTTTACGTTTTCTCGAGAGTCATCTTGGAGATTTTTCTTTATCAGATTAGCTTAAGAAAACAGGGCCTTGAGAAGAAGTGGAGAAAGATTCAAGGAACATGCAGATGAAGATACAGAAAGCACAGCCTCTTTGTTGGTTTTGCTTTAATATTTTCATGTCATTTCTTAAAACTTCTCAGAGATCAAAATTCCAATGTGCTCTTGTATTAATATGTGGGATTCCGACAATGTTTTGTTGTTTTTCAGATATTATAATAATACTCTGCTGAAGTTATTTATACAACAACAACCACCACCATCAATCTACTTAGTGGGGTCTGGGAAGGGTAGTGTATACGTAGACTTTATCCCTTACCTTGAGGTAGAGAGATTGTTTTCAAATAAACCTTCGGCATCTTGTTTGGAAGTGAATGTTGCTTACCATAAGAGCAACTACTCTTTTCAGCTGAAATTATTTATGCCCTTCCTAATTAGAAATGTTTCTATACATGTGATCCCTGAAAGGCGATTTAGATTTTATAATATTTGCAAGTTTTATAATTTTCTGATGAAATTAATTTTTATAATATCTATAGAAATAATTAATTTTTCTAACGAAGCGGGTTCAAGTAACCCTTTCCTACAACTAGAAGGTGGGTCTGCCCAGGCTAATAGACCACAAGAGGAAATGTCTCACTTATCAAGCATTTACTATTTTGGACGTTAATCTATATAGTACGCTACATGAGATGAAGAAATTTTAACATAGACGACATTATCCATTTATTTATTGTGCATAAGCAAAGCAAAAAGTAAAATGTTGAGCTTCAATAGAGAATATATAGCGAAAAGCAAAAGGCAAAAGTGTTTTTCCTTGTGAGACCTGATCCTTCTTCTTTGTTTATATTTTTATAATCAAAATCTGGAAGAGAACAAAAAAACGTTCATATTTTCAGTACACTTTAATGCCTCAGCAACGAACAAGTCAACAAATAATTTGAGCTTCACAGACTCCATTTCGTATATTTATTTCCTTATATTTTGATTTTAGAATGGGAACGTGGAACAACGATAAAGTTATATATTTATCCCATAAAAGAGTAACAATTAAATTTGTATGCGATTTGAATGACACGTGGTTTGTAAACCATTCATGCACCAGTTCTCTTCGACATATTATATTAGGTTATTTACAATTTATTTTATATATTCACTAATAAGTGCTACTTAATAGAATAAATTACAATTTATATTGATCAGAAGGAGTAATTATTTTTGATACTGTCACGCGTCAATGCTCAATATTGACAGTCCATCACTTTATTTTTTGTGCTCTTTTTCTTTTAAATTCGCTTTTTTGTCTTAAATAATTAATTTATTATTTTAAAAATAAATTGTGTTGTTAAGTGTAAATATTTTAAAAATAAATTTAAAGGCCTTTCGTTTCGTCTTATGCCACGAGATCCATTGAGATGCCCTGTTGACATTTAGTATAAACTAGTTAATTGGTGATGATTTTCTTTTAATACAAAATATATTAAGACGTGCCACCTAGTGACCTAGATATGTGTTACATCGATATTCGAGTTTGATGAAAATTGAGCAAAGAGTGAAATTCTATCATCGTTCATCTAATTTACTAGGTTCGAAATTTATCATATGTGCAACTTGGAGTTTATTTTAGATATATATGTAAGATTACAGCCAAAGTTACTGAATTAAGATGAATCTGCAACTAAATTGGTGGAATCTATCTGCTCTCTCCAATCCTATTTACTTGTCATTTTTTTTTTAAAATAGTTCAAAAATTAAGAAATGTTATGAAATAATATAAAAATAAGAATAATATAGAGAGAATAGGGAGAGGAGTATTCTTATTGATACATCGGGATGGTTTACAATAGAATAGAACCCCTATATTTATAGGGAGGTGGTGATTTAGCCACCAAGTAGTAAACCCTAGAATCTCTCTAATTATAGACATTCACCTTAAATAGAGTTCTATTTATAACACTCCCCCTTGAATGTCTATTCAATAATGTGCCTCGTTAAAACCTTAACTAAAACAAAACCCAATGGGAAAAAAGTTAAAGAAAAGGAAAAAGAGTACACATGTTTGAATATGCGCCTATTGGTTGCCTCGTTAAAAACCTCGCAAGGAAAACCCAGTTGGGACAAAACCTTGTAAGGGAAAAAGAGTGCAACGCGCATTAACTCCCTCTGAATAGAGCATCAATTCACATCCTTGAGTTTTCGCATTCCGATCTTGTGAACCAGCTTCTTGAAGGTTGACGTTGGTAGAGATTTTGTGAACAAATCAGCCATATTATCGCTTGAACGAATCTGTTGCACATTGATATCACCATTCTTTTGAAGATCATGTGTGAAAAATAACTTTGGGGAAATATGCTTTGTTCTATCTCCTTTTATGAATCCTCCCTTCAATTGAGCTATACATGCTGCATTGTCTTCATACAAAGTCGTGGGTAGTTTATTACACTTCAAACCACATTTGTCTTGAATATGATGTATTATAGACCTCAACCACACACACTCCCGACTTGCTTCATGAATAGCAATTATCTCGGCATGATTAGATGAAGTAGCCACAATTGATTGCTTAGTCGATCGCCAAGATATGGCAGTGCCTCCACAGGTAAACACATAACCCGTTTGAGATCGAGCCTTGTGTGGGTCGGATAAATATCCGGCATCAGCATAACCAACAAGATCAGGACTGCAATTATTGCCATAAAATAAGCCCATATCGGTGGTCCCTTTTAGGTACCGCAATATATGTTTGATCCCATTCCAATCCTTGTAGGAGCCGAGCTAAATCTTGCTAAGACATTAACTGAAAAGGATATGTCAGGCGTTGTAGTATTTGCAAGATACATTAGTGCGCCAATTGCACTAAGATATGGTACTTCAGGACCAAGTAGCTCTTCATTCCTTTCTTGCGGTCGGAATGGATCTTTATTCACATCAAGTGATCGAACAACCATCGGTGTACTTAAAGGATGTGCTCCATCCATGTAAAACCGTTTCAGTACCTTTTCTATATAGGTAGATTGATGAACAAAAATTCCGTTTGCTAAATATTCAATTTGCAAACCAAGACATAATTTTGTCTTTCCGAGATCTTTCATCTCGAATTCATTCTTTAGATAATCAATTGCCTTTTGGAGTTCTATGGGGGTTCCAATAAGGTTTATGTCATCGACATATACGGCAAGTACAACAAATTCCGATGTTGTTTTCTTTATAAAAACACACGGGCAAATGGCGTCATTTATATAGCCTTCTTTTAACAAATACTCACTAAGACGAGTATACCACATTCGTCCTAATTGCTTTAGACCATACAAAGATCTTTGCAATTTAATTGAAAACATTTCTCGAGACTTTGAATTATGAGCGTTTGGCACTTTGAGTCCATCAGGAATTTTCATGTATATCTCATTATCAAGTGAGCCATAAAGATAGGCAGTAACCACATCCATTAAATGTATGTCAAGCTTTTCAGGGACAGCAAAACTGATGAGATAACGAAAGGTTATAGTATCCATTACAGGCGAATATGTCTCTTCATAATCGACACCAGGCCTTTGAGAAAAAACCTTGCGCAACAAGGCGTGCCTTATATCTTTGTACCTCGTTTTTCACATTTCTCTTGCGTACAAAGACCCATTTATAGCCAACGGGCTTAACACCATTAGGTGTTTCAACTATAGGGCCAAAAACTTCACATTTTGCCAGCGAATTCAATTCTGATTGAATTGCTTCTTGCCATTTTGGCCAATCATGTCTTTTTCGACATTCTTCAACAGATTGAGGTTCGAGATCCTCACATTCTTGCATAATGCTAGATGCGACATTATAAGCAAAGACATTATCCACCACTATATCCACTCGATCAAAATTTGCCTCAATATTGATTGGATTTATGGATAGTTCCGTATTTTCCAGAGTCTCGGGCTCAATGGATTCTTCATGAATCTCAGAATTTGTTAAATCATGAATTTCCTCATGAGATTCTTTCGTAGTGTCATTTTTATCATTTGCTTTCCTCTTTCTAGGATTTCGATCTTTAGAACCTAATGGCCTGCCACGCTTCAGGCGTGCATTCGACTCATTGGTTATGACACTAGATGATTGTCCAACAGGGACATCAATACGGATTGGAACATTTTTCGCGGGGATGTGTGATTTCGTTATCCTTTTCAAGTCCGTAAATGCGTCAGGCATTTGATTTGTTATTCTTTGCAAATGGATAATCTTTTGTACCTCTCTTTCACAAATAGAGGTATGTGGATCAAGATGTGATGCATTTTTCCACAAAATTTCCCGTTTGGTTTCACCAACTTCTCCCCCTAATTTTGGAAAAAGTGTCTCATCAAATCGACAGTCTGCAAATCGTGCAGTAAACAAGTCCCCTGTCAATGTTTCGAGGTAGCGAATGATGGAGGGCGATTCAAACCCAACATATATTCCTAACCTTCTTTGCGGTGGTGGGGGATGGCGGTGCTATAGGCACATATACTGCCCATCCAAAGATTCTTAAATGGGATATATTGGATTCATGACCCAGAACCAATTGCAACGGGGAATATTTGTGATAATTCGTCAGTCTGAGACAAATTAGCATTGCTGCATGCAAAATGGCGTGACCCCATACCAAAGTGGGCAGCTTCGTTTTCATGAGTAATGGCCTTGCAATCAACTGCAGGCGTTTAATTAACGATTTTGCAAGACCGTTTTGAGTGTGAACATGAGCTACATAATGTTCTACTTTTATCCCAATTGATAAGCAATAATCATTAAATGCTTGGGATGAAAACTCAGCAGTATTATCCAGTCTAATAGACTTGATTGGATTATCAGGAAATTGTGCTCGTAGTCGAATTATTTGTGCCATTAATTTCGCAAACGCAAGGTTGCGTGATGACAACAGGCACACATGAGACCATCTACAGGATGCGTCTATCAAGACCATAAAATACCTAAAGGACCCACTGGGTGGGTGAATAGGTCCACAAATGTCCCCTTGTATACGTTCCAAAAACGTGGGTGACTCAGTCCCAACCTTTGTTGGTGATGGTCTGATAATCAACTTGCCTTGATAACAAGAAGTGCAAGGATATTCATTATTTGAAAGAATTTTGAAATTCTTTAACGGATGCCCATATGAGCTTTCTATAATCCGTCTCATCATGATCTATCCCGGGTGTCCCAATCGATCATGCCAAAGTACGGAAGTATTGGAATTAGTAACCTTTTGGTTTACTGTTGAATGTGCCTCAATTGCACTAATTCTTGTCCAATACAGGCCACAAGATAAAGATGGGAATTTCTCAATAACCCTCTTTTGGCCGGAGACATTCTTTGTAATGATAAGATATTCAAGATTATCTTCATCTATTGTCTCAATATGATAGCCATTCCGGCGTATATCTTTAAAACTCAACAAGTTTCTCTTAGACTTGGAGGAGAACATTGCATTCTCTATGATAAACATCGTGCCTTTGGGTAGAGTTACAGTTGCTCTTCCGGAACCTTCAATCAATTTACTACTACCAGAGATTGTAGTAACATTTGCCTTACACATATTTAGTTGAGAGAAATATTCCTTTTCTTTGAGTATCGTATGTGTAGTACATGAATCAACTAAACAAATATTTTTACAGCTAGACGTTGATCCAAGCTTGCTTTGTGAGATATCCATATTTGCTTTCCCATTGCTTTCCCATAGTTTGATACAAAAGAAATACACGAACATAAGAATAAACAAATTCAATTCGTTTGTTTCACATTTAAACAATATTTTCAAAATCTGCTGAGGTCAGTTGACTAACTAAATCAGATAGTCGATTATATGTTTTCCATAATCGATTACTTTGCAGTTTGAAAATTTCAGTTTAAGCATTTTCTTAAAACAATCGATTGTTAAACATACACAATCGATTGTTGAACATTGACAATCGATTGTTAAACACACACAATCGATTATTTGCTATTTTGAAAAACTTCAGATCACTGTCTTAAGACAATCGATTGTTAAACATACACAATCGATTGTTGAACATTGACAATCGATTGTTAAACACACACAATCGATTATTTGCTATTTTGAAAAACTTCAGATCACTGTCTTAAGACAATCGATTGTTAAACATACACAATCGATTATTTGCTATTTTGAAAAACTTCAGATCACTGTCTTAAGACAATCGATTGTTAAACATACACAATCGATTGTTGAACTTTGACAATCGATTGTTGAACATACACAATCGTTTGTTATGCAGTTTTAATGCGAAATATTAGATAATCGACTAACTGTTAGGTTAGTCGATTACCGCTACTGAAAAATAAAAATATTATTGAAATCTGAGCATATTGAAACATTCTAAAGAACTAATACTAACATTATATCATAAACTAACTAATACGAGCTGATACTAATGACTATTAGTTTATTCACTAACTATTACAAATAAGTGAAATAAAATCAAACAACTCCATCTTCTTTCATCACAGATCCATCACCGATTAGGTGGTCTATTTTCCCATCGGGTTGCTCAAAGAAATTTGCCACATCCAAGTGGGTGATGTCAAAATTGTCGTCAGAGACAAAATTTGTTTCAGGTCCTTTACTCTTTCGAGATGCTTGATAAAGGTCAACCAAATGTCTTGGTATACGGCAAGCTTTTGACCAGTGCCCTTTTCCACCGCAATGATAACATATAGTTTCTGAACTATTTGCCTTAGGATCCTCATAATCCCGTTTCTGCTTTCGGCGGTTATCTCTCCTCGGGGGGTGATGGACATCATGGATATTTCTTCCTTGTCTACGTCCACAGCTATGACCCCGATTACGACCACGACCATGATTAGATCCATGGCCCTTTTCATGATTGGCATAATGAGAATACACCTTATCTGCTTCAGGCAATGGTGTAATCCCGGTGGGTCGATTTTCGTGATTTCTCATGAGCAGGTCATTGTTTCGCTCAGCCACAAGTAGGAGAGAAATCAGTTCAGAGTACTTTTTGAAGCCTTTCTCTCTGTACTGTTGTTGCAGTACCATATTGGAGGCATGAAACGTTGTAAACGTTTTCTCAAGCATATCATAATCAGAGATATTATCTCCGTAGAGCTTCAACTTAGAAGTAATTCTGAACATCGCAGAATTATATTCAGAAACAGACTTAAAGTCTTGGAGCCTCAGATGAGCCCAATCATATCGTGCCTGTGGCAGAGTGACCAACTTCAAGTTGTCATATCTCTCCTTTAAGCCATTCCACAAGATGAGTGGATCTTTAACTGTGAGATATTCAATCTTCAAACCTTCATCAAGGTGACGGCGCAAGAAAATCAAGGCCTTAGCACAGTCTTGGGTGGATGCTTTATCTCTATCTTTAATGGCGTCTCCAAGACTCATAGCATCTAAGTGGATTTCAGCATCCAACACCCATGTCATATAGTTCTTGCCCGAAATTTCAAGGGCAACGAACTTTCTTTCGTAATGTCAGACGTAATCGAAAATCAAATTAGGAAGAGAGAAATACCTTAGTTTTTCTCGAGAATCGATTCTTGAGACGGTAGAGTCTCGTGCTGATAACGTGTTATGAAATAATATAAAAACAAGAACAATATAGAGAGAATAGGGAGAGGAGTATTCTTATTGATACTTAGGGATGGTTTACAATAGAATAGAACAGGGATATTTATAGGGAGGTGGTGACTTAGCCACCAAGTAGTAAACCCTAGAATCTCTCTAATTATAGACATTCACCTTAAATAGAGTTTTATTTATAACAAGAAAGAACTAATTATTTGAAGGGTGTGACATATAATTGATGTATCGAACTTTAAATTAAGGGTGTTTAACGGGTGGATCGGGTCGGATTGTGCATGAAAATTTTTGAACCGTACTGGTTTGGAACCGGGCCGGTTATGGGTTAGGGGTTACCGAGCTGGATAGGAAAATTTTTGAACCGTAAGGATTACGGGTACAAGAGCCCGGGCTGGTTTAGTTTCTTTTTTTGTATTTTGCTTAACTATTGTAATTTATATTAATATAAAATAAAAAATATAAAGAATGCAATGAAGATGGAAAAAAATTGCACTTATAAATTGCAAATGCTACATTTATTTCAAAATTCAAACTTACAAATTGAAAGGTTTACATTTAACAACAAGTAAATTAATGAAAAAAGGGTAAATTCAAAAGTTTTACATTGCCGTAGACTATGAAACTTTAAAAAAATAAAAGAAAATTGAAATCTAGCCTTTAAATTGGTACGGGTTGGGCCGGACCCTCCTACCCTTTAACCCAGCCCAACCCGAACCCCTTATATCGGTCCGGACCGCTTCCAATTTTAACTGGTCTAGGCCGGTTCGGAAACGGGCTGACCCAGCCCATAAGACACCCTACTTTAAATGAAAAGTCTACTACATCAAAGTGACACGATTCGAACCTATGAGATAGTCCTCAATGCCAAACTCAGTAAATTAGGTTTTAGGGTCGATTTTAGAAAGCGTTCTTATGTCCCAAGTGGCCTTTTAAGGATGATTTCACTTCTTGCCACATAGTAAGTATCACGTAATCAAGTGCGGTGCTACTCCTTTGCTAGAAAATAATACTATATAAAAATGTATATTTAAAAAAAAAATTAAATATATATAAGGGATTGACAATTTTTGACATAGAAAAACTCTCAGTGTAATGGTCAAAGATGTCAAAAATTATGGAAGATCGCAAGTTCTATTCTTGATTGTAGTATAATCTTTTAAATTTAATATCTCTTTATATAAATTTTGGTTTAGCCACTGCATGTATTGATATGACAGAATACTACAAATCAAAACAGTGGTGGGACAGGGATGTACCAGTACAACTAGAGATTAGGAGACGATGATCCTCGACGCTATGTTTCTCCTTGCTTAAGCAGAGGATAACCATTTTTAAGATTACAAATTTCTATTTGGCTAAGCACTTGAAAACTTGAGAAATAGCTTTGATGTGAAATAATATATCAATAGTTTTTTGGAAAAAATAAATTGATGCATATTTTACTCATTTAACCGGCACAATAATTCATTTCACATATTTTGTTGAACAACCTTTTACACATCAAACAACAACAACATTGAGGTCTGAGGAGGATAGTATATACACAGAGTTTACTCCTACCTTTGGGTAAAGAGTTTGTTTTCAAATATACCCCAATATACTTCACTCCAAAAATTTCTCACCTTTTTTTGGGGAGACTCGAACTCACAATCTCTCGATTAGAAGTAAAGTTTGCTTACCACGAGAACAACCCTTCTTGGCCTTTTTGCACATCCAAACTCCTAAAATAAAGTGAAACAATTACCTTCCTAAAATGACACGTGGCATTGGGAAAAGGAAAAAAAAGAAACTCCACCTCCGGCAATGCTTCCACATGCTAACGGCTGCGCCACCGCCAAATTCCCCAATACCGGAAACATTCCTTCTCTGTCAGCGCCAATAACAAGGATCTGGTACAAATTCTTCCTTTTCATTAGAGCAAAACTTGGGTAAAATTTTATGTTAAAATTTTTACTTCTCATTGAAGTGTTGTCCCTTTATGCTTATGTTTGTTTAGACTTATCTTGCTGGTTGAACTGGCAATACCAGAATTAAAAATTACATGTGCAGAATCATTGTTTAAGTGTTATCCCTTAATTAATGCTGCAAGTTGGTATTAAAAAACGGTTATATATATAGTTGTTGAGAGTTGACTTCGTCACACTCGATTCAGGATTTGAAGCTTTATGGATTGGTACATCAATCTCAAGTTAATATACAATAATAATCCTATTAGCAGTCAAATATTGGCATATATTTAATGTTTTTTAATATATATATATACGAACTGCACAAAAGCTACTGCATTCTGTTGAACCCATAAGTTGTGCTCTAGATCCGCACTGGTTCTAGCTGACCCAATATTAAGAAAACGATATGAAAATAAAAATATTCCATGACTCACCATGTTAGAGGCATTAATTAAGTAGAGGTCAGCCACAGTTGATGAATAGTATTTTAAATCTAAATGATGTTCCTTAATTGTGGTTAACCTCAATTTATAAGCCAGCTAACATGAGTCATGGAACATTTCTAATGTTAAAGTGCTCAGATAATTACAATAAATAATGATAAAATAGAAAGGAAATAATGTAAGTACAACTACTATTATGATTATGATATTTGTTGCTGTTATTGTCTCACCAGAAACTAGAAAAAAATCGTTACTCTCTTATAAAAAGAAGTTTTCACAACATTAGTGGGGCAAACAAATTTACCACATTCAAGAGCTTCCAAGAGAGAGATATCGACCGAAAACACAGTTCAATCCAAAATTCCTTCACAGTCGAGGGGGAGAACTAGCCATGAGCCAGAGATCTCCGTGTTAATTAAGGTCCTTCTCTTGTTTTACAATTTTCATATCATTTTGTTTATGCTTCACTCTTTTGGATTGCTGCATATGGATCATTATATTTTATCATCGCATGTTAGTTAATTACTTAATTTGAAGGATCATACTAAATCTTCTGTGTTGTTCTTGAGTGCAATGCTAGTTGTGTTTTAAAAATGAACAATCAAAGTTTATGTACTGTGTGTTTGGTATGAATTAAATTTTTTTTTAAAGAAAAATTGTTCTATCAGAAAGTCATTTTTAATGTTTTTTTTAGTACCCTTTGTGCTTATTGCAATTTTGTGTTTTTTTTTTGGGGGGGGGGGGGGGGTGGAGGAATCATGGTAGTTTGGTCTTGCTATTATTTGCTTATTCCTTCTTGATTAATAAGTACTGTTCATGCAATAGACAAACATGTAATTAAAGCCAAAGTTACTCAATTAAGATGAACCCATTGCTAATATATTATATCCGCCTGTCTATTTGATTTGTTGGGCTAACGTAGTCCAAAGATACTTTTAACATTGTGTGATTTTATCTACTTTGGGCCAAGTCTGCATGATTTTTCCTAAATGTCTTACATTATTAAGAGACATGCGTTTTAGGAAATTTTAACTCCTATAGCAAGTTTGTGCACCATTATGTTGAATAAA
Source organism: Nicotiana benthamiana (assembly GCA_034376525.1). Classification (NCBI taxonomy): domain Eukaryota; kingdom Viridiplantae; phylum Streptophyta; class Magnoliopsida; order Solanales; family Solanaceae; genus Nicotiana; species Nicotiana benthamiana. Next base: position 179,290,642 of record CM067339.1, read on the forward strand.
AATTTCTCCTAGCTAGCAGTTGACACAGGTTCATTTTTCCTTCTTTTTTTCCCTGAAAAAGCACAGCTAGTAGCTAAATAATTTAAAAAACCATGTGGAGTTAAATAAAAACTGTTAAAAGAATTGCTATCCCTTAATTAATGCTAGTAGTTCTAAAGACTAAGCTCGCCATAGTTGACTTTAGCTAAACTAGACTTGAGAAAGACTATGTTAAAATCTTGAATTCTTATTTAAGTGTTGCCTCTTGATTAATGCTTATAGCCATTCAGACTTTTTATTGTTGGTTGACTGATTCTAGCTAAACCAGAACTAAAAATCAAGAATTATTGTTTAATGTTATCCGTTGATTTATTATATATATATATATATATATATATATATATATATATATATATATATATATATATAAATCTTCGATCTCATCATTTTACTTCTTGCTCTCCTATAAATACAGAAACACCACACATACATACCTACGCTGCTAGAGAAGCTTTCACAACATTATTGACAGTTCAACCCAAGAGGTATCTGGTTTAAGGTGCATCTCTAACTTTAAATATCATTAGTTCTGTTTTTTCTTTCAATATTTTGCATTGCTGTATATGGAGTTTGATTTGTTTCGTGATCACGAAATTTCATAATTGCTGGTTTGTTACATGATTTAAATGCTTACACACTTGAGTAGTTATGTTTTCTGTTATGTCTTGATGCTTACTGTGAGAATGCACGGGAGAAAAATATTATTGATATATATTATTACAATACTACAATGATCCCTATATATATACACATTACATATTCTAATCCTAATACATATAGGATTAGGGTGATTTACTCCTATTTACACTATTATTCTAACACTCTCCCTCAAGCTGGTGCATACAAATCATATGTACCGAGCTTGTTACATATGTAGTTAATACGAGGGCCAGTGAGGGACTTGGTAAAAATATCTGCAAGCTGATCATTCGACTTCACAAACTTTGTAGCAATATTTCCCGAGATTATCTTTTCTCTAACAAAGTGACAGTCAATCTCAATATGTTTAGTTCTCTCATGGAACACTGGATTTGATGCAATATGAAGAGCAGCTTGATTATCACACACAAGTCCCATCTGACTAATCTCACCGAATTTCAATTCCTTGAGTAACTGTTTGATCCAAATTAACTCACATGTTACCATAGCCATTGGTCGATATTCTGCTTATGCACTAGACCGAGCAACTACATTCTGTTTCTTGCTTTTCCAGGACACCAAATTTCCTCCTACTAAGACACAATATCCGGACGTAGAACGTCTATCAGACGGTGATCCTGCCCAATCAGCATCTGAGTATCCAACTCTTCGCTCATGGCCGTGATCCTCAAACAATAACCCTTTGCATGGAGCTGATTTTATGTACCGAAGAATGCGAACAACTGCATCCCAATGACTATCACACGGAAAACCCATAAACTGACTTACAACACTCACAGAAAAGGAAATGTCAGGTCTTGTTACTGTAAGATAATTTAATTTACCAACCAACCGTCTATATCTTGCAGGATCGCTAATCGGCTCCCCCTGTCCTGGCAGAAGTTTAGAATTCGGATCCATCGGAGTGTCAACAGGTCTACAACCTGTCATTCCTGTCTCCTCAAGAATATGTAAGGCATACTTTCGTTGTAAGAGCACAATACCTGAGCTAGACTGAGCGACCTCAATATCCAGAAAATATTTTAGTTTGCCCAGATCCTTAGTCTGAAAATGTTGAAAGAGATGTTGCTTCAATTTAGCAATACCATCTTGGTCATCATTGCCAGTAATAACAATGTCGTCAACATAAACCACCAGATAAATACAGAGACTCGAAGCAGAATGTCGATAGAACACAGAGTGATTAGCTTCACTCCGAATCATGCCAAATTCCTGGATAACTGTGCTGAACTTACCAAACCAGGCTCGAAGAGACTGCTTTAGACCATAAAGTGACCGGCGCAAGCGACATACAAGACCACGAGACTCCCCCTGAGCAACAAATCCAGGTGGTTGCTCCATATAAACTTCATCCGCAAAGTCACCGTGTAAAAAGGCATTCTTAATGTCCAGCTGATAGGGGGCCAATGGCGAATAGCAGCCATGGAGAGAAAAAGGCGGACTGAAGCTACCTTAGCCACGAGAGAGAATGTATCACTGTAATCGAGCCCAAATATCTGAGTATATCCCTTGGCAACAAGATGAGCCTAAGATGATCAACCTTACCATCCGGACCAGCCTTGACTGCATACACCCAACAACAACCAACAATAGATTTACCTGAAGGAAGAGGGACAAGCTCCCAGGTACCACTCGTGTGTAAAGCAGACATCTTGTCAATCATAGCCTGTCGTCATCCTGGATGAGACAATGCATCACCTGTAGACTTAGAAATGGAAACAAAGGACAAAGAAGATAGAAAAGCATAATAAGGTGATGACAAACGATGATAACTCAGACCGACATAATGGGGATTAGGATCAAGTGTCGTCCGTTTACCTTTCCAAAGTGCAATCAGTGGACTAGGAAGAGACAAGTCCGCAGTAGGAGCAGGGTCAGGTGCAGGACATGAATCAGCTGGGCTGATGCTGGGTATGGACGACGATGATATGTCAAAAGCGGTGTTCCTGTGACAGGGAGTCTAGGACGAGCCATACTAGAGTCCTCAACTGAGGGAATGGGTAAGACTTCAGTAGGGGAAGGTAAAGGAGAATCTATAGTAGGTTCCGTAAAGGTCGGTATATGTATCAGGGAGGTCAGAATGGTCATAAGGTGTAAAGAAAGGTTTAGACTCAAAAAATATGACATCGGAGGACATAAAGTACCTACGAAGATCAGGTGAGTAACAAAGATATCCCTTCTGAACACGGGAATAACCAAGGAAGACACACTTGAGAGCACGAGGGGCTAACTTATCTTTCGCAGGGGCTAAGTTATGAACGAAATAAGTGCTCCCAAAAACACGAGGGGGAACAGAGTATAAGGGTGATTGGGGAAACAATATGGCATACGGTATCTGATTTTGTATGGGAGAGGAAGACATCCGATTAACTAAATAACAAGTTGTGAGAACTGCATCGCCCCAAAAACGCAGCGGAGCATGAGACTCAATGAAAAGTGTGCGAGCAGTCTCGATGATGTGCCTATTCTTTCACTCGGAAACCCCATTTTGTTGAGGGGTATAAGGACAAGAGTTCTGATGAATAATTCCTTGAGAAGTCATAAACTGCTGAAATGAAGAGGATAAATATTCTAAGGCATTATCACTGCGAAAAGTACGAATAGAAACACTGAATTGATTTTTAATTTCAGCAAAAAAATTCTGGAAAATAGATAACAACTCAGAACGATCTTTCATTAAGAAAATCCAAGTACATCTTGAATGATCATCAATGAAACTAACAAAATAACGAAACCCTAAGGTTGAACTGACTCTACAAGGACCCCATATATCAGAATGAACTAAAGAAAAACAGACTCTGCATGACTCTCAATACTATGAGGAAAGAAGGCTCGGGTATGTTTCCCGAGCTGACATGACTCACACTCTAATATGGATAAACTAGACAAATTAGGTACCATCTTCTGAAGCTTGGATAAGCTTGGGTGTCCTAAACATCTGTGAATTAGATCCGGAGGATCCGTAACTAGACATGCCTTGGGGGATTTTAGCGAGTTAAGGTAGTACAGACTTCTGATTCAAGTCATGTTCCAATTGTCTGCTCCGTACTGCGGTCCTGCATAATAAAGGAATCATCAATAAAACATATACCACAATGGAGGGCACGAGTCAAACGACTAACAGATGCAAGATTAAAAGGACAACCAGGGACATAGAGAACGGAATCTAGAGTGACAGCGGGTAGGGGAGTCGCTCGTCCAAATCCTTTTGCTTTGGTTTGAGACCCATTGACTAAAGTAACAGTAGGAAGGGACTGTGAATACGCAATATTTGACAAAAATGATTTATTACCAGAGACATGATTCAGAAGCGTCTGAGTCCACAACCCATTGTCCAAGAGTACTAGACTGGGAAACACAAGCAAAAAAATTACCAGCAACAGAAGTATCAGTTTGAGCAACAGAAGCTACTTGTGGAGATTTCTGCTTACTTGCCCGATACTGAAGGAACTCATTATACTCCCCTTCAGATAAAGAAAAACCTTGGTTACCTATAGTCTCTGTCTGAGCAACATAAGCATTTTTGGGTGGTCGGCCATGTAAAGAATAGCACATGTCATGAGTGTGTCCAAGTTTATGACAATAAAAGCACTTGGGTCTAGATCTTCCTAAACGACCTCCTCCACGTCTACTCTCCATAGTAGGAGATACCCGATTGTCCACTGACTGGGACACAAGGACAGATGAATCAAGTGTTTGTGATGAGCTCACTAGGTGACTTGGTGCTGCATCAAGGCGAAGTAATCGAGAGAATAGTTCATCAACTGTGGGGACAGCCGGGCTAGCCAAAATTTGGTCACATACTGAATCAAGGTCATTAGGGAGTCCAGCTAGTGTAAGAACTAGAAACATCTTCTGTCGTTGCTCTTGTTGCTTTTCAATACTAGCAGAAACTGGCATCAGCGTCTCAAATTCTTCCATGACTGCCTGTACTTGTCCCAAGTAAGTAGACATATCCAATTCCTGTTTCTTCAAGCTTGTCATTCGCGATATTACATCATAGAAGCGAGATATGTCGTTAGTGTATAAACTACGAGCCTTTTCCCAAACTAAATAACATGCATGGAATGGACGGAACAAGGGCATCAACTTGGAATCAATAGATCGCCACAAGATACTACATAACTGAGCATCGACCTTTTTTCACTGTGTTTTGGCCTTTTCATCACCTTCGATAGCCCTTTTTGTTAAATGATCGTGAACTCCTTGACCTTTACACCACAACTCGACAGACGAAGCCCAAGCTAGGTAGTTTGAACCTCCCATTAAGGGTTCTGAGGTAATCATAACACCGGAATTGCCAGAGCGCGGGTTTCTAGACCCAAAAGCATCGAGTCCCAAAGACATCGTTGGATTATCACCAAATAATCTGAAAGAATCAACTGAAAACTGCTGAAATTGATGAAGCAAACAATGTAGCTGCCGGAAAATTGCTGTAGCTGCCGGAAAATTACTGTAGCTACCGGAGCAAAGTCAAGGTTGTCGGTATTGAAAAATAAAATTATGGGTAGGCTCGGAATTGGAGGACGATCCAACTATCCTGAAGAAAAATTTTGAAATTCTGGCCGGAACAGTGCTCACGCTCCGGCGCGTGGGGCGCATGAATCGGATCTGCCGAGAGTTTTCTGGCGCGTGACAAGGAATATTCCGGTGGAGTTTACTGGGTTTTGGTAGCCGGAGCCTTGGGAACCCTGTCATGGTGTTGGTTTTTGCACAACACCAACAAAAAGGTGATTTAGTTACGGACAACCTCTTAAGTCGCCGGAAAATTGCACGGCGACGAGTTCTTTCTTCCCGGAAGTTGCTGGAATGACGCACAACTATAATATTCTCACTGTAGCTCTGGTAACATGTGAGAATGTACGGGAGAAAAATATTATTGATATATATTATTGCAATACTACAATGATCCCTATGACAAGAGTGGTTGCTCTGATGGTAAGCAACCCCCACTTCCAACCGAGAGGTTGTGAGTTCGAGTTTCCCCAAGAGTAAGGTGGGAAGTTCTTGGAGGGAAGGATGTCGGGGGTCTATTTGGAAACAGCTTCTCTACCCTAGGGTAGGGGTAAGGTCTGCGTACACACCACCCTCCCCAGACCCCACTAAGTGGGATTATACTGGGTTGTTGTTGTTGTTGTTGTTGTTGTACAATGATCCCTATATATATACACATTACATATCATAATCCTAATACATATAAGATTAGGGTGATTCACTCCTATTTACACTATTATTCTAACACTTACACACCAAGATCATAATACTCTGATCCCTATTTACCGGTCACTTTTGCTAGAAATAGTTGTTTCACAATACTTGTTGTTTTTGAAAATCAAGAAAGAATTAATTATTGTTTTCCAATTTCATTCTTACTCTAATTAATATTTCTAGAAAGATTGCGAGACCAAAGAAAAAGATTAGGACAAGTTAATCAAAAAGTAATATTTATTACTCCATCCGTTTCATATTAGATGAGGTACTTCCTTTTTTAGTCCGTTCCAAAATAAATGACACATTTCTAAATTTGGATTGTTGCATATGGAGTTTGATTTGTGTCCTGATCATTATATTTTGTCATCGCATGTTAGTTAATTACATGATTTGAAGGATCATACCAAACCTTCTGTGTCGTTCTTGAGTGCAATGCTAGTTGTGTTTTAAAAATGAGCAATTAAAGTTTATGTACAGTGTGTTTGGTATGAATTAAATCCCTTTTAAAGAAGATATTTTCTATCAGAAAGTCATTTTCTTGTGTTTTGTTGCTAGTATTTTTTGAAAGAGCATCATTTTTGTGGGTTAATGTGACATCATGATGGAGAATCTGTATTTATTTTGATTTTGTTCTTCTTTTAGCATGTCTATGCTGATTGAAATGGCAATTTGCCACAGTTCAATAATGCTTATCTGATCCATAACATAGTTATAGTACCTAAAACATCAGTATCTGATCCAGAATAGATTTTTATGTCAAGACCTAAAACATCAGTAATATAAGATTCAAAATATCTTTGTATGATCATTTTCTTCTATTCGGATTGTAAATGGCTATTTTGTACCTTTTCCTCCGATTTGCTTTGGTGATAAGTAGCTTATTTTTTATGTAATGTATGGAGTAATTAGAAAGGTATGCATTAAAATGAGGGTCTTGTTAAATATGTTAAATACTTAGATTTGATTTTGGGTATAATCAATACGATTAATCCACATATGTGTGTATATGCTGGACCGAGACTATCAATTGTTAAAAACAATGACAACTTTTATGTTAGTGTTTTCCATATCTATCATTTTAAGTGTCTACTGGTCCAATAATTCATTTCATTACCGCAGAAGTGCAGAGAGAGATGGCTGCATATGTTGCATTGACTTCACTAATGGGAACAATAGAACAGCTTCAGCTTTTGCAATCAAACTTGGATCTATTGGACACTCATGTGGAAAGTTTGAATTTACTCTACGAGAAGGTTGATTCTCTGCATGAATTTCTTGACCATTTTAATGATGAACAAACGAAGAATTTGCATGCAAAAGTCAGACAAATAGCAAATGAAGCAGAAGATGAAGTTGAATCGCAGATGAAGGTGGTAATAGACGAGCAACATGACAGACTCCATCAAAAGGAATCCCTCGAGAGTCTTTTTGAGATCTTACAACGAGGTATTGAAAATGTTGATTCCCTCAAGGAAGAGCTCATCAAGCACAGTCAAAATAACACTTTGCAAGCTGGAAATCCCTCACTTGGTGATTCAAGTTCATCACGATTGCATGCTTCAACCCTTGAGAATGATATGGTGGGGTACAACACTGAACAAGAAAACATGTTGAGTCAACTCACGAGTGGCTCGCCTGAACTGGAAGTCATCTCTGTTACTGGTATGGGTGGCATTGGTAAGTCAACTTTTGCCAAAAAGTTGTTTTCTCATCCCTCAATTTTGAGCTTCTTTGACATCCGTGGATGGATTACCGTATCTGAGAACTATAGTTATAGAGGTATACTTTTAGGCCTCCTAATAGATGCTAATATTGGGAAGGAAGAAGACCTTGATAAGAAAAACGATTCTGATTTAGCCGTTTGCTTGAAACAAAGTTTAATGGGTAGAAGGTATTTGATTGTTGTTGATGACATATGGAGCAAAAACGCTTGGGATGAGATTAGACTGTGTCTTCCAGAAGATGGTAAAAGAAGTCGAGTATTGTTGACTACTCGAGATGCTGAGGTTGCTCACTATGCTAGCTCTCCGAAGGATCCTTTCAGGATGCATTTACTTGACCAAGAGGACAGTTGGAATTTGTTTTACCGAAACGCGTTTATAGAGAAGGGTTTTGCAATTGAATTTGAGGATATCGGAAAGGAGGTTGCCAAAAACTGCAATGGTTTACCACTTATGATTGCTGTGGTTGCCAAGGTTCTCTCCAGCAAGAGGACACTAGACGAGTGGACAAAAGTAGCTGAAAGTGTGAGCTCATTAGCAGAAGTTGATGCTTATCAACAATGCTCAGGAGTGCTTGCTTTAAGCTACAATCATCTTCCTTCTTATCTGAAAGGTTGCTTTCTGTATTTTGGACTTTATCCAAAAGCTAGTGAAATTTCTGTGGAAAAGTTGGTTAGATTATGGATTGCGGAAGGGCTCCTAAAGGTAAGGGGTATGGAGGGATTGGAAGAAGTGGCTGCTAGTCAGTTAAGTTATCTTATTGATAAAAGTCTAGTTATTATTAGCAAGAGAAGTATGGATGGTAAAATCATGACATGTATGATTCATGATCTTGTTCATGATTTCTGCTTGAAAGAAGCCGACAGTCAGAATCTTCTGTATATTGTGAATACCGATATTGATGGACCTCTATGGGTGATTCCTGAAGGCTGCAGGTGGGTATCACAACAATCACGGGGCTTATATTTTAGCCGCCGATTCCCTGATCTTGCTTATTGCAAATTACGTTCCTTTTCTGTCAATTCTAGAACAGTAATTCTTGATGTAGAAAGGTGTCATTTCAAACTTCTTAGGGTATTGGACTTGGAGAATAAGATGATTCTCGACCTCCCCGTAGCTATACAAGACCTAGTTCTTTTAAGGTATTTGGCATTGAGGATTTCAAGATCTGGACAATTTCCAATTTCTAAACTTCTGAATTTACAAACTCTCGTTGTTCGTCCACATCCAACAGACACTAGTTTATGGAAAATGTACTCCTTACCAAATGGAATTTGGAAATTGTTTCAGTTAAGGCATCTCCATTGTTGGTGTATGTATTTGGACACTCCTCAGACGGTATCAGAAAATGAGGTGAAGAACGTGGTTTTGGAAAACATACAAACTGTTTCTGGGTTGATACCTTCTTGTTGCACAAAAGAAATATTTGAAGCGATTAAGAAAGTAAAGAAATTGGAAATTGCTGGTAAACAGGAGGATTTTCAGAGCGAGGTGGGATGGCATAATAATCTTAAATATTTAAAAGAGCTCGAGGCACTAAATGTTACAGTTCTGCATGGTTTTATTTCTAACTGGCTTCCATGTTTAATCAATCCAAGTTCAGGTTCTTTCCCACCAAATCTCAAGACATTGACACTTAGCCGTACTTGTCTTCCGTGGAATTGCATAAACATTTTTAACAAGTTGCCCAATCTTGAGGTGCTTGAATTGAAAAATCTTGCCTTCTCTGGCAATGTGTGGGAAATAACAGAGATGGGATTCCCTAAATTGAAGTGTTTACTCCTTGAGAATCTGTATCTTAAATATTGGAGAGCGACCGATGATTATTTCCAATGCCTTGAGCGTGTCTGCATCAGAGAATGCAAACTCCTAAAAGAGATCCCAGAAGGATTTGCAGATAGTGTGACGCTGCAGCTAATTGAATTACATAAATGTCGTCGTCCTCTTATCACTTTTGCCAAGCAGATCCAGGAAAAGCATGAGGAATTGGGAAACAACATGCTTAAAGTTTACGTCTTTGGTTCAAGTAAGTAAATCATCAACGATGAACCTTCAATATCCATTAAATTTTTCATGTCATTTTTCTAGCAAAAATTGTTGTGATTTTTATTGCTCAAAACTTCTCAAGATTGAATTTTATGTGACGTTGTAATAATGTCTGGGATTTTATAGTCAAAATCAGCTTGTTTGAATGAGTGTTTGAAGAATATTGTGACAATGTCTTTCAGACGTCTTTCCTAATTTAGAAATGATCATATAATTGTGGTCAGGCCTTGAGTTAAACCTATGCAATATACTTGGTCTTTTCCATTGACGATTCGCGGTCCCAATTTCGGATGAAGGAGAAACATTGCGCTAGACAAAAGGGGTTGCTCTGATAATAAGCAACCTCCACTTCCAATCGAGAGGTTGTGAGTTCGAGTCTCCCCAAGAGCAAGATGGGAAGTTCTTGGAGGGAAGGATGCCGGGGGTCTATTTGGAAACAGTCTCTCTACCCCAGGGTAGGGGTAAGGTCTACGTACACACTACCCTCCACATATCCCACTAAGTGAAATTATATGGGTTGTTGTTGTTGAGAAACATTGTGCTAGGTTACAACAATATAAAATTAGTCAATTCATGATAATTTTTCACGTGTAAAAGCATTGGGAGATGTTAAGTCGGTCAAGTTAAATGAGGAATTACAAGCTTATGTTAAAAAGGAGCTTCGTTCAAATACATCTTGCTAGATTTAAGTGGTCGACAATTTCGCCGCCACTTACAAAGGGAGTAGCAGTTAAGACTTAGCTCGCCAACTGACTTTAGCTAAGCTACAATTGGAAGAAATTATATTAAAATCTTTAACTTTTTTCATAAGAGTATCTCCACTTAATTAGTGTTCCAATTGGTAGAATGGTAGTGGTATACTTCCCAAGTCTACTTTAATTAATTTTTTGGTCTTCTATCTTGTGAAAAATATTTGACTTTTTCAAATTTTTAAAAAAAAATTAACTTCTTCTTTTCAAAATAGTCATTGAAGTAAAGAGCTTAGGAGTATTTTTTATATTTCCAATGAACAATAAGGTTAATATGATCAATTTTATTATTAATTATGCTAAAATATGAATTTTATAATATGTGTGAAAATAGCCAAAAAATCAATTAAAGTGGACCAGAGACAGTACCATTATAGCCGTAGGGACTTATGACAAGAAAAAACAACAAATCACCAATGTAATCCGATAGAGGTGTCTTGGACGGATAATCTGTACTCAACCGTCAGAAACTCTTCTTTTAATACATGAAAACCCTTCTGAGTCTCCATTGTCCCCAATGCCTAGAAAACCTCTCTAAAACTTTCTCTCACCAAAAGCTCTTATATGGCCAAACACTCAAAAAATCCTTCTGCTTCTACCAAAAAGAGTACTCGCTCCAGAACAAAACTCCCATCTCAACCTCCAGAAAAAGTAGACCTAGGGTCTGACCATTCTGAAGATTTTGCCTCCTCTCGGGCGGACCTCTCAGATCAATCTCATACTTTAGAAGAAAAAATCCCGGGAAAAACGTCTATAACCCCCTGAATCCTTTACTGTGAAGAAGTCGAAAATAGATCTTTCTAGTTCTTTAGAGTCTGGCCTAAATTTTTGGGACTCTCCAAATGACTTTTTTATCTGTTTGAAAGACAAGCCAATTGTTAATGGGTGGGTAGTCGATCTTGACGACATGGAAACCCTAAATTGTAAGGTAAAACATGTTTGTTCATTAGGGATGGTCTAAATTCTTTTCTGTTCCCCCTCATAAAGTCTATGAACCCCTAGTGAAAATATTTTATACAAATCTTCGTCCAGTAAATATGATAAGTTGGGATCCTTAGTGTTGGGGAAGCACATTGTTCTTGATTCTGCCATGTTTGATTCAATTTTCCACTGTAAGTATTCTGATTTTTTCATGCTTTTCAAAAATTCTTGGCCTAATGACTTTGAAATCGCTTTTGATCAAGCAAAACGGTGTATTGAGTGTCCATCTGATTCTCTTCCAAATCGGTTTGGTCCTAATGATGTTAGTTTTGAAACTCGTGTTCTAACCTACATTGTTACAACTATTCTGCTTTCCTGCACTGGCTCTTTCTCCACCTTCTCTCAAAGAGATATCTTTCTTGTCTTTGTTTTTCTAGTGACAAAACTCAAGATCAAACAGTTGTAATAACCGAAATTTTTTAGACATACTTATTAGTTTGAAAATTTATTAAATGGTTAGTGAACCTAATTAACTATTACACATATTAAGTGGGATAATAAAATAACTGGGGTAATAAATAATGATAAAGAAATGGGTTAGACCCGGACATTGTCCACGTCCAAAAAACCTAAGATTAGGGGTGTGCATTCAATTTATCGATTCGATTTGGACCCTTATCGATAATTACTTGTCGATTATTGAATTGCACATATGCTTATCGTTATCGTTTCAATAAGGTTTTGATTATTTTAATTTCGATTTATCAATATTTGAGGCTTATCGATTCGGTTATCGACAACACCAATAAAAAAATTTGCAAAATTACCTAGAAAATAGGAAAAAAAAAACAGAACGTCAAACGAAATCGTTGCTTGGCCATTGGATTGACTTCCACCTACTATGTACTCGTCAGGGCGAGAACCATTTTCCACCACATTATTTGGAGGTTCATCAAGAGTGTTAGTAAAAATATAACCCCTCAAGTTCCCATCTGACGATCAAATTAATGTTTGTGCACTTACTTTATCTGCTTTTTAATTTGCTCCACAATCGATCTACAATGTATTAGCATATATATGGATGGTCAATTCAAAAAGCAATTGAAGTTCAAAAAATTCGTTGGAGAAGAATTTCAACGGCTCTTGTTGGGAAAGGCTTTCATTTTCTGTCGAACTGTTTATGTTGTTTTCAAGGTTATTGTCACACCTGCTTTTTACACATTACCCCGGAGGATAATATATAAGTAAATTTTTTTATTTAAGTGATGTTATTTAAAATGAGATTATTTATTTATTTTATTCAGAGTCGTCATTTGGAATAATTTATTTTCTGGTGTCCCAACTCACCGATTTATTTTAAAATCCCAAATCGAAGAAGATTTCGACTTTCCTTTTGAAGTCAGCGAACAGAAGTTTTGAATAAGGAAAGATTTCAACTTTCCTTTTGAAGTCAGCGAACAGAAGTTTTGAATAAGGAATTCTGTTAATCCGAGGGAAGGTGTTAGGCACCCACGAATTCCGTGGTTCTAGCACGGTTGCTTAAACTATCATAATTAGCATATTATATGATTTTAATACATGTTCGAACTTATAGTGTAATTTTAAATTATTTACCGCTTTTAATTAATTTTAAAGATGATTGAATGTCGTTTAAACCATATCTTTAGATTGTGTCATATGAAATGCACCCGCAATACGAAATACATTTTACTTAACATTTTAGGATTTGAATTTGGGTCACATAAAATGCATACCCGAGTTTAGGAAATTAATTATTAAAATAACGCGCCTAAAGCAACTACGTGTTTGCAATTTTGTGAGGGCCATGAAAATTTGCTAAGTGGCGCACCTCGAAGTGTAAGGATCAAGACAAGACTAATTAAAACGACGGTCATGCATGATTAACTCGTGGATGGCACACCCCGGACTATCAATAGCCTATGAAAACCTATTTTATTTTTAAGAAAGTTTGATTGAAGTTGCGCGAATGCATACTCCGAAATGATTTTTAAAACTGTAATCATGTCATGCTAACATGTACACAATTACAATTATATTTTTATACGAGGCTAAAGCCAGCCCGTGACTAACAACGCAGCTAACAGAAGTGAAATCAACAACAAATTATAACAAATGGGTAAGAAATATAGCAAAGGTTCCATAGTTGTAAACAACTCTAAGAAACAGATTCAAAGTAACACAGAAGGGAAGAAAAAATCTGCTCCTTCACGTATCAGAACAAAACGAGACACTACTGTTCATCTTCTTCTTCATTTTTGAAGAAGAAGACTAAACCAAAAAACTACTGTCCGGTCTTCACGCCTCCACCATCGACGTTCACCACAGCAGCCTCCATTCGTCTTCCTCCCATCGTCGACCAGCGACGTCAATCAGCAGCGAAACCACCATCCCTCACGCCGGAAAACAACCAGAAACGAACACCAAACACTGCTGCGTCGCCCCCCCTCGACCAGTCCAGCCCATGATCTCACACACAGTCACGTCCAGCTCCACTCAGAGCGGCCTCCATAGAACCAACGCTGCTCCTTCTGCTTCGTCGGAGTCGCGCCACAAGCGTGATGAACAGAAAACTAGCAACAGTTGTTGAAACCATAGAAACTTGTTTCTGTCGATGTGGTATCAATCGGGCTCTTTTTTAGAGTCGTGTGAGATTGTGGTATGAGTTTTCCGGTGTCGATTCGAGGATACGTTCGAAGTTCCAGTATCGGTTCAAGGATCAGGTCGTTAGCTCTTTCGTTCTGCTGCGTCGGAAACTTTCCTCGTTGTATGCGTTGAAAATATTCAGAAATAAAAGATCCCGGTACTAGACCATTTTTATCATAGTTCGAGGTTGCTGCCTTCAGTCCATCAGAGACCCAAGGTAGCCCTGCAGGTGTCCACAGGCCATGGGATTCCCTTCTATCTTAGTTCATTTATATTTTATCTACTTACGAGACATGTATATTTTTCTTTGTTCTTGTTGAAAAATAAACTTGGTTTTGGGTTATGTGTTTTGGATTTGGGCTTGCAAGTATCCAAGTATATTAGATCAAGATTGTAGTCCAATATCTAGAAACTTCTTGTAATATGTAGTAGTCAAAGTGTGTAGAATAATCTTGTAAAATATCTAAGTCTAGAATTATCATGAGAATACTTAGGAATTATCTAGATACTAGTAGATGATGAAGTGTTCTAGACTATTCCATTGTGTAGTATAAATAGATGTATCACCCCTCATTTATAATTAAGCAATAAGCAAAGCATTCAAGATCAATCAAGCTTCTAAAACATCAATCCTCTCTTCCGCAAATTATATATATATATATATATATATATATATATATATATATATATATATATATATATATATATATATATATATATATATAGCCTCCTATTTCCAAAAAATTGGTATCAAAGCTTGGTTTGACAAGATGATGACCAACAATGTCATCACATTTCCTCGCCTCACAAAATAATTATGATCGATGGAGCATCCAAATGAAGACCTTCCTATGTGGACAAGACCTATGGGAGATTGTGGAGCAAGGTTATGAGGAGCCTAAAGACAAGGGCTCACTCACGAAAGAAGAAAAACGAGATCAAATCAATGATCAAAAGGCTCTTTCCATCATCCAACAAAGTGTAGATGATGAAGTTTTTGAGAAAATTGCAAGTGCAACCACCGCCAAGAAAGCATGGGAGATCTTAGAGAATTCTCACAAGGGAGTTGATAAGGTGAAAAAGGTTCGACTACAAACCCTACGAGGTGAGTTCGAATCCTTAAATAAGAAAGACTTTGAATCAATTTCCGATTATTTTACAAGAGTCTTGACGATTGTCAATCAATTAAAGAGGAATGGTGAAACTCTAAGCGATGTAAGAGTCATTGAGAAAATTCTTAGATCATTAGATTCAAAATTCGACAATATAGTCGTAGCCATCGAAGAATGTAAAGATCTAGAATTAATGACTATCGATGAACTCATGGGTTCACTACAAGCCCATGAAGAGAGGTTCAATAAGAAAAATAAGGAGCCTTTGGAGCAAGCTTTATAAGCAAAACTCTCTTACAAGGAAGAGAGTAGTGAAAAGACTCATCAAACGAGTCAAAGAGGTCGTGGTCAAGTACGTTGCCGAGGACGAGGGCGAGGATATATCAAACGTGGAGGCTATAGTTCTTACAAAATGAAGAAAAAAGCCAAGATTTTCACTCGACAAGAGGTCGCGGGAGAGGCTACACAAGTAGAAGGCCAATGTATGACAACTCTCAAACTAAATGCTATAGTTGTCATAAATTTGGCCACTATGCTTCGGAATGCGAGAAGTCAAACAATTACGTGCAAGAAAGAGCAAATTTTGCACAAGAAGATACTGAAGCCGTGGAAAACACTTTGTTACTAGCATGCAAAGGTGGAGACAACGGAGGATCGAGTTTGTGGTATCTCGACACGGGTGCAAGCAACCATATGTGCGGTGACGAAAGCATGTTTGTGGATTAGACGAGGCAATAAGTGGAAATATCACCTTCGGAGATTCCTCTAAAGTCCTGGTTAAAGGCAAAGGTAAGATCCTCATCCGCTTGAAAAATGGAAGCCATCAATTTATCTCTTGCGAGTATTATGTGCCCAATATGAAGTCTAATATAATGAGTGTTGGACAACTCTTAGAGAAAGGCTATGATATTCACATGATAAATCGTAGTCTTTCTGTAAGAGACCAAAGAGAAGGTTTGATTGCTCAAGTGCCAATGTCAACGAATATGATGTTTTTGCTACATATTCAACATGACATTCCAAGATGTTTAAAAGCATGTTTCAAAGATAATTCTTGGCTTTGGCACATGAGATACGGGCACTTAAATTTTGGAGGCTTAAAGTTATTATCAAGTAAAGGAATGGTGAAGGGTTTGCCTCCAATTAATCATCCGGATCAAATATGTGAGGGATGCTTTCTAGGAAAGCACTTTCGAAATAGTTTTCCAGTAGAGGCTTCTAGCAGAGCGAAGAAACCTCTAGAACTTATTCACACGGATGTGTGTGGACCCATCCATCCACCATCTTTCGGTAAAAATAGATATTTTCTTCTATTCGTTGATGATTTTAGTCGAAAGACATGGGTCTACTTTCTAAAAGAGAAGTCGGAAGTCTTTGGCATGTTCAAGAAGTTCAAAGTGTTTGTGGAGAATCAAAGTGGTCTCACCATAAAGGCGATGAGATCCGATCGTGGAGGAGAGTTCACATCCAAGGAATTCAAGGAATTTTGCGACAACAATGGCTTACGACGTCCTCTAACTCTTCCGTATTCACCTCAGCAAAATGGTGTTGCAGAAAGAAAGAATAGGACCATCCTTGATATGGCCCGGAGTATGTTAAAGAGCAAAAGGATGCCTAAGGAGTTTTGGGCCGAGGCAGTGGACTGTGCGATCTATCTAGCAAATCGCTCGCCCACTGAAAGCGTCAAAAACAAAACGCCCATTGAAGCTTGGAGTGGAAGGAAGCCCGACATCTCACACCTACGAGTGTTCGGAAGTGTGGCATATGCTCATGTGCCAGATCAGAAGAGGACGAAGCTCGATGATAAAAGCGAGAAGCTCATATTCGTGGGCTATGACTCAAGTTCGAAGGGTTACAAGCTATACAATCCCAAGACCGGTAAAGTAATCTCAAGTCGAGACGTGGTGTTCGATGAAGAAGCAATATGGGATTGGAATGTTCCCGAAGAGGAGAACTACGATTTTCTCCCTTATCCGTTCGAGAGTACTATAAGGAACGAAGAATATCTAGAGGTTCAAGAACCTTCTAGTACACCATCTCCGCACTCTCCACATACTCTAACCACACCAAGCGACACCAACATCAGGAGGAGAATCAAGTAGGCTACAACATCGCACAAGGAGCATTGAGGAGTTGTACGAGGTAACTCAGCCTATGGAGGATCTAACATTGTTATTCCTTCTTGCCGATTGTGAGCCAATAAGCTATGAAGACGCAGCAAAAAGCGAGAAGTGGAAACGTGCCATGGACGAGGAGATTCAAGCAATCAAGAGGAATGATACGTGGGATCTCGCTACTCTACCAAAGGGGCATAAGGTTATTGGTGTAAAGTAGGTGTACAAAGCCAAGAAGAATCCAAAGGTGAAGTTGAAAGATACAAGGCAAGGTTGGTGGCGAAGGGATATAGTCAACGAGCCGGCATAGACTATGACGAGGTATTTGCTCATGTCGCTCATCTAGAAACTATAAGATTGATGATCTCACTTGCGGCTCAGCATAATTGGAAGATTTATCAAATGGATGTTAAATCCGCGTTCCTTAATGGACACTTAGAAGAAGAAGTCTATATAGAACAACCTTCGGGATACATCGTGAAAGGCCAAGAGAATAAGGTGCTGAAATTGAAAAAGGCCTTATACGGGTTGAAGCAAGCGCCTCGGGCATGGAATAGCAGGATAGACAAGTATTTTCAACAGAATGACTTTACAAAATGCCCACATGAGCATGCCCTCTACACCAAAGTAAGCAAGGATGGAGATGTTATGCTTGTGTGCCTATTCGTGGATGACTTGATATTCACCGGTAGTAATCCCAAAATGTTCGAGGAGTTCAAGAAAGTAATGGTTCGGGAGTTCGAGATGACCGACATTGGACTTATGGCTTACTATCTTGGGATCGAGGTGAAACAAAAGAAAGAAGGAATATTCATATCCCAAGAAGGTTATGCGAAGGAAGTGCTGAAGAAGTTTAAGATGAATGACTGCAAGTCGATGAACACACCGGTGGATTGCAATCTCAAGTTGTCAAAAGATGATGAAGGATACTTGGTGGACCCAACACAATACAAGAATTTGGTTGGAAGTCTGAGGTATCTAACCTGCACGAGGCCAGATATTCTCTACGGAGTTGGAATAGTAAGTCAATATACGGAAGCACCTACAATAAATCACTTGAAGGCAGCAAAGAGGATACTTCGCTACATCAAAGGTACGATTGACTATGGTATGTTTTATTCGCCTTCTAATCACTTCAAGCGAGTTGGATACAATGATAGTGATTGGGCCGGAGGCATAGATGATCGTAAGAGTACGAGTGGTTTCGTGTTCTATATGGGAGATACGACGTTCACATGGAGTTCGAAGAAGCAACCCATTGTGACTCTGTCAACGTGTGACGCCGAGTATGTAGCAGCAATACCGTGCACCTGTCATGCAGTGTGGCTCAAGAAGTTACTAAATGAGCTTAAGTTTTCTCAAAAGGAAGCTACAGAAATATATGTGGATAACAAGTCTGCGACTGCTCTAGCAAAGAATCCAGTCTTCCATGATCGAAGCAAGCACATCGATACGAAATACCATTACATCAGGGAGTGTGTTACAAATAAAGATGTGCTGATAAAGTACGCGAAGTCAGACCAAGTTGCTGATATTTTCACAAAACCTCTAAAACACGAGACGATTCAGAGATTATGGAATATGCTCGGAGTGACAAAATCAAGTTTAAGGGGGTTGTTGAAAAATAAACTTGATTTTCGGTTATGTGTTTTGGATTTGGGCTTGCAAGAATCCAAGTATATTAGATCAAGATTGTAGTCCATTATCTAGAAACTTCTTGTAATATGTAGTAGTCAAAGTGTGTAGAATAATCTTGTAAAATATCTAAGTCTAGAATTATCATGAGAATACTTAGGAATTATCTAGATACTAGTAGATGATGAAGTGTTCTAGACTATTCCATTGTGTAGTATAAATAGAGGTATCATCCCTCATTTGTAATTAAGCAATAAGCAAAGCATTCAAGATCAATCAAGCTTCTAAAACATCAATCCTCTCTTCCACAAATAATATATATAGCCTCCTACTTCCAACAGTTCAAACCATTATTTGTTGTATTTGTAGACACTTAGTGAGTTGTGACACCAGTTCTGGGACGAAAAAAAAAAAAAGTAACACCAGAAGAGTGCTTCCGATGGTGCAGTAAACCAACCGAAACCATGGCCTCAAATCAATTACTCTCCAGATAACAACTAATAATTACCAAACATCGAAGATTTAAAAGACTTTCCCCGTAAAATAGCAAACAACAGTGAACATATAAGCACCAAAGCAGAACATATATAAAATAGATTAAACAAACCAACAATCCCCTTTCAGTTTATTATCAAATATGGTCTTTGATTATACTAACATGAATACAGTAACGTGACATTATATGATCTTTTAATAGTCTTTACAAAGTTGAGTTTAAATGTTTTTTTAAGAAATTAATTCAATCTCAAACCTAAGTTATTAACACAAATAGAGTAAAGTTTAAGACATTTTCACTAAAATAACTAGTAAAAAAATGAGAATAGAACCTTAAGAATGTTTCTCCCTAAAATGAAAAAAGTTACTGATATTGGACCAGCGTATGGAGATATCGAACAGAACCTTGCCTTCGACCGGTACTCACGCACAACCATGAACTTGAATCCCCCTCCACCCATTTGAATTTCATCATTTGAAACTCAATTTGAAATCAAAAGAAAGAAGCAGAAGTATATATTTTTCGTATTTTTTCGTTGTAAATAGGAACCGAATTCAAAAAAGCACTGGAAATTCAATCCAGTTTCATCACCTTTATTCGTTCCTTTCTAGGAGTTAGGGAATTGAAGATTGAAAATTTTTGGTCTATCTTCCTTTCAAGAATGGCTGCTGTTTGTGCTTTAGAGTTGTAGGTCTAGGTTTTTTTTGTTAAGAATTGAAAACTTAGGATAGGGTTTCTCTAATTGGGTATTGGATTAGAAGTAAATTGATGGCTAGGATTAAATCTTCCATTTAAGGGGGTAATGAGTTAGGAAGAATGAGCTAAGTGTAATTGGGGTGGAGGTTGGATCATGTTTTTTGGGTTTGAACTTAGGATAAAGAGATCGAATAATACAACGATTCTATAAAATTTAAAATCACTCTAAGTTAAAATAAACTAATATAAAATTAAATACTAGGATTGAAACTATTCTTTTATATGTATTTTTAAATATTATGATACTACAAATATAAATATCTTACTTTGTTATAAACTAAAGCAAAAGACAAGAACAACAGAACAAGAACAATAGCAATAGAGAGAAGAGTAGAGAGAGTTCTTCTTATTGTGTTGAGAGGGGTCTCAAGGGATGATTTACAATGGTAGGGGGCACCTCTATTTATAGGGGAGAGGAAGATTTAGCTACCACTAATAGAACTCTAAAATCTCTCTAATTAGATACATTAAAGACATTCACCTTAAATAGAAGTGTAAGAATCTTCTATTTCATAACACTCCCCCTTGAATGTCTATTCAATGATGTGCCTCATAAAACCTTAAAACCAAAACCCAATGGGAAAAATTAAAGTAAGGAAAAAGAGTACACATGTTTGAATATGCGCCTATTGGTTGCCTCGTTAAAAACCTTGCAAGGAAAACCCAGTGGGACAAAACCTTGTAAGGGAAAAAGAGTGCAACGCGCATTGACTCCCCCTAATGAGTACATTGATTTATATCCTTGAGCATTTGCATTCCAATCTTGTGCATCATCTTCAGAACGATCTTTGGTAGATGCTTGATGAATAAATCAACCATATTGACTTGAATAAATATTCCGCACCTTGAAATCATCATTCTTGATAGATATGAACATCTTCATATATTGTCGTGGAATAACTCTTCAATATCTCCATAGATGCATTCTCAATGCCATCATGCTTATAGTTATAGCAAGATACATATGTACACAAATTGTACTTAGGATGTGGTACTTCAGGACCAAGAATTGCATATGCTTCAAGCAACTTAAATCTTTCAAGTTAAGTCATGTAAGTCACATAATAAACTTTAGCTGCATATCAAGCTTTCATTAGTGATACTAAACAAATAAGATATCGAAAACTGACTATACATACCTTTGACTTTTATCTTTCAAGCATTTGAACTATAGGTTCAAAACTACATGTCTTTCATATGGAATCAATTCTTCTTGAATTGTATCTCTTCCATTTAGTTGCTTTCTTTGAGTCAGCAAATGCGTATAGCATGCTTTGCAATATGTTGCAATTGCATTTCCTTTTTATGAACTACAGGTTCATATCATGATATTCGGGGATATACATATACAAATGAAAATTCATCCCATGTAACACTTTCTCAAATGTTTATCATGTCTCCCCCTCATGTTAGTAAAGCTAACATGTTTCCTCAACTTTGGGAAATCATCTTTGTGCATTATGTCAATATACACAGCACCTTAGTAATAAGATGAAATTATTTGGTTCCTGACCTTGAACCACTTGTGAGGGGAGAATATACTCTCGTATACAACTTATATCAAACTGATATATATATAACTTAGTTCTCATAAGAAACAGTTTAGCTATTAAGTGGAAGTACTCAATAATTATCTTGCTAAACCAACTTTAATATAAACCAACTTATCAAGATGAACTGTCTTGAGTAGAGAATCTGGAAACTATGCTCGAAGTTAGATTACTGAGCGATTTACCTCGCAAGCACTGCCAGGCTGCGGGTTAATAACAATGGCGCATGTAACCATATCATAGATGCATCATATGTGGTATACATGGCAGGTGAATGGGCCCATACTCACCTTTCATATTTCCAGAATTTATGGGCTTCAACCCGAACTCTTTAGTTGGTCAGTTCATTACTGAGAACAAGAACTTCTAGTTCTTTGATATTCACCTATGTGAATTTGCACATCATACTTCAAATGAGATGGCTAACACGAATGTCAACTGAATAAATTATCAATATTGGTAAACTTCAAATTTACACCATGACATGTGCACTTATCAATAAACTTCGGGTTTATTATGACATGGGTTTTATACCAATAGATATCCACTTTATTGTGGCATTCTTTCGTTTGTGTAGTACAAACTGGAGAACAAAGCGGGTAGCTTTTCATATACAAATTACCCCGCTACAAGTTGTAGTAATAGGAGAATCAAAGCCTTCCTTTATTTATAGTCTCAATATCATCAATCGCCTTCGCGTGTACTTTTGGAAACTGGATAAGTTTCTTTGAGACTTACTACAGCACAATACTCAATTGTGTTTCTCCAACATAGTAATAATTGGCTCTTCGAGAGCTCTCAATTAATTTTGTACTACCACAGACTGAGGTTCGAGATCCTCACATTCTTGCATTCCGTATTTTCAAGAGTCTCAGGCTCAATAGATTCTTCGTGAATCTCGGAATTAATCAAATCATGAGCGTCCTCATGTGATTCTTTCATAGTGTCATTTAGATCGTTCTTTTTCCTCTTTCTAGGATTTCGATCTTTGGAACCTAATGGTCTGCCACGCTTCTGGCGTGCATTTGACTCATTTGATATGACACCAGATATTTGTCCAATAGGGACTTCAATACGGATCGGAACATTTTCCGCAGGAATGTGGGATTTCGTTATCCTCTTCAAGTCCGTAAATGCGTCAGGCATTTGATTTGCTATTCTTTGCAAATGGATAATCTTTTGTGCCTCTTTCTTTCAAATAGAGGTATGTGGATCAAGATGAGATAATGATGCATTTTTCCACAAAATTTCCCGTTTGGTTTCACCAACTTCTCCCCCTAATTTTGGGAAAAGTGTCTCATCAAATTGACAGTCTGCAAATAGTGCAGTGAACAAATCTCCTGTCAATGTTTCGAGGTAGCGAATAATGGAGGACGCGTCAAACTCAACATATATTCCTAACCTCCTTTGCAAACCCATTTTGGTGCGGGATGGCGGTGCTACAGGCACATATACTGCGCATCCAAAGCTTCTTAAATGGGATATATTGGATTCATGACCCAAAACCAATTGCAATGGGGAATATTTGTGTCAATTCGTCAGTCAGAGACGAACTAGCATTGCTGCATGCAACATGGCGTGAACCCAAGTCGAAGCGGGCAGCCGACAAACTAGCATTGTTGCATTCAAAATGGCGTGAACCCAAACCGAAATGGGCAGCCTCGTTTTCATGAAGAATTCAAGATTATTCTCATCTATTGTCTCAATATGATATCCATTTTGAATGATATCTTTAAAACTCAACAAGTTCCTTTTAGACTCGGAGGAGAACACTTTGATTGATATCATTAAAACTCAACAAGTCCTTCTTAGACTTGGAGGAGAACATTGCATTCTCTATGATTAACGTCATGCCTTTGGGCAGAGTTACAATTGCTCTTCCGGAGCCTTCAATCAATTTACTTCCCATGGTATGACATACAAAAGGAATACATGAACATAAGAATAAACAAGTTCAATTCTTTTGTGTCACATAATATTTTCAAGATCTGCTACTAACAGTTGACTAACAAAATCAGATATGTTGTCCATAATCAATTACTTTGCAGTTTGAAAATTTCAGCGTTTTTCATAAGACAATCGATTATTAAACCTACACAATCGATTGTTGGAACATAGACAATCGATTGTTAAACATAGACAATCGATTGTGGATGATTTTTGAAAAATTCTAGATTACACTGCCTAACGACAATCGATTGTTAGATATAGACAATCGATTGTGGGTGATTTTTGAAAAATTCCAGACCTCACTGTTTCAAGACAATCGATTGTTAGACAAAGACAATCGATTGTTGGCTATTTTTGAAAAATTCCAGAACACACTGTTTCAAGACAATCGATTGTTAGCCAAAGACAATCGATTGTTGATCAATTGTTTTTCAACTTTAATGCGAAAATAGTTGATAATCGACTAGTTTTTCAGGCTAGTCGATTACCCCCACTGGAGAATAAAAGTTTTATTGATATTTGAGCATATTGAAGATATTCTAAAGCACTACTGCTAACATTGCATCATGAACTAGCTAATACGAGCTAATACTAATGACTATTAGATTATTCACTAACTAATACAAATAAGTAGAACAAAATCAAATAACTCCATCTTCTTTCATCATGGTCCCATCGCCGATTAGGTGGTCTATTTTCCCCTCGGGTTGCTCAAAGAAGTCTGCCACATCCAGGTGGGTGATGTCCTCATTGTCGTCATAGACAAAGTTTGTTTCAGGGCCTTTTCTCTTTCGAGATGCTTGATAAAGGTCAACCAAGTGTCTTGGTATACGGCAAATCTTTGACCAGTGCCCTTTCCCACCGCAACGATAACATATAGTTTCTGAACTATTTGCCTTAGGATCTTCGGGATCCCGTTTCTGCTTTCGGTGGTTATCTCTCTTTGGGGGGTGACGGACTTCTTTGGAATTTCTTCCTTGTCCACGTCCTTGGCTTTGACCCCGTTTATGACCGTGATCATGGTCCCTTTTATGTTTGGCATAATGCGAGTGCACCATATCTGCTTCAGGCAGTGGTGTAGACCCAGTTGGTCTATTTTCGTGATTTCTCATGAGCAGGTCATTATTTCGCTCAGCCACTAGTAAGAGAGAAATCAGTTCAGAGTACTTCGTAAAGCCTTTCTCTCGGTACTGTTGCTGCAGTACCATATTGGAGGCATGAAACGTTGTAAACGTTTTCTCAAGCATATCGTAATCGGAGATGTTATCTCCACATAGCTTCAGTTTAGAAGTAATTCTGAACATAGCAGAATTATATTCAGAAACGGACTTAAAGTCCTGTAGCCTCAGATGGGCCCAATCATATCGTGCTTGTGGCAGAGTGACCAACTTCAGGTTGTCATATCTCTCCTTTAAGCTGTTCCACAAAACGAGTGGATCCTTGACGGTGAGATATTCAATCTTCAAACCTTCGTCAAGGTGGTGGCGCAAGAAAATCAAGGCCTTCGCACAATCTTGGGTGGATGCTTTTTCTTTATCTTTGAGGGTGTCTCCGAGACCCATAGCATCTAGGTGGATTTCAGCATCCAACACCCATGTCATATAGTTCTTGCCCGAAATTTCAAGGGCAACGAACTTTCTTTTCATAATGTCAGACATACTCGAAAATTAAATTAGGAAGAGGAAAAATACCTTGGATTTTCGAGAATGATACTTGAGACGGTAGAGTCTCGTGCTGATAACGTGTTATAAACTAAAGCAAAAGACAAGAACAACAGAACAAGAACAATAGCAATAGAGAGAAGAGTAGAGAGAGTTCTTCTTATTGTGTTGAGAGGGGTCTCAAGGGATGATTTACAATGGTAGGGGGCACCTCTATTTATAGGGGAGAGGAAGATTTAGCTACCACTAATAGAACTCTAAAATCTCTCTAATTAGATACATTAAAGACATTCACCTTAAATAGAAGTGTAAGAATCTTCTATTTCATAACAGAATTTAACTTAAAGATTGTTATAAAACAATAAAAGAACAAGAGCAATATTGCAGAGAAAGAGAGAGAGAAAATTCTTATTGAATTTTTGTGATTTACAATGGGGTAAGACCCCTCTATTTATAGGAGGAAAAATGACTTAGCCTCAAAGTAAAACTCTCTACAAGATAAACATTCACTATAAATAGAATTTTATTCTTAACACTCCCCCTTGAATGTCTACTCAATAAGTAATGTGACTCTTTAAAACCTTAACTAAAACAAAACCCAATGGGAAAAAAAATTCTAGAAAAGGAAAAAGAGTACATATATTTAGAAATGCGCCTATTGGTTGCCTCGTTAAAAACCTTGCAAGGAAAACCTAGTGGGACAAAAGCTTGTAAGGGAAAAAGAGTGCAACGCGCATTAACTCCCCCTGAAGAGAGCATCAATTCATATCCTTGAGTATTCGTATTTCAATCTTGTGCACCATCTTCAAGAGATCATTGGTAGAGATTTGATAAATAAATCAGCCATATTAACTATAATGAATATTTGCACCTTGAAATCATAACTCGTGATAGATATATAATATCTTCACAAATATCGTGGAATGACTCTTCAATATCTCCATAAAGGTATCCTCGCTATCACATTATCATGCTTATAGTTATAGAAAAATATTTGTGCATAAATTGCACTGAGGAAGTGGTACCTCAAGATCAAGAATTGTAGATGCTTCAAGCAACTTAAATCCTTCATCGATTGTTATATAAGTTAAGTAATATAAGCCATATAATAGACTTTAAATGCATATCAAGTTTTTATGTCATGCTAAACAAATAAGATATCGAAAACTGATTGCACATACCATTGACTTTATACTTTTATGTATTTAAACTACATGTCTTTCATATGGAATCAACTCTACTTGAATTGTATCTTTTTCATTTGACCAATACTTTTGTGTCTATATTTGATAGACTTAAGATCCTCATCTAAACTTAGTGCTATGATAGATGTCAACGACAAATATTTTATATCGGTTCCAAAATTTTTCCATAAAGACATAACATGGAGATCTCTTCATTCATATATTGAGGTACCTAAATCTCTCATGAGATTTTATGAAGTGTTATGTCACGTGACCTTCTAGATCACTTGCCTAATTTATTATGATCACTTTGATCAATTGCTCATCTTCTTTATCAAGAAGTTCTATTAGAAACTGATTTGTCTATACGCTTTAAGCGTACCATAGATTTTGTCCTTCTAGGACTTAATATGAGCATTTGCAATGAGAATATAGTTACTTTCTTTGGGTAAGCAAATGCGTATGGCATGCTTTGCAATATGTTGCAAATGAATTATCTTTTTATGAACTTCAAGTTCATATTATCTTATTCGAGGATCTAGATATACAAATGATAATCCGTTCTGCGTAACTTTTTCTCAACTGTTTATCATGTCTCCCCCTCATGTTAGAAAAACTAACTTGTTTCCTCAACTTTGAAAATCCATCTTTGTGCATTATGGTGTTAATCAAAATATACACTGCATAAATAATAATATTAAGATGGAATTATTTGGTTCCTAATCCTGAACCATTTGTGAGGGGAGAATGCAATATACTTTGTTATATAACACATATCAAATTGATATATATATATATATATATATATATATATATATATATATATATATATATATATATATATATATATATATATATATATATATATATATATATATATATATATATATATATATATATATATATATATATATATATATATATATATATATATATATATATATATATATAACTTTGTTCTCATAATAAACAATCTAGCTATTAAGTGGAGGCACTCAATAAATTATTTTGTTAAACCAACTATGATGTAAACCAACTTACCAAGATGAACTATCTTGAATAGAAATCGGGAAATTATGCTCGAAATTAAATTACTGAGCAAGTTACCTCGCAAGCACCGGCCATGTTGCAGGTTAATAATAATCGCACATGTAACCATCTCATAAATGCATCTTATGTGGTGTACATGGCATGTGAATAGGCTCATATTCACCTTTGATATTTCTAGAATTTATGGGATTCAATCCCAACTTTAGTTGGTCAATTAATTAATGAGAACAAGCAATATAAGAGAACCCGTAAAGAACTTTCTAGTTCTTTAATATTTACTCATTTGAATTCTTTATTATTTTTGCACATCATATTTAAATTGATATGACTAAACTGATTATGCCAACTGAATAAATTATCAATATTGATAATTTATGTTTACACCATGACATGTGCAATTATCAATAAAACTCCATGTTTATTATGATATGGGTTTTTATATCAATAAACATCCACTTTATTGTGGCATTCTTTTATTTGTGTAGTACAAATTGGAGAATAAAGCGGGTAGCTTTTCACATACAGATTATCCCGCTACAAGTTGTAGTAATAGAAGATATCAAATCTTTCCTTTATTTATTGTCTCAATATAATCAACCGCTTTCGCGTATACTTTGGAAACTGAATAAGTTTCTTTGAGACTTACTAGAAAATAATATCTTATTGGTAATCAATTGTGTTTCTCCAAAATATTATAATTGGCTCTTGCAGAGTTCTCAATTAAATTGGTACTACCACATATTCATGAACATCCATATGGTGAATATCTCTTTTAAAGAGAAAGTTATACTATTATGGTTATGGTCAAAATTATATGCAAGATATGTTTCTTGCATTATTGTTGTCCTTTAATAATCACATTGCCAAAATATTTTTGGCGTACAATAGGTACATGACCAATGACCATTCATAATGATATTATTTTCTTATTTCATCTCAAACCTCCTTCTAGAGGTGAGTGTGGTATATTCACTACCACTAGCACGTTCATATTCTTCCAAGAATGAATATGTATTCATAAATTAGATGTTGTCAGACTCACACCTTGAATGGACCATAATCATCTATATGTGCTATATAAAATCTCATGTCAAACCGATGAGAGATATTACTTTCGCAAAGTGAAGGATTATTTTGAGAATCCTTATTATTCTCATTATCACAATGATGACGATTATAATTTTGTCTATTGCCACGTCCACATCCATTGATACCTTCACGGTAATAATTTTGTCTTCTTTCAGACTTATCACATACTGCGATCACATTCTCTTAAGGGAATGAGAATGGAGCAAATTCAATTGGACGGATTTTCAATTCTTTGCCCACAATCATACATGAATTTAATCATGGCAAGGCATAGAAATTTTACTACTTCACGTGGTTATAATTTCTTACAAACTCCATGAGAGTTATAATCAAACTTTGTTGTCTTTGTGTGTATATGAAATCAAACCGTAGAATTTCAAGAATTTGTAAGAGAAAAGTAAGTTACTTACCTTAAATCCAGAATTTAATCATGAAGGAAGTTTATAGAATAATTGACAATCAATATGCTCAATCCCAATGCTTCTACTCAATTGATTAGAGTCTCGTGTTGTTTGTATCAATCCATAATTTATGCGATTTGAAGCACTAACGAAACTTACGGATACCTACTACTCTCCCCAGACTCCACTTGTGGGATTATACTAGACTATTGTTGTTGTTGTAAATATGTTGTGTAACAAGTTAGAGAAGAAAGAGAAAAAAAATACCGATGAGGCATTGTATAAAAAAGAAACGAGTGATATAAGAACTGAGTCATTGATGTAAACCATACTATTCACTTTGCACTCGAAAAACTCATTCACTGAAAGAGAACTCCCTTGCAACCTAAAGTGATTGGACTAGAATTCACATTAAATCCGAACAAGCATAAAAATTTCGGTATATTTAATTCCTGCACTTTATTTCTGCATCTTAAATTCTGCTCTTACTGTTATCATGTTATTACATCAAGTCGACTAAGGAAAACTAGTCAACTTGTAGTAATTAAAATATAAAAATTAGTAGTTGAAAGTAGAATTGTCTAATCGAACTTTTCTTTCTCTTATACCAGATTTGTTGTTTCCCTTGCTCCTAAAATTTTCTTTACCATCCAACTTGCTTGTTGAGGAATATGCATTGTTTCCCATCTTTGTTCCTTTATTGCATCCACCTTATCCATAAACTGTCTTGTTTATGAGCTAAATCCGAGTCAGAGGCGAATCCACGTTGTGGGTTGAGGGGTCATAGAACCCCCATTAACTTTGACAAAAATACAGTATATACAAGTTGTATGCAACTTTCCTTACATATGTGACCCCTTAAATATTTAATTTGTTCCCCCAAATATAAACAGGTAGACGGGGAAGTGGTTGCATGGGTCCTTTAAGTTCGCTCCTTGGCTGGATGATGCGAGTTTGAGCCGTTCTTCAGCCTTTTCTTCTTTTTGTTTACCAAATTGCTTTATTTTCTCCTTTTTCTTTAGCCTTTTTTCTTTTTTGTTTAGCCAATTGCTTTATTTTTAACTTTTATCTTCTTTTTGAATTCAACTATAGATTAGTACTAATACATAATAATCAACTTAATCAGTTTTATTCTTTTTTAAATTCCTACCTTAAAATTAAAAGTCTTAAATTGCAATTTATCGCTCCACCAATAGAAAAATACAAATCCTTCTATCACAACCTTCTTCAAAAATCACTTTGACTCCCATTCGGGTACTAACATACCCATAATCTTGATTTCTTTAGTAAATTTGAATGCCTTTTGGATCAGTAGCCCCATTTTTTTTAATTAAAAGACTATAAGTTTAAAGTGTGAAACATGTTTAATCAAACACCTTGCCTTCCCATTGTTAGAATATACTATAAGCCATGTGTATTGTTATAGTATTCTTTATAAATAATTATTTATTTACTTGTTTAAATTCGATAAAGTTTCCTTTTAAATATATCATGTATTGGTTAGTGTGTCAATTACTTACATAGTAGATGATTTAGTGTATAGAGTTTAGCTTACACACGAAAAATTAAATCATCGATTCTTGTAAGACATAAAAGTTAATGTTCATAATCTAATGATGGAATTGGACAAATTATCGGAATGGTTGTAGCGCAAGATTAAATATAATTTATCTTGATTATGGGAATATGTCTAATTCCAACTTCTTGTGCTAATACATTTTGTGTGTATTGGACGGATCAAGTAGAGATAAGTATTTTATACTAACTATATAAAATAATTTCTCTAGTCCATTTAATGTATGTATACTCTTAATCCTGATATAATTGTTACTAATTGTACATGTCACTTGTTGTTTTGATTTGTTAAAAGGCGAAATTCTTTCATGAGTCAATAAGCCTGTTAATTGGATAACAATGATATACATTGGTGAAGTAATAATTAGTTGATAGAATCCATGTCTCGGTTTTGAGATTGATGATACTTCTTTATGAAAGCTTATAAGTTTTCATTTGTAAGCCCGGCCGGTAGATTTTGTATCCGACACATGAAATAAGTTAAGTGTAAGTCTAAAGGAACTAAT
The DNA here is from genome assembly GCA_034376525.1 of Nicotiana benthamiana. Taxonomy (NCBI): domain Eukaryota; kingdom Viridiplantae; phylum Streptophyta; class Magnoliopsida; order Solanales; family Solanaceae; genus Nicotiana; species Nicotiana benthamiana. The sequence goes on from CM067339.1 coordinate 179,321,732, forward strand.
CAATAAATTAAATCGTCAGTAATTTAATTTGATTTATTAGTAACTGAATCTTAACATGGGGAGTTAAATAAGATTTTATGGAAGAATTTTGAAATTGGACTAAGTAGTGCAATTACGAATTTTTTGTGGAATAATTCGTAATTTATTATGATGGAAATTAATTTCATAATTTCGAAATTAATATCATAATAGGAAGCCTTGTGCCTAAATAATAGAAAATAGTGAAAATTGTTCCTTAGTGGGAGAAGGAAACGTGAAAACCGTCTCTTAGTGGGAGAAGGAAATCTAACATGTTTTGAAAACGGGTTTGACCTAAAAAACGCAGCTATATATATGGGATATAGGGCTGGACATTTTTCGAGACAAATTCACTACGGTTTCTACTAGAATTTTGCCCTTTTGGATATTATTGGTAACACAGTAGAAGACTGTGGTAATCCGCTGAGGCGTTTGCGATTGAGGAACTGGAGAACGATATAGAGTTGTTGTGTTTACGCTTCAAGAGGTAATCCAAAAATCTCCATATGTGCTAATTGTTTAGATTGCACGTGATTATGATGCTATGTTTGCTTCGATTACATTGATTGATGGTTTTTTTGTAGTTGACTCTATACCTAAACCGTTACACTCTAAAGAACGGAATTGTGTTAGTTTACCAAATAAGAAAAATCGTTCTCCTGAATTGAGTGAACATATTTATGACACTTGCATTTGGGTCATATAAATCTAAACAGAATTTCAAGGTTGGTCAATGATGGACTTTTAAGTTCATTGAAAGTGGAGGCACTAACAGCATGTGAATCCTGTTTAGAAGAAAAAATGACCAAACGAAATTTCCCCTCAAAAGGATATCGAGCAAGTGATAAATTAGAATTAATTCATTCTGATTTGTGTGGTCCAATGAACGTCCAGGCAAGAGGTGGTTTTGAGTATTGTGTGACTTTCACTGATGATTACTCAAAATATGGATATGTCTATTTTTTGCATCGTAAGGCTAAATGTTTTGAAAAATTCAAGGAATTTAAGGTTGAGACTGAAAAATGACTTAATAAACATATCAAAACATTATGATATGGTCGTAGTAGGGAATACCTCTCTGTGAAATTCATTGGTTATCTATCAAAATGTGGGACAACATCTCAATTGTCTGCACTTGGAACACCACAACAGAATGGTGTAGCTGAGAGGAGAAACATGACTCTTATGGAAATGGTTAGATCAATGATGAGTTATTCCAGTTTGCTAGCGTCTTTTTGGGGATATGCCTTAGAAACAACAAATTACATTCTGAATTTAGTTCCTTCAAAGTTAGTACCTTTGACCCCTATGGAATTGTAGACTGGGCGCAAGCCTAGTTTGTGGCATATTCGAGTTTGAGGTTGTCCGGTGCATGTGCTAATAGGGAAAACGGATAAATTAGAGGCAAGAACATATGTATACGTGTTTGTAGGCTATCCAAAAGGAATGAAAGATATTCTATTGTCCTCAAGAAAGGAATGTAATTGTTAGCACAAATTCCAAGTTTCTTGAAAAGGATTATTTGATAAATATGTTCCTAAAAGTAAAATCATTTTACAGGAACTAAGAAAATGAATGGAAACTCAGTCATCTGATAAACAAAACGACCATATACAAAACCGCGAAGTCGGATTTGACATACCATTACATTTTAGTAATGGGAGAAATGTAAATAGACTTAATGTCCCACAAGAACAAGTGCCCGAAGTCATACTACCACAAAGTAGTGGGAGTTATGTAGAGCAAACTGCACAACAGGAAGAAGTCGTAGTTATCCCTTTGGATAGCATGGAGACTTAGGTTCTTGATGAGATTGTGGTTCAACCACAGAATCAAAATGGTGTAGTTGCAAGTGATGTAGTGCGTAGTCGTAGTGGGAGAGTAATAAGACATCCAGTTCGTTATACGCTCTTGGGAGAATCATATGATAGGATCCCTGAGGAGCATACTTCCGAACCTGTCAATTACGACCAAGCACTACATAATAAAGATGCAGAGAAGTGGGTTGTCGCAATGAAATTAGAGATGGGGTCAATGTACTCTAATCAAGTCTGGGATCTTGTAGAACCACCTGATGGGGTTAAACCCATTGGATGCAAATGGATCTATAAGAAAAATATAGGTGTAGACGGAAAAGTGCAAACCTTTAAAGCAAGGCTTGTAGAGAAAGGGTTCACTCAGAAAGAAGGGATCGATTATGAGGAAACCTTCTCGCCGGTAGCCATGCGTAAGTCTATAAGGATTCTCTTATCCATTGTTGCTCATTATGATTATGAGATTTGGCAAATGGATGTCAAGACAACCTTTCTTAATGGAAGTCTTGATGAGTGCATCTATATGATGCAACCAGATAGTTTCGTGGAAAGTGGCAAGGAACACATGTTGTGTAAACCTAAAAGATCCATTTATGGACTGAAACATGCATCTAGGGCATGGAACACTTGTTTCGAAAAGGCGTTTAAAACATTTGGTTTTGATCAGTGTCTCAACAAGTCTTGTGTATACAAAAACTGGGGACAAAGTGGCATTTTTGATCTTATATGTAGATGACATACTTCTCATGGGAAATAATGTGGGCATGTTGAATTCAATTAAGCAGTGGCTATCCACACATTTTGATATGAAAGATTTGGGAGAAGCAGCTCACATCCCCAAGATCAAACTCTTGCGAGATCGCAAGAAAAGGATATTTGGCTCGTCCCAAAGTCTTTATATTTATACAATACTCTCCAGGTTTAGCATGCATGATTACAAGAAAGGATTTCTTCCTTTCAGACATAGAATTTCTCTATCTAAAGATCAGTCTCCTAAGACTGATGAAGAGATAGAAAAGATGAAGGCGATCCCTTATGCATCAGCTGTGGGGAGCCTCATGTATGTTATGTTATGCACTAGGCCTGATATTTGCTTTGTTGTTGGCATTGTTAGCAGATTTCAGTCTAATCTTGGGAAAGAGCATTGGACGACGGTTAAACATATAATCAAGTACCTTAAAAGGATTAAGGATTACGTGTTGATCAACCACTCGGATGACCTTTTACCTATTAGGTATACTGATTCGGATTTCCAATCATACAGAGATTCTAGAAAGTCTACCTCGGGTAATGTTTTTACTCTTGGAGGCGGAGCCATAAGTTGGAGGATTATCAAGCAAACTTGTGTTTATGATTCCACCATGGAAGCCGAATATGTGGCAGCGACTGAGGTAGCCAAAGAGGTAGTTTGGCTCGGTAACTTCCTGAGAGAGATGGGTGTGGTTTCCTCGATTCAAGCGCCAATTACACTATTTTGTGATAATAGTGGTGCGGTTGCAAATTCAAAGGAGCCACGAAGCCATAAAATGGCAAAACACATTGAGCATAAATATCATGTAATTCATGATATATTGCAGAGAGAGGATGTAGTGGTCACCAAGATTGCGTCAGAGAACAACTTAGCGGATCTGTTTACTAAAAGTTTACCACATAAGACTTTTGATAAGTATGTAGAAGGAATGTGTGTCAAAATTGTAGACGCATGGTTATTGACTAAGTGGGAGATTGTTAGAATATACTATAAGCCATGCATATTGTTATAGTATTCTTTATAAATAATTATTTATTTACTTGTTTAAACTCGATAATGTTTCCTTTTAAATATATCATGTATTGGTTTGTGTGTCCATTTCTTACATAGTAGATGATTTAGTGTATAGAGTTAAGCTTATACACGAAAGATTAAATCATCGTTCTTGTAAGACATAAAAGTTAATGTTCATAATCTAATGATGGAATTGGACAAATTATCGGAATGGTTGTAGCGCAAGATTAAATATAATTTATCTTGATTATGGGAATATGTCTAATTCCAACTTCTTGTGCTAATACATTTTGTATGTATTGGACGGATCAAGTAGAGATAAGTATTTTATACTAACTATATAAAATAATTTCTCTAGTCCATTTAATGTATGTATACTCTTAATCCTGATATAATTGTTATTAATTGTACATGTCACTTGTTGTTTTGATTTGTTAAAAGGCGAGATTCTTTCATGAGTCAATAAGCCTGGTAAATTGGATAACAATGATATACATTGGTGAAGTAATAATTAGTTGATAGAATCCATGTCTCGGTTTTGAGATTGATGATACTCCTTTATGAAAGCTTATAAGTTTTCATGTGTAAACCCGACCGGTAGATTTTGTATCCGACACATGAAACAAGTTAAGTGTAAGTCTAAAGGAAGTAATCAATAAATTAAATAGTCATTAATTTAATTTGATTGATTAGTATCTGAATCTTAACACTGTTAGATAATACGCTTAACGCTAGAGGGGGGGTGAATAGCGTTATAATAAAAATTAGCGTAAACTTGCGGAATTTAAAAATTGCAGGAAATAAATAAGTGCGATAAGTAAATAAATTAGAACAAACGCACCGATGTATCCTGGTTCACCACAACCCGTGGCTAATCCAATCCCCGAGAGACTCTCTCGAGATTTCCACTAACTTGTTAAGCTTACGGGTGCTCAACAAACCGTTACAACTTGAGGACACAAGCCTCAACAACCATTGCTCGGAGATACAACACTCCAAGACTTCAACCAAGGAAACACAAGTTCCTTCTTACAACACAAGGTACTAACACTTCCCTTCAAGTGTACAAAACACTTAGCACTCAAACAAGACACTCCTTTAAGAGTAGATATGAGTAAAAAGAATACGCTCAAGATCGCAACAACTTTCGACAAGAATTTGGCTCTCAAAAGCTTATGTAATGAATATAAAATGATAGGCAATAAAGTATGCAAGCTTTAGCAATTGTATGATCAGTTGTTGTGTTTGGAAGACTGAATTGAAGCTGTATTTATAGTTGAAAAACCTTGTATTACCGTTGCCTAATTGCCAATTAAGAATTGCTGATTTTACTCTGTGACAATCGATTGTCAAATTACCACAATCGATTGTTTGCCAGATCTTCCAAAAATCAATCCCAGATTTTACGCATAACAATCGATTATCTAAGATCAATAATCGATTACTGGCAACGTTCAAAAAATTATTTCCAAATTTTACTTAAGACAATCGATTGTCAGAAATCTACAATCGATTACTCAGCAACGTTCAAAAAATCCTTTCCAGATTTTAATTAAAACAATCGATTATAGGAAATCAATAATCGATTACCTGACGGTATTTGAAAACATTTTGGCAACGGTCAGTTATACAATCGATTATACTAAGTTAACAATCGAGTATATATCAGTCATGAAAAATCAATTTAGACACTGCCTCTTGACAATCGATTGTTATAGGTTCACAATCGATTATTTAATAACTTTGAAAAAGTCTGGAAGACAATGCCTCAACACAATCGATTGTCATAAGTTCACAATCGATTATTTTGTGACTTTGAAAAATCTGATGGACACTGTCTCTTCACAATCGATTGTCATTAGCTTCACAATCGATTATTTTGAGCTTTGAAAAACTTTGATGGACACTGCCTCATCACAATCGATTGTCATAAGGTTCACAATCGATTGCCATGCAGTTTTGAAAAATATGATGCTCACTGCCTTAACACAATCGATTTTCATAAGTTCACAATCGATTGTCAAGCAGCTGACTTAAAACATAATCGATTATCATAAGTACATAATCGATTATCTTAGTCCAGATTTTAGAGGCATGTTTAAAAATCATTTTGACTAAAGTAAATATGCATTATTTAAAATCATTTTGCTCTAAATTAAATATGCATGATTTGTTAAAAATACTTTTATGAGAGAAGCCAGGTCTTGAGTTTAAGTTGTCGGATCAAGATCACAATTAAATACCGACTCATATAAAACTTAATCTCGATCTTTGTCTTGTGCTTGAATCTCGTTATATATCAATTTTGCGCTTGTGCTTGGACCTCGTCATGTGTCAATTTGCGCATAGTTCGTCATTTATCAAAACCTACAAATATGAACACACGTTTAGTATAATGCCTTGAGAACGTGTTTCCAACAATTTCCCCCTTTTTGATAATGGCAAACTTTAAGCGGGATATGCATATTAGGCAATTCATAATGACGATTCAAGACAAGTAAAGATATGCAACAAGTATATAGATATGCAATTTGTTCCCCCTCAATATATGAATTCCCCCTCAATTTATGCCGATAAGTATTGAGAGTGCATACCCGTTATCTTCCCCCTTTTGCCATTAGCAAAAAAAAATAGAATAATTAAAAAACTTGTTTATTTATTAATAAAAACCGGTTACATAACGGGAACAATAAAAACATAGAACAATAAAATAGAAAAACAAATAAAGAAATTATTCATCATCATTTCCTGCCTCATCATCCGGCACTGCTTCATAGGGAACAAGACCGGCATATGGATAATGAACATGGTCAAAATATCCATGGATCTCATGTGTCAATTGACCGGCAGAGGTGGTCAATGAAGCAATTTGGTCGGAAATGGATTGAAGAGTAGGTTCTTGAGGCTGACGCGATTGACGGGTTGGAGGAGGAGCAGGAGCTGCATGATCACCGTCATGGGGAAAGGAGGATTCTGAAATTTCCCACTGCTTGGTGCTCTTTTTGAGAGGACCGATGGAAGTGTTGAACCCGGAAGCTTCAAGAAAATTCATAATAAGGAGGGCATAGGGAAGAGGTCTATCATCTCCGATGGCATCAAGCATGTGAATCTTGATGAACTTACACCAGTTGATGTGACTCCGGTTATAATGGCATGCATGAGCTTAGAGTCCTCTTGGGAAAGAGTGGTATGATTGTGCTTCCGAGGCTTGAGGACTCGGGTGATGAAATAGAAAATCAAACGATACTCGGGGAGCATTCCCGTGATAGTAGGGCGCCGAGTAGATAGATTAGGATCATAGATGTAAGACCTATTTGGTTTAGGATAATTTTCTCATCAAATAAGGCGCCGGCCTCTCTAATGTAGCGAGTAATGTTTTCGCCACTTCGAGGAAGATGGGCAATGGAATGCAAGTTTTCATTGGACAAAAGAATTTGAACACCATTAATATTTGATACAAGTTCACCATCGTCATCCTCATGAAGGTTTGAGTAAAACGCTTGAATCAATGGAGGATTAATATAAGGATAGGTAAGATATAAAAAGTCAACAAGTTGACATTCCTTAAGAATGTTTGCAGCAGGGGCATATGATTCAAGATACTTGCTTGTTGAAAAGCGAGGAGGAAGAATGTCACGCTTTTCGAATTTTGTCAAAAATCTAGTAAGCTCGGTTTCAGTATTGAATTGTAAAATAGACCCATCTTGATAAGGGAAATTTGGAGGTGGAGGAGCAGAAGAAGATGCACCTTGTCTACCTGAACGGGAACGTTTAGAGTGTCTGCCCGACATTTTCAAAAAGTAGTAATGAACTTTGTAAGAAACTTGGAAGATTTTTTTTTTGAAGGTTTGGGAGCAAAGATTGATGCTTGAGTGAATAAAATTGAAGACTTATGATGCCTATTTATAATGGGAAGAATGACATTTCATTTATAATGAAAATCTGCAAAAATTTATGAGCCAAAACAGTCAGAAACGGTAAAAATAAATTGTACTGACCGTTAGACAATCGATTGTTAAAACGAAATAATCGATTGTTGAGCAGATTTTGACTTGAACTCGGAACTGACACAAAATCGATTGCAGGACCCAAACGGTAACAAATATTTGAATTACTGACAAAAAATAATCGATTGTTGAATTATGATAATTGATTGGTGTGATAAAGTGAGCACGGTGATTTTCTGACTCGGAAAATAATCGATTATATTTATGAAACAATCGATTGTTTTAGGAAAGCAGTACTGAATGGTTGAGACGGTAATCGATTATACGGTTAAAAAATCGATTATTAAACACAAGTGCATAATACGCATCAAACATGAATAGTTGATTAGTGATACTTGCTAATCGATTGTCCGCACAGTAAAATAATCGATTATTTTCTGTAACAATCGATTGTTCTATGCCATTTCTTTATAATTCCCCCTGCCTTTAGGGCGATACCTGCAAAAGAGAATTAGACGTCTTCGACGCTCAAGTTAGTAATTTGTAACGAAATGATGCAATGAGAACGTGTTTCTTAAGAAGTGTGTCCTAAGGTGTTCTTAAGAGAGTTTCGGGTACTTACCTTTTCTCCAACGTCGCCAATTACCTGTTCGTGAGGGTGATCTTTGATTGTCCTCCACTCGTTAGGCATTTTCGTTTCTTTCTCCAATTGTGGCGCTTCCTCCGTTGATTGTTCCAAGATTTCATCTTGAATTTCCTTAGGAATTTCCTCTTGTACTTTGTTTTGAGGACTTAATGATTTCAAAATACCTGCAATATCAGAACAAGAATCCTTTCTCGCCAAGCGAGCATTATTTTCAGAAAACACAATATGAGGGGATTCCTCCACAGTTTGGGTTCTATTATTAAATACCCTATATGCTTTGCTACGTGAAGAATACCCAATAAAAATTCCCTCATCAGATTTGGCATCAAATTTTCCCAATTGATCTTTTCCATTGTTATGAATAAAACATTTACAACCGAATACTCTAAAATGGGAGGTATTTGGTTTCCTTCCCTTGTAGAGTTCATAAGGGGTTTTCATGAGTATTGGCCTTATGACTACTCTATTTAAAACGTAGCATGCGGTACTCACGGCATCCGCCCAAAAATGTTTGGGAATCTTAGCCTCTTCGAGCATGGTTCTAGCCATCTCTTCGAGACACCTATTTTTCCTTTCCACCACCCCATTTTGTTGTGGTGTTCGTGGAGCGGAAAAGGTATGCTCGATACCGAGTTCGTCACAAAAGTCCGCAAAGAGATTGTGATCAAACTCTCCCCCATGATCACTTCTAATTGAAGTGACGGTTGTTTCCTTTTCGTTTTGAACACGTTTAAGAAAATATTTAAAATTCTGAAAAGCATCACTTTTATGGGCAAGTCCAAGTAAATCTGGAATAATCATCAACAATAACAAAAGCATAACGATTTCTACCAAGACTTTCAATGCGAGATGGTCCAAACAAATCCATGTGAAGCAATTGCAATGGTCTAGTAGTTGAAACAATATTTTTCTATTTAAAAGATGCTTTTGTTTGCTTCCCTTTTTGACAAGAATCACAAATAGAGTCATTTTCAAATTTCAAATTTGGAAGACCAACAACTAAATTTTGTGAAACCAATTTGTTCAAAAGATGCATGTTGATGTGAGCTACTCTACAATGCCATAACCAAGAATCATCCTCTTTGCTCATTAAACAATTCACATATTCGGGTGAAGAATTTGCAAGATCAACCATATAAATGTTATCCATTCTAAAACCACGAAGGATAATTTTAAAATCTCTACGTCTAAAAACTAAGCATTCATCCGAATCAAAATAAAAAAGAATTCCCTTGTCACATAATTGACTTATGCTCAAGAGATTATGTTTTAAGCCTTTCACAAGTAATATATGCTTAATGGAAGAAATTTCAATTTTACCGACTGATCCGATGCCGATAATCTTTCCTTTGTTGTTATCACCAAAAATAACACTTCCCCCTTCCTTGTGTTCTAGTTGAAGGAATTTGGATTCCTCCCGTCATGTGTTTGGAGCATCCACTATCAAGGTACCATAGTACACTTGATCCCTTCAAACATACCTACAAAACAGATTAATGAGTTTTAGGTACCCATGCCATTTTGGGTCCTTGGGGGTTAGGCAAATCACAGTGATGTGATTGAGTGTTATGTCTATGCCGTGTAAAACAAGCAGGAGCTATATGTCCAATTCGTCTACAATAATGACAAGTCACGTTAGGATTATGCATCCTTCTAGGTTGATAGTAATTGGACGGACGAAAATCATTTACTCTATTCTTGACAATATGACTGTTGCGCAAATCATGAAAATCATTCCTCCTACCATTTGTTCTAGGATATGCCTCATTTCTAGAATAGTTGTTTCTAGGTTGGAAGTCATTTCTAGGTGTTATAAAAGGTTCAAAATTCCTTCTAGTGTTTGGCCTAGAATGTGCATTATTTCTAGCATGATTATTTCTTGGTTGCAATTGATGAAAACCATTTCTAGGTTTGTTGTATCTAGGATGAACATTTGTTTTATTTATCCTAGGTTGAGCCTTAGGTGGTTGGGGGTTGGCTTCAACTTTCTCTTTAGGCTCGTTTCTAAAACCTATGCCATGCTTGGTCGACTTCAAATTAACAAGCACTTCATTCAAATTTTTATGAGAAGAATTAAACTTATCTAAGGTGCCCTTAATCCTTTCTACTTCATTTTTGAGATGCATGCAAGAAGTACAATTTCTAGAACTCTCGGGCTTGTCGGCGCTTCTCTTGCCAAAAAATTTGTTTTCCTCTTTCAACTTCTCATTTTCTAAAATCAGTTTTTCCAATTCCTTTTCTTTAAAAGAGAGTTGTTTTTGAAAATCTTTTTCTTTTAAAGAAGCATTTTCTTTTATACTCTTAACAGTTTTTGAAGCTTTAATAAATTCGCTATACAACTCATCAAAAGCATTTTGCATTTCTTCAAGGGAGAAGAAATTTTTGGAAGAAATTTGACATACCTCTTCTTTGTTGTCTTCTTGTGCCATAAGACAAAGATTTGCGGCTTCGTCTTCTTCTTCCTCACTTGACTCGTCACCGGAGTTGCCTCCCCAAGATATGTATGCTCGTTGCTTCTTGAAGGGTTTCTTCTCCTTTTTAGTATTTGGGCAATTTGATTTAATGTGCCCGGTTTCTCCACACTCATAGCACTTTATTTGATCTCCTTGCTTTTTGCCCTTTCGTTCATACTCTTTTCGCATGAACTTTTGAAATCTCTTGATAACGAGTCCGAACTCGTTGTCTCCGTCCTCATCATTTTGAGGTTGGCTTATGCTTGCCTTGAGAGCGATTCTTTGCTTCCTTTGATCATCAACAAGAGGGTTAAGTATAGTAGATTCATAAGTTTTAAGATTACCTCTTAATGCGTCGATGGTGACATTTGAAATGCCAATGGATTCTTGAATCGCGTCGGCCTTGGATCGCCATTCCGGAGTGAGATTTCGGAGAATTATTCGGACAAGTTCCTTATCCGTGAAGGTCTTCTTAAGAGCATGTAAATCATTTACAATTTTTGAAAATCGTTCAAACATCTCATCGACCATTTCGCCTTCCTTCATGTGAAACAATTCATATGCATGGGTTAGGAAATCAATTTTGGCTTCCCTTACCTGGTCCGTACCTTCGTACGTAATTTCCAGCTTGTCCCACATTTTCTTCGCCATTGTGCAACAAGATATCTTCCTGTAATCATCAGCATTTACAGCACAATATAATAAATTAATAGCTTAAGCATTATTTTGCACCTTTCGGATATCATCCGCATCGTATTCATCTTCGGACTTTGGGACCCATTCATTTTCAACCTTCTTGGTTGGAATTTGTTCTCCATTCATTATGACCTTCCAAAGATGAAAACTATTTGATTGTACAAATATTCTCATCCTCTCCTTCCAGTATGTATAATTTGTACCATCGAATAGCGGTGGTCGGGTGGAGCATTGTCCTTCACCTATTCCTGCAAAAGAATCACGAGTAGAAGCCATGGATGTTTCTCTCAAACGGTTAAGTCTTCAGAGAGTTGGGCTCTGATACCAATTGTTAGATAATACGCTTAACGCTAGAGGGGGGGTGAATAGCGCTATAATAAAAATTAGCGTAAACTTGCGGAATTTAAAAATTGCAGGAAATAAATAAGTGCGATAAGTAAATAAATTAGAACAAACGCACCGATGTATCCTGGTTCATCACAACCCGTGGCCAGTCCAGTTCCCGAGAGACTCTCTCGAGATTTCCACTAACTTGTTAAGCTTACGGGTGCTCAACAAACCGTTACAACTTGAGGACACAAGCCTCAACAACCTTTGCTCGGAGATACAACACTTCAAGACTTCAACCAAGGAAACACAAGTTCCTTCTTACAACACAAGGGACTAACACTTCCCTTCAAGTGTACAAAAACACTTAGCACTCAAACAAGACACTCCTTTAAGAGTAGATATGAGTAAAAAGAATACGCTCAAGATCGCAACAACTTTCGACAAGAATTTGGCTCTCAAAAGCTTATGTAATGAATATAAAATGATAAGCAATAAAGTATGCAAGCTTTAGCAATTGTATGATCAGTTGTTGTGTTTGGAAGACTGAATTGAAGCTATATTTATAGTTGAAAAACCTTGTATTACCGTTGCCTAATTGCCAATTAAGAATTGCTGATTTTACTCTGTGACAATCGATTGTCAAATTACCACAATCGATTGTTTGCCAGATCTTCCAAAAATCAATCCCAGATTTTACGCATAACAATCGATTATCTAAGATCAATAATCGATTACTGGCAACGTTCAAAAAATCATTTCCAGATTTTACTTAAAACAATCAATTGTCAGAAATCTACAATCGATTACTCAGCAACGTTTAAAAAATCCTTTCCAGATTTTAATTAAAATAATCGATTATAGGAAATCAATAATTGATTACCTGACGGTATTTGAAAATATTTTGGCAACGGTCAGTTATACAATCGATTATACTAAGTTAACAATCGATTATATATCAGTCTTGAAAAATCAATTTAGACACTGCCTCTTGACAATCGATTGTTATAGGTTCACAATCGATTATTTAATAACTTTGAAAAAGTCTGGAAGACACTGCCTCAACACAATCGATTGTCATAAGTTCACAATCGATTATTTTGTGACTTTGAAAAATCTGATGCACTGTCTCTTCACAATCGATTGTCATTAGCTTCACAATCGATTATTTTGAGCTTTGAAAAACTTTGGACACTGCCTCATCACAATCGATTGTCATAAGGTTCACAATCGATTGTCATGCAGATTTGAAAAATCTGATGCTCACTGCCTTAACACAATCGATTGTCATAAGCTCACAATCGATTGTCAAGCAGCTGACTTAAACATAATCGATTATCATAAGTACGTAATCGATTATCTTAGTCCAGATTTTAGAGGCATGTTTAAAAATCATTTTGACTAAAGTAAATATGCATTATTTAAAATCATTTTGCTCTAAATTAAATATGCATGATTTGTTAAAAATATTTTTACGAGAGAAGCCAGGTCTTGAGTTTAAGTTGTCGGATCAAGATCACAATTAAATACCGACTCATATAAAACTTAATCTCGATCTTTGTATTGTGCTTGAATCTCGTTATATAACAATTTTGCGCTTGTGCTTGGACCTCGTCATGTGTCAATTTGCGCATAGTTTGTCATTCATCAAAACCTACAAATATGAACACACGTTTAGTATAATGCCTTGAGAACGTGTTTCCAACAAACACGGGGAGTTAAATAAGGTTTTATGGAAGAATTTTGAAATTGAACTAAGTAGTGCAATTATGAATTTTTAGTGGAATAATTCGTAATTTATTATGATGGAAATTAATTTCATAATTTCTAAATTAATATCATAATAGGAAGCCTTGTGCCTAAATAATAGAAAATAGTGGAAACTGTTCCTTAGTGGGAGAAGAAAACGTGAAAACCGTCCCTTAGTGGGAGAAGGAAACCTAACATGTTTTGAAAATGGTTTTGACCTAAAAAACACAGATATATATATGGGATATAAAGCTGGACGTTTTTCGAGATGAATTCCCTACGGTTTCTAGTAGACTTTTGGCCACGCAAAATTCTCTATTTTCGGATATTGTTTGGGTAACACAGTAGAAGACTGTGGCAATCCACTGCCGATAGTAAATTACGTTCCTTTTGTGTCAATTGTAAAAATCTCATTCTAAATCGCTGTAATTTCAAACTTCTTAGGGTGTTGGACATGGAGAAAAGGAAGATTCTCCATTTCCCCATGGCTATACTAGAACTAGCTCCTTTAAGGTATTTGGCATTGAGGATTAGGAAGCCGGGTAAGTTACCAATTTCTAAACTTCTGAATTTACGAACTCTCATTGTTCGTCCAATACACACTGGTATATGGGGAATGTACTCCTTACCAAATGGAATTTGGAAATTATCTCAGTTAAGGCATCTCCATTGTTGGTGTATGTATTTGGACTCTCCTCAGCTGGCATCACAAAATGAGGTGAAGAACTTGATTTTGGAAAACTTACAAACTGTTTATGGGTTGAGACCTTCTTGTTGCACCATGGAAATATTTGAAGGAATTAAGAAAGTGAAGAAATTGGAAATTGCTGGTGAAGCACAGGAATTTAATAGTGAGACGGGATGGCATAATAATCTTAAATATTTAGAAGAGCTCGAGCCACTGAAGGTTACAGTTTCACTCTATTGTGATTTTGACTATCCGCCGTGTTTAATAAATCCAAGTCCAAGTTCTTTCCCACCATATCTCAAGAAGTTGACGCTTAGCCGCACTTGTCTTCCATGGAACTACATGAACAACAACAACAACAATCCAGTATAATCCTATTTAGTGGGGTCTGAGGAGGGTAGTATGTACGCAGACCTTACCCCTACCCTTGGGTAGAGATGCTGTTTCCAAATAGACCCCCGGCATCCTTCCCTCCAAGAACTTCCCACCTTGCGCTCTTGGGGAGACTCGAACTCACAACCTCTCGGTTGGAAGTGGGGTTGCTTACCATGAGAGCAACCCCTCTTGTCTACATGAACATTTTTAGCAAGTTGCCCAATCTCGAGGTGCTCGAATTGAAGAATGGCCTCAGGCGATGAGTGGGAAATAACAACAGAGATCGGATTCCCTAAATTGAAGTTTTTATTCCTTGAGGATCTGCTTCTTATTTATTGGACAGCCATCGATGATTGTTTCCAATGCCTTGAGCGCGTATACATCAGAGAATGCAGGTACTTGCAAGAAATCCCAGAAGGATTTGCATATAGTGTGACGCTGCAGCTAATTGAGTTACATAAATGCTGTCATCCTCTAGTCACTTTTGCCAAGCAGATCCAGGAAAAGCATGAGGAATTGGGAAACAACATGCTTAAAGTTTACGCCTTCGATTCAAGTTAGTAAATCATCAACAATGAACTTTCAATATCCATTACATATTTTGACTTCTGATCATGAACTGTGTTGAATCATTAGGTAAGAATTAACCTGTTGATTGTAATAGGATTTCTTCTGTATAACTACTAAATAGGAGTATATTGTGGACTGTGATAAAGAATTTGTTACATTCGTTGCATGTGCTTTTTGTACGGCCTTTTAATTATGATATACATGGTCAGTGAAAAGATTCAGAAAAATCATTGCATAAGTAGAAAATGGTTCTATGAAACTCTTCTAAGGGTGGTCTCTCTCAATGCAGTAATTTAACCATTTTATGTTGTGTTTATCTTATTTCATTAGTGAGCTCATACTATCCATATACAGCTTGCCTATGTTCATATTCTGAATTTGGCTACTCCTGCTCTGACAATCCTGTTAATAATTCATTTTTATGAGGGCTTCGTAGTGTTTGTCATTGCTGTAGTTTTCTTTAGTACCCTTTGTGCAACAACAACAACAACCCAGTATAATCCATGTACGCAGACCTTACCCCTACCCTGGGGTAGAGAGGCTGTTTCCAAATAGACCCCCGGCATCCTTCCCTCCAAGAACTTCCCACCTTGTTCTTGGGGAGACTCGAACTCACAACCTCTCCGTTGGAAGTGGGAGTTGCTTACCATCAGAGCAACCCCTCTCGTGCGTCTTTGCAAAAAAAAAAAAAAAAAAATTTGGGGGTGGGGGTTTCATGGTTGTTTGTTCTTGCTATTATTTGCTTATTCCTTCCTGATATAAGAGGAAAACTAAATCAGTACTGTTCATGAAATAGACAAACATGTAAAGTTGAACTACAAATGATATTAGTTTATTCCTTCCTGATATAAGAGGAAAACTAAATCAGTAATGTTCGTGGAATAGACAAACATGTAAAGGTGAACTACAAATAACATTAGGTCTCTCAAAGTGAATTTGATTCCTCGGTTGATTTGTTCGACTCTTTAGACTGTATTTTAATGTACATTGTGCATCTTTCTGATAGACAAGAGGGGTTGCTCTGATGGTAAGCAAACCTCACTTCCAACCGAGAGTTTGTGAGTTCGAGTCTCCCCAAGAGCAAGGTGAGAAGTTCTTGGAGGGAAAGATGCCGGGGTTTCTATTTGGAAACAGCCTCTCTACCCAAGGGTAGGAGTAAGTCTGCGTACAAACTATCCTCCCCAGATCCCACTAAGTGGAATTATACTGAGTTGTTGTTGTTGTTGTGTATCTTTCTGTTCTACAATGGAAGAAAGGAGCCCTGAATTCAAATTTGGATTTTGCAGTGAACTTGTGAGGAAGGTATTTTGGTTTCCTTAAAAGAGATTGCTAAGGATTAGCAGCTAGTACCAAGTTGCAGTTGACTGATTTACACAGATATTGTCATTCCAACGAGACCAAGATACGACCAGTGTTGTGTAACTTATAATATGCTTGTGTTCTCTTTCTTGTTTTTTCTTTAAATTTTTCATGTCATTTTTCTAGCAAAAATTGTGGTGATTTGTATTGCTCAAAACTTCTCAAGATTGAATATTAATGTGACTCTGTAATAATGTCTGGGATTTTATAGCCAAATTCAGCTTTGTTTGAATGAGTGTTTGAAGAATATTGTGACAATGTTTTTCAGATGTCTTTCCTAATTTTGAAATGATCATATAACTGTGGTCCTCAAGATAGGTAGGAAGCAGGCCTTGAGTTACACCTATGCTAATATACTTGGTCTTTTCAAAGTTTTTTCCATTGCCGATTCGCAGGTCCCAATTTCAGATGAAGGACAAACATTTTGTTAGGTTAAATCAATATAAAACTAATCAATTGACGATAAACATCACGTATAAAAAGCATTAGGACATGTCGCCTAGGCATGTGTTACATTAACACTCAGTGTGATGAAGAATGAGTAGAGTTCCATCAGATATGGCTGCCTGGATATAGACAGGTTGGGTAACAACTAAAGAAGAATTAACCCAAATAGCACCCACCTAATTTCTTAAACTAAAAATAGCCAATGAATGTATAGTATATATAAAATTTCATGTATAATGTGTGTATATCAATATATAACCTATGTATACCGACTAGAAAAAGTGAAACGTAAACCTGGCCAGCTATTCGTGTAATAATCCCTCCTTTCCAATACTTACCAAAAGAAATACTTGTTCACTTCTAATTCGAGATGTTAAACGGGCCAAGTTAAATCTCGTAAGGGGGGTTTATATCTGGGGCTTCATTCAAATATATCCTGCTAGATTAAGTGGTCAATCATTTAGTGGCCAGTTACAGCTGAAATTGCCAAGTAAAGAATATATCATGGTTCCCAATTATCTATTACTTTGAGATAGTAGTAGAAAACTAACGAGGTTAACAAGACAATAGTGCATCTAATTCAATTCATTGCAAATTCTGATGCCAGACAAACATTTTCAGCAAAAACTTTTTATCTCTAGCACAAAACTTCCAATATATTGAGTCCATCGTTCAGCATGCTGTTCTCAGGAGTTAGTTCAACTCAACAAAAAGGCTGGCCTGAGGGTGTAATCCAGCATCCTTCAGGGTCAGAGCAAGCTTCTCTGAACCATACACTGTGCGAGGGAAGTTAGACACGAGGCTGTATCTCTCAACCTCCAGGCATCCCAGAGTATCAACATAGTCATACAGAGATTGTATGGTTGTAGTACAGTGAAATCTCCTTTCCTTGCGCTCACCGGTAGGAAACCGTACCAAAACCTGAAGGATATAAGAAAACAACAAAGAATTTAATCATCTGAGAAGCAGCAACTTCTACATTATTTAATATGTGCATTTTACTCTCAAAATTTCCAAGAGAAACAACCACTTATCTACGGTTATGGAATACTGACAACGACAGGTAAATAAATGAATCAAGACCAAGCTGATTACTTGAGTAACATCAGGACCCTTATCAGGTTCAGGGCCCAGTGACAATAATTTCTCCTCACGCATCTTAGCCAATGCAGCTTCTCTTTCAGTGGCTTCACGGGCTGCTCTTTCACGAGCCTCTTCTTCCTCCTTTCTTTTCCTTTCAGCTTCAGCAGCTTCCTTTTCCTGCTGCTCTTGTTCTTCTTTCCTCTGACGCTCTCTAGCCTGGTATAGGATAAACAGTTCAGCGACGCACAAACTACTTTTTCCCTGTTCTCAAGAATACACTTGTAAAGCCTATTTAGAACCTAAAAGTACTTACCTGATCAGCTTCAAGTGCAGCACGATAAGCGGCATCCTGCTCCTCCCTCAAACGTATATTAGTTCTCCTTTCTTCTGCTTCAAGCCTGGCAGAAACAAGCACAGGTGCACTTTCCTCAAGCACCCTTTGCAGTGCAGTAAGTAATTCTTCAGGAGATTTTGGTCCCTCCACCTGCAGAGTGTTCATCAATATAAAATATAAGACATCAAACTGAAGGAGAGGTTAATGAAGTAGCTCTTGATAGAGCCAGCCCAGCAAGTTAGCTGTCATAAAACATCAAATAATATCTGGTATGATTTTGCACTACTTTTGGTATATAACGTAGTAAATACAACTTGAATTGGATTTCGCCGACATAAATTATTGCATGCTATTTTATTTATGTTTCTTATGTTTAGATAATTATTTACGCTATTTCTGCTGGAGTTACTAATGCTCTTTTGTTTTTGTTTTTGTTTTTGTTTTTGTTTTTGTTTTCCTTCCCTTCCCTTCCCTTCCCTTCCCTCCCCTCCCCTCCCCTCCCCTCCCCTCCCCTCCCCTGCCCTCCCCTGCCCTCCCCTGCCCTCCCCTGCCCTTCCCTGCCCTTCCCCCCCCCCTTCCCTGCCCTCCCCTCCCTCCCCTCCCCTCCCCTCCCCTCCCCTCCCCTCCCCCCCCCTTCCCTGCCCTGCCCTGCCCTCCCCTGCCCTCCCCTGCCCCCTCCCCTCCCCTCCCCTCCCTTCCCTTCCCTTCCCTCCCCTCCCCTTCCCTCCCCTCCCCTCCCCTCCCCTCCCCTCCCCTCCCCTCCCCCCCCCCCTCCCCTCCCCTCCCCTCCCTTCCCCTCCCCTCCCCTCCCCTCCCCTCCCCCCCCCCTCCCCTCCCCTCCCCTCCCTTCCCTTCCCTTCCCTTCCCTTCCCTTCCCTTCCCTTCCCTTTCCTTCCCTTCCCTTCCCTTCCCTTCCCTTCCCTTCCCTTCCCTTCCCTTCCCTTCCCTTCACTGAGCCGAGGGTCGATTGGAAACAGCCTCTCTGCCCTTTCGGGTAGGGGTAAGGCTCGTCTACATATTACCTTCCCCAGACCCCACTTTGTGGGACTAAACTGGGTAGTAGTTGTTGTAAAAGAGCTTGCACAGCTACTTTTTGCCGGATAGCTAAAAGGATAAAGCAATAGAAAGGAAGTACAGAACTAACAAAAACCATAGAAAGAACGTGCACGTGATATGCCCCAATTAAGGACAAAACATTTCCAATTACGTCAAATAGACTAAGCAAAAGATGCAGCAAAGCCGGAAGCTAACCAGTGCTAATCAATGCTGTGTTTCTAAGACAAAACAAGGAAAAGAGAGACCGCACTCCACAAGGGTTTAACTTCAAATCTAGGACTTCTAGCATCTCTAACATTTTACCTTAACAAAGGAACAGGGAGGTCAAAACTTTGTTCCCATGAGGGTAATAGGGCACAGCAATTCACCTTTTAGCTAGAAAACCACTATTTTTCCTCCTAGATTAAAAGATAACAGTAAACCTAAGCAAACAAGGAATACAGATATACCTAAGGTGACCCCACACAAGCAGCTAAACTGAGAGAGAATAAAGTTTCTCATTTGATTTTACTTCTTGACCAAAAGATCAAACTCAACAGAGCATCTTAACACAATTCACGAATACAATTCTGACATTGTCATATAGGAATACCACGCGCTTACCTCTCCAACAACCTAATTAATGAAGCATGGAACGGGATGACGCAGTGTGCTGGAAGAACAAACAAGGATCAATTCGTTTTAATACAGAGATAGCACTGTGTTCAACGATAATTCTTTGGTGCTGAAAACCAGCACCTTTAGGAAATATGATATTACAATACTTGCCTTTTTACTCACTTATGATGGACAAAAAAGTGAAAGGTAAACTTTAGGCCTGAGGTTGAGGGAATAAAGATTTTATATCTGATAAAAATGATTTCAAATATTTAAAAAGAGAAAATTTTCTTAACAGAAAATACTTCCAAGTGTGCCCTATTGTCTAAAACAACTGAAAAGTAATATTTTTAAAAACAACAAGCATTATGTGTGCCAACATTGCGAGTCAATGTCAGGATGAGTTGACCGTTGTGACAGAAATTACAACGAGAGGGTGGTAAAAAACTTAAATGAATATTGAGGTGAAAAAGATAATGAAGCATAAGCCGAAGATGGCAATAATGTGCAAAAGCTGACCAAACAGCTTTGAACAACCAATATCATCACACTAAGTACATAGCATACAGAGGTAAGGGTAAAAAAAGAGAACCTTGATGCTTAAAAATACTAAACCTTATTCCAATAATGTTATAATGATAAAAGGAAGCTTGTGTCAAAAAGTTTGTTTCCTTTTTATGACAGTTTTAGACATCATTTCAATAGGAAAACCTTTCCATCTTGATTGATTGATATGAGTTGAGCTTAAATGAAAAAATAAAGAGTCATATAGTTGACCCCAACTTGTTTGGGACTGAGGCATTATTGTTGTTGGCGGTGGTGGTGTATTATATTCACAACAGCAACAACACTAACGGACCCAATGTAATCCCACATGTGGGGTCGGGGGGGGGGGGGGGGGGTGAGCAAAGAACCTTTGGCAGCTCATAAACCGACTGAATGATGGGTCGATTACTGCAAGGCTTTGAGGAATGGGAGCAGCTCTAGAATCAGCATACGTAGAAGTGGGTCAACACTAACGGACCCAATGTAATCCCACATGTGGGGTCGGGGGGGGGGGGGGGGGGTGAGCAAAGAACCTTTGGCAGCTCATAAACCGACTGAATGATGCGTCGATTACTGCAAGGCTTTGAGCAATGGGAGCAGCTCTAGAATATCAGCATATGTAGAAGTGGGTCACACAATCGCTTGAAAAAATCTTGTTTTTTTAGTCCAACTAGTAGTAATTTTTATTAGGTTCCACATTTCTCTTTCCATACTGCCCCAATCATTGTAGCTAGATCAAGAAAGAACCTTTGGATCAAGATCCACAATTATGGATTCTACGCAGCCTTACCCCTACCTTGAGTAGATAGGTTGTTTCCGATAGACCCTCGACTCAGGATGTTAGTGTATTTATATATTTCCTGATATTCAGGCTGGCGCAGAAGGTGTAACTATGTGGATTAGGAAAGGATGAGGTAGAAACACAGGATCCACCATTTTTCTTTCTACTTCAAAGATTACTATTTCAACATAACAAAGAAGGACAAAAAGCATATGCCACCTACATATCCAGAACCACAAAAATCATCTGACTGAGCATACAACAGCTATTGCACTCAAAACATTCTCTAACTCTAGAAAATGATTCAAAGGGAACTTTTGCAAATTAGTACAACAATAATATAGAAGATAACAGAATAGTCAGACAACTTAATTTCAGCCGAATAAGTAACTATACATCAATCCCATAGTCAATTAAATCCTCTTGGATTTACCAGCAGTTCTATTCTAAATTCTCTCATTTCATCATATTCTATTAGTGACAGAAGAAACCGACCATATGCTGTGTGTGTAGACAAATAGACAACTAGGAAAATCACATTAAGCTAAGCATTACCGATTTCCGCACTGACCTCATTACTTATAAGGACAAGCAAGTATCATAAAAAACAAAGTATGACAAACTGAAGAGTGTTTATGATAAAGTCAGGTGGTTGACAAATTGTTCAATGCTGTTATTGCTTTGTCTCAACCTGACAAGTCAACCAAAGTCCTTAAATCGAGTCATGCCATGCCATTAAGTGCAAAATCATATTTTGACATGCATTACTCTCCAATATCCTATGTGGCTCTTCTAGACAATATTAAGCAACATAAAAGGTGGATAATAAGTTAAAGACGGCTCTATCATGCACCCAAAAAAAAAAGGAATCAAGAGTTTGTGCAGACCCCAGTTTAAAGAATTTTTCCAACCAATCCCCAGTTTGTCCAAGATTGTGCTGATTGCTTTCAAGTTACTGATCCAAATTCAATCTAGATTCATAATTTCCCTCGCATAGTTTAAAGCTAGTCTTTGACTAAATAAAGCAACTTTAGGCCTGGATTTAATATGGTATTCACTTCAACTAAAGTATTACCCAGAAATGTCTTAGACAAGATACAAACAATTTTTAAAAACTATTTCTATTATGAGCTCTCAGTCAACCCAAATTCATATACTAACACTATATTGACAATTTGCAAGACATTTGCCTGATACAAACTATTTCCAGAAATTGTTTCTATTAAGAGCTCTCTATTAATCCAAATCAATCCACTAACAGCACATTGACAATTTGCAGAAAACAAAATAAATCATATTATTAAATCGCCTAACAGACTTCATTGTTTACCTGCTGAAGCAGAGCAATCCTCTGGTTTGTCGCAGCCATAACAACAGCACAAAAGGGAAACCTTGACGCCTTCAAGCTATTACTCATCTTGAAACCTTCACTAGCTCTAATACTCCCACCCCAGGAAACAAAATTCTCATTAATAAATGCCACCAATGCCTCATTGCACAAAGTCCTTTCACAAAACATAGGCGTATCCGGATGCTCAGGCGAATGCAAATACACAAAAAGCAGCTTAAACTCATGCCTAGACCTCTGTAAAGCATCCATAAAACCTTCAGCAATAAGATTTGGCCTTATACTCCCAAAATCCCTCTCAAAAATATTCACAAAATTCATTGCCTCTGAAGCCGATGCAGATACAGATACTAAAGGTGACGTGGACTCTCCATTACGGCCCGAATTGAGCCCGATCATTCTCAACGAATAGGAAAGTACACCTCCCGCGGCCCATACACCAAACCCTAAAGCACCTGAAATTAACCCTAGACTACCGGAAATGATGGAGAACGGAAGAGTAATAACTTTCCAAGCTAGTCCCGGCGGTTGTACGGCGGTTCCACCGGCGACGAGACCGGTTTCTGCCGGTTGTAGATTCGTGCTTGTGGTGGGTTCGGAGGCATAGTCAGTGGCAGAGTGGTGATTTTCTGAAGAGTTTGATGAGGTAAAAGTAGAGATCGCAAGTTCGAGATCCCAGCCATGAGCGGCGAGGATTTCAGTGCACAAATCGGTGTCTTCAACACCTGTGATCGCTTGAAAATACGCTATTTTATCAGCTACATCGCTCATTTTTATCGTATTGTCTAATTCAATTTGAATTTTCGCCTATATTTTACTCGCTAAGTAAAATTAAGGGACAATGATCGCTCTATATTCTTTTGCGAAGTGTTTGATGAAATGACAATTACAGATATCGCGAAGCTTCTTTGCAATGTTATGGTCTATGGTGTTGGGTTTTATCAGCTTTACCCGACGTTTGAGTCGACAGAATATGATGTGTGAATCATTGATTCTATTTTATATCCAGAAATGCCTTTTACATCCTTTGGAATTACGAATTTGCCATTCCCATGTCTTTCACACGACGTATTGATGTTATATATATGTACTCATCTTTAGGGGTGTTCATCGGGCGGATTGGGCGGCTTTTTACTCTTAACGGTTTGGCTTAATGGTTAATGGCTTTTAAATGTATTTATCCGTTAGCCATCCAATAAGATATCGGGCGGATTGGTATCGGGTTAGCTCTTATCGGGCGGTTACCGGGCGATTTATCGATTTAATACCTAAGGGCTCAAATGAAACTTACAATGATGATCTCATTTGCTTATCCGGTCCATAAAGTGCCTTATCTGTACCCTTCTCTTGATAATTGAAAGCAGAAGTTGATTAATATCGCACAAGGAAAAGTAACAACTTCCTTTCTAAAATGTATCCAATTTTCCTTCAGAGAATTGAATGGTGATGAAAGCAGCAAAGCTAACTGGAAGCTTGAAAATACTCTAAACTTGACATCACAAAATGTAATGTTCAGAAGCGTCAGAATATAGGATACACTAAATTCATTCAAAAGAGTCCCAAACCAAAAATAAGGGAACATCTATGGAAATTGTGATGAATATTACCGCGAAACAATTCTAAGTGTCATACATATTAGCATGACAAACAATCCCATCTTGCTACAAGATCCTATACTGTTAATTTCGCCCAACGCCTCAAATATCTTCTCTATTTTTTTAACTAAAAGGGATTCAAAGCTAAAGAGTTTGCTCATTGAAAAACCTTTTACCTTTCCAAGACTAATTTAGCTTAAGAGAAGGGAAACATGCATTGCATTTAATTAAACAGTAATGGCACATTAGGGGTAATGGACTAATGGGTATAGACAGAACAAACGGTAGGGGTGGTTTGTTTTTCTAATTTATTTTTGTTATACACTTATACTTATTCATTTTTAAGGTTTTTAGTTTTTATATTTAATATATAATTATGTAAGTAAAAATAAATTATATATATATATATATTTATATTCTTAACGGGTTAACGGATTATCCGTTAAGAAAATTGAATAATCCGCCCCCAAACCGATAAGCCGTTAATAAAAAAATCAATCCGTTCTCCGTCCGTTAAGCCGTTAAGCCGTTACCATTAAGCCATTAAGCTTCGGTTCGGTTCGGTTTTCGGTTTCGGATCGGTTTTGAACACCCCTACTCATGTTCTTACTTCTAAAGGGCTGCCCTACGAGGGATATTGGTTTGGACTTTTTAATTATCAGACTAAATTAATTATGTTGTGTTTTTAAATTTAAAGGTTAAATCAAATTAATAAAAGTCAAATTTTTAAATTTCGTTTTTTCTTGAGTTTTCAGGTTATTCGAATTTTTTTTCGTAGCACAAAACATATAACTTGTGCTCAAAATATTTCTTTAATCTTAATAAGATACGATTATATTTCAAGAAAATAAAATAAAATATGAGATGTGTCATGATATTATCCTAAAATATTAAACAATAAAGATAATTAAAATTATGTAATATAAATATTGTTAATTAAAAAGCCATAATAAAAATAAACATAATCTAAAAGTATTAAGTTATGCTAAAATAAGTAGACTAATTACATGATTACACGCTAAAAAAAAAAAATAGGTTAGGCATTTTTACCTAAATCATTGCAAAATGTAAAAGAGATATTCAATATATTCTCGTCCCTAGTATTGGATAGAATGTCTTTTCTTAGTATTAGTATTGATTTGATTTTGGTTTAGGCTTAGTTAACATTATTTAAGTTACTAATATTAATGTCTATAAAATTTATTGGAACATTCATAATTTCTAAGTCCACCCTTGAAATAATAATACCTTAAAGATAAAATTATCAAAAAAGTTAAGAAATATTTATAAATTACATCACCATAAGTATATGATAGAAACTAAGCGTCTACCAAATTGTATAGAGAACCGAGTTCTCTATCTGTTCCCCCAGTAAATCAGCAGTAAATAAAGAACATAGAGGAATTTTACGTGGAAAACTCAAAGCTCAACAGGATTAAAAATTACGACCTACCCTTATAGGATTTCAACTTCACTACTAAACAATCTTTACATTATAACCTATTGTAACCTGGGAATTAACCTCTTAATCCCTCACTAACTTGTAACTACACTATTACAAGCCACTTGTAATAACTCTATTACAAAGACTTAATCATTCACTAACTTGTAACAACACTATTACAAGCCACTTTGTAATAACTTTATTACAAAGACTTCATAACTCGACTAACTCTAGCCAAGTCACAAACACAAGGGTTTATGATTTACAAAGGGTTTCCTACACAATGCTTCTAACTAAGTTAAGTAGGAGTTACAAATGAATAACAAATAACAAAGACTCAACAAACCTAAGGACTTAAGATATCTTCAATCTTTGGATCTGGTCCTTGAGGTTACATCAACTTTGTTCTTAAGAGAGGTTGTGGCTAGCACTTGAGAGAATATTTTGTTTTGATTTTGCAAGTGTTTGAGAGATGAAATCTATTGGCTCATGTTGATAATATGTGTGTGATATCACCAAGGACGATGCAATAAAGTTTCTTTTAGTTTGGCCTTAGCAATCTACAGCTGTGTTGTTGTACTGCTGCTAGACGGTACAGTGCATCAGCTTTTACAGCTGTAGAGTTGACTGTACAAAGATGAGGGAAACTGATCCATATATGGTCACTTTGCTATTTCCTTATCTGATTTCATTGAGAATTGAACCAGACATCTGATTAGTTATTCGAAATGCAAGGGAACTTAATTATATCAGCCTTATCTTGTTGTCTCATGAAGTAAGTTGTTTTACCTTCCTTGGTTGTATTTATATATGTCTGACATCATTTATAATGATGCAAGCAAGTAAAAAGCCTTCCACAGAAAGTTAATTGTTGCACTATTCTTGTACAATAACGTGTGCAGGCAACAACTTTCAGACTAGAGAGTTGACTTCATACAGTCTCCTGGAACTGGTAGGGATCTGTTGCCCCAACTTTTCCTTCCACTTTGAAGAGTTAAGTTATATTTCACGCTGGATCCCAATCCTGGAACTTTGTGATCTTAAGGTCTTGTACATGTGTAACAGGTCCCTTATCTGATTCTGGATGGTAAGTTTGTTAGATTATCAAAACATAAAGTAAAGTGCTTATGCCCAAAGTACTTGTAACCTATCAATTTTCCCCTTTTTGATGATGACAAACTTCGAATTGATATTCTCCTTGAGAACAGGATCTCCACATTGTTCCCCCTACGAATCAGTCATATCCCCCCTAAGAACCAATCCTAAGAAATGATCACAACTAGTTCCCCAAGACCGCTTGACAAATCATCAAAACTCAAAATACCATAACTCATTAATTTCCCCCTTTTTGATGATGACAAACCCAAAAATAATATTTCCCATGAGAATCAGATTCCTTGTATCTACTGAGTATATCTGGTCTGTACCTAGTTCCTAGAGAATGTTTGTCATCATCAAAATATGACATAACATTACTTAGAGCAATTTTCCCATTTTTTATGATGACAAACCCAAAATTAATATTCCCCTTGAGAACCAGATTCCTCACATTTTTCCCTGCAGATCAGACCTATAACCAACATAGCAGAGCTATCTTTCATGCACAATACAACATATCAATTCGATTATGTTCCTCCCCCATGTTGACACCTATATAACTTTCCCCTTTTGCCATTATTGAAAAGAATAACGGAAGAAGAGAAGAATTTCAGCAACTTTAATTCATGACACTTGGGCAACACAACATAAACAACAACTAGAACAACAAGTGAATGTCATTGCACAAATAGAGTGATTGCCCATAGTAGAGTAATTATAATAACAACACAGTAGTTTCAACGATACATAATATGCCAATTTAAACAATTAAAGTACAAATGTCATCAAATATATAGATCAAAAGAAGATACGAATTCAAGTAATTTAGAAAGAGTGAAAGACATGGATCACTGGGAAGGAGGAAAAGTAATGGGCTAAGGTCTTGATGAGCTTGTCCATTCGTTCATTCACTCTCCTTTGATCAATGATCATCTGCTCTCTCAGTTCCTCCACATGTTTCCTCAATATTTTATTCTCACCCTTCAACTTAGCATTTTATTCTGCCAAAGGTCCATGACGATCAGGTTATCAGCCTATCTGAGTATGTTGAACCATCAATTAGATCACCAAGAATCTCCCCAAGTGTCACGACCCTAGTTCTCCCTCCATGAACTGTCGTGATGGCACTTAGTCTCTACGACTAGGTAAGCCTAACAATGCGGAAAATAAACAAAACTTGTGGAAGAAATAATTAGAATCCAAAGTAATAGAATGAAATAGTAATTAAAATGCCACCTACCACATACAATACAACTTCTCGGACTAACACTTCCCAAAACCCGGAAACCCATGAATCACAAGCTAAGAAATACTATATAGCTCTAACTCCGGAATGTCTAACAAGAATAGAAAATACAGAAGGGCTAAATACTAATGCATGAATAGAAAGAGACTCCTCGATTTGCGAACACAGCAGATATACCTCGAAGTCACTAGAGCAGTCACGTTGCCTCACGAATGATAAGACAAAGTGAAAGTACCTGGATCTGCACATGAAAAACATGTGCAGAAAGGGCATGAGTACACCACAACGGTACTCAATAAGTTCCAAGCCTAACCTCGGTTGAGTAGTAACGAGGAAGGTTAGGGTCCTACTGAGATAAAATAAGATATAAAGTATGACAGGATAAGATAATCAATTAATTTGCAAGTTAACAATAAGAATTTAATACGAGAAAGTAAAAAATGCAATAACCTAAACCTAGGGATCTCTTGGTATCCCGCGCTATAGTCCAAATCAATATATATGCAGGGGGATCTCCCGGAATATAATCCATAGTCCCAAAGTAAACATACAGGGGGGTTATCTCGGGATGCCGTCCCAAAGTAAACAAACAACAACAACACTAAGAATACACAATTAAATTCAAATCCCATACCAAGGTAAAGTAGGTATTTCTAGCCTAGCATGTTGCACATAATCCAAATAAGACATTTTGGGAAAGTAAATCAATTAAGTTAATTAAACATACTTCTCTAGACTAACATCATGCTTAAATTCCAAGTAGTGTAATCAAGAAAGGAAAATACAATTTTAAGGCTATTTTAATGAAAAATAGGATTTTCAACAATTAGCACAAGTACATGCTTGTCACCTCGCGTAGAAGGCATTTTAATTACCACAATACCAATTCTAAGGGGAGAGTCACCCACACAAGGTTATACAAGTCACTTACCTCGAACCAGCTCAATAATCAAGCTGAAACCACGTTCTTGCTACGAGTATTCGACTCCAAATGGCCCAAATCTATTCAATTGAATTGCATAATATAAATAACACTTCAAGTAACTGATTCTACAATTAAATTCTAAGCTAATACACGAAATTAGGTAAAATGACCAAAATGCCCGTCGGGCCCACGTCTCGGATTCGGGTAAAATTTATATTTCCAGAATCTTCATACCCTCACAAGTGTAGCCATATCAAAATTATCTAATTTTGACACCATTTGGTACTTCAAATCATCATTTTATATTTTTAAAAGATTTCACAAATTTTCTTCCCACATTCCATTCCAAATCACTTATTAAATGATGAATTCAATGATAGATTCATGTACTCTAGCCAAATCTGAGTTAGAATCACTTATCTCGATGGATTTCTTGAAAAACCTTTGAAAATCGCCAAAATGTGAGCTCTCTAGGTCAAAATATCAAAAAAAAAAAAATCCTAAAACCTTATATATATATATATATATATATATATATATATATATATATATATATATATAGTACCCCACTGATTCCCACCTCTGCGGATCGCACAAAGACGACCGTGGCCGCATAGGTTTTGATTGCAGTGACAAGATTTAGTATTTTGGCTATAACTTTTGCTACAGATGTCCAAATTCTAAGATATTTTCTTTTATGGAAATTAGACACGAAGGGCTACAACTTTTATTTTTAAATCATCTCAAAATTCCTTGTAGATCAAAGGATATGAGCTTCCGAAGTAGGACTAGTGAAATGTTCTTCACCGCTGCCGCACACCATTTTGTGCCGTCGGGATAGCACCTACCCTGGACACACATCATTTTGTGCGGTCCACACAGCACTCACCATGGACGCACTTCATTTTGTGTGGAACGCTCTGGTTAGTTCTGTGTCCTGCAACCCTTCTGGGCCTTCTACAACTATGATTTTTGGCCTAAAACATCCCGGAATCTACCGGAACTCGCCCGAATCCCCGGGACTTCAAACCAATTGTACCAACACATCCCTTGACATCGTTCAAACTTGTTCGAATCACCAAAACACCTCAAATAACACCAAATCCCTCCAAATACATCGGATTGAAGCTTAAGTTTATAAAATCTCCTGAATTTTCGCTTTTGATAAAAAAAAGTCTATCAAACCTCGTCCGAATGACCTGAAACATTGCACGCACATCCCAAATGACATAATGGAACAACCGGAACTCTTGGAATCCCATTCCAATCCTCGAATCAAAATATCGCTATTGAACTAGAAACTTCCAAAATTCAGCATTCGGCATTTCAAGCATAAATTAGCTACGGACCTCCAAAACACATTCCGATCATGCTCCTAACCCTAAAATCACCTAACGAAGCTAAAGGAACCATTGGATTTTCATTCCAAGGTTGCCTTTATACTGTTCCGACTATGGCTAATTTTCAAACACTTAAGCTCTCATTTAGGGACTAAGTGTCCCAAAACTGTCAGAAACTTAGAACCGAACATTCCGAAAAATCAAAGTAGCAGAGCTATACTCGGGGAAAGCAATTAATAGGGGATTGGGACGATAATTATTAAGATGACCGGTTGAGTCATTGTGAGCACGTGATTTTTGCCCTATACAAAATACCCCTACAAAATTCGAGAAAATAACTTTTTTCTTAATTATTTACCATTTTTAGGAATTTTTATAGATTTTTAATAATTGTGTGCATTTTTCTTGCATGTTAAATTTTATTTAGAACCATAAAAATACCAAAATATCATGCATCGCATTTAGCATTTATTTTCATAACTTTAGAATTGGTTAATTAATTATATGCTTTATTAGAAAATTAAAATCACAAATAATGGCCAACTTCTATATTTTTTCTTTTATTGATTTTTCCTTTTAATTTAGAATTTAAGTAGCTTTTATGATTTTGTAAATAATTAATTAGCTTAATTTGTTACATTTTTAGGCAATTTAGGGTTTTTAATTATTGGGATTCTTAATTAAAAATTAATAAAAGGGGAAATGAGAAAGGGGATTTAATTTGGGAATTGGACCTCCAAATCATCCCAAATTACGCCCCAAAAACGGCCAAGTCCACCCAAGACCCAAGCCCAAATGACTGATCAACCCTGCCTAGCCTTCCCTTGACCCAAACAACCCCAATTTTGTAACGCCCCATCATAGTCTTTGGATCTTATCAATCCAATGGTCCGCAACTGATTTGTATTCTACTATTTAACTGTAAAGATGACCTACCCCCCATCAGGCCCCCTCCCTCACTCGTCTCTCATTATCTTTGGGATCAAACCCTAGCCGCCCTTTAATCCCTCGCTGTCTCCACCGCGAACCGCCTGCCAAAAATCGTTTCTGTCGTCGGCGATGCTCAAATCGACCCCAAATTCGCTTTCCAAATATACAACAAGTTGTCCTCGAATCCATGCAAGTTTCTCGAACCTCGAATAAAAGAAAGCCGGCCAAAATCAGAAGTCACCCAAAAATCCCCAAATTTACACCACTGGATCTCCATCCTTGCCCCATCCTAATTTCCAAATAGCTTTCCTCGAATCCCCACCGAGCTCGTCGAATTTTCAATCGAAGCAGCCGGCCCAAAACACCAAGTTGCCGGAAAAGCCCCAAATTCACACCAGCTTACCCTCAATCTCCCATCATCACTACCTGACCCTCGATTTCCCAAAGAATCTCACCAAACCCCACAATTTTGGATCTGGGATTCCGAAACGCTAGGAATTTCTATCAAGATGATTCATGGAGTCTTAATGGCTTAATTGTACATGGGTTTACTGCTTTTGATAAGAGCAGTTGATCCATGTGGATTTGACCTATTGCTTGAGTTTGTCCCCAATCAAGTCCTTCGGCCCCGGTTGGCTATATAATATGTAATCTTCTAGACCATTGTTCTATCTTCCTTCCCTCTTTCTTTTCTCTTAGCCCCTCCGTTCTTTACTTTTCATCATTGTATTTTGGTTTCCCTCATTGCATATAGTTTAAGGTTTGTTGTTAATTTTTTCCATAATTTCATCATTTCTTTTATTTCTTTGATTGTTTGTTCCCATGCCTGTTTATTTGCACGAATTAGAATTTAACAGTATCATTGTTATCTGTTTATCTGTTTTAACAGTATCATTGTTAGATTTCTTAGTTTAGGATTTTATTGAATAGTTTTGGTGATTTTGAGTTTTATGTTCTGTTCCTTTCTCTTCATCTCATGATTTCTGTTAGCAAGTAGTTGTCAGCATAATTTGATTCAATTAGGGTAGAAATCATGATTAATTGACTGACTAATTTAGCTTTAGCTTGATTTAATCTGAGTTGGTTTAAAATTGAGCAAATTCCTTTTGAATCAAAATTTTAAATGCATAAACATGTGTTTACTCAGGGTTAATTGGTGTTAAGCTTAATTCGAGCCTATGAACAACCTTTTGAAAACCTTGTTTAATTTTATAATTTAAAACACAAAACCTTTAAGCAATTTAGATCACCTTGTTAAGGTTTACAATTGTTACAATTATTTTAAAAATCAGCATTTAGGCTAAAGTTGCAATAAACAGACTTTAGAAGGGTAAAATGGGGTTTCACATTGGGTTGAAAATAGAAAAGTTCCAGACTACAGCACAGCTGTCCCTTTCCTTAGCCTAAATGTTGGTATTAGATAAAGAAAAGGACAGACAACTGTAAAAGGTGCTGTACTATTATGATTTTCAGGAATTTAGGTTAGAATATTCCTTTTATAATGCTCTTTTGTGCACTCTATATAAGAAGCATTCCCTCACTCATACACACAGAGATTTTCCTATCTAAAATTACTGCAAAAAATATTTCCTACTCTAAAAACTTCAGATTCTAGAAATTCTAGAAAAAAACTCAAAAATCTTCTCTCATTCTTTGATTTTGTGCAAGTCAAGAACATGGTTTGAATAGATTTGCTTAGTTCTCTAGCTGAATCTTTTGGTTTGAAGCTGGTTGTGGGTTTGTTTGAAATCTCTGGGTCATTTCTGATTTTGTTGCTGCTGATTTGCTGGTTTACTGCTGAAGTCTGGTTTCCACTTCTCTTCGAACTCTCTGGGCCTTTATTTAGTCATTTTTATAGTCATATTTTTCAATTTCAAGGTATGTACAATGTTTCTTTTGCTGGAATCAAATTTTGCATTTAAAATCTGCATTTGAAACTTGTTTATTTAGCTGATATTTGGTATTTGGTTTGTGAATCATGACTGTTTTTGAAGATAATTAGGTTATGTTGTAGTATTACATGATTGTTTGAAGCATATGGTCTATTGAGATGTACTGCTAAATAGGAGTATGTATGCATTTGTGAAATCCATGTCCAAAGTTTTTTTTGCTGCAGCTGCACAACAGGGAGGTGAATCTGACCTCCCAAATGGTCAGATTTACACGCTTTTTAGTGCAGAATAATCTGGATTTTATTCAGTAAACGTTCATACTATTTCCACTCTCTTAGGGCAACACAAAAGGTAGTGAATCTGACCCTTTGAATGGTCAGATCCATCCGTAAATAGTGTATAATAGTCTTCATTTGCTTTAGTATGTGTCTAAGTTATTTCCCCTTTCCCTCTTTCCTCCTCTACTGAAATGAAAACCATGGATTAAATTATGGTTTGGAGATCTTTTCACGCCCATAGAGTTGACCTTAAACATGGTTAGACCTATGGACATCATTATCTTTCCTTTACTCATCTTAGTATTAGGATTAACTTGGCAATGTTATAGTCCCTTCCTGAAGATGCTTTTATGAATCAGACCCATTCCCCATGGTCAAATTCATAGAAATCTTGGCTCGCTCAAAGCTGGAGCAGTAGCTGTTTCGAAAGTTTTCTTTGTGAAATTAGTTTAAGGAAATTATGTAATTTATATCTTTACTTTACTTTACTCAGTTTCTTTTGGATTTGTAATAAACTAGACTGGACATAATAACTTCATTAACGTAGTTCCATATAGTATATTCAGTTTTTTCCGAAGGTGAAGTAATGGTTTGGTTTAGAATTCCTTATATTTTGGGTTTGTAAGAATTGAAAGGGGACCTGTATGATTTTAAAGACTCAGCTCCATTTTTTTCCTCTGATTTTGTGTATGTATTGGGTCAGTACATTTGAGATCCCATTGTTCATAATAGCTACTGGGCCAGGCACGCAACCAGGCCCAGATCCAGATCCGTTTGAATAGATGCGAAGGCCTAGGTTGTTTTAGTTTGGGCGTTAAGCCCAGCAATTTAATAGTACGTTTGGGGCCATATGATTAATGACTCACGCCTAATTCTTATTTTGAATTGAATGATTGATGATGGTTATTCCTTCGTTAATTAAAAAATCTGCGTTAAAAAAAATAAATGTTGGCAACTTTAGGAAAATGATTATTTTTGAAGTTAAATGTAATTAGGGACTAGATATGAATTTTGTTTACATGACATTTGAATCTTTCATTTGTTTGGGCTTAGTAATAGAATGTGAATTTCATGTTGCTGGATGTGTTCCATCATTTGAATTGGATCAGTTGTTTTCTCTTTTAGTAGTGGATGTATGCTGCTTCATCTGTCGGTATTACATTTTAGTCAAATGACTTCATATCCTTTGCTTTCTAGCAACTTGTAATATTTACTTTACAAATGGGCAAAATCATCTAGATACTCGTAGTTGGGCCATATCTGGCACATTGCTTTCCCCAAAGCGTCTTAACAACCTTTATCTTTAATTAGTAAGCGTTTTGTTGAATTAAATCTCTAATAAAAATAGGGATTTTTACATATACATCCCATATAACAAACCTTATAACCACCCATGTTTAAGGATTGTGTTTATTACATTTAAGTATACCACCTTTCAATTTATGTACCAAAATTATATTTAAGGTTAATGATCAACTCATTAATTATTTGCTTGATTTGTGGAACAATATCTTTTCAAACTATTTAATTAGAGGCTTGATTTGTGGCTATAAACTTTCCCACTCTCTTCTCTCACACAAAAAATTCCTCAAACAATGTGAATATTATTTCAGTTATTACAAATCGGATCCTTTCCTCTTAATAGCATTTTCAATCGTATTTGTATGGATGGGTTTCACTTCAATACTAAAGACATAAGCAAGAAAAATAAGTTAGAAAAAGAAGAGATTGTTGGCCGCATAATGTGTATACAAAATCTTTTCATATTTGTTTTTTTTACACGTTCACATTTGACTACATTGCTCCTTCTTCTTCTCAGTCCCAAATTCTCAAATTTCATTTTTCTATGAGTGAGAAACGAGGGTTTTTTGGGGGAAAATATGCGATTTCTGTATTGATTATTAGCAAAACCGAACTCGGTTGGAGAAGGAGTAGATTCGTCCCTAACAACGATTTTGTTTTTGTTTGTGGGTGGAGTTTCCAGTTTTTCACTATGTTATGCGATACTAGTTTTGAATTTGATACAAGTAGAAATACTTGCTACATTTAATTTAATGGATTTTTACATATACATGCCATATAGCAAACCTTATTACCATTATTGTGCATTCTTCTTTAATTTCATCCTCCATTGTCGAAGGTTGCCATTGTTTCAGATCGAGAGTTTCATCCGCCATATTTTTCAGTCCTAGGGTTGCATCAAAGTCCCATTTGTAGTTTTCAACAACTCATACCATCCAGTAGATACAAAAAAATACGCTATTCAGACATATTTTTCAACTGACTACGATTAACTACAAGTAACTACAATTAACTACAAAGTTCATATAACTACAAAAATTTGACTACATTTTAAAAACACATTGGAAACACTGCATATAACCTTAACTACATTTACCTACATTTCACTACATTTTAAAAACACACTAGAAACACCGCATATAACCTTAACTACATTTACCTACATTTGACTACATTATAAAAACTCACTAGAAACACTGCATATAACCTTAACTACATTTACCTACATTTGACTACATTTTAAAAATTCACTGGAAACACTTCATATAACATTAACTACATTTAACTACAATTGACTACATTTGACTACATTTTAAAAACTCACTGCAAACAAGTTCAACAGGTACATTTTAATTTATGTCCAGTATGAGTTCAATTACTGTCTCGCTTTGCTATTTTTCTTTTATATATTATTTGGTCCAAAATTAGTGATTTGTCCGAGCGTGTCCTGTATTGTATATCAATTTGTACATATATGAATACTATTCCATTCCTCTTTCATTCTAGATTAGTTCAAGGTTTAATGTTCAATGTGTAGTTAGTTTTTCCCTTCAACCTAAGTGCTGTTCTGATTAGTAAATCCTTCATCCTGGTTTTAATGTCTGATTCAATTTGGTTTGGGTTTGGGTACGAACTAATTTGAAACATGATAGTATTCTGTTAAGCTTAATGATTAGTACCAATATGATTTTTGGTTTATATTCAGCCTTAATGCCCCGTGAATTGCTTAGGATTTAGTTTAGTCGATTTGTTTCTCCTCGTTAAGTTAAAATGATTATAGCTGTTGTGTTAAGTTAATTGATTAGGTGGATTAAGAAAGTATGATTAATTGAAGGGATTTTTACCTTAACTGAATTAGCATTTATTTGGTACAAAATCAAAGATTAATTAGGAGCCATAAATACATGCGTTATTTTAGGCTATAAATTATTTAACATAGATTTGAGCCTTAATAAATTGCGTTATTTTAGGGTGCAACATCAGCAAAGATTTCGTTTGGTACATATTTTGTAACAAAAACATGGGATATGAGGGTAATAACCAAACAAGGCACAATAATGGTTATAAGGTTTGCTATATGGAATGTATATGTAAAAATCCCATAAAAATATCCTTAGTTGGCCTTAATAAATTACTTTTCCTTCTAAACCTTTTGAGGCGTGTCATTTTTATTAAATCATCCATGGCCCTCATAAATATTCTTTTTAGAATTAAATAATCGTAGTTTACTTTATGTCCGATTTAGGTTTGTATTGTGATTATGCATACGTTCGCTTAACATAATTACAAATTAAATTCTTAAAAGAATCGAGGTATGCGTTTGCGAAACTTCAACAAATTTTTCTTAATAAAATAAACAAAGCGTTATGAATTGTGGACACGTTCTCGTGACATGATCTTTGATGTGCCAAAGGAGAAGATTATACGTGCACGTAACTCAATTCTTTAATTTAAAAATAATCAAGCAATTAAAAGAGGTAAAAGATAAATGCACATAGGTTCTAAAAATATGTAATTAGACATTTAAGCCAAGTAATAATTACAAAGAGACCGTGCTAGAACCATGGAACCCGGGAATGCCTAACACATTCTCCCGGGTTAACAGAATTCCTAATCTAGAATTTTTGGTTCGCATACTTCAAAAAGGAAATTCAAAATTTCCTCGATTTAAAAATAAAGCGGTGACTTGGGATACTATAATTTATTCCAAGTGGCGATTCTGATATAAATAAATAATCTCATTTCGAATAATTTCACTTAAATTGGAAAAACTCCTTTATATACACCCCCATCGATGTGGTGTGTAAAAAAGGAGGTGGGACAGCTTTGGCGACTCTGTTGGGGAAAAGAATCCAGAATCTTCGATTCAGATTTCAAGAATTTGAGCTAGTTAATGTGATTTTTATTTGGATTCATTGTTGACATTACTGTATTTTATGGATTTAATGTGCTAATTGTCATTTACCACTTTGATATAGCTTGAACTGTATTTAAATATTTTCTTACGCCACCCATCTAAGTCTTCTGAAAATGATGCATACGTTCGCGTGGCCCGATTTTTCTGTAGAAATTATATCAAATAAGATGGGCCCGGGCAAGCAACAAGGCCGGGCAGACTTTTGTTCTCCCGGTACGTTACCCCCTCCTCGACCCCAGCTGTCTGCGCGGGTAACCCAAGTCTACACCACAAACCCCAGGTTTTAAACCTAGAATAACACAACCTCATGCTGGATCTCTAGTAGGAACAATTATTTGCATTACGTGCATTTGACTTTGGGGACTCAACATAGAGGTAGGGTCCATCTAGGATAGGTGTACCCAGAATAAAGACCATCCTGATGCATCCTACGTGCTAGGTGAATATTATTTGTTTCAGCTTGCATGTTGACCGGTTAATAAAGAGAAAAACCAAGAGTGATGTAGGATAGATAATTTACTCAATTTCTAAAAAATCCGGTATTTAAAAATATCCCGAAACTCTACCAAATTTTTTAAAAAAAGAAAGGGAAAGGAAAATGTATTTAAAAAAGAAGAAGAGAAAAGTGAGTTAAATATCATATGACAAAACTGTCCAAACTACGCTGGGTCTGATTCTCACCAGATGTGGGATACGTAGGTAACCATATAAGGTTCTGCCTCATTTTTTACAAATAATAAAATAAAAGGTATTTCAGGGCTTTGGTGAAAATAATACAGCCGACCCAGGTTCGGTTTGTTTTAAGTTGTTTCTTACTGAAATAGCCTTAGATTACACCAATTGTCAAAAGGCCATTTTTGAAAAAACAAGAGGAAAGTCTGTTTAGAAAGGGCGTACTTTTCTTTTAATATACTTACCCCCGACCACAAAATTTATTTGGAATTGTGAAGGGGCTACATTTTTTAAAACGACCATTTTGCTAACATAGCAATAAAAAGGGGTCCTTGTTCATTGATTTTAGAAAACTAATTTTGCAAAAAGAGTCCACAAGAGTCAACCCTAACCTTAACCCTCCACAGGTACAAATGAATACCATCCAAGAATCCCCGCAAACTGTCATAGAAATGGCTTGGATGCAACTACTTAGGTGGTGGGGTTATTTAGATGAAGATGGCCAGTTTGAGTAAAAGGGAAATTGGGTCCCTTGGTAGATATCATGCACATCAAGCCGTGTGACGATTTAATTAAGGCTCTAGTAACCTTCTGGGATTTCGTTCACAATGTGTTCGGTTTCTCAAATTTTAAGCTCACACCCACGTTGGAAGAAATAGCTGGGTATATTGATTTCGGCCAAGATTTAAGAAAGCAGCAACTCATATTCCCCAGGGCTCCCTCAATGCACAAATTCTTCGATCTCTTGAAAATTAGCAAACAAATGAGCAAGGAGCGTGCAAACAAAGGGAGTTGTGCGTTCTACTTCTAGTACTTTAGGTTTGGGCATTTAGCCGGATTTAAAACACATGAGAAGGGATTGAATAACATACAAGACAAGAGCCTATGGCAATTCATCGATGGTTTGCTTTCATCGTGGCATTTCTGGGAATCATGGTATTTCCAAATTCTGAGGGTACAATAGACCTTCATATGGCCAGAATCGCACAAGTCCTTGTCGATAAAAAATACCACACACTTGTCCTATTAGTGCTGGCGGACATTTACCGGGCATTAACATTGTGCAAATTTGGGGATCAAGTTTTTGAAGGCTGCAACATTCTTCTTCAGATGTGGATGATCGAAAACCTTCGCAGTTATCCTAAGTTCATGAGATATGTTTCAGATGGGAATAATTTCATCAAAAGGTATGAAGAAAGGGTGAAAGATTACAATTCGCCGGAAGGGTTTGGAGCGTGGGTTTCCTATTTAAGAAAGTTGAGAGCAGATCAAATTGAATGGATCATAGGATGGCTCAAAATAACAGAAATCATCAATATGACCGCTTCAAAGGGCTACTTGATGATGATCGGAGTGAGAAGCATACAATTATATGCACCCCAAAGAATTCTGAGACAACTGGGAAGATATCAGGTCATACCCGAAGAGACAAACCTAAGCACTCAAGTCATTGAGCTACACCTAGAAATAACGATACCTAAGGCTTTAGTTCAATGATATTGGAATTTTTGTCGGTATCTAAAAAGTAACACCCAGGTACCAGACCCAGCTAAGGGCAAAGTTTATCCCAATTATGCTGCTTATTTTGAAAGGAGTTTTCATGTGTACAATAAGCCGGAGCCCGAGCCCGAAACTGTGAGGCCGCCCGCCAAAAGGCCCCATGTTCAAGCTTTTGATGACAAAATTTAGGAGAGGTTAGCCTGGAGGGAAAAGGAAAAGGAATATCATGCCACCATCCATGATCTACGAGAAGATTGAGAAATGTTACCTTGAATAACGATTTACAGGCACAAGAGGGCGATGGTGAAAGGAGAAGATTGGTTCGAGAAAATGCAGCTCTCACGGCCCAGGTTTGATAGTTAAAAACTACAGCCGAGAATCCAGGACGAAGCAGGAAAGATGAAAGGCTCATCTACAACCTCACTCAAAAGGTGCGTGACTATGAAGATGACCTAAAAAAAGCTAAGTCTAAACTAGCAAAAGCACAAACGAGGTTGACTAAAAGTGCCGAAGGGCATGCAACCTTCATTCAACATATGAAATAAACATATGAAAGAGGGGTCATGTGTTAGGAAAAGGCAATTGGCAACCTCGAAAGCAAAATGGCTAAACAAGCCAAAAAATTTAAGGCTGAGAGAGAACATTGTTACGCCTTAATGGCACGGTTGGAAGAGGACTTACAGCACTTGCAAGAGCAAAATCACACTGCCACCAAGGTCTTAGAGGCTATATCCCGTCAGATTAGTCGTCTGTTGCAGGAAAAGGGCATCATAAGAGAGAGAGTTCGAAGGATTGCTGACTACATTACCATAAAATGTAGTGCGTGCGAAGACATGACAAGATCCATATTTTTTGCCACAGTGATGATCTTTGTACATCAAATAATGGAAGAACTCTATCGGCTCCAAGATGACATGGCAAGTAGGCCCACTGGAAGACCAGTTGGTTTCCCTAGGGCAGGGTTGTAGGCATTGATATTTTCTTGATTGTATTTTCTTCCTTTTTTGAGTTTGTATTTTCATGTTTCGAGTCTGTTTTCAATTCCTATAAAAGGCATGTCTTGAGCCTTAGAGTCTTAGAAAAAGTATGTTTCGAGTCTTTTGTAATTTAGTATTAATGAAAATTTTAAAAAAAACACAAAAAATGTTCTTTTATTTTTTGCTTTCATTTCTTAAACTACATTATGATCCGATTCGCACGGTGTCGTGATATGTAGGTAATCCTGATCGGATCCAGTCTGTTTTGTAAACATTTTTTAATAAAAAAAATAGAAAAGGGAAATAAGGAATAATAGATGAGGCAAGAAGAGAAAGTAGGGGAAATTAAGAAAAATTGGGATGAAATATGCAACTGTAGCGAGGCATGTAGAAACACGTTTAACTGTATAGGTGCATCACACCCTAACATGCGATTAACTATGTGTTATTTATTTCGAACTGACCAATTGGTTGTCTACTGTCAAGTCCAGGTTCTATAATAAAAGTGGTTGGTTATGTGGTAGTCTGGCGTCGCATCCATACTTCACGAGATCAATAGGTAGCATTGAAATATCTTCAGAAACCACTTTGCCAACGGTTACTATCATGGACGAGAGCCCGAGCTCGGGCATCCCAACTTCGGAGTCGGCAACTATCGAGGAAAATAGGTTATTGCGTCTCCGCATAATGGAAATGTGGGAAGCCTGGTCAAACGGAAGGGAGCGACCCAGTGTAATTCCCGGATTTCCCGAGCTTTTCCTTGGAGGGTTGGAACCTCCAATGTCCTGATCAATCACCCCAATACCTTACTTAGATATCAAGCCATCTAAGTTCGATGCGGGGTAAGAAAAGACCGCCAAAACTCTTGAGCAAGAAGAGATTGTAAAGAAAATGAGGAGTATAGAACAAAGCCTTAAAAGCATACAAGGCTTGAGTGGACAGAAAAGTGTTTCTTATGCTGACTAATGCATGTTCACTCATGTGCATTTACCATTGGGATTCAAAACCCCAAAATTTGAGAAGTATGATAGGCACGGTAATCCTATTGCTCATCCCAAGAGGTATTGCAACCAGCACCGAGGAGCTGGTGGAAAGGAAGAACTCCTCATGGCTTATTACGGAGAAAGTCTAGTGGGCATCGCATCTGAGTGGCACATGGACCAAAATATATCCCACCGGCACATCTGAGATGATCTTGCTAGAGATTTCATCAAGCAGTTCCAGTATAACATTGATATTGCTCCAGATAGGAACTCAT
Source organism: Nicotiana benthamiana (assembly GCA_034376525.1). Lineage (NCBI taxonomy): Eukaryota > Viridiplantae > Streptophyta > Magnoliopsida > Solanales > Solanaceae > Nicotiana > Nicotiana benthamiana. Next base: position 179,363,705 of record CM067339.1, read on the forward strand.
TGACAAACTTGAAGAAGAAATCCTCGAAAAGCTTCCGAGAGTATGCAGTTAAATAGCGTGAGCTGACGTCTAGGGTAAAACCTCCGATGGATGAGGTTGAAATGGTCACCGTTTTCCTCTAAGCCCAAGAAGTCGACTACTTCCAAAATATGATGTCCGCAATGGGAAAACTGTTCGCTGAAGTCATCAAGATTGGTGAAATGATTGAAAATAGGTTGAAAACGGGTCGAATTCTAAGCCAATTCGCTATCAGAGCTACCTCCCAATCCATTCAGGGTGGGTCTGGAGGAGTAGCAAAGGGCAAGAAAAAAGAAGAAATGTCCATGGCGGCGTCGGGTGCAAGAAAACATTGTACTCCCAGATTTCTTTTCTCATAAAGAACCCCGCAGTACTATTACCCCCACCAAAGAGATGGCCTATTCTCCTCAGCCATACACGGTCAGGAATGCTCAGCCTTATGCCGGCCACAACAAGCCAACCGAAACCAAGCTCCATTTTCTAAAAACCAGCCTCCTTACCAAACTCACTACAACCCCCGGCCTTTACAAAATAATTTCCAGGCTCGTGAACAACCCAAGAGGCCAAATTTCATGCCAATCTGTGAATCCTACTCCAGCATATTTCAAAGCTTGTTCAAATGGGTCTACTACAACATGTTCCTCAAACTAGGCAAAACCCAGCATCACCCACTTATAGAGCTGGGGCCCGATGTGCCTATCACTCAGGGCAGAAGGGCATGACATGGATGATTGTTGGACTTTGAAGAGAGTCGTGGATAACTTGATAGAACAAAGGAAGATAGTGCTAAGGGATGAGGATATTCCCAATGTGACCAACAACCCGCTGCCTACCCACAATAACGGGCTGGTAATCAGAACGATTTGTGAGGATAAGGAATTTGACCCAGCATTAAAGGCCATCATCGCCATCACTAACATAGAAAAGAAACCAATAAGCTTTTCTGAAGTAGGACAAGAGAGAGAAAAAGAACCAAACTACCCCTCCAAAGTCGGAAAAGAAAATAGAAGTTGTAACTAGGGAGGCACCCCCAAAGATGCTGTTCTATATGTCCCTTGAGGCCGCAAAGAGAAGCACATGTCATTGAGTCCTCCCAGGAGATTAAAGCTGAACAAAACAACCCAAATGTATGTGCCCAAGGGAGCTTATGTCATGTGGGGACAAATTAATCCACCAAGGCTGAGTGAGCCCGTGGTTATCGGCTGCATGCCACAAAAACTCATGACAAATCCTACCGTCGTGCCTTGGAATTACAATAAATCAGTGGTGACCTATAAGGGCAAAGAAATCTCGGGACAAGTTCAAGAAAATAATCTTGTTGAAAAGTATTCCAATTTGGAAGAGGTAAACAATGCCACAAGGAAGCGTTTCCCATCTAAGAAGCACGTGAGTGCTGAAGAAGTCGAGGCCTTCTTTCAAAAAATGAAAATGGTAGATTACGAGGTGATTGACCAACTTCGAAAATCTCTCGAACAAGTCTCCTTTCTATCTCTGTTGATGAACACTGCCGAACATCAGAAGGTATTGATCAAGACCCTTAATGAAGCATATGAGCATGTTGAAACCTCTGTCGAGCAGTTGGAGAGAATGGCAGAAAGATTTTTCGTGGTCAACCGTATCTCTTTCAGCAATAATGATTTGCCACCAGAAGGGGCTGCACAAAACTAAGGCCTACACCTAACAGTCAAATGCAAAGGGTACTACGTGAAAAGGGTTATGGTGGACGGGGGCTCAGGAGTAGATATCTGCCCACTCTAGACTTTGCAGCGCATGGAAATTGGTACCGAGAGAATCCGACCCAATAATGTCTGTGTGCGTCTTTCGATAGTATCAAAAGGGACACAATGGGAGAGATTGATTTGATTTTGACGATCGGCCTAGTAGACCTCGAAGTAACTTTCCAGGTTCTTGACATGGACACCTCTTACAACTTTCTTTTGGGGAGGCCGTGGATTCATGCAGCGGGAGATTTACCTTCTACTCTTTACGAGATGGTGAAATTTGAGCATGAGGATCAAGAGAGTGTGGTCCATGGGGAAGATGAATAATCAATTTACCAGGACCCATCAGTCCCATGTTTTGAAGCAAGAGAGAGGAGTGAGCACATAGTTTATCAAGCCTTTGAAATATGTGGTCACAGATCAGTACGAAGAAGGAAACCCTTTCCCCCTACCCTTCCTTTCTAATTCATCAATCAGGGTGGCCAAAGAAATGATCCGACACGACTTTAAACCTAGGAAAGGGCTTGGGAAACCATTGTAAGGGATATCTGAACCTATCACCCTGCCTGCCAGTGAAAAGTTTTTTAGGGTCGGCTTCGTACCCACACCGGCTGATATAAAGTGGACAAATGCTAGGAAGAACAATGTACGGGTCTTGCCGCAGCCGGTGCTGCATCTTTACGAAACCATTGTGAAGCCCAGATATAGTGAAGAAGAAGAGGATGAGGCTTTTATAGCTGTAGAGATTAAAGAGATCTGTGGGGTAATAAGGAAGATATTATATGAAACCCACATGGTCCAGCCAGGGGAAGGCTCAAGCACCGCTGAGGTGCTGTATATGGGACCTGAGGCCAAATTGCAAAATTTGAAGTCTACACCATTTTCAATCAGGCGGGAGTCCCAATAGACTTGTCCTGTCACCTTTTCTATATCATGAGTTATCCCAGGGTGTAACTCGGATGTTTTTCTTTAGTTTCATGTCTTTTAGTTTTCAATGTAAACCCTAGTATCTTCCAAATGCGATAAAATGAAATCAATATTTCATCGTCCATATTTCTTTATTCTTTCTGATTTTGTTATTTTTATTTCTTCTTTAAGTTCTATTAATGTGGCTTTAAATAACATGACATGCTTGCGGACTTCATGCCCAGCATGCTGTCTAACTGTGAAATAATGAACCAAGAGCCAGAATATGATGAAGATGAGGCTTTTAGGGAAATAAATCGAGAACTGGAACATTTCGAGAATAAACCTAAGTTGAACCTAGATGACACTGAGCCGGTTAACTTGGGTGGTCCCAAAGAAATCAAGGAAACTAAAATAAGCATTCACGTGAATGAGAAAACCCAGGACGCCTTAATTCAACTTCTGTTTAAGTTTAAAGATGTGTTTTCTTGGCCATATGATGACATGTCGGGACTGAGTGTTGATTTGGTGGTTCATAAGTTTCCAACTTATCCCGATTGCCCCCCAATCCAGCAGAAGTAGAGAAAATTTAAAACTGATGTTAGTGACAAAATCAAAGAAGAGATTACGAAACAGTTGGAAGTGGGGGTGATCCGAGTGGTCCGGTACACCACATGGCTAGCCAATGTAGTTCCAGTGCTGAAGAAAGATGGAAAGACCCGAGTGTGTATAGAGTTTAGAGATTTGAACAAGGCAAGTCCCTAACTTCCCCTTGCCAAACATCCACATCCTTATTGATAACTGTGCCAAACATGAGATACAGTCTTTCGTGGATTGTTTCGCAGGCTATCACCAGGTGTTGATGGATGAAGAAGATGCAGAGAAGACATCTTTTACCATACCTTGGGGAACCTATTGCTACAGGGTCATGCCTTTTGGTCTGAAGAATGTCGGGACAAGCTACATGAGATCCATAACCACTATTTTCCTTAATATGATGCATCAAGAGATAGAGGTACATGTGGACAACGTGATCATCAAATCCAAAACTCAGGATGAACATGTGCAGGATTTGAGAAAATTCTTTGAATGGCTACGTAAATATGATCTAAAGCTGAATTTATCTAACTGTGCATTCGGGGTTACATGAGGCAAACTTTTGGGGTTCATAGTCAGCCGGAGGGATATTGAGTTATATCCGACAGAGATAAAATCAATTCGGGATTTACCTCCTCCAAAAACCAAGAAAGATGTGATGAGCTTATTGGACAGATTGAACTATATCAGTCGGTTCATTTCTCAGTTGACATCCATATGTGAACACATTTTCAAACTGCTGAAAAAAGATGCGGCAATCAAATGGACGGATGAATGTCAAAAAGCTTTTGATATGATCAAAGAGTATCTATCCAACCTACCAGTCGTGGTCCTGCCTGAACCAGGGAGGCCTCTGTTCTTATACCTGACAGTCTAGGTAAACCTTTTTGGTTGTGTCCTCAGGTAACATGATGTTACCGTAAAGAAAGAGAAGGCAATATATTACTTGCGTAAGAAGTTTACCAGCTATGAAGCTAAGTATACTTTGCTGGAAAGAACCTGCTGTGCTTTAACTTGGGTCGCTAAGAAGTTGAGATATTATCTCCAAGCCTACACCACTTACCTCATAACCAGGTAGGATCCGTTGAAATACATATTCTAGAAACCGATGCCCACGGGAAGATTGGAAAAACGGAAGATCCTGCTCACTGAATTTGACATAGTCTATGTCATTCGTACGACAATTGAAGCCCAGGCGTTGGCGGATCATTTGGCTAAAAACCTGATTGATGATGAATACCAACCTTCGAACACTTACTTCCTGGATGAAGAGGTAAACTAAGTCGAGGCAATATCCGAGGATTCTACTGCTTGGAAAATGTTCTTTGATGGAGCAGTAAACGTGAAAGGTGTGGGAATTGGGGCAGTCTTGATCTCATCTACTGATCTACATTGCCCAATCACAGCTCAGCTTCGGTTTTTCTACACAAACAACACAGCCGAGTATGAAGCATGCATCATGGCTATGAACATGGCGATCGACCAGGACGTCGAGGAGTTGCTAATCATGGGAGATCCAGATCTAATTATCCGGCAAGCTAAGGGAGAATGAGAGACCTAAGATGTCAAACTCATCCCTTACAAACAACATGTGGAAGAACTTGGCAAGCGATTTAAGTCAATAGAGTTCAGGTACATTCCTTATTGCCACAATGAATTTAGCCTCGATGTTGCGCTAGCTAGGCAATGCCCACATTGATCCCTTGGAAATCCAAATCAAAGAAAGGCACGATTACTAAAATAAAGTTGAGGTAGAACCAAGTATTCAACCATGGTATCATGACGTCAAAAGATTTCTGAAAACTAAAGAATACCCTGAGCAAGCCAGTGGATACCAAAAGAGAACCATTAGACGACATGCAAGTGGTTTCTTTTAGTGGTGATGTCCTGTACAAAAGAACTCTGAATCTCAATTTGTTAATATATGTTGACATAGAGAAGGCTGGAAGAATCATATATGAAGTACACGCAGGAGTGTGCAGACTCCACATGAACGGATATGTTTTGTCCAAGAAAATCCCTTGAGTAGGCTATTATTGGATGACCATGGAAAGAGACTGTTTCAGCTTTGCCCGAAAGTGTCATCAGTGTCAGGTACACAGTGATTTGATTCATGCACTACCCATAGAACTGCATCACATGTCAGTACCTTGGCCATTTTTTTCCTGAGGCATCGAGTCATTGGGCTAATCGATCCAAAAGCCTCAAATGGGCACAGATTCGTACTGGTTACCATTGACTACTTCACGAAATGGGTTGAAGCCATCACTCTCAAATATGTCACCACGAAAGCTGTAGTCGATTTCGTGCACTCCAATCGTATATGTCGATTTGGTGTTCCTACAACTATCATCACATATAATGCTGCAAACCTGAATAGTCGTTTGACGGAGGAGATATGCGAACAATTCAAAATAACGCATAAGAACTATACTCTTTATCGGCCCAAAGCCAATGGTGCCGTCGAAGCAGAAAACAAGAACATCAAGAATATTTTGAGAAAGATGATTCAGAGCTCCAGGCAGTGGCATAAAAAGTTACCTTTTGCATTACTCAGATATTGCACTATGGTGCACATATCGGTAGGAGCAACCCCGTACCTCCCGGTCTATGGCACTGAAGCCGTGATACCTGCAGAGATTGAAATCCCCTCTCTTCGGGTCATTGTCAAAGCTAAAATTGAAGATAGTGAGTGGGTCAAGACCCGTCTAAAGTAGTTGACATTGATTGATGAAAAGCGAATGGATGTGGTCTACTACGAGTAGTTGTACCAACAAAGAATGGCTCGTGCTTACAACAAGAAAGTGCGACCTAGGAATTTTGAAGTGGGGCAACTCGTGATAAGGCGTACTCTTCCCCATCATCAGGAAGCGAAGGAAAATTTACACCTAATTGGAAAGGCCCGTATATTATTAGAAAATATTGCCAAGAGGAGCATTGTACTTGGGAGATGTCGAAGGAAATGATCCCGAAGCATCTGTGAACGCGGATGCAGTAAAAAGTACTATGTTTAGGCTTTCTGCAGCAATGATATTATCCAATTGGGATGACGAAGGCTTTCATTCTCGCTACCCCAGATACTCCAATCCTTTTGCTAACCCCTTGAAATGATCATCTTTCTTTTGTTACCCTCATTAGAGCTAGAAGACGTTTGTAAAAAAATGTTTTCCCTGAACTACGTTCGAGTTGATTGTGAAAGGATATGTAGGCAGCCTATCTCCGGGGTTCAGTCACACCAAAACAAAGGTCCAAATTTCCCTAAAAATGAAACAGGGCAGATATTATAATGGTCGATAATGATCCTTCCTGAATGGTTCAAAAGTTGTAACTCAATCCAAATCCTTTTTACCCGAATGCTGTTCAAGTTCTTTTGATAAATTGTCAAAAGGCGTTGGAATTAGAGAACACAGTTGATTGGATCCAACACAATCAAAATAAGAAAAAATAAAATGAGAGGGTCTTATCGGTAAAAACCTACGGACACCATAAGGCGTGATGAGCAGAGAAATTGAAAATGAGAGAGCCCGACTAGTGAAAACTCGTAAAAAGATCTATCAAGCGAGAGTGAGAAGAGAAATGAGAGAGGCCGATTGGCGAATACCCACAAAGGGTACCGTCGGTCAAAAAGAAGACACCCCTCACCACTATTAGGGTCCCGGCAAGGTTTTTCGATTTGGAAATGTGGGTCATGAGAAGTTGGGAAAGCTGTGCGGATCGGGCGTCCAGTATAAGAAGCATGTCATGTCTATTGAAGCCTGCATGCACCCCAGATTAGTCCTTCATTCCCTCTTGAAAGGGACGCTTCTCTCTAAATTCATTTTCTTGTCTTTTGTTTTCTTTTCCTTCAATCTCTTTCGATCTAACTCTCTTTCCAAAACTAATACAAAGAAAACCTGGCAAGATCAGATTTACAGGATTCTGCCTAACAAAAGCTAAAGAAAAGTATCCGGGCGCATCAAGTCGATCCCGACTGGCCATGATGTTCGATGCTCTAAAATCAAAGTTATTGAAAAGGAAAAGAAGGCCAAGGCCAAAGCCCTAAAGGCAAAATAAAAAGAAAGGGGTCGAAGCCCCACGCGGGCGAGTCGTCGTGAAATCATAAAAGTTGAGCCCCTCGGTTTGAAAGAGAGATTCACCCTCAGAAAACCAGCAAGCAACAGGGGTTCACAACAAAGGTTCATGTCGAGATCGAGTAATCGATACAATCAAGGCCACAAAATCAACCACCATTTTAAACTAACAAATTTTCTTTGTTCGAAATTGAAACATGTGCAGCTCAAGGCAATCGCGTAAAAGCAGGTGCAGCCAAAAGAAAAACTACGCAAAGGCTAGAAACAGCTTTGCAGTAAAACTCAATCCAAAACAGAAGTTTTCCTCCAAAATTCTTTCCTGCATTTTTATCGAAATAAAATTTTAAAAAAAAGTAAATTGAAAAAAAAGAAAGAAGAAAATCCAAACAAAAATGATAGTTCACATTCCCAAACTCAATCTTATACGCTTTGCCAATATTAGGGCTTCAATCCCTGAGTTGAGTTTTTGAAATAGGGCCTCCATTCCCAAGTCGCTTTTTACCAACATTAGGGCTCTAATCTCTGAATTGAGTTTTTAGACATAGGGCTTCATTCCCAGTCGTCTTTATCAACAATAAGACTCCAATCCCTGAGTTGATTTTTTGGACATAGGGCCTCTATTCGCAAGTCTCCTTTTACCAACATTAGGGCTACAATCCCTGAGTTGAGTTTTAAGACATAGGGCCTCCATTCCCTAGTCGTCTTCTACAAACATTAGGGCTCCAATCCCTGAGTTGAGATTTTCTACATAGGGCCTCCATTCCCTAGTCGCATTTTACCAACATTAGGGCCAATCCCTGAGTTGAGCTTTTAGACATAGGGCCTTCATTCCCTTGTCGCCTTTTACCAACATTAGGGATCCAATATCTTAGTTGAGTTTAGGGCCTACATTCCCTAGTCGCCTTTTACCAATATTAGGACTACAATCTCTGAGCTGCGTTTTAAAACAAAGGGCCTCCATTCCCTAGTCGCCTTTTACAAACATTAGGGCTCCAATCTTTAAGTTGAGTTTTTAGACATAGGGCCTCCATTCCCTAGTCGCCTTTTACCAAAATTAGGGCTCCAATCCCTCAGTTGAGTTTTTAGACATAGGGACTCCATTACCTAGTCGCATTTTACAAACATTAGGGCTCCAATCCCTGAGTCAATATTTTAGACATAGGGCCTCCATTCCCTAGTCGCCTTTTACTAGCATTAGGACTCCAATCCCTGAATTGAGTTTTTAGACGTAGGGCATTCCCTAGTTGCCTTTTACCAACATTAGGGCTTCAATCCATGAGTCAAGATTTTTGACATAGGGCTTCCCTTCCCTAGTCGCCTTGTACCAGCATTAGGACTCCAATCCCTGAATTGAGTTTTTAGACATAGGGCTTCCATTCCCTAGTCGCTTTTTACCAACATTAGGGCTTCAATCCCTGAACTGTGTTTCTAGATATAGGGCCTCCATTTCCTAGTCGCCTTTTAGGAACATAGGGCTCCATTCCCTGAGTTGAGTTTTTCGACATAGGGCCTCCATTTTTTAATCGCCTTTTACCAACATTAGGGCTCTAATCCCTGAGTTGAGTTTTTAGACATAGGGCCTACATTCCCTAATCGCTTTTTACCAACACTAGGGCTCCAGTCTATGAATTGAGTTTTTAGACATAGGGCCTTCATTCCCCAGTCGTCATTACCAGTAATAGGGATCTAATCCCTGAGTTGAGTTTTTAGAGATATGGCCTCTATTCCCTAGTCGCCTTTTACAAACATTAGGGCTCCAATCCCTGAGATGAGGTTGTAGACATATGGTCTCCATTCCCTAATCTCCTTTTACAACCATTAGGGCTCCAATCCCTGAGTTGACATTTCTGGCATAGGGCCTCCTTTTCCTAGTCGCCTTTTACCAACATTAAAGCTCTAATTCCTAAGTTGCATTTTAGACAAAGAACCTCCATTCCCTATTCTCCTTTATCAACATTATCTCCAATCCCTTAGTTGAGTTTATAGACATAGGGCCTCCATTCCCTAGTCACCTTTTATAAACATTAGGGCTCCAATCCCTGAGTTGGGTTTTTAGACATAGGGCCTCCATTCCCTAGTAATTTTTTACCATCATTAGGGCTCTAATCCCTGAGTTGAGTTTTAGACATATGGCCTCCATTCTCTGGTCGCATTTACAATCATTAGGACTCCAATCCCTGAGTAGAGTCTTTAGACATAGGGCCTCATTTCCCTAGTCGCCTTTTATCAACATTAGGGCTTCAATCCCTAAGTTGAGTTTTTAGACATAGGGCATTAATTCCCTAGTCGCCTATTACCAACATTAGAGATACAATATCTGAGTTGAGTTTTTAGAAATAGGGCCTTCATTCCCTAGTTGCCTATTACCAATATTAGGACTCCAATCTCTGAGTTGCGTTTTTAGACATAGGGCCTCCATTCCCTAGTCGCCTTTACAAATATTAGGGAACCAATCCCTAAGTTGACTTTTTAGACATAGGGCCTCCATTCCCAGTCGCCTTTTACAAACATTAGGGCTCCAATCCTTGAGTTAAGTTCTTAGACATAGGGCCTTCATTCCGTAGTCGTCTTTTACCAACACTAGGGCTCCAATCCCTCAGTTGAGTATTTAGACATAGGGACTCCATTCCCTAGTCGCATTTTACCAACATTAGGGCTCCAATCCCTGAGTCAAGATTTTAGACATTGGGCCTCCATTCCCTAGTCACCTTTTACCAGCATTAGGACTCCAATCCCTGAATTAAGTTTTTAGACATAGGGCCTCTATTCGCAAGTCGCCTTTTACCAACATTAGGGCTCCAATCCCTGAGTTGAGTTTTAAGACATATGGCCTCCATTGCCTAGTCGTCTTTTACAAACATTAGGGCTCATATCCCTGAGTTGAGATTTTAGACATAGGGCCTCCATTCCCTAGTCGCCTTTTACCAACATTAAGGCCAATCCCTTAGTTGAGTTTTTAGACATAGGGCCTCCATTACCTAGTCGCATTTTACGAAATTTAGGGCTCTAATCCCTGAGTTGAGTTTTAAGATATATGGCCTCCATTCCCTAGTCTCCATTTACAAACATTAGGGCTCCAATCTCTGAATTGAGTGTTTAGACATAGGGCCTCCATTCCCTAGTCGTTTTTAAAAACATTAGAGCTCCAATATTTGAATTGAGTTTTTAGACACATGTCCTCCATTCCCATGTCGTCTTTACCAACATTAGGGCTCCAATCCATCAGTTGAGTTATTAGACATAGGGACTCCATTCCCTAGTCGCATTTTACCAACATTAGGGCTCCAATCCCTGAGTCAATATTTTGGACATAGGGCCTCCATTCCCTAGTCGCCTTTTACCAGCATTAGGACTCCAATCCTTGAATTGAGTTTTTAGACGTAGGGCCTCCATTCCCTAGTCGCCTTTTACAACCATTAGGGCTTCAATCCCTGAATCAAGATTTTAGACATAGGGCCTCCATGCCCTAGTCGCCTTTTACCAGCACTAAGACTCCAATCCCTGAGTTGAGTTTTTAGAGGGCCTCCATTCCCTAATCGATTTAACCAACATTAGGACTTCAATCCCTGAACTGTGTTTTTAGACATAGGGCATCCATTCCCTAGTCGCCTTTTAGGAACATTAGGGCTCCAGTCCCTGAGTTGAGTTTTTAGACATAGGGCCTCCATTCCTTAGTCGCCTTTTACCAAAATTAGGGCTCCAATCCCTCAGTTGAGTTTTTAGACATAGGGCCTTCATACCCTAATCGCTTTTTACCAACATTAGGGCTCCAGTCTTTGAATTGAGTTTATAGACATAGGGCCTCCATTCCCCAGTTGTCATTACCAGCAATAGGGCTCTAATCCCTGAGTTGAGTTTTTAGAGATACGGTCTCTATTCGCTAGTCGCCTTTTAACAACATTAGGGCTCTAATCCCTGAGTTGAGGTTTAGACATAGGGCCTCCATTCCCTTGTCTCCTTTAACAACCATTCGGTCTCCAATCCGTGAGTTGACATTTTAGACATAGGGCCTCCATTTCCTAGTCGCCTTTTACCAACATTAAAGCTCTAATCCCTAAGTTTCGTTTTAGACATAGGGCCTCCTCTACCTAGTCGCCTTTTACCAACATTAGGGCTCCAATCCCTTAGTTGAATTTATAAACATAGGGCCTCTATTCCCTAGTCGCATTTTACTAACATTAGGGCTCCAATCCCTGAGTCGAGTTTTTAGACATAGGGCCTCCATTCACTAGCCACCTTTTACCAGCATTAGGACTCCAATCACTGAATTGAGTTTTTTGACATAGGGCCTCTATTCGCAAGTCGCCTATTACCAATATTAGGGCTCCAATTCCTGAGTTGAGTTTTAAGACATAGGGCCTCCATTCCCTAGTCGCCTTTTACAAACATTAGGGCTCATATCCCTGAGTTGAGATTTTAGACATAGGGCCTCCATTCCCTAGTCGCCTTTTACCAACATTAGGGCCAATATCTGAGTTGAGCTTTTAGACATCGGGCCTTCATTCCCGTCGCCTTTTACCACTATTAGGGATCCAATATCTTAGTTGAGTTTTTAGACATAGGGCCTCCATTACCTAGTCGCCTTTTACGAAATTTAGGGCTCTAATCCCTGAGTTGAGTTTTAAGATATATGGCCTCCATTCCCTAGTCGTCATTTACAATTATTAGGGCTCCAATCTCTGAGTTGAGTGTTTAGACATAGGGCCTCCATTCCCTAGTCGTTTTTACCAACATTAGAGCTCCAATCTTTGAATTGAGTTTTTAGACACAGGGCCTCCATTCCCATGCTGCCTTTACCAACATTAGGGCTCCAATCCCTCAATTGAGTTATTAGAAATAGGGACTGCATTCCCTAGTCGCATTTTACCAACATTAGGGCTCCAATCCCTGAGTCAATATTTTAGACATAGGGCCTCCATTCCCTAGTCGCCTTTTACCAGCATTAGGATTCCAATCCTTCAGTTGAGTTTTCAGACATAGGGACTCCATTCCCTAGTCACATTTTACCAACATTAGGGCTCCAATCCATGAGTCAATATTTTAGACATATGGCCTCCATTCCCTAGTCGCCTTTTACAACCATTAGGGCTCCAATCCCTGAGTTGACATTTTAGACATAGGGCCTCCATTTCCTAGTCGCCGTTTACCAACATTAAAGCTCTAATCCCTAAGTTGAGTTTTTGACAAAGAACCTCCATTCCCTAGTCTCCTTTACAAATATTAGGGAACCAATCCCTGAGTTGACTTTTTAGACATAGGGCCTCTATTCCCTAGTCGACTTTACAAACATTAGTGCTCCAATCCCTGAGTTGAGTTTTTAGACATAGGGCCTCCATTCCCTAGTCGCCTTTTACCAACATTAGGGCTCCAATCCCTCAGCTGAGTTTTTAGACATAGGAATTCCTTTCCCTAGTCGCATTTACCAACATTAGGGCTCCAATCCCTGAGTCAAGATTTTAAACATAGGGCCGCCATTCGCTATTCACCTTTTACCAGCATTTGGACTCCAATCCCTGAATTGAGTTTTAGACATAGGGCCTCCATTCCCTAGTCGCCTTTTAACATTAGGGCTTCAATTCATGAACTGTGTTTTTAGACATAGGGCCTCCATTCCCTAGTCGCCTTTTTGGAACATTAGGGCTCCAATCCCAGAGTTGAGTTTAATAGATAGGGCCTCCATTCCCTAGTCGCCTTTTACCAGCATTAGGGCTCCAATCCCTGAGTTGAGTTTTTAGACATAGGGCCTCCATTCCCTAGTCGCTTTTTATCAACATTAGGGCTCCAGTCTCTGAATTGAGTTTTTAGACATAAGGCCTCCATTCCCTAGTCGTCATTACCAACTATAGGGCTCTAATCCCTAAGTTGAGTCTATAGAGATATGGCCTCTATTCCCTAGTAACCTTTTACCAACATTATGGCTCCAATCCCTGAGTTGAGTTTATAGACATAGGGCCTCCATTCCCTAGTCGCCTTTTATCCACATTAGGGCTCCAATCCCTAAGTTGAGTTTTTAGATATAGGGCCTCCATTCCCTAGTCGCATTTTACCAACATTAGGGCTCCAATCCCTGAGTCAAGATTTTAGACATTGGGCCTCCATTCCCTAGTCACCTTTTACCAGCATTAGGACTCCAATCCCTGAATTAAGTTTTTAGACATAGGGCCTCTATTCGCAAGTCGCCTTTTACCAACATTAGGGCTCCAATCCCTGAGTTGAGTTTTAAGACATATGGCCTCCATTGCCTAGTCGTCTTTTACAAACATTAGGGCTCATATCCCTGAGTTGAGATTTTAGACATAGGGCCTCCATTCCCTAGTCGCCTTTTACCAACATTAAGGCCAATCCCTTAGTTGAGTTTTTAGACATAGGGCCTCCATTACCTAGTCGCATTTTACGAAATTTAGGGCTCTAATCCCTGAGTTGAGTTTTAAGATATATGGCCTCCATTCCCTAGTCTCCATTTACAAACATTAGGGCTCCAATCTCTGAATTGAGTGTTTAGACATAGGGCCTCCATTCCCTAGTCGTTTTTAAAAACATTAGAGCTCCAATATTTGAATTGAGTTTTTAGACACATGTCCTCCATTCCCATGTCGTCTTTACCAACATTAGGGCTCCAATCCATCAGTTGAGTTATTAGACATAGGGACTCCATTCCCTAGTCGCATTTTACCAACATTAGGGCTCCAATCCCTGAGTCAATATTTTGGACATAGGGCCTCCATTCCCTAGTCGCCTTTTACCAGCATTAGGACTCCAATCCTTGAATTGAGTTTTTAGACGTAGGGCCTCCATTCCCTAGTCGCCTTTTACAACCATTAGGGCTTCAATCCCTGAATCAAGATTTTAGACATAGGGCCTCCATGCCCTAGTCGCCTTTTACCAGCACTAAGACTCCAATCCCTGAGTTGAGTTTTTAGAGGGCCTCCATTCCCTAATCGATTTAACCAACATTAGGACTTCAATCCCTGAACTGTGTTTTTAGACATAGGGCATCCATTCCCTAGTCGCCTTTTAGGAACATTAGGGCTCCAGTCCCTGAGTTGAGTTTTTAGACATAGGGCCTCCATTCCTTAGTCGCCTTTTACCAAAATTAGGGCTCCAATCCCTCAGTTGAGTTTTTAGACATAGGGCCTTCATACCGTAATCGCTTTTTACCAACATTAGGGCTCCAGTCTTTGAATTGAGTTTATAGACATAGGGCCTCCATTCCCCAGTTGTCATTACCAGCAATAGGGCTCTAATCCCTGAGCTGAGTTTTTAGAGATACGGTCTCTATTCGCTAGTCGCCTTTTAACAACATTAGGGCTCTAATCCCTGAGTTGAGGTTTAGACATAGGGCCTCCATTCCCTTGTCTCCTTTAACAACCATTCGGTCTCCAATCCGTGAGTTGACATTTTAGACATAGGGCCTCCATTTCCTAGTCGCCTTTTACCAACATTAAAGCTCTAATCCCTAAGTTTCGTTTTAGACATAGGGCCTCCTCTACCTAGTCGCCTTTTACAAACATTAGGGCTCCAATCCCTTAGTTGAATTTATAAACATAGGGCCTCTATTCCCTAGTCGCATTTTACTAACATTAGGGCTCCAATCCTTGAGTCGAGTTTTTAGACATAGGGCCTCCATTCCCTAGCCACCTTTTACCGGCATTAGGACTCCAATCCCTGAATTGAGTTTTTTGACATAGGGCCTCTATTCGCAAGTCGCCTTTTACCAATATTAGGGCTCCAATTCCTGAGTTGAGTTTTAAGACATAGGGCCTCCATTCCCTAGTCGCCTTTTACAAACATTAGGGCTCATATCCCTGAGTTGAGATTTTAGACATAGGGCCTCCATTCCCTAGTCGCCTTTTACCAACATTAGGGCCAATATCTGAGTTGAGCTTTTAGACATCGGGCCTTCATTCCCTAGTCGCCTTTTACCACTATTAGGGATCCAATATCTTAGTTGAGTTTTTAGACATAGGGCCTCCATTACATAGTCGCCTTTTACGAAATTTAGGGCTCTAATCCCAGAGTTGAGTTTTAAGATATATGGCCTCCATTCCCTAGTCGTCATTTACAATTATTAGGGCTCCAATCTCTGAGTTGAGTGTTTAGACATAGGGCCTCCATTCCCTAGTCGTTTTTACCAACATTAGAGCTCCAATCTTTGAATTGAGTTTTTAGACACAGGGCCTCCATTCCCATGCTGCCTTTACCAACATTAGGGCTCCAATCCCTCAATTGAGTTATTAGAAATAGGGACTGCATTCCCTAGTCGCATTTTACCAACATTAGGGCTCCAATCCCTGAGTCAATATTTTAGACATAGGGCCTCCATTCCCTAGTCGCCTTTTACCAGCATTAGGATTCCAATCCTTCAGTTGAGTTTTCAGACATAGGGACTCCATTCCCTAGTCACATTTTACCAACATTAGGGCTCCAATCCATGAGTCAATATTTTAGACATATGGCCTCCATTCCCTAGTCGCCTTTTACAACCATTAGGGCTCCAATCCCTGAGTTGACATTTTAGACATAGGGCCTCCATTTCCTAGTCGCCGTTTACCAACATTAAAGCTCTAATCCCTAAGTTGAGTTTTTGACAAAGAACCTTCATTCCCTAGTCGCCTTTACAAATATTAGGGAACCAATCCCTGAGTTGACTTTTTAGACATAGGGCCTCTATTCCCTAGTCGACTTTACAAACATTAGTGCTCCAATCCCTGAGTTGAGTTTTTAGACATAGGGCCTCCATTCCCTAGTCGCCTTTTACCAACATTAGGGCTCCAATCCCTCAGCTGAGTTTTTAGACATAGGAATTCCTTTCCCTAGTCGCATTTTACCAACATTAGGGCTCCAATCCCTGAGTCAAGATTTTAAACATAGGGCCGCCATTCGCTATTCACCTTTTACCAGCATTTGGACTCCAATCCCTGAATTGAGTTTTAGACATAGGGCCTCCATTCCCTAGTCGCCTTTTAACATTAGGGCTTCAATTCATGAACTGTGTTTTTAGACATAGGGCCTCCATTCCCTAGTCGCCTTTTTGGAACATTAGGGCTCCAATCCCAGAGTTGAGTTTAATAGATAGGGCCTCCATTCCCTAGTCGCCTTTTACCAGCATTAGGGCTCCAATCCCTGAGTTGAGTTTTTAGACATAGGGCCTCCATTCCCTAGTCGCTTTTTATCAACATTAGGGCTCCAGTCTCTGAATTGAGTTTTTAGACATAAGGCCTCCATTCCCCAGTCGTCATTACCAACTATAGGGCTCTAATCCCTAAGTTGAGTCTATAGAGATATGGCCTCTATTCCCTAGTAACCTTTTACCAACATTATGGCTCCAATCCCTGAGTTGAGTTTATAGACATAGGGCCTCCATTCCCTAGTCGCCTTTTATCCACATTAGGGCTCCAATCCCTAAGTTGAGTTTTTAGATATAGGGCCTCCATTCCCTAGTCGCCTTTCACAAACATTAAAGCTCCAATCCCTAAGTTGAGTTTTAGACAAAGGATCTCCATTCCCTAGTCTCGTTTACCAACATTACGGCTCCAATCCCTTAGTTGAGTTTTTAGACATATGGCCTCCGTTCCCTAGTCGTCGTTTATCAACATTAGGGCTCAAATCCCTGAGTTGAGTTTTTAGACATAGGGCCTCCATTCCCTAGTCATTTGTTACCATCATTAGGGCTTCAATCCCTGAGTTGAGTTTTTAGACATAGGGCCTCCATTCCCTAGTCGCATTTACCATCATTAAAGCCCCAATGCCTGAGTTGAGTCTTTAGACATAGGGCCTCCATTCCCTAGTCGCCTTTTATCACTATTAGGGCTCCAATCCCTGAGTTGAGTTTTTAGACATATGGCCTCCATTACCTAGTCTCCTTTACCAACATTAGGGCTCCAATCCCTGAGTTTTGATTTTAGATATAGGGCCTCCATTCCCTAGTCGCATTTTGCCAAAACTAGAGCTCCAATCCCTGAGTTGAACGTTTTAGACATAGGGCCTCCATTCCCTAGTCAACGTTTACCAATATTAGGGCTCCAATCTCTCAGTTGAGTTTCCATACATAGGGCCTCCATTCCCTAGTCGCCTTTTACCAGCATTACAGCTAAGGCTGTATTTTGGGCGGTTCTGGAACCGGAACCGGACCGGAACCGCGGTTCTGGTGGTTCCGGCGGTTCCGGTTCCGCGGTTCCGGGCCTAGCGGTTCCCCGGAACCGTGATGTCGCGGTTCCACCCATTAGAACCGTGGAACCGGAACCGCCAGAACCGGAACCGGAACCGGACCGGTTCAGGCGGTTCCATGCGGTTCCAAACGGTTCCGCCAACGGTCCGATATTAAAAATTAAAAAATTTTTTTTTTTTTAAAATCTGAAAATTAGAACGGCTCTCTTGCAGAAATAGCCGTTTGGCATTTTTAAAATTTAGCCATTTGACCCCTCAAATTTAATTTAACCTCAAACTTTATATAATTACACAATTTCCCATTTCTCAACTATAAATACCCCCTCATTCTTTCATTTTAATTCACCAATTCATCAATCTCTCTCAATCTCTCTCAAGCTCTCTTTCAATCTTTCTAGTGCAAGTGCTTAAATTTTTGTTGCAAATTCGTGAAACATTGTGAAGTTGTTGAATTGAAGTTTTCAAGTGTTCAATTACAACGATTTTCAATTTTCAAGAAGTTGTTCGTCAATCCGGTAAACGCGTTTCAACTCTTACATGCTAAGAATATTTGTTGTGTGTTGTTATTTTGCTTAATTATAATTATTATGGCATTTTCATTGAAAAACATGTTCGGAAAAGGTAAATCTAAATCCGGTGAAAGTAGTCGCCAAAGTCCTACCCCTCCCCCGGCTCCCCGACCTAGAAAAGATAAACAAGTTGAAACTAGTAGCCAACCTAGAAATACTAATGAAAATTTCGGAATACTTGATAGTAATCACCCATGTTTTCAATTTAGCGATGTTGATTTTCTACATGATGTAGCAGCAGGTGATAGAATAGACGATGATATTATGAATATGCTTTATCCTAATGCACCTATAATAGAGGGAAATGAGGATGATGATGATGACGAAACCCAAGCTCCCGTAGATTTAGATGATACACCTACTAGTCCTGCTACTAATGAACCGGAACACCCACCCGTACAAACTACCACTTTTAGTAGACAACCTCCTAAACGTTCAGAAACTTCATTAGTTTGGCAATTTTTTATTCAACTAAGAGAAAAGAATAAGGCTAAGTGTAAATCTTGTGGGAAATTACTTGTGCATAGGTATACTGGAGATCGTAGCGGCACAGGTAGTTTAGTTAAACATATAAAATTATACCCTAGCGATAAGGCTAGATATATCCAATTGAAAACGCAACAAGAGGGGAGGGCAAGTCCTGATACTACAATTAACCAAAGTACTGGTTCTAACATGCTTCAACCAGGAATAAACATAGTCACCGGAGGTATATTGTGTTACGATCCAAATAAGGATCGTGAAGAATTAGCTAAAATGATTACTGTTATGTGTTTACCTTATTCTTTTGCTTCTAATCCTGCTTGGATTCATTATATTAGACGAGTTTTTAATCCTACATATAAAGGTTGGCCTCGCGCCACAGTTAAGGCCGACATTTATAAATATAAGCATGAATATGAACAATACTTGCGCTATTTATTTACTCATATAAGTAATCGTATGTCTATTACAACTGATATTGGTAGAAGTGGAAATGACTGTGATTATCTAACCGTGACCAGTCATTGGATATACGAAGACTGGACCATGCAAAAACGCATTATAGCATATAGAATAATTAATTCACGGCACACAGGTAAGTTTATTGCTAGCACTGTTTCAGATGTATGTAGATATTTTTGTTTTAGTGATAAAATAATATCAATTTCCATGGATAACGCTAGTAGCAACACTACTGCAATAGGTATTTTAACTAGAACACTTAATCCTGCTTTTACAAATATTTTCCATGTTAGATGTATATGCCATATTTATCATTTAATTGTTGGAGATGGTATGAGAATTTTAAACATAGAAATTGAAAAAGTTAAATTTGCTCTTAATTGGCTTTTTTATTCAAACCGTAGAAGTAGACTTAGAGAATATTATAAAAAATGTGACGAATATGGCCTTAGAGAAAGAAAGGTTCCTAAACCTTGCCCCACTAGGTGGAACTACATGTATGAAAGCTTAGTAGTGGCGTACGAATATAGAAACCCAATAAACGCTACTTATAATTCTAGGGATTGTGAGGATGAAGATAATGACATGCTAACTAATCAAGATTGGAATAACGTTAAGATTCTTTTAGATCTTTTAGAACATTTTAGTGTGGCTACAACTGATTTATCTGGCCAATATTATCCTACAATTTCAAACTGTTTAGTATATATTGCCGCACTTGCTAATTTATTTGCTGATTTTAACGAGGGAGGGGAAATTTATGAAAATGCTATATTTGAAGTGAAAAAGAAATTTAAAAAATATTTTTTTCCAATCCCTCCTATTTTTGGTGTGGCTGCTATGTTAAATCCTACTATGAAAGCAGGAGGTCCTAACTTTTGGTATAATAGTATTTATCAATCTTTAGATCTTTCACCAGAAGAAATGGCAACACTATCTGATGCGAAAGCATCAATTACAGTGAATGCTCAAACTGTTTATAATGCTTATAAACAGGCATTAGAGCATGCTAGGCCTACTATTCCAACCCCTACTTCGTCCACATCACAAGCGTCTAAAAGAGTTGCTGGCTTAACAGCTCTTAAATCGTGGACGGAGTTCAGGGGTACTCAAGGTGAGAATTTAGATGATATTTCCCATCTAAACGAACTTCAAGTTTATTTGTAGCAGGGGCTAGAGAATGATAATCCAGACGGATCTTTCGACCTTTTGGATTGGTGGAAGACAAGGGAAAAGCATTTTCCCGTTCTTGCAAGGATGGCTCGGGATGATCTATCCATTCAAGCGTCAACTGTTGCATCGGAGAGCGTATTTAGTCAAGCCAGACTACAAATAGGAGATCATAGAGCGTCGATGCGGGACAGCTTGGAAAAATCAGTGCTCTTCCGAGATTGGATCCGCTCTGAAAGAAGGAACTTTGGGCTAGCTGAATCTCAATCCAAAATAGATGAGTGCTATGAAGAAATGCTAGCAGAACTTGCTCAGGAAGCAACTTCACCCGGAAGTGGTGATGAACAAGCTTCATTTCCACCACCGCCAACACAACCACCTCCAAACCTTGAAGGTTTTATGCGATTTGTTAGAAATAATACATAAATTATCATGTAACTTGTACATTGGCATGTCTTCTTTTAGTTTTTTTTCCTTTTAATGGTGGTATTAGTACCATGTTGTGCTCATTCCATTGGAGGAAGGAAGACTAAGAAAGATATGCCATTTTGGTCAATGAATACGCTTTTTATCATATCCTTGAATATATTTGTCTCAATATTTAGTTGTCTTTACTCTATATCAATCCTTGAATATTTATATAACATATAATATATAACATACAACACATAATACTAACGACAACATTCTTTTATCAATATGTACTACTTATATAAAATTTATACTAATTACTAACTACTACACAATATACAAAATATACACTACTTATACATAATATATACTAATTTCCAAACACAATATATACTATACTAAGAACATAGTACACCATATAAAAATATATTGTACAATATGCTAATCACTACTATACAAGATATTGATTTAAAAAAAAAAAATTTAAGTCGGAACCGCCTGGAACCGCCAGACCCGCGGTTCCGGAACCGCTAGAACCAGAACCGGGCGGTTCCGGAACCGTATGGTAGCGGTTCCGGCTCCGGAACCGCCAGAACCGCGAAACCGGAACCGCGAGAACCGGAACCGCTAGAACCGGAACCGCCAGACCCAAATAGACCCAGAACCGGAACCGGATACAGCCTTAATTACAGCTCCAATCCCTAAGTTAAGTTTTTAGACATTCGACCTCCATTCTCTAGTCGCCTGTTACCAACATTACGGCTCCAATCCCTGAGCTGAGTTTTTAGACATAGGGTCTCCATTCCCTATTCGCATTTTACCAACATTAGGGCTCCAATCCCTGAGTCGAGATTTTAGACATAAGGCCTCCATTTCCTAGCCGCCTTTTACCAACATTAGGACTCTAATCCTTGAATTGAGTTTTTAGACATAGGGCCTCCATTCCCTAGTCGCCGTTTACCAACATTAGGACTTGAATCCCTTAATTGAGTTTTTAGACATAGGGTCTTCATTACCTAGTCGCCTTTTACGAAATTTAGGGCTCTAATCCCTGAGTTGAGTTTTAAGACATAGGGCCTCCATTCCGTAGTCGTTTTTTACCAACATTAGAGCTCCAAACATTAGGGCTCCAATCTCTGGCAGTTGTTTTGCAATATTTTGCATATAAATTATCTTTTTAACCTCATGTTCACGTTACTTTGTTCGAGGATCTAAATGAAATAGTGCAATGCATTTCAATCTTTCTCTTTTTGCAATTATTTATTTTCTCCCCCTAATATTAGGTATACTGATTCATCAAAATGGCAATCAGCAAATCTTACTGTAAATAAATCTCCAGTCATAGGTTCTAAATATTTTATAATAGAAGGAGATGTATACCCCAATACATATTTCCAATCTTCTTTGGGGTCCCGTCTTTGTGCATTGTGGTGGAACCATTGGAACATATACTGCACATCCAAATATTCTAAGATAGAAAATATTTGGCTCATGACCAAAAGCCAATTGTATTGGGGAGACTTTATGATAACTTGTAGGTTTGATCTGCACGAGAGCTGCTGGATGCAAAATAGCATGGCCCCATGCTGAAATAGGAAGTTTTGTTCTCATAAGCATTGGTCTAGCAATTAATTGGAGGCGTTTGATCAATGATTCTACTAGACCATTTTGAGTATGAATATGAGCAACTGGATGCTCAATTTTTATCTTAGTTGATATGCAATAATCATTAGGACCTAGGACGTAAATTCCAGCGTTATCAAGACGAAGTGCCTTAATTGCGTAATCTGAAAATTCTACTCTTATTCTGATTAAATGAGCTAGTAACCTCGCAAAGGCCAAATTGCGGGTTGATAACAAGCACACATGTGACCATTTTGTAGATGCATCTATCAAAATCATATAATATCTTAATGGTCCACATGGATGGTGTATGGGCCCACATATATCACCTTTTATACGTTCCAAAAATGTAGGAGATTCAACTCCAACTTTAATTACTGATCTCTAATGATCAGTTTTTCTTGAGAACATGAAGCACAAGAGAATTCTTTAGTTTGAAGAATCTTCTGATTCTTCAATGAATGACCATGTGAATTCTCAATTATTTTGCCCATTATATTATAATCGGGATGGCCTAACCGGTCATGCCAAATAATAAAATCATTAGTAAATTTCTTGATTACTATGGCATGTGATTCAACAACACTAATATTAGTGTAGTATAATTCGGAGCAAAATGCGGGAAGCTTTTCAAGCACATATTTCTTTTTCACTTTTATTGTAGCAATATAAAGGTATTCAACCTTTCCTTCATTGGTAGTCTCAATATGATAGTCATTTCGGCGAATATCTTTGAAACTCACCAAGTTTCTTTGATACATGCTACGATATAATGCATCATTAACAACCAATATAGTTCCTCCTGGTAGTAATACAATAGCTCTTCCAGAGGCCTCAATTAATTTTGTACTACCAGATATTGTAATTATATTGGCTTCTTTCATAATCAAATAAGAGAAATATTTCTTATCTTTTAATACGGTGTGCGTCGTGGCACCAGAATATATATTTCTTCTTTATTATTCATACGGTCAACTGAAGACTGGGAAGTTTTCATATTCTTCAAGAAGAAGAAAAAAAATACATCATAAGTAATATTGAAAATTTTAAGAACAAAATAAAATTATATTTATGAAATTAAATACCAATAACATAAAATGTTTTATTCAAAATATGAACTTCATAAAAAGAAATACATTTATTCTTATAATTTTTCCCAATAATAAGTCTTCAGTTATGATGCTCAAAGAAATCTTCAACTTCTAAATGAGTAATATTTGCAAGACCTTCAAAAGTATCATCTTTATAGGCAAGGTTTGCTTCAACTTTATCATGATTATTCATAGGGCCCGTTTCAACATCATTTTGAAAAGTCAAGTGAGTCTCAACTTTATTTTATTTCCCTTTTATAGATTCTTGATAAAGTTTGTCAAAATGTTCAGGTGCACAACAAATTCGTGCCCAATAATTTTTCATACCACATCGGTGACAAACATTACCTTTGCCTTTTGAATGATTACTCTTAGCCACTTATTGTTCTCTTGTTTATGACGACCACCACCATGTCGATTATTATTTCGCTCCTTGCCACGCCCATATATATTTATACGGCCACGATAATTATTTTATCTTTTTTCAGACTTTGGATCAATCACTCCCGGATTCACTTATGGAAATGGAGCTGATCCAGTGGGGCGGGCCTCATGATTTTTTATTAAAAGGGAATTATGTTGTTCGGCCACCAAAAAGCATGAAATTAAATTAGAATATTTCTTAAAGCCCTTTTCACGGTATTGCTGCTGTAACACCATATGTGAGACATGAAAAGTAAAAAGAGTTCTTTTCTAGCATGTCCTCATCATTCATAGGTTCCACACATAATTTTAGTTGGGAAATTATTCAATATACAGCAGAATTATATTTACTTATGGTCTTGTAATCTTGTAGTCGTAAGTGCATCCACTCACGACAAACTAAGTAGGCATAAAACTAGATGATATCAATTCTAACAAGTTTTAACATTCAACAGGATACATCTATTATTTTAAGTCAATTTTAATACTTATTTATTTATGGATATGATTAAACTTCATCATAGTTTATATAATGAAATAACAATTTAATTCGAACTTATTGTTTTCGTATCAATGCAATTATTATAATCATATTCAAAACAGGTTATGCATATGGTAATTAAATTGCATGTTAAAGAAGATCCTAATAGAAATATTATAAACATATGAATGTATACCTGAATCGGAAAAGAAACTGACTACCTCTTTTAGGAAGAAGATAAAATCTGGATGAAGCAGATTGGTCATAACCTCGTGCTGATAACGTATTAAGAAAGGAGAGCAAGATAGAACAATATAGTAACAGAGACAAGATATATAGGAGGAAAATGTAGAAGTTATCGTATTCAAGTGTCTTTCTTGTGTGTTCTTTCATAGGCAAAGAACCTATTTATACCATACAAGATACACCCAAAACTCACTAGATACATCCTACGAATTAATAGGTGCATCTATCCAAGTAGTACATTGTATAGAATGTATGGATGGATTAAATGAACATTCATATACATTCACTTTATTTATAACACTCCCCTTTGGATGTTTATTTGAAAGATAATGTACCTCGTTAAAACTTTACTAGGAAAACTCATTGGGAAAACGCCTAGTGAAGGAAAAGGAATATACATATCTTGTAATACGCATTGAGTGATACCTCATTAAAAACCTTACCAGGAAAAGTCATTTGGTCAAAAATTTGATTACGGAAAAAAGAATACAGCGCGTATTATTACTCCCCATGACGAAAGCTTTATTTGATATATCATACTTTTATATTTTTATTTTTTCCATTAACTTCAACCAAGTATTGTCTAAATGCCTAATAATGTGTATTCCGGGTGTTGGATGGGCAGAAGGTGGTTACATCGAGGGCCAAGGAGTTGGATTTTCCATTCAAATACTGATATATCAAAGACGCTCTTAAAGCAATCATGTTCAATCGTTCGTCGAGGACCAATGAGTTGGGTATTCCATTTGACTGCAGTGTTTGTTTTACTTGATCTTCAATTGTTCTTGATATGCAAATTATCCTACTAAACGATCAATTTTAAATTTGAGTCGTATGTTTTCATGTGTTCCTGAGGATTTTTCAACAAAGGGAATATCAGACCGACAACGCTATGAGTAACAGACTAGTAAACATTTTTTCATTTACTCCTATCAGAGAATATTTTGTCAACAAAAGTGCTAAGAAAAATAATACTGCAGTTTTTAGCGCAAAAAAGTTACAAAACACATCTACAACAACAACATACCTAGTAAAATCCTACTAGTGAGTTATGGGAAAAGTAGAATGTACACAAATTTTACCCCTACCCCAAAAAGGACAAAGAAGCTGTTTCCAGGAGACTCTCGGCTCAACAGAAAGGCACTAATATTATAAAAGAAATAAGAGAAAAGACATATAACAATAAAAGATACCAGAAAGAAAATAACCACAACAATAAGTGAAAAGACAATAACACAAAACTATGCAAAATACCAATGTGAATACAACAAAGACTGCTAACCAACCTAACAAAACTCTAGCAGACTACCGGTACAAAGAGGGAGAACTCTCGATTACCCCCTAGCCTACCACCCTAATGCTCGACCTCCACATGTTCCTATCAAGAGTCATGTCCTCGAAAATCTGAAGTCGCTTCATGTCCTGCCTGATCACCTCGCCCCAGTACTTCCTATATTGCCCTCTGCTTTTTCTCGTACCTGCCAAGGTCAACTGCTCACACCTCCTAACCGATGCATCTAGGCTTCTCCTCTACACGTGTCCAAACCATCTAAGTTGCGCTTCTCGCATCTTGTCGTCCACGGGAATCACGCCCACCCTCTCCCGAATATCTTTATTCTAAATCTTATCCAGCCTAGTATGCCGACACATCCATCTCAACATCCTCATTTCTGCTACTCTCATCTTTTGGATATGTGAAATTCTTGACTGACCAACACTCAGCTCCATACAACATGACCGGCCTAACCACCGCTTTATAGAACTTACCTTTGAGTTTCGGTGGCACATTCTTGTCACACATGACTATAGATACTAACCTCCATTTCATCCACCACAGTCCTATACGGTGCGTAACATCTTCATCGATCCCCCATCTCCCTGGATAATTGACTCTAAGTACTTAAAACTTTCTCTCTTGAGGATGACCTGCAAGTCAAGCCTAACTTCCACATCCACTACCCCTGTCACGTTGCTGAACTTATATTTAACGTATTTTATCTTAGTCCTACTCAACTTGAAATCTTTAGACTCTAGAGTCTTCCTTCGTACCTCCAGTCTTCCATTAACGCAGCCTCGCATCTCATCAATCAAAATTGTATCATCAGGGAACAACATATACCATACTACCTCTCCTTGGATATGGTGTGTTAGTGCGTCCATCACTAGAGCAAATAAGAACGGGCTGAGCACAGATCCTTGGTGTAAACCCATAACCACCCGAAAAGTCTCTGAGTCACCTCCCACAGTCCTAACCCGAGTCATAGCTCAATCATGCATATCCTTTATCGCCATAATGTAAGCCACTGGCACGCATCACCTCCAAACACCTCTAAAGGACGTCCCTAGGGACCTTGTCATATGCCTTTTCTAGATCAATAAACACCATATGCAAATCACTCTTCCTATCCCTGCATAATTCCACCAACCTCCTGATAAGGTGGATAGCTTCCGTAGTAGAACGGCCCGACATGAACCCGAACTGATTTTCTGATACAGACACCGCCCTCCTTATCCTCATTGCCACTATCCTCTCCTAGACTTTCATGGTATGACTTAGTAACTTAATATCCCTATAGTTATTATAATTCTGGACATCCTCTTTGTTCTTGTACACCGAAATCATTATACTCCACCGCCACTCATCAGGCATCCTCTTTGTCTTGAAGATAATATTAAACAGCCCGGTCATCCACTCCAAGCCTGTTTTACCCGCATAACTCCAAAACTATATTGGAATCTCGTTAGGTCCGGCCACTTTGCCCCGACTCATCTTACCCATCGCACCCACGACCTCATCAACCTTAATGCACCTACAATACCTAAAGTCTCAGTGACTCTCGGAGTGCCCCAATTGCCCTAACATGATGTTTTCGTCCCCCTCTTCATTCAGAAGTTTATAAAAGTACGACTACCATCTTTGCCTAATCTTGGCCTCTTCCATCAATACTCGACCGTCCTCTTCTTTGATACACCTCACTTGATCCAGATCGCGAGCCTTCTTCCTCTCGCTTTGGCCAATCGAAATAATTTCTTATCCCCACTTTTGCCCCCCAGTTCCTCATAAAGCGGACCAAAAGCAGCAGTCTTAGCCTATGACCGCTACTTTCGCCTCCTTCCTAGCCTCCATATATTTTTCTCTATGCGGTCACCTTTGATCCTCGTCGGTGCTCTCTACTAAATTAATGTACGCCGCTTTCTTGGATTCTACTTTATCTTAGACCACGTCATCCCATATACAATACTACTAACTTAATCCCACAAAACACATCTGAGGGATTAAATTCCCTAAATCCCTAAATATATTCAATCTGATAAGAAGAGGAAGAAAGGAGAAAAAAAGGAAAAGGCTGTACCAAATTCTTTGATTGAATGCACAAATAATGAATTGAGAGCCTTTTAAGATGAATTGTGTATATTTCGTAACTAAAGTGTGTTTAGCTCGGATAAATACCAAAACATAAATATTTCTCGTAATAAGGTTTCATATGGTTTATAGAAATAAAAAAATACCTATTATCTTATATGCAAAGGCAAAGGCTTCAATCATAAACCATGAGCTATATCAAGCACAATAAGTCACCTATCTCGGATACATGAAACTACCATTAGTCTATCACTATTCACAACCAACGATATAGTTCTACCTCTTGTGATTTATAATATTTTTTATTTACTTTTTAAATTTGTAAATTCAAAAATTTTTAAAAATTATATCCAAATCCACACGTAAAATTAGTCAATTTGACTTTTGTCCTCTGAAAAGATTCCCATAAATTAAAACAAAAAGAGTAATATTTTGTCAAGCTTAGTTTAATTATATTTAATTAAAGGCAAAATACTTTAAACTACTCCTAAATTTGATTCGAATTATTAGTATTTTCCCCGAACTATACTCAATCTTAATTATCCCCCTTCAACTTGGCCTTTTGAGAGTCATTACCCCCTTAGACGCTGATATGGCAAAAAGTGTGGGTGCACTCAACTGCCACGTGGTGTTTCTTTGTCTATGTGGCATTTTTTTTAAAAATAAAATACTTTTTTACCTTTTTAAGAATATCACTTTTTAGATAATTTTTTTCAAATACAGTTTATAATAAAACTTGGATACAACTACATAATTTAGGCTAATTATTTTTATTTGGCCAAAATAAAATTTCAGTTAATCTTTTTCTTAAATTTGACTTTCAAATAAAATTTATACTATTAAAATAAATAGTCAAGGCATCTAAAAAGTTACAGATTTTACCTAAAAAGTAAAAATACACAGTTGAAATAAATAGTCATTGCATCAAAAGAAGAAATAAAAAGAGTGTATAAGTGCACGAAATTACAAGTGAAATTGAACACTCTTTTTATTTCTTCTTTTGATGCAATGACTATTTATTTCAACTATGTAATTTTTTTATAACTTTTTAGATGTCTTAACTATTTATTTCAATTTTATAAATCTTTATTTTCATGTCAAATTCAAAAAATGATTAATTAAAACTTTAATATTTTTGGCCAGATAAAAATATTTAGCCTAAATAATGTAGTTCTATCCAAGTTTTATTATAAATTTTACTCGAAAAAAATTATCTAAAGAGTAATTCCTTAAAGGGTAAAAAATATTTTATTTTTCAAAAAAAATGTCATATAGACAGAAAAATCCATGTGACAGGCGAGAGCACCCATACTTTTTATCACATAAGCATCTAAGGGGTAATGGCCCTCAAAAGGTCAAGTTGAGAGAGATAATTAAGATTGGACATAGTTTGAGAAGAATACTAATAATCTAAGTCAAATTTAGGAGGGGGTTAAGGTATTTTGCTTTAATTAAAAGAATTAATATCTTTTTTTTCCACTTCAAGTAATATTTGGTAGGAAGATGATATGAGCTAAAGCTTCAATGCTGAATCAAGTAACACACAGTCACAACAATAAAAATGAAGAGAATACTACCAGAAAATTTAATTACGCTAACAGCGTCTGTGTGTCAAATACATTACTACATTAGGAACACGTCTTCATGAGACATCCAATGACCAAAAGCAGAATCAACACTTAAAAGCATTAATCTAAATATCAAGTTGTTTCTGTTAACTATGTATCTAGAAAATTTATAAGTAACAGAGATTTTTGCAATTTGAAGAGAAACTTAACATAACTGGTAAAGTTATTGTCATATGACCAGGAGGTCACGAGTTCAATCGTGAAAATAGCCTCTCGAAGAAGAAATGTAAGGTAAAGCTGCGTACGATAGACCATTGTGATCCGACCCTTCTTCGAATCATGTGCGCAGCGGGAGCTCAAAGCACCGCCTGCCCTTTAAGAGATCTTTGCAATTTTCATACAACTTTTTCTTTTCCTTTCGTTGTTTCTTTTCTAGAAACGAATTTGTCTCAAATACTTGGATAAAATCCCAAAGAGAAAATAGGACATAAAAATCCAGGTAACAGAAGGTGACAGGAACTCTGGAAATACATGAAAGAATATTCAGTTATTCGATTTCCTTAATCAGAGGCTTCCCCTCATTCTGTACTTTCTCCATTTTCGGAAGGTTTGTCTTACTACCTATGATATCCACTAGTCGGCTCTTCTCTGCCTCGACGATGGCTGCTACAGAAGACCATGCTTCTCGTGGCTGCTCGTGAGCCCAGCACATGATAAAATAAACCTTCCTTTCAGCGGACTTGAGCTTTGTTTTGATTTCAGAACTTCTGGACTTGCGCGGCTTCTCTGACTTCAAATCTTTCTCTGCCTGTTGAATTAGCCTCCTCAGATCACAAAGTAAGCAAACTAAGGCTGGACCCTCGAGCTGAAGAAGGGTTATTGTATCATTGATTAGACCCAACGCAAATTGTAAGCCGCCCATGTGTCTGAAAGCTGGTGAACACGTTTGCTCCAGGCAGTGCGATAGAGCTTCCAGCAGTGTCTCTGGTTTTGCCCCTTGACCAAGAACAGAAGAGACGCTCAACAAGACTGTGGCTGATCCTATGGGATCTGATTGCCAGTCACCATTGTAGAGGCGAAGAGTAAAGCAATAACTGTACACGATGTCAACAAGGTGGATAGCCAATAAAGGGGATGGTTCGGCTGCACTGAGCTTATTGACTGAGGGTAATGGAGAGTCGTGGCCACGTGGAATGTCGTGTAACGGACCACCTTCTATGTCATCTTCTGAAGACACAGCTGTATCCTCACTCACAAGTGGTTGGACAAGTTGAGTTCCGTCCCGACCAAGAGATATATTCTTGGCAGAAGGCTTCAACCACCATGGTTCCCACGGTTTAATTAATTTGCTTAACTCTCCTGAGGCTATAGCTCTTTGGAAATGTTTTCTTTCTTCAGCAGATAAATCATCAAAATTTATCTCCTCTCCTGCAAATAAAAGGAAGCAGCCACCATCCCATCCCCGATCAGAGAAAACTATTAGCTTGAAGGACAAATAACCCAAAGAAACAGCATCAGAATATGATATTTAAGGAACATACCAGATAGAACTTTTTGAATAAACAGCATCAGAATATGATATTTAAGGAACATACCAGATAGAACTTTTTGAATAGTCTCCTCAGACAATGGGGAATCTGACAAAATCAATAAGCGAAAGTTAAGTTAAGAATTGCATAGCAATAGGAAAAGTTAAACTCATTTTGTATTCAATAGTAGAATGTTATGTCAGTTCATCAATTTCACCAACTTTGTTGAAAGTATGATAACCTGGGCCGGGTATCCTTACCAAGAAAATAATAATTAATAACAATACATAAAAAGAACAAAAATAAGACCTAGAGCGAGTATTGTACAATATTCATTTGAACATCCACATCCCAAAGCAACGCAATACATGGATTACAACAAGAATCCCGAAAGCCAAAACTTCTTGAGCAAATCAAACTTTCCCCCTTGTTGTAAAATACAGCAAAAGTTATATCAATATTATTTCCTCTTGCACTGTAAATAAGTGGGGTTTAGTGCCAGGGCTGCCCTTTTTCTAGATTGTAAAAAACAAAAACAATATTCCATATTACTCCTCTGAACAAATAAGTTAGCAATATGGGCTGCCTTTTTCTAGATTGTAAAAAACAAAAACAATATTCCAAGTTACTCCTCTCGACAAATAAGTTAGCAATACATATGCCTAATAATTTATGAAATGCCATTCTGAGGAAACACATCAAGCAGGAATAAATTCATTATTGCAGACAACACAAGCAGTGCTTACCATCTTCATCCATAGTGTCTGCTTCATCTTCTGAGTGGAATCGTTTTAGTATGTCCAGCATTTTTTGCTTACTCCCCTCATCTGATTGTAATTGTTGTAGTTCCCCCATGACATTCTCTTTCATAAAGGATTCAGTGCAACGAAGACTGTGAGACTGCGAAAAATACATTAAGAAAAATCAAGAATGATGAATCAAAAGGGTCTCCACAATATATTGGACTTATAGCAATCACAGGCTAATAATAACAACTTTCAGCAGAGGCAGACTAGAAAGAGAGTAACAGCAGTATCATATTCTTATTTTTCAAGCTTCATCACTACAAGGAATGATTTTTTCTCACTCACCTTGTAACAAGGAAGAGAGCAGTAACGGGTATTACATCGAGGGCAGGTATACTGCGAAAATTGCTTTTGACAACTGCACAAAAAATAGACATTGCTATTAGTTTAGCCACAGTCCACTCACAATTTTGATAGAGACATAACTTGCTAACCATGAAGTTATCGAATTTTCAATTTCCATCTTATAACGAATAAATGACAGGAAAGATAGCATAGGAATCAGCATATGCAAACCACTGCAGTTTCAACTTTCAACCATCTAACTACAACTTTTCTTTTGGTCTTACCAAAGATTACCTCAAAAACCAATACTTCTCATGTGCCTAGATTGTCAAATAGCCAGGTTCAAAACGTAGATAATGATGAAGTCACCATATTGGCCTTAGTGAAACAATATTTGTGCCTAGCATTGGCGGAACGTAGAATAGGCAGGAACTATATAACAGAAGCAATATGAAGGTAAAACTTCCAATTCCAGGAATTGATTCTCAATCATAAAATGATGCCTTTTTCATCTGAAATTCTCTTTTCAACCTTCACATATCCCACAATTAAGGAAAAAACCATATTCGACGTCAATATAAACAAAGGATAGTATCAGATTTTGTCAACAAAAATTCTTTTTCTGCGGAGATTTGAATAACCCCACATGAGGATTTCTACTTGAAACTGTCTAATACCTTGTTCAATTTTCAGATAGTTCAGTAACATGTTTGATTGTCACTTCGATCCCAACAAAATCTGCCTCCATCCATAATTGTACAAGCAAAATGCATTTCTAAGATAGGGATCTTATAGGCGCTCTAATATCCCCGAACGGAGAACTAGTCAAATATGCTGTTATGTTCATTCAAGATACATCCACACAAGTTCCCCTTGGTGAACGTTAAACAGGTCAAGCAGATTACTGAGAAGAAAATGCAATTTTGTACCTATTAAGTATCCAAGAGTAAGCAGCTTGCAGTCTGGTGGTACAATGTTAAAATCCCAATTTGAAATTGAAGTTTTAGGTCAGTAGCTTTGGTCCTAGGATACATTACCAATGTATGATTTCATTTTGTTTTCTTTCTTCCTTAATCAAATCACAGTATTACTAATTTATACAATCAGCCCAACTGCTGGAAAAGTTAGAAAATTTGTGACAACATTGTTGCTAAAAAAAAAACTAGAAAAGCCACAAGAAAATTAAAGGCAAACAAAAAGGGCATAGTTTGAACACAACAACGAGTCAAGAACCAAATCAGTAATACCCGACATATCATACGGGTTGAGCGGGAAACTCACAACTTGCTAAAACTGAAAATTTGTATCAAATTAAGCAAGATTCAGAAACTGATAATGAAATCAAAGTAAAAACTAAATCATACTTACACCCGACAAATTATACGGGATGAGGAATTCAATTGGGACGAACTTGAAGCTGCCTCCGATGTTAAAATTGACTCACCCATAGCAAAAAATTAAAGCAATTAATTAATTTAAGAGAAAAGATCAAAACTATGAAGCAGTAGCTGACAGGAAATTTTTTACAAGGGAGAAAAAAAGAATTCCAGCAATTTTCTGGAAACCCCGCGAAGTTTTTTGTAAGGAAGAAGATGACGGGCTTCTTACTTCTGAACTCCAGTGGGTTTCCGGACTGGGCCATAGCAGGTACACAAACGGCCTCAAACTTATTGGGCCAGGAAATAGTTGGGCCAAATGCACGTAAAAATGGCACGGTATAATTTTCGAATTGGTCATTCAAAAATAACTAGCATTTCCAAGTCAATAAATAATAGGGATTTTTACATATACATACCATATAGCAAACCTTCTTACCACCCATGTTTAAGGTTTGTGTTTATTACATTTAAGCATAACAACTTTCAATTTATGTACCAAAATTCTATTTAAGTTTTAATTATCAACTTATTAATTATAGGCATAATTTGTGGAACTGTGTATCTTCTCAGATTTTATTCTACACGTTTCTTCTCTCTCTTACTAACAAAACCCACGGTTTTCTCCCCTTTTTTAATTACCCTCCCCCCACGTTTGTTTACCAAAACTGATTTCTCTCTCTCTCTCTCTGCTTCAATTTCATCCGCCATTGTCGAAGCTTGCACAGTTTCAGATCGAGAAGTTCTTCTCAATCCACCATAGTTTCAGTCCCTAAAATTGTATCAAAGTCAGAAACCCTCTACAAAACCGATTTTTCTCTCTCTCTCTGTTTGAAGTTCATCCGCCATTATCGAACCTTGCACAGTTTCAGTTCGAGAAGTTTTCTCAATCCACCACAGTTTCAGTCACTAAAATTGTATCCACAGTAAAAAATGGTAAAAAAAGATAGTACTCCAAAAAGATAAAAATTAGCCGATATTCCATCTTTTGATTTGGGTGTTTTAACACCTAAATCACCACAAAAAAACAAACAATCTGTCCATGCAAGTGGAAAAGATAGAGTTCCTGCATCGCCAAGACAAATCCGTGCTGAAATGCGAACCAAGAATTTGCACGATGTTGATGCTACCGATGTAGAAACAGAAGCTGACAATCAACGTAAGCGAAAGGGGAAAAACTTGAGGGTCGATAATGATGGTTTTGTGGAAGATTCACCCAAACTTCAATCCACGAAAAAACAAAAGGTGTCTCCTTCCCCCTCAAAACAAAAAAAGAAGAAACCCTCTAAAAAACCTACAAAATTGGTTCCACAAAAAATTTCATTGAAGGTAAACATTTTTTATTTCTCCTCTCTGTTTTGTAGTTTAATATTTTTTGCCGAAAAATAGTATGCAAGTGTTTTTTTGGTGTTTAAGTGTTTTTTGTCAAAAGGTACTGTATTATTGCATACTAGGTTTGTTTATACAAATTATAGTTAATTGTAGTCATTTTGTAGTTAATTGTAGTCAGTTTGTAGTTAATTGGCAAAATGTACTATTGACTCAATTTTGTAGTTAATTGTAGTTTTTGTATTGTTATTTGGAATTGTGATAAAAAGACAGTGTATAAAAGTAGCTACATTGTACATGCTCAATAAATTTATAGTTACAGTGTACTTGATTTGTAGTCTGCAATTTTGTAGTGTTATTTGGAACTGTGATAAAAAGACATTATATAAATGTATTTACAGTAGAGTTGCTTGTAGTCTGCAGGTAAATTGTAGTTATGCTTTATGTAAAATAACTTGTAGTTATAATGTAGTTTAATATAGTCTGTCACAATGTAGTTGATATGTGATCTGCAATTTTATAGTGTTGTTTGGAACTGTGATTAAAAGACATGGTATATATGTAGTTACAGTGTAGTTGATTTGTAATTTGTAAAGTAATTTGTAGTTATGTTTTTAGTAAAATAACTTGTAGTTAGAATGTAGTTTCATGTAGTCTGTCACAATGTAGTTTATCTTGTGGTCTGCAATTTTATAGTGTTATTTGGATCTGTAATTAAAAGTCAGGGTATATATGTAGTTACAGTGTAGTAAATTTGTAATTTGTAAAGTAAATTGTAGTTATGCTTTTAGTAAAATAACTTGTAGTTAGAATGTAGTTTCATGTTGTCTGTCACAATGTAGTTTATCTTGTGGTCTGCAATTTTATAGTGTTATTTGGATCTGTGATTAAAAGTCAGGGTATATATGTAG
This sequence comes from Nicotiana benthamiana, assembly GCA_034376525.1. NCBI lineage: Eukaryota > Viridiplantae > Streptophyta > Magnoliopsida > Solanales > Solanaceae > Nicotiana > Nicotiana benthamiana. The sequence goes on from CM067339.1 coordinate 179,399,311, forward strand.
TTACAGTGTAGTTAATTTGTAATTTGTAAAGTAAATTGTAGTTATGCTTTTAGTACTATAACTTGTAGTTAGAATGTAGTTTCATATAGTCTGTCACAATGTATTAGATCTGTGTTCTGCAATTTTATAGTGTTATTTGGAACTGTGATTAAAAGTCAGGGTATATATATAGTTACAGTGTAGTTGATTTGTAATTTGTAAAGTAAATTGTAGTTATACTTTTTATAAAATAACTTGTAGTTAGAATGTAGTTTAAATGTAGTTTGTAGGTTAAAATTGTAGTTTTATGATATGTTACATTATATCTTGTAATGCTGAAATCTAGCGTCATTCTAACCACAATTAATATACTTTTTTTGCAGAATGGACCTTACTGTGCTCAACATAATATTGATTATGGTGTGATCCGATTCCACAGCTTGTGCGATCCAACGATACCTAGCCAGATAAAGGATTTACTATCCCCAAACCAATTACGTGTTTTCAAGAAAACATATTTTGGTTATTTATTAGATATGCCCCCAATCTGCATGCAGAACCAGTCAATTCATCTTCTAATGAAGTATGAGTTATCAAAGTCTACTGACAACTACTTTTCTGTTCTTTTAAATGGACAAAATTTGATTTTTTCCTTGAGAGATTTTTGTTTGATTACTGATTTTAATTGTGTCAATAGTTTCTCGGACTATGATTACAATTCTAACTATGTTAGACATTTAATGACTAAATATTTTCCTAACAAAGCTCGGGTCGAGAAATGGATTTTGAGAAATGTAGTGACATCCAAATCATGGACAAATGATTTGGATGATGTACAGTTGTGTATCTTGTATATATCGGAATTCTTTGTTTGTCCTTCTAATAAGGACAATGTTAGTTTGATAGACAAGTTTACGTTCTTTCTTATAGAGAGTGGTAATTTTGAGTCGTACCCATGGGGTACAAAATCCTTCAAGCATGTTGTTGAATCTTTCAGACATCGTCTGAATCCCAACGTCCATTCTTATCTTATACGGGGATGCTCATTAGCCTTACAAGTGTGGCTATTCGAGTGTTGTTCTTCTGTCAGCACCGAGCTTGCTACACGGTGCTCTGACTCGATTCCTCGTATTTTAAGATGGTCATCTATAAAGGGACAAATTTGGTTAACTGTCCTTGAAGACAAAATCATCAAGCCAGATTGGCTTAAGGTATTTTTTTCAACCTTTGTATAATTCTTCAATTACTGTTATAGTAACTACATTACATCTACAATTTTCTTTTCAATTGACTTAACTGTGATTTCTATCATTCAGTTCTAAAACATGGTTGCATCTGGGGAAGAGATTGGAGCGCTTAATCTCCCTGAAAAGATTAAGTATGAAGATGAAGAGGTTGGTCAACCATCAAAAGTCCCAACTGCTGCTTCTCCGACAGTTGAACCTGAAGAGGCTAATTCGCCAAATGACGTGGAATCTGTCAGTAGCCAGATCAGGAAGTTGGAACAAAAGCTTGAGCAGGTACTGTGAGAAAATACAGTTGTGTAGTCATTATTTAGTACCACTTGCATTCATTCCTGCTACTTTGTAGTTTTTTTTATTTAAGTGTAACTAATAGAATATTCTTACCAACTAATAGACATAATTAATTTTTAGGTTGATGGAAAGTTAGATCAGTTAAAGAAGGATGCTTTTGATGAACTCTCAAAACTTCGAGAGTTCGTAGATGAATCTTTGAAAAGTGTAATGAATGCTGTCAACAGGAGGAATGAATTGGATGAGTCAAAGGTAAGAATTTACATATAATTTATTCTAACACTATATAATAGTTATGACAATAAAGCATTCTCAAATATTCCTCAAAAAATGTAGTTTGCTGCTAGTTCAACAAAATATAACGAACAAAATCAAGCAGACAAAAACAAACATTTTCAGTTCAATGTTGCTGCTCAACTCCGTGCAAGCACCAGTAAAACAGGTATCTACATAATTCCTACATACATATATACAAACTTCAAGAATTTCTAATAAATAATTAACTTTCCTTTCAGCTCCCACTTCTCCTCAACATGTTGAACAACAAGTTGATTTGTATGATGACTTCCACCAAGCAGCTGAGGTAGCAAAAGAAGGTACTGTTTAATAATGTAGTTTTTAATATAAAATAGTTGAGTATACACTGTTATAATGCTTTTATGTATTGCATTTTTTTTTTGTAGCAGATGTTGAAGACAACATTCCACAGTTACCAATTCATGGTGTAACTGTGACTGAAGTTGTCCATGAATGCCTTGAAAAAGAAGAGGAGATTGGAGTTATGCGTGGAGGAATTGAAAAGAAAGGTGTGACATTGGATGATTTTGAACTTCCGGAAAACCTATCATAGATGGTCATGTATGGTGAGCCCATACAAGTTGATTCAACCCCTGTTCATCAAGGAAGAACAAGGTTACCCGGAAAACATGTACGATCACCATTCACTCCACTCTATAGTACTGAAGGCAGCACGTCTGTTGGGCCAACTTTTTTTTACCTAAAGTACCCATTTACAAGTCTCATTGGTGAAGATGTTGATCCTGAACTAATAGATAGGTTTACAACCTGGTTATACCATCGAACTGACAAAGCATCTAGGAGGTATGGTGCTTAAATGTACCATGTCTGTATGTACTTGTTTTCTATATCTTTGAACCTTTTTAGACTTTAAAGTTGTAAATGTTTCTGTTTTTTTTATTTGTTTAATTCTATTAATATTACATGAGGAAAGACTTCTATTCAAAGAAGGATAACCATCTCAATCCTTGGTTGGATTTGGGTTGCGAAAAAATTGATAAGAAGGATTGGTTCTACGCCCTTGCTCACCCCGGACAAGTAATCAATAGTACAGTAAGTATAGAGTTTATAATTGCAGTTTTATCTTTATCTATTATGTTTAAAAGTAATTAATTGCTTAGGCTTCATGAATAGGAATTAATGGCATTTTGCCTCCATATATCTTTGGTAGCTGGCTCACTGTTATAGTCAAGCAAGCTGATTTGTCTAATTGTAGTTAATATGTAGTTATTCAAAAAAATACATTATTCAGACATATTTATTAAACACTACATTTAACTACAACTGACTAATTAAACTACAAATTGCATATAGCTACAAACTTGAACTACATATAACTAAAATTCCATATAACTACATTTGCAATATAACTAAATTGAAATACAGTTTAACTACAATTGTAGTTAATATGTAGTTATTTTGTAGATGTTATTTGTCTACACTACAACTTATTGTAAATTGCACTTTTACTTTTTCAGCACATTGATGTTATAATGTACTATCTGAGAAAAAAGGGGAAATATGGCCCCAACATCAAAAGTAGATTTACAACAACCGATTGCTTGTTCAAGACAAAAATTGAAAGAATCTACGAGAAGTTCACTACTGCTCCAATGGATCAAAGGAATTCTGTTATTAAAGCCGAGGATGATATTGGAGAATATATTATGGGCTATAGAATTCTTGCTAATGTAGCATGGGATCTTGTGGACTATGTGCTAATGCCTGTTAACCTTGTAGAGAACTTTCATTGGTTGTTGTTAGTGTTTGACATAAAGGACCGGCAACTTTATATTTATGATTCATTGTTGAGGGCAAAGACCAAACTGTTCAAACCTTGACAAATTTTCAGTCATTATTCCTCTTTATTTGTCATGCACTGGTTTCTATGGTAAACGCAAAGATATTGACTTCAAGACTACAAAGTCATACATAGAGAAACCAGTTACAAACCCTCTCGACATACAATGGATGGTTGCTGAGATTCCACAACAAAAGGAAGGCTCACTGTAAAAAACTAATCTCCCTTTCGATATGTTTAATTAATTTTTTTTATCGTTTGGTATATAATGAAAAATTCTCATATTCCGCAGGGATTGTGGTGTATTTGTGGCTGCTTTTGCGGAGTATATTAGCAATGGTGATTTGTCTATACCAAGGGAAGATCTTATTGATATTGACAAACACCGTAGACTCTATGGGGCTCTGTTGTGGGACTACACCACAAAGAAGCTAATAGATGGTTCAATCAGTGAGAGTGAGGTTACTGGCAGGCTTGCAAGGAGGAAGGGTGCACCGACAAAGAATGAGAGGACTAAAGTTCAACGAAAGAAGAAGTAGACTATACTGTTCATATTTGGTAGTTGGATTGGAAAACAATGTAATCATTAAGTCATTTTGGTTGTAATGAACAATTTTTCTTGAATGCATTATACACGAGTATTCGAGCTATCTAATAGCATATTTGCCGTAACAACTTTGTCTAATACTCGAGTATTCTAGCTATCTAATATCTAATAGCATATACTATTTTTATCTTATACATTAATGTTGGAGTTACTTTTATATAATACCTTCAGTTGCCATTTTATATAACTGTCAGTTCTTATATAATTGTTGGAATAAATTATTTATCTACAATGACTACAATTAACTACAATTGCATATAACTACAAAACTGCACTACATATAACTACAATTGCATATAACTACAAATTGGAATGACAATGCTACAAACTACTGTTGCAGTACATTTGCGCTGTATGAATGTTTCGTCCATTCGGCAGCTGTTGTGTTTTCGGCTAAAACTTCTTATCTTGAACAATGAAGAATCATGAATTGACGTTGCCTAGAAATGCCATTTGCAGTTTTCAGCTACACATACAAGCCAGTAGATACAAAAAAATACATTATTCAGACATATTTATTAAACACTACAATTAACTACAACTGACTATAATTAAACTGCAATTGCATATAACTACAAAATTGAACTACATATAACTAAAATTCCATATAACTACATTTGCATATAACTAAATTGAAATACAGTTTAACTATAAATTCATATTAGGTGATTCCGAGTACTACATTTAGAACACACTTACAGTACATTATAACTACAATCTGCCAACAGTTTACATTACTCAAATATATGATTATACTTATTTATTATTGTCAAAATGTAGAACAGTTACACAATAAATTCCGATAATTTGGGATCACTAACATGTATTTTGAATAACTATTCTAGCTACATTATATTCATTTCTTTTTCGGCGCATTCTTGCAAGTTCTTTTGTTATGCCCTTCACCTCCACAATTGCCACATGACACCTTGTACTTCTTTGAGTTTATTTCATCAAATGTTTTATATCTTTCCTTGTGAGGTCTACCTGGCTGCCTTTTATCTCCAGCCGATGGCTTTACTACATCATCCAAAATATGCTGTGGAACATCCTATTTGGCTTCATCAGGAAGAGGATTAACTGACAATTCATATGTAAGAAGAAGGCTCTTCGTTGTGTAATACTGAGAGCAATAGTTTTCCGGCCTTTCATTCCTATGCCTTAATGCTGCCAAAGCATGGGCACATGGAAGTTCATCAAGTTGGAATTGTCCACAGCTACATTTCTTGTTTTCTAAACATACAATGTGCCGCTTCACACCATCTAACACAGTATGTATATGATCTGTTGAAGCCCTCACCTACAATTCAAAACAAAAAAGAAAATAATAATAAATCAATCAGTTAACTATGTTAGCAACAATCAGTTAACTACAAATCAGCTACAAACAAACTATATATAAACGTTAACTACATTTACCCACATTTTGACTACATTTTAACTACAAACTGGAAACACTGCAGCAGCTACTACTATTTTTGTTTTTTGTCCTGCACCAAACAAGAATATATTACCTTTAGTTTCTGGGATAATGTATTGTTATCTTCCAATTCTTTGTTGAATTTGTGACCAAGTAATGTGAAAGTACCATTTGCCTTCAATAACTTTTCTTTTGTCCAACGTTCTAGAATAGTCCTCATATACTCAAATAGATCAAATATTGGCAGCTCTCTTCCTCTTTGTTACATCGTTCAACGACTCTACAATGTTTGACGTCATAGTAAAAGTTCTATTCACCGTTGCATGTACTCTTGACCATCTATGATAGCCAATATCATATAGGTAAGACGATACACGTGGGTCTACCTCTTCAATCTTCATCATCCTTTCATTGAATTCATCCAGAGTATATGACCTTGCTGTAACAAAGTACAATTCATGTAATTGTAGATGTGCCTTCTTGAATTTTGACCTTATATTTGTCCATATATGCCACATGCAAAAGTAGTGTGCCATGCCCGGATAGACAACTGATGTTGCCTTCGATATACTCTCATGCCTATCTGAGACAACACACTTTGAAGGTCTTTCACCATATGCCTCCTTGAATTGTTCAAAGAACCACCTCCAAGACGCGTCGTTTTCAGAATCAACAACAGCATATGCCAAGGGCAAAACAGAACCTACAATTTGTAGTCATAAAATAAGATTAACTATTACATACAAATATATATTGAGAATTTAGGCAATTTAACTACATTGATTTATATAAATACTACCTAACTACAATATAACTACAATTTCCCAACATTATTTAAACTGTCTACAAAATAACTAAAAAATTATTACATCTGGTACCTGCTGCATCTATGGTGCTTGTTGTCAGCATAATACCCCTATATGCTGATTTTAAGAATGTCCCATCAACCACTACTACCGGCCTACAATGTTGCCAACTATTTATTGATGTACAAAGAGCAACAAATGCATACAAGAAGCAATCATTTGCTGTCTTCTTCAATTTAACAACAGAACCAGGATAATTATTCTCAAGAATATAAAAATATTTTGGTAATCTGTTGTACGAGTCACACAGATCCCCTCTCAAAAACTGTAATGCTTTTTCCTTTGCTCTCCATGCTTGCATGTAGCTTAGGTTCACTCCATGTTCGGATAACATGTCAGTTTGTATGTCCTTTGGCGTGTAAACAGTCTTAGGATCACAATACTTTGGAACAACAATGCTACCAACTACTGTTGCAGTACATTTGCGCTTTATGAATATTTCGTCCATTCGGCAGCATGTGTGTTGTCGGCTAAAACTTCTTATCTTGAACAATGAAGAATCATGAATTGACGTTGCCTTGAAATGCCATTTGCAGTTCTCAGCTACACATACAAGCCAGTAGCTGCAAAAAATCTATTTTTGAGATATATTTATTAAACACTACAACTAACTACAAATTGACTACAATTAACTACAAACTGACTACAATTAACTACAAACTGACTACAAGTAACTACAAACTGACTACAGTTAACTACAGCTGACTACAATTTAACTACAGTTTGCATAAACAAACCTAGCAATACAGTAATTTTTCAAATCAATAACTAACTACATACCTTCTATTACTTGATCTTTTCACTCTGAACTGGAACTTGTGCATAACTGCATAATTCTTCATTGCAACAACTATCGTCTTCTTGTCCTGGTACACTTGTCCTTCTTCAATACATGTTTGCGTAGATTCAATTATTATTTCACTTTGATATTCCTCAATAGCTGGTGAGGATGGAATTTCTATTAACCTTAGTGATCCTAAAGAATCTGCAGACAATACATTCACAAATGTAGTAACTATGTAGGTAAATTTGAAAGCAACATCGCTGTGTCATTTCCAGTACTATATCATCATTGTAGTTTCATTGTAGATAAATGTCGTTAAATTATAGTTGATTGGAGAACACAAAAATCTCAGCATTTTCGAATCAAAACATACCTATACTGATGCATTCATTGGTGATTGCCAATTCCATATTGAAAAATCTCTTACGCTAATACATAAGGGATATGAACCTAAGTTTTTATTCTCTTTTTTCGTTTCCATATATACACGAACACCCATATCATTCCTAATCTGCAATGGAGGACAATTATCATTCACAATATATTTTATTTCTACAATTTTATCCGATGTATCAATCGATAATTGTTCTGCAATTGTAGACTGGAGAATTCCGTAGCTTGCATTATCATCTACCAAAATGGCATCAACTTCAAAATCTCGGAATCTGCCATAGTTATCCCAATAACCATTAGATTTCAGTATTATCGGGATTTTTAACATTCTAGAATCTCGGTACTGATGTATAAGAACTGTAATAAAAAATCTGGAAGAACTACAATTTGATTGACTATCACGCTGTAAATTTTGATTTTCGGTATTTGATGTAGAAGAATGAGAGATTTTCGAAACTGAAATCTGGAAGAACTACAATTTGATTGACTTCACGCTGTAAATTCTAATTTTCGGTATTTGATGTAGAAGAATGAGAGATTTTCGAAACTGAAATCTGGAAGAACTACAATTTGATTGACTATCACGCTGTAAATTTTGATTTTCGGTATTTGATGTAGAAGAATGAGAGATTTTCGAAACTGAAATCTGGAAGAACTACAATTTGATTGACTATCACGCTGTAAATTCTGATTTTCGGTATTGATGTAGAAGAATGAGAGATTTTCGAAACTGGAATCTGGAAGAACTACAATTTGATTGACTATCACGCTGTAAATTATGATTTTCGGTATTTGATGTAGAAGAATGAGAGATTTTCGAAACTGAAATCTGGAAGAACTACAATTTAATTGACTATCACACTGTAAATTTTGATTTTCGGTATTTGATGTAGAAGAATGAGAGATTTTCGAAACTGATGGCTAGGTATGAGAGATTAACACTGAGAGATTCACGCTGGGTTTAGATCTTTTAACGTTTTAAAAATATCATTTAATTGGGCCAGAATCAAATATTAATCGGGAAGCTTAAAATCTGGCGTTATTTTAGGCTATAAATTCAGCCAGATATGGTTTGGTACAGTTTTGGTAAAGAAAACATGGTGTATGCGGGTAATAACCAAACAAAGCACAATAATGGTAATAAGGTTTGCTATATGGCATATTTAGGTAAAAATCCCTAAAAAAATAGCCACTATTTTGTTGCAACAGAGACTGGTCCAGCATAATATACTGGAGTTCGGTGCACCTCTATATGAACTCCAATATTATGCTGGACCGGTATACTTTGTTGGCACCAGTATGATATACTGGAGACTGGAGCACCGGTGCTTCAAACTCCAATATCTTATGCTGAAGCGGTATACTTGTTGGAACTCCAGAATATTATACTAGAGTTCTAGTGTACTTATGTTGGAACTTTATCATATTATGCTGGAGTTCTAGCATACTTATTCTGGAACTCCAGTATAATATGCTGGAGTTCTAGCATACTTATTCTGGAACTTCAGTATAATATGCTGGAGTTTAAGTATACTTATGATGGAACTCCAGCATAATATACTGACATATTTTTGGGTTTTGAATAGTGTTTTCACTCAAATTTATCTTTATATGAAAAGTGGCTAAAATTCGATTACTTTTGAAAATGGGCTATTTTTGAACGACTAGTCGTAAATCTGGCTATTTTTGAATTTCCTGTGAAGTGCATGAATAGCCATTATTAGGGAAGAGTTAAGGGACCTTTACATAAATAGCCGTCCATACTCATTGTTTACTTTTTTTTAGCCAAATACACAACTTATACATTAATTATACATAATTATATAGATATAATACATAAATTGTGTATATATTATACCGCTACTGACTATATCTAGTTTAAGCGATTGGATGGCTGGCTACTTGGGTTAATTCTTCTTCTTTAATAATAGTTACACAAATAGCAGTCTAAATTTAATATTTACTTTTTCTAGCCAGTAAACATAGATTACATACTGATTATATACATTTTACACATGAATTATACATGTATTATATACCCACCGACTATATTTAGTTAAACAATGGGTGGAAAACTATTTAAATTGATTATTGGATTTTTATACAATTAGCCGGCCATATTAATATTTACTTTTTCTAGTCTTATACATAGATTATACATAATTATACACATATAATAAATAAGTTATGCATATATTGTACATTCACCGGCTATTTTTAGTTTTTGCGGTTGGGTGGTTGACAATGTGGGTTAAGTATGTTTAAAGAATAGTCGAAGCTTATAAGCTTTTAAAATTTATCCGTTTCTTCGAACTCCAAAGTCCAAATGGAGAATGGTATTAATTAGGGGTGTATAAAGGAAACCGACAAACCGCACTAGCCCGATAATTCAAGTCAAATCGAGAAAAAAAAATCGATTACGATTTGTTTTGATTTGGTTGGTGTTGAATAAAAACCCAATAATAATTGGTTTGGTTTGATTTTAACTAAAGAAAGTCAAATCGAAACTAAAACGACTCGACATTATACATATAGAAGTTTTAGATATTTTTAATATTATAAATATATTTATTGTGATGTAATTTATAAACATTTCTTAAAATTTTTATCTTTTAAAGTATTATTTTAAGGTTGGACTTAGAACTTTTGACTGTTCCAATAAGTCTTATAGTCATTAATATTAGTAAATTAAATAATGCTAACAAAAGTCCAAACCAAAATCAAATCAGTACTAATGCTAATAAAAAAATTCAATTGAATAGTCAATACTACGAACGAGAATGTACTGAATATTTATTTTTTGTTTTGCAGTAATTTAGATAAAAATGCATAATATATTTTAATCTTTTCTTTAGCGTTTAGTCGTGTAATTAATAGTCTCTTATTAGTCTACTTACTTTAGCATGACTTAACACTTTTAGATTATGCGTATTTTTATCGTGGTTTTTTAATTAGCAATATTCTTATTACATATTTTTATTGTCTTTATTGTCGAATATTTGAGGTTAATGTCATGACACATCTCAGATTTTGTATTAGTTTTTTTGAAAAATATTTTTATATAGTTGTATCTTACAAGGATTAAAGAAATCTTTTGAGTACAAGTTATATGTTTTGTTCTACGGAGATTTTACTGGAAAAAAAACTGAGAAACCCAAAAAACACGAAAATTCGAGAAAAACCGAGATTGAAAACCCCAAGTTTTATTAGTTTGGTTTGATCTTTAGATCTAATGATCCGACACAATTGATTTGATTTGCTAATCGTAAAATCCGAATCAGCCCGACCTATGTACACCCCTAGTATTAATATACAATGCATCAAATAAATATTTTGTACTAGCCACATCATATCATCATATCATATACTATATTATAAGCATGCACACTTTTAGTGAAATTGTTTTACTAAAATATCCTTTAAAAACTAAGTAACCATTTTATCCTTAGTCAAAAAAAGATATTATTTTTATTACTTTTATTCCATCAGTTCTATAGGATGTCAATTTTGTTAGTTTAATTGTCTTAATTATGCAGCCTTAATTGTTTGTTTCTTCATCTTCCACAATTGAGTACTTTTGTCACGTCAGTTTTGTAAGTTTAGTTATCTTTAGTACTCAGTCTCTGATTCTTTATCTTCTACTGTTACAATGTAGAAAAATGTAAAGACATTTAATAGTAATCAATAATATTTATATTTGTGAGTATCTAATACTATACTATAAGTATGAAGACTCAAATTAGAAATTCAAAAACTAAAATAACTATATAAAGCCGAGTGATATAATATCTTCAACAAAATAATATTTGTCTAAAAACGTCAATACACATTCTCACAAAATTAATTTAAAAAGTTTAATTGAAATAAACACAAACGTAGAAGCCCTTTAAACTTCACCATTAAAAAGTAACCACATATTAAATACTTTATAGGCACATGAATGTGATTTACTGGGAATTCTATTAAATGATAAATTATAACTATACATTAATTGAAAAAATTTCACGTCTTAGCTTTAACTGTTGCTCCTTTATCTTCCATCATATCCTTTGTAATCCTTTCTGTTATTTTATAAAATGTATAAGTTTAGATCACTTCATTATCCTTTAGTTTTCTATTAAAAACCAAAATATTATGAAATATATAAATAGTATTATGGTGGATATATATTCGTAACTCCTAAATAAGTTTTTCCAACTAATCACTATATCATATCATATCATACTATATAAAAAGCGGAACAGCTTCAAGTTAAAGTTGATTTACGAAGATATCCTTTTAAAGTTGAGTGGCCATTTTATCCCTAATACAAGAATTATCATTTTCTTTTTTTTTTTCTCATTAGTTTATAATTTAGCTTATTTTAAAATTTGCAGAAGTGTCTAATTACATTACAAAATTAAAGGAGGAAGATGAAAAGACTTCCATTTTCAAAATTTTTTATGGTCCCAGACTATTAATGTTTTAGAACTTTTTAATTTACTCTTATAAATGAAAGATTAAGATAACCTTGCAAATTATATTCGGACACTGAATAATATTAGACAAATTGTAGTGGAAGATAAAACTTGAGACCTGATCCCACCTTCTAAAATACAACAACAACAACCCAGTATAATCTCACATAGTGGAATCTGGGGAGGGTAGTATGTACGCAGACCTTATCTCTATCCTGGGGGGTAGAGAAACTGTTTCCAAATAAACCCCCGGCATCCTTCCCTCCAAGAACTTCTCACCTTGCTCTTGGGGAGACTCGAACTCACAATCTCTCGATTGGAAGTGGGGATTGCTTACCATCCCACCTTCTAAAATGGAAGTTCAAAATCATATATCTAGGAATTTCAGTTTACATAAGTAAGTCGTGGCATGGTATAGACTTTTTCTGTAATTAATTAGTTGCAGAAGTTTTAGTTGTATTTTGTTCCTTCTTTTTTGCAGGTGGCAAGCTTATGCTTCTATTGATTTCTTCTTCCCTTTTGTCTTATTTTTAAATTATTGCATTTGATTGTTATGTTCCTTTTAGCTCCTGTGATAATATATTATTGAATATTATTTTCCCATTCTTATTACACTATGTATTATAAGAGTGAACAATAAGGTGTCTAATTACTTCGTCACATTATCCTATTTCTCATGTTTCTATTGGAAATTCTTTTTTCTCTCACAATAATTCTACTTTTTATTTCGATATTTCACTTAGCAACACTTGCAAGCGACAGGTAAATCTGTTTAGTTTTTTTTTTGGCCTATTAGATAAGTTTATTTTCTTCTAACTGCTTACTATATTGGGACTATTTATAGGATAGCATGATATTTTAATCGGAAAGTGTCTAAAAATGCCACTCAACTTTTAGAAATGGTTTATCCATGTCATCCATTAAAAAAATGTTCATCTCATGCCACTGTCGTTACACATTTGGCCCATCTATGGCATTATTGACTAATGGCAGTGGCATGGATGAGCCAAATTTGTAACAACAGTAGCATGAAATAAACATTTTTTAACGGATTACATGAATAGACCATTATTGAAAGTTAAGTGACATTTTTAGACCTTTCCTGTATTTTAATAGTATTTATATTGTTCTAACAAGTTTGTATTGATCACACATGCTCAGAAACTAGTATTATTCATACACATTGAAATGTTAGGAGTGTGATGAGTAGTACAAGTACAACATGACACAAAATAAAACCTCCCTGAATATACTAAGACATGACGTATTGATTAAAGTCTATCTATTTGGACTACTACTAGTTTATGTTCTTGATGACTGGTTTGCTTTGTTTGATCATCTCTGCATCTTCAAGTTCAAATTTAGCCATTTTGGACAATTCTTCAACTGCATCAACAACTCCTTCAATCCTCGTAGCGATTTCAATAACTAACAAAGCAAATATTGCATTCTTGGCCCCCTTTGGCACAATAAGCAATCCTGAGATTTCTTTCAGCTGAGATTCCAGCTCTTGAATCGCGCTATTCTTTTCTTGTATTAATATATCCATTCTGGAGGATTTTCTCATAGTTTTCATATTGGAAATAGGAGGCTATATAAATATATATTATTGTGGAAGAGAGGATTGATGATTTAGAAGCTTGATTGATCTTGAATGTTTTGCTTATTGCTTAATTACAAATGAGGGGTGATACCTCTATTTATACTACACAATGGAATAGTCTAGAACACTTCATCATCTACTAGTATCTAGATAATTCCTAAGTATTCTCATGATAATTCTAGACTTAGATATTTTACAAGATTATTCTACACACTTTGACTAGTACATATTACAAGAAGTTTCTAGATAATGGACTACAATCTTGATCTAATATACTTGGATACTTGCAAGTCCAAATCCAAAACACATAACCCAAAATCAAGTTTATTTTTCAACAGCCCTCCTTAAACTTGATTTCGTCACTCCGAGCATATTCCGTAATCTCTTAAACGTCTCGTGTTTTAGAGGTTTTTTGAAAATATCAGCAACTTGGTCAAATGACTTCGCGTACTTTATCTGCACCTCTTTATTTGTAACACACTCCCTGATGTAATGGTATTTCGTATCGATGTGCTTGCTTCGATCATGGAAGACTGGGTTCTTTGCTAGAGCAATTGTAGACTTGTTATCCACATATATCTCTGTAGCTTCCTTTTGAGAAAACTTAAGCTCATTTAGTAACTTCCTGAGCCACACTGCATGACAGGTGCACGATGTTGCTGCTACATACTCTGCTTCACACGTTGACAGAGTCACAATGGGTTGCTTCTTCGAACTCCATGTGAACGTCGTATCTCCCATATAGAACACGAAATCACTCGTACTCTTACGATCATCTATGTCTCCGGCCCAATCACTATCACTCTATCCAACTAGCTTGAAGTGATCAGAAGGCGAATAAAACAGACCATAGTCAATCGTACCTTTGATGTAGCGAAGTATCCTCTTTACTGCCTTCAAGTGATTTATTGTAGGTGCTTCCATATATTGACTTACTAGTCCAACTCCGTAGAGAATATCTGGCCTCGTGCAGGTTAGGTACCTCAGACTTCCAACCAAACCCTTGTATTGTGTTCGGTCCACCAAGTATCCTTCATCATCTTTTGACAACTTGAGATTGCAATCCACCGGTGTGTTCATCGACTTGCAGTCATTCATCTTAAACTTCTTCAGCACCTCCTTCGCATAACCTTCTTGGGATATAAATATTCCTTCTTTCTTTAGTTTCACCTCGATCCCAAGATAGTAAGCCATAATTCCAATGTCGGTCATCTCGAACTCCCGAACCATTGCTTTCTTGAACTCCTCGAACATTTTGGGATTACAACCGGTGAATATCAAGTAATCCACGTATAGGCACACAAGCATAACATCTCCATCCTTGCTTACTTTGGTGTAGAGGGCATGCTCATGTGGGCATTTTGTAAAGTCATTCTGCTGGAAATACTTGTCTATCCTGCTATTCCATGCCCGAGGCGCTTGCTTCAACCCGTATAAGGCTTTTTTCAATTTCAGCACCTTATTCTCTTGGCCTTTCACGATGTATCCCGAAGGTTGTTCTATATAGACTTCTTCTTCTAAGTGGCCATTAAGGAATGCAGATTTGACATCCATTTGATAAATCTTGCAATTATGCTGAGCCGCAAGTGAGATCGTCAATCTTATAGTTTCTAGAGAAGAGACAGGAGCAAATACCTCGTCATAGTCTATGCCGGCTCGTTGACTATATCCCTTCACCACCAACCTTGCCTTGTATCTTTCAACTTCACCATTGGAATTCTTCTTGGCCTTGTACACCCAATTTACACCAATAGCCATATGCCCCCTTGGTAGAGTAGCGAGATCCCACGTATCATTCCTCTTGATTGCTTGAATCTCCTCGTCCATGGCACGTTTGCACTTCTCGCTTTTTGCTGCGTCTTCATAGCTTATTGGCTCACAATCGGCAAGAAGGCAGAACATATTAGATCCTCCATAGGCTAAGTTACCTCGTACAACTGCTCAATGCTCCTTGTGCGATGTTGTAGCCTACTTGATTCTCCTCCTGATGTTGGTGTCGCTTCATTTGGTGTGGTTAGAGTATGTGGAGAGTGCGGAGATGGTGTACTAGAAGGTTCTTGAACCTCTAGATATTCTTCGTTCCTTATAGTACTCTCGAACGGATAAGGGAGAAAATCGTAGTTCTCCTCTTTGGGAACATTCCAATCCCATGTTGCTTCTTCATTGAACACCACGTCTCGACTTGAGATTACTTTACCGTTCTTGGGATTGTATAGCTTGTAACCCTTCGAACTTGAGTCATAGCCCACGAATATGAGCTTCTCGCTTTTATCATCGAGCTTCGTCCTCTTCTGATCTGGCACATGAGCATATGCCACACTTCCGAACACTCGTAGGTGTGAGATGTCGGGCTTCCTTCCACTCCAAGCTTCAATGGGCTTTTTGTTCTTGACGCTTTTAGTGGACGAGCAATTTTCTAGATAGATCGCACAGTCCACTGCCTCAGCCCAAAACTCCTTAGGCATCCCTTTGCTCTTTATCATACTCCGGGCCATATCAAGGATGGTCCTATTCTTTCTTTCTGCAACATCATTTTGCTGAGGTGAATATGGAAGAGTTAGAGGACGTCGTAAGCAATTGTTGGCGCAAAATTCCTTGAATTCCTTGGATGTGAACTCTCCTCCACGATCGGATCTCATTGCCTTTATGGTGAGACCACTTTGATTCTCCACAAACACTTTGAACTTCTTGAACATTCCAAAGACTTCCGACTTCTCTTTTAGAAAATAGACCCATGTCTTTCGACTAAAATCATCAACGAATAGAAGAAATTATCTATTTTTACCGAAAGATGGTGGATGGATGGGTCCACACACATCTGTGTGAATAAGTTCTAGAGGTTTCTTCGCTCTACTAGAAGCCTCTACTCGAAAACTATTTCAAAAGTGCTTTCCTAGAAGGCATCCCTCACATATTTGATCCGGATGATTAATTGGAGGCAAACCCTTCACCATTCCTTTAATTGATAATAACTTTAAGCCTCCAAAATTTAAGTGCCCGTATCTCATGTGCCAAAGCCAAGAATTATCTTTGAAACATGCTTTTAACCATCTTGGAATGTCAGTTTGATTGGCACTTGAGTAATCAAACCTCCTCTTTGGTCTCTTATAGAAAGACTACGATTTATCATGTGAATATCATAGCCTTTCTCTAAGAGTTGTCCAACACTCAGTATATTAGACTTAATATTTGGCACATAATACACGCTAGAGATAAATTGATGCCTTCCATTTTTCAAGCGGATGAGGATCTTACCTTTGCCTTTAACCGGGACTTTACAGGAATCTCCGAAGGTGATATTTCTACTTATTTCCTCGTCTAACTCCACAAACATGCTTTTGTCACCGCACATATGGTTGCTTGCACCCGTGTCGAGATACCACAAATTCGATCATCCGTTGTCTCCACCTTTGCATGGTAGTAACAAAGTGTTTTCCACGGCTTCGGTATCTTCTTGTGCAAAATTTGCTCTTTCTTGCACGTAACTGTTTGACTTCTCGCATTCCGAAGCATAGTGGCCAAATTTATGACAATTATAGTATTTAGTTTGAGAGTTGTCATACCTTGGCCTTCTACTTGTGTAGCCTCTCCCGCGACCTCTTGTCGAGTGAAAATCTTGGCTTCTTTCTTCATTTTTGTAAGAACTATAGCCTCCACATTTGATATATCCTCGCTCTCGTCCTCGGCCACGTACTTGACCACAACCTCGACTCGTTTGATGAGTCCTTTCACTAATCTCTTCCTTGAAAGAGAGTTTTGCTTGTAAAGCTTGCTCCAAAGGCTCCTTATTTTTCTTATTGAACCTCTCTTCATGGGCTTGTAGTGAACCCATGAGTTCATCGATAGTCATTGATTCTAGATCTTTAGATTCTTCGATGGCTACGACTATATAGTCGAATTTTGAATCTAATGATCTAAGAATTTTCTCAATGACTCTTACATCGCTTAGAGTTTCACTATTCCTCTTTAATTTATTGACAATCGCCAAGACTCTTGTAAAATAATCGGGAATTGATTCAAAGTCTTTCTTATTTAAGGATTCGAACTCACCTCGTAGGGTTTGTAGTCGAACCTTTTTCACCTTATCAACTCCCTTGTGAGAATTCTCTAAGATCTCCCATGCTTTCTTGGCGGTGGTTGCACTTGCAATTTTCTCAAAAGCTCCATCATCTACACTTTGTTGGATGATGGAAAGAGCCTTTTGATCATTGATCTTGTTTCGCTTTTCTTCTTTCGTGAGTGAGCCCTTGTCTTTAGGCTCCTCATAACCTTGCTCCACAATCTCCCATATGTCTAGTCCACCTAGGAAGGTCTTCATTTGGATGCTCCATCGATCATAATTATCCTTTGTGGGGCGAGAAAACGTGATGACATTATTGGCCATCATCTTGTCGAACCTGGCTTTGATACCAATTTGTTGGAAATAGGAGGCTATATATATATATATATATATATATATATATATATATATATATATATATATATATATATATATATATATATATATATATATATATATATATATATAATTTGTGGAAGAGAGGATTGATGATTTAGAAGCTTGATTGATCTTGAATGTTTTGCCTATTGCTTAATTACAAATGAGGGGTGATACCTCTATTTATACTACACAATGGAATAGTCTAGAACACTTCATCATCTACTAGTATCTAGATAATTCCTAATTATTCTGATGATAATTCTAGACTTAGATATTTTACAAGATTATTCTACACACTTTGACTACTACATATTACAAGAAGTTTTTAGATAATAGACTACAATCTTGATCTAATATACTTGGATACTGCAAGCCCAAATCCAGAACACATAACCCAAAATCAAGTTTATTTCTCAACATTTCATGTTTTGTGCTAACTCTTTCAATATCTCAGATGTACTTGAACTTACTTGTTGGCAAGTGTTACTAAGCTGGTTTCTTAAGAACTCAGACGCCTATAACACAATAACGATTATCGCCTTTTAGAAAATTTTAGAAAAAAAGGAATTGCATGACTAATGGATTTATGAATTCAGATTATAAACCTGATCTTTTTGATTGATACAGCTAGTTAGTGCTTCAATGCAACAGGCACAACTTCGCATCGATGCACTGATCTTAAGATAATATTTCCATGGATGTTGAAAGTTAAAATGTCCATGAGCTGGCAAAGTTGGCCTAGCAAGTAATTCCATGTTATATCACCAAAAGATAAAAGATATGAAGGGTTGTTTTAGCATAACTGGTAAAGATGTTGTCGTATGACTAGGAGGTTCCGGATTCGAGCCGTGGAACAGCCTTTTGCATAAATGTAGGGTAAGGTTACATGTAATAGACCCTTGTGGCCTATCAGTAAAAGACATGACTGAGAGGCTTGGGGTAACTGGTAGAGTTACTATTATGTGACCAGTAGGTCAGGGGTTCGAGTCATGGAAACAGCCTCTTGCATAAATGCAGGGTAAGGTTGCATACAATAGTCCATTGTGATTCGACCCTTCCCGGAACCTTGTATATAGCGGGAACTTAGTAAAACCGTCCTACTCTTTTATCAGTAAAAGATATATACTACTAATAGTACTAAGTTAAGTTTAATCCCTGAAAGTTGTTATGTTTTTTTTATGTTGATGTTGACAGAAACTTACCATTGTTACACGTTGATATTGTACCAGCTGTGTAGTCTTTTCTTTGTTGGGAATCTATCCTGGAGGAATAGCCATAGGTTGAATGTCGCTTCTGTCCTAGCTTGATTCTGTATGATTAAATTATTCCGTGGAACTCTTGATACTGTTTGCATCTGTGAGTGGTACAACTGTCTTGTCGAACACTTCTGTTCCTTCCAATTCTGAATCCTTTGTAGAGTATCTCTGGCTTGGATGATCTTTCTCACCATCCAACTAGCTTGGGCAGGAATTGGAATGGATTCTATTGGTCTATCTTTGATGTAATATACAGTGATCCACCTAATCCACAACTTGTCCTTTTTATGGGCTAGGTCCGAGCAGGTCTTTGCAATGGCAGCTTTGTTCCAGAGCTTTAGGTTAGTGAGGTTCATCCCCCCAACTGATTTTGGGGTGCACATTTTGTGCCAAGAGGTGTATGCTTTCTTAGTTACAGTATTCATCCCAGACCAAATGAAACTCCTACAAATGCCTTCAATCATTTTGAGTACTTTCACAGGCAATATAAACAGCTGTGCCTAGTAAGCTTGGACACCAAAGATAACAGATTGTACAAGTTGTAGCCTCCCAGAATAAGACAATGTCCCGGCAGTCCAGGATGTGATCTTGGCTGTGATTCTATCCACTAATGGTTGCCATTGCAGCAGTGTGATTTTCTTGGTGGACAGTGGAACTCCAAGGTACTTGAAAGGCAGTTAGCCTTGTTCATAGCCCAGGTGATCAAGAATCTGTTGCTGTATAGGCACTGGTACTCCTCCAAAATAGACTGAGCTCTTGCTCAGATTGGCTTGAAGTCCTGAAGCTGCTGAGAACTGTGTGAAACAATTGGATAGGGCCTTGACAGAGTTAAGGTCTCCTTTGAGTACTTTCACAGGCAATATAAACAACTGTTGTTGTTATTCATGCCTATGTTCCATGCTTTCTCCAAAAATCTCCAGAATACCAAGATAATTTTTTTAAAGAAGCTTTTAATTGAAATAAATATTCTAGTTACAACGCTTGATTACAAAATCGCGGACGAGCCATCAGACATTCTAATCCTCCACTCTGTTGCACCAGCAGCAGTATTAATAGCATTCATGTTAATGTAATATAGCAGAAAAAATGAACAAAAAGAACAAAAAGAACAAAGAATACACAGCTACAGAATATTGTGAATGTTAGAACTTCTTTAGGAGCTTAAGGCCATGCACTATTGACCTGAGTTATATATTAATGCATGTATATAAAGATGATGCTGATGTAAAAAATTTGGCCAGATAATTAATTTTTTTAAAAATCCATTTTCTTTTTAAGATTTTCAAATACTATTTCAGTAGGTCATGACACAGTTGTTGCATTTTTCTATTTCACTTTTTCTTACGGGGGTGTCCGATAACCCATTGGAGTCCGACTATATACGGATTCACGTCCGGTAGGGCCCCATTTGGGGGAAAGCGTTCCTATCAAGGATTTTTTGCCCAGGGCTCGAATCCAAGACCTCTGGATAGAGGAGGAGCATAGTGGCGGAGCCATGATTTTCATTAAGGGGAGTCAAAATATAAAGAAACAAACTCACCAAGAAGTTATTGGGCATCATTATATAGTATATATACGTATTTTAAAATAAATTATTAAGCTAAATAATGTAATTTTCTAACGAAAAAGTGTTAACGGATGCATGTAGCTCCGTCACCGGAAGAGTAGCCCATCCGCTGAACCACATACTTTGGTGGTGTATTTTCCTCTTTTTTATTGTACATGAATAAGCTAAGTGTCGAATATCCGTTCATTTTATAAAGCAGTGAGTTTATAAATAATAAAATTCTCTCAAGATAGCAGGTCTAAAGAGAACCAAAATTCCATCACAGTTTGGCTTAAACAGCTGGTGGTCACTAATTAATCCTTACTTTAAAGTACGGTTTAGATCAGCTTATTAGCTTTCCAGTTATAGTAATCCTTTTCAGATTAGTGCTTCTTTCATCAGAATCCTCTTGCTATCAGTTTCTGACGATTAGCTTATCTAGCAAAATCACTTAATATTATGCTTTTTAAGTTTGTTTATTTCTTTCTTCTATCTTAGTTTTAATGTTTTATGGTCGTATATTCCGATTTGAGCTTAGGATTTTTACTTAATTCTTTTTTCTCCAAATTGAGAGGAATAAAGAATTTATTTACATTATAGCATCTAACGGTGTGGCCTATCCGTCAAGCAAATGATCATTAAAACCATTAAAAATAGCATGAGCTATCCGGTTTTCGGATTGACAATTGAAAAATAGCAAGTATTTGCAAAGTCATTGAAAAATAGCCATTGTTTTACTGCAATACGAAAAGTTAGAGCATAATATACTGTAGATTGGTGCACTTGTGTATAAACTTCCAGCATATTATGTTGTAACTCCAACACACGGAAAGTTCCAGCATAATAACTGGAGATTGGAGCACTCGTACATGAACTTTTAGCATATTATGCCGGAACACTAGTATTGTGTGTTGGAAGTCCAGTATACAACAACAACAACAACAACCCAGTATAATCCCACTTAGTGGGGTCTGGGGAAGGTAGTGTGTACGCAGACCTTACCCCTACCCTTGGGTAGAGAGGTTGTTTCCAAATAGACCCCCCGACATCCTTCCCTCCATAACTTCCCACCTTGCTCTTGGGGTGACTCGAACTCACAACCTCTCGGTTGGAAGTCCAGTAAATTATATTGAAACTCCAGTATATTATGCTGGAATATTTTCCGGATTTTGAACATTGTTTTCATTCAGATTTATCTTTACATGAAAAGTGGCTAAATCTTGTTTACTTTTGAAATTGCAGCTATTTTTCAGTTACCACTTGTAAATCTGGCTATTTTTGAATTTCGCCCTTAAAATCAAGAGAAATCAGGGTCCAAATCTCACTAGAAAAAAACTAAAATATTCGATGAGTTCTTTTCATTTGCCTAAATCTTGATAGGAAGAGTTATATGAATGTACGCGATGAAATAGTCGAGGTGCACGTAAATTGGATCGATAATATTGTGATCAAGATATTATTCATGCTATAGAATAAACTATAGTGAATCTAAAACCCTTTCGATTTTGGGGTTCTACCACTACTAAAAATTCGGAAAAAAGCGACCACAATTGGTCTGTCAAGAAAAGCGACCAACGTTTAAATTGGAGAAAATAATTAAATAGTTATTTTAAATACATTAGCAACCAAGGTTGGTCGCTGTTTGGTCGCGGATTTTGTCAAAATATTGATCAGACTGGTCAGACTTGCTTGGTCAAAGAAAATACTGAAATTAGCGACCAACTTTGGTAGTTAAAGCAGAACACACTTAAAATTTTTTAATAATTATATTATTATTTTTAAAAAATTATAAAATATAAATAAATATAATTTAAAATGAGTGATCAAAGCTGGTCGCTCATGGAAGGGGAAGCAGATAGAGACCAACTTTGGTCGCTAATCTGGGACCCAATTATAAAATTTTAATAATTATATTATTATTTTAAAAATCATAAAATATAAATAAATATAATCCAAAGTTAGCGACCAATTACAAAAGAGGAAGCTGATAGAGACCAACTTTTGAACGCTAATCTGGGACCTATTTCTAACGTTTACTAATTCTATTATTAATTTAAATATTACATAAAGTATAAATAAATATATTTAAATTTAATGACCAACCTTGATCGCTAATTATAATTTTTTGGATATTTAGCGACCAACTTTGGTCGCTTATTTGAATTTCTGGATAATTAGCGATCAAAGTTGGTCTCTTTTTAGGTCAACATTGCTCAAAATTAAAATTCACTTTTGTATTTACTATCTAAATAATATAAATATAATCTGTTAATACTTTTGTCATACAAGGAATGAATACACAAAAATATACTCTAATATGCTATATATGTAGTTAAAGTAGTACAACGAAGCGTGTTATATATACACACATACACAAAAAAACATACACTATACTATAATATATATACACATACAAATATATACTATAATAAGTTATATAAACGTTATAATATTACAATGAAGTGTCTGTGTGTGTATATACACACACACACACTAACATATACTATAACAAGTGTTAGTGTGTGTGTGTATTGTAGGCATATAAATTTTATTTAAAACTAAATTTATGAAATAATTTGGACTATATTTTAAATTCGAGATATATTAGTTCAAATAAATACTATCGACTAATATAATATAATATAATTAATTATATAAGTCCAATATATATATATATATATATATATATATATATATATATATATATATATATATATATATATATATATTAAATAAATAAGTCTTAATCCATTGAGCTAGCCCAATCTAAAGTGATGGTCAAACGGAAGATCCAATAGGATCATGCCACGTGTCAAAATGACAAGGCGTGCCAAGTCACACTAAAAGGCTAATGAAATCGCGCCACGTGTGCAAGTGACATGTTCTGGCCAATCAAATGAGGCCATGTGACCCTTCAATTTGATTGGTCGGAAGGAGTTTGTTCTTATCATAACTCTTCCCTTACACAACTATAAATAGGGTCTTCATAACTCAGAAAAGGGACCAGGAGTTATAACAAGAAGCAAGAGAGAGCTCGTGGATCAAACGCTGCAAAATTTCTCCACAGCTTTCAAGCTTCAAGCAATTAAGTTCAAGTTCAAGCAATCAAGTTTAAGCTCAAGAACGAAGAACATACAATTTCAAGCTCAAGAACAATATCATCGTTCGTGAAAACAAATATAGATTCAAGATCATGCTCAAAGGCCCTTGAATTTATTTACCATTGGAAAGAAGAATCAGAGGATTCATAGAGATTGTAACACTCAAATATTCGAAATAAAATACTACGATTGTTGCGATATTTTTCGGTCTTGATTTTATTTTCTTGACGCAAATTTATTGTTTACAAATTCTGGCACGCTAGTGGGACAATCTTTACCTCTCATCTTTACTTATCAATCATCAAAGTTCAAGAACATTGAAATGGCTTCAAAGAAAATTAACTCCATTTCAACTTCCACCAAGGCTGCTAACTCCAGGTTCTATGCTGATGTGGAAAGCATCCTCGATGTCACCTTTGGAAGCTTCAGACCAGTTACGAGGAGAAAATCAAGCTCTTTAGGATAACAAGCACCCCAAGTGTCGTCCGCATCAATTCCTGTTTTCATATCTTCATCCTCATAAGGAGAAAGATCTGCCACAAATGCATCTGAAGGAGGAAGCGATATTGCTGAAAAGATCAAGAAAACTCTTGCTCTGCTTGACCTCTCCGGCTCCATGCACTCTGCTGTGAAGGAAGATGATGATGCTTCAAGTGATGGATCCTCCCCACTTACACTAGACAGCGTGAGCCAATCAAGAATCAATCTGTGTGAAAATACATGTTACTCTTCGTCGTCTACGATAATCATGCAACCCATGGTAACAAATACTTCATCTATGGAGGAGCAGTTGGCAAACTTGACGGAAGGAATCGCTGGCTTGACCAAATGCATGCAAAATCAAGAGGCTAGAATTGACAAGCTAACAGACAGGGTGGGAATCTTGATGGAAGACGAACCTACCCATGCACTCGGCAAGCTCCCAGAAGTTCTAGAGAGTGACTCTCCCCCGAAACAAGCAGCATCCACTAAGGCTATCCATGTCTCATATGAAGGAATGATTCCAATCGATCAACTGAAGGAGTTCATTGAATGAACCATTAAGAACAAATATGAAGTTGCTGCCAAATCCTCCCTTATGTATGCAAAGCCGTACAACTCAAGGGTCGATATGTTGAAGATGCTTTCTGGCTATCAACCTCCAAAGTTTCAACAGTTTGATGGTAAAGGTAATCCAAAGCAACATGTGGCGCACTTCGTGGAGACATGCAACAATGCTGGGACATATGGAGATTATCTTATCAAGCAGTTTGTCCCCTCGCTAAAAGGAAATTCTTTTGACTGGTACACGGACCTCGAGGCTGGATCAATCGATAGCTGGGATCAACTAGAGTAAGAGTTCCTCAATCATTTTTATAGTACAAGACGTACTATGAGTATGATAGAACTTACAAATACTCGTCAACCAAAGGGGGAACCAGTTATCGACTTTATCAATCGTTGGAGGAATGCAAGCCTCAACTACAAAGACCGGCTTAGTGAAGCTTCAGGCATAGAGATGTGCATCCAAGGCATGAATTGGGAATTGCGCTACATCTTGCAAGGTATCAAGCCTGGCACATTTGAAGAACTTGCAACTCATGCCCATGACATGGAATTGAGCATGGCCTCCGCTAGAAATGAAAGGCTTCCCATCTATGAACCTCGCAAAGGGAATGGCAAGCAAGAAATCAAGAGCTGGGGCAAGTTCATACGCAAGTCTGAAAACAAAGAAGCTAGGAATGTCAATACATCACCTACGAAGTTCACGACGAAGGTGAGTAAGAAGCAGAGTATGAAATCCACTCCTTTTCAAGACAAGCCAAGTGGAAAGTTGACTCTGAAAGAAATGCAGGAGAAAGAATACCCATTCCTGGATTCTGATGTGCCAGCCATTTTCGAAGAGCTCCTCGAGTTAAATCTCATTGAGCTTCAAGAGATGAAGCGACCAAATGAAGCTGGGAAAACAAATGACCCAAATTACTGCAAATATCACCGACTTGTAAGCCACCCTCTGGAGAAGTGCTTTGTCTTCAAGGATAAAGTCATGGACTTGGCTCGCGAAAAGAAGATCGTGCTTGAAGATGAGAAAGCAAGCACAAACCAAGTCTTCATCACCTTTGGCTCCTTCAGTCCGAATGAATTATGTGGTTTTGAAGAAAGCAAAGGTAAAAAATTACTGAAGAGCAACAAAGCTAAAACAACCAACCTGATGATGATGAATGTTGGACGTTGGCGACTCATCATAGGCGCCACAAAAGGAGCCCACGAAAAGAATCAGTGGAACAACCAACAAGGAAGATGATGGTAAAAAGACCCCAGTTAGGCATTTGAATAAAAAAAAGTGGAGATGCAACACCCTCAAGAAGTTAATGCTTGTGAGGGGAAGGTCACATTCACAAATGATGATCTTTAGCTAGGTGACACTCCTCATAACCGCCCATTCTACCTGATTGGCTATATATGCGATGAAAGGATAAATCGGATTTTGGTTGATGGAGGATCCTCGGTGAACATTTTGCCAATCCATAATGTGAAAGAACTTGGTATTCCCATGAACGAACTCTCAAAAAGTCGTGTTATGATCCAAGGGGGCAGAGAGCCATAGGCGTGATCAGGCTGGGAATCACTATTGAAGATACGCAATCAAGTGCATGGCTGCATGTGATCGTCGCGAAGACTTCATACAATGTTTTTCTTGGGAGGCCTTGGATACATGAGAATAAAATTGTTCCATCTACCTACCATCAATGTTTAAAATTCTACCAGGGTGAAGTCGAGAAGACGATAGTTGTTGATGATGAGCCATTCACCGAGGCTGAGTCACACTTCGTCGATGCAAAGTTTTACTTGAAGAACCGCATTGTGAAGGAGCTGAAAGCCTATGATGGTATAAAAAGAAAGAATGACGAACCCATAACCAAAAGAGCTAAGATGACCATGGGTAAAGCCGAAGCTCTTCCAAAGGAGGTGCCTGCCAACATAAATAAATCTCATAAATGGGGCATTGTGTCCTATGGAAAGAAAGTAAGTCCCGTACTCCAATATGTCCCTAAAAGGAAGAAAGACGAGGGCGAGTCATATAATATCCAAATCAACATACCAGAGGAGTTAACTCTTCTCGTCAAACGAATTGAGGCAGTAAAGTGGTCCTCAATGCCACTTGCAGGGTTTGTGGCCCAAAATTGTTTGCAGAATGTGGAACTCCCTACAAAGCGAACAGATGAAGGTTTTGACCCTAATGCTTACAAGCTATTTGCAAAAGCTGGATACAATCCCAACGAGCCATCAAAGTTAGTGAAACTCCCATCAGAAGCTGCAACGAGGCAACCACGTGAAGGTTTGGGATACAAGCAACCGTCACCAGTGCGCATTTCAATAAAAAGGGATAGCAAGAAGTATATTACTGTAAAAGATGAATTAGCCGCTTCTAACAAGCCTTCTGTCTTTGATCGACTAGGAAGATCATCTGCTAGGACCTCCGTGTTTGAAAGATTGGGTCCAATAAAGAAGGGGAACAAGTTCCGGAAAAATTTTCAAAGCATAAGAACACCCGCTTCACCCAAATTCTAGGAGATCTCTATAGATTTCCAAAGTTTGGTTCCTTCTAGAATGAGGCGACAAACAAAACTTGTAGTTTCATGTGAAGAAATACTGAAGATAAATCCATATAATGTGGTCTAAACTAAGGAACGTGATGAAGATAAAGAAAGTGTAGGTTCTTCGTATCATATCACTGTACAAAGAGAGAATGGTGTTCCGTCTTCGATGAAGGATAACGCAGAATTGGAGCATGTTTACCATGTTATCACATATCTTTCAATGATGGGGATCCTCAAGAATATGAAGATGCGAAAGATGCTCCAGCTGAACTTGAAGAAGGAGTGAAGACGACGGTTGATGCCTTAAAAGAAGTTAACCTTGGCACCGATGAAGAACCAAGACCACCTACCTAAGTGCTTTACTCGAAGCTGATGAAGAAAGAACTTATATTGAGTTACTCAAAGAGTTCAGGGATGTCTTCACTTGGAGTTACAAAGAGATGCCTGGCTTGGACCCGAAAGTAGCAGTCCATCACCTTGCAGTCAAAAATGGTGCTCGCCATGTTAAACAAGCTCAAAGGCGCTTCAGGCTGACTTGGT
The DNA here is from genome assembly GCA_034376525.1 of Nicotiana benthamiana. NCBI lineage: Eukaryota > Viridiplantae > Streptophyta > Magnoliopsida > Solanales > Solanaceae > Nicotiana > Nicotiana benthamiana. The sequence goes on from CM067339.1 coordinate 179,427,518, forward strand.
TCCCCTGATTGAAGTTGAAGTTAACAAGCTCGTTGAAGCTTGATTTATTCGGGAAGTTAAATACCCAACATGGGTTTCAAGTATTGTCTTTGTAAGGAAGAAGAATGGCCAGATTCGAGTATGCGTTGACTTCAGGGACCTTAATAATGAATGTCCCAAAGATGAATCTCCGCTTCCTATTCCAGAGCTGATGATCGATGCTACTACTGGTTACGAGGCAATGTCTTTCATGGACGGTTCTTCGGGCTATAACCAAATTCGCATGGCACCAAAAGATGAAGAGCTTACTGCGTTCCGCACTCTGAAGGGTATTTATTGCTACAAGGTAATGCCTTTTGTCTTGAAGAATGCTGGTGCTACTTACCAAAGGACTATGCAAAATATTTTCGACGATCTTCTCCACAAGAATGTCAAATGCTATGTTGATGACTTGGTGGTGAAGTCAAGAGAGAAGGGAGACCACATGAAAGACTTGAGGATGGTATTTGAATTTCTTTGGAGATACCAACTTAGGATGAATCCGTTGAAATGTGCCTTTGGAGTTACTTTCGGAAAGTTCCTTGGTTTCATTGTCTGACATAGAGGGATTGAAATCGATCAAGCCAAAGTGGATGCCATTTTGAAAATGCCCGAGCCTCGAGATATCCATGAATTGAAAAGTCTGCAAGGAAAGCTAGCATACCTTAGGAGGTTCATTTCGAACCTAGCTGGGAGGTGCCAACCATTCAGTCGCCTTATGAAGAAAGGTGTCCCTTTCAGATGGGACCAAGCATGCATTAATGCCTTTGAGAGCATTAAATCCTACTTGATGAAGCCTCCCGTTTTAGCAGCCCTTTTACCTGAAAAGCCATTGATACTATACATTGCGGCACAAGAAAGGTCCGTTTGAGCACTGTTGGCCCAAGAAAATAGTGAGGGGAAAGAAAACTTTCTTTACTAATTGAGCAGGATGATGACACCAAACGAGTTGAATTATTCGCCAATTGAGAAGTTGTGCTTGGCGCTAGTCTTCTCAATTCAAAAGTTGAAGCACTACTTTAAGCTCATATTGTCCGTCTTGTTTCTAAAGCAAATCCCATCAAGTTCGTGATGTAAAAAGCTGTTTTTTAGTGATCGACTAGCGAGGTGGTACCTCCAATTTCAAAAATTTGAGATTTTGTTTATCCCTCAAAAGGCTGTAAAAGGACAAGCATTTGCAGATTTCTTGGTAGATCATCTGATACCTGATGATTGGGAGTTTACTGATGAACTACCTGATGAGGACGCAATGGTCGTTAAAGTTCAACCTCCATGGAAGATGTACTTTGATGGTGTCGCGCATCGTGGGGGAGCTGGGGCTGGCGTAGTATTTGTCACTCCCCAATGTGAAGTCTTGCCCTACTCCTTCACCTTGACACAACTCTGTTCCAACAATGTTGCTGAGTATCAAGCATTAATATTTGGGCTTGAAATGGTCGTTGATATGAAGCAGTTGCAATTGCACGTATTTGGTGACTCTCACTTAGTGGTTAACCAGCTTTTGGGTAGTTACGAGGTTAACAAGCCTGAACTACGCCCGTATCATGATTACGCAAAAAATTGATGGGATGGCTCGGTGATGTGACTATTCAGCATGTGCCAAGGAAAGAAAATAAGAAGGATGATGCTTTAGCTGCCCTAGCTTCATCTTTAACCCTGCCTGATCAAGTGCAAGTTACTGTTTGCCAAAAATGGGTGGTACCGCCGCCAAATAAGGCTGAAGGGGAAGAAAACAAACTCGAGCATCTTGTTGATGTTTCTGAAGTTGAGAAAGAAGAATGGCGCCAACCCATTATCGACTACTTATGATATGGGATACTTCCAGAAAATCTGAGGAGAAGGACTGAAATTCCTCGTCGTGCGCCTCGCTTCCTTTACGACAATAATACTATATACAGAAGGTCGTTCGAGGGAGTACTCTTGCGATGCCCAGGAGAAAAAGAAGCTCTCCAAGCTTTGTATGAGGCACATTCTGGGGTATGTGGGTCACACCAGTCTGGACCAAAGCTCCACTTCCATATAAAAAGTATGGGATATTATTGGCCAACGATGGTAAAAGATTGCTTGGACTACGCTCGAAGATGCAAGGCTTGTCAATTCCATGCGAATTTTATTCATCAACCTCCTGAAATGTTGCACCCGACTGTTGCATCCTAGCCATTTGACGCTTGGAGATTGAATGTTGTTGGACCGCTGCCAAAGTCCTCTGGTGGCCACCTATACATCTTGGCTGCAACTGACTACTTCTCTAAATAGGCTGAAGTTGTTGCTCACGGAGGTAAAGAAGGAAAATGTTGCAAGTTTCATCCGAGTGAACATCATCTATCGCTTTGGCATTCCCCGTTACATAATAACAGATAATGGCAAGCCGTTCGACAATAGGTTGATGAACAAGATTTGTGAGCTCTTTGGCTTCAAGCAACGTAACTCTTCGATGTACAATGTTGCCGCCAATGGTCTAGTCGAGGCATTCAACAAGACTCTATGCAACTTGTTAAAGAAAGTCATCTCCAAATCCAAACGAGATTGGAATGACCGTATGGAAGAATTTGTATGGAAATATAGGACGAATCGCCACACGCCAACACAGGCAACTCCTTAGTCACTCGTTTATGGGATCGAATCCATCTTGCCACTTGAGCGTCAAATACCTTCGTTACGACTGGCTATTCAAGAAGGGATCACTAATGAAGAAAATGCTCGACTTAGGTTAGCAGAGTTGGAAGCTCTTGATGGAAAGAGATTGGAAGCTCAACAGAGTCTTGAATGTTATCAAGCTCGATTATCTCGCACCTTTAATAAAAGAGTTCGCCTGAGATCCTTTCAAGTAGGAGATCAAGTCCTTGCCGTACGAAGACCCATAATTACTTCCCATAAACCTGTAGGGAAGTTCACTTCAAAGTGGGATGGGCCATATGTCGTGCAAGAGGCTCTCAAGTGGGGCTTACAATCTGGTTTATGCAGATGGTATGAGAATTGGCCCTATAAATGGCAAGTTTTTGAAGAAGTATTATCCTTGAAGTCATGGCGCTCCTTGATGCACGAGCCTAAAATGCATGTCGCCATGCTCCTGTTCCGCAAGAGTATAAACTGTGTATGGCCCCAGAAAAAGAGTCGGCTAGGTTGAAAGCCTCGAAAGAGGCGGCCTAGGAAAAAGTTAAGACGTTAAAAAAAAGAGTCCGCTAGGTTGAAAATATCGAAAGAGTCGGCCTAGGCAAAAGTTAGGACGTAAAAATAATACTAATAATAAAAAAAAAAGAATCACCCAGTCTAAACTACGGTATGACTTGATCGTCTTCACCGGGGTACGTAGGCAGCTTAGAGTTTAATTCTAAGTACAGTCACATGAGTTCAAAAGATACATACTAACCTAATTGTTGATTGAATGAAGTATGAAGGAACGCAAGATCAAGCTGAAATGTCATCCTCCTGTTGAACTTCGATCTCATTTGATTTAAAGGGGGTAACCCTCCTTGGTGAATTGATATCTTCAATGGGCCGATTTTAGATGGATGTCAATTATTTGCATTGAAATCCGGGGATTCTCTATATCTTCAAGTCCGCCAAACCTTCAAATTTGTTGGTCTCCAAGTCAACCCTCTACCAAAAAAAAGGGGAAGAGAAGCGAGGCGTCAAAAGGAAGCACTAGTATAAGGAAATGATTGCTTGGTACAACGTTTCAAATTTAGTGAGATTTGAGCCCCAAAATATTTGTGAGGATATGGTTCTTAAATTTCGATTTATGGCAAGTAAGACGGCTTCCGATCTAGAGGCTTCCATATTAAGATACAAAATATTTGGTGAAGTCGCGCAAATATGAAATTGTCGGTATATTAGAATTTAGTATTGACTTCGAAATATTATCTGAATGTATCCATTAGTCATTAAATCTTGAATTTTGGATATGTTATATATCTGGAAGTTAAGTTTTTAGTATATCAAACGGTTCATGATTTTGACGTTCCTACTTCAAGATACAAAACTTTTGGCGAAATCGCGCAAATCTGAAATTTTCAACGTGGTGGAACCTAAAGTTGATTTCAAAATATTATCTGGGACAATTCTGAAGCCATTTGATTGAGAATTTTTGATATGTCTTATATATTTAAGTCTAGTTTTCAAACAATCAAACGGTTTGTAATTTCAATGTTCCTACACCAAGATATGATTTTTTAGCAAGATTGTGCAAATCTGGAATTGATAGCGAGGTGCCATATAAAATTGATTTCACAATATTATTTGGGATGATTCTGAAGTTATTTGATTTAGAATTTTGGATATGTCCTAGATATTGAAGTCTAGTCTTCAAAAAATCAAACGGTTTGTAATTTCAACGTTCCCACACTAAGATATGATTTTTTAGCGAGATTGCGCAAATATGAAATTGATAGCGAGGTGCAATATAAAGTTGGTTACAAAATATTATTTGGGACGATTATGTAGGTGTTTGATTCTGAGTTTTGGATATATTTTATATATTGAAGTCTAATTACTAAAAAATAAAATGGTTCATTATTTGGATTCTCCCACGATAAGATATGAATCATTTGTTACAACCACGTAAAGCTGAAAATTATGCGACTAAGATAAAAGTCGAACAATGTAAAGCAAAAGAGAGGCTGAAACATTTAAGCCCTCGAAATCTCCAAGTTGAAGTCTTCAAGTGTATTCAAGTTGAAGTCCCCAAGTTGAAATCTTCAATCCTGTCGGTCTTCAAGTTGAAGTCTTCAAATCCGCTAATCTTCAAGTTGAAATATTTAGGCCCTCCAAGTGTCAAAGTTGAAGTATTCAAGTCTGTCGGTCTTCAAGTTGAAATCTTCAAATTCGGTGATCTTGAAGTTGAAATATTTAGGCCCTCCAAGTCTCAAAGTCGAAGTCTTTAAGTTCGTCGGTCTTCAAGTTTCAGTCTTCAAATTCATCGGTCTTAAAGTTAAATTGTTTAAGCCCTCCAAATCTTCGAGTTGAAGTCTGCAAAGTCCACCAAATCTTCAAAGTTTTTCGAGTGTTCAAATTGATGTCGTCTTTGAGTTGAAGCTTTATAACTTTCCAATCTTAAGGTGGACATATAAGTCTCTTTGCATCTTAAGTTAGCCTCTTCTTGGGTTTGTCCTTAAAAGGAACTATAACTTTCCAATCTTAAGGTGGACATATGAGTCCCTTTGCACCTTAAGTTGGTCTCTCCAGTAGTCGGGCCATCTTGAGAGTAATCTCTCCAAGAATTGGGCCATACCGAGAGTAATCTCTCCAAGAAGCGAGCCATTTTGAGAGTAATCTCTCCAAGAATCGGGCCATTTTGAGAGTAATTTCTCCAAGAAGCGAGCCACTTTGAGGGTAATCTCTCCAAGAATCGGGCCATTTTGAGAGTAACCTCTCCAAGAATCGAGCCATTTTGAGAGTAACCTCTCCAAGAATCGAGCCATTTTGAGAGTAATCTCTCCAAGAATTGAGCCATTTTGAGAGTAATCTCTCCAAGAATCGGGCCATTTTGAGAGTAATCTCTCCAAGAATGACAAAAGAAGAAACGCACAAGAAAAGAAGAAAAAAATTACCTTCGTGTTAACGTTTGCGAATCTACAAAATTAGACTCAAGTGGCTTGATGCTTAATAAATTAGAGCCAAGAGGTTTATATAGATCTCCATAGGATGCTTACAATAGTATATTGACGATGTGGGACGAAATTATAAAGGGAACTCCTAAAAGGACTCTAATTTGTTTATGGCGCGACAACGAATCCAAGTTAAACGGAAGAGCCAATATGATCATGTCACGTGTCACAATGACAAGGCATGCCAATTCACACTAAAAAGCCAATGAAATCACGCCATGTGTGCAAGTGACATGTTCTGGCCAATAAAATGAGGCTATGTCACCCTTCAATTTGATTGATTGGAAGGAGTTTGTTCTTTCATGACTCTTCCCTTCCACAATTATAAGTAGGGGTCTTCGTAACTCAAAAAAGGGACCTGGAGTTATAACAAGGAGCAATAGAGAGCTCGTGGATCAACGCTGCAAATTTCTCCACAAGTTTCAAGCTTCAAGCAATAAGTTCAAGTTCAAGCAATTAAGTTCAAGCTCAAGAACGAAGAACAAACAATTTCAAGCTCAAAAACAGGATCATCGTTCGTGAAAACAAATATAGATTCAAGATCAAGCTCAAGGGCCCTTGAATTTATTTACCATTGGAAAGAAGAATTAGAGGATTCATAGAGATTGTAACACTCAAATATTCGAAATAAAATACTACGATTGTTGCGATATTTTTCGGTCTTGATTTTATTTTCTCAACGCAAATTTATTGTCTACATGTATATATATATATATATATATATATATATATATATATATATACATACATATAGAGAGAGAGAGAGATATAGAGAGAGACACACATACAAACATACATGCACTTTATTATAATATTATAACATTTATATATTTTGTTATAGTATATGTTAGTATGTGTATTATAACTTTAATTGTATTGATACACGTGTAAATTGATTTATCGACTTATAACTTACTCAGATGTATCGTTGAATGTTAAAAATAAAATGTCTCGATTTATATCAATTAATCTGTTATAATTGATTCATCGACATGTAACCTATTATAATCTATTAAAAGTAATTACCTAGTTAATATAATTTTTTTTAAAATTATGCTTATAATTTTTAACTATTTATAATAATTGTAGTCAAATAAAATAAATATTCATAGCTAATAAGATTTTTTTATAGCTTATAATATTTAAAAACTAAAATAGAAAAAGAAAATAACGATCAACTTTGATCGCTATTTTGGTCAAACAATCAAAACTTAATTAGCTACCAAAATAGTGACCAACACTAGTCGCTTTTTTTGTAAATCCAAACTCAAAAACGGATTTTCCCCTCCCATTCTCTTATTTTGTTCCCAAAATTTTTCCAAATTCTCTCTCAACACATTCCTTTCCCCTTTTCTACTTCCCTCACACAAATCAATATCCCCACTCCGGGCCACCATTATGACCGCCTGAGCCATCTCCGGAGCCGCCACTGCCCCTGCCCTTTTCTCTCGTTCTCCACCTAAAAGAACGTAGGTTTGAATTATAACCTTGAATCTTTGTTATTTCTACTTTTTGTTTCAATTATTTCAATATTGTAGTTTAAGGATATGGATTAGTGTTAAAATTCTTTGAACATTATTTTTATTGAGGATTAGGGCTTATGTCTTGTTTTAGTTAACTTTGTTAATTAATTTTATTAACTAATTAGTTTAATTAGTGTTGAATTTAGTTTAGTTAGATTTAAATTTTAATTTGTATTGTCTTAATAGTTTAGTTAGAATCTATGATTTAGTTTATGTATTGGAATTTTAGGATATGAATTGAATTTTTAGTATATGAATAGAAATTGAAATTTTAGGATATGAATTGAAGTTTTAGGATATGAGTTGAACCTTTAGGATATGAATTGAAATTTTTGGTTTAAGTAATGGAATTTTAGTTTATAAATTAAAATTTTAGGATATGACTTGAACTTTTGTGGATATGAGTTGAACCTTTAGGATATGAATTGAACCTTTAGGATATGAATTAAAATTTTTGGTTTATGTATTGGAATTTTAGGATATGAATTGAACATTTAGGATATGAAATGAATTATTTGTAAATGATTTGAACCTTTAAGATATTAGTTTATGTATTAGAATTTTGTTTATAAATTAATTTTAGGAAATGACTTGAACTTTTGTGGATATGAGTTGAACCTTTAGGATATGAATTGAACCGTTAGGGCATGGATTGAAATTTTTGGTTTATTTGTTAGAATTTTAGGATATGAATTGAACCATTAGGCTATGAATTGAACTTTTTGTGTGTGAGTTGAAATTTTTGGATATGAATTAAAATTTTTATGTATGAATTGAACTTTTAGGATATGAATTGAGCCTTTAGGATATGAATTAAGCCCGTCAACCAGGCCGGGTTGACCCGGGACCTGCCCGGACCGGACCGGTACAACCCGGGACCGGACCGGTAGGTGGGGGCTGGGCTGGGCTGGGTTCAAAGGGGGTAGGGGGTTGGTTCGTTAAGAATTTTTTTACTCCGAACCGGACCGGACTGGCCCCGTAACGTGAACAGTACCGTGAACTGGTACAGCCCGGACCGGACCGGCCCGGTTCAACGTAACTTTTTTTATTTTTTTTTAATTTTTGAAATGATGGGCCCACATTTCCGTTGGCAACGGCTAATTTTACAAAAATGGCCATTTTTTCATTATTTTTTTGTATTTATTAATTTACAATATTAACCCTTCTTAAAATCTATAAATACCCTCATCTCTTCTTCATTTCTTCACTCAAAATTCTTATCTCAATCTTAAATTCTTAATTCTCAAATTATCAATCTATCTCTCTTCCCTTCAATTTGCAAGATTTCATATTTGATCAAGTGCTCAATTTATTGTCGAATTAGGTTATTCGGTGCACCCCTCCAACTCTTTCTCTTATTTAATATTTTAATAGCATATTTAATTTAAGCTTATATTTTTCATTTTTACAATATGTTTAATGATGCTAGTTCTGTAGCTTCTGGTAGTAATAGTAATGACCCGACTTCTAATCGTAAAAGAAGAAGTCCGGTATGGAATTTTTTTGAAATAATAGAAGGTACTAATAGTGTTAAGTGCAAATTTTGTAACGAAACTTTTCAACATTTGACCGAAGGAACTTTAGGAGGGACTGGAACACTTACAAGACATATGAGAGCTGTCCATCCCATAGAATGGGTCAATAATTTTGGGAAGCAATGATTTGTAAGTTTTAGACTTTTAGTATGTTTGACTGTTTGTTTCAGAGATTGGAGATATTGATTATGATGAAGATGAAGTGATGAATTGATAAACTTGCTAAGGCGATGCAAAACATTTGAAATTACTACTTCACTATAAAAATGTAAACATTTCATTTTCTACTTAAACATTTGAAATTGAGAAAATAAAGTAGCACTTGTAATAAGTGTAATTTTTTCCCATCTTACTTGTATTCATTCAATTATTACGAAGTATTAATTAAGTTAGAACTTAATAGTTATACTTAATTTCATAAAAAATTAAAAATATACTGAACCCAGCCCGGCCCGGCCCCTAAAAACTTAATTAAGTTAGAACTTAATAGTTATACTTAATTTCATAAAAAATTAAAAATATACTGAACCCAGCCCGGCCCGGCCCCTATCAACCCGTAACCATTATGGTTCAATTTAAACCCGGAACAACCCAGCCCGTTAAAACCCATTACTGTTTCGACCCAGCCCGGACCGGTTGACCCGTTAGCCACCTTTAATATGAATTGAGCCTTTAATTTATAAATTAAAATTTTAGGATATGAATTGAACTTTTGTGGATATGAGTTGAACCTTTAGGATATGAATTGAAATTTTAGGATATTAATTAAATTTTTTGGCTTGTGTATTAGAATTTTATTTTATAAATTAAAATTTTAGGATATGACTTGAACTTTTGTGGATATGAGTTGAACTTTTAGAATATGAATTGAACCTTTAGAGGATAAGAATTGAAATTTTTCGTTTATGTATTGGAATTTTAGGATATAAATTGAACCTTTAGGATATGACTTGAACTTTTATGGATATGAATTGAAATTTAGGATTGTGGGAGGATTTTGTAGAAGGGGGTTGATGGCTTTATTAGACATGCAATGAGACTTCCACCAAGAATAACTTAGACACAATACCTGGCAAAGTGTGCCTTTAATTGTTCTTCTCATTAGCGACAATGATGATGCGAAGGCAATGGCATGTGTTTCAAACAGTGATGGTGTAGGTAGGAATTTAACATTTTCTAAGTAGATAAAAGAAGAGGTTATAGAGGAATTCTCTACTTCATTTTCAAGAGGAAAAGAAGTTTAATTGAGAGTGACAAGGCTTATGGTAATGGAAAGTTGTTTGTTGCTCGTGGTAGTTCCCATATAACGGGAATGATAAGACTCTGTAATGATAAAGACGAAAGATAGCTTTAGTTCAACTTTCTTCTAAGTCTGATCCGTAAAAGTTTAATGTGATTGGCGATATTTCTTCGGATTCAGACAATGATTTGAGTGACAAAAGTATGAAAATGCTAATAAAAAGAATAAAAGGCAAAACATTTTTCTTGGAAGAGTTTGGTGCTAAACTTTGCATGAATACATCATTCTCTTCCAAGAAAAATGTTCCCATTGGTGATATTTCTTCGGATTCGGACAATGATTTGAGTGACAAAAATATGAAAATGCTAATAAAAAGTTTTGTCACTCAAATCATTGTCTGAATTCGAAGAAATATCACCAATCTCATTAAGCTTGTACGGGTTATACTTGGAAGAAAGTTGAGAATAACACTTCCTTTCGTCTTTGCCATCATAGAGTCTTATGATCTCAGTTTTATAGGAACTACCATGAGCAACAGACAACTTTCCATTACCATCAACCTTGTCACTCTCAATTAAACTTTTTTTCCTCTTGGAAAATGAAGTAGAGAATTCCTCTATAACCTCTTCTTTTATCTACTTAGGAAATGTTAAATTCTTACCTACGTCATCACTGTTTGAAACACATGCCATTGTCTTCTCATCATCATTGTCGCTAATGAGAAAAACAATTGATCAATGACACACTCTGCCAGATACTGTATCTAAGTTATTCTCTGTATTCAAGTTCATCCCGAGTAATATTACCACGAGGATAATCACCAAAGCCACCAGACAACTTTATGATGTCAATGAAGCAAGATGTTCTATTCAATGAGAATTGTATTGTAAAGAAGAAAAAAGAGACTGATCCAGAAAAGTGGGTCAAGGGTCGAGTGTTACATTCCATGTTTTCGTACGTGAGAGTACGTCGTAAGCCAATTGATATAAGCGCAGAAATGAGATCATTTTTAAAAGTACATAATGTAAGTTTCATCTAGTTATCTTGGAGGTTAAAAATCTTTAAGATCATGAATATCAAGTACCAAAAGGGTTGGAAAGCTTAGACGCTAAACGAACAGAAGAAAATAAGTTTCGTTGAAAGTCAACAAATTTGAAATGTTATAACATGTACTTTGGAGTGAGACTAGGGTTCTTAACATGATAAGAAGGCTATTCTATTATTTATTTTAGTCGTATGATATTCATTTTCTACATTTTGAAGGCAAGCAAGTTGTGGAACAAAAGTTGGAAAAGGTCGTCACAAGTTCCATTCATAAATATGCTGAAAATCAGGTCAAATGTAACTGAGCTTTTCTGCCAATGTACTTAGAACTAAGGGATTATCTACCAACCAAATTGAAGATATACAAGTATATTTTCCAAAATATTAAACCGTTCATTGGTACAATATTGGAATAGAGAAATATTCACATTTTCGCGATACTGTGCAGCTAGTAGGTGACAAGTAGGTGCATCACTTACTTGCCAAAAGGAAAGGCCTCAATTAAAAGCCCTAAAGTCGTCCAAGAGGGTACTTTTAAGGGATATTAAACTAATTTATTTCATTATCTTTCAGACCAAAGAAACCTAATTGAGCCCCTGTAACTCCTCCCCAAAAGTCCCACACAAACCCTAGGTTATTCCGGATGCTATGACGCGATTCTAGTGCTGAAAAGTCCGGACAGCTTGCTAGTTTCTCTTTCTCCTTCTTGTAGCAGTGTTGAGGAACTTATTTTTTATGAAAAAGGACCAGGTTTCGTGGGTTATACTTAGTACAAGGTAAGTTCGTTTGCGAGTTGTAACCCGATCGTAAAGAATAGACCTAGCTAGTTTCGAAAGAATGGTATATTGTTTGTTCTTGCGTACTGGTTGGCTGGTTGTGAACTTATTTCTAGGTTGAATTCATGGATGGTTTATCGGATAAGAGGTATAATGATGTGTTTTTGGTTGTGTTTCTCAATTTGAAAGAAAAGACAAGTCGAAACGTGTTTAAGAAAACCGAAAAACAATTTTTGAGTTGATGAACTTGTGGGACTATTTTGTAGGATGTTTTGTGATGGTATTGAGTTGTATCTTCTGCTACTTTTTTTATGGACTTGAGAGGAGGAAGGATGCGGAGAAACACCACATAATGGAAAGGTTGTTTTTTGGTCGTTCGTCGTAACATTTTGGGATTGTTTGACACTATTATGGTTGTCGTGCTGTGTATGAAGTGATAGGGGTGTGTTGGTTTGTTTGTGATTGTTTTGACTAGTGTGAAGTCATATATATAAGGGAGGTGTTGTCCATTTTATTGCAAAATAGGTTGTAGTCGATACATATTAGTTATGACGCTTAAAAGATAACGAGAGTGTCATTTCTCTTATTGTAGACTAAGGAGTCGTGAAATTGCATAGCCTTAGGTAGGGAAGAATATGCAAGGAATGTTATTAAGGCATTTCCTTCTTTCTTTTAGCATGATCTAAAGTGAAGTAAATACGCTACTTCATAACGGATCTACTCCTAGCAATTAAGGTTGTCCATGTTGTTCTTTCCTTATAAAATTATTCTAAGCAAATCATATGATCCTTGAATCCTACTAAGGTTCATATTGAGGGTATAGATGTCCATAAGGTTTTTAAGACACTCCAAAAGGTTTAGAAGGTGATTACATGAGTCGAGCATGCATTATATATATGTATCTATTTTACTCTACTGATCCGCGCTATAGTCAGCCAGGTACGGTACCTATTGTGCAACTCGTGATCAGTTGAGTTACCGAGCTTCACGTGGCCGGGTACGATTCTACCGAGACTTATGATGGCCAGATACGTTTTTACCTAGTCCTCTGTGAGGCCGGGTACGATATGATGATGATGATGTCCATAGAGGCAACTATTTTTAAAAGTTTATGTGTATATATATATTATGCATTTTATGTTAGTCCCCAGAGGCACTTAGATGTTACAGGTTGTATCTATTCTATCTCACTTTACATTATTATTCTTGTTTATGCTTTCTAGCCTTACATACTCGGTACCTTATTCGTAATGACGACCTTTTTTGCCTGGGGACACTGTGTTTCATGCCCGCAGGTCCCGATTGATAGGTTGAAAGTCCTCCTAGTAGGCTATCAACTCAGCGGAGGTATTGGTGCACTCCACTTGCTCCAGAGTTGCCTATTTGGTCAGTATACTTTGAATATGTATTGATTGGTATGACGGGGCCCTGTTCCGACCTTTATGATTTTATGTAGTCTTAGAAGCCTGTAGACAGATGTAAGGTGTATGGATACATTTATAGCCTTTTTGGCCTACGTTTTGAGTTTACAAATGGTCATGTCGGCCTTGTAGGCCCGTATATCACATGTATAAGTTTGCATATCATGTTGGGTCGTCATATGTTAAGCATTCCCTTGTGTTTTATTCTTGTTATCTTATGATTAGTTTTCTGGCTCACTTACCCATTATAGTATGATAAGAGAGATATGTTACGTTGGTACTCGGTCGAGTAAGGTACCGGGTTCCCGTCGCGGCCCTTCGATTTGGGTTGTGACATCGAGCCTCTACTATATATGTAAGTTTTTTACTTTTCATTAAGTATTTGATTTACTTTTATATAAATTTTGAAATACTAATACAATATAATTTTTCTTATAGGTTCGCTTCACAGCTGATTTTAGGGAATTCATACGCAGTCAGCCACCTAATGAGTCGGGCGAGGCAATCCAACTTTCGGACGAGGATGCTGAAAGAACATTCCTTGAGTACTTTATATAAATTTGAACTGGACAATAGAACCAGTTTTCGAATGAGCTTGTAATAAGTGTTAACTTAGTTTTGTTAGATTAATGTGTTAGTTCTATTGAACTTTATACTTTGTTGCTTTTTATTGTTGTTGTTGTTGCCATAAAATGCCTGTGTAGGACCAACTTTGGTCCCTAAGGTAAAGGGACTAGCTTAATATCGACCAAGTCTTTTTGGTTGTTCTTTTGTCACTTTTTGACCAATAAGCAACCAACTTTGATCGTTTTTTGTGGTCGTTTTTTTTTTTGAATTTCTGGTAATGTATCAAAGTTAGGAAAAAATTAGGCCATGAACGGACCCATCTATGTTTGGTTACTAACTTTATACTGTAGCTTTTATAAATCAGGTTTTAGTTGGTTTCTTCTGCTTTAATTTGAACTGTTACAGCACTTATCTCCACTATTATTGCACTTATTTGAGAAAATACTTAGATTATCAAAAGTTTGATTGCTGCTTACTCCATTGTCAATTTCTCTTTGTCTAAATGATATTCTACACACTAACGAAGTGTAAATTTCCGGACTTTTGTCTTTCTTCAGGTTAGTTTTAACCATACTACACCTGTCCTTTTCCACCATCGGTATTTAAATAGTGTAGCTATTAGAGGATTCATGTGTCACTATTTTCATTAATGGAACATAACCAAGCACTATTTTTTATAAACTGCAAATAACAGACACGCCAGTGTAGTACGGTTCGAAACTCGATAAATAATATGTGTAGGTGTGGCTTCGAGATTCAAACCTTATGTAAGAGCTTTAACTTGGTACAGACATAGGCGGGTCCAGGATTTAGTGATCGCAGAAATACTATACTAATATTTGATTATTTCTTGAAAACATTTGCAATCATATATGAAGTTTTTGCGGAAGTTACCAAGTGCCGGTAGCCCCTCTTATTAAAGTGTGTCCGCCTCTAGGTATAGAGGAGTCATTTTTATTTATTTATTTTAGGTTTGCACATAGAGAATTCATTAGAGAGAATTTAAGTGGGGGGTGTGGAGGGGGAGAATACCAAATGTAGTCGGCCATAAAAAAGGTAGCCCGGTGCACTAAGCTTCCGCTATGTACGGGGTTGGGGGAATGGCCAGACAACAAGGGTTTAATGTATGCGGCCTTACCCTGCATTCTTGCAAGAGGTTGTTTCCACGGCTTAAACCCGTGACCTCCTTAGTCACATGGCAGCAACTTAACCGCAAAGATCCCCTTCAAACTGTAGCCTGCTATGAAATGAAAACAACAGGTTTTCACCGGAAAGGCAGAAAAGGGTATAACAAAGATCGTGATGGATGTTAAGCAAGGTGATGTTTGTCTATGTTGCGCATAATTGAGACATTCGTGTCCGATCCTCCAAAAATACGTTATTTTTGGAGGATAAACGCGCAACCATCGATATTTTCGGAGAGTCCGAGCAACATAGATGTTTGTCTTTACATGTCAAGCAAGACTAGGGTAGTAACAATTCTCAGTAATTCATGTTTCATGGTTACAGAAGAAACAACAGAAATTGCAAAAAAAGAACAATCAAAAGTAACCTGGAACTACCTAGCTAATCAGTCAGCTTAAAGCTATAATCAAACTCTGCCAAGAGATGAAAAAGAAGATAATCCTAAGGTGTAAAAGAAGGGAGCAATCTTGAAAAGGGAAAAACTTTTTGATACAACTTCCTCTCAATATGCTCCTCTGCATGTTCTATGTTACCACAAACAGATCCTACAGTAAGTGCAATGTTCGCTATATTACACATCGAATTGTTTCAGGTAAGTTGCTAGATATGGGCACAGCAGATTTTGGACAATCGTTTATTAGATCAGTCCTTCCACCATTAGTATTCTGAAGCTGATTGTTCAGACCGACTTCACTTGTACTCGTCAAGTGTAACAGCTGAACAAGGGATGAAAAGATCTCGTGCCTTGTTACTAGCCTGTTTCCCTGCGAGAAAATTGAAACGTTAATTGGATGAAAACAGATCAAAGCAGAAGCGGAGTGGTTTTATTTGTTGCTGCTCATTTCTAGTTTAGCATTTACCTCAGCCTCAACAACAAAATGCGCCCACATCTTTGTCTCGCGAGATTCCATCACTCCCTTCAATATGTTCAAGCCAAAGCCTCGAATTATATCTACCATCTCCAGAAAGAAACCTTGTTCCTTGCAGAGTATCTGAGTAAAAGAGTACACATAATCCAAGGTTAATCATATGCAAGATAAAGGTATTATCAAGACTCATCGAAATATTTATAGGTATTATAGGTGATAAAGAAACGATTACTTACTTCTATAAGCATTTGACCAGGGGTACTAAGGTCCTTAACTATCAGCGGACAAACCATTGTTTGATCGCCAATTTCACATGCCCATGTAACTCCATTGCCATTAGTATTGGACTTCTCTAATCGAATTTTAGCATCCTGCCAGTTGAAAAAACCAATGTTAATTGGCAGTGAAAATAATGTTTATGTTTTTACCTGCTCAATATATCAAAATGATTGATTATTACCTTCAAATCTTCAGTCTTTTTGAGTCCTTCAGCATGTTTAGTGACACCTTGCAAGAAAAGCAAGTGCTTTATAGTTCTTTGTAATAAGCGATCAATGCTCATCTGTCAAAGAAACATTTCCAACGTTAATTTCTTTCTGTTAGTTCATTAAGCAAAACATAGAGAGTTTAGAGACAAAACCTTCTCGCCATTAGGGATAAGCTCTCGCAACTCTGAAAGACGTTCATAGATCAGTTGTCGATCTTTAGGAATAGGCCGAGTCCCTGGTTTAGCCTTCTTCTTAGTAGGCTTTGAGGGTTTTTGAGTACCTTTGACTGGTAAAATGGTATTGCAAGCGCTGACGCTGCATCTATCTCCTATCAATGTACTTGCATCCAATTTTGTGATGGCCTCACTCTTCGCCTCGAGGTTGCTAATTGCCCTATCTAGACTACATTCAGGCAACTTTGTAATCTTATCAAAGTTTGAAAATCTAGGAGGCATTGCCACATAATTGCATCCTGAAGAACTTCCAATTCTTCTTCTTTTATTTGTTCCTGACAACTGATCATCGGAAACAGATCCAGCAAATGAACAAGATCCGTTCAAGGCGTCATCAAGAAGCTGGTCTATTCCCAGTTTTGAGAATAACCTATTATCTGGCCTAGATCTAAGTTCATTATCATGACCAGAGTTCCATCCACAGTTGGAAGTGCTAAAGCCCGAGTGATGACCACTAACATCTGTGTTCAAACCAGTCATTTTCTCAAAGGGGGACATGTTTGAACAGTTTCCTTTTCCAACACGGTTAAAGGCGTTGGTGATGGAACTTTGTATTGAAACAGAAGCATCAGAGTTTACAATTAAATTACGCTGCTTGTTTAGATTGCCAGACGCTGAGATAATTCCCATCGTATCGAATAGGGTATCATTGATAGTACTAACTACTCCATCATTCCTCTGGTTGATCAACCGTGTGCAATACAGCTCGGTGGTCTTATCCCCATTAGCAAATACTTCAAATCCACCTAAGGAACTGAATGATGTGCTCTCATGAAAGCTTTGAGTTGCATCTGCACCATATTCAAAATGGTTTGGCTCCGCGGGAAGAACATAATCAAAATCTTGAATGCTCAAATCTGATGTCAGATCTTCCCAAGTTGAAGTCAAACAGGAATCTTGGAAGCCGGTAAAGAAACCGGCAGACTGAAACATTGATTGCTGTAATTGAGTATCAAATTGGCCGCTGTAGGAATTGAACTGAACATTTTGCAACTGATTTTCACTCAAAAATGATGCAGCTGCATCAGATGTCATAATCTGATTGTCTGCTATGAGATCTTCTAATAAACATGATTCCTTCATAAGATTTTCATTGTTTGCAGTTGGCAAAACACTGGAATTCACAAAATGCGGATTCTCCCAGATTGATGAGGTTGATGATCCTCCTAATAAACCATAGATTTCACCACTTGAGAGTGAAGGTGAAACTTGCAATGAAAACTTTCTTGCTTCGACTTCTATCCCGTGGAAAAGTTTTCGAGCTTCCTCCACTAAACCAGTCCTCTCCGGAAGCTGCAGAAAACACATTAATTAAGTAAGCATATATACAACTTAAGGATCTACAGTTTGAGGTTTCAAAATTTGATCGAAAAATGGACTATATTAGCATAGATCAACGAGCATGCCTTCTATCACTAATCAAAGAAGCGATTACCGCAATATATTGTAATTTTTTAGCTCTCAATGACTACTGAATTAGTTAAAGAAAAACGACGGTAAGCTGAATATAGACATTAGTACTAACCTTACTAGTAGAACCAAATTGCAGAACGCCTAGCGGTTCAACGGAGATTACAGCAATTGTCTGCAAAATATAAAGAAAACCATTTGTTAATAGAGTAAAAACCAACATTTTGCTGGTGCTGGAATTGAAAGAGGACAACTAAGAAATTACAAAAAGAGTACCTTGATCCCAGTGGAAAGTTGTTGCTCAAATTCAGCATCATCCTACAAAAGAAAGACACAATTGACAGGCTTAAAATCATTAAAATTTGTTATTTTACTAACAACTTTCCCAAAGGGAAGGTTAAAACAAGTCTGCTTTAGAAAGCAAAAGAACAAATTATTACCTGGAATAAATTGGAATTATTAGATGATCCAATGGAGATCTGCTTTCCATTATTAGCATCAGAAAACATCCATTTGTGTTTCTTAGTAAATGCTGTTTGGCCAATGATCCTGTAAAAAGTCATATCATCAAAAATATGGTTGTGGAAACTTGTAACTTTAAGCCACCGAGGAGCAGGGCAGCCCGATGCACTAAGCTCTCGCTATGCGCAGGTCCGGGGAAATGCCGGTCCATAAGGGTGTATTCTATTTGTATGTAGCCTTACCCTATGTTGCTCGGACTCTCCGAAAATATCGTTGGGTGAGTAGTGCATTTTTGGAGGATCCGACACGGGCACGGGTGCAACATTATTGTGGAGAATCCGCGCAACATAGGTTTTACCCTGCATTTCTGCAAGAGGCTGTTTCCACGGCTTGAACCCGTAACCTTCAAGTTACATGGAGGCAACTTTACCGGCTACAACTTTAAGCCATTGAATTTAACTGAAGTTTCTGAAGATTTAATTTTGCAACATACCCTGCTCCAAGAATATGGACTTGCAGTAGCATTTCATCAATCACAGCTCCCATTTGTTCCTCATAGTATGCATCTTGTAACGTTAATAACCTGACATGCAGAAGATTTCAGTACACCAAAAGATATTAAAATCCTGTAATAGATTGCAAAATTAGCTTTTCTCCAAAAATTTAATCCTGTAATTTCATAAAATATAGTATTAAAAATCATTAAAAAATTCAAATTTGGCAGAGGAGACTGAACTAGAAATATCTTTTAATTAAAAAACGAATCAAATGGATCTTAGAATCCAAGACATTCATGTAATTTACGATTTAGAGAAATTAAAACAGTACCATTGGACTAGAAATTAACACTTATCAATTTAAAAAGGACTATTATTCACAAATTTAACTTACCAAAAGCATCTTATTGTAGTATTTGTAAAACATATGAAACAAAGTTGTACTAAATTATCACTTTTAACATGCGCCAAAAACTATTTATATCTCATAATCGAAAAAGTATATAAAATTTATATAATTTTTATATATAAGAAAAAGAATGTATATATATATATAATATTCAAATTTTATATATTTTTTCGGCTATTATTTTTAGAGCGATTATACACTATCATTAATTTTCTATCAAAATTCGCAACCAAAAAAAAAATTAAAAATCCTGTCCTTTGAAAGAAAAGAAAGTCTTTCAGAGTAAAAAGAGAGAAAAATACTTTCATTACAGTAATTTAAAAACCACAGAGAAAAAAAAAGAAGAGAAAATAAAATGGTAAGCATGAAAAAGAAAATGAGAGAAGAGTTGAAAATCTTACAAAGAATTTCTCTGATCAAAACCCCAAAAAACTCCATAAGACCAACCATGGCTTCTACAAAGGATTTTGAGTGTCTCTTTTGCCATAGTTCACAAATTTTTACTTCTTGAAAATAATCCAAGAATGCAACTTTGCCAGCAAAAAACAAGTCTTCTTTTTACAGCTAAAATATCAAACTGGTCTCAAGCAGAAACTTCATTCATTTTCATTAGCAGAAAAACAAAAACAAAGTCTAAAGTGGAAAACAAGTGCTTTAAATAACTAGTCTGAAGCAAACAAGAAAAAGATAAAAATGGTAATATTGTAATAAAGTTTTTAGCTTGAAGAAGAACTTTTGTGAGACTTATCACAAAGATACTGATGGGGTCTTTCTTATACTATATAATAATATGTTTAAATAATAAAAATTAGAGATTGGAGAGAAGAGAGAGAAGAAGATGGTTTTTGGGGGTTGGGGGTGGGATGGGGGTTTTGGGGTGGGGGGGGGGTGTTGATATTGTCTATGCAAAAAAGGTAAGTAAAGACCAAATTAGAAACAAGTGGGAGCTACAAAGGAAATGAGATTTTCCTTTTTATTGTTATGCATTTAATTTATGTTCATTTCCTGTCTTTTTCATTGTATTTTACTTAAAAAGCTAAATTAATTTGGATTCGTGTTAGAAATTTTTACTTTGGAGATCAAAAGTGATATTATATTTAGAGCTCGAACCCAAAATTAATTAAAAATAAAAAAATACTTATCAAAAGTGATGTCATGCTTGGAGCTCAGAACCTAAAACTGATTTAAAAATAAAAGATCACATATCAAAATGTGACTTTATGCATAGAGCTCGATTGTAAAATGATTAAAAATGAATTAATACTTATCACTTCACCGTAATCTTTGATGACTTCTTTTTTAATATTTTTTTCTTACATTTTCTCCTTTCGGAGTCCACCCCAAAATAAAGAGTCTTGAATATATTAGAAGAAAAGCACCTAGACCTAACAGATAAGGCAGGCGAAGCACCAAGGGAATGGATGTCTGGGTTGTTGAAAGAGTCCGTCTTGAAAATCGAAGTATTTATAAAAATATCGGGGGTTCAAATCCCTCTCCATCTGCGAGTTCACAAGTTCTCGAACAAAACTTTCTTTCCATATTGATCGTCGTGGCATGAACTAATTTCTTTCACTTCTTTGCTATAAGATCTATGAAGATTTTTTTTGTTTTTTCATTTTCTTTGACAAGATTTCGGAACCGGATTTAGATAATCTAGCTTTATATAAATTAAAAGTAAACAAAGTATTGTTGCTATAGGTAATATTAACAATTTTCAGATTCTTTTTATGAGCCATTGTTTGAAATTCATTTCTATAGTTTATATGGATTAATATTCTCTTCTTTCTTTTTAGTATAATCAAGAATATAATCTTCGTTATGCATTTTGCTCTAGTAAAATGTACTTAAAGCAAATGTTAGCTAATTTGAGAGCTTTTGAACTAAATATCAACTAATCAAACTTCTATGGTGCTAATGCATGGATGTGTTTAATTGTAGATTTTCTTAGTTATGAATCATAAATTGCATTGATAAGCTTATCCTCTGCAACCCAATTAAAATGATCTTGTTAATGTAACATAATTATCGAATATAAAGACACTAATTCTTTGCGTCCAACGAAAATAAATGTTGATTTTAATAAAAGTCCCCTTTAATGACATTGATTTTACTGTAAACTTATTAGACACTGGTCCAACCGGCCTTCCTACCCAAGTAAGGGCTTAGAAAATAAGGAAATGATGAATTTAATTATGTTAGATTACATATTATCGAATTTATGGATTTTTAGATCGACCAAAAAAGAAAAAACTAAAGTAGGTCATAAATTCTTTTGACTAGCTAGGTCCCTATCTGAATGATGTATAGTGGTGTTATAGTTACTTAAGGGTATTCAAATTTTTAAAAAATAAAAGAAAAATTTCGATAAAAGGTGTTCAATATATTTTAAATACCTCTAAAACGTAATATTTTATCTATATATAATACAATTTTTCAACGAAGTTTTGCCACTTGACCACCCACCCTTGTGAGCTTGTGGCTTCGCCACTGTAGTCCGATGATGAAGAGAATAATGCATAGTCCTAATTAGCCAACTTCATATTGGGAAGTGAAGAGCTATACTATACGAACTTTTTAAAATATTATCGTATTCATATTGAATTTTCTAAAAATACACTATTTTTAAAAGAATTGATATGCACTCATAAATTATATTTTTGAAGAGTTCGAATAACACGAGTTAAGAATTGTGTTATGACAACGAGGGGTTTTGAGGGGTGAGAGATTCTGTAAAGAGTGTGGGGTTTGTAGAGATCAGGTTCGGATACATCCTTCTGCCATTGTCTCCCCTCTCAAATAATGCTTCAACCATCCTCGTTTCTTGAGCATGGATCGATAAGGAGCCAAAGGATGATTACTGGACATCTTTTTATTTTTATTTTTTCATCCCCCTTTTAAGCAACTAATTAATTTCTTTTGTTTTTAATAAAGAATCCTCGAGTTCCAACCATAACATGTGATATGAAGCCTTTATCATTCAGTGAAATCAACCTATATAATGTGAATTCTGTTATGAAATAGAAGATTCTTACACTTCTATTTAAGGTGAATGTCTTTAATGTATCTAATTAGAGAGATTTTAGAGTTCTATTAGTGGTAGCTAAGTCTTCCTCTCCCCTATAAATAGAGGTGCCCCCTACCATTGTAAATCATCCCTTGAGACCCCTCTCAACTCAATAAGAAGAACTCTCTCTACTCTTCTCTCTATTGCTATTGTTCTTGTTTTATTGTTCTTGTCTTTTGCTTTAGTTTATAACACGTTATCAGCACGAGACTCTACCGTCTCAAGTATCATTCTCGAAAATCCAAGGTATTTTCCCTCTTCCTAATTTAATTTTCGAGTATGTCTGACATTATGAAAAGAAAGTTCGTTGCCCTTGAAATTTCGGGCAAGAACTATATGACATGGGTGTTGGATGCTGAAATCCACCTAGATGCTATGGGTCTCGGAGACACCCTCAAAGATAAAGAAAAAGCATCCACCCAAGATTGTGCGAAGGCCTTGATTTTCTTGCGCCACCACCTTGACGAAGGTTTGAAGATTGAATATCTCACCGTCAAGGATCCACTCGTTTTGTGGAACAGCTTAAAGGAGAGATATGACAACCTGAAGTTGGTCACTCTGCCACAAGCACGATATGATTAGGCCCATCTGAGGCTACAGGACTTTAAGTCCGTTTCTGAATATAATTCTGCTATGTTCAGAATTACTTCTAAACTGAAGCTATGTGGAGATAACATCTCCGATTACGATATGCTTGAGAAAACGTTTACAACGTTTCATGCCTCCAATATGGTACTGCAGCAACAGTACCGAGAGAAAGGCTTTACGAAGTACTCTGAACTGATTTCTCTCTTACTAGTGGCTGAGCGAAATAATGACCTGCTCATGAGAAATCACGAAAATAGACCAACTGGGTCTACACCACTGCCTGAAGCAGATATGGTGCACTCGCATTATGCCAAACATAAAAGGGACCATGATCACGGTCATAAACGGGGTCAAAGCCAAGGACGTGGACAAGGAAGAAATTCCAAAGAAGTCCGTCACCCCCCAAAGAGAGATAACCACCGAAAGCAGAAACGGGATCCCGAAGATCCTATGGCAAATAGTTCAGAAACTATATGTTATCGTTGCGGTGGGAAAGGGCACTGGTCAAAGATTTGCCGTATACCAAGACACTTGGTTGACCTTTATCAAGCATCTCGAAAGAGAAAAGGCCCTGAAACAAACTTTGTCTATGACGACAATGAGGACATCACCCACCTGGATGTGGCAGACTTCTTTGAGCAACCCGATGGAAAATAGACCACCTAATCGGCGATGGGACCATGATGAAAGAAGATGGAGTTATTTGATTTTGTTCTACTTATTTGTATTAGTTAGTGAATAATCTAATAGTCATTAGTATTAGCTCGTATTAGCTAGTTCATGATGCAATGTTAGCAGTAGTTCTTTAGAATATCTTCAATATGCTCAAATATCAATAAAACTTTTATTTTCCAGTGGGGGTAATCGACTAGCCTGAAAAACTAGTCGATTATCAACTATTTTCGCATTAAAGTTGAAAAACAATTGATCAACAATCGATTGTCTTTGGCTAACAATCGATTGTCTTGAAACAGTGTGTTCTGGAATTTTTCAAAAATAGCCAACAATCGATTGTCTTTGTCTAACAATCGATTGTCTTGAAACAGTGAGGTCTGGAATTTTTCAAAAATCACCCACAATCGATTGTCTATATCTAACAATCGATTGTCATTAGGCAGTGTAATCTGGAATTTTTCAAAAATCATCCACAATCGATTGTCTATGTTTAACAATCGATTGTCTTAAACAGTGTGATCTGAAGTTTTTCAAAAATAACAAATAATCGATTGTGTATGTCTAACAATCGATTGTTTATGTTCAAACAATCGATTGTGTGTGTTTAATAATCGATTGTCTTATGAAAAACGCTGAAATTTTCAAACTGCAAAGGAATTGATTATGGATAACATATCTGATTTTGTTAGCCAACTGTTAGTAGCAGATTTTGAAGATATTATGTGACACAAAAGAATTGAACTTGTTTATTCCTATGTTCGTGTATTTCTTTTGTATGTTAAACTATGGGATAGCAAATACGGATATCTCACAAAGCGAACTTGGACCAACGTCCAATTGTAAAAGTATTTGCCTAGTTGATTCATGTACTACACATACAATACTCAAAGAAAAGAAGAGTAATTGTGTAAGGCAAACATTACTACAATCTATGGAAGTAGTAAATTGATTGAAGGCTCCGGAAGAGCAATTGTAACTCTGCCCAAAGGCATGACGTTAATCATAGAGAATGCAATGTTCTCCTCCAAGTCTAAGAAGGACTTGTTGAGTTTTAATGATATCAATCAAAGTGTTCTCCTCCAAGTCTAAAAGGAACTTGTTGAGTTTTAAAGATATCATTCAAAATGGATATCATATTGAGACAATAGATGAGAATAATCTTGAATTCTTCATGAAAACGAGGCTGCCCATTTCGGTTTGGGTTCACGCCATTTTGAATGCAACAATGCTAGTTTGTCGGCTGCCCGCTTCGACTTGGGTTCACGCCATTTTGCATGCAACAATACTAGTTTGTCGGCTGCCCACTTCGGTTTGGGGTCATGCCATTTTGCATGAAGCAATGCTAGTTCGTCGGCTGCCCACTTCGGTTTGGGGTCACGCCATGTTGCATGCAGCAATGCTAGTTCGTCTCTGACTGACGAATTGACACAAATATTCCCCATTGCAATTGGTTTTGGGTCATGAACCCAATATATCCCATTTAAGAAGCTTTGGATGCGCAGTATATGTGCCTGTAGCACCGCCATCCCGCACCAAAAATGGGTTTGCAAAGGAGGTTAGGAATATATGTTGAGTTTGACGCGTCCTCCATTATTCGCTACCTCGAAACATTGACAGGAGATTTGTTCACTGCACTATTTGCAGACTGTCAATTTGATGAGACACTTTTCCCAAAATTAGGGGGAGAAGTTGGTGAAACCAAACGGGAAATTTTGTGGAAAAATGTATCATTATCTCATCTTGATCCACATACCTCTATTTGAAAGAAAGAGGTACAAAAGACTATCCATTTGCAAAGAATAGCAAATCAAATGCCTGACGCATTTACGGACTTGAAGAGGATAACGAAATCCCACATTCACGCAAAAAATGTTCCGATCCGTATTGAAGTCCCTATTGGACAAATATCTAGTGTCATATCCAATGAGTCAAATGCACGCCAGAAGCGTGGCAGACCATTAGGTTCCAAAGATCGAAATCCTAGAAAGAGGAAAAAGAACGATCTAAATGACACTATGAAAGAATCACATGAGGACGCTCATGATTTGATTAATTCCGAGATTCACGAAGAATCTATTGAGCCTGAGACTCTTGAAAATACGGAATGCAAGAATGTGAGGATCTCGAACCTCAGTCTGTGGTAGTACAAAATTAATTGAGAGCTCTCGAAGAGCCAATTATTACTATGTTGGAGAAACACAATTGAGTATTGTGCTGTAGTAAGTCTCAAAGAAACTTATTCAGTTTCCAAAAGTACACGCGAAGGCGATTGATGATATTGAGACTATAAATAAAGGAAGGCTTTGATTCTCCTATTACTACAACTTGTAGCGGGGTAATTTGTATATGAAAAGCTACCCGCTTTGTTCTCCAGTTTGTACTACACAAACGAAAGAATGCCACAATAAAGTGGATATCTATTGGTATAAAACCCATGTCATAATAAACCCGAAGTTTATTGATAAGTGCACATGTCATGGTGTAAATTTGAAGTTTACCAATATTGATAATTTATTCAGTTGACATTCGTGTTAGCCATCTCATTTGAAGTATGATGTGCAAATTCACATAGGTGAATATTAAAGAACTAGAAAGTTCTTTACGAATACTCTTGTATCACTTGTTCTCATTAATGAACTGACCAACTAAAGAGTTCGGGTTGAAGCCCCTAAATTCTGGAAATATCAAAGGTGAATATGGGCCCATTCACCTGCCATGTATACCACATATGATGCATCTATGATATGGTTACATGCGCCATTGTTATTAACCCGCAGCCTGGCAGTGCTTGCGATGTAAATCGCTCAGTAATCTAACTTCGAGCATAGTTTCCAGATTCTCTACTCAAGACAGTTCATCTTGATAAGTTGGTTTATATTAAAGTTGGTTTAGCAAGATAATTATTGAGTGCTTCCACTTAATAGCTAAACTGTTCCTTATGAGAACGAAGTTGTATATATCAGTTTGATATAAGTTGTATACGAGAGTATATTCTCCCCTCACAAGTGGTTCAAGGTCAGGAACCAAATAATTTCATCTTATTATTAAGGTGCTATGTATATTGACATAATGCACAAAGATGATTTTCCAAAGTTGAGGAAACATGTTAGCTTTACTAACATGAGGGGGAGACATGATAAACATTTGAGAAAGTGTTACATGGGATGAATTTTCATTTGTATATGTATATCCCCGAATATCATGATATGAACCTGTAGTTCATAAAAGGGAAATGCAATTGCAACATATTGCAAAGCATGCTATACGCATTTGCTGACTCAAAGAAAGTAACTAAATGGAAGAGATACAATTCAAGAAGAATTGATTCCATATGAAAGACATGTAGTTTTGAACCTATAGTTCAAATGCTTGAAAGATAAAAGTCAAAGGTATGTATAGTCAGTTTTCGATATCTTATTTGTTTAGTATCACTAATGAAAGCTTGATATGCAGCTAAAGTTTATTATGTGACTTACATGACTTAACTTGAAAGATTTAAGTTGCTTGAAGCATATGCAATTCTTGGTCCTGAAGTACCACATCCTAAGTGCAATTTGTGTACATATGTATCTTGCTATAACTATAAGCATGATGGCATTGAGAATGCATCTATGGAGATATTGAAGAGCTATTCCACGACATTATATGAAGATGTTCATATCTATCAAGAGTGATGATTTCAAGGTGCGGAATATTTATTCAAGTCAACATGGTTGATTTATTTATCAAATATCTACCAAAGATCGTTTTGAAGATGATGCACAAGATTGGAATGCAAATGCTCAAGGATATAAATCGATGTACTCATTAGGGGGAGTCAATGCGCGTTGCACTCTTTTTCCCTTACAAGGTTTTGTCCCACTGGGTTTTCCTTGCAAGGTTTTTAACGAGGCAACCAATAGGCGCATATTCAAACATGTGTACTCTTTTTCCTTACTTTAATTTTTCCCATTGGGTTTTGGTTTTAAGGTTTTATGAGGCACATCATTGAATAGACATTCAAGGGGGAGTGTTATGAAATAGAAGATTCTTACACTTCTATTTAAGGTGAATGTCTTTAATGTATCTAATTAGAGAGATTTTAGAGTTCTATTAGTGGTAGCTAAGTCTTCCTCTCCCCTATAAATAGAGGTGCCCCCTACCATTGTAAATCATCCCTTGAGACCCCTCTCAACTCAATAAGAAGAACTCTCTCTACTCTTCTCTCTATTGCTATTGTTCTTGTTTTATTGTTCTTGTCTTTTGCTTTAGTTTATAACAAATTCGAATTAATTTAAGTTTCTAACGGCAAATGCATAAAGTAAAGGGAAAAAATTATTATTTTCCCTGTCTTATATTAACAGTTATAATTGTTAAAAATCGTTATTTTAAATTATTTGTCACTTTAAAAGTTCAAAAAAAAGTTAATTATTTTTTTTGCCATTTCTTGAAAATGAAAATAATATATAAATAGAATAAAATATTCAACTAAGAGAGATTTTATCTTAAGACATAAATAAGGTATAATAATCTAATCCCTTTCTTATATTTTTTTAAGGGGCATTTAAAATAAAAATACGGTAGATAATATGAGACAGGGGTCTTGAGATCGAGGGTGTACATCCAAAGAGTCACTTTGTACATATTGAGGTAAAATTGTGTGGGTTAGCCACTTTTTAAAGTGGTATTTACTTTTTATCTTGTATTTTTAATGTTGAGCAAAAGTAGTCACTTGGCTATTAACATGAATATGAAAAGACAGTGTTACCCTTTCCTCAATCTCTTTTCTGTCCATGTTTTCTTCCTTGCCAGTCTCTCCGTCTCCCTTTTCTCTGGCAAAATCTTTCTGCTCTATACTAAAAGCCCTAATTTATATTTTTATTCCCTTATTGTGATTTTGGGTAAAAGTTCATATTTTAATTGTGTTGCTATACTTTTTTCTTTTTCTCTTTGTTTGAATGTGTAGAATTTCTGAACTTAGAGTTCCACGTTCAAAAAATAAGGATATGTAGTCATGAACTTAGAGTTACAAGTTCAAAAGTTAAGGACATGTAATCCTAAACTTAGAGTTACAAGCTCAAAAACTAAGGACAACTAGTTCTTAACTTAGACTTACAAGCTCATAAATTAAGGACATCTAGTCCTGAACTCACAGTAACAAGCTAAAAAATTAAGGACACGTGATCCTGAACTTAGAGTTGGAAGTTCAAAAATAAAAGACACTCTTGGTCCTTAACTTAGAATTACAAGCATAGAAATTAAGGACATGTAGTCTTTAACTTAGAGTTACAAGAACATAAATTAATTATATGTAGTCCTGAAGTTCGAGTATCAAATTCAAAAATAAAGGACATATAGTCATAAACTTAGAGTTATAAGTTTAAAGGCAAAATACCTTAAATCACCCCTAAACTTGGCTCTGATTATTTAGTATCATTCCCAAACTATGCTCGGTCTTAATTACCCCCCTCAACTTGGCCTTTTGAGAGTCATTATCCCCTAGATGTTGATGTGACAAAAAGTGTGGGTGCACTCACCTGCCACGTAAATTTTTCTGTCTATGTGGCATTTTTTGAATTTTTTTTACCTTTTTAAGAATATTATTTATTAGATAATTTTTTCCGAATATAATTTATAATAAAACTTGGATAGAACTACATTATAAAGACTAAATATTTTTATTTGGCCAAGAATAATAAAATTTTAGTTAATTTTTGTTTAATTTGACCTGAAAATAAATATTTATATAATTGAAATAAATAGTCAAGGCATCTAAAAAGTTACAAAAAATATATAGTTTGAAATTAATTATTTTGGGTATAATTTTTTATACTGCTCTAAATTACGGTGCTCTAATTTTTGTCATACAAATTGTACGTACAAAAGTAAAATACATAGTTGAAATAAATAGTCATCGCATCAAAAGAAGAAATAAAAAGAGTGCACAATTGCAACAAAATTACAAGTGCAATTGTACACTTTTTTATTTCTTCTTTTGATGCAATGACTATTTATTTCAACTATGTATTTTTTATAACTTTTAAGATTTCTTGACTATTTATTTCTATTATATAAATCTTTATTTTCAGGTCAAATTTGAAAAAAGATTAACTAATACTTTATTATTTTGGCCAAATAAAAATATTTAGCCTAAATAATACAATTCTATCAAAGTTTTATTATAAATTATATTCGAAAAAAATTATCTAAAAAAGTAATATTCTTAAAAAGGTAAAAATATATTTTGTTTTTCAAAAAAATGGCACATAGATAGAAATATCTATGTGATATGTGAGTGCACCCACACTTTTTGTCACATCATCATCTAGGGGGTTAATGGCTCTCAAAACGCCAAGTTGAGTGGGGTAATTAAGACCGAACATAGTTCGGGGATGATACTAATAATCTGATCCAAGTTTAGGGGTGATTTAAGGTATTTTGCCTAAGTTCAAAAGTTAAAGATATGTAGTCCTAAATTTATACGTATCAGCTCATAAATTAAGGACAGCTAGTCCTGAACTTACAGTAACAAGCACATAAGTTGAGGACACTTGGTCCTGAACTTTATGAGCAGAAGGGTATTTTCGTCCGTGCCAGTAAAAGTTTATTTAAGCAGTGATTAAAAACTAATAATATTATAAACAGTAACTTAAAAGTAAGTGCATATCTTATTAATGGCTAGTTGTGCACTTCCCTCGTGTTGAGATAGTTAAATAAAAAAACTGAATGTAACCAAATAACTTGAGAGGGTGTCACATGGAATTAAAGAATTTTACAACATTATTTATTTTAATATGAAATACCTCGTTGCTTGCTTTTATTAAACATGTAACTATGCAAGTATGTAATTAGTCTCAGTAATTAATTATGAGGTAATCTAATACTTCCTCTCGTTCACAATTACTACCAAAAAAAGTTAGATTTTAGCGACAAACAAATTCTGTAGCTAAATAGAAAAATCCGTCGCTAATCTTATTTAGTGACGGATTAGCAATGGATTATCAAGAAATTCTGTTAGCAACGAGCTTTTTAGCGACAACCTTCGTAGTTAATTCCTTTTTTTATAGTGAGTAAGCGACTATTTTACCTTTTTATTTTGATTCAGAATAAGTACGCATTTACGTAATCAAGAAGGAATTAATTTTATTTTTCCAAAATTTACCCTTATTTACATATTCCAATATGTCAAGGTAACAATTAGTTAATGTTATTTAGTGATAAATCTTTTTTTTCCCTTAGAGTACTTCGTATTTTTTAACGAGTATGCTAAAGATAAAATGGCCATTTATTATAAATAGAAGGGAGTACTAGTTATCATCTTAGTGATCTGATACAAAAGATTTGTATGAATTAATATGATGAAGTTACAAAATACTTTTGATTATTCAGTTTGTTCTCTTGAACTATATATCACAAATAATTCAAAATATATATTTCGTTTTAAAATGAAGTGTCAAATACCAAATATACTTAGCTCATCAAACAAGAAGAAACAACAGCTCCCAATTGTGAAAAAAGAATAAGAGCTAATGTATGCATGCAATATCCTAGCTAGTAATAGTATAAACAACAACAACTATCCAGTATAGTCCCATAAAGTAAAGTTTGGGGAGGGTAATATGTAGACGAGCCTTATTCTTACCCGAAAGGGCAGAGAGGTTGTTTCCAATCGACCCTCGGCTTAGTGAAGGAAAGAAAAAATAAAAATAAAAACAAAAGAGCATTATTAACTCCAGTAGAAATAGCGTAAATAATTATTTAAACATAAAAATCATAAATAAAATAGTATTCAATAATATCATACAGTAACTACCATAAATAAGTAGCTAGTAATAGTATCTGCTGCCTATATAGAAGCAAAGAGGAAAGTCATTGACACTAAAAAACAAACAATTTTGGAAGTTGCAACAGATGATGGGTTGATGATAACCTGTTTTTACTCTTTACCCCTAAGTAAAAGTAGTTCACAGTCAAAACCTACTGAAGTAAACCTGAAATTTTTGTCTTTGTCTAATTTCACTTCGAGTACTTGATCATTCCAGTAGTCATTTTACTTTTTGATGTGTTGTTAACCCTTATTTTATTTTTTTAAAACACATTCAAACCTTTTTATAAGTATATCGTATCGTATCCCTATATTTTTTAGTTGTTATAATACAATATTATTATAGAGAATGTATAATATTATAAAATAACATGACAAATTGGTTTCAAAAAAACTTGACTGTTACAACGGAATATTGTTATAAAGGATGATGGTTAATAAAGGTTTGACGGTATAATTTGTCTGGCAAGTTTAACTTTCCATACAAGTAACCAGAGGCAGAGCTACAGTGTTAGTTGGGGTTTCAGATGAACCCCGTAATTTTTGTTTAATTCTGAATTTGTATTAAGAAATCAATAAATATATACAAATTATTAATTTAAAAATCGATAACTTAAAAAAATTATAATCTCGAATCCATAAAATTCAAACTAGCTCCGACTCCACAAGTAACCATTACTACTGCCCCATTTTTTTTAAGATTTAGGAAAATTCCTTACGTCAAGGGAAAAGGAGAGGAATAGGGAATAGAAAGTTTGTAGTATTAGGGTATCCAATGCTCACAATCTAATAAAAGGGGAACAATATCTAATATTATTTGTCATGATATATACAAAGTGAAGACTCTAGTGCACAAAACTTAATTAAGGGACTGTTTATGTTGGTCCCCAATGCAATATCTTGATCTATAGTTTGAGAATCTTGACTTAGCCACAAAATCTCCTCTTTACTAAGCACTTAATTAAACACTTTAAGCACACCCTAATCTAATTTATCTACCTTTTGGAAACCCAACTCAACTTTTTAATTATCTTTTTGGCTTAGGGAAGTATTTTGTTATTTAATTTGTCAAGACCAACCTACACAAAATCCACCCAGCTAGCCAAAGACAGCATATTTGAAATGCTTAATTTCTTTATTTGGTTCCTGGTATTTATATTTGGTCTCAACTAATTCAGATACAAATTGCATAAGGCTCATCAAAGCAGAAAACATTTTCTATTAGGATTCTTTTTATTTTCGGGGAGTCAAATCCGAGACCTCTAGTTAAAAATGGATGGATCATATATCTATTCTACCACTACCCTCAGATATAATCAGGGACGGACCTACATTGAGAAATTATCGGACTTCGTTAACTTCGGCAAAAAGACTATATATTTACTTCATATATATCAATATATACAGTAAGGATCATCAAATATTTTATGCAGCCCCTTAAAATTATAAAATCTTGACCGAGAAGTTAGTTTGTAGAAATACCTAAGTACATTCATTCTCTTGATGACCTAGGTTTGAATCCAGGCTCCTATAATGCATAAGTTTTTTTACTTTATTTTTAAAATAATATCCCGTGATGTTCAAGTCCTGAGTCCGTCTCTAAGTGTAATATAATAACTCCTATATGTTTGGAACTTCATCAAAATTATACTAAGAAGAATAATTTGATGAATGGAAGGGCCTAAAACATTTTGAATTGTCTTGTTTGCTTGTCACTCTACATATGGCAATGATAAGTAACCCTAACTAACAACCCCAACCAAAGTTTAGTGGGTAGGTGTCTAAACAAGAGAATCAAAATAAGACCCACAACACTTATTATTGTAGACTCAAAGTTGCCTTCCATTTACTCTCTTTAGATATTTACTTTTTTAGCAATTAGCATCACCAAAATATATTCACCACCTTTCATCTTTAGGTAACAAAGCTTATGATTCCATGTCTACTTGAATCAGCACACGCTTCATCATCACTGTTGACACCTAAGTCAACGGCATCTCAAAAAGTTCTCCATGCTCCTTTGTCTTTTCTATTTCTATTATAATTCAAATTTCAACGACAACAACAACTCAATATAATCTCATTAACAGAATTTGAGAAATATAATGTATACGTAAATTTTATCCCGATCCCGAAATAGAAAAGTTGTTTTTGATAGACCCTCGGCCCCCTCCCTCCAAAAATTCTCCATCTTGCTCTTGGATTGACTTGAACTCAAGAACTCTTGATTGGACCATTATAATTCAAACTAAGGCGCCAAAAAGAATTGTGAAGTGGTACATGTCTTCGCCCTTTTCGTTTTATGTCTCGCGTTCGAGTTCCGGGTAAGACGTCATTTAGCCTCTAACATGAAATATTTTGATGCGAATCTGATCCTAGTCGAACCCTAATGTAAATACTTAAAACATGATAGAAAACAAATAAAAATCCATTATGACAAAAAAGCAAAGGTAAAAAAAAAGGCTAACGATTCGGTAAAACATCTTTTCTTTACTCTATTTTCTCATGTCTTATAAAAAAATTACATTATCAATGCAATTTAACCATAATAGGCATGATGGAAGGAGTAAATATATACAGCCAAACCTCTATAAAATAGCATTTCTATATAACAGTTAGCTATTCATTGTAAGTAAAAAAAATTCGAAACTTTTTTGTATGTTAGGTTATAATATGTGTTGTTTGTAACAACACTTTACTATAATAATTAAAAATATCATAACAAACGAGATTATTATAAAGAGATTTATCAGTATCTATTATTATAGGTCCACTAATTACCTTCATAATACATATGAAAGTTATTTACGTTATCAGTGCATAAAATATAATTAGCTTTTACAATATATGGAAAGATATGATTCGAATGATATGGAATAAGATATAGATGTCCGAAATTAGGGTTAAAAAAGAACATAATATTTGAAAATGCAATGAAGCATATTCATCTTTCTAGGAAACATAGGACCCAGAAGACTTTTCTGTTATGCTAACTGATAGCCAGAATGATCATCTTATGTTTTTAATTGTACTTTACAGCTTAAAAATGACTGTAATATTTGATTTTTCATGGACATGGGAAAGTTAAATTTGACTATTGAAATTAAAGATTGATCAGAGGGAACCATTCATCAATCATACTTCTATTAATCATTCATAGCAAATGTGTGATGAAAAATAACTTTAATACGCCGCTTGTTTCGTTAGAAAATTTCTTATGGTTTTTCATTGTATTCAAATAATATGTTAATCTAAAGATTGTTATGAAATATTATACTTTGTAGTGGATGTCTATAACTCCTAAAGAAGTTACTCCCACTACTCTTCTCCATTATGTAGATAATCCCCACTACTTCTCACCATTATTGTTGTAACTCCCATACCTTCATAATTTACCCATGATCTTCCTCCATGATCTCAAATACTTAATGACATACTTATGAAATTCTTTTGGTATACCTATATGTTATACTATAAATAGAGGATGAAAACTCATTTTGTAATACACTTGGATACATGGAAGAAATATATTTTCTTCTCACTTTCTCTCTACTTTGTTGTCTATCTTTTTGTTTATTACTTTGAGCTAAGTTTTGTAACACGTTATCAGCACGAAGCTCTACTATCTCAAGAATCTCTTTGAGAAAATTAAGGTATTTTTTTTTTTTGAGGAAAACTAGATCAAGAAATGAAAGCAAAGTTGGCAATGGCGCCAGAAAATGGTACACACTATAATATTTACTATTAAAGTTGAGTACATTATATTACCACTAAAGTTGACATGTTTGGTGAATTTGTAGCCTGGTTTCTTATGCTTCTATCTTTTAATCTTTAACCTTACACGGTTAAGAAAGTGTATTAGTTGTGAATTTCCTCTAGTGTCTTTCTGTATGCTAGTGTAGGTTGCAAATTAGACTTCTGCATGCCCTGTGCTTACATTTTTGACATTTTAAATGTTGGCCGGTAATGGTATTTCTATCATCTTTTCCTCTTCCCTTTTGTTAAATGAACTTTTTCCATTTGTTTCATTGTATGATATTATCATATTTGTCGGATGAGAATTTTAAGATACTAAACACTTGCTTATAACATAAGCAGTAACTGTAGTATGAGAATTATAGTTGTAAATTTAATTTGGAATGAAAATATGGATATCTCACAAAGCAAACTTGGATCAAGTCCAATTGTAAAAAAATATTTGTTTAATTGATTCATGTACCACACATACGATATTCAAAGAGAAGAAATATTTCTCTCATTTAAGTATGTGTAAGGCAGATGTTACTACAATTTCTGGTAGTAGTAAATTGATTGAAGGCTCCGGAAGAGCAACTATAACTCTGCCTAAAGGAACAATATTTATCATAGAGAATGCAATGTTCTCCTCCATGTCTAAGAGGAACTTGTTGAGTTTTTAAGATATCATTCAAAATGGATATCTTATTGAGACAATAGATGAGAATAATCTTGAATATCTCATCATTACAAAGAATGTCTCTCGCCAAAAGAGGGTTATTGAGAAGTTCCCATCTTTATCTTGTGGCCCGTATTGGACAAGAATTAGTGCAATTGGGGCACATTCTACCGTAAACCAAAAGGTTACTGATTGCAATACTTTCGTACTTTGGCATGATCGAATGGGACATCCTGGATCAAATATGATGAGATGGGTTATAGAAAACTCAAATGGGCATCCATTAAAATATTTTAAAGATTCTTTTAAATAATAAATTTTCTTGCACTTCTTGTTATCAAGGCAAGTTAATTATTAGACCATCACCAACAAAGGTTGGAATTGAGTCACCTGCATTTTTGAAACGTATACAAGGGGACATTTGTGGACCTATTCACCCACCTAGTGGGTCGTTTAGATATTTTATGGTCTTAATAGACGCATCTTCAAGATGGTCTCATGTGTGCATATTGTCATCTCGCAACCTTGCGTTTGCAAAATTAATGGCACAAATAATTCGATTACGGGCACAATTTTCCGATAATTTAATTAAGTCTATTAGAATAGATAATGCTGCTGAGTTTTCATCCCAAGCATTTAATGATTATTGCTTATCAATCGGGATAAAAGTGGAACATCTTGTAGCTCATGTTCACACTTAAAATGGTCTTGGAGAGTCTTTAATTAAACGTCTGCAATTGATAGCAAGACCGTTACTCATGAAAACGAGGCTGCCCACTTCGGTTTGGGGTCACGCCATTTTGCATGCAGCAATGCTAGTTCGTCTCAGACTGATAAATTATCACAAATATTCCCATTTGCAATTAGTTTTGGGTCATGAACCTATTATATCCCATTTAAGAATTTTTGGATGTGCAGTATATGTGCCTGTAGCACTGCCATATCGCACCAAAATGGGTCTGCAAAGAAGGTTAGGAATATATGTTGGGTTTGAATCGCCCTCCATTATTCGCTACCTCGAAACATTGACAGGGGATTTGTTCACTGCACGATTTGCAGACTGTCAATTCGATGAGACACTTTTCACAAAATTAGGGGGAGAAGTTGGTGGTGAAACCAAACGGGAAATTTTGTGGAAAAATCCATCATTATCTCATCTTGATCTGCGTGAAGTTGGTGGTGAAACCAAACGGAAAATTTTGTGGAAAAATCCATCATTATCTCATCTTGATCTGCGTGCCTCTATTTGTGAAAAAGAGGTGCAAAATATTATTCATTTGCAAAGAATAGCAAATCAAATGCCAGACGCATTTACGGATTTGAAAAGGATAACAAAATTATATATCCCCGCAGAAAATATGATAGCACTATGTAATAAGTCTAAAAGAAGACAAAATTATTACCGTGAAGGTATCAATGGATATGGATGTGGCAATAGACGAAATTATAATCATCATCATTGTGATAATGAGAATAATAAGGATTCTCAAAATATTCCTTCACTCTGTGAAAGTAATATATGTCATCGATTTGACATGAGATTTTATACAGCACATATAGATGATTATGATCCATTCATGGTGTGAATGTGACAACATATGATTTATGAATACATATTCATTATTGGAAGAATATGAACATGCTATTGGTATTGAATATACCACACTCACCTCTAGAAGGAGGGTTGAGATGATATAAGAAAATAATGTCATTATTATGGCATGAATGGTCATTGGTCACGTACCTATTATACGCCAAAATATTTTGGCAATATGATTATTAGAGGACAATAATAATGCAAGAAACATATATTGCATATAATTTTGACATGACCATAATGGTACACTTTAAGAGCCAATTATATTATTTTGGAGAAACATAATTGATTACCAATAAGGTATTGTATTGTAGTAAGTCTCAAAGAAACTTATTCAGTTTCCAAAGAATATGCGAAGCGATTGATTATATTGAGACTATAAATACAAGAAAGATTTGATATCTTCTATTATTACAACTTGTAGCATGATAATATGCATGTGAAAAGCTACCAGCTTTATTCTCCAATTTGTACTATACAAACAAAAGAATGCCACAATAAAGTGGATGTTTATTGATATAAAAACCCATATCATAATAAACTTAGAGTTTATCGATAATTGCACATGTCATGATGTAAACCTGAATTTTATCAATATTGATAATTTATTCAATTGGCATTCGGGTTAGCCATATCAATTTAAGTATGATGTGCAACAATAATAGAGAATTCACATGGGTAAATATTAAAGAACTAGAAAGTTCTTTACGAATTCTCTTATATTACTTGTTCTCATTAATTAATTGACCAACTAAAGTTGGGGTTGAATCCCATAAATTCTGGAAATATCAAAGGCGAATATGGGCTCATTCGCCTGCCATGTATACCACATATGATGCATCTATGATATGGTTACATGTGCGATTATTATTAACCTGCAACCTGGCCGGTGCTTGCGAGGTAACTTGCTCAGTAATCTAATTTCGAGCATAATTTCCAGATTTTCTATTCAAGATAGTTCATCTTGATAAGTTGGTTTAGCAAAATAATTTATTGAGTGCCTCCACTTAATAGCTAAATTATTGCTTATGAGAACAAAGTTATCTATATCAATTTGATATACGTTATACACGAGAGTATATTATATTCTCCCCTCACAAGTGGTTCAGGGTCAGGAACCAAATAATTTCATCTTATTATTATTGATGTGCAGTGTATATTAACATGATCACAAAGATGATTTCCCAGAGTTGAGGAAATAAGTTAGTTTTTCTAACATGAGGGGGAGACATGATAAACACTTGAGAAAAAGTTACATGGAACGAATTATCATTTGTATATATAGATCCTCGAATATCATAATATGAACTTGAAGTTCATAAAAAGATAATTCTATTGCAACATATTGCAAAGCATGCCATACGCATTTGCTGACCCAAAGAAAGTAACTATATTCTCACTGCAAATGCTCATATTAAGTCCTAGAAGGACAAAGTCTTTGATACGCTTAAAGCGTATAGACAAATCGGTTTCAAAAAGAACTTCTTAATAAATAAGATGAGCAAATGATCAAAGTGATCATAATAAGGAGGCAAGTGATCTAGAAGATCACATGACATAACACTTCATAAAATCTCATGAGAGATTCAGGTACCTGAATATATGAATGAAGAGATCTCCATGTTATGTCTTTATGAAAATTTACTGGAACCGATATAAAATGTTCGTCGACGACATATATGATAGCGCTAAATATCGATGAGGATCTTAAGTTTGTCGAATACAAACAAAATATTGGCCAAATGGAAGAGATACAATTCAAGTAGAATTGATTCCGTATGAAAGACATGTAGTTTTGGACATGTAGTTCGAATACTTGAAAGTATAAAGTCAATGGTATGTGTAATCAGTTTTTCGATATCTTATACGTCTAGCATGACATGAAAACTTGATATGCATCTAAAGTCTATAATATGGCTTATATGACTCAACTTATATGACAATCCATAAAGGATTTAAGTTGCTTGAAGCATCTATAATTCTTGATCTTGAGGTACCACTTCCTCAGTGCAATTTATGCACAAATGTATCTTGCTATAACTATAAGCATGATAATATGATAGCGATGATACATTTATGAAGATATTGAAAAGCCATTCCACGATATTTGTGAAGACATTATATATCTACCACGAGTTATGATTTCAAGGTGCAAATATTCATTATAGTTAATATGGCTGATTTATTTATCAAATCTCTACCAACGATCTCTTGAAGATGGTGCACAAGATTGGAATGCGAAGGCTCAAGAATGTGAATTGATGCTCTTTCAGGGGGAGTTAATGCGCGTTGCACTCTTTTTCCCTTACAAGGTTTTGTCCCACTGGGTTTTCCTTGCAAGGTTTTTAACGAGGCAACAAAAATGCATTTTGTTAAATATGTGTACTCTTTTTCCTTTTCTAGAATTTTTTTCCCATTGAGTTTTATTTTAGTTAAGGTTTTAACGAGGCACATTATCTATAGACATCCAAGGGGGAGTGTTATGAAATATTATACTTTGTAGTGGATGTCTATAACTCCTAAAGAAGTTACTCCCACTACTCTTCTCCATTATATAGATAATCTCCACTACTTCTCACCATTATTGTTGTAACTCCCATACCTTCATAATTTACCCATGATCTTCCTCCATGATCTCAAATACTTAATGACATACTTATGAAATTCTTTTGGTATACCTATATGTTGTACTATAAATAGAGGATGAAAACTCATTTTGTAATATACTTGGATACATGAAAGAAATATATTCTCTTCTCTCTTTCTCTCTACTTTGTTGTCTATTTTTTTGTTTATTACTTTGAGCTAAGTTTTGTAACAAAGATAAAAGATATAGTTGAGATCTATTATATTTGAAATGATTGTCACCTTTTGTTTTTCATGAGTTAAATCAAGTGAACTTTGACTATATATATATATATGTGTTTAGACATCCCTCTCGAGAAAATAGACAAAATCCTAGTATACTATGTTAAACCTAGGATCCTGACCATATATTTGGTTCAATTTGTCTTTCCTTTTGTTTTACGGCAATTAGTAACGACAATCTTACAGTATGAAATGTCACCGCGAGTTATTGCTTTTCTATTTTATTTACAATCATATGATATTTTATGAGTACTGGTCAAAATAACTCAAGTTCACTTCTTTATAACTTATTAAGGGGAAAACTTTCCCTATTAAACCATAATCTCTCCTAAATTATTTGTGGTGCCAAAGAAGTCACATGGCTTTACATATATTTCTTTGTGGTATAATAAGCACTTATATGCCAAACGAATCTAGCATTTAAATTTTATGGGTTTAACTTTTAAGATTTTTAGCATTAAACCCATTATATTTTTAAAGTTATAGGTTTATGTTTACTATTTTTGAAAATTTTAATGAATTTTTATATACAATTTATACTTCACGTCGAAAGTTATGGATTCAGTTGAACCTGCCGACAAAACACTGGATCCGCCTTTCCTTCTAGGCCAAATAATACTAAGATATTTTGTAAAAGTTTGAATATTTATGGACTATATATGTCGTTATTAAAGAATGTTGTCCAAGTTTCGCCATCTAAGCAAAGTCCTATTTGTCAAAGAAGAGAGCCAAGACAAGCTCAAGTCATCCGGGATAAGAGAAGGTCATATCCTAATAAGCAGGGGTAGCTTCATTGATGAAGACGTACACAATATCAATTGTTTCCCTGTTCATAGCAACTTGTAGAAGTTAGTATTTTTTACACCCTTATGCCAAAATAGTTATGCCTATTGGACTAAAACCGAATATAATAGTGCAACAAATTGTTATGGAGATATAATATCATTATGATGTGACGACCTGATCGGTCGTCTTAAGAATTAACGCTTCGATCCCCCTATTAATTGCTTTCCCAAAGTTTATTTCTATTTATGATTTGTCGGGATGTCCAGTTTTGAGTTTCGGAGAGTTTTTGAGACACTTAGTCTCTAATTGAGAGCTTAAGTATTGAAAAGTTATCCTTAGTCGGAACAGTGTGAAGACGGCCTCGGAATTGAAATATGATGGTTCCATTAGCTTTGTTAGGTGATTTCAGGGTTGGGAGCGTGTTCGGAATGTGTTTAGGAAGCCTGTATCTAATTTAGGCTTGAAATACCAAAGTTTGAATTTTTGTAAGTTTCCGGTTGATATGCGAGATTTTCATACAAGGGTAGAAATGGAATTCTGAAAGTTGCAGTAGTTCTGTCATGTCATTTGTGATGTGCGTGCAAAATCTCAGGGCGTCCTGACGTGTTTTGGTTAGGTTTTTGATCGAAAGCGTATTTTGATGGAATTTAAAGTTCTTAGGCTCAAATCCTTGATTAATCCCGGTTTCCGGCGTTGGTCTAGGTTGTTTAATGATTGGTACAAGTTTGAATAATATTATGGGATATATATGTAGGTTTGTTTGAGGTCCCGGGGGCCTCGGGTGTGTTTCAGATGCTCAGCGGAGCATTTAGGAGTTGTGAAGAGTTGCAGAAAATCCTTCATCATTTGCAGGTCCAATTCCTTCTTTGTGTTCACGACGTTCCTCCCGCATTCGCGTAGTTCTGACCTTCTTCTTCTACGTGTTCGTGTCCTCCTCCATGCGTTCGCATAGAGTAATTCTGGTGGGGGAGCAGTTTTCTTATCGCGTTCGCATTTAGTCTTTCGCGTTCGAGAAGCTTCACGTTTTCCTCAATCGCGATCGCGTCTATGACATTGCATTCGCATAGATTTATTTGACTGTGAGGGCTGAGCCTATTTTTACACATTGCTTTCGCATTACCACTGTCGCGTTCGCATAGCTTCACCAGTCCAGGCCTTCGCATTTGCAGACTCTTCCTCGCGTTCGCGAAGGGAATTTTTGGCAGCCTTCACTTTTCCTTCTTCGCGAAGGCAAGACTTCCCACGCGTTCGCAATGCTTTGAATACCTTGACAGATATAAACATTTCAAAATTCGAGGATTAGCCATTTTTATCAAAACACAAGCTTATGAGCTCAGATTTGGGAGAAATTTAATGGGATTTTCGAGGGCAACTACTGGGTAACGATTCTCTACTCTCTTATGCTTAAACCCACTAATCTAATCACGAATTCCTCCTTAATTTCATATATTTGAATGAAAAATGGGTAAAACTTGTAGGCCTAATTATTGAGTTTTGAGTTGGTGTTTGACCTCCGATTTGAGAGATTTTTATATGGTTAGACTTGTGAGAGTACAAGGGTTCTGAAAATGTGAAAATTTTCCAATTCCGAGACATTGTCCTGAGGGCGTTTTGGTCATTTTACCTAATTTCGCGCCTTAGCTTTGAATTAAATAGTAGAATCAGTTGCTTGAGATGTTATTTACCATATGTAATTGAATTGAATAGATTTGGACCATTTGGAGTTGGATACTTGTGGCAAAAGTGTGATTTCGAGTTGATTTTGGAGCTGGTTCGATGTAAGTAGCTTGTCTAACCTTGTGTGGGGGACCTTTCCCCTTAATATATGATATTTGGTAATTGAATGCCTTGTACATGAGGTGTTGAGCGCGTACTTAAGCGAATTATTGAAAAATTCGATTTTACTTGAAGTATTTAAATTGAGTTTCTTGTTTATCTGTGTTACTCTTATTGCAAATTTAGCCCGTGTTAATTTTAAAAAAAACATGCTTTGTTAACTTACTTGCATATTTGTTTAAACTGCCTTATTTGTATCCCGTGGAGCATGTTAGGCTAGAATTTACTAATACTTGTTATGAGTTTATCACTTATTCTGATATTCTTCAGTTGTTATTGTGTGTTTTAAATTGGGACTACAGGACGGCATCCCGGGAGATCCCCTTGCATGTGTTATGACCTTGGCTAAGAGTGTGGGATACCAAGATATCCACGACACATGTATTTATATATATTGAGGATACCAAGAGATCGTCGAGATACCAAGAGATCATCGGTTTACCTATTGAGGATACCTAGAGATCCTCAGGATACCAAGAGATCCCTGGTTTACCT
The DNA here is from genome assembly GCA_034376525.1 of Nicotiana benthamiana. Classification (NCBI taxonomy): domain Eukaryota; kingdom Viridiplantae; phylum Streptophyta; class Magnoliopsida; order Solanales; family Solanaceae; genus Nicotiana; species Nicotiana benthamiana. The sequence goes on from CM067339.1 coordinate 179,470,928, forward strand.
ATTGAGGATACCAAGAGATCCCCGACACATGTATTTATATATATTGAGGATACCAAGAGATCCTCGGGATACCAGAGATCCTCGATTTAGATATTGAGGATACCAAAAGATCCTCGGGATACCAAAAGATCCCACGTGTATATGGTGAGTATACCAAGAGATCCTCGGGATACCAAGAGATCCCCAGTTAGTATTTCCTGTTGTAGCGGTATTTCCTTGTATTGTCTTATTTCTGCTTTCTACTATTGTATCCCTTAATTATCCTATTTAGATTCTCGATGTGGACTTTATTTATACTGTTTCTTTACCCTATCATTTATTATGTTTTACCTTAGTAGGACCCTGACCTTCCTCGTCACTACCCCACCGAGGTTAGGCTTGGCACTTACTGAGTACTGTTGTGGTGTACTCATGCCCCTTATGTGCATATTTTTCATGTGCAGATCCAGGTACCTCCACCCAGGCGCATTATCCTTGAGGCAGGGAGAGCTACGGAGACTTCAAATTACATTTTCCGCGTCCGCAGACCGAAGATTCTCCTTCCTTACTCTATCTTGTAGCGTTTAGCCTTCTATCATACTTTTGCTGTATACATTTTTGGAGATTAGAGCACTAATTGTATTCTTCTAGCTTGTGTTCCCATGAGTTTCCGATTTTTGAGGTGATATTGTAGACTTCCGCATTATTGAGTTGTATGTTCCGAGTGGCATTTTACATTCTGCGTTTCGTTTTGATGAATTTGGTTTTTGAGTTATAATTCTCGTAGATTATTTGCTTTTTTCACATTGTTAGGCTTACCCAGTTGTAGGGACTAGGTGTTATCACGGCATGTTCCTGGAGAGCGAACTGGGGACGTAACAAGTTGATATCAGAGCTCTAGGTTCATAGGAGTCATGGAACACAGGCCGGTTTATTAGAGTCTCGATGATCGGTATGGAGACTTCTGCACTTATCTACGAGAGGCTATGTAACTGTTAGGAAATCCCACTTTATTTCATTCCTTATCGTGCGACATCTATTCTATTTGAACCTATATCATCTGTTCTTTTTGCATCCACTCGTGTATTGAAATTGTGCACTCGGTATCAATTATACGCCAACGATTCGTGATTCTAAAAAAGGATTATAAGGGAGCAAAAATTTCTCAACCATTATTACCGCGTGTCGTCCATATCGAAAATCCAGGAATATTGAGAGATCATTCAGTTGTGCACATGGGGGTGCAATAGGCTTTGACATCTCGTTGATGAGTACATTGTTAAGAAGGTTCACTTAATTGCCAAATCGTTGTGATAGTAGTAAAGTCAAGAGGTGGATATAGATCTGAAGATAGTCGGTGGTAATAGATACTATGTTGTTCATATGAGAATTCAATTTAGCGAAGGGTACAACTAGCAGCTAAGATACTGGAAGAAGTGAATTTAAATTGTCATAACGACGACATGCGCCAAACGAATGGCTTGAGGTATCGTATGATGGTGTCGTACGATCGATAAAGGCAAGTATTGTGGATTATCGGAATGTATCTATGGTTTTGCGCCAAGTGAAGGGAGTCCACTATCAACGATCAAATTGTGGGGGTCATGTGTCATATCAGCTTTGGCCCGAGATGTATTTTTGTGGTGTTCAAAGGTCCTCTGAAACTTGTATATAAGTAAAAGCTGAGATTTCTATGGGACGATGCAGGGACATGGAAATAATTTCAGAATACTCGTAGTGCTTAATCAGGGCACTCACTTGGAATAGTCATCTTTTAATGCACAACTGGTATATGATTCGTACAATGGTTATTCTATTTATCCGGCACAGACTCGGTATAAGCAGTCGAACTACAGATGGGTGTTATGAATGTGGTGATACTAGGAGCATCACGAGAGTGTGCCTTAAACTTGGAAGGAATCTATTTCATTAGAACACTCAGTCCACACACTCCATTATAGTTACTAATCTACATACGTACGAGTTAGAGATGGATAACAAGAGTGTAGTTGGAACCTAAAAGGTGGGGGCCCGACCCGTTGATACAATTGCCATGGTATGGATGATGTCGCTACACCAGATGGTGTTATTACAAATATGGTCTCAATGTGATTATAAAGTAACAATTTCATTAAATCGATTCGGTTTTGAGTATCGAGGCAAGTCCTCTAAATATGCTACACTCATGAGTGAGCTTCATAATCCTGAAATCTACTTATATGAATACTCACGTTGGGTTATTATATGGAGATAGCTATTTATATCATTATGTGTCGGTCACTAAGAATAGTTATGAGGATCAAAGTGACTTTGTATTACTTACTACAATGAGTTTTGATGCGATTTCAGGATAATTAAACTCAATTGTGAATTATATGCCCTACCGATATTGGGGCTCATTATATGTTGTGATTTTGTTTAGTGGAAACTATTTTAAAAGAAGAATGAAAGGAAATAAAGATTTTCAGTTGGCACAGTGTGCAGATACTTGTGATTCAGAGTTGAGGGGGAGTTCCTCACATTTTTTATATAATGTTGAATATTTTAAACCTGGGTACAAGCTACGGTGGATGTTATATAAGGGTGAGGTGCTGGTGGTGAAAAGTTTATGTGTTTAAGATTCTCCTTTGGTGAAAAAGAAGTTTTCTATATTTTAATAGGGAGTCATGCCTGTTAGGCTTATTTGTCAATTCTTGTATATTTTTCCGTTCATAATCAGTCATTTTTGAGCTGTGGACGTTGAGTTTTAGCCTACGAGATGGGTGCCCAGGTGGCGTTAAATATGACTCATTATTTTGGCTAAGTAATTATGAGGTCTTTGTGCCTCGTTGTGAGTAAAGTGGAGATTTGAAATGAGGGTTTGGTAACATGAGGTTAATTGGCAATGTTGTGGTTTATGAGTAACTAAGATGGCCAGAGACGTTGTTATGTACATACATAAGATGTGTTTCATGTACAAATATCATTCAAATAATGCCGTGCTTGTAATGCGGAGATTAGCATTTTTGACCTATACATTATGGTGACTTGTTGAGTTATGGATATGCTGTTAGGAGTTGTTTTGGTATTACTCTTACAGGTGGATAGTCCTAATTACAGGGGAGACTCTGCCAAAATTTTTGAAAAAATAAAATAAAAAATTTTGGGACATTAAGATGTGTGAAGAAAAAGATAAGTTATGTTGTGTAATTGAGGAAGAATAACCCTAAGTGGGGGGAGAATATAACATCCCAGAAAAATTTTGAAGTATTTAAGCGCTATTAAGAGTTGAAGTGTGTTGAAATAAGACTAATGCAGCGTGATGATGTGAAATTATGTTTCTATGACGAATGTCAGATGTTGAAGTTTGGGTAATGTCCTAGGGTTATGGATTAAGGATGAGGTGAGACCTTCAGTTAAGTTGAAGGATCAGTTACAGGAATTTGCTTGATAAGGGTTTTATTCGGCCCAGTGTATCACCTCGGGGCACTCCTATCTTGTTTGTGAAGAAAAAAAGAAAAAAAGGGTATGGTTCTATGCGTATGTGCATTGATTATTTCTAGTTGAACAAATTTACAGTGAAGAAACGACATCTCTTACATCATATTTGTGATTTGTTGGACCAGCTAGAGAGTGCACATGTGTTTTCTAAGATTGGTTTGCATTCACGTTACCACCAGTTGAAGATTCGGGAGCCAGATATCCCGAATACTACTTTCAGGACTCGGTATGGTCATTACGAGTTCCTTGTTATGTCATTTGGGCTGACCAATGGCCCAGCAGCCTTTATGTATTTGATGCACAGTGTGTCCCGTCCATATGTTGACTCGTTCGTCGTTGCCCTTATTGAAGATGTACCAGGATTTGAGGCAACACTATTGGTGGAGGCATATGAAGGAAGATATAGTTGGGTTTGTAGCTCGATGCCTCAATTGTCAGTAGGTGAAGTAGGAGCACCAGAGACCGAGTGGATTGCTTCAGCAAATAGAGATTCCGGAGTGGAAGTGGGATTGGACTCACACGGACCTCGAAGAAGTTTGATGCTATTTGGGTGAGTGTAGCTCGGCTGACCAAGTCCGCTCATTTTATTCATATGTGTACTACTTATTCATCGGAATGGTTGGCAGAGATTTATATCCGGTAGGTCGTTCGTTTTCATGGTATTCCAATTTCTATTATTTCGGACAGAGGTACTCAGTTTACATCACGGTTCTGGAGAGTCGTTTAGCAGTAGTTGGGTACTCGGGTGGAGTTAAGCACAACATTTTACCCCCAGACGGATAGATAGTTCGAGTGTACTATTCAGATTCCTGAGGATATGCTTCGTGCGTGCGTGATTGAGTTTGGAGGGTCTTGGGATCAGTTCTTGCCATTAGCGGAGTTTGCTTACAACAACAGTTATCAGTCCAGTATTTAGATGGCGCCATATAAGGCTTTATATGGTAGGAGGCATAGATCTCCGGTGGTTTGGTTTGAGTCGTGTGAGGTCAGGCTATTGGGCACAAAGTTGGTGCAGGATGCATTGGAGAAGGTTAAGGTAATCAGGATAGACTCCATACGTCCCAGTCCAGACAGAAAAGCAATGCGGACAGGAAGGTTCATGATGTCTCATATATAGTCGGAGAGCGGGTTCTGCTTCGGGTTCGCCTATGAAGGCGTTATGAGATTTGGGAAGAAAGGGAAGTTGAGTCCAAGATTTATTGGACCTTTTAAGATATTGAGGTGTGTTGGGGAGGTTGCTTATGATCTTGCCATACCTCCCATATTGGCAGGAGTTCATCCGGTATTTCATGTTTCGATGCTCTGGAGATATCATATTGACCCATCGCACATGTTGGATTTCAGTTCAGTCCAGTAGGACAATGATTTATCCTATGTCGAGGAGCCAACGGCTATATTGGATAGGCATGTCATAAAGTTGAGGTCAAAGAGTATTGCTTTGGTAAAGGTTCAGTGGCGGGGTCATCCAGCCGAGGAGGCGACCTGGGAGACCGAGCAGGATATGTGTAACAGTTACCCTCGCTTTTTCACTACTTCAAGTATGTATTTATGCTCGTTCGAGGATGAACAAATGTTTAAATGTAGGAGGATGTGACGAACCGGCTGGTCGTCTTAAGAATTAACGCTCATATCCCCTGTTAACTGCTTTCCCTAAGTTTATTTCTACTTATTTGATTTGTCGGGGTGTTATGTTTTGAGTTTCGGAGAGTTTTTGGGACACTTAGTCCCTAATTGAGAGTTTAAGTGTTGGAAAGTTGTCCCTAGTTGGAACTGTGTGAAGACAGCCTCGGAATAGAATTCTGATGGTTCCGTTAGCTTCGTTAGGTGATTTCGTGGTTAGGACCGTGTTTGGAATGTGTTTTGGAGGTCCATAGCTAATTTAGGTCGAGATTTCGATTCGAGGGTCGGAATGGAATTCCGGAGGTTGCACTAATTCCGTCATGTCATTTGGATGTGTGTGCAAAATTTCGGGTCATTCGGACGTATTTTTGTTAGGTTTTTTATCGAAAGCATATTTTGATGGAATTTGAAGTTCTTAGGCTTAAATCCTTAATTAATTCGAGTTTTCGGCATTTTTTTAGGAGGTTTAAGGATTGGTACATGCTTGAATGAGGTTATGGGATATGTCTGTAGGTTTGGTTGAGGTCCCAGGGGCCTCAGGTGTGTTTCAGATGCTCAACGGAGCATTTAAGAGTTGTGAAGAGTTGCAAAAAATCCTTCAGCAGTTGCATGTTCAATTCCTTCTTCGCGTTCGCGACGTTCCTCTCACGTTCGCGTAGTTCTGGCCTTCTTCTTATATGTGTTTGCGTCCTCCTCAACGCATTCGCATAGAGTAATTCTTGCACGTTTACCTCAATCGTGATTGCGTCTAAGACATTGCGTTCGCATAGCTTTATTTGACTTTGAGGGCGGAGCCTATTTTTGCACATCGCGTTTGCGTTACCCTTCTTGTGTTCGTGTAGCTTCACCAGTCCAGGCCTTCACGTTCTTAGACTCTTCATCGCATTCGCGAAAGGCATTTTTGGCAGCCTTCATTTTTCCTTCTTCGCGAATGCGAGACTTCCCCCGCATTTGTGATGCTTTGAATACTTGGACAGATATAAACATTTAAAAATTCGAGGGTTAGCCATTTTTTCAAAACACAAGCTTGGGAGCTCGGATTTGGGAGAAATTTCGATGGATTTTCGAGGGCAACTACTGGGTAATGATTCTCTACTCTCTTATGCTTAAAACCCACTAATTTAATCACGAATTCCTCCTTAATTTCGGGTTTCTTAATCAAAAATGGGTAAAACTTTATAGTCTAAATTATTGAGTTTTGAGCGGGTGTTTGAACTCCGATTTGAGAGATTTTTAAATGGTTAGATTTGTGAGGGTACGAGGGTTCTGTAAATGTGAAAATTTTCTGTTTACGAGACGTTGGACTGAGGGGTATTTTGGTTATTTTACCTAATTTCGCGCCATAGCTTTGAATTAAATAGTAGAATTAGTTGTTTGAGATGTTATTTACTATATGTAATTGAATTGAATAGATTTGGACCATTTGGAGGCGGATACTCGTGGCAATACTGTGATTTTGAGTTGATTTGGAGTCGGTTCAAGGTAAATGGCTTGTCTAAACTTGTATGGGGGACGTTTCCCCTTAGGATATGATATTTGGTAATTGAATGCCTTGTACGTGAGGTGATGAGCGTGTACTTGAGCTAATTGTTGAACAATTTGGTTTTACTTAAAGTATTTAAATTGAGTTTCTTATTTACCCGTGTTACTCTAATTGCAAATTTAGCTTGTGTTAATTTGAAGAAAAAAGACATGTTTAGTTGACTTACTTGCCTATTTGTTTAAACTGCCTTGTTTGTATTCCGTGGAGCATGTTAGGCTAGAATTTACTAATACATGTTATAAGTTTAGCACTATTCTGATATTCTTGAGCTGTTATTGTGTGTTTTAAATTGGGACTACGAGGCGGCATCTCGAGAGATCCCCCTGCACGTGATATGACTTGGGCTGAGAGTGCGGGATACCAAGAGATCCGCACCACATGTATTTATATATATTAAGGATACCAAGAGATCCTCGGGATACCAAGAGATCCCCGGTTTACCTATTGAGGATATTAAGAGATCCTCGGGATACCAAGAGATCCCCCGGCACATGTATTTATATATATTGAGGATACCAAGAGATCCTCGGGATACCAAGAGATCTCCGGTTTACCTATTGAGGATACCAAGAGATCCTCAGGATACCAAAAGATCCCCGGCACATGTATTTATATATATTGAGGATACCAAGAAATCCTCGAGATACCAAGAGATCCCCGGTTTACATATTGAGGATACCAAGAGATCCTCGGATACCAAAAGATCCCCGGTTAGTATTTCCTGTTGTAGCGGTATTTCCTTGTATTGTCTTACTTCTGCTTTCTACTACTGTATACCTTAATTATCCTGTTTATACTCTCAATGTGGACTTCATTTATATTTTTTCTTTACCCTATCATTTATTATGTTTTATCTCAGTAGGGCCTCGACCTTCCTCGTCACTACCCCGAAGTTAGGCTTGGCACTTATTGAGTACCGCTATGGTGTACCCATGCCCTTTCTGCGCATGTTTTTCATGTGCAGATCTAGGTACCTCCACCTAGGCACATTATCCTTGAGGCAGGGAGAGCTACAGAGACTTCGAGGTACATCTGCCGCGTCCGCAGACCGAAAAGTCTCTTTCTTTACTCTATCTTGTAGCATTTAGCCTTCTATCATACGTTTGGTGTAGACATTTCTGGAGATTAGAGCACTTAATTTATTCTTTTAGCTTTTGTTTCCGTGAGTTTTGGGATTTTGGGGTGATATTACAGATTTCCGCATTATTGAGTTGTATGTGCCGAGTGGCATTTTATATTCTACGTTTCGTTTTGATGAATTTGGATATTGAGTCATAATTCCCGTAGATTATTTGTTTTTTCTGCATTGTTAGACTTACCTAGTTGTAGGGACTAGGTGTCGTCACAGCATGTTCATGGAGGACGAAGTGGGAATGTGACATTATTTTTCCTCCGTCGTCTTGACTGGGGGCTCTCTCTCTAACATGAGAGTTATTTCCTCCTTGTGAGGTCTCAATCCTTGCTGCTAATCACTTAATCTCCACCTCTCAAACCCCATTTTCTAAAAGTTTGCCAATAGGAAACCTAATCATTACCGTTTTCATCCTCTGTGGGCATCAATTTGTGCAAATTCCCTATTACTTACTAAACCCTAAATCAATCTGATTTTTTAGAATAACTCTATATTTTGGTGCAAACATGTTAAATATATTGCTTAATCAACTCCAATAGGAGCGTGAATCCTTTAATTGGAAAGATGGCTGATGAAATTACTGAACGCCTAAATAAATTTATTGTTACTGAGAAAGAAAAGGATGTTGTGGCAATTGAATATCCAAATATTCAGTCACGTATGAAGGATTGTGAGGTAAGTCTTTTTGGCAAGGTGATTTATGATAAAAGGTGAATATTTAGGGAGTCAAAAATACCATGTCGTTGGTTTGGGGGCACCCAGTAGGCCTGCAGATAAAGGAAATCGGATGGAATTTTTTTCAATTTATTTTTAAAGATAAGGAAAGTAAGATTATAGTATGGTTTGGTACACCATGGTTGTATGACAAATACCTTCTTAATGTCCATCCTTGGGAACCATGTCTAAAAGTGATTCCCAGGTGTTTAATATCTAGGTTCAAGTTTCGAATATCTCATTACGTTGGATGTCACAGGATGTTCTGCGCAAAATAGGGTATGCTTTGGGAGGTATCGTTGATATTGTAATCCCTGAAAATGGAAGCAAAAAGGGGCGATATATGAGGATTAAAAATATGATGAGCATTAACATGCCACAACTTAGGGGAAAATTGATCAAGTTAGGCTTGGAAACAAACTGGGTTGAAATTAGATCCGAGAACTTACCTTATGTTTGCTACTACTGTGATATGCTAGGACACAATGGTAGAATTTGTGTACAAAGAGAGAAGGATATAAGATCAGGCAATCTAAAAAATGACTAGTTTTGGACATGGTTACGAGTGGAGAATCATTTATTAGCTTCATATACTAAGCATCGTCGAGGTGTAAATACTAATAACAATGGACATACTAGGGTGAAAAATTATATCTTTGAACTAGTTGAGGGAAAAGGAGTTGCAGGAAGTAGTAAAAGTCTTCTAAATTTGGTAGAGGGTACTACCTCGGTTGAAATGCAACCTGATATATATAAGAAGAGAGGATCTTTAGAGAGACCAAATGCAGCCCATGAAAGCAACGAATTATGGATCTGGAGAGAAAGAGAGGAAGAAGTTTGGAATAACATCAGGGTTGGAAATTCGGGTGGTATTAAAACTACCTCAATGCGAGGTTTGAATATTGGCTTGGAGAAGAAAGATGTGCAGGAGCAAATGGAAGCATATGGAAATATGTTGAATGACACAATATAGCTACAACAAAGTTTATTAAAAGTTGCCTCACAAATGCAGGATGCTGGCAACCAAAAAATGAAGAAATTGCAAGATAACATAACCTTGTTCAGGCCCTTTGGTGAGCTCTCCTAAGTTACATCTACATATAGTAAATAATTCACAACTAATCGATAATTCAAATCAAAACTCATAAACTGTTAGTGTTATTACTGATAAAAATACATGGGACATAAAGAAAAAATATTGGAAATGAAAGACTAATATTAAGGATTGTTCTGATGATGTTAAGGGAAACAATTTGGTAGATTTGAATGAAATCATCTTATTGAGGTTGTCGTGATATAGTAAAATATGCATACTTTGGAGGATAAAAGAAAAGAACAAATAAATTTTGATACTGAAACAGAAGTTAAAAAACAGAAACAAATGGTGGAGCGAGAGGCCATATCTAAATGGCTTCCCTCCATGCAATGAAAGCTTTAGTGTGGAATTGTAGAGGTCTGAGGGGAGGGGGGGGTACTTAACAGTTCTCTTTTTGAAGGAAACAATGCGTCTCCACTTCCCAAATATGATTTTTTTAAGTGAAACAAAAATAGAGATAAAACAATGCAAAGAGTTCAGAGACAGCTGGATATGGCACATGCTATTACTGTAGAAGCAATAGGTTTATCTGCTGAACTAGCCTTATTCTGGAATGACAACATCTAGGTATGTCAATATCACGCTTCTTCTTTTTATGTTGAAACTTTGATACATGATGTCTTATTTGATTGCAAATATTGGTGTATCTTTGTGTATCTAAGTACAGATAGAATTAATCGTCGATCTCAAATGCAAGAATTAATTAAAAATCCTCATACTGGGGCACCTTCTGGGTCTTAGTTAGTGATTTTAGTGATGTTTTTGATTATTAAGAAAAACAAGGAGGAAGAACTAGAGAGAATTGGACCTTTAGAGACTTTAAGGATTTTATTTGGAACTTAGGTGTACTTGACTTGGGTTACAAAGGAAAACCTTGGACCCGGTGTTGCAATCGGAAAAATAAGGATATTATTCAGGAAAGGTTAGACAAGGTCTTAGTCTCCCCTAATTAGAAAATAAAGTTTGAAGAGGCTAATGTAACTCACCTTGATACTGAGGCTTCTGACCATTCCTTGTTAATTTTGTCTTCACATGCTGAACAAGTTAAGAAGAAAAGGCGTTTTTCCTTTGATAAAAAGTGGTTTGATCGTGAAGACATTCAGCATATTATCTCTGAAGCTTGGTCCAATGACTATATTCGGTTCGAGCAATCTCGAGTTAACTTTAAAATAAAGAAGTGTTATAGATCCTTAGTGGCTTGGATACGGAGAGGAAATGGTAATGTTAGAAAGAGAATTCTTAATATTAAGAAACAAATTACAGACCTTAGAAGTGTTGCTAATAATTTTGATTGGAATAAACTTAGGGTATTAAAAAAGGAATTAAGCCAAGCTTACAAAGAAGAAGAGATCTTCTGGAAACAAAATCTAGAGCCTTATGGTTGCTGGATGGCAATAAAAATACGTCCTATTTTCACATGGAAACCTTACAAAGAAGAAGAGTAAATATAATTGGGGTTTTTAAATATCTGAAGGGGGGTGGGTGAGGATCAAACTGAAGTAGTTCAAGAAGTTGATGCATATAATGATACACTATTCTCTACATCTAACCCGCCAAATTTTGAAAGTATTCTAAATCATGGCAGTGTAACGATTAGTGACTCTATAAATCGAGAACTCATAAAAGGTGTAAGTGAAGAGAAATTAAAAAATGCAGTATTCGCTATACATCCTCTTAAAGCGCCAGGTGTGGATGGAATGACTCCTTTATTTTTTCAAAAATATTAGAATATTATATTAAAGTAGATTCATGAAGCTATTAATATTTTCTTCACTACAAGATACCTATTTCCTTCGTGAACCATACTTTCATCATTCTAGTACCTAAAACTAAAAGCCCTATTTTGGAATTGCAATTTAAACCCATAATTTTATGTTCTAATCTTTATAAAGTTATTGCAAAAATTCTTGCTATGAGAATGAAAAATCATTTAACTAAGGTTATATCTCCGGCTTATGCAGCTTTCGTTGGACATAGACAAATAACTGATAATGTTATCTTAACACATGAATTTATGCATCTTCTAAAAAATAAACATAGAGGTAGAGAGAAATTTATGGCGATGAAATTGGATATGTTTAATATGAGCAGAAGGTTTCATTACTTTGTTTAAGATTTCTGAAACTCAAAATAAAATTTAAGGTTTAAAGTTAAATAAACATTGGCCGAGCTTAACTCACTTATTTTTAGCATATGACTCTTTTATATTCTATTCAACTAACACTCACAATGTAGTCCATATAGCTGAGATTCTAAAAAAGTATGAGCAAAGTTCTGGGCAATTGGTTAATTTAGATAAATCAGCTATTTGTTTTAATAGAAATGTAACGGATGAGGAGAAAGTAGAATTATGTTCCTTAATTGAACAACAACAAAGAAATGATATGGATATGCATTTAGGATTACCAGCTATTGTGGTACACTCAAAGAAAAAGATGTTAGAGTTTATTAAGGATAGAGTCAATACAAAAATAAAAGGATGGAAGGGTAAATTTTTAAGTACAGCAAGAAAAGAAGTAATGCTTAAATATGTACTTTCAGCAATCCCTAATTATGCATTTTCTTGCTTCAACTCCCTGATGATTTGTGCAAGGAGATTACATCTCTTTCTTCTAACTTTTGATGGGGACAAACCGAGGATAAAAGGAAGATACATTTTGAGAAATGGGAAAGATTATGTGATTCTAAATAAAGAGGGGCCTTAGGATTTAAGGACTTAAAGGCTTTCACTATGGCTTTGTTAGCTAAACAAGCTTGGCGTATATTATCGTACCCCAATTCGTTGTTAGCAAGAGTACTTAAAAGCAAATACTTTTCACATTCAATTTTTCTTGACGCTTTTACACCATCATGGAGCTGGAGAAGTATTTTATGGGGAAGTGATCTATTAGTTATTGGACTAAGGTGGAGGATATCTCATGAAAAAAAATATAAATGTTTGGACCGATCCTTGGATCCCAAGAAATAATGGTTTTACTCCAAAAAGTATTCAAATGCAAAACAATATAGATCTTAAGGTTGCCAACTTAATTGACGAAAATAGGCATACCTGAAAACTTCATAAGATAAGTACGACCTTATAACTGGATGATGAAGATGTAATTTTGTCTATTCCAATATCCATCATAGGCCTTAGTGTTAGATTACTGTGGTATCATTCAAAATCTGGAAATTATAAAATTAAGTCAGGTTACTATTTAGCAAAGGGTTTGGCGGGTAAGACTAGTAGGAATTTGAAAGCCCAGGTGAGTTGTCATTCTTTTCTTAAAAGCTTCTCTGATTCTTTGTGGAACTTACAAATTAAAAATAAACTTAAATATTTTTTAAGAAAGTGTGATTAACTCTTTGCCTATTAATTGTAATTTAGCTAAAAGATTACAGAACCTGGATAAAATGTGTAAAATTTATGGACTCAAAAGTGAAGTTATAGAATATATGCTATTTAGATGTCCCCAATCTTAGCTTGTATGGAAACAAAGTCCTATTAATTGGCCTTAGATTGAAAACATGAATGACTTTTCTATGTGGTGGTACAACTTGTTCTTAAATGCTACGTATTTTCCTAATGTACAGAATTATTATGTTTGAGTGTTAATATTATGTGGCAAATTTGGAAAGGTAGGAACGCATGTTGGTTTAATCAAGAAATGTTAGAGCCAACTGATATTGTTTCTAAAGCTCTTTTTGAGTATGAAGAATATAAAGATATATTAACTAGTTGCCCTGTTGCACGACATTTAACTGGAAATGAATTTGTGCCTAAACTGACCAATTTTCAAGATGATGTTTTATTATTTACAGACACTGAATTATAGTATGATGATAAACATGCGAGTATTGGTGTCACGACTTTGAATAGCCTTGGAAAACGGCTTCATGCCCATGGATCCTCAATTCAGTATGTTGTGAAAACCATGATTGTTGAAGCGATTGTCATAAGAAAGGCACTTCAATGTGCTATTACTCTTGGATGGAAAGGTGTGAAGATTTTAATTGATGCTAAAAATATTGTTGATATGATCCAAAAATAGGTGTCTACTTCATGGGAGATAGAAGTGTTGTATGAAGACATTTGGAAGGCATCAAGCATGTTTGATCACGTTGAGTTTCTTTATATTCCAAGGAAGTTAAACAAAGTAGCTCATAATGTAGCTAAATTTTCTATTTCTCTGTTGAAGGACATCTCCTGGGAGACGTTTTTCCTAACTTGAGTTGTCCAGTATGCAAAGAGTACATTTGAACTTTGTTGTTCGTTGATGCGGTAATATGAAGTCTTTGTATTTTGGAGAAAAATAATAATATCATAACCTATGAGTTACAGCATTTAAACTAAGTTATACTAGAAGCGAAATAATGTATACATGTCACAACTTTGTAACGCGCGCGCGCACACACACACATATGTATATATATATATATATATATATGTGTATATATATATATATGTATGTATATATATATATATATGTATATATATATATATATGTATATATATATATACATATATATATATATATATGTGTATATATATATATATGTGTATATATATATATATATATGTATATATATATATATGTATATATATGTATATATATATATATATATGTATGTATATATATATGGTCAAACATCTAAGCGGTCACAACTGAAAAAAGGTTTGACGTGTAAAAAAATTTAATGAAATTGAGATGTGCCACAAAGATATCGGAAAAAGTTGAAGGGGCAAAGTAAATTAAGTTGGTATGCAGGGGCGAAGTTATAAGGCAAAGTATTACTTATTATTGATTAAAAATAGAATTTGAACATTTACACAATATAAACTTTTTTAATATATATGCCACTGGTATTATTTATTTACTATGTTCATGTGACGATAAATGCGAACTTAATATATAGATAAATATTATTGATAACTTTTTAGTATTTTTTCGAAAGTAAGACAGTCCAATGAGTTATAAATGGTGGATCTACGCTGCTTTTAAATGTGGGAAACAAAAGCTGCCATGAGTTCTTGACTTGGTTGACATTTTTAAAGGAAGAATAAAGAGGGGAAGGGAGAAAGAAGTTGGGCCATGTTAACAAAAGGGTAATAATCCTTTCTCCAGGTTTTTTTCTACATGATTACACTTTATAATATATGAGATTCCTCTAGGGATAGGTATATATATATATATATATATATATATATATATAAGTGTACACTAGCACTTAAACTTAAAAATACCACACAAAGAAGACTTAACTTAGCTACAAAATTCATTGTGAATTTGTCATTAAATTATTACTAACGAATTGGAAAATATATTCTTTTCATTTCGCAACGAAATCAACTGTTGAGCTAAGAAAGTAGGGAAGAGATGAGGAAGGACTAATTATTTATTGATGTAAATTTAAATATGTTCATTAGCTCACATAAATTGTTCAACATGTCTAAATGAAATACATAAATATATCCTAGAAGATCGAAGAAATTCTATCACATAAAATAGCACTGCCACTATTTCAACAGCAAATATATATTTATCACAATTCTTTCATTAAGATGCTATTACATATTTATTATTAACTGTCATCACTATTTACCATTATTAATTATCACAGCGTTACCACTACCACCATACACAACCACTACCATTACTATGCCATCACCATCCTTAATTATAGCCGCCACCATTATCGATTATCGCCACCTCTCCGACCACCATCATTCTTACCCACAATCAACACTCACTCACCTCAACTACTACAATTAACCACTTCATCACCATCAATAACCACAGTCGGCACTACGTGTCATTATAACCTACCACCACCCACCCTCCACTTTCTCAGTCACAACTTTTACCGTCACCTGCCATCATTAGCTATCACCATCCACCACCATCATTATCAATCATAATCGCCACTACTAACAATTACTACTAGTTACTAGTATGAACCACCATGATCAGCTAAAACTACCACCACCACCGCCTCTAATCGGTATTTACCGGTTAGACATCACCACTAACAACTATCATATTTTAAAAAACCATATATTTTATTGATAAAACATTAGATAAGTTAGTATTTCCTTCGAATTTTATATTTATTAATTTTTAAATAAAAATAAATTTTATATATTAAAATGTTAAAATCAATAAGGCATAACTATTTAGTATTCAAACCTTAATACACATCTAAATATATATCCTATTATTCAGATATGTATTTAGATTAAAACGTCTTAATATTTAAGAAAAAACAAGTAGGGCCCTAGAGCCCATTTGGATATAAAAAAAATTGCACCTTTAAAAGAATTCAAAATCAATATATGACCATAAATTTTAATTTTCACTTAAAAGTGAATTTTAAATTTTTTTTAAAATTTAAAAAACTCCCAAAACTTATTTCACGATATTTTTCACTCAAATTTCACAAAATTCAAAGTCAACACAAAATTATATTTATATTCAAATACAACTTTCAATTATTATTATTTAATACTAAATGTCTAAACGCCTACTTATTAACAAAAGGTGAGGATGTTAATAAGGTTGGTGTGAGGCACTAATGATTCAATGATGAAGAGGCATATATTGTCACAAAGTTCGATAAGTCAGGCCCATGATAATTGATAGGTCTTTCAAAATGGGCCCCCAATCCCCTCGGAAACAAACAAAAGCCTATATTCTGTCCAGAGAATGTCTCCTCGTTTTTTGTTCTTTTACCTTTTTTTCTTTTTTACTTTCTTTTGGAAATTCAGTCCTTCTTTCTTTCTTTCTTTCTCCATTTTCACTATGTTTAGAAAAGTAAATATTTTATATTTTATATTTTTTAATTCTAAAATTTTTATTTACAATCAATAACGAAGCTAGAAATTTACTCAAGAATGTTCAAATTTGAAGAGTTGTACCTCGAGAGCTAACGTTTAAAGATATTGGAATTGGACGGTTTACTACTTCTTCTGTTACAATAAAAAGTGTATCACTATGTTTAAAAAAGTATATATTATATATCTTATAGTTTTTAATTCTAAAATTTTCGTCTATAATCAGTGACGAAGCCAGAAATTTACTCAAGGGCATTCAAACATGTAAGAAGGGAAAAAGTTTCCGAAAAAAGTATTCAATTTATGTTATGCACCTCTAAAATCTAATATTTTACTTATATACATAATGTAATTTTCTGACGAAGTGTAGTCTGTTAACCACCCTTTACTACATGTAGCTTTGCCCATGTCTACAGCATTCTTCTTTGCAGGAATGACCTGCCATATTTAAAATAAAAAAATTCGATAATTGGATTAACATATCTTTCATCGTCATACCTCACTTATGAAATTACACGACATATATTACTGATGTAATAACATATAATATGTAGGGCCGTGAACCTGTGGTCTCTTAGTCAAACAACATATTTCAATATATAATTTTTAAAATTAATAATACTATATGCTAATGTCGATGCTCCAAAAATACTAAATTGTGCACTTAAATGAATGTTGACATATTCCCCTAAAGGAGCATGATATCAATTCTCACTTAGACCAAGTTGTACCTCGAGAGCTAACGTTTCAGAATTGAGGCCAACAAAGAAGATATTGGAATTGGACGGTTTACTCAAATGTTGGTGATAAGGTAGGCAAATGAGGTCTGTAATAACTGACTTTTGTTAACTTTTTTCTGTTTTGGGGCTCACTCTCATTGCAAGTGGGGCTAATTATGACATTTGCAGGCTTATGATGGGATCATACATCATCACTTACACCAGTCGACTTGCATTTACTTCTCACACAGTCACATTTATTGGGCTGGGCTTTTCGGGATTGAATCTTGGGCTTGGTCTTCATTTTGTGCGAAAAATTTAGGGATTTTTACATATACATTCCATATAGCAAATCTTATAACCACTCATGTTTAAGGTTAGTGTTTATTATATTTAAGTATATCACCTTTCAATTTATATACCAAAATTTATCTTTAAGGTTTAAGAATCAACTATTAATTAGAGGCTTGATTTGTGGAACAAAATCTTTTCAAACTATTAATTAGAGGCTTGATTTGTGGAACAAAATCTTTTCATATTTTCTTTTTACACGTTTTTCTCTTTCTTCCAACCAAAACCCCTAACATTTACAGCCACAAGGAAAAATCTGTCGGTCTTCTTTGCTCCAAGTAATCTCTCCTCTCTCCTTTTTTTTTATTTATTTGTGAGATGCTTAGGTAAGTGTATCTACACTACAACTCGATCTTAGAACGAAACGATTATGTGAAATACATAGCAAGTATAGTAGTCGTGTAAGTGATAAATTGATGAGGGAATGTTGATCCCCGCGAGGATTACTTTTAGGGTTTAAACTTAAATGATTTGATTGTTTTGTTAATTTTGAGATATTGAATTATGGACGAGGAGCAGAATAATCTGAATATGGAAACCAAAGAGAACTCCGTAAGCAGACATGTGTACAGTCGAGAAGAAACTCAGTGAGAACTTATCTGGTGTTTAAGCGTTTTTTGTCTAAATGTACTGTATTATTGCATACTAGGATTGTTTATACAAATTATAGTTAATTGTAGTTTTTTGGAGTTAATTTGTAGTTAATTGGCAAAATGTACTGTTGAATCAAATTTGTAGTTAATTGTAGTGTTTGTAGTTTAATGTAGTTTAATGTACTTTTTATTTGGAACTGTGACTGTTGACTCAACTATATAGTTAATTATAGTTTTTGTAGTTTGATGTAGTTTACTGTACTTTTTATTTGGAACTGTGATAAAAATACATTGTATAAAAGTAGTTAACTGCATATAAACTGCATATAAACGTTAACTACATTTACCCACATTGTCATCCTCCATTGCTACAAACAAACTGCATATAAACGTTAACTACATTTACCCACATTTGACTACATTTTAAAAACACACTGAAAGCACTGCATATAAATGTTAACTACATTTACCCACATTTGACTACATTTTAAAAATACACTGAATTGCGTTTTTCCCATATTGATAGTTTGGGATGTATAGATTTGATATCGCAGAATTTGCTTTTCTCGAAAATAATGTTGCCCAACAAGGAGAGCGTAAGGATGTGTTAGATATTTGCAATCATATGACCAATTCATTTGTCAAATTTGAGTGCGTTGTTGAAACCTTCGTGGTTAATCCTTATTCCACACGTAGCTTCTTGTTTAATCATGTAGACTATGTTATTGCAGAAATTAAGCTTTTCAAGGACATTGTTGAATTTGTGCATATCTTCATAGAAAATAAGGACGTCCCAAGTGATCGTCAAATATCAAAACCTAGCACTCCAATCATTGATGAAGTAGTTGTAGGCTTGGAGGATCAGATAGAAATATTAATGGCACGGGTAATTGGTGGAGGGGGAGAGATTCACGCTGGTTAAGATTTTTTTACCGTTTTTTATTGATGCTTTAATTGGGACAGAATCAAATATTAATTGAGATCCTTAAAATGTGGCGCAATTTTAGGCTATAAAATCAGCCATATCCGTTTTTGATTGATGCTTTAAATGGGACAGAACTAAATATTAATTGGGAGCCTTAAAATGTGGCGCAATTTTAGGCTATAAAATCAGCCACATATGGTTTGGTACATATTTGGTAACGAAAACATGGAATATGCGGGTAATAACCAAACAAGGCACAATAATGGTAATAAGGTTTGCTATATGGGATGTATATGTAAAAATTCCAATTTAAAAATAGTCGGATTTACTTCAAAAATAATTATAATTTTTAAAAATAATTAAAATTTAATTACTTTTTATAAAAATAGAAATTTAGACGAAAATGCTATTTAAAATCCGACAAAAATACTTTAGCATAAGTATATTAAAATTCTAATATAATATATTAGAGTTCTAATATAATATATCGATACAACATATAATAGTAGAGATTCCAGCATATTATACTGAGACTTTTCGTGTGTTGAAGTTTCAGCATAATATGTTGTAAGTTTATACACAAGTATACTTGTTTACAGTATATTATGCTAGAACTTTTCGTGTTGCGATAAAATAATAATAATTTTTCAATAATTTTATAAATACTAATTATTTTTAAATAACCAATCCAAAAATTGGTTAGCCTATGCTATTTTGACCATTTTTGCCCATTCTTGGATGGATGATCGACAGAAATAGATTCTTAGAGGCTAATTTAAGTCCAATGTCCCAACATTAGCGATGTTTAAAAAATGAAATTTTTACATATACATCCCATATAGCAAACCTTATAACCACTCATGTTTAAGGTTAGTGTTTATTACATTTAAGTATACCGCGTTTCAATTTATGTACCAAAATTTACTTTTAAGGTTTAAGGATCAATTATTTATTAGGGGCTTGATTTGTGGAACAAAATCTTTTCATATTTTTTTTCCCCATGTTTTTCTCTTTCTTCCAACCGCATTTTCCCCTTTTTTAATTACCCCCCCCCCCCCCCCCACGTTTATTTACCAAATATTTTTCTCTTTCTTCCAAAACCGATGCGTTTTCCCCTTTTTAATTACACCCTCCCCCCCCTCACGTTTATTTACCAATACAGTTTTCGCTGATTTCTCTGGTTCAAGTTCTTCTCTCCATTGTCATCCTCCATTGTCGAAGGTTGCCATTGTTTTTTCAGTCTTACGGTTGCATCTAAGTCCCAAATCCTCTACAAAACCATTTTCTCTCTATCAGTGCTTCAATTTCATCCGCCATTTCCAAACCCTCTTCAAAGTTTTCTCAAGAAAACACATATTCAGTCACTAAAATCTTATCCATAGTAAAAAATGGTGAAAAAACATAGTACTCCCAAACAACAAAAAGTAGCCGATATTCCATCTTTTGATTTGGGTGTTTTAACACCTAAATCTCCAGTATAAAGACAATAATCTGTCCATGCAAGTGGAAAAGATATGGTTCCTGCATCGCCGAGACAAATCAGAGCTGAAATTCGAACCAAGCACTTGCACGATGTTGACGCTACCGGTGTAGAAACAGAAGCCGATAAACAACGCAAGCGAAAGGGGAAAAGCTTGAGGGTCGATGATGATGATTTTGTGGACGATTCACCCAAAGTTCAAAACACAAAAATTCAAAAGGTGTCTCATTCGCCCTCAAAACAAAAAAAGATGAAACACTCTAAAAAACCTACAAAATTAATTCCACAACAAATTTCATTGAAGGTAAACAAATTATTTTTTCTCCTCCATGTTTTGTAGTTTAATATTTTTTTGCCCAAAAATAGAATTCAATTGTTTTTTGGTGTGTAAGTGTTTTTTGGAAAAATATACTGTATTATTGTATATTAGGGTTGTTTCTACAGATTGTAGTTAATTGTTATTTTTTGGAGTTAATTTGTAGTTGATTGGCAAAATATACTGTTGGATCGAGTTTGTAGTTAATTGTAGTTTAATGTAATTTTTATTTGAAACTGTGACTGTTGACTCAAATTTGTAGTTAATTATAGTTTTTGTAGTTTAATGTAATTTACTATACTTTTTATTTGGAACTGTGATTTTTATACAGTGTATAAAATATAGTTACATTGTACATGCACAATAAATTTATAGTTACAGTATAGTTCCTTGTAGTTATAATGTAGTTTAGTGTTGTCTATCACAATGTAGTTGATATGTGGTCTACAATTTTACAGTGTTGTTTGGAACTGTGATTAGAAGACATGATATATATGTAGTTACAATCTAGTTGATTTGTAATTTGTAAATTAATTTGTAGTTATACTTTTAGTAAAATAACTTGTCGTTAAAAACATTTAAAATACTGACTTTAAAATAAAGATAGAACTTGTTAATAGCGATTTGTGCACATTTACCGCATCACTATTTGGTAGTCCAATAAGTTATGGCCCATATGAAAATGGCTGCCGATATTTCGGACAATTATGAAATGAGCAATTTGAACTTGATAATAATCGTATTTAAGTTAAATATATTTACGGCTTAAATTTTTTTAACGCGTTTAATATGCTTTATCGTTATAGTGAGCTCATTATCTTTTTACCAAATTACCTGTTTGATATATACTAATAAACAAATACTCTTTAAATTTAAATAATCGATACGATATCCAGAGGCGGTTTAACCCTCAGGCCACTAAAGCGGCCATTTTAGGCCATGCAAAATTAGAGGCCCCAAAAACTACTCTTTTTATATGTAATCCAAATATTTATGATTGAATAGTAATAAGATATTTTTTAAACCATCTTTTGCTACATTATTACCAATCATTAATAACACAACTTTATATTTTATGTCGTCTTTTATGGGAGATGGTGAGAAAATTCAAATAAAAGTGAAAGACAATTATATCTAATTCCTACATAATTGTTACTTCGGGAGACAATGCTATATTGAATTATGTAGACGGTCCGTGAAAAGAAAAAAATTAAAAACTAAACTTAATAAAATTTTATCAAAGGCTAGTAATGTATCAACAAAGATTAAAGGGATTGATTACATCGTCAAAATGAAATTGCATCTCAAAAAGTAAAAAGAATAAATTTCAATAAAAAAATTTAAAATTAATGAACAAATTTAAGGTCTCTTGTTACATTTTAGCTTTAGCCCTTCAATACTATTGAGCCGCTACCGACGACATCCAGTAGCTTGATCTTATTTGAAATAAATAGTACAGTAACATATAATGCACAATTACCGTTAAACTTTTTTATAACGGTATAATAGAATATAAAATTTGACTCCAAATTTTTTTGAATTTTATAAAAAAATAGTGTTATATAATATGTTAATATTATAGAGAAGTTTGACTGTACCTAAATATTATAACTTTCTAGTCGATTTGCTAAAGTACCAACTATAGGTTTGAGACTCTCCAACCTTCATAATAATTAATTGGCCCCACCATTGCTATCCCAAATCAACCTTTAGGTCAATTAAACTATAGCTCAAAGGTTTTGACTATTATTGAAATAATGTCTTTTTCATGTTATAAAGATTATTTAAAGTAAGTATAGGAACAGAAAGTGGTCCATTCTGATTTGGCGGTGATATTAACTCAAATAGAAATTATTTAATTTTTTGACTTTAAGTATGGACCTAGTATTTGTAGTTTTGTTTGTGACATTCTCAACACGCACAAAATCTTTAATTATAGTTTAGAAGGCTTCCCTCTTGTCAAATTTCCACTAAAAAACACCAACCACCATTGAACTCGTACTAAAGCTATTATTGTCCCCTAGGAAAATTAAAATAATGAAATTTGATTATCCACTGCTAAGCATGAGTATAGAGAAATAATATTTGTTACGATTTCCTTAATTGGGAGGTATGCGTGAAGGATTAGAATCGTGGGTTGCTAGGTAGTTAAGAGTCTCTTCTAATCGTATTAATAGTTTTAGTACTAGTCTTGTACCATATTTCGAGTTCCTTGCTGACTAGACTAGGGGTGTTCATTGGGCGGATTGGGCGGCTTTTTACTTTAACGGTTTGGCTTAACGGTTATCGGTTTTTAAATGTATTCACCCGTTAGCCACCCGATAAGATATCGGGCGGATTGGTATCGGGTTAGCTCTTATCGGGCGGTTAATGGGCGGTTTATCGGTTTAATACCTAAGGGCTCAAATGTATTCTGTCCGCACACTATACTGAAATATCAAGCTCATAGCTTTGACAATTTGTTGATCAGTATATTGATGAACTTTTTAAGAGGTCACCAACTAGGACGCAGCACACCAAATAACTTTTATTTGCTATCTGTATAGACTATAGAGTACAGAAGTGACGGTAGGGGGTTTTGTTTTTCTAATTTATTTGTATTATAGTTTTATACACTTATACTTATTCATTTTAAGGTTTTTTATTTTTATATTTCATATATATAATTATTTAAGTAAAAATAAATTATATATATTTATATTCTTAATGGCTAAACGGATTACCCGTTAAGAAAATTGAATAATCCGCCCCCAAACCGCTAAGCCGTTAATAAAAAAAATTCAATCCGTTCTCCGTCCGTTAAGCCGTTACCGTTAAGCCATTAAGCTTCGGTTCGGTTCGGTTTTCGGTTTCGGATCGGTTTTGAACACCCCTAGACTAGACGACGTGGCATTATTGCCTGTAATTTTCGCACATCTCTTATTGTTTTGTATTCCTAGTTTCTTTGCTATTACATGTTGTGCTATTTATTTTTATTTATTTATCTTATTTCCTTGCCATTATTAATGTTTATTTATTGTGGTCTTTTTTACTATTCTTAAGCAGATGGTCTATCGGAAGCAGTCTCTTTTTTTCATTAGGGGTAAGGTCTGCGTATGCATTGAGTTTATTGTTATTATTGTACGATTCCCCCTTTTCTTATACCAAATTACCAATTAGGAATCGTTTAATAGAATATATAATAATGGTGTTGAATAAGATATATTAGTAATGGTAAGATTAGAATGTTGTGACTCATACCATTTCGTTTTGTGCTTGAAAGATTTTGAAACGGCAATTATATCTTTATATATACTTATTTATATATTTAAAATTATAATTTGTTATGTATAAGAATAGTATAGTTGAAAAATATTATCAAACAAGAATAATGAAACTAAAGCTAATACATATATCATTTTTCCTAATATATCCTACCGAAGACCCTCTAAAATATAACACCAACCAAAACAATAATAATACAAATGTTTATTACATAGGCTCAAAAGAATAATTATTCACTTTATTGAATTAATATTTTCACCTAGTTTAACAAGAAAATAAACCAGATAAATTAACTTCAAACTCACTAGTCACTACATAAGCTTCTGCACATAATACAATATTTATATTAAATTAAATAATTTAATTTTATCAATGAAGAAATGAAGTAAAAATAGATACATCTTAACCACTGTTATGAAATAGAAGATTCTTACACTTCTATTTAAGGTGAATGTCTTTAATGTATTTAATTAGAGAGATTTTAGAGTCCTATTATTGGTAGCAAGATCTTCCTCCTCCCTATAAATAGAGGTGCTCTCTACCATTGTAATTCACCCCTCTCAACTCAATAAGAAGAACTCTCTCTACTCTTCTCTATATTGCTATTGTTATTGTTCTATTGTTCTTGTCTTTTGCTTTAGTTTATAACACGTTATCAGCACGAGACTCTACCGTCTCAAGTATTATTCTCGAAAATCCAAGGTATTTTCCCTCTTCCTAATTTAATTTTCGAGTATGTCTGACATTATGAAAAGAAAGTTCGTTGCCCTTGAAATTTCGGGCAAGAACTATATGACATGGGTGTTGGATGCTGAAATCCACCTAGATGCTATGGGTCTCGGAGACACCCTCAAAGATAAAGAAAAAGCATCCACCCAAGATTGTGCGAAGGCCTTGATTTTCTTGCGCCACCACCTTGACGAAGGTTTGAAGATTGAATATCTCACCGTCAAGGATCCACTCGTTTTGTGGAACAGCTTAAAGGAGAGATATGACAACCTGAAGTTGGTCACTCTGCCACAAGCACGATATGATTGGGCCCATCTGAGGCTACAGGACTTTAAGTCCGTTTCTGAATATAATTCTGCTATGTTCAGAATTACTTCTAAACTGAAGCTAGGTGGAGATAACATCTCCGATTACGATATGCTTGAGAAAACGTTTACAACGTTTCATGCCTCCAATATGGTACTGCAGCAACAGTACCGAGAGAAAGGCTTTACGAAGTACTCTGAACTGATTTCTCTCTTACTAGTGGCTGAGCGAAATAATGATCTGCTCATGAGAAATCACGAAAATAGACCAACTGGGTCTACACCACTGCCTGAAGCAGATATGGTGCACTCGCATTATGCCAAACATAAAAAGGACCATGATCACGGTCATAAACGGGGTCAAAGCCAAGGACGTGGACAAGGAAGAAATTCCAAAGAAGTCCGTCACCCCCCAAAGAGAGATAACCACCGAAAGCAGAAACGGGGTCCAGAAGATCCTAAGGCAAATAGTTCAGAAACTATATGTTATCGTTGCGGTGGAAATGGGCACTGGTCTCGGACTTGCCGTATACCAAGACACTTGGTTGACCTTTATCAAGCATCTCGAAAGAGAAAAGGCCCTGAAACAAATTTTGTCTATGACGACAATGAGGATATCACCCACCTGGATGTGGCAGACTTCTTTGAGCAACCCGAGGGAAAGATAGACCACCTAATCGGTGATGGAACCATGATGAAAGAAGATGGAGCTGTTTGATCTACTTGTATTAGTCAATGAATAAATTAATAGTCATTAGCATTAGCTCGTATTAGTTAATTCATGATATGATGTTAGTATTAGCCCTTTAGAATGTTTCAATATGGTCAAATATTTTTATTGTACAGTAGAGGTAATCGACTAACCTAAAAACTAGTCGATCGTCTAATATTTAGCAATAAAACGAACTTTTTTCCGCCAGGCCAGATATTCGAATATCAGAGTCTGATATTCGAATATCTGGGCCAGATATTCGAATATCAGAATTCCTATATTCGAATATCTGGCAAGATATTAGAATATGTGCTTAAATATTCGAATATCTAATATTTTTCGCATTAAAGTATTATTTTTTCCGCAAGGCATTATATTCGAATATTAGAATACAATATTCGAATATCCTAAATAACTGCTTCCCAAAACGCTGTTTAAACGCGAAACAAAAGAATTGAAGTTGTTTATACTTATATTTATGTATTTCTTTTGTATGTTAAACTATGGGATAGCAAATATGGATATCTCACAAAGCGAACTTGGACCAACGTCCAATTGTAAAAGTATTTGCCTAGTTGATTCATGTACTACACATACAATACTCAAAGAAAAGAAGAGTAATTGTGTAAGGCAAATATTACTACAATCTATGGAAGTAGTAAATTGATTGAAGGCTCCGGAAGAGCAATTGTAACTCTGCCCAAAGGCATGACATTAATCATAGAGAATGCAATGTTCTCCTCCAAGTCTAAGAAGGACTTGTTGAGTTTTAATGATATCAATCAAAGTGTTCTCCTCCAAGCCTAAAAGAAACTTGTTGAGTTTTAAAGATGTACGCCGGAATGGCTACAATATTGAGATAATGGATGAAGATAATCTCGAATATCTCGTCCTCACTTCAAAGAATGTCTCCGGCCAAAAGAGGGTTATTGAGAAATTCCCGTCTTTATCTTGTGGCCTGTATTGGACAAGAATTAGTGCAATTGAGGCACATTCAACAGTAAATCTAAAGAATACTGAGTCCAATACATTTGTACTTTGGCATGATCGACTGGGTCACCCAGGATCAACCATGATGAGACGGATTATAGAAAGCTCATATGGGCATCCGTTAAAGAATTTCAAAATTCTTTCAAGTAATGAATATCCTTGCACTTCGTGTTATCAAGGCAAGCTGATTATCAGACCATCCCCAACAAAGGTTGGGACTGAGTCACCCCAGTTTCTGGAACGTATACAAGGGGACATTTGTGGACCTATTCACCCACTTAGTGGGTAGTTTAGGTATTTCATGGTCTTGATAGACGCATCCTGTAGATGGTCTAATGTGTGCTTGTTGCCATCACGCAACCTTGCGTTTGCAAAGTTAATGGATAATAGATGAGAATAATCTTGAATTCTTCATGAAAACGAGGCTGCCCATTTCGGTTTGGGGTCACGCCATTTCGCATGCAGCAATGCTAGTTCGTCTCTGACTGACGAATTATCACAAATATTCCCTATTACAATTGGTTTTGGGTCATGAACCCAATATATCCCATTTAAGAAGCTTTGGATGCGCAGTATAGGTGCATGTAGCACCGCCATCCCGCACCAAAATGGGTTTGCAAAGAAGGTTAGGAATATATGTTGAGTATGAATCGTCCTCCATTATTCGCTACCTCGAAACATTGACAGGAGATTTGTTCACTGCACTATTTGCAGACTGTCAATTTGATGAGACACTTTTCCCAAAATTAGGGGGAGAAGTCGGTGAAACCAAATGGGAAATTTTGTGGAAAAATGTATCATTATCTCATCTTGATCCACATACCTCTATTTGAAAGAAAGAGGTACAAAAGACTATCCATTTGCAAAGAATAGCAAATCAAATGCCTGACGCATTTACGGACTTGAAGAGGATAACGAAATCCCACATTCACGCGGAAAATGTTCCGATCCGTATTGAAGTCCCTATTGGACAAATATCTAGTGTCATATCCAATGAGTCAAATGCACGCCAGAAGCGTGGCAGACCATTAGGTTCCAAAGATCGAAATCCTAGAAAGAGGAAAAAGAACGATCTAAATGACACTATGAAAGAATCACATGAGGACGCTCATGATTTGATTAATTCCGAGATTCACGAAGAATCTATTGAGCCTGAGACTCTTGAAAATACGGAATGCAAGAATGTGAGGATCTTGAACCTCAGTCTGTGGTAGTACAAAATTAATTGAGAGCTCTCGAAGAGCCAATTATTACTATGTTGGAGAAACACAATTGAGTATTGTGCTGTAGTAAGTCTCAAAGAAACTTATTCAGTTTCCAAAGTACACGCGAAAGTGATTGATTATATTGAGACTATAAATAAAAGAAGGCTTTGATTCTCCTATTACTACAACTTGTAGCGGGGTAATTTGTATATGAAAAGCTACCCGCTTTGTTCTCCAGTTTGTACTACACAAACGAAAGAATGCCACAATAAAGTGGATATCTATTGGTATAAAACCCATGTCATAATAAACCCGAAGTTTATTGATAAGTGCACATGTCATGGTGTAAATTTGAAGTTTACCAATATTGATAATTTATTCAGTTGACATTCGTGTTAGCCATCTCATTTGAAGTATGATGTGCAATTCACATAGGTGAATATCAAAGAACTAGAAGTTCTTGTTCTCAGTAATGAACTGACCAACTAAAGAGTTCGGGTTGAAGCCCATAAATTATGGAAATATGAAAGGTGAGTATGGGCCCATTCACCTGCCATGTATACCACATATGATGCATCTATGGAATGGTTACATGCGCAATTGTTATTAACCCGCAGCCTAGCCGTGCTTGCGAGGTAAATCGCTCAGTAATCTAACTTCGAGCATAGTTTCCAGATTCTCTACTCAAGACAGTTCATCTTGATAAGTTGGTTTATATTAAAGTTGGTTTAACAAGATAATTATTGAGTGCTGCCACTTAATAGCTAAACTGTTTGTTATGAGAACAAAAGTTGTATATATCAATTTGATATACGTTGTATACGAGAGTATATTATATTCTCCCCTCACAAGTGGTTTAGGGTCAGGAACCAAATAATTTCATCTTATTATTAAGGTGCTGTGTATATTGACATAATGCACAAAGATGATTTCCCAAAGTTGAGGAAACAAGTTAGCTTTACTAACATGAGGGGGAGACATGATAAACACTTGAGAAAAGGTTACATGGGATGAATTATCATTTGTATATATATATCCCCGAATATCATGATATGAACCTGAAGTTCATAAAAGGGATAATTCAATTGCAACATATTGCAAAGCATGCTATACGCATTTGCTGACCCAAAGAAAGTAACTAAATGGAAGAGATACAATTCAAGAAGAATTGATTCCATATGAAAGACATGTAGTTTTGAACCTATAGTTCAAATGCTTGAAAGATAAAAGTCAAAGGTATGTATAGTCAGTTTTCGATATCTTATTTGTTTAGTATCACTAATGAAAGTTTGATATGCAGCTAAAGTCTATTATGTGACTTACATGACTTAACTTGAAAGATTTAAGTTGCTTGAAGCATATGCAATTCTTGGTCCTGAAGTACCACATCCTAAGTACAATTTGTGTCCATATGTATCTTGCCATAACTATAAGCATGATGGCATTGAGAATGCATCTATGGAGATATTGAAGAGCTATTCCGCGACATTATATGAAGATGTTCATATCTATCAAGAATGATGATTTCAAGGTGCGGAATATTTATTCAAGTCAATATGGTTGATTTACTTATCAAACGTCTACCAAAGATCGTTTTGAAGATGATGCACAAGATTGGAATGCAAATGCTCAAGGATATAAATCGATGTACTCATTAGGGGGAGTCAATGCGCGTTGCACTCTTTTTCTCTTACAAGGTTTTGTCCCACTGGGTTTTCCTTGCAAGGTTTTTAACGAGGCAACCAATAGGCGCATATTCAAACATGTGTACTCTTTTTCCTTACTTTAATTTTTCCCATTGGGTTTTGGTTTTAAGGTTTTATGAGGCACATCATTGAATAGACATTCAAGGGGGAGTGTTATGAAATAGAAGATTCTTACACTTCTATTTAAGGTGAATGTCTTTAATGTATTTAATTAGAGAGATTTTAGAGTACTATTATTGGTAGCAAGATCTTCCTCCTCCCTATAAATAGAGGTGCTCTCTACCATTGTAATTCACCCCTCTCAACTCAATAAGAAGAACTCTCTCTACTCTTCTCTATATTGCTATTGTTCTTGTTCTATTGTTCTTGTCTTTTGCTTTAGTTTATAACAACCACATATTTAAAGATAACCTTTTATAGTGAATATAATATCCAAATATTATTTCAAATATAATTTATATTTTATTAAAAAGAATATAAAAAGCAGTAAAATGAAATACGAGTAGTTAAAAAAGAAACAGAAATGAAGGAACCACAGTGGTCCTACCCATCAAACCCACCGGGTAATAGAGTCGTCGTTTCCATATCAACAACGTTTTGATCAAATATCTTAAACTATTTCCAATAACAATTAATCCCCATTTTCATCTTCATTCAATAATCGGAAGCTCCCAATTTCTTCCTAATTTGTATATTCAAAATCTCAATTCAAAAAAGGATTATCGGATCTCATTTAGTTGAATTGGAAATTGTGAATGGCGAATTTGTATGTAACGGCGGTGCCGACGACGGATCTGAATCGAAACACGGAGTGGTTCACGTATCCCGGTGTATGGACAACTTACATCTTAATTCTATTCTTCTCATGGCTCGTTGTTCTCTCCATCTTTGGTTGCTCTCCTGGCATGGCTTGGACCATTGTTCATCTCTCTCATTTTCTAGTACGCCTCTTTCTCAAAAATTTTTTTAAAAAACCTTTTCGTATTCTCGTTTAATTTAGAATTAAGGCTTATTAGTAGTAGTAGTTGTTGTTGTATTCACCTTCTTAATAAAGGAGGAGGATTGTGGTAAGTGGAGGAGCTAGAGTTTTATACATTTGGATTCGAGAATATCAAATGTTACACCTGAGATTTGAATTTGTGATGTAAAGCATCTTTTGAAGCCTCGTTGCCACTTTACTAGAATTTTTTCCGAATGTCAAGGGGATTCAACAACTCATATATGAAACACCAATTTTTATTCTATTTGCGCAGTATAATTTTTCAGCGAAGGGAATCAATTGAACACCTTTCATTGAGCTAGCTCCGCAAGTATGGTTGTGGTAGGTTGATAGTTTGCTTTAAACTAGTCCAATCATGATGAACTATATTCACAACTATGTTCCTTTGAAATGGGTCCACACAAATAAATGCATGGTAAATGCATAGTTGAATGATTGACTTATTGATGTCTATGTTTCTAGATTTTATTTTTGGATTCAAAAGCTCGTTTGTCTTAGTGTTTTTGGGTTTATGGTATTGCGGCATTGAGTTAGGTGTAAGCTTGAGTCATTGCTTACTTGTTTACGTCAACTTGAAATCAGAGATTTTGAGAAGTAGCTTGAGGAGTGGTGAATTGGAATTTATTTTATCCGTCTTGATTCTTAGATAGAGTAGAAAGGATACAGCC
This sequence comes from Nicotiana benthamiana, assembly GCA_034376525.1. Lineage (NCBI taxonomy): Eukaryota > Viridiplantae > Streptophyta > Magnoliopsida > Solanales > Solanaceae > Nicotiana > Nicotiana benthamiana. The sequence goes on from CM067339.1 coordinate 179,502,266, forward strand.
GACTGCTACTATTTTGCGATTGATAGCATGCACAATTGATATATTTGATTCTTAGATAGATAGACATGCAAATTGTAATAAAAGCTTTAGTTTTTTAGTGTCTTGTATACTTGGTTTTTGCATCTTGAATTCTTGATAGATTTTACTAGACATTATTATTATAGTCTTATATTGGTTGAGAGCATGGAGTCTATGACTCTATGGACTTTAATCTATTATAATGTTGAGGAACTCTCACCACTTGAACTATCTTTACGGTTGAGTTAGCCCAAGGTTCGTTCTCATTACATGGTATCAGAGCTAGACTTATCAGTGATGAGCTCGCGTGTTATGTTATTCATGCTTTAGATGTCTAGTCCTAATTGTGCCGGGAGAGGAGGGTAGGAGTAGGGGGCGGGTTTTAAGTCCCCACATTGGTTGAGGGTACATTTTATATGGTTTCCAGAATTTTCACCAGTTAAACTAGTTTTTTTTTTTGCGTTGAGTTAGGTCTAAGACCATTTTTATGACATTATGATGCATGCTTAACGTACCTTTCACCAGTATACAGAGTAACAAGTACTTTTTGGAATTTGGGGACTTCTATTAAGATTGCTAATTTGAAAGCTTAATATCTCTATTATCCTTTTGGTGTCTTTTTCCTTATTCTTGCTATGCTTGCCTGCCCATGTGTTGAGTAGCAAATAAGAAACATTGTTTACCTATGTAATATGCTGTGAATAATATCCATATGTATAAATCCTAGGCGTGCCAATGTCTACTTGATGATCTTTACCTTCTCTTTGGTCCCAATTTGTGTCTCCTTGTGTGTGTGTGTGTTTACCTGGTGTTGTAGCATGGGTGGAAAAAACCCTGTAATATGCCTACTCTCGATTTTATCTCTCTTTTTGAATGACTTCCTTCTCTACTTATTTCAAGTTATTTGTTACTATTTTCTACTGGAAGAAGGGAATAGAATTTGTACATACTCTAAATCTTTTGTTGCTTTACTAACGACTTCGCCTTGTCTCAGGTCACATATCAATGTTTTCACTGGAAGAAGGGAACGCCATTTTCTGATGACCAAGGTATCTACAATAGATTGACTTGGTGGGAGCAGATAGATAATGGGAAGCAGCTTACTCGCAACAGGAAGTTTCTAACAGTTGTCCCTGTGGTGCTGTAAGTAATCAATTTCATCATGTTATTTGCTATTTAGACTTCTAATGCTATGAAGAATATCGTGCTTGCAAGTATAGTTGACATGTATATGAGCTCTCCAACTGACTTGATTAAGATTCTAAGTTGCACCGTCATGCATTTCGCAACAGTGTTTCTGCTCATTGTATTAGTGTACATATATTGGAGGGCGTAGTATTTCTTAGGCTCTGATTATGGGCTTGGTTAACTAAAACTTGCTTTGTTTCATTTTATATGACACTATTACTATTTGAAAGTTAACAATAAACGGAACAAGAAGTCAGGAAATAGAGTGTAGTTATTAGACCAATTAAGCATCAAAGCTTACGAAATTGGTGATCGTGCTGCAGTTGAATGAAAATAACATGGATTACGCATCTTTCTCATGATCATTACGTTCATGCATAACTTCCATGATCAATGATATCAGCCCAAGTGTTAATTATTTTGAGCTTGATTACTCTATTTTTAAGCTAGTTTTTGGGGATTCCTTATCAAAACAATATATGATATAGTCCCTACATAACAGGCTGTACTGGAAGCATTTTTTAACCACTTATTCTTAATAGCTTCTCCAACTCGAACTCACAACCTCTTATGGAGGATTCAATGTTGAAGATATTACCTCAAATAAGTGGAGTATGTGTTGGACAAGAGAGGGTTAGTCAAGTTACCATTTCAAAAAAGAGGATAATGTGTCTGATTAAATCTCATAGTCGCATTTTTTGGACTCTTAAGAGTGGAAAATATGGCATCAATGTCTCCTAGAGAATAGCATGACGGAGGAAGAATTAACACATACAATATGATCACTCAAAACGTGGAGTGATTTATGATTGGAAGATACCTATCAAGGTGAAGACCAAGTTTTGTAAAATGGTTGTGGGATTGTGGCGCCAGCAATATTACATGGAAGTGAGTGTTAGCTTACATATGCGCGAAATGAATGTTTCAAGTTGCTGAATATCTCTCAGAATCAATGAGAGTTTACTAAGAATGAAATCAAAGGTTCTGTATGGCTGGATACTACTTAGTTAGAAATTAAGGTTTACTTGTTTTTACACTTAAGTTAGGTCTGATGTTTGTTAGAACTGTCTTTATTTTGGTTATAGATTTATATGCCCGTTTAGGGGTAAGTGTAACATTTTGAGATTTCTAGTTCTAGAGAACCGCTAATTAGCCGTACAAGGCAACTTATTTAGTAGTCAAATGAAATTGACCTTGATAGACCAGAACGGGCATTGAGGATTTCATTAGCTGACCCGGTTAGTTTGAGTTTGATGCATTACTGATTGATATATACTCCACTTGTATTAGTCTAGTGGGAAGTTGGTCCCATTTAAAGACCTACATATTACGTGGTAAAGCCAAAGTATGACCCTTTTAGAAAGTGTTAGGCTGTTAGCATTTAATGACTGAAGCAGAAGGTATCTGGACATGCCATGGTTGGACGATTGTGACAGGTTCCACAAGCAGTTATTGAGCATTCACAGCTTATTGAGCCACTAATGGACTTCTCCAACAACAACAACAACCCAGTAAAAATCCCACCAGTGAGGTCTGGGCAGACCTTACCACTAATGGACTTCTCCCTAAGGTGGATGTACAACTGTTGAGTTTTTAATAAGTGCTTATAACAATTAACATTTATGAATTTGTTGAGAACCCAAATTTTCCATGGGAAAAGGAACAGCGTTTTCCCCTGAAAGCAACATGCTGAAATTTCATTTTATTAAAGTTAGCGTTCAGTGGACCAACGCCTGAAAAGGGGGAAAAAAGAAATTCACTGTGAACTTTTCCTTACAAAAGAAATTGACTGAATCTTTGATGGGAAAAGAATTATCTATAATTTGTTTTACAACTGTTGGAGGTAGCTATCAACAACAACAACAACAACAACTACCCAGTATAGTCCCACAAATTGGGGTGTGGGAAGGGTAATATGTAGATGAGCCTTACCCCTACCCGAAAGGGCTATCCTAAAGATTATTACACAGTGTATAGAAACTATTAAATCTTACCCTTGAGTCTGGAAAAATTACCTAAATTGCGAAATTGAAGGAGGAAACTCATAATCTTGTGGCGTCAAGTCTCAATCTTTGCTCTTTGTCTCTGCAGTCATCGAGTTGTCTGGAATGTGGTTCTCCTCATAAGATTTAGTTTTTGAATGATCTAAAATGAAAAGTGCAGAATAATGCTTTCTTTTGAAAGCGTTACAGATTAATTTCCACATTTTAAACGAGCTATTGCTTTTCCAATATTTCTTTTGGGTGACCAAGAAATTTGTCTGGGACCAATCCTTAGGATCAATTGCTGCCTTCGAAACTCGGGGATAATGGACCCGTCCCTCTACCCTTCTCCACTTAAATACCGGGCTTAGTTCGCATGGCGCAAACTATAAGTCCCTCAGCCTTTGCCACTTGAACTAAGCCCTGGGGGCAGTGCTTTTTCATTATTTCAAGGTTAAAAATACCATATATTCATAAGATAAGCACTATCCGTCCTTTGTTTAACAATATGTTTTGTTGTTTAGGAAGCTCTCAAGTTCTCAATGACATAGAGCTTATGAAAATTCACTTTTGGAGTCTGCTACATCTGAGCTGGCTCCTGAAACTTGTGTTTGCATTGTAACCCATTTATGTTGGGAGTTGCACCAGGAAAGCAATTCTTGACAGAGTTCAATTTTTAAACTTAGAAATAGTTGGGAAAATGCTGAAAGAGCGATCAACCAAATGCACACTCATCAAAAAAAAAAAAAAATGAAAAAGAAACCCCCAACCCAACCCCCACTTTTTGCACATAGGAGTAAAATGATGAATCAGCACTAGCATCTTGATACCATTGTCAGAGTCTTTTATTTTATGCTATGGGCTTATACACACATCCTTGTTTGCTTTGCTGCATAGCGATTTCTTTTTCTGCCTTTTCACAGAATTTCCCCCTTTAATTTCATAAAAAAGAATCACAAATTTTGATGGGAAAGGAAGTAGGGGGGAGGAAGTTAAACAGTGCATGTGCGCTTAGTTTGAGGTAGTGGGGTTTTGTTTGGGGGGTAGGGGGGTTGGTTCTGTGGTTGCCATGCTTATACTTCCATATCTGGAATTATGTTTATTGATATTTTGCAACATTGAAGGTAGCTAAGGTTTATGATCAGTAAGTGGAAAATTGTAGTCTCATTTATTGTACCCAGAGCAGCAACTAGTGCAGCTTTTCTATTAATGATGTGGTAGGACATTGATTTGTTTGCCATTCGTCTTTGCCTGTGTCACCACCTACACAATGATCCTCTTTTTTTTTTGTTTTCCCTCTGGAGAAAAGATTCTTTAAAGAGCAGCCCGGCGCACAAGGCCCCGCATTCACGCAGGTCCGAGAAGGGCCGCACCCCAAGGGGTGTGATGTAGACAGCCTACCCTAATGCAAACATTAGTGGTTGCTTCCACGGCTCGAACCCGTCTAACTAATTTTACTTGTGGTTGCCTCTGCAATGGTGGTCTCATAATTGGTTCTTTTCGCAGGTACTTGATAGCCTCTCATACAACCGATTATCAACACCCAATGTTGTTCTTCAACACAGTCGCAGTTTTTATACTGGTGGTTGCCAAATTTCCAAATATGCACAAGGTTCGTATTTTCGGGATCAATGCAGATCAATGAACTGGGTTTAATTGAGCACATACAACAGAAAGAAATAGTATTTGACTTACATTAGCATCTCGAGTAAACTAAGATGCCCATGTACACGGTTTTGAAAGATTTCAATTCGATTTTTCGATTTTTGGTTTTAGAAGTGTAATACCAGCATCATATAGAAATATATTTGTTATGGTTCTGTTCTTCCCTTTTCGATTTCAATTTGATAACTTGGTATTTTTGTAAACTTATATTCTATCAACCAAACTTGTAGTCGTGATTCATGAAATTGATTTTTCAAACTCAATCAAAAAGGAGAAAAACTAAAACAGAACAAATTAAACACAAAATGTTGGTGATGTTTTCATTCTAAAACAAAATACTCATTCTTTGCTTGAAAAGAAAAGTAAAGAAAAAACGTAATGTTATGAAATAATATAAAAGACAAGTAAAATAATGTAAGAACAAGAACAATATAGAGAGAATAAGGAGAGGAGTATTCTTATTGATACTTAGGGATTGTTAGGGATTATTTACAATGGTAGAAGACCCCTTTATTTATAGGGAGGTAGTGACTTAGCTACCAAGAATAAAACTCTAGAATCTCTCTAATTATAGACATTCACCTTAAATAGAAGTCTATTTATAACACTCCCCCTTGAATGTCTATTCAACAATGTGTCTCGTTAAAACCTTAAAACCAAAACCCAATGGGAAAAATTAAAGAGAAGGAAAAAGAGTACACATGTTTGAATATGCGCCTATTGGTAGCCTCGTTAAAAACCTCGCAAGGAAAACCCAGTGGGACAAAACCTTGTAAGGGAAAAAGAGTGCAACGCGCATTAACTCCCCCTAATAAGAACATCAATTTATATCCTTGAGCATTTGCATTCCAATCTTGTGCATCATCTTCAAAACGATCTTTGGTAGAGATTTGATAAATAAATCAACCATATTGACTTGAACAAATATTCCGCACCTTAAAATCATCATTCTTGATAGATATGAACATCTTCATATAATGTCGCGGAATGACTCTTCAATATCTTCATAGATGTATTCTCAATGCCATCATGCTTATAGTTATAGCAAGATTCATATGTACACAAATTGTATTTGGGATATGGTACTTCAGGACCAAGAATTGCATATGCTTCAAGCAACTTAAATCTTTCAAGTTAAGTCATGTAAGTCACATAATAGACTTTAGATGCATATCAAGTTTTCACGTCATGCTAAACAAATAAGATATCGAAAACTGATTATACATACCTTTGACTTTTATACTCTCAAGTATTTGAACTACCTGTCTAAATCTACATGTCTTTCACATGGAATCAAGTATTTGTCTATACGCTTTAAGCGTATCAAAGACTTTGTCCTTCTGGGACTTAATATGAGCTTTGTAGTGAGAATATAGTCACTTTCTTTGGGTCAGCAAATGCGTATAGCATGCTTTGCAATATGTTGCAATTGAATTATCCATTTTATGAACTTCAGGTTCATATCATGATATTCGGGGATCTACATATACAAATGATAATTCTTCCCATGTAACCTTTTCTCAATTGTTTATCATGTTTCCCCCTCATGTTAGAAAAGCTAACTTGTTTCCTCAACTTTGGGAAATCATCTTTGTGCATTATCATGTCAATATACACAGCACATTAATAATAAGATGAAATTATTTGGTTCCTGACCCTGAACCACTTGTGAGGGGAGAATATAATATACTCTCGTATACAACGTATATCAAACTGATATATATAACTTTGTTCTCATAAGAAACAGTTTAGCTATTAAGTGGAAGCACTCAATAATTATCTTGCTAAACCAACTTTGAGATAAACCAACTTATCAAGATGAACTATCTTGAGTAGAGAATCTGGAAATTATGCTCGAAGTTAGATTACTGAGCAATTTACCTCGCAAGCACCGGCCAGGCTGCGGGTTAATAACAATTGCGCATGTAACCATTTCATAGATGCATCATATGTGGTATACATGGCAGGTGAATGGGCCCATATTCACCTTTGATATTTCCAGAATTTATGGGCTTCAACCCGAACTCTTTAGTTGGTCAGTTCATTAATGAGAACAAGTGATACAAGAGAATTCGTAAAGAACTTTCTAGTTCTTTAATATTCACCTATGTGAATTTGCACATCATACTTAAAATGAGATGGCTAACACGAATGCCAACTGAATAAATTATCAATATTGGTAAACTTCAAATTTACACCATGACATGTGCACTTATCAATAAACTTCAGGTTTATTATGACATGGGTTTTTATACCAATAGATATCCACTTTATTGTGGCATTCTTTCGTTTGTGTAGTACAAACTGGAGAACAAAGCGGGTAGCTTTTCATATACAAATTACCCCGCTACAAGTTGTAGTAATAGGAGATATCAAATCCTTCCTTTATTTATAGTCTCAATATAATCAATCGCTTTCGCGTGTACTTTGGAAACTGAATAAGTTTCTTTGAGACTTACTACAGCACAATACTCAATTGTGTTTCTCCAACATAGTAATAATTGGCTCTTCTAGAGCTCTCAATTAATTTTGTACTACCACAGATTCATCAACATCCATGTGGTGAATATCTTTCTTAAAGAGAAAGTTATAGCATTATGGTCATGTCAAACTTATATGCAAGATATGTTTCTTGCATTATCGTTGTCCTTTAATAGTCATATTTCCAAAATACTTTTGCGTACAATAGGTACGTGACCAACGACCATTCATGCCATATATATAGCCAACAGGCTTGACACCATTAGGTGTTTCAACTATAGGGCCAAAAACTTCACGTTTTGCCAGCGAATTCAATTCTGATTGAATTGCTTCTTGCCACTTTGGCCAATCATGTCTTTTTCGACATTCTTCAACAGATTGAGGTTCGAGATCCTCACATTCTTGCATAATGCTAGATGCGACATTATAAGCAAAGACATTATCCACCACTATATCCACTCGATTAATATTTGCCTCAATATTGATTGGATTTATGGATAGTTCCGTATTTTCCAGAGCCTCGGGCTCAATGGATTCTTCATGAATCTCAGAATTTGTTAAATCATGAATTTCCTCATGAGATTCTTTCGTAGTGTCATGTTGATCATTTGCTTTCCTCTTTCTAGGATTTCGATCTTTGGAACCTAATGGTCTGCCACGCTTCAGGCGTGCATTTGACTCATTGAATATGACACTAGATGATTGTCCAACAGGGACATCAATACGGATTGGGACATTTTCCGCGGGGATGTGGGATTTCGTTATCCTTTTCAAGTCCGTAAATGCGTCAGGCATTTGATTTGCTATTCTTTGCAAATGGATAATCTTTTGTACCTCTCTTTCACAAATAGAGGTATGTGGATCAAGATGAGATAATGATGCATTTTTCCACAAAATTTCCCGTTTGGTTTCACCAACTTCTCCCCCTAATTTTGGGAAAAGTGTCTCATCAAATTGACAGTCTGCAAATCGTGCAAATCTCCTGTCAATGTTTCGAGGTAGCGAATAATGGAGGGCGATTCAAACTCAACATATATTCCTAACCTTCTTTGCGGACCTATTTTGGTGCGGGATGGCGGTGCTATAGGCACATATACTGCGCATCCAAAGATTCTTAAATGGGATATATTAGGTTCACGACCCAAGACCAATTGCAACGGGGAATATTTGTGTCAATTCATCAGTCAGAGACGAACTAGCATTGCTGTATGCAAAATGGCGTGACCCCAATCCGAAGTGGGCAGCCGACGAACTAGCATTGCTGCATGCAAAATGGCGTGACCCCAAACCGAAGTGGGCAACCTCGTTTTCATGAGTAATGAGGTATTCAAGATTATACTCATGTATTGTCTCAATCTGATATCCATTTTGAATGATATCTCTAAAACTCAACAAGTTCCTCTTTAGACTTGGAGGAGAACATTGCATTCTCTATGATAAACATCGTGCCTTTGGGCAGAGTTACAGTTGCTCTTCAAGAGCCTTCAATCAATTTAATTCCCATGGTTTGACATACAAAAGAAATACACGAACATAAGAATAAACAAGTTCAATTCGTTTGTGTCACATAATATTTTCAAAATCTGCTGATGTCAGTTGACTAAATAAATCAGATAGTCGATTATATGTTTTCCATAATCGATTACTTTGCAGTTTGAAAATTTCAGTTTAAGCATTTTCTTAAAACAATCGATTGTTAAACACACACAATCGATTGTTTGCTATTTTGAAAAACTTCAGATCACACTGTCTTAAGACAATCGATTGTTAAACATAGACAATCGATTGTTGACTATTTTAAAAAACTTCAGATTACACTGTCTTACGACAATCGATTGTTAAACATAGACAATCGATTATTTGCTATTTTGAAAAAATTCCAGATCACACTGTCTTAAGACAATCGATTGTTAAACATAGACAATCGATTGTTGACAATTTTTGAAAAATCCTAGATCACACTGTTTTAAAGACAATCGATTGTTAAACATAGACAATCGATTGTTTTGCAGTTTTAATGCGAAAATATGAGATAACCGACTAGTTTTTCAGGTTAGTCGATTACCTCTACTGGAAAGTAAAAATATTATTGATATTTAAGCATATTGATACTTTCTAAAGAACTAATACTAACATTATATCATGAACTAACTAATACGAGCTAATACTAATGGCTATTAGTTTATTCATTAACTAATACAAACAAGTAAAATAAAATCAAACAGCTCCATCTTCTTTCATCATGGATCCATCACCGATTAGGTGGTCTATCTTCCCCTCAGGGTGCTCAAAGAAGTCTGCCACATCCAAGTGGGTGATGTCAAAGTTGTCGTCAGAGACAAAATTCGTTTCAGGGCGTTTACTCTTTCGAGATGCTTGATAAAGATCTACCAAATGTCATGGTATACGGCAAGCCTTTGACCAGTGCCCGTTTCCACCGCAACGATAATATATAGTTTATAAACTATTTGCTTTTGGATTCTTATCGTATCGTGCTTGTGGCAGAGTGACCAACTTCAGGTTGTCATATCTCTTCTTTAAGCTATTTCACAAGATAGGTGGATCTTTGACTGTGATATATTCAATTTTCAAACATTCATCAAGGTGATGGCGCAAGTAAATCAAGGCCTTAGTACAGTTTCAAACCTTCATCAAGGTGATTGCGCAAGAAAATCAAGGTCTTAGCATAGTTTCGAACCTTCATCAAGGTGATGGCGCAAGAAAATCAAGGCCTTAGCATAGTTTCGAACCTTCATCAAGGTGATGGCGCAAGAAAATCAAGGCCTTAGCATAGTTTCGGGTGGATGCATTATTTCTGTCTTTAATGGCGTCTCCAAGACCCATAGCATCTGAGTGGATTTCAGCATCCAACACCCATGTCATATAGTTCTTGCCCGAAATTTCAAGGGCAACGAACTTTCTTTTCATAATGCAGACATAAAACAAAATTACATCAAGAGCGTGTTCATTCTTACGGGCTCTATTACAATTATCGCATTCACTTCAGGGAATGGATCATAATCATGTGCTTTACACAATCTCATGTCAAATATTACTTTCATAAAGTGAAAGATTATTTTGAGAATCTTTATTATTCTCATTATCACAATAATGACGATTATAATTTCGTCTATTGCCACGTCCACATCCATTGATACCTTTACGGTAATAATTTTGTCTTCTTTCAGACTTATCACATACTGCTACCACATTCTCTAAAGGGAATGGAGCAAATTCAATTGGACGGATTTTCAATTCTTTGCCCACAATCATACATGAATTTAATCATGGCAGGACATAGTGATTTTACCACTTCACGTGGTTATAATTTCTTACAAACTCCATTAGAGTTATAATCAAACTTTGTTGTCTTTGTTTGTATATAAAACCAAATCGTAGAATTTCAAGAATTTGAAAGGGAAAAGTAAATTACTTACCTTTAAGGTATACCAATTATATTTTCAATGTTTTCTCTCCTTGTTTTCTGTATAGAAATTCTTACACAGAATGGCCTTGTTGATTTCTCATATCTACAGTCACTTTAATTGACTTCTAGTTGTGAGAAGCTAACAGCTTCGATGATTGCTCTTCGTCCGCCTCTTTTTTTTTTTCTTTCTTTGAAGCAAAACCCTACACAAACAGAATTTAAGACAATCGAAAATTTCAATTGGTAAGAGACTCGTGCTGATAACGTGTTATGAAATAATATAAAAGACAAGTAAAATAATGTAAGAACAAGAACAACATAGAGAGAATAGGGAGAGGAGTATTCTTATTGATACTTAGAGATTGTTAGGGATTATTTACAATGGTAGAAGAGCCCTTTATTTATAGGGAGGTAGTGACTTAGCTACCAAGAATAAAACTCTAGAATCTCTCTAATTATAGACATTCACCTTAAATAGAAGTCTATTTATAACACGTAAGACATAATATTACTAAAGAAATTATACGATCCAATAAACAAATAAATTAAAAAATATTCATATGATCATATGGTTGATTTCTGTTAAGAGATCCCGAGTATCACGGGATAAAAAAGACTCATAAATGTGCAAACTTTTGTTGGGGGCAAACTTTTGTTGGGGGCTTTCCAACTTCTTAAAGAAAACACCTCCTAAAATGGCCTGAAAGAAAATGACCCACCGAAAGTGATTTACTGCAATAGTACGGTAAGACCGGGAATAATAGACATTTGTGATTCGGTTTTTTCGGATCCCGCACATAGCATGAGTTTAGTGTATCAGGTTACTCGATACTGATCATATTTAGAGATCGATTTTGGATTTGATGTTTATAAATTTATATAACGAACTCAAATTGATATACAATAATAACTTTATTTATACTCAAATGTTCACGGGTATTTAGTGAATTTCCATGTACTACAGATGACCTCTGATTAAGTTTCCACGACATGAATTTCACAAGTTTAAGCCGTATTAAGCGTGAATAAATGAGAAAGATTGTTATAAGTTGGTGATAAACTTTAATGATAAATTATTTGAACTCTGAAAAAATAGAGTTAAACTTTTAATTAATTTGCAGTTAATATATCCTAGTTAGTGATACTGATGTTTTTCATAAACAAATTACAGAGAAATGGAGGCTGTGTATCTGGAGTAAAGTGGGAGAGATTATTCCTTAGCACGCTTGTCAAGGGGAATGTTTTGTGGATCCCACATATGACCAAAAAAATTAGAATTTGTCAGATCTTTCTCATCTTTCTTTTAATTTTTTAACAATAAAAGAACATGCGCAATTATCATCCCATTAAAACTGTTACTTGGCCAGCTTAAAATAAATACATAGTTTAAATTAAAATTGTCGGATATAACAAAACTCGTAAGGCGTCATATACTAGCTCCGCTCCAGATAACACAACAACTATATTATTATTATTATTATTATTATTATTATTATTATTATTATTATTATTATTATTATTATTATTACATCTTAATCTCAAAAGGAAAAAAGTAGCAACAAATTTCTGTAGTAGGGAAATGTATATGTATATATGCTCCACTTCACAAACAAAAAAAAATGAAAAAGAAGAAAACTAAACCGTGAATAATTATTATTTTGACTTTCTCTCACATTTTAGAGCAAATATCACTTAATTTTCTGGTTCAACAATAGAAAAAAGAGAGTTGCATACACATTCTTTCACCATTTTTATATTAATATATAAGAGAAACAATCTTGGATGAGAGTCTTTTTTCTCATTCTCCAAAATACAATCTTTTTAGTAAGCCTATGAGACTATACAACATCCATCAGCATGCTGAATCATGTCATTTAAGTATAATCATATAAGGCTACAACATAAGATGAATTTATGAACAATGTTAGTGTATATAAATTAAAAGATAGTAGTAAATTACACATGCTTTAACCAAACAACTCTAATTAATAATCAAAACCACTATGTTATCAAATAATCAAAGGGGAATCTTAGAGCATCACTAAAGTATTAATCAGGTTATGGGTTTCAAACCGCGGAAGTGATTATTAATGCTTGTATTAGAGTAAACTGTTTACATTACACCTCGATCGGGTTCACCTTTTCCAAACATTACGTGAATACAAAATATCTTTGTGTACCAGGCTGCTCTTTTTCTTTATGTTATCAAACCTGGCTGCTGATGCTCATGGCTTAATTCATATAAAGTCATTTGAAGTAAAACAGAACCTGACAACCTTAAAAGTTTTTTTGGGAAAAGAGTAAATCATGAAATAAGCCATGTTTATGTTCAGAAATTATGCTGCAAAACTATACTTTGCAGAATAAATAGCTCAAATAAATTAATAACAAGTCTCACAAAGCTCAATACAAACTTGAAAATTATAATACATTTATTTTTCTAATGACATTAATTAAAACAACACTAATGGGATCTCTTTGCCTTCGTTTTTGTGATAATAGAAAATAATTATAGGCATCACAAATTCTGGTCTTCTTGCCCTCCAAAAAAATCTGGGCTTCCCTTTCTTTCAGATAACTTCCACCAAATATAATCCAAAGTAAATTAATGACAACTATATGAAAAAAGAGAGAGTAAAGTAAACTAAAAAAGATTAATTAGGAGACATCAGAATTCTTTTATCCTATGAGTTAGTTTTTTTGAAGAAATTAAATCCAAACAAGGCCACCCCCACCAATAAACTGAAAACATGCAGAGAATCGGAGAAAATTTAGAGAGAGAAAGTAGAGAGAAGGAGGAGAGAATAGAAGAGTCTCGAAGAAGACTCAGTTCCAAAAGAACCAAAATGACCCCTCTGAAGGGTCGAGTTAAGAGAGAGAGTATATATCAGATATACTCATTACAAGAATAGCCTATTTACAAATACAACCTATTTGCACACATAGCCTATTTTACAAAAGAATACAAAAGAATAAAGGAATTACAGAAGTAGCCACAATTAAGGAAATGACCAATTATTAGGCTCAGAATAGTGTATCATCATAGCCAATATCTCAACATAAACACTACAAGAAAAATCATAAAATTAAAAGAAAATCTTTTTTTAAGGAGAAACCCCAGAAAGAAAATAGAAGAAAAACCCTTGAAATATTATTATATTATATATAATAATTTTTTTTTTTTACCAAGAACCTCCTCCTCCTAACATCCCATTCCAAAATCCATTAGTAGATTCTTCAGCAGGCTGATGATGATCTCTATTATTCTCATTACCACCATCATTTGTAGTATTTGTGCTTGAAATTTGTTTTAAACCTACAAAAGGAAATAAAAACCTTCCACTTGTATTTGTCTCTTGAATATTATTTCCATAGGCTGCATTTCCAAGTCCATGATCCAATGAGAAATTTAGAGATGGCAAAGAAAATCCAGATGAGTTATTATAAACTGAATTTGGATCAGTTGAAATACTGGCCATTGACATAAATGAATTATTATTCATTCCTCTTGATGTTATCCCATTAATTAATTCCAAAGCTGAAAGCTGAGATGACGAAGACGCAGAAGAAGAAGAAGACGGAGGAGGAGGAGGCGGTAATGGAGAAATACTTGGACTATTGTTGTCCTTGTTGTTTCCATCATAATTTGGTACCTGTAGTTTTTAAAGGAGCAAGAGTCGAAATCAGAAAAGATCGGACACTACTGTTATAAAAAAAGAATCGAAATCAAAAATGTATTTCTGAACAAATTATCGTAATTTTGAGAAGTCGAGTAGCTAGTAATGTTAGAATATATAGTTTAGTAACTTTACTATACGTGCTACTATGTTATTTCAACAACAATTGTTGCTTAACTTGCACACTTACACATACATAAATACAAGTGACTTTTTGGTTCCTCAAAATATTCATAACAACAACAACCCACTATAATCCCACTTAGTGGGGTCTGGGGAGGGTAGTATGTACGCAGGCCTTACCCCTACCCTTGCGTAGAGAGGCTGTTTCCAAATAGACCCCCGGCATCCTTCCCTCCAAGAACTTCCCACCTTGCTCTTGGGGAGACTCGAACTCACAACCTCTCGGTTGGAAGTGGGGGTTTCTTACCATCAGAGCAATCCCTCAAAACATTCATAACATAATATTAATTTTGACCCGATTAATTATTTCGAAAAGTCATTTAAAAAAAAACAAATAACAATGCATAACACTGATCTATTCTTTATTTTCTCTTCTTGAGCGGAGATTCATTATGAAATAGCCTTTTTACCCCTCCTAAGTAAGGTATACGTATACTCTATTCTCCCAGACTCCATTATCATGGGACTTTACTAGGTTGTTGTTGTAACAACACATAAAAGAATCCAATGAATTCGAAAGAACGGAAAGAGGAACTGTATGAAGTAAAAGTACCTGAATTAACTCAGTGATAGTCTTGAAATCAGATGAAAAACCCAAGTTAAGATCTTGGCTTCCTTCAATATGGATGTTACTAGGGTTTTGATCATGATTATGAGATGGTGGATTAACCAAATCAGGAAGTTTCTTCAAAGGATTATTAACATGATTTGAGTAGGAAGAAGAATTAGAGGAAGATTTCTTGTTTTTTCTTGAACCACCACCAACAGGAATATTTCTAAGAGATCCACCAGCAGTCCAATATCTTCTACAAGTCTTGCAAAAATACCTTGGCTGAGAAAGACTATAGTTGTTATAGTAACAAAACTTTGTATTTGTTGAATTGCATCTTGGACAATTCAAAGCTTGGTCTTTTTGTGGCCTAACTTTTCTTTCTACACATGAATTAGGTTTTGATGAACCATTTGTGTTTTGTATTATCTCTTCCATTGGCTTCACCACTATCTCCTACCAAAAAAAAATAATAATAATAACAAGAGGAAATAAATGAACATAACAACAACAACATACTTCAGTATAATCTTATAAGTAGGGTTTCAGAAGGATATTATGTACGCAGATCTTACACTTATTACCTCCCGGCGAGATAGAGGAGAGGCTGTCTCAAATAGACCGTCGGCATGGGACAATATTTTTAAATAAACACCGAAAAAAAAAAAAAAAAAAAATATATATATATATATATATATATATATATATATATATATATATATATATATATATATATATATGAAAAAACTAAAATTTCGACAACTATTAATTAGATTCAGATCAATTGTATATATAATTTCAAAAGTATAATCGTTCAGTGATATTATTAGCTTTAAATCCTAGATCCAGCTTTGATTTCATTGTGAGCATCAGCTAGCTAGTATGCACCACAAAGATTTTCAGATGAGTAATTAGAAAGGGAAAGGAAAAAAAGTCAGGTGCTTTTACTTTAAACTTTAACTGTAGTTTAATTAATCTTTTTCACTTTCCCAACCTTTTCATAGTCATATATATGTAGAATAAAAATGAAAAAGATTAGAAACAAGAAATAGAGACTAGAACTTTTCTCAAAAGCAAATCAAGATATTTAACTACAAAAACTCTAATCCAAAAAAAATACAAAACAAGAATTAATTAATGAGATCAACAGAAACAAAGAAAAGATTAAGCTGAAGGATCTCTTTAAGAATTATCTTAGTTTAATTATACCTGAGGCCACTGAGCAGTATCCATGGATGAAGAAGGAGGAAGAAGAAGCAAAAGAGAAATGAAGTTTTTTTTTTCTGAAAAGGAAAAATGAGCAGCTTTATGAACAAGTGGTTTTAAAAGAAGAAAAAGGAATGTTTGAGACGGTTTGTGGATGTTGTATGTGCTTATGTTTGTGGGAAGAGAGAGAATGAATAATATATTTTTCGGTTTTTTATTTCGTGTTCAGTATTTAATCTGATTAATTCGATTACAGTAAATTTCACTTTTAATAGATATAGCGCTCCTCATTAAAGATGACTTTATACTTATGGTTTGAATCCGAAAACTCTAGTTATGTCAGCCCACTTAAAGAAAGCACCCTTCTTATTTAAAAAACAAAGTAACTCGATACTTTAAGCATTTGTTATATATAAAATTCGAAGAAAGGCCGGACCATAGAACAACTTCAAATCTAAAAATTTAAAAACGAAAGAGTACTTATTACTTCCCAACCAATGATTAAAGTATGAATAATATGACATTCTTCTTCTTTTAACCTATTGACTATGTGTATAGTAGTAGTATTTTTTTAAATTTGTTAGTGGAAGAATATATGTCTTTGCAGAAATAATATTTATATACGATGGTGGAGTTATCTTTTTCTGACTAGAGAGGGGCCTGACATTAAGTCAAATTTGTCTCTTTTTATGTTATTCTTAAGCATATGAATTATCTTTAAATTTACACCTTATATCGTATAACTCTTAAATTCATGTGATAATCATGTCTGCAAATTGCATCGTTACTTCTTTTGACTGGTGCATTAGTAACTTGAAGGAACAAATTATAACAAGTTGAAGTATAAAGAGATGTTTGTGATGGAGAACTTTAATCAAAGGTCTTGAATTCAGACATTTTGAATGAAGAATTTTTCAGTAGAAATACAGCAATTGTTTTCTTTCTTGAGTATATTTTGCCAGAACTTGAATTAGTTCATTAATAGACTTATCGACTAGTTATACCATAATTCAGTAGAAGAAAATAAAATATGTTAAAGAACTATGAGGTCTTAAGTTCAAATTTTAGTTGAGTAAATAAAAAAAATATTAGGTTATTTTTCTTATTTGTCCAAATCATTAAATACTACTAGAAAACTATAGAAAACCGCCCAGAAGTACCAACTGAAATCGGTCGGAAAACTGAAAAAACTGATCGAGTTTCAATAGACTTTAATATGTCAAAATTAAGCTGGCCGGTTAAAAATAGCGACTGAAGTTGGTCGCAATTTTTCACTGATTTCGGTCGGTAAATTAATTTTCACAAACAATCAAAAAAGAAAATATTTGCCCAAAAATTGACTAAATTCGCTTTTTTTTTATTATGCAACTAAAAATACACCGTTTGAGATTTCGAACTAGGGCCTGTACAGTGGCAAAATACAGTTCTACCACTAGACTATTGGCATATCTTTTTAAGATTTTCTTTTAATTTATTTGTACTATTTAATTGTATTTTTCCGCGAAAATAATCGACCGATTTCGGTCGAATTTATAAAAAGTTATATAATATTATCAACAGAAGTCGGTCCATTTTTTAAACGACTAACTGAATAACCGACCTATTTCGGTTGGTATTTTAAATACAAATTTTAATTTATTTTATATGAAAAACTCACCGTTCCGGTCGGTTTTTTAAAATTAAATATGCAGAATGCTAAAATAATTTCTTGCATTTTTGTGCTAAAAAAGCGATCGAAGTCGACCGATTTCGTAAAAAAAAATTAGAAAATAAAATATATTGAAAAGCTGACCAACATTTCGATCGGTCTTTTGACCTATGAAAGTCGGTCGGTTGATCACGGTTGATTTTGACCAAATTTTTAATAGTGATTAAAGGACAAAATTATCGACAGGTCGATACCTATACCGATGAAATAATAGGTACTATGATGTTAAATTAATTAAGGTAAGTGCAAGATAATCCGAACACCAAAGCTATAAAAAAATTAGAGATGGTAGTTTTCTTTTGACCTAAAAGGGAGGATGGTGACATATATGGTGAAGGGTTGAGGGAATTAGCACATAGAATAGCACTCCACGCTAGAAATGACTAGACTTCATTATCCATAAAGTAAAAGCACTCACAACCTCTCTTGCCGCCATAGATCAATAGTTTTTCCTTCATTATAAAAACTTCATCCCCATGTTTTAATTAATAGATTTTAGGTGGAGTGAAATTAGCATTTTACCTCGGCAATATATATATATCTATATATATAAAAATTAGAATCTAGTTATTAATAATTTATTTGGCCAAGTTTCTCTAATCCTAAAAGTATTTTTTTCTACATAAAAAGGTTATTTTTGTTCAAAACTGAAGTGTTTGGCCAAGTTTTTGAAACAAAAAAAAAATACTTTTAAGGAGAAACAAAGGCAGAAAAAAATAACTTTTCTCCAAAAAAATTTTTTTAAAAAGAACTTTTGAGAAAAGTACATTTAGAAGCAGTTTTTAAAAGTTTGACCAAATAATAATTGTTATTTAAAATTACTTTTTAAATTAATTTACCAAACATAAAAAAGTTCTTTGAAAAAATCAGTTTAGAGGAAAAAATACTTATCAAAATAATTACACTGCTTTTTGAAGCTTGGCCAAACGAACTATAATATCTACATTATTATTAAAAAAAATTAGAACTCATAAAATTCAAAGCATGTCTACGTCGATGATTTTAAAGGCTTTATATTTCCAACCTTTTTTTTTTTCCGTTGATAAACTATATTGCTTTTCGTCATTCTCCAATGTGAATGATATCTATTGTTCTCTTCCCTTTTTTTTTTCTTTAAGACTTGAAAATAGTAATTTTTGCTTGGTTTAGAAAAAAAAAAAACTAGAAGGTTAAGATTTCATTATATACAACTATTTCTTTTTAAAATATAACGGTTGTGGATTACTAGTTTAAATTCGATAGGAATATAAGATATTTGTGCATCTTAAAAAGGTAAAATAACAGGAAGAAAAGCTATATTCATTACCTGTATTTGCTCTTTCTTACTTGTAACGAAAGGTATTTTTTTGGTGCTCTTTTTAAAATTGACAAAAAGATAAAAAGATTAAAGGTAAATTTGAATCTTTACGTAGCTAACGAATATATACAGTTCAGACCTTTTTATAATAGTATCCGTATATAATAATACTTTGCTATAAAAATTAAGATTTTTTGAAACCAGCTCTCATGTTATGTTATAATATACGTTTTCTATAACAGCTTTTTGCTATAATAATTACAAATATCCGAAATAAATAAGATTGTTATAGAGAAGTTTGACTATAACTACGTTAAACTCTTGATTAACTCAGATCTTGATGCATTAATTCATGGTAACTTTGGCTTCTAATTAAAGTTTGGTCACACGCATTACACTTAATTAATTAATAAAAGTGAACAAAACTTGAAAGTTGAGAAGCTTCCAACCTTTTTGTAATCAACCTGTTTATATAAACTTTAAAAAAAAAATTCCCTAAAAATGTTTGGTTTTCCACTCCTCTCTTATTTTATAATAATTAGCCTAAGAAATACTTCAATGGATACCTTTCTTTTAGATGAAGGAGATAGTTTATAATCAACACATAAGCTAGTTCTTAATACTTAAGCTTTTAGTATTTGTATATATTTGCTTTTGCTTTTTCACTTCCTTTTTCCTTAAAGCTCCTTTTCATGATTTGCATTTTGCTCATAGTCAAATTGCCTTCGATTCATTCTTCACTTTTATGGTCTTTTGCAACAGCAATTTATAGAAAAGACAATAATCATTTTTTTGGTTCCAAGAAAGTAAATAAAAAGGTTAAAAAAGACAGTAGTTAGATTTAGGTCAATATTTATTCCATGCTTGTCGGTTTGTAATTTGAATATATCATTCAATGATGAAACACACGCTTCTAATTTGACTATAATCCTTTTATTTAATGAGGTTTTTATATATTTAGTGAATTTTTTAATATAAATATATTTATAATTTGAATAGAAATTATTGATTTTTGTCGTATCCGTAGTATCCGTAGCTATAAGGCTAGCTCCGCTCGGGATGACGTTCTCCACCAACATAACGGATATGTGATGAGAATTTTCATTTATACACACGAAAAAAATTCAAGAAAATTAGCTTATATTATGTTTTTTTTTGCTTTTGATTTCCTTAAACACAAAGTAACCATCATTTATGTACTAGTGGTAGTAATCCTTCCGTTAGCTTTTTCAGATCGAAATTTCAAACTGAGACGTGCATGGATATATCTGCATGCTAATTAATTGCTATCATCTTTCTAATTAACCTACCACTTGAACATCATAATCATGATCATGAGCTAATTCCATTTGGTCCCAATTAATTACTTCTGTATACCATATATAAATTTGAAATATGCGGAGAAAAACTGACTCATTTTTTCACATATTTACTTAAAAATGAGTACAATGTCTAGTTGAACAGTAGTGTTCATCAAATTACCGAGAGTCAAGTCATAAAATACTTAAGGTTCAAATTTATAGTCCCTTAGTCATTGCAGTGGCGAAACCGAGAATATCATTAAAAATATTGTATGTATAAATAATAATTTAAACCTAAATATAATATGCATAATTTTTCGACGAACTGACTGCCTACTGTTAACATGTATACCTGGCTCTGCCACTAGGGCATTTTTTTTAAACCCCTCCCAAATTAGGATGATCTATAATGCTTCCACACTTTCCCTCCCTGGTGACTCGACCCAGGACCTAAAGGTCCCCTTGACACTAAAAAAAGAAACAATCTAAAGTGACAAAATAGTTTCACCCATTACCATTGCATTTTACAAGATTCTAAGGTTTTTCTTTCTTCATATATGTATATATATATAATTCTTAAAATACCTAACTCTAACTGACCTAAGCTATATATGTGAAGATCACATGCATAAGCAAGAGAATGATTAAACTATATGGCTACAACCGAATAACGCAATCAAAGTCACATCCTAGCGATGAATAATTGAAAGAGATCATCCTGATTTGGTTTGAATAATTCATGCTACCATCATATATGTTTCATTCATTGCCCTAATTCTAGTATGCTGATAAAAACAGTATTATTTCTTTTTTTAATATCGTGTCATTTTACGTCAATCTACATAGCTATGACTCTAAGAACCTAAACATTTATTGCATCCAAACAAATTGGAAAAAGAAATGCCGGAGCTTAATTAACAAATGGTACAAATACATGTCTGATCTCGATTTTTTTTGGAAAGGGGCTAAATATGTCCCTGAACCACAGAAAATAGAGTAATTATGCCTTTCAGAGGGGTTGCTCTAATGGTAAGCAACTTCCACTTTCAACCGAGAGGTTGTGAGTTCGAGTTTCCCCAAGAGCAAGGTGGGAAGTTCTTGGAGGGAAGGATATCGGGGGTCTATTTGGAAACAGCCTCTCTACCCAAGGGTAGGGGCAAGATATGCGTACACACTACCCTCCCCAGACCCCACTAAATAAGATTATACTGAGTTGTTGTTGTTGTTACTAAATTGTCCTTGCCGTTAATAAAATGGTTCACTTATGCCCTTCCCTTATAATTTATGCTTAAAAAGATGACTTCTAATTTCATGAATGTAATGGTTGTGAGAACTCTAATATACACAACTTCTGCTGTGGTCTTTGCAATGATATTCCACAAGCTACTGGCAGATTGGTTGGATTCAAAGATTTCTCTATAAACTCGTTTGAATCCAAATCTAATGCTTCTTGGATTGACCCACCAAAATAGTCAAACATGACTGAGGTGAAAGTATTTTTTTCGTTGTTGGATCATATAGTGGCGGAGTTAGAGCACTACAACAAATGTGATTTTTAACCACGAAATTATTAGTTACAATAGAAATTTTATCACTAGTTATTTATTTTATGTGACAAAAATTATATTTCGTACTTAAATACACGAGACACATACTTTTAGTGACAAAACATAAGTTTCATTAGAAAATTTTTGTCTACTAAAGTTTCCAGCAAAAAAATAAATTAACGCCAAATACTGATTAATATTAGCCACAAAATTAATATTATTGGTGACAAATAATATTGTGGTGACAAATAATTATTCGTCTTAAAATTAGTTATACTTTTGCTACAAAATAGTTTCGTTACTAAAAGTTTTATATTTTTTGCAACCTTAGTTTTTGTCACTAATAGCATCAACAATCTTGTGTATTTTGTGGTAATACAATATATTCAAAGTGTAGATAAATTGACAACAATATATTTTGCATAGTTATTACAGTGAATTTTTTTTATCATTAATAAAATACTTAATTTATTTTGCTATAAAATAAAATACTTAATTTTCTTGTAACTTTTTTTGGTTTCAAATTTTTCTTCAAAGTTCACGAAAAAAGTGGCAGCTATTTTCACTCCCTTTTCTCCAAATCCCTCTTTTAATTGACTATTACCGTTATTCTCACTTCTCCCTAATTTTCCTCCTCATATCTCTTTATGAGATCTTCAACTCCACAATCAAACTCTTGCCCTAATAAAATCTGTTATCATTTTCACTATTAATATATCACTTCTCTTTTTTTCTCTATCTCTCTGTATGTGTGTGTCAATTCTCCAAAACTTTTTCTTGAATAACATAGAAAATCCAATATGGGATAATGCGCATTTCAAGGTATATAATCTACTTTACTTTCTTTCGATATGCATTTAGGGCATTATAAATTTGTGCATCTCCAGATGGCATATGACATGTATGTATTAATGTGTTTTTATTTATTTTAATTTTATTATAAGGGTATGAAGAAATTTTGTCTATTGTTCTCTAATTTTTGAGAGGTTAACTGTTCAAAATTTTATCTCTTAGTCTGGATGTGGTTACAGCTAAAGAAGAACCGGAGTAAGTATCATTATCAGTACTTATTTCTCGTTCTATTATTCTTATTAATTTATATTTGATTTGATTTATAATTAACATTTAAAATATATTTTTTTTAAATTATGTGATCATTAAATGTGTACTAAACTTATAACTTCTTTTCCCTATTCTAGGTACATGAAGATATAAATTATTAGATACACACTTGCATTTGGAGAAGCAACATACTTTATTCCTTTATAATCAATACTCAAGTATTTTGATTAGATTTAGCGCTATATAAATTTTACTTTATTTATGTATTTTAGTTTTAGGAGTTTGTAAGAGATATTATTGTAATATGGTATAACTCTTAATTTTATGATCATGGGTGCAAACTTTTATTATTTTTCAATAAGTTTATTCGAGATTTACTTATTTACTGACTGCGAATTTGCTTTATTTTCTGTCAATTGTAATTGTCATTAATCACGATTATTATAGTAATAATTTTATTTTATCATTGAAAGCAATATTTTCGTGACAAAATAATAGTTTTCCTTTACAAAATTATAGTAATTTTTTGTAAAAAACCTAAGTTGTCACTAATTTATCTATTTAGGGATGAAATAGTTTTTTGTCTATAAAAGATAGTCTTTAGTGAAAAAATTACATCGTAACTAATTAAACTAAATAGTTAGTGACGAAGCAATTTTGTCGGCATTAATGCACTTTTTAGTAACGAAACTATACTATTAACTATGATTTTTTTTGTATTTTTGTGACAAACAAGTTTGTCATAAATACTATATATTTAGGGACAATTTTTTTTTTTTAATTAATATAATTTTATTTAGCGATGAAACACAAAGTTGCCTTTGTATATTATTAGTGACGGTGTTCTAAGGAGGAAAGGTTGACGAAAAAACTTGCCGTCACAAAAGTTCTTTGGTGACAAAAAATAAATTTTGGGTGACGATATAATTCATCACTAATAATCAAATTTGTTGTAGTGGAGAAAAAGTATTAGTATTATTGTTCGGTACAGTGGAGACGTAATAATAAAATTAGATATTTTGGTGGAGATAATAAATAATAGACTACTGGTTTTAGTTAGTGGGTTCACTAAAAAGAAGTAATTTAAAAGATGGATGAATGGATGTATAGTAGAAAAATGAGATTTGTTCATGGTTATTAAAGATTGGGGAAGGGATTCTTTTTCTGAGATGATCTTTTACAGAACAAACTTTTTTTTTTAACAGAGAAGACTTTTTCTTCCAATATGGATTTTCAAACTCAGCAAAAAAAGTTATTTTATATGAGTTTATATATGATATGGAGTTTGTTACTGGGGAAGGGCATAAGTGAATCACTTTATTAACGGCAAGGACAATTTTGTATCCAAATACAAACGAAGGACATAATTGCTCTATTTTTAATAGTTCAGGAATATATTTGGCTCTTTTTCTTTTTTTTTTCTAAATTTCTCACTCTATATCCAATATGTACATTGGATGACTAAGTTCAAACTCACACAAAGAAATTTCATTTTGAAAGTTAAGCACTCCTATTAAAAGAGATTTTATTACGCGAATTTAAGTTCAAGATCTTTGGTTAAGAATATATAAAGGAGTATTACTTGTGACTCCACCACAACCTTATTGATGTGTGTCGATATTATAACTAAAGACTAAAGTCTAAAGATAGAGTTTTAAATAATAAAAAAGCATAGCAATAACATTAAGGGGACATTTGATAGGGTGTTTAAAAATAATGCTGAATAGGGTGTATTAGTAATGCAAGGATTAATAATGCAGTAGTTAGTAATGAGAGCGTTAGTTATGCAGAAATTATTTTTTACACACTATTTGGTGTGGTGCATTAAAAATTATAATGCATTTCATAGTTTTTAAATAAATTAGTTGTTTACAAAAATGCCTATATTCTCTTTAGCTAAGGGACTTAAACATATTTTTGTCTTTACTCATGCTGATACATGCATTAATAGCCTTTTGTATTGCATACTAGTTCTATGATTTTCTATGCATTAATTATACATAGAATAATACCAAATATAATATATAACTAATAGCTATATTAGTTATACATATTTTAGAAAAGTATACAAAACAAAGAACTATTAATATACAAAACTAATTATATATATTATTTTCTCTAATGCATTCTACCAAATAAAATCTAACAACAACAACAACAACAATAACTACCCAGTATACTCCTATCAGGTGGGATCTGGGGACCAAATAAAATCTAAAAGATTACAATATACAATTTGAATGCAATAGGCATTAAAATGGTGTTGTTACCTAGTTAGCCTTCTCTACTTCCCTAATAAAAGTGTGTCATTTTATAAGTATGAGTTTTTCATTAACTATCATTGATACAAGTGAAACCCAATGATTTTAAAAAAAACCCCCAATAATAAAATTCAACTGTAAACTAATTGCCTACTTAAATATGTAAAAAATCATATAAAAAAGAAAAAAGAATGATTCAAAATAATTCATCACTTATGAAACCACGTTATGCATATTTAATTCTTTCAAGCATCATGCGCATCATCAAATAATGTTAAATTTCAGTACAATCTGTTCTTAAAAAGTTGGGTGTTAATGCCAAGGTATAGTAATATGCTCGACAGTTGTACTTTGTATAACTGCTCCATCATCACTTCAGACTACTTCTAAAGCATAATTCATAAGTAAAAATTCATCGAATTTGCAAATAATAAATAGTAAATATGAATTCATAACTTAAAAATAGATTCAATGCCAAAAATATTAGTTAAACTCATAAAATTTAAATTATGAATCCGCTTCTAGTAATGAGAGAGCCTACGTTAATACAGGTATTAGTAAATACTTCTACGGCTTGATTCGTAACTTATAAATCATATACAGATAACTTTATCGTTGCAATAGGACTTCCCTTCTAATTTGGATTAGCGAATACCTAGAGAAAAAGAGGTACAAAAATTCCATTTATTAACAGAGGAGTTGGGCTACATTGGGCAAGAAAACTTTTAAAAATTCAATCGTATAAGAAGTACTTAAGATTTTGAGCATTTTAATCTTGCAATTCTTATGAGTTTTTATATTGTTAGCAACCCCCACTTTCAATCGAGAGGTTGTGAAGTCGAGTCTCCCCAAGAGTAAGGTGGGAAGTTCTTGGAGGGAAGGATGCCGGGGTTCTATTTGGAAACAGCCTCTCTACCCTAGGGTGGGATAAGGTCTGCGTACACACTACCTTCCCCAGATCCTACTAAGTGGGATATACTGGGTTGTTGTGGTATTGTCTATGATAATATATAAGGTCATAAAATTTGAGTGTAATTATTATTAGCAACTGCCGTATGTTATCACTTATCATTGACTATCTATCTCACTAGATAATACATACTTATTGCACAAAAATATTTACTACGTAATTAAGAAATATTATTGGTTGAATGTCTTTAAATAGAGCAAGATACTCTTGCTTTAAATTGAAGAAATTTTTGTATTTTTTTCAAGTGTATTTTCACCAACAAAAAAGAAAAATGGTATATAAACGACACGTGTAATAAAAATGGTGCTAGTGGTGTTAGGTTGTGGGGGGTCCAAAAGCATATGCGCGCATGAGAATTGATTCTTAGTAAGAAGAGGAGATAGTGAAGTAATTATGTTTTGAGGAACCAAACCCAACCATCCAAATAAGGAAAAAGCTCTTCTACGTTTTATGAATCCACGTGATTGCCTTCTAATACTTTTTTATTTATATTTTTTTAATTTGGTGTTCTATATTTATATTGAGGTTTCGACTACTTTAAATTTATTCTGAACTTAAAATCTCTAGTTAAAATTACTTGTCAGTTTTGCTATTCGGTGGCATTGATTCTTAATTTCACTGTCGAAACTCTTTGTGTTCTTCTATCCATTGGTCAAGAATCAAGATTAGTCAGATACGGATTTAGAATTTTTATAATATAAGTACACCATTAAAAAAGGAAGAAAAAAAAGGAAGTATTAAGTGAGATTTAATTCTAGGTTATCTACATAAATAATTCAATATTTAATTAAGTACACCATTTAGTCTTTTTAAATTATGGGTGCCAGCAGATAATACTGGATCAATTTTAAAAATTATGTATGTAAAATATTTAGTTTGATAGAACGATCATGAGTTTTACATTCCCTATATATTTGCCTATAAATCCGCTCTTGAGACTAGTGTCTTTTCAAAATTGTATATTATATTAAATAAATATTATATTAAAATCACAAAATTGTAGCAAATAATCTATTTAAAATATTCATAAATTATAATTCAACTACGAGTAATATAAAAAGTTTGGCATATATCATAATATTCAAATTAGATGCAACATCGTCACAACTCAAACATCAAAAGTCTGTATTCGACGCGAAATCTTATATATATATATATATATATATATCTTAAGGAGTAATGAATCTTGAAAGGATTTCGATATTTACAATTCGATACTTTTTAAAATACTTATTTTATTTAGTATGCTTTCTACTTAAAAGAGAATTTATATCACAATATTATTCAAAATTTAAATATGATTCTCTAGTATCACTTATTTTTATGTTTCAATAAGTCAATAAAGTGATATATAATTCACCGTACAATATCATGATAAGTAATTATTTATAAATACCAGCTGACTACTAAATTAATAAGTATTGTATTTCGTAAACACGATAAATAATATTTAAAAATATAATTATAAAAAAGTTATGGACTAGTCTAATAAAGACATAACAAAAGTTAATAAATAAATACTTATAAATGAAAACTTTATTTAAAATTTACAATCATAGCAATCTTAGTGGATAATGTACAATAAATTTATTTTAATTATGACATAAAATACTTTCAACTTAATAATTTATGATTAAGAAAAAAGTAATTTTGAATAGTTAATGGTTTATTAAGAAAATTTGAGGATTCACAAGGTCAGTAAACACAATTGCATAAAGTTCTATTAGGCAAGCTCAGTACGTAAGGTGTTGGGCGTGTTCGGGGTGTAAATTCCAACAGCCGAGGCGTAAGCCTCACGAAACTAAGCCCCACACATAAGCGCGAGGTATTTTATGAGTGCCCGCCCCAAACAATTTGGACGCAACTCATCCTTAGTTAACTCTAACAAAACATAATAACATCAAGTACTACTAATACTGTTACTATTACGCCAATCTCAAACTAGTTGGATCATGGATGAAGAAGAAAAATCAAAAACTAGCTGGAGTTAGTTGTATAATACTGGTCACTAAAAAAATGAAATGGGCTGGCCCATGAATTGGTAAGAATAGTGGCCTGGAAGTAGGTAGAAATGACGCCATGTAGCCACTTTAAAGGATGCTATTTAAAAAATAGTCAGTACATTTTAAATTTTAGTTTTTCACTTTAATTTTTCGGGACAAAATTATCATGAATTGTCCCGAAGTTAAAATTTTTAGTTTAGCATTTCATGACAAAATAAATACTGGCTAATATCTAAATAGCATCTCTGATAATGGCTATTTTGTGAATTGCTATTTTGTGCACTTGTCCCTGGAAGTACCTCTACCAGGCCCATTGCATATCAGATTGAGATCTTTACACACATTGCCGGATGGATTCATTGTTAATTTTTTTTGGATGGTATACATACATTGTATACCGGTTATACAGAAATTATATGCATATTATACATCTACAAATTATATTTAATTTAAGTGATTGGGTGGATAACTAATTAAGTTAATTCTACAATCAAGAGATTTGTCTTAATGTCACAAAATTTCATGTCCATAACAGATAAAACTGTGACGACCCAAAGGGGTCATCACTTGTTTTTAATCGAATTCCGTATCTACAAGGTCTTGAAAATCTCACTTAGGGTAGCCTTGATTTGCATGCGGAGTTCGGGCGCGTCACCGGAAAGCTTATATGTGAAATTCAGTAAAAAATGCTAAGTTTTGATATTTAAAATGAATAAAATTGACTTCGGTCAACATGTTGGATAAACGGATCCGGACCCGTGATCTTACAGTCCCGAAGGGTCCGTAGGAAAATATGGGACTTGGGCATATGCCCGGAATCGAATTCCGAGGTCCCCAGCCCGAGATATGAATTTTTAAGTGAAATTGCTTTCTAAAAATGCTTAAATAATATTGAAGTGAAGTCTGACTTGAAAGTAATGGTATCATACTCGTATCTTGGTTCTAGTACCCCATACAAGTCTCATATATGTTTTGAATCACTCCTGTAAAGCTTGGTTAAAAACGAACGTCGTTTGATGCGATCTTGACCCTAATTGGGAAATTTATGCATAAAAGGAAGTTTTGAGAAATTCCATTGATCTTGAGGTTCAATTCGATGTTCATGATGTTAAATTGGTGATTTGATCACGAATATATTTGTAAGATATTTTTGAGGTTCTGTATATGCTTGGATTATAGTTTTGAGGGCTCGGGTGAGCTTCAAGTAGGTTCCGGGTGCCTCAGTCTTAAAAATATTAGATGTTGCAGGTTCAGGAAAATGACATGTCTTTGAACCCTCGAGTGCGGCCCGCGAGAAATCGCTGCGGCCGCGGAGGGGCCAACGGCGTCGCGGTTGCCTTTGCGCGATCCATAATGGGTGCTGCGCGGTCGGCTTGGTGCGGTCCGCACTGAGTAATAATCCGCAGGCCTTCAGAAAGCCTGTGCGACCGTGGTCCTTTTTACGCTGTCCACACAGGGAACTTCATGGAGTAGAAATACACGTGAATTTCAATTATTTTACACTTTTCAAAACCCAAAAACATAAGAGGCGATTTTTTAAATAATTCTTCTTCCAAAATGATTGGTAAGTGATTTCTAACTCATTTTCTTCACTCCTTAACATCTTTTAACATGATTTTAACTTCAAATCAAAGATTTTCATGGGGTATTGGGTATTTTGGGTAGAACCTATATTTTCTAAAAATTGGGGAGTTGGACCTCAATTTGAGGTCCGTTTTCAAAACAAATCACATATTTGAAATTATGGGAGAATGGGTAACCGGGTTTTGGTCCGAACCTCGAGTTTCGACCACGTGGACCCGAGGGTATTTTTTAACTTTTGGGGTAAAACTTCGTAGAATTTATTTTCATGCATCGGGATTGATTCATTTAGCATTTTTAATGAGATTAAGTAACTTATGACTAGATTCGAGCGGATTAGTGATGGAATCAAGGGGTAAATCTATAATTGAGGCTTGAGTTGAATTCAAGGCGTTGAGTTAAGTGTTTGATCTAACCATAGCTTGAGGGATTAGGAGTTGAGTCTTATGTGCTAATTGCTCTTTGTTGAGTACAACGTATAAGCATGGTGACGAGTATCTATACGTTGGTGTCAAGCATGATCGTGAGTCCTAAGTTGGGAGTTGTTGTACTCTTAAATGACATCATGTATGCCTTAACCAATGATTTACCGTATCGAGCAAAGACTTGCTTATCCTTGTTGATCCTATTTATGATTGAGAATCTCCATCAATCAAACTGAGTTTAGGTTGGTTATAGTTGATTTTTCCTTGTCAGGATGATTGTTTCTATATTTTTGTTCCCTTGCCAGGAAGTTATTATGTTACTTTGTTCCCTTGCCGGGATTTCTGGTGATTATGTGATAATATGAAATGGGATCGGACGGTAACACAAGATATTGAAATGGGAGCAGGTGGTACGCCTACCACGAGAAATAATAAAATGGGAGCGGGTGGTAAGCATACCACAAGATATTGAAATTGGATCGGATGGTACGCCTACTACAAGATATTGAAATGGGATCGGGTGGTATGCCTACCACAAGATATTGAAATGGGAGCAGGTGGTACGCCTACCATAAGATATAATAAAATGGGAGGGGGTAGTACGCCTACTACAAGATATTAAAATGGGAGCGGGTGTACGCCTACCACAAGATATTGAAATAGGAGCGAGTGGTATGCCTACCACAAGATAATGAAATGGGAGCAGATGGTACGCCTACCACGAGATATAATAAAATAGGATCGAGTGGTACGCCTACCACGAGATATAATGAAATGGGATTGGGTGGTACGCCACCACGAGACTTGATGAAATGGGAGCGGGTGATACGCCTACCACGAGATGATGAAATGGGATCGTGTTGCACGCCCGCAACAAGATTGAAACTGAAAGTGAAAGTTGTCTTTACTTCTCTTTACCTGTGTTAGTAGTTAAATTACAGTTTTTCCTTATTGTTCTTGATATTCTGTTTATCTGTCATCCCTACAGCATGTTCCCCTTCCCCAGCTTTAAATGCTTATTACTTGTTTGCTTTTTTGCTATATATTATATAATTGTACCGACTTATCTGGAGTCTGCTCCTAGCCTCGTCACTACTTCATCGGGGTAAGGCCAGACACTTACCAGCACACGGGGTCGGTTGTGTTGATGCTACACTCTGTGCTCGTTTGCACAGATCCAGGTGTCGGAGTAGCACTTGAGCAGCGGTATTAGATCGGGAGCCAGCCTTCAGTCCACCGAGGTAGCCTCGTAGACGTCCGCAGGCCCGGAGTCTCCTCTATCTTGCTTTTCATTTTGTTATCTTATGTATTCCAAGACAAACAATGTATTATTCTTTTCAAACGGTTCTGTGTAGCACTCTTAGTGGTTCGTGAGTATGTGACACCAGTTCTTGGGTAGAGATTATATTAATTTTTCCGCATTATTGTTCAGATTCTTTAATTTAAGATTTTTGATTAGTGGCTTTATTCCGTTGTTTCATGATATTATTGATAATTGCTAAAAATAGTAAATCGCTTATGAAAAAGGTAGTTAAAGGTTGGCTTGTCTAGCTCTTATTAATAGGCGTCATCACAACTCCCAAAAATAGAAATTCCGGATCGTGACAAAAACCCAAACCAATAGGAAGACACAAAGACTATTATATCCTTAGATAGCCCAACAAGAGTTTTGTAGTTTGCTTATTAAGCGCACTCATATCAAAGGAGAAATAAATAAGGAACAATAATACTTAGAAGAAATCCTATTGGCAAAGCACATTTGCAAAAGAATCTAAGTGTAGAAAACATGTTTTCTCTAAATTGTGTCGTAGATTTCAGAAACGACCACAATATCTAATGAAAAGGCATAAAAAGGGGTCCAAAAAATGTGGTTCCACCATTTGGCCATTTTCGCTATAACTTCTGGATAAAGATAGGCGGAGCCAATATTTTAAGTTTATGAGTTCAAAATTTTAATTATTTTAAGTTATCAGATTCTAAATAATTTATATATATTTAATATAAATATTTAAAAAATATATAATTTGTACTAAAATAATTGAATTCGATCGAATTCGCGACCGACATTGTGGCTCCGGCCCTATGGACATAGAGAGTAGTTCATAATTTCCATTAAAATACCCTCTCAACCACCACCCACATGGCTTGATGATCTTATTCCACTTGCAACACTATTATTCATACAGAATTAGGTTCATTGCAATTGTCCATGAGCCTATGGCCTTTCAACGTCTGCAATCAAGTATTTGAATAAATGACATTGTGTTTTCAAATATTAATGCTCTTTTATCGAAGGTAATTATCTTTAAGCGATTTGATTATGTAAATACTCTTTACATCATTAATACATAAAATTTAAACTCTTTACTCAATTGAAATCCCATAAATTGTTCAGCAACTCATAAGCACTATTTTCATTCCAATGCAAACAAAGCGGATAGTCGTTTCGAGTTGTTGGTTGTTCATCGTCAGGGTCGAAGTTATGTATAATCAAGGGTGGTCAATTAAATACCTTTTGTAAGTAAATTATATTATGCACAAAATAAAATATTATTATTATTGATTAAAAAATAAAACA
The DNA here is from genome assembly GCA_034376525.1 of Nicotiana benthamiana. Lineage (NCBI taxonomy): Eukaryota > Viridiplantae > Streptophyta > Magnoliopsida > Solanales > Solanaceae > Nicotiana > Nicotiana benthamiana. The sequence continues at coordinate 179,535,376 of CM067339.1, forward strand.
CCCTTATATAATTGCTAACATAATATGTTCAAACTTTGAACATCTTTATTGAATTTTTTGATTTCGCTATCGTTCATAATCCTTCTTTCAACTATATAATAAAATGTCGTTCTAGATAGTAGAAAAAGATTAACTCACTCATCTATCTAAGCTGAGCTTTCAAGTTTATCCTTAGACGTTATACAAGAGTTTATTCGATGAAAAGATAATAGCCAGTAGCAGATAGAGCATATAAACAACGGATTTAGTCGAACCTATCCTTTTCGAGACAGAAGTATAAAATATACATGCAAAAAGATTTTAAAAAATTAAAATTATTATATTTATATTGATCAAAATCTGAATAAAAGAATCTTACTTAAGGAAGAACAACGAGGAGTCGACCAAGTCGATGTCACGTACGGAAGCAATACACTAACGAGTGATTCTGCTACGGTCAAGATCTAGCACTCAATTCGGTTTGAAGGGCTAGTGCAACACTTAGATATTTTAGAGGACTACTCTATAGAATATTCCAAGAACTTAGGCACTCCGGTTAAGGATCGCCGGATAAAGAAAGTGTTTTTGTATAAATATCATGGGAGAGAGTTGTTTGCAACTAATTTTGAACCTATGAAAAATAAACTGCAATCACAAAAGAATAAAATGATTTTATTAATAAATATTACATGTTACAATTCTGTTTATCCCTTGATTCTTCCTCCAAATTGTTCTCCGTAATTCGAGGGTTAGATTAGCTTATTCTCAAATATATCGATCATTATATTGATATTCTTCTTAAAATACTTGATTATCAAGAAGACCATCTATTGATCAAAACCACTACAAGAAATCGGTCTTTTTTATAATATCGCTACAAAAGCTACGAAAGTCAACACTAAATGTTTTTAGTAGCGACCTGGGCTCGCTTCAAGTATTTCCGTACTGAATGTTCTTTGTGACGACTATTTGTTGTCGCCAAAAATAGTGTACATTTTGTAGCGATTTATGTCACCACCAAAACATATTCAACAAAGTAGATTGTAGGTGAGTCGGTGCTACTGAATGACATACAGTGGTTCTCAGCGGCGGCCTTCCATTTGCCACAAAAAAAAAACTTACTTTATGTGGCAGCTAGGGTCGCCACTAAAGCTTCTTTTTTTAAAAAAATATATAATAATTTACTAGCCAGCTATATTCCTAATGATTACCCCACAACATTAATATTATAACGAACACCACCAAATACACTAACATGAATTTTTATTACCAAAATATTCTATGCAATATATATATATATATATATATATATATATATATATATATATATATATATATATATATATATATATATATATATATATATATATATATATATATACTGAATTTGCATTGTATTCCTAGTGAACAACATAATTAGGTCTGCAAATGTAATTTGTAAGAAGGAGCATTGATAACATATTTCTTCTTAGTGTTTAAGCAATAGCAAAATGGTATGACAAACAAAATTTTTTATTGAATACTTTCGACACCCTAAATTCCTGAAAAGAAAATTTTTGTTATTATAATAATTATTATAAATTTTTACCTTGTCTAGGAGAAGAAGCAAAGTTTAATTTCTAGTAGTGTTGGTACATACATAATAATTAAAACTTGAGGAGTCATTTATAGGTGTTTGGCTTTACATCATGAAATTAGAATACGTAAGAGTACACAAATGAATAAAAGATATATTTTTTGTAGCAGTTAAACTAGTCGCCACAGATCATCGCTAAAACCCTGATTTCTTATAGTGGACATTTTTTTATGCCTTGTTCTCTTTGTGAACATTCCAAGAGTTTATGAAATTTTGTGACACCTCTTCAAGGGAATATGTATCTCTTATTATAGGTGTGAGTTAGGGTTTAGGGTAGAGTAACCTCCAAGAAACTCTAATAGACTCATAGGATTTCAAGAGTCCTGTAGTATCTTTAATTTAGGATTTGGCTTGATCCCTTAAAATTTATGTTACGCTCCGCAATATTATGTCGATATTACATATTACATCTTGCAGTATTATATTATGATGATGTTACCTCCTGCAATATTATGTTACGATGATGTTACGTCTTGCAGTATTACATTACGATGATGTTACGATTTGCAGTATTAAATTACGATGATGTTGCACCTTGTAGTATTGTACGTTGAATTTGTCGTAAGGTAATTGACATCAATCCAAGGAATAGATTATTTAGAGATTGTAAAGATTATGCTATTTCAAACAAATAGTGAGTAAATTCGTGAAGGTGAGAGGGGAAGCAAGTCAAAGAAAATGAATTTTCGTCCAAATTTTGGCATGTTAGGATAAAATACGGCCCGAACTAAAATACTTGGTATTTTGGTACCATACAAGATACTCCATAACCATGATAGTAAGGTATATAAAATATGTAAAAAGTGAATAATATTTTAAGTAATTTGTGATAATTACTAATTATATAAGTAATTGATTAATTATTAAGTAATGAAACATTACCTAGTTAATTAATAGCTAATGGTAAATTAATTATAAACTTTGGATAAAGACAAAGCCAAAACGGGCCGTTATGAAAGCCATCAATAATGACTCATTAAGCCCATAAATAGATGGCTTATTTATGTAAGTTATGGGCTTAGTCATCAAAGATATGGGGCCCAAAACCTAATTAGCAAAAGGCATTTCAGAATATGGTCATTTTAGCATTATATATGCTGTTTTATAACATCTCCAAGAAGGTTATATTTTATAACATTTCAAGAAAATGATGTTTTATAACATCTTCAACCATTTCATACAAGGATTCCAACGTGAATCCAACGAGATTCCAACGATATTTTTTAGTATCTTAGCAATATCAGATTTTGTAAGTATAAGGAAGTATGATACAATCTTTTTTAAGAATATTATATAAATTTTTTCCTATTTTAATCTGCCATTATATATTTTGTCGCAATTAATGTGTATTAAAGGGATTGCTAAGAAAATCAACTCAGGTATATCAAGTTTATCCCTTTTTTCTTTTGACATGATCCATACGATGCAAACGAAATGTACAAATGCACAACTTTCATAAATGACTATATTCATAGAAATGCTAGAGATGATTATGTTCTTATTCTCCATGTGTCATATTATTCTATTATCTGTTCATGAGTCTCATAAAAATATGTAAGTTGAAAAGTTTAGTTCATGATATTATTCAAAGGCATAGTGGTCTTATGAAAGAGATTTTATTAACGTACTTCTCATGCATTGCATTCATGTACATTGACCCATGACCATATGAGATACATACATACATACATACATACATACATACATACATACATACATACATACATACATACATACATACATACATACATACATACATGCATACGTACACACACACACACACACACATATATATATATATATATATGTATAACCTAATCATCAAGTATACGTTGATGATTTGCCCACAATGGTTGAAATGATATGATGGGATGCTGTCAGAGGCTTGATGATGTTATGAATGCATATATTCATGCATGATATGAAATTTATACACATATGCATGATATTATAAAAATGAAATGATTTACAGATCTATGCAAAAGTACATGGTGAGTCTTTTACTCCATGTTTCTCTCATGTCTATTATTTACTGATTTTCATTACTTACATACTCGATACATTATTTATACTAACGTCCCTTTTGCATAGAGACTCTACGTTTCATGTCTGCAGGTTCTCATAGACAAGTCGAGAGCCCTCAAGTAGGCTATCAGCTCAGCAGAAGGTGTTGATGCGCTCCATTTTGCTTTGGAGTTGCTTGTTTGGTTAGTATGATTTAGATGTGTATTGTTTGGTATGCGGGACTATATCACCGCCTTTAAGAAAATTATGTATTCTTAGAGGCTTGTAGATAGATGACATATACGTAAAAAAATGTATGACCTTGTCGGCGTATGTTCAGTGTACGAGTGGTTATTTTGGCCTTACAGGCCTATATGTCTTATGTATACGTTGGTATCACATGTTGTATTCTACTTATCTCACAACAGCATTCCGGCTCAGCTATCGTATCACATGAAAAAATACGTTATGTTGGTACTCAGTTGAGTTAGGTACCGGGTGTCCATCGTGGTCTATCTGTTTGGGTCGTGACAAAAGTGGTATCAGAGTAGTTCTATCCTAGGGAGTCTACAAAACGTGTCTAGCAGAGTCATGTTTATGGGTGTGTCGTGCACCACACTTATATATATGAGGCTACAGGGCATTTATGACTGTCACTCTTTCTTTTTACTCTAGATCGTGTGGTAGATCTCGGTTATAAGAACTCAATTTTCTAAACTTTATCTTACTTATAGTATGACGATGCTTACATATAGAAAGACGTTTAGTAGGGGATTGAATGTGGTCGTGGAAGAATTGAGTCAGAGGAACTCGATTTTGCATCATGCCTATGACGAATGTAAGTCTCCAGCAGAACATGAGGGTACTAAGACGTGCAAGCTTCTTGATAAGGATCCCTAAGGCGAGGATTTTTATCCACTCTTACGATAAGGAATTAGAGAATCGCAAAGTAGACACAAGTTTCAACAAATAGAAGAAGCAACAAGAAGAAGGGTACGAGATACCTAATTAGTAGAGATGAACATTACCTACAATTCAGGAAGCGAAATATAAGCATTTTGAGTTACGTCCAATAGTGATAGAGGTATGTACAATTGGTCACACCCATTCCAGATATGCGCTATGGGGGTTAGATTAACCCAAAACGGTGAATGGATTAATTGTGTTAGTTGAAATTTTCAAAGGATATTGCAAATAATGCTAACAGATCTCCTTGTGAGACATCCAGATGTTGCACTATAAAATAGTACAGCTAGATATGAGCACTACAAAGATAGGCACTGAAATCCTGAAAGAGGCAAATATTACCTTAGTGTGGCTCCTGTCCCCAGTAGAGAAATAATATTTAGAAATTCTAAGAGCTAATGGATGGTGCAAGGGGAGCTTAAAATAAAAGAATTTTTTGTTCAAATTTTCAGAATAAAGTGATAGATAGAAATATTAGCAGGGAAGTACGAAAAGGGATAATGAAGCATTATGAGTGAGATGAGATACATGAGTAGCAATGGTAGAGTGTTACAGAATCTATAGTAAAATGAAGAAAGAAAAGAGTATAGGCCATACAGTTACATCCTCATTTTGAGAAATAAGTTCGAGCCTTTAACGTGATTAGCAAAACGAAAAGTTAGATCCTAGAGTAATAGGAATCGGTATGGACTGGTGAACAAGATAAACTAAACATGAATAGGAACTTAGTGATTTGATAATAGGTAACATCATGAGAATTTCAGATTGCATTCTGGAAATAATAGAATGGACAACAAAAGAAGATCCATGATGAATTCAGAGAATGGTCATTCGGGGATACACTTCCCTAAAGCAAGTAATATGAGCAAAGTTAAGTTTAAGGGACTGTACGTGCCAGTTACACTAAGTGTCACCATCGCAAATAAGGAATTTTGTTATCCTTCATACAGAATGATTACCGCAAGGCGATTAAGGGTCATTGATGATGTGAAAGGACGCCAAAGATGAAGAGGAATAACTTCTATAGGCAGGTCGTCATAGCTACAAGTCTTAATACTCCCCTAAAGGGGGGGAATATGGAATGATAAAGGAAGAATGCAATGAAAAATAAGAAAGGGATGAGATTGTACTTATCCAAATATTATAGACATGCTATAATCTCAGAATGTTATGTAAGCATGACACAAAAAAAGGAAGTAAGGGTTCCTACCCAGGAAGTTATTGATAGATAAGGAGCCAGTATGTGAGGTAAGTTAAGAGAAGGAAATAACCCGAGAAAAATTACGCGAAATATGGATATGAGAACAAGCCGACGAGTAGTTGGTAGTTAATTTAGGAAGAGCCTAGTCATGACTAGACAAGAAGTAACAGGCAAAGTAGCAGATCATGCAAGATAAATGTAGTAAACCCCAACATGGAGAATTCCGCCTTACAATAATGTCATTATAATATTTGAGATATATTCAAATAGCAGTCAGGGTAGTTAAAGGTACCGTATGAGTGCTACGAGGATAAAAGAAAGTGCTATTAGGAAGACAGTCAAAATATCAGTAACCCTACAAGTACAAGGGTGCAGAGGTAGGCAACTACAGATGAATATAAGCTAGGAAGGACATCAAAAGGGTCCGTAATAAGCTCACACTTTATGAGACTCATGGGTTCTCCCTCAGCACTGCAACAAAAAACTAGCTGAGGAAATACGTATGAAGGCTTCAACCTAAGAACAATGATCTAAAGAGGAAATGGTTGTGTAATACACTCTCACAACAATATTGTAAGCACTCCAAAGGAATGTGGCACCTACCGTGACTAATGAATGAGAAGTAAAATTAAAAGTAATATTCGAGATCATATGAGTTGCACGAAAACTCTAGCATGTGTGGGCACTAAGATAAGCTAAGTATGGATGCAACTAGGGGGCAGCAAGACCAAGAAAAGTAATAGCTTATGTTGAAAGAAAGCTAAGATGAAACGAAAGAAATTATTCAATCAATAATTCAGAGTTGGTTATGTTATGAACGCACTTAAGGGTTCAGAGTTTTATACATGCAACATATACAACCTTAGAAAATTTTAGTATACGTTAAAAGAAAGAATTGATCCCAGATCATAAATAAAGGATTAAATTGTTAAAGGATTGTATCATGCATTTTCATCAGCGCCCATGAAAGGCTAAACAGAATAACTAATAACATGAACCACGGATCGGGAGATAACTTAAGCCGATATAAAAGCTAATCAGAAGGAGGAGGAAACTAATAAGTTACATCAACGAAGTAAACCAGGAATCTGATTATTAGACTTAGAAAATTATAAACCTCATGTGACAACATTGCAGGATTACACTTAATATCTGAGGTACAAGAGGGATAGTACAGTTGCCATATTCAATAATAGACCTATGTTAAATTAGTCAGTTAGAATAGTACCAGCCTCGTAAGAAGTCAGCAGAAGCTTCCATCGGATTATGTATGCACCAGAGGTGCAAGTATTATAATAGAGCTTTAAGTTATGGACGTGAATTATAGCTATGTGGAAGGGAGGTCATGAAAGAGATAGAAAATACGATACGAGGTTTTAAGGTGAGTAAGGTAAAAGGTGAATAACGTACATGATACTCAAATATAGAAGGTTGTAAATAGTTTATACTTCAGATAAAAGGCTAGAATCGTTGGGATTCAGTATTGATAGCAGTGTTTCCAATGGCATATCTTCCAACCTATGGTTTCTAGGTATCAAGAAGGCTAATTAAGAGAGCAAAGAAGAGTTAGATACGATATGATGTCTCGCTTGATGTTCCGAAATGTCATAAGGAAATATATGATGCAAGCAAGTTGAAGGAAGGTTGAGAATAGTATAAATAGATATATGTAGGACACAAGCTAAAGTATGGTAAAACGACAAGGTTGTCGGAAGACAGGAATAAGGACAGGAAAGGGTGAGTGAGAATGTGACAAGAAAAGGATAAGTTCTCGGGATTAAGCCCGTGAAAACAAGAGAGCTGATGATTTCTCGAAGTTATAGAAAGCTTAGTATAGCCTGAATAAACTCAAAGGAGTTACTCATCATAAGTAGCATTTAAAAGAGATGGAATGTTGCCCTGATAGTAGAATAAGGGTATAATTGTGGTAGATAAAGGATGACGTTTGGGCCTTCGACTAAGTAATGATTTGAAAAGTGAGATTTCATGAATTGTAAGGGGCGAAAATACCTATATAAGGTGAGTCACAGTGGGATGCTATAAAGTACGGTCATGGAAGTATAGTATCACCCCTAGGTGGATCAATCTAATTACTCCAAATGTCTTCGATAAGACGCGTGCCCTAGCGGCAGTGTTACATAAAAGATCAAGTTACCAAACAAAGGCTAGCAGTATAAACCCTTCTCCGGCCTGGGAAACTCTATCAGTGGTAGATGATGAATCAACATTAAGGTGAATCAACAATAGATGGATAAAAGTTTAACAGTATGAGACATGGTTAGACGATCAATCTTTAGGATAAGCAACGAGAGTAACCTAGATTTGGTTGCAGACCTTAGTAACAATAAATTGAAGTAAGAATTATAGTATAGTATGACCTAAGTAGATGCAGTAAAGTCATATGAATGGATAACCATATCTATACAATAAGATATGTCCATATTCGCAAGTTCTACAAACTACCGAATGAAGAACTTCAATTCACCTATAGATGCTCAGAAAGGCATCCTATTATGCCTTGTATATGTTTACACAATAAGGACAACAGAAGAGTCGCATAGGCATACTTATAATGTCAGTATTGTAGAGACTGCATGATAGAAGGTAGCAACAGTTACGAGATTTCAAGGAATTCGATCACAAGTCACGGCGTGAGAAAGATGCCTAAAGGGGAAAAGGCCCTGTCCTTTGGATTTATTCACAAAACAACTGCCTAAATAGCAAGGGGAGTATTAAGGTATTCACAAGAGATATCAAACAATATTCGAGGATGAATGTTCCAAATAGATGAATGATATTACACCCCGCAATATTACGTTGATATTACATCCCTCAGTATTATATTACGATGATGTTACGTCCTGCAGTATTATATTACGATGATGTTATGCCTTGTAGTATTATATTACAATGACTTTACGCCTTGCAATATTATATTACGAGGATGTTACGCTTCGCAGTGTTAAATTACGATGATGTTGCACCCTATATTATTGTACGTTGAATTTATCATAAGGTAATTGACATCAGTCCAAGGAAAAGATTATTTGGAGATTATAAAGATTATGCTATTTCAAACAAGTAGTGAGTAAATTCATTAAGGTGAGAAGGGAATCAATTCAAAGAAAATAAATTTTTGTCCAAGTTTGATATGTTGGGATAAAATACGGCCCGATCCAAAATACTTAGTATTTTAGTGTCATATAAAGTAGGGATTTTTACATATACATCCCATATAACAAACCTTATAACCACCCATGTTTAAGGTTTGTGTTTATTACATTTAAGTATACCACCTTTCAATTTATGTACCAAAATTATATTTAAGGTTAATGATCAACTCATTAATTATTTGCTTGATTTGTGGAACAAAATCTTTTCAAACTATTTAATTAGAGGCTTGATTTGTGGAACAAAATCTTTTCATTTTTGTTTTTTTACACGTTCGCATTTGACTACATTGCTCCTTCTTCTTCTCAGTCCCAAATTCTCAAATTCCATTTTTCTATGAGTGAGAAACGAGGGTTTTTTGGGGGAAAATATGTGATTTCTGTATTGATTATTAGCAAAATCGAACTCGGAGAAGGAGTAGATTCGTCCCTAACAACGATTTTGTTTTTGTTTGTGGGCGGATAAACAGAATCAAGAAGAGGCAATTTTGACCATACCCTATGTCAATGCAGAGTTTGTTGCAGCACGTTTTGGAGGCGAGATAGAGATAATACATATGAGTAGCTTGTGTGGCTACCAATTTTATGACGTTGATTTTGGCTGGGGAAGACCATCATGGGTAAATCCAATTAAAGAGATAGGCATACATGTCGTTATATTGATGGATTAAAGAGATAGTTGTGGAGTAGACGCATGGATATGCTTGAAGGACAAAAACAGTATGACAGTTTTTGAGCATGAGCTAGAGCTGCAGCTGCTCGCATTTGGATCTGCCAAATAAATGAAGAGCTTGCTGCATCAAGTTATTGCTTCAGTTCCTTTGTTGTTTCTTTTTATGGGTGGCATTCGTATTTGTTTTTTCGGTTCAATTTTGAGTATGTTTTTTTATATAATGCATGTGAAAGTGTAAGAAAGTACTGCATTTGTGGCAGAGAATTGAATGGTATTCTGGTAAGATTCATTCTATTGAATGACTCCAGCACTAAAATCATATATGAATCAATATACTTTGAGTGTAAGAAAGTACCGCATTCTTGCTTGAAGAAGTTGTAAACTTGTCAAGTGCACGAGCCTTGTAATCGTCTATATGTACCTACAAGTAACTACAATTAACTACAAAGTTCATATAACTACAAAAATTTGACTACATTTTAAAAACACGCTGGAAACATTGCATATAACCTTAACTACATTTACCTACATTTGACTACATTATAAAAACTCACTGGAAACACTTCGTATAACCTTAACTACATTTATCTACATTTGACTACATTTTAAAAACTCACTGGAAATACTTCATATAACCTTACCTACATTTGACTACATTTTAAAAACACACTAGAAACAGTTCATATAACCTTAACTACATTTGACTACATTTTAAAAGCTTCTTCCTTTATTGGGTTAGTTGAATAGGATTGCCAAATCATAATTTCATGATTTTGTTTACATAAGATATATATATATATATATATATATATATATATATATATATATATATATATATATATATATATATATATATATATATATATATATATATATATATATATATATATATATCTCTTATGTAAATCAAACACTCAAAAATCTCTTCCAAGCTTGACGTTATTTCCAAGCTTGGCAGTAGGTTCTCATTTAAGAAAGTATGATTAATTGAAGAGATTTTTACCTTAACTGAATTAGCATTTATTTGGTACAAAATCAAAGATTAATTAGGAGCCATAAATACATACGTTATTTTAGGCTACAAATTATTTAACATAGATTTGAGCCTTAATAAATGGCGTTATTTTAGGGTGCAACATCCGCAAAAATTTCGTTTGGTACATATTTTGTAACAAAAACATGGGATATGAGGGTAATAACCAAACAATACACAATAATGGTAGTAAGGTTTGTTATATGGGATGTATAGGTAAAAATCCCTACAAAGTACTACATGATCATGATAATAAGGCATATAAGGTATGTGAAAAGTAAATAGTATATTAAATAATTTGAGGTAATTCTTAATTATGTGAGTAATTAATTAATTATTAGATAATAAAATATTACCTAATTAATTAATAACTAGTGATGAATTAATTATAAACTTTGGATAAAGGCAAAGTCGAAACGTGGCAGCCATGAAAGCCATCAATAATGACTCATTAAGCCCATAAATAGGTAGCTTATTTATGTAAGTTATGGGCTTAGTCATCAACGATATCGGGGCCTTAAACCTAGTAAAAGGCATTTCAAAGAGTGGGCATATTAGCATTTTATATGCTGTTTTATAACATCTCCGAGAAAGTTATATTTTATAACATTTCAAGAGAATGATGTTTTATAACACTTCAACCATTTCATACAGGGATTCCAACGTGAATCCAACGAGATTTCTTAGCATCTTAGCAACATGAAATTTTACAACTGTAAGGAAGTATGATATAATTTTTTTCAAGAATATTATATGAATTTTTTTTTTTTGATTCGTCGTTACATATTTTGTCGCAATCAATGTATATTGGAGGGATTGTCAAGAAAATCGATTCAGGTATATCAAGGCTATCCCTTCTTTCGTTTGGCATGATCTATACGATGCAAACAAAATGTACAAATGAACAACCTTCATAAATGACTCTATTCATAGAAATGCTAGAAAAGCTTATGTTCTTGATTCTCCATGTGACATATTATTCTGTCATCTATATATATATATATATATATAAATGTTATAGCATTATATACGCAGCACCACTTGATCAGCTCGTATGCGTTGATGATTTGCCCACAGTTGCTGAAACAATATGATGGGATGCCCTCAGAGGCTTGATGATGTTATAAATGCATATACCCATGCATGATATGACATTTATATGCATATGCATGATATTATAAAAATGAAATGATTCACAAAACTATGCAAAAGTACATGCCGGGTCTTTTACTCCATGTTCTCTCATGTCAATTATTTATTGGTTTTTATTCCTTACATATTTGGTACATTATTTGGACTAACGTCCCTTTTGCTAGGGGACGCTGCGTTTCATGCCCGCAAGTCCCGATAGACAGGTCGAGAGCCCTCCAAGTAGGCTATCAGCTCAACGAAAAATGTTGGTGCACTCCATTTGCTTCAGAGGCTCTTGTTTAGTTAGTATGATTTAGATGTGTATTATTTTGTATGGAAGGACTCCGACCCGACGTTTATAAAAATTATGTATTCTTAGAGACTTGTAGATAGATGTAATGTACGAAAAGATTGTATGGCCTTGTCGGTGTATGTTTAGTGTACGGGTGGTTATTTTGGTCTTATAGACTCATATATCTTATGTATAAGTTGTTATCATATATTGTATTCTACTTATCTGACAACAACCTTCCAGCTCAGTTACCTATCATAGTATGACATGAAAAGATACGTTATATTATACTCAGTTGAGTAGGGTACCATGTGCCCATCGCGTCCCATCGGTTTAGGTCGTGACAATTTCAATATCTACAAATGCCCCCAAATTCAAGGTTTGTCATGGTGTAGGCTTGCCGAAATTTTAAGACGAGACTTGAAGTACTTTACCATCAGAACAAATGGTTTTGAAAATTGGAGTTTTTATTTACAGGAGGAAGAGATGAAGGGCAGAACTAGTCCCACTGGGCGTGCCAATTTGTTTGCAACTAATTTTCAACATATGAAAAATAAACTGCAACCACAAAAGGATAAATTTATTTTATTGATAAACGTTGCGGGTTACAACTCTATTCTTGATTCTTTCTCCGAATTTTCAACGTGATTCGAGGGCTGGATCAGCTTATTCTCAAACATAGGATGATGCAAACCTTCATGGAATGTATTTGATCTCCATGAATGTCGATCATTGTATGGATATTCTTCTTGAAGTACTTGATTATCAAGAAGACCATTTATTGATCACGATATTATTTTATGCCTTGATCTCTTTGTGAATATCACAAGATTTTATGAGATTTTATGACACCTCTTCAAGGGAATATGTATCCCTTATAATAGGTGTGAGTTAGGGTTTCGAGTAGAGTAACCTCCGAAAAATCCTAATGGACTTGTAGGATTTCAAGAGTCCTGTAGTATCTTTAACTGAGGATATGACTTGATCCCTTAAAATTTCAATGCCTACAAATGCTCCCTACTTCAAGTTTTGTCGGGATGAAGGCTTGCCGAAACTTTAAGACGAGACTTGAAGAACTCTATTATCGCAACAATGGTTTTGAAACTTGAAATTTTCGATTTAAAGGGGTGAGAGATGAAGGGCAGAACTGGTCACTGGGCGTGCCAATTTGTTTACAACTAATTTTAACATATGAAAAATAAACCGCAACCACAAAAGAATAAAGTGATTTTATTGATAAACATTACGGGTTACAACTTTGTTTATCCCTTGATTCTTCCTCCGAATTGTTCTCTGTGATTCGTGGGGTGGATCAGCTTATTCTCGAAACATAGGATGATGCAAATCTTCATGAGATTTATTTGATCTCCATGAAATTCAATCATTGTATGTATATTCTTCTTGAAGTATTTGATTATCAAGAAGACCATCTATTGATCACGACATCATTTTATGCCTGATCTCTTTATGAATATCCCAAGTGTTTATGGGATTTTGTGATTACCTCTTTAAGGGAATATGTATCCTTTATTATAGGTGTGGTTTAGTGTTTATGGTAGAGTAACCTCCAAGAAACCCTAATAGACTCGTAGAATTTCAAGAGCGTTGTAGTATCTTTACTAGGAGTTTTCTTGACCCCTAAAAATTTCAATGTCTACAAGAGTAACTGGAAAAAAAAGGGAGAGCTAGGAGGACCACACACACAAACATATACATATCTCTAAAGATTAAAATGTATCCTCATCTAAGGCTCCTCGCCAAAAATAAAAGAAAAAGGGTTGGAATTTCTGTATTCATCTGCAATTTAACTATATCAATTATATGGTGTACTACCTTATCCAAGAATGGTGACTCCTTTCATTTATGTATTCTCCGTTATCATTTAATATTATTGGAATAATTTTCCTTTTCTTACATTATGAAATTCAATCATAACTGTAATCAAATTTTGTGTTCAACTATGCTTGTATATCCGTATCTTCTATCTCAGATCTAGGATAAATTATCTTTGGATAGGATTTGCCCCAAATCTTCTTATTTAATTAGTTTAACAAAAAGGCCAAACGCATTTTAGTCAAGTAATTTGGCGCTGTGTGTGGGGATTTTCTAGCTAAAATTTTAGTTTTCTCTATATCTTAAGTCAGTCAGAGTTCCACTTCCCATTTGTCGTAGCTTTGCTCTCTCGTTACAAACACCAACTTGAGAAATCTGTAGGCAAGCTCTTAAAATATTTGAACCAACCAATGTCGGATCTTTGCACGAAATCGAAATTATGTTTGATATCTACATGAAAGTCACGTCTTGTTGTAGGGATGGGTCCGGTACGTCGCGAGTGTGAGGTTTCAAAGTAGGTTTATGGACACTATGCACTGAGCACATACACAATCATATTGCTATATTAACGTTAGATACCAATCTATACTTTATGCATACTACCCTCTCTCTCTTAGGAAGGGATGATAGCCTATTTTATAATTCTGTGAAATAATAAGCTTTCCTTGTCCGTATGTTTGCGGTATGACTTATGTTTCCCTTATTTTTATGCACCTGGGACTGGATCGGACTGAGACTCGAACTCGAGATACCAATGGGCGGAGTAGGATGTCAGCCCGTAAGACACCCAAATTTGACTAACGATGAAGCTAAGCACGAGTCCGAAATCAAATCTGAAGTCAGGATTCGAGTATGGGGCAAAACGTGTCGTACTCCAGTGCCCTTTCTACTCGTAAACCAATTAGGTCTAGATAACAAATGCTTTCATTTAAGTTTAACTTGCTATTTCTCTTTTCGAGTGGTGTAGGAACATGAGCATTCTCCTAAACACGCGAATAAAGAACAAACACAAATAAAACAACACACTAAGAGAAAGTTCCATGACATATCATCCTGCAGGTAACGGTCCAGCAAACCCCCCCCCCCCCCCCAAATAAGTTGGTACTTAACTCCATACGCACTCGCCAAAGCAACTCTACAATGACACAACTAGCTAATTTGATCTCGCCCATACATTAAGATGTCCCAAAGCTTGAGCAAGACATTTATCGCTCGGTTTATCAACTATCTCTCCGGGCGGAGCAATGAAGGGACTAGATAGACGCAGACTCCACGAATGTATGTACAGAACGTACATCAACATGTGGCCTTCTCCTATAGATGAGTAAGCAAAGTAACATATGGAATTCTTACGTAACTCCTCCAAGTTTACACATCGCGCCAATACAGGAAATGTACAATCAATCTTGCTCGTATTCATTAAGAGTTAAATTCGACCTCGCTCGAATTAACAAGTCAAAATTCAACTTTGCTCGAAATGACAAGTCAAATTCAACTTCGCTCGAATAAGCAAGATAGATTTGATCTCGCTCGAATTAGCAAGATAAATTCGACATTAACAAGTCAAAATTTGACTTCGCTTGAATTTACAAGTCAAATTCGACTTCGCTCGAATTAACAAGTGAAAGTTCGACTTTGCTCGAATTGACAAGTCAAATTCGACTTTGCTCAAGTTAGCAAGATAAATTTGATTTCACTCGAATTAAAAAGTCAAATTCGATTTTGCTCGAATTACCAAGATAAATTCAACCTCGTTCGAGTTAATAAGTCAAGTTTGACCTTGCCAAATTACCAGGCCAAATTCGACCCTACTCGAATTAACTCCCAAAAGTCAAGAACTTATTGCGAAAAGATCCAAGAAATTCAAAAAGAAAAGAGAAGGAAAGGCCAAAGACATAAAACTCAAGCACGAATCGACTATTTAATTCAAAGAAAAAACAATATGACGTCTTACATAGGGACAAAAGGGGCCCCCAACCCAACCAATTAAGTACAAAAAACAAAGTAGAGGAAGAAAAATTAAGTACAAAAGTACAAAGGCTTCACTCGCATTATCCCCATCCACGCTGCCATCTCTCTCCCTGCTTGATCCAGCGGCTTCACCTCCACCATCACCCTATCCATCAGAATGTTCATCATCAAAGGTAAGCCCCTCCTCAACCCCATCATCTCCATCAGCCTCCGGTGTCATGGAGTCATAGTCGCAAGCAAGCCGAGCCTCACATACTTTAACATGAACCTCTTCGAAGCGGCTTCGGTAGCAGTCCCCGCTGCTAACAAGCCCTTATATATATATATATATATATATATATATATATATATATATATATATATATATATATATATATATATATATATATATATATATATATATATATATATATATATATATATATATATATATATATTTCACTGAGCCTCAACATGGATCCACATTTCGCACAAGTGGCGAGAAAGGTCAATAGAGGTGGGCACAAGATGAGTCGAAGCCAACAATCGTGCTATCTCAACCTCGAGAGTGGAAATTTGATCACCTAGGCTCAAGACATCTCTTTCAAACCCACTAATCCGCTCATCAAGTCACGCCTCCTTCAGAACGGACATTTTCATTTTTGTTGCCCATTCATCCTTGAGAATGCGGACAGAATCTTCCAACGCCTAGGCCTTCACCAAGGCTGCTACTCGAGCTATCTCAGTTGTCTCCAGTTTAGCCGCCTTCCTTTCCAACTTGGTCACCTTATCCTCTAATTCAATGATCAGACCGACGACTCTAGTGGCACTCTGTTCAAGCTCTGCCC
The DNA here is from genome assembly GCA_034376525.1 of Nicotiana benthamiana. Taxonomy (NCBI): domain Eukaryota; kingdom Viridiplantae; phylum Streptophyta; class Magnoliopsida; order Solanales; family Solanaceae; genus Nicotiana; species Nicotiana benthamiana. The sequence continues at coordinate 179,552,092 of CM067339.1, forward strand.
GCAAGGCCACCACCTTCGCGTGAAGATCAATGTACTAAGTCATAACTACCTTGCCTACCTCGAGCTCCTCTTCTTTAGCCCTAAGAATCCCCTCGAGTTTGTTGTATCTACCAATATACCACATTATGTCCTCATCCTTACGCTCCAACCCCTACCTAAGAAATCGAAGATTGCCGCCCTCCATAAGTTATGCATGCATCTCACGGAACTTGTCACTGTATTGGCAGTGCTTTGAAACCATTTTCAGGGAAACGACAGTGCGCCTCTCCTTATGGATAATATTCTTAATCTCTAAATGGAAGTCTAAAGAAAGAAAAGATGACAAAGAAAAGTCAGAATAGTAGAAGACGTAATAGAAGAAAGCAATAAGGAACTCACCCTCAAAGCCATTCTGGCTATGCCCTGTGATAGGACAACATTGCCGATCTCCTGAAGGACCTTGTTTTCAGTGGCAGAACAAAGAAGGGCAAATTAGGGCACCAGGCTCACTGTGTCCTCCAACAAATCGCAACCTGGGGAAATCTTGATCACGTCGGATGAACTATTCATCCCCGCCCCAACCCGAGTGAACCCCTCCTCAAACATTTTTATGTCCTTGGGATCAAAATCTGAACTGAATTCACAGTCATCTACAACCATACCCTTTGGCCTCTCATTGGCCGAAAGGGAGCACGAGCCTATTTTGAAGTTGATGGATAACTCAAAATAATCGCAGTGGCCTCCGAGCTTCTGCCCCCCTCCCCCTCTAAAGAAGCCATCTCTACGATTGGAGGAGGCACAGTTTTATGCCCAAACTTGTACCCCCGTCCGGTTCGGACACTGCCAACATGGCTTCACCCCTCGAAGGCCCCTCGATTTCAGCCACTATCCTTCGCTTCTTTAATGGAGCCTCTTCGTCTTCGCCCTCCAACGACTCGTCCACCAAATGAACTGCGGGGTCCGGAACCCCCATCAGGGGAGTAGTATCTGGGCGGCCAAGCCCGCGCGAAGTCGTAATTTGCGAGGCAGCGGCGGCCTGAGTAGGCTCATTTGCAGCCATTATGACGGGCTTGGTTGAGATACCCAACTAGCGAAAAGCAGGCGTAGGATCCCTGGCCTCCTTGATGTTCTCCGAACTGTAAACAAAAAATAGGGATAATAGGATAGAAATGACGGTATAAAAGTAAACAATTAAAGCTAAAAGTGACTCACCAGCCGCATGTCTATGCCCAAACCTCTTATTAAAGTGTGACCACTCATGAAACCTCTCAGTATGTGGCAAAACTTGACTAACCCAATCGCGAATGTCAGCAATTGGTAAAGGAGGCAACCGCTCGGCTACAAAGGTAGAAAGAGAATAATTAGATTACCCTAAATCAAACAATGGCCATTTTAGGAGGGAAACACTTACGAGCAAAATTTTACTTCTTGAGAAATCCGTTGGGGTTCGATACATGTGCGTTGTCATCACGCATTTCAATCATCGTGCCCCTGTGAAAACTTGGGGCGAAGAGGTGAAGCCCGTGGTGTAGAGAAATACCACGGCTAGACAACTCCTCATATTTGATAAGCATGAGGAAAAGATTGTATATGTACGGAGAGAGCTGAGTCGGGCGAACATTGTAAAAGCGGCAAAAATCCTCTGCCAAGGAAGGAAGAGGAAGCGCATAGCCGATGACAAACGGGTATGCGTAAAATGCACAGTACCCCGAGCGATCTATTTGTACTACATCACTACCAGCGGAAACGATTTCAACATGCGCCAGGATTTTCCACTTAGTCCTAAATGCAGTAATCATCATCGCATCCATCGTAGAAATGACAGGTTAGATTCATCCATAGCTAGGCTTTTGAAGTCTAACCTAAACCTCCCGGAGCATGGGATTATCTCGTCCACGGTTAGGAAGTTTTCATCTTCCAACATGGATACCCCTTCCTCATGAGGAGGCGCATCCGCAGCCAAAGTCATAGGGTCAGAGGAAGAACTGGACATTTTTCTGATTGTGTAAAAAAGAAATACAAAAGAGGAAGGAGATGATAGTAGCAAAAGATAGTAAAAGGAGAAATAAATAACAGAAGCTGAAAACTCGGAGAAGAAAAGAACTCGGATTTCAAAGGATCTAAAGATACAACAATCCAAATGAAGAGTGCCTATCCATATTTATAAGAATATAGGCACCGCAATGGAGAAAGCCAAACGCCGCCCAGTAATTTCGAAGCAAGGGAAATGATGTAATGTATGGGGAACTGCGCCATAATGACACATGACGAAACATTGTCATTTCAACTGACGTAGTGGCAGGGTGCGACTCTTGAAGCGTCACCTTAGCACCTAGCCAACAAAGGGGAATCACTCTACAGCCAACATCAGATTTCTCAAAGAAGTGCAACTGGAAAAGTCCGCCCACCAAGCACACCCAAAGGCAACCCCGACGGGTGGAGGGACTATTTGTATAGGACAAAATCTGAACAAAAGAATCTTACTTATGGAAGGACGACCAAGAGTCGACTAAACTGAGGTCGTGTATGGGAGGTAATTCACCGATGAGTGATTCAATTTCAGTCGAGCACTCAATTCGGTCTGAACGGCTAATTCAACATGTAGACATTTTAGAGGAATACTCTACAGAATATTCCAAGAACTTAGGCATTCCGATTACGGACCGCTGGTAAAAAATTATTTTTATATAAATATCATGGGAGAGAGTAATTGAAAAAAGGGGTAGTTAGGAGGAACACAGACAAATATATACATATCTCTAAAAATGAAAATATATCCTCATCTGAGACTCCAAGCCAGAAAGAAGAGAAAAGGGCTTGGAATTTTTGTATTCATATGCAATTCAGCTATATCAAATGTATGGAGATTTCCCTTATCCAAGAATGGTGACTCCTTTCATTTATGTATTCTTTGTTATCATTTAATACTATTGGAACAAATATCCTTTTCTTACATTATGGAATAAAATCGTAACTACAATGCTTGTTTATTCTTGTCTTCTATCTCATATCTAGGATAAATTATTTTTGGCTAGGATTTGCCCCAAATCTTCTTATATTTAGTATACTTTTTTAAACAACTTCGTACATTATTTACGGGAACTAAATGTGTGTTGTGCTTTGTGAAAAGGGAGAGAACTTGAGCGGTGCAGTTTGTTAGCCAGCAATTAACTAAACGTCGAACTTTTTGGTTTTTTACTTTCTAGCAAAAACAAATGCACGTGATGTTAACGAGTATTAGCTATGGTATTTAGGAGGGATTATGGGCAACGAGATATAAATTTAGTAGATAGGGATCTCAGGGAGCTGGTGGTAGATGTTAAGATGGTGAACAATAGGTTGATGTTTGTTAAATTAGTGGCTAGTGGGCTCACTTTAAGTGTGATTAGTTCTTATGCACCGCAAGCGGCTTGGACGATGAGGTTAAAAGGCACTTCTGAGAGAATTTGAATAAGGTGGTGAGAGGTCTTCTTTACACCGAGAAGCTATTCATAGGAGGTGATTTTAGTGGACATATTGAAGAGTCGGCTAGGGAATACAACAATGTGCATGGCGGGTTCGATTTTGGAGTTAGGAAAGAGGGTGGTACCTTGTTGTTGGATTTTTCATAAGAGAGAGAATCACTTGGTTACGTTTCGGAGTATGGTGGCCAGGTCTCAGATTGATTACTTTCTCTACAAGAATAGTGATAGAGTTTCATCCACTAATTACAAGATTATATGGACTGAGTAGCTCTTGACATAGGCTCTTGGTAATAGAGTTGGAGATTAGGAGAGAAAGGAAGAAGAGAGCAGCGTACGAGCAACCTAAGATCAAGTGGGGAACCTTGACTAAAGACAAACTCAGGTAGTAGGGAAGAAGTTATTAGCTATAGGGGCCTGGCAAAGCAGTAAGGACGCTAGTTTTATGTGGACCACAACTGCAGACTGCGTTAAGGAAGCTGCTAGAGAGGTGCTATTGGTCACGTAGGGCTACTGAGGGCAGGGGGAGGGCACAAAGGGGACTGGTGGTGGAATGGAGAGGTTCAAGAAAAAATAGAAACTAAGAAAGCAAAGTATGTAAAACTAATGAAGAGCACTGATGAGGAGGAAAAGAGGAAGAATATAGAGTCTGATAAGAAGGCTAAGAAAGAGGCAAAATTAGAGGTCATGACTGCCATGACTGCAACATTTGAACGCTTGTATGAGGAGCGACCATAGGCGGTGACAAGAAACCATTCTGGTTAGCCAAGGCTAGAGAGAAAAAGGCTCGGGACCTGTACCAAGTGACATGCATCAAAGACGAGGATTATAAAGTCTTGGTAGATGAGGCGTGTATTAGGCACAGGTGGAAGACTTACTTCCATAAACTTTTGAATGAGGATGAAGATCGGGCCATTGAACTTGGAGAGTTGGAAAACTCGGAAAGCCTGTGTGATTTTGGTTTTTGTTGACGTATTAAGGTTGAGGAGGTTATGCGGAAGAAGAGCAGCGATAAGGTGATCGAACCAGATAAAATTATGGTGAAATTTTAAAAGAATGCAGGTTAGGCAGGCTTGTAGTGGCTTACTGATTTATTTAATTTTATTTTTAGGATGAAAAGATACTCGAAAAGTGGAGGAGAATTTTGATAGTCCCGCTGTACAAGACCAAGGGTGATATCCATAATTGCAATAACTATAGGAGTATCAAGCTGCTAAGTCACACCATGAAATTTTGGGAGAGGGTAATGGAGACGAGGCTGAGAAGGAGTGTGTCTATTTTGGAGAACCAGTTCGATTTCATGTTAGGGAGGTCGACTACATAAGCCGTTCACCTGGTAAGGAGGTTGATGGAACAATATAGGGAGAGGACGAAGAACTTGTGTATGGTATTTATTAACTCAGAAAAAGCCTACAATAAAGTTTCTTGAGATATTTTATGGAGATATTTGGAGATTAGCGGTATTCCGGTAGTATACATTATGGTGATTAAGAACATGTACAAAATGGAGTTAAGACTCGAGTGAGGACCGTAGGAGGTAACTCGGATTATTTCCAAATGAAGATAGGGTTAAATCAAGGATTAGCTCTAAGCCTATTCTTGTTTGCCCTGGCGCTTGATGTGTTGACACGACACATTCAAGGAGAGGTGTCATGGTGTATGTTATTTGTAGATGATATAGTGCTGATTGATAAGGTGTGTTGTGGGGTTAATAATAAGCTAGAGGTGCGGAGATAGATCTGGAGTCTAAATGTTTCAAGTTGAGTAGGACGGAAAAAAAATACTTGGAGTGTAAGTTTAGAGTTAGGGCTCATGAAGCAGAAGTGGACATGAAGCTGGATACACAAGTAATCCCCAGTAGAGATAGTTTCAAATATGTTGGGTTTGTGATACTAGGTAACGGGAAGATCAACGAGGATGCCGCACTATAAGAAGAGGTTAGGAATAACAAAATATAAGATTAGTACTAATACTACTGGGCTAACTAGACGAAACTCTAGATTGCTTGTCAACCCACAAACCTAATCCTCGACCTACATACTCTCGTATCGAGGGTCATGTCCTTGGTAAGCTAAAATAGCACCATGTCCTGCCTAATTACCTCACCCCAATACTTCTTAGGCATCCCTCCACCTCTGCTTTGATCCACCGTGGTCAACCTCTCATACCTCCTAACCGAGGCATCCGGGTCTCTCCTCTTCACATGTCTGAACCATCTTAACCCCGACTCCCCCAACTTATCTTCTACAATAGCCACGCCAACCTTGTTCCTAATATTCTCATCATTAATCTTATCCTCCTAGTATGTCTGTACATCCATTTCAACATCTTTATTTCCGCTAATTTCAACTTCTGTGAATAAGATTTCTTGACTGGCCAACATTCAGATCCATACAAGATGATCGGTTTAACTTTCTCTTTATAGAACTTACGCTTAAGTCTAGGAGTCACACTCTTGTCACACAAAACACCAGAAGTGAGCCTCTATTTCATCCATCTCGCTCCAATAGTATACCAAGATTTGACTTTTGAGTAAACGACCTCGGATTGGCTATTTAATGATCCAATAGGTTCGTGTGGTTATTTCCAACTAGATTGACTCTGTTTTTATCGTGCATACTTTTAGATCTCTGTTATTGCACGTATCTCCATTTGCGCCCATGTTTAATTACCTTACTGTTTGTTGCTAATGTATGTCTATTGCTTCATTTTCTCTTCTCTTGAGTCGAGGGTCTCTCGGAAATAACCTCTCTGTCGTCAAAAAGTCTGCGTACACTTTATCATCCTCAAACCTTATTTGTAAGATCTCACTAGGCTTCTTGTTGTTGTTGCCCTTTCTAACAAAGAAGAGTTTATTTTCTTAAATCCTGTTAACTTGTTTTTAGTTTTTAAAATTAACATAATATCTAGAGATGCAAAACACTTCAAAAAATAACAATTCATTATTAATGAATATGGGTACAAAAACCATAAAGAATGAGGCAACGATCAATCACGTGGCATGACCCCAACTAATTAAATTAAATATTAGTAAATGTCAATAGGTTAGCCTATGGATAAAGCAAAATTACCTGAAAACCGAAAAGGATAGTAATGCACCGCTTACGGTATGGGTTACCGTACTGCTACATATCATAACATTCTCATAAATGAAAAAGTTGGCCATATGAATGTATTTATTACGAGCATTCTCCCACTAAAAACTAGCAAAGGAATACTAATATTTATGTTGGAGACGAATTATACTAAAGAAGGCAACTCTGGAGCAGTAGAAAAATTATTTTTATGTGACCAATAATCACAAGTTCGAAGTATAGAAGCAACTATTAATATTTATTTTAAGGTAAACTTTTTTAAAGACGGGTTAAGGATTTAAATTTTGGGTTCAGATTCGCAATTATATCATATTTCATCTAATTTAATGAGTTAAAAATTTATTGTTTGTAGATATTTAGTATATTTTGTGGGCATAATACAGAATATGAGCAAAATCTATTGGTTCAGTTGAACCCATTAGATACTGAACACATAGCTTCTACACTAGATACGCGTTTGGGCTCTCTACATCACACTTCTAGGGAAACAACTCTTTTATAGATTATGCAAATGCGAGAATCAGAATATTTTGTGTACTGAGCTTTTTTTTAAAAAAAAACAAAAGAGATATGAAATAGATGTATTTTGTTGCAGTAGCGTGTAATAGTTATATGTGAAAAACAATTTTGCTAGTTATCTCATATTATTTTTCTTAGTTATCATATCAATCTTGATATGAAATGTTACCTGTTGTCATAGTCCGTAAATTTTTACCTAATAATAATAAAATAAAATTATATTGACAATGTATATAACTTAAATTCTTAAAATATTCTGCAATAAAATGAAAGGTCATAGAGTAGCAAACAACAACGGTATTTTGACCAAAGGAAGAGGCAATTATTCCAGCCTTTTGTTGTTGTTGGTATTTTTTTTTTTATAAAAAAAATTTGTGTGGAAATTTACTGTTTTTTTATACTCCATATGAACACGAGAATCTATATTATGTTAATGGTGGTAATACAGAAATTCAAACTAGATTACACATATAATTGTACATAATATGATCCTGGTCAAATTGCCAAATAGATTCTTCTTTATTTTTTGTCCTGAAATGGTATTAATAGTAGTTTTAACTTCTTTTTTAATTTAAAAAATAATGACTTTGTTCGAAATAAATCTCGACTACTTACTATTCACTAGTACATGCATCGACTAATTCTATTTTTTAACGATTAGTCCGCTCGATAATAAATAAACATTTAAAAATGTATAACAAAGAATGTTGACTCTAAAAATGGAGTGTTGCATTTCATATACCATGGTACATGCTTAATATTTATTTCATAATTTTGTTTCGGTGTGATACTGCTAATAATATATTAATTAATTAATGTACTAACTAATATGTAACTCTCATTGTATAATTAAATAAATAAGGACGTCCATTCAGTTGGCCAGAATTGAATAAGGGTGTGTAGAATTGGTGATATTATATTCCTACCTCACATTTTGGTCAACAATTAATACCTAAGAATATTGTTAGCCTACTTTTCAAATTTCCAAGATTTTGGCGTTTGCCCTTTTTTTCCTCAATAACATATTACAAGTGTAATATTATAAAGATAGGAGCGAAGTTCATAAATTGAACACATTTTTCTGATCTCGAATTAATTTGTTTGATTTGTACAAATTAAAACATACTTTAACAAGTTGAAATAAAATAGGAACAATATGTTGATGAATTGATCATATATCGTTGACACAATAAATTTTCTATCTCGTTTTATATGACACTATTAATACTTTCTGAAAATCAAGAAATAAAAATATTTATAGAAACTAGATTATTCAATTGTTGTAATATGTTGGCAGTGAAAATGAGGTAGATATTTAAAGAACGGATTATTTGAACAACGAGAGAGGGAGGTTAGTTTCTCTTCTCCGCAATGAAAGGAGGAGATTTTATTTATTATGTATATATAAAACTTGAGTGGAAGCCATAATTTTGTGAAGATTACATTAAATTTGGGCACACTACTGATGAATGCTGGTATAAGGAGAAGCAACAAACATCACAGGAAGACAGAAAAAGACCAACCACAACTCAGATGAAAAAGAAGGCTAGAATAACTAAGAGGTGGACACCAAAAGTTAAAATCAAGACTGTGGTAACTACAGAGGAAAACAAGCCTGAGGAGGCACTGGAAGCAGTAGGAACTGATCCTACAAATAAGGATGAAAGGGGGAAACAAAAAGGAAAGACTGTGATGCAAGCAAATATGAATAATCTGAAAACAAGCAACAGTTTTAATCCTTTATTGTTAGCAGACAATCTAGGGGACGCTGGCCCTTCCAGCTTCACCCCTAAAAGAGAATAGCTACATGGAACATCAGGGGCCTGAACAAGGCCTTCAAACTGAGGAAGCACAAGGTTGATGTCTTGGGCTGTTTAGAAACAAGGGTGAAGGAAGCAAAAGCTGGTAGAATACTTAACAAGGTCTATGGAGAATGGAGGAACTGTTGTCATTACAATGAACACTCAAATGGCAGAATTTGGCTTCTGTGGAACCAAAGCAGTGAGGTGACAATATTGAAAACAGATGAACAATTCATCCATTGTGAAATACAGGACAGAGGAACAAACTTTAAAACTCTCTTCACAGTTGTGTATGCTAGCAATGATATGAATAAAAGACAACAATTGTGGGATAGGCTGATTTTGTTAGGAACATATGTTACACAAAGTTGGTTGATAAGTGGAGACTTCAACAATGGGTTGCACACACATGATAGAATTGGCTCTCGAGTAACACAGAATGAACTAAAGGGATTCCAATAAGCAATCAACACTCTTCAACTTACTGAATTGAAAAGCATGGGATGTTTTTTCTCCTGGTGCAACAAGCAACACCCTAGCAGAAGGGTCTTCAGCAGGATCGACTGGACATTTGGCAATATGACTTGGTTGCAGCACTACAGCAATATTGAAACTAATTACCTAACTCCAGGGGTATCTGACCATTCTCCCATACTGATACAATGCACAACCACAAACCAGTTGAAGAACTTACATCCAAAACCTTTCAAACTGTTCAAGCCAATGATGGAACATGCTGAATTTGCAGCAATTTTAAGAAAGGTTTGGAAGCAGAGGGGAACTGATGAGTCTGGCAGTATGCACAAGTTATGGACCAAGCTCAAATCATTGAAAATGGAATTGAAAGAACTGAACACTCACATGGCAGCTTATAGAACCCATCTCAATGCAGCAAGACAGAAGCTACAGACCATACAGTTAGAACTGTCAGTGAGGAATCTGGACCAGCAGCTGATCGACAAAGAAAAAAAAATCCTTAACAGAAGTAGAGAAATGGAGCACAATAGAATAACAGATCCTTCATCAAAAATCCAGGGCACAATGGATCACATGTGGAGACTCAAACTCAAAGTACTTTCATGCACAATTGAAACAGAGGACACATACAAACACAATAAATTAAATATACACTGATGCAGGGGTGAGACTTTTTGAACCTAAGCTAGTGGAAGCAGAGTTCTTGCAAGTTTACAGCAAGATACTGGGGGAACTCAGTCATACAGTAAGTGCCCAAATACTATCCTCATTCAACAAGGACCTTGCCTAAATACACACCAGAAGTAGTCTATGGTTATGCCAGTTTCAAAGGCTGAAATTGATCAGGCAATACATGACATGCCAAATGATAAAGTGCCAGGAGTAGATGCCTTCCCAATCGAATTTTTCAAGAAGCACTGGGATACAGTTGCAGACGATGTCTATGATGCAGTAACGGAATTCTTTGCAACAGGAAAAATGCATAAAGGTGTCAGTAGTACTGCAGTCACATTGATACCAAAATTACCAAATGCCTCTATAGTCAAAGACTACATACCAATTGCTTGCTGCACGATCATATATAAAATCATCACAAAGGTGCTCACAGCAAGAATCAAAACAGTCATAGGGGGATTGATCAGCAATTCATAGTCAGCGTTTATTGAAGGCCGAAATATAACTGACAATATTCTATTTACCTAGGAATTGTTTAAAGGGTACAATAGGAAAGGAGTATCCCCCCGGTGTGTACTGAAAGTTGACCTCAGGAAGGCATATGACACAGTGGAGTGGTCCTTTATAGAGAGACTATTGCGGGACATGGGATTTCCATACAAATTCACAGAATGGATAATGTAATGCATCTCATCTGTCACGTATGCGTTAAATCTTAATGGAGGGCTGACCAATCCGTTTAAAGGAAAGAGAGGAACAAGGCAGGGAGATCCTATGTCCCTGTACCTTTTTGTCATTGTCATGGAATACCTGCATAGGGAACTCCAGTATATGATGGGCAGGAAAGTATTCAAATTTCACCCAAGATGCAAGAAGCTAGGTGTGGCTTATATATGCTTTGCCGACGATGTATTATTATTCTGCAAGGCTGATACTCAATTGGTAAGACTGTTAAAACAAACGCTTCAACTTTTTGCGGACACCTCAGGACTTCAAGCAAATACAGATAAAAGTGTCATATATATAGGAGGAGTGTCAAACTGGCTGAAAGAGGAAATCTTGCAAGAACTAGACTTCCCAGAAGGATCCTTACCGTTCAAATATCTTGGAGTTCCACTGGACTCCAAGAAATTATCAGTTGCACAATGCTGGCCAATTGTAGAAAAGATAACCCAGAAGATAAACTGATGGATATCAAAACTACTATCTTACGCAGGTAGACTCCAGTTGATCAAGTCACTATTATTCGGGATGCAATCCTACTGGTCGCAAATTTTCCTCCTACCCAAAAAGGTAATGAAGATGATCGAGGCAACCTGTAGAACTTTCCTGTGGACTGGAGTAGCAAATGTGTCAAAGAAAGCGTTAGTGGCATGGAACACTATCTGTCTACTTTTTAGTGCGGGGGGCTTGAATGTCTTGAATTTGCCAATATGGAATAGGGCGGCCATCGCTAAACATCTGTGGGCACTAATAATGAAGAAGGACAGCCTGTGGGTAAAATGGGTGCACGCATACTACATTAAAAACTTGATTGTGGAGGAGGTACCAACTCCAAAAAATGCGCTCTGGGCAGTAAGGAAGATTTTTGAGACACGATCATTGATCACAAATCTACAAGGAATTCAAGGGGATCTGGAAAATAGATTGCAACTGCTACAAAAAGGTGAACGGTTTAGCATTAAAAAACTCTATCTTTTGCAAATCCCTCAATACTCAAAAGTACACTGGAAAAGCATTGTACTACAGACAAAACTCCACCCGCGATTCAAATTTATTGTCTGGCTAGCTCTGCACAGAAAACTAGCAACAGTGGAGAGGCTAATGACTTTTGGGATACAGATCCCACAACAATGTGTACTGTGTAGGCAAGTGGATGAATCCTTTGACCATCTCTTTTTTACTTGCCCGACAGCTTGGGAACTATGAATAGACTGCTAGTCTGGTTGGGCTACCATAGGGGCATAAATGATTGGGACAGCGAAGTGCGATGGATCAGCAACATTGCTAAAAGGAAAAACGGGCTTGCTGAAATTACTACCAGTGTTTTTGGGATACTAGTATACTGTCTATGGCGAGAAAGAAACAAGATCAGATTCCAAGGCGGAAGACTGGATATAAATGCTGTATGCAAAGAAATAGCAGTCCACATACATGTACAAGGGAACTCTTGTAAACACTGGAAGAGTGAATTGCGAAGACTGGATAGCTACCCTTAGAATTTACTGTATGTATAAATTATGGAAGTGAAAACAATATAGGCTGAGAGAGGAAAGTAGTTGGTCAGCAGCTACTCTGTTTGTAAAAAGTTATGCTATTATATGAAATGAAGTTTTTCCTAAAAAAAAAATTGAGTGTAAATAACTAATACATCCTTTATAACAATATATATCGTTAAGAACTCATATAAAGTTGAACTAGCTTTTACTTCCAATAAAATAGTATTCTTGTAACATTTTTGTCTACTGAATCAAGTACTAGAATAATTGGAGGAGGAACCACTAGACCAGGTCCAAAACTTTGAAACTTGAAATGTTATTACATGCGAGTAAAATCGAGCTCATAATGCACCTCGACTTTCGACAAGATAAGCCAGACTCAAGATGTTATGGCAATGGACCAAAATCAAGCCGAAGGTCCCATCGAACTAGAGCCCCGGGACATAATGCCTATCCTAAGGAATATCGAGGTCATAATTCCAGAATCGGTCCTAGCTTCGAACAACTTCGAAGGACATTGTCGACAATCAAGCATAACCAATGAAAGGACGAAATTGTCACGATATGAATTTTTCCACCCTCGGGAGTTGTGATAATGCCTACTCATAGAAGCTAGGTTAACCACGAAGTTTAGAAATCTTTAACTCTTTCATCTTTATCCTTTTAACAATTTATATTAACAGGTGATAAGCATTTAAATAATAGCGGAAGATAAAAATTAAGCTGGAGACTTAAACGATTACAATACAAAATAAATATGAGAAAAGCCAATATGTGTCTCTACCCAAAAACCAATGTCACAACATTCACGGACCATCTATGATTACTATGTACAATGTTTGAAAGAAAGAACACAGTCCGTATCGGATACAAATGATAACAGAACATAATAGATAGAAGAGATGTCGGGCCTGCGAACGCCTGCAGGACATCTCAAAATCTCGATGTAATGAAGGTTGGCTCCCTTACTGCTGCTCACCCAATGCTGCCCAATATCTGCACAGAGTGCAGTGTAGCATCAGCACAACTGATCCCATGTGCTGGTAAGTGTCTGGTCTAACACCGACGAGGTAGTGACGAGGCTAGGACCAGACTACAAATAAAACTTGTGTAATTATATAATATAAGGCGGAAGAATAAACATAAACTAAGTAGTTTAAAAGGGAGAGGTCAACATGCTTTAGGGAAACGTATCAAATCTAGCAAAAACCAAATAGAAGTCTGAAAAGACAGTACAATATCCCGACAAAGAAATTCAACAGTACTAGTATATACGTCCCGGCAAGGGAGAATAAGCTATAACCAATTTTAGTCCAACTCCTACTCATCTCAGTTACCACCATTTCTCAATCATAAATATATTCTACGAAAATAAAATAAGTCTTTGCTCAATATTAAGGATTTACCCACTTAAGCCCTCATAGTATCATTTAAGAGTACAACAAGTATCAATTTAAGACTCACGTTCATGTTCGATACTAACGTATAGATATTCGTTACCATGCCTATATGTCGTATTCAACAAGAAGAAAATATAAATAGGACACAACTCCTAAACCCTCAAGCTAAGGTTAGAACGAACACTTACCTCAAACTTCCACGGCCAACTCAATCCGCCAATATCGCCTTCCATTTTGAATTCGGCTCCAACTCAATTATGTCTATACATAATCGACTTCATCACATCAATAAATGCTAAACAACTCAAATCCAATGCCTAGTTATAGCTTTCTAATCATTCTTCCCAAAAATTTAAAAATCTACCACGGAATCGCTTGGTCAAAATACGAGGTTCGAACAAAAATCCGATCCCCCATTCACCCACGAGTCCGAATGTATAATTAGTTCCAAAATTCGATCCCAAAATAAGGTCTAAGTCGTAATTAATCAAAAAGCCTTAATTCTAATCAAATCCTTAATTTTCTACCCTTAATCACATTTTTAAGCCTAGAAATCTAGTGGGTGTTGATAAAAATGGAAGAAAATAAGTTAAAGATTGCTTACCCAAGAGATTATGGTGAGGAAATGCTTCAAAATTCGCCTAAGAGCTTTGGAGAAGAAGAGGGTTATAAAGTTTTGTAAAAATCCCGTAAGTGTTCTGTTTTTGAGACTTTAAAATAACTGGACAAAACGTTCTTCGCGTTCGCAACAGACTCATTACGTGTTAGGCCTACAGACCTTCGCGCTCACATAAACGGGCTCGCATTCATGGAGAAGAATCTTCTGAAGCCCTCGCGTTCGCGTCCAATGGGTCGCATTCGCGTAAGACTAATTGCCGACCCCCTGCCCAGGCCCACTTGGTGTTCATATTCGTGTGCCCAGGTACACGTTCGCGAAGGGATAGACCCATACTGCCTTGCGTTCGCGACCTGAGCTACGCATTCGCGTAGAAGAAAATTCCTTCGGCATCATTTACATATCACATTCGCGAGGGTCATCCTCCGAACACGGAAAAGAATTTATTAGTACACCAGATCAGCTTTTTCTGCAACTTTTCTTAAGTCCAAATCTTTCCGAAACACATCCGAATCCTCGGGGCTCCTAACCAAACACATCTACTAACTCAACAACATCATATAAACTTATCTGTGCGATCAAATCGCCAAAATAACCTTAATAACAACGAATCAAACCTCAAAATCAAAGAACTTTTCTCAAACTTCATAAAACATCAACTTTAACAATTTATGTTCGAATCACGTCAAACGATATCCATGTTCACCAAATTTTATAGAAATATCTTAAATCATATATAAGACCAGTACTGGGAGCCAGAATCAAAATACGACCCGATATCACCATGTTCTAATAAATTTTTATTTCAAATTTCCTTAAACAATTTCATAAAATAATTTCCTTTAAAAATTTAGTTCTTCGGCATACGTTCAAGTCCCGTATTTTTCTACGGACCATCCGGGACCGTCAAATCATGGGCCCGGATCCTTAATCGAAGTCGAATTAATTCATTTATTAGCCAAATTTTATCATTTTTACAGATTTTTATATTTAAGCTTTCCGGCTACGCGTCCAAACTGCGTACGCAAATCGAGGTGAGTCTACGTGAGATTTTCAAGGCTTAAAAAATACAGAATTAAATTTAAAAGCAAGTGATGACCTTTTGGGCCATCACAGAAATATTCGTGACCGGCTGTATATCACGGCGGGGGAATCTCGGTATGTATCGATAGGGAACTAACAGTCAGTTAATCAGAAGATTTTTTATTTTTTATAGAGTTGTACCTAATGTTTTCCCTACTATAAAGGGGTCCGATTACTCATAAAAACAACGGTAACACAGACTTCAAAGTAATATATTATTATTTTCTCTACTTTTAGCTATTTCTCTCGTTCATTACTGTTGGCCATGGTGAGACTGAATCAAGGGTTATCTTTTTCACTAAGGTTGGAATTATCCTATCCGCATGGTTTGAGTTTGTTCTATCTTTAACTGTTTATTATTGATTTAATTTATTTACTTTGTATCCAATTAATTCATATTTTCTTAAAAACATATATAAATTTAATCGCTATCCCATTTTGAGGGTAAACAGTTATGTTAATTTTTATTTTGTAATACCAAATGCATCTTTAATTTGAATATTATTTATGTTGTTTTTTTTTAAAAAAGAAAGAAAACGAAGAACACACACTAACACTAATAGTAACATAAATATTTATAGTTTATTTTAGATTAACTTTTATAAAAGAAAGATTTTCTTAAATTTTGTGCCTAAGTTAAATCCAAATAAAATGAGGCCGATATTCTTTTTGGGGTTTAATTAATATTCGAACTTGTGAAATTTTAAACAATGCAGCACCCACAATATCAATAGTTACAACTGTTAGTTGAACGGAAACATCATGTCGGGGGTTAAAACTGTCACCTAATTAATATATAATATATACATACAGTAGCGTTGGTTTCGTTCCTCAAAATTGAAAGTGACACCCAAATTAGAGAGAAGAAAGTAACACAAAACGACTCACTTTCCTCCTTGTGGCCTTGCCTTTACGTCGAAATCGGTTCCTTTTTTTATTCAGATTTTCTTACTTGGTCCATTTTTTGTGTTCAGTCTTGATTTTAATTACAGTAGATCAGCCTTTATGTGAACTGATTTCTGAGGAATTTTCCATAATTTCATGGCAGTTCAGGTATGAAAAATCTTGTCTTTTTTTCTGAAAATGGTGAACTTTTGTTCGTATAAGTTAGAGAATGATATTAGCATATTGTTTTAGTTATTTATTGTGTGTTGACCATTTATTGATTAGTATATTTTATGAACCCCTTTTCAAATTATGATGAATTATTCTCAAGTACTTATGATGATGGGTTAATTTCATGGCAGTTCTGGTTGGAAAAATCTCTTATTTTATGCTGAAAATGGTCAATTTTTGTCATTTTAGTTGTAGAATTGTGATTGGCATATTGTTTTAGTTATTTCTTGTGTGTTGACCACATATTGATTGTATTTTTGGAACCCCCAAATTATGATGAATTATTCTTAAGTATTCTTAAGCAAGACAAGAGGGGTTGCTCTGATGGTAAGCAACCCCACTTCCAACCGAGAGGTTGTGAGTTCGAGTCTTGCCAAGATGGGAAGTTCTTGGAGGGAAGGATGCCGGGGCTCTACCCAAGGGTATGGGTAAGGTCTACGTACATACTACCCTACCCAGACCCCACTAAGTGAGATTATACTGGGTTGTTGTTGTATTCTTAAGTACTTTTGATTATGGGTTTATCACTTATTTGCCTTTGCAAGATCTTACCTTTTTTAATTGCTATGTTCCTTTTTGTTGAATTTGATACTCAATTTTGTTCATTTTCTTGTTTACTGATTATGTATGGGGTTTTCTTTTGTTTGGTTAGAAAATTTGTGTTTGGTTTTTCAGTTGTCTTTCCTATTTGGTTGGTAATTTAAGTTTTGGCCAGCATATATTGTTGACCCCACTAGTTTTGGGTTGAGGCATAGTTGA
Source organism: Nicotiana benthamiana (assembly GCA_034376525.1). NCBI lineage: Eukaryota > Viridiplantae > Streptophyta > Magnoliopsida > Solanales > Solanaceae > Nicotiana > Nicotiana benthamiana. Next base: position 179,569,293 of record CM067339.1, read on the forward strand.
TCGATTGATTGATTGTTTGCTAAATGGCTGTTTTCTGATTTTATTTTCATTTTCTTTCTAGGATTTTGAAGCTTGAGTTCAAAGAATGATGGGAAGTTGTAGTGACAGTGAAGAAGAATGTTTCTTTGATAGCCGTGATGACATCACTTCTGTCTCTGATTTGGGTTCTGATTGCAACAAGGCGTGTACTCATGATGGGTATGATGAGTGTGTTTTAGGATATGAGTTTTGGAATAAGGATTTAGAAAGTGTTGATGAACGTCGTGATAGATTTTTGAAATGGATATGTTCGAATTCGAGTTGGGACAGACCTGATGGACATGAACAGAGTGATGTAAATAGAATTAGGGATAGTGGTGACACTGTGCTGGCGAATTCAGATTCTAAAGACAGTTGTTTCTCAGGTCGGTCGTCTCAATCTTCCCAGTCTAATGAAGCTTTGGAGTTGGATGATGAAGACGCAGCAGAGGGGGGATTGCATTGCAAAATTAGGAATTTGGACAATGGAGTAGAGTTTGTCGTGGATGGATTTGGTCAGGATGGTATGCTTAGCCAAGTACGTGAAGTAGGTTCGAACAGATTGTTCTCTGCTGAAGAGTTCCAGAGAACTCTTGGGTCATCGCCTTTGGTTCAGAAGCTTCTGCGGAGAGTACCAGATGGAATTGATACAGTTGATGCTAAGACAAAAAATAAAAGAAGTTGGCTTCAAAAGCTCACTGTTGCGACCCATAATAAGGTGAGGTCAATAGGAGCCAAGGTGAAGGCCAAGGACTCCAATTTAAAGCCGGGGAATCACACTCATAGAGTCCGGGTTCACACTTGCAGTAAGGAGTCAAAAGAACTGTCCTCACTTTACACAGGGCAAGAGTTCTTAGCACATGAGGGCTCAATCTCAACAATGAAGTTTAGTCCTTGTGGCCAGTATCTAGCAAGTGCCGGCAAAGATGGCATGGTGCGCATTTGGAGGGTGATTGCAGATGAAATTCCGAGCAACTTGGATGTTCAGGATAGCGACCCATCTTGTTTATACTTCTCACTGACTCATATGTCAAAACTAGCTTCTTTGAACAACAATAGAGAGAAAATTAATGGCTCAAAAATCATGAAAAAGTCATCGGAATCAGCTTGCGTCGTCTTCCCGCCAAAGATTTTCCGGATATTGGAGAAGCCATTGCATGAGTTCTATGGACACAAGGGTGAGGTCTTGGCCCTTTCATGGTCCAAAAATGGGGTTAGTATAATATCTTTCTGGTTCAAGTATGTTTTTTGTGGTATCCTAGACTATTTCACACGCTGTAATTCTTGTAATGGACATCATTTTCTGCAGTATCTGCTGTCATCTTCAGTTGATAAAACAGCCCGTCTCTGGCAAGTAGGGCACGATCAATGCCTTGGCGTTTATTCACATAATAACTATGGTGAGCCTGCACTTAGTTTTCATATTAAAGTATTTCCTATGATCTTTCAGTTGGTAGATGATCTTGTTACCAATGTGTAAATACCGTGTTCTATGTGCAGTCACTTCTGTAGAATTCAATCCAGCGGATGATAACTTTTTCATTAGTGGTTCAATAGATGGGAAAGTACGTCTCTGGGACGTGCATGGTTGCCGAGTAATTGATTGGACTGATGTAAAAGAAATAGTGACTGCTGTTTGTTATTGTCCCGATGGAAAGGTTTGATTGCATTGCTGTTACATTTTTAAAAATTGTACCATATCTTTTAATGCAGTTCTGTTAATTTATTGCTTTTAATTGGTGCAGGGGGGCGTTGTGGGATCCATGGGTGGCAACTGTCGCTTCTATGATGTAGTAGGTGCGGACGCATATTTGCTTTTGAATCTTCTCTTTTTGCTCTTTTCCTTTTCTCTCTCATGGGGTCTTCACTCTTACGTCTCAAGAAACTTAACAAGTCCAGAAATTGATTATGTTTCGTGTTTGAATTGTCTGGAGTCGGTTGTCATGGTAGGTATATTCACCGAATATATCATATCCTATTGCACGTTAGGCTCAGTGGAATTATGTTTTTGATGCACTTCTCTTTGTACTTTGTGAGATAAGCTAAATTTGTTGATAGCGTGTTCTTTCCAGAGGTGAGTAGCCTTTGTGTTACAGCAAAGTCTTTTGGCCTGCGAATAGCATACCAGTTTTAGTGGTTTGTAGTAATGGGGGAAGATACTCCGCCAAAGACTATTGAGTGTCGAGCTGATCCGACACCAAGTTGGCCGCACCTCTGAGGACTCAGGGGTTTGGGTTTGGGGGGGGGGGGGGCTGTGTGGGTGTGGGCTTGGTATATCATAGGACATAAAATCTCCATGGCTTTTCTTGATTTTACACATTAGTGCTCTCTCTCTCTCTCTCACACACACACACATTACGTTGTTGAGGGTGCCTCGCACTGCTACTTTTACTTGCCCTTGTAAGCTTTTAGCATCTGAATATAAAACAAAGTTAAGGTTTCTTCCTTTTCATGCTAGAAATCCTGGGTCGTTCATGGTTGGTGTAAAATTTGTATATTGGGGAAGAGTTTAACACTTGGTATTTGCCTTTTTTAAGTAGAAGAGACACTTTGGTGTTTCTCTACAACTTTAGGTATATAAGAGCACCTCCCTATACGTAGTGTAACTATTTTACGTCGTATCTTCCTTTTAGTTTAACTATTTTACGTAGTGTAGCTTCAACATCGATTAGACAGCTAAATGGTTGAAAGCTAGTTTGTTATTTTCTGCTTGTTTCGATCTACTCTCTTCGGCATTTGACACTGTACTATCATTCCTTTGCATTAGATAATCGGTTGCAGATGGGCTCACAAGTATGCCTTCAAGGAAAGAAGAAGCTTGCTCACAAGAGAATAACTGGATTTCAGGTTTCCTTTTTTTTCCGTTTTCATTTTGATAATACACGAATTATTTTTCTGCGCTTATTTTGTGTGCTTAAGAGACTACTGTAAACTTCATGCAGTACTGCCCGATTGACTCGAGCAAAGTCATGGTAACTTCTGCTGACTCACAAGTCAAAATACTTTGTGGATCTGATATCATCTGCAAATTTAAAGGTGTGTTTTTGATGCCTTGATGTGAAATCCTTTTGGCGCCAACGAGAGTTAAGAGTTTTGTTCTGAAAGTATTTTTTGCTGCATTTCCAGGAATTCGAAATTCTGGAAGCCAATTTCCTGCATCTTTCACCTCAGATGGGAAACATATTCTCGCAGTTACTGAGGATTCAAATGTTCATATCTGGAACTATACTAACCAGGGCCGGACAACTACAAACAAACCAAAGCATGTCCGGTCATCAGAGAGTTTTTTTTCCAACAACGCATCAGTTGCCATACCTTGGTGTGGGTTCAAAACCAATCCGGGAACACTACCTACAAGCGTTTTAGAAAATGGGAATGAGAATGCGCTGCCAAAGACATCGGATTGTTTTTCCCTTGGGCGTGCATTTTTCTTAGACTCTCTATCTAAGGGCACCGCGACCTGGCCAGAGGAGAAGCTGCCTAATTTGAGTCCAGTAACCGTCACCCCTTCAGTATGCAAATCGGAGTACAAGTTCTTGAAAAGTGCATGGCAAGGTGCATTAAGCTCTCCTCATTTATGGGGTCTTGTTGTTGTCACTGCTGGATGGGATGGATTACCAATTCGTTTTTGAAATCTGTTTTTGTTTGTAAATTAATAGCAATTCTTGGCTTTGTCCCCAAAATGGTGCCATAGGGCAGAAGAGCCTACTCCTTAGGAGTATAGGATTGGAGGGGCATATTAGTCACTTTAATACAAGTTGTAATAGTCTTGTTCAATCAACTTACACATTCTTTTATTTGTTTGGGAGAAAAGGTGTGGCCACAGGTTCAGTTGAAAACAGCACGGGGCCAGTTTTGGATTGGTAGGGACTTTTTTCTTCCTATATATATATATGAAATCTTATTATAAAAAATGTATATAGTTTCATATTTATCTGTTATGTTCATAATTATTCTATAAATATTATATCATTCATTAAATACCTGATTAGGAGCCGATTCATTCCTAATTAGGCGTGCTATAAATTTGGAACTAAATATTCTTCCAGATATTCCTATTTAGGCATACTACAAGTATATAAGTAAATATTCTTTCAAATATTTCATTAAATAAGGAATCATTGTAGCATTAAAATTCCTTATTTGGATATCTCTAATTATTTTTTTTCTCTTTGAGAGATCAAATGATGTGAATAATCAAAGAGACAGAGTATGAGATCGGCTTTTGAAAATTATTCCTATTTTCACCTAATCTTTCTGTTTAGTCTCGCTTAAACTTAAGTTGAGAAATCTAATAATTGATGTTACTCGGTAGTTTTCAAACTCGACAAAGTAGTTGATGTAGCTTTTTAACATATTTTTCTCAATCTATATTTGAGAATACTATAATGAATCTTTAAGATTATGTCTAGTCAAAAATCCCAAATAAACTACAATCGAATGGAAATTGAGATATTAAAATTTAATATACCCAATTTGTAGATATTTAGTAGATAAATTGTAGATTATTTATATTATGATTGTAGATGCTTTGTTTTTTATTTTCACAAATCAAAAATGACTAAAACTTCCATAAATCTTTTGCAAAAAACGCAATTATGTCGAAAATTTCAATTAAACTACAATCGAATGAGAATTGAGATGTTAAAATTCAATGTACCCATTTTGTAGATATTTTGTAGATAAATTGTAGATTATTTTTATTCTGATTGTCGATGCTTTGTTTTCTGTTTTCACAAATCAAAAACGACTAAAACTTCTACAAATCTTCTGTACAAAAATACAATTATGTCGAAAATCCAAATTATGCTACAATTAAAATGTGAATTGGGATATTAAAATTCAATGTACCCAGTTTATAGATATTTTGTTGATAAATTATAGATTATTTGTATTCTGATTATAGATGAATTGTTTTCTATTTTCACAAATCCAAAACGACTAAAACTTCTACAAAATCTTCTGCAAAAAATATAATTATGTCGAAAATAACAATTAAGCTACAATTAAATGGGAATTGGGATATTAAAGTTTAATGTACCCAGTTTATAGATATTTTATAGATAAATTGTAGATTATTTTTATTCTGATTGTAGATGCTTTGTTTTCTATTTTCACAAATCAAAACGACTAAAACTTCTATAATCTTCTGTAAAAAAATACAACTATGTCGAAAATCGCAATTATGCTATGATTGAAATGAAAAGTGGTATATTAAAATTCAATGTACCCAGTTTGTAATAAATTGTAGATTATTTGTATTCTGATTGTAGATGCATTATTTTCTATTTTCACAAATCCAAAACGACTAAAACTTCTATAAAATCTTTTGCAAAAATGCAATTATGTCGAAAATGCCAATTAAGCTACAATAAAATGGGAATTGGGATATTAAAATTCAATGTACCCAGATTATATATATTTTTTAGATAAATTGTAGATTATTTGTATTCTGATTGTAGATGCTTTATTTTCTGTTTTCACAAATAAAAAACGACTAAAACTTCTATAAATCTTCTGTAAAAAAATACAATTATATCGAAAATCTCAATTATGCTACAATTAAAATGAAAAATTGGGATATTAAAAGTCTATGTACCCAGTTTGTAGATAAATTGTAGATTATTTTTATTCTGATTGTAGATGCATTATTTTTTATTTAAACACAAATCCAAAACGACTAAAACTTCTATAAAATCTTCTGCAAAAATGCAATTATGTCGAAAATACCAATTAAGCTACAATTGAATGGGAATTGGGATATAAAATTCAATGTACCCAGTTTGTAGATATTTTTTAGATAAATTGTAGATTATTTGTATTCTGATTGTAGATGCTTTGTTTCCTATTTTCACAAATCAAAAACGACTAAAACTTCTACAAAGTTTTTACAAAAATGCAATTATGTCGAAAATCTGTTTTAACTTTAAAAATCAACATCCACACCCCTAAAGAAATAAAAACAAAAATAATTTACACGGAAATTCTTTCTAGTTAAACAAATGGCAAATAATTAAAAAGGAGTCGGTGGTTATAGATTAAATTAAAAAAAATTAGAAACAAGAAGCTCTTCAGATCTTGACTAGCCAACTAAGTCAATTGGTTTGCATAAAACAGAAGTACATACTAAAAGTTACTCTGCAGTAAAAGGCATTGCCATTTATGAAGTTTTTGTAACCCGAGGCTGCCAACAGAGACCCTTTTCTAGTGTAGGGCATGGGGTTTTGGCGTAAAAGACATAGTATTTTTTCACTGAATGTAGACGAAAAAATTGAACTTTAATAGTGGGTTAACGATGTTTCTGCGATTTTAGAAAAGGGAAAAGGGGTAAAGAGAACGTGTATTTGAGTAAAACGTGGGTGAGGGTGAGGATTTGGGAGAGAGAAATGTGGGAGGGGTGGGGTATACGGTACCTTGAATTAAGGAGGAATATACGCTGCATTAGTTGTACTCTTAAAATACAGTATGGTATAAAATTGGTAATTTGATATATTAAATATAATTATATCAAACCTTAAACATTAAGGGTAATAAGGTTTCCTATATGGTATAAAAATGTAAAAAATACCTTGAAAATAGGTAGCGTTTGTAATATCGTTAAAGAATAGCACTATTTTGCTAAAACATTGAAAGTTCAAGCATAATATGCTGAATTATGGATCTCTTGCGTATAAATTTTCAGTATATTATATTAGAACTCCAGTATATTGTGAAATTCCAGCATATTATAATGGTATATCATATATAAAAAATTCGTACTATAGAATATTATGGTGGAACTATTTCAAATTTTCTAGGGTGTTTTGTTTAGATTTTATCTTCTCATAAAAAATAGCTAAATTTCAATTACTTTTGAAATTGTGACTATTTTTTTAAATTTAGCTATTTTTTATTTTCTTTCCCATGGAGAATCATGTGGTATGCCTCAATATAATTTTTTTTTTGCTTTTCCATTCTGTGTTCGATATTTGTATTTGAAGTCTAATTAAATTTAAATTTATATTGAAAATTTTTATATTAGGCTAAAGCAGTTCCTAACAGAAGACGAATCCGCAAATTTCTTGTTTCACTTGGAATGTTTCTAAAATATGATGGTAAAATTGGCAAAAACATTTTGCTCTCTATTCTTTTCGGTGCACGTGGAATTATAATTACATTAAGCACCTTGAGTGGAAACAAATTGATTTGTTGGTTCAATTTTAGGTCCACAATAAATACTTGGTGGAAAACTTGTAGCTATTTTTTCACATGGAAAGAGTCGAAGGACGTTTGTTTTGAGCTAATGAATTGGATTCTCAATAAATTAATTATAATTGAAAATTATAATATAGTTCAAATAACATTATTGCAACGGCTGAGTGCACAAGTGAACCGGTAACAAGTGGATATCGACCACTTAATAAATTAATATTACCATGCTGGCACGATAGATCTCTATAAAACCAGTCTTTGAAATCGACTATTCAGAAAGTGGTATCCCTTTGTTAATGTTTGAACGACTTTCTGAGAAGTCCGGGATTAAAATGTGATTCTTTTTAATTGAAATTATGTGAATAAGTATAAAAAAAATACCAAATTATATATAACGTCTGAAAAAATGGCGCTATAGAGTAGCAGTAACTGCACCGCTAAAGTATAGCGCCACTTTTTTTGGAATTATACCAAAAATTTTCTGACAGAATACGCATAGGGCCAATAAAAGTGGCGTTATATCCTTAATTAAAAATGACTCCCCGTCTTCTTCCCATCATTATTTTACTCCTCTCTTCTTGGGCCCCCCCCCCCCCCCCCCCCCCATTTCTGAGTTCTGTCCGTTAAAAAAAAAAAAAAGATTGGGTCCCCCCGACACATAAAACTTGAAGAACATAGGTCTCACATTAGAGTAGAGTTTCGTGTAATTGTTGATTTACGTTTCTGGAGTCAAAATTTCGATCTACTTGCTTTTCAAAAATCTAAATCGAGGTATTTCGATTTATTTTAAGTTGAAACTTTTATAATAATACATATTACTTAATTTGTACGTGTTCTATTTCAGTTTGTGTTTTTTTTTAAATCTAGCATGTTAAATTTATCCGGATTCAATTTTAGTGTTGTATATAAAAATATAAATCTGTCTAAATTTGTCTGTTAATATATATATATATATATATATATATATATATATATATATATCTGTGTGTGTGTGTTGTTAGATAATACGCTTAACGCTAGAGGGGGGGGGGGGGTGAATAGCGTTATAATAAAATTTAGCGTAAACTTGCAGAAATTAAATTTTGCAGGGAATAAATAAGTGCGTTAAATAAACAAAAGGAAAGAACGCACCGATGTATTCTGGTTCACCACAACACGTGGCTAGTCCAGTCCCGAGAGACTCTCTCGAGATTTTCCACTAACTTGTCAAGCTTACGGGTGCTCAACAAACCTTTACAACTTAAGGACACACGCCTTAACACCTTTACTCGGAGATACAACACTCCAAGACTTCAACCAAGGAAACACAAGTTCCTTACAAACAAGAGAACTACAATTCTCTTACAAGTGTACAAAACACTAAACACTCAAACAAAACACTTCTTAATGAGTAGATATGAGTAAAAGAAGTAAGCTCAAGATCACAACAACTATGGACAAGATTTTGGCTCTCAAAAGCTTTATGAAATGAATATAAAATGATAAACAATAGTATGCAAGCTTATAGCAATAGAATGATCAGTTGTTGTGTGTTGTTGTTATTTAGAACACTGAAATGAAGCTGTATTTATAGTTGAAAAACTTGGCATTACCGTTGTCTAATTGTCAATTAAGAGTTGCTGATTTTACTGAGTGACAATCGATTGTCAAGAAGCCACAATCGATTGTTTGCCAATCGTTCCAGAAATCAATCCCAGATTTTACGCTTAACAATCGATTGTCCAAGATCAACAATCGATTATTGGTAATGTTCAAAAAATCATTTCCAGATTTTACGTAAAACAATCGTATATACCAAATCAATAATCGATTATTCAGCAGCGTTCAAAAAATCCTTTCCAAATTTTAATATCAACAATCGATTGTACAAAATCAACAATCGATTATTCAGCAACGTTCAAAAAATCTTTTTCAGATTTTAATATCAACAATCGATTGTACAGAATCAACAATCGATTACCTGACGGTATTTGAAAACTTTACGACAACGGTCAGCTTCACAATCGATTGTACAAAGTTAACAATCGATTATTTATTAGTTTTTGAAAAACATTTTAGACACTGCCTCTTGACAATCGATTGTATAATGATAACAATCGATTATTTGATAACTTTGAAAAGTCTGGAAGACACTGTCTCAGAACAATCGATTATCATATGTTCACAATCGATTATTTTGTGACTTTGAAAAATCTGAAGGACACTGTCTCTTCACAATCGATTGTCATTAGCTTCACAATCGATTATTCTGAATTTTGAAAAACTTTGATGGATATTGCCTCATCACAATCGATTGTCATTAGCTTCACAATCGATTATTCTGAGTTTTGAAAAAACTTTGATGGACACTGCCTCATCACAATCAATTGTCATATGGTTCACAATCGATTGTCATGCAGGTTTGAAAAACCTGATGCTCACTGCCTTAACACAATCGATTGTCATTAGTTCACAATCGATTGTCATGCAGTCTTGGCTTAACATAATCGATTATCATAAGTACATAATCGATTATCTTAGTCCAGTTTTTAGAGGCATGTTTAAAAATCATTTTGACTAAAGTAAATATGCATGATTTAAAATCATTTAGCATTAAATTAAGTATGCATGATTTTGGAAAACATAGTTTTACGAGAGAAGCCATATCATGAGTCAAGTTGTAGAATCAAGAACACAATTAAGAACGACTCATTTAAACTATAAAACTTTGTCTTGTGCTTGAATCTCGTTATGCATCAATTATGCGCTTGTACTTGAACTTCCTCATATCAATTTGCGCTTCGTTTGTCATTCATCAAAACCTACACATAAGATAGTATAAAGCCTTGAGTACGTGTTTCCAACAATTTCCCCCTTTTTTATAATGGCAAACTTTAAGCGGGTTATGCAAATTAAATAATTTATAATAACGATTCAAGACAAGTATATATATGCATCAACAAGTATGCAATTTGTTCCCCCTCAATAAATGAATTCCCCCTCAATTTATGCTTATAAATATTGAGAGTGCATACCCGTTATCTTCCCCCTTTTGCCATTAGCAAAAATAATATAAGAAGATGCCAAAGATGTAAATAAAGCTTGTTTATTTATTGGAAAGAAAAAACGTGATTACTTAAAGAGAGAACAATAAAATATATCACAATAGAACCAAAAAAAACAAAGAAATCATTCATCATCATTTCCCGCCTCATCATCCGGCACTGCTTCGAAGGGAACAAGACCCGCATATGGATAATGAACATGGTCAAAATATCCATGGATCTCATGAGTCAATTGACCAACAGAGGTGGTCAAGGAAGCAATTTGGTCGGAAATGGATTGGAGAGTGGGCTCTTGAGGCGGACGAGTTCGACGGGTTGGAGGAGGAGCAGGCGCTGCATGATCACCATCATGATGAAAGGAGGATTCTGAAATTTCCCACTTCTTGGTACTCTTTTTGAGAGGACCGTTGGAAGTGATGAATCCGGAGGCTTCAAGAAAGTTCATGATGAGAAGAGCATAAGGAAGAGGCCTATCATCTCCGATAGCGTCACGCATGTGAATCTTGACGAACCGACACCAATTGATGTTAGCTCCGGTTATTATGGCATGCATGAGCTTGGTGTCCTCTTGGGAAATGGTGGTATGGTTATGCTTGCGAGGCTTGAGGACTCGGGTGATGAAATAGAAAATCAACCGATAATTTGGATCTATTCCCGTAATTGTAGGACGACGGCAAGAAAGATTTGGATCATAAGAAGTAAGTCCGGTTTGATGTAGGAGGACTGTTTCATCAAAAAGGGCTCCGGCCTCGCCGATGTACCGAAAAATGTCTTCGCCACTATGAGGAAGACGGGCAATGGTATGAAGTTTTTTATCGGAAAGAAGAATTTGAACACCATTTATATTTGTCACAAGCTCACCGTCATCATCCTCATGAAGGTTGGAGTAAAATGCTTGAATCAATGTAGTATTGATGTAAGGATGGGTAAGAAGTAAGAAGTCAAGAAGTTGACAATTTTTGAGCATATTTGCAGCAGGGCCATAAGATTCAAGATACTTGTTGGTTGAAAAGCGGGGAGGAAGAATGTCGCGCTTTTCAAATTTTGTTAAAAATCGAGTAAGCTCGATGTCAGAATTAAAATAAAGAACGGAACCATCTTGGTAAGGATAGTTTGGAGCAGCAGAGGAGGACGCACCATGCCTAGCAGAACGGGAACGTTTGGAGTGACGGCCCGACATTTTTACTGAGTATTGCTGGAATTTGCAAGAGACTTGAAAGAATTTTGATAGTTTGAGAGCTAAATTTGATGCTTGAGTGAATAAAAATGAACATATATGGAGCCTATTTATAGAGGGGAGAAATGCATTTCATTAATGGAAGAAATCTGCAGAAAATTGAAAGCTGAAACAATCAGAAACGGTAAAAATAAATCTTACTGACTGTTAGACAATCGATTGTTGGGATGAGATAATCGATTGTCATTAAGATTTGACTGAATCTCGGAACTGACACAAATCGATTGCAGAACCAAACGGTAACAATTTTGAATTACTGACATGAAATAATCGATTGTCAAAATATGGTAATCGATTGTTATGTTACAGTGAGCACAGTGATTTTCTGACTCGGAAAATAATCGATTATATATATGGAACAATCGATTGTTGTAGAAAAGCAGTACTGAATGGCTGAGACGGTAATCGATTAAACAGCTAAAAAATCGATTGTTAAACAAAACTTCATAATAAGCATAAACTATAAATGATCGATTAGTGATACTTGCTAATCGATTTTCTGCACAGTAAAATAATCGATTATTTGCTGTAGCAATCGATTGTTTTATGCCATTTCTTTATAGTTCCCCCTACCTTTAGGGCGATACCTGCAAAATAGAATTAGATGTCTCCGACGCTCAAGTCAGTAATTTGTAAAGAAATAGTAACTTAAACTAGTGTGGCCGAATGAGAGCGTGATCTCTTAAGAAGTGTGTCCTAGGGTGTTCTTATGAGTGTTTCGGGTACTTACCTTTTCTCCGACGTCGCCAATTACCTGTTCGAGAGGGTGATCTTTGATTGTCCTCCACTCGTTAGGCGTTTTTGTTTCATTCTCCAATTGTGGCGCTTCCTCCGTTGGTTGTTCCAAGATTTCATCTTTATTTTCCTTAGGCGTTTCCTCTTGTACTTTGTCTTTCAAGCTATCTAAAATACTGCAAGATCAAAACCGGAATCCTTTCTCGCCAAGCGAGCATTATTTTCGGCAAATACAACATGAGGGGATTCCTCCACAGTTTCGGTTCTTTTATTAAAAACCCTATATGCTTTGCTACGTGAAGAATAACTAATGAAAATTCCCTTATCGGGCTTAGCATCAAATTTTCCCAATTGATCTTTGCCATTGTTATGAATAAAACATTTACAACCGAATACTCTAAGATGGGAGATATTTGGTTTCCTTCCCTTGTAGAGTTCATAAGGGGTCTTCATGAGTATTGGCCTTATGACTACTCTATTTAAGATGTAGCATGCGGTACTCACGGCATCTGCCCAAAAATGTTTGGGAATCTTGATCTCTTCGAGCATGGTTCTAGCCATCTCAGACACCTATTTTTCCTTTTCACCACCCCATTTTGTTGTGGTGTACGTGGAGCGGAAAAGGTATGCTCGATACCGAGTTCGTCACAAAAGTCCACAAAGAGATTATGATCAAACTCTCCCCCATGATCACTTCTAATTGAAGTGACGGTTGTTTCCTTTTCGTTTTGAACACGCTTAAGAAAATATTTAAAATTCTGAAAAGCATCACTTTTATTGGCAAGAAATAAAGTCCAAATAAATCTAGAATAATCATCAACAATCAAAGCATAACGATTTCTTCCTAGACTTTCAATGCGAGATGGTCCAAATAAATCCATGTGAAGCAATTGCAATGGTCTAGTAGTTGAAACAATATTTTTCGATTTGAAAGATGCTTTTGTTTGCTTCCCTTTTTGACAAGAATCACAAATAGAGTCGTTTTCAAATTTCAAATTTGGAAGACCAACAACTAAATTTTGTGAAATCAATTTGTTCAAAAGATGCATGTTTATATGTGCTACTCTACGATGCCATAGCCAAGTATCATCCTCTTTGCTCATAAGGCAATCCACATATTCGGGTGAGGAATTAGCAAGATCAACCATATAAATATTATCCACTCTAAAACCACGAAGGATAATTTTAAAATCACTACGTCTAAACACTAAGCATTCATACGAATCAAATAGGGCAAGATTTCCCTTGTCACATAATTGACTTATGCTCAAGAGATTATGCTTTAAACCTTTCACAAGTAATATATGCTTAATAGAAGAATTTTCATCCTTACCGACCGATCCGATGCCAATAATCTTTCCTTTATTGTTGTCACCAAAAATAACATTTCCTCCTTCTTTGTGTTCTAGTTGAAGGAATTTGGATTCGTCTCTCGTCATGTGCTTGGAGCATCCACTATCAAGGTACCATAGTACACTTGATCCCTTCAAACACACCTACAAAACAAATTAATGCGTTTTAGGTACCCATGCCATTTTGGGTCCTTGAGGGTTAGGCATATCATAATGATGCGATTGAGTGATATGTCTATGTCGTGTAAAACATGCAGGAGAAATATGACCAATGCGTCTACAATAATGACAAGTCACGTTGGGGTTATGCATCCTTCTAGGTTCATAGTAACTTGATGGACGAAAATGATTTACTCTATTTTCATTATGACTATTGCGCATTTCATGAGAACCATTTCTCCTACTATTAGTTCTAAAATGAGCAGCATTTCTAGAGTAATGGTCATGTCTAGATGTTCTAAAAGGTTCAAAACTCCTTCTAGTGTTTGGCCTAGAATATGCATCATTTCTAGGGTAGTCATTTCTAGGTGGTAAGTCATTTCTAGGTCTTCTAAAATGTTCAACATTTGGCCTGCATGCATATTTGTTCTAGGATTGCTATTTCTAGGATAAGCATTTGTTTTATTAATCCTAGGTTGAGCCTTAGGTGGTTGGGGTTTGGCTTCAACCTTTTCTTTAGGCTCATTCTTAAAACCTATGCCATGCTTGGTTGATTTCAAGTTAACAAGGACCTTATTCAAATTTTTGTGGGAAGAATTAAACTTATCTAAGGTACCTTTAAGTCTATCTACCTCATTTTTGAGATGCATGCACGAAGAACAATTTTTAATAGAACTTTCGGTCTTGTCGGCGCTTCTTTTTCCGAAAAACTTGTTTTCCTCTTTCAGCTTCTCATTTTCTAAAACCAGTTTTTCTAAATCCTTTTCTTTCAAAGAAAGCTGTTTTTGAAGATCTTTTTCTTTTAGAGAAGCATTTTCTTTTATGCTCTTGACAGTTTTTGAATCCTTAATAAATTCAGTATATAGCTCATCAAAAGCAGTTCGCATTTCCTCAAGAGTAAAGAAGTTTTTAGAAGAGATTTGACATACCTCATCTTGCTTGTCTTCTTACGCCATGAGACAAAGGTTTGCGGCTTCGTCTTCTTCTTCTTCGCTTGACTCATCTCCGGAGTCTCCTCCCCAAGAAATGTATGCACGTTGCTTCTTAAAAGGTTTCTTCTCCTTTTTGATGTTTGGGCAATTTGATTTGATGTGCCCGGTTTCACCGCATTCATAGCACTTTATTTGTTCGCCTTGCTTTTTGCCCTTTCGTTCATATTCCTTCCTCATGAACTTTTGAAATCTTTTGATAACGAGTCCAAACTCGTTGTCTCCGTCCTCATCGTTTTGAGGTTGGCTTGTGCTTGCCTTAAGCGCTATTCTTTGCCTCCTTTGATCATCAACAAGAGGGTTAAGTATTGTAGATTCATAAGTCTTAAGGTTACCTCTTAATGCGTCGATTGTGACATTTGAGACGCCAATGGATTCTTGAATTGCGTCGGCCTTTGATCGCCATGCCGGAGTAAGACTTCTAAGAATTTTTCGAACAAGTTCTGTATCCGTGAATGTCTTCTTGAGGGCATGTAGGTCATTTACGATTATTGAAAATCGTTCGAACATTTCATCCACCTTTTCACCTTCCTTCATGTGAAATAATTCATAAGCATGGGTTAGAAAATCAATTTTAGCTTCCCTTACCTGGTCCGTACCTTCGTACGTAATTTCTTGCTTGTCCCACATTTCCTTTGCCGTTGTGCAACACGATATTTTCCTGTAATCGTCAGCATTTACAGCACAATATAATAAATTAATTGCTTTAGCATTATTTTGAACCTTTCGGATATCATCCGCGTCATATTCTTCTTCGGACTTGGGAACCCATTCGTTTTCAACTTTTTTGGTTGGAATTTGATTTCCCTTTGTTATCACCTTCCAAAGATGAAAATTGTTTGCTTGAACGAAGAATTTCATCCTCTCCTTCCAGTACGTATAGTTTGTACCGTTGAATAGTGATGGTCGGGTGGAGCACTGTCCTTCCTCTATTCCTGCAAAAGAATCACGAGTAGAAGCCATGGAAGTTTCTCTCAAACTGTTAAGTCTTCAGAGAGTTGGGCTCTGATACCAATTGTTAGATAATACGCTTAACGCTAGAGGGGGGGAGGGTGAATAGCGTTATAATAAAATTTAGCGTAAACTTGCGGAAATTAAATTTTGCAGGGAATAAATAAGTGCGTTAAATAAACAAAAGGAAAGAACGCACTGATGTATTCTGGTTCACCACAACACGTGGCTAGTCCAGTCCCCGAGAGACTCTCTCGAGATTTTCCACTAACTTGTCAAGCTTACGGATGCTCAACAAACCTTTACAACTTAAGGACATACGCCTTAACACCTTTGCTCGGAGATACAACACTCCAAGATTTCAACCAAGGAAACACAAGTTCCTTACAAACAAGAGAATTACAATTCTCTTACAAGTGTATAAAACACTAAACACTCAAACAAAACACTCCTTAATGAGTAGATATGAGTAAAAGAAGTAAGCTCAAGATCACAACAACTATGGACAAGACTTTGGCTCTCAAAAGCTTTATGAAATGAATATAAAATGATAAACAATAGTATGCAAGCTTATAGCAATAGAATGATCAGTTGTTGTGTGTTGTTGTTATTTAAAACACTGAAATGAAGCTGTATTTATAGTTAAAAAAACTTGGCATTACCGTTGTCTAATTGTCAATTAAGAGTTGCTGATTTTACTGAGTGACAATCGATTGTCAAGAAGCCACAATCGATTGTTTGCCAATCGTTCCAGAAATCAATCCCAGATTTTACGCTTAACAATCTTTTATCCAAGATCAACAATCGATTATTGGTAACGTTCAAAAAATCATTTCCAGATTTTACGTAAAACAATCGAATATACCAAATCAATAATCGATTATTCAGCAGCGTTCAAAAAATCCTTTCCAAATTTTAATATCAACAATCGATTGTACAAAATCAACAATCGATTATTCAGCAACGTTCAAAAAATCTTTTCCAGATTTTAATATCAACAATCGATTGTACAGAATCAACAATCGATTACCTGACGGTATTTGAAAACTATACGACAACGGTCAGCTTCACAATCGATTGTACAAAGTTAACAATCGATTATTTATTAGTTTTTGAAAAACATTTTAGACACTGCCTCTTGACAATCGATTGTATAATGGTAACAATCGATTATTTGATAACTTTGAAAAGTCTGGAAGACACTGTCTCAGAACAATCGATTATCATATGTTCACAATCGATTATTTTGTGACTTTGAAAAATCTGAAGGACACTGTCTCTTCACAATCGATTGTCATTAGCTTCACAATCGATTATTCTAAGCTTTGAAAAACTTTGATGGATACTGCCTCATCACAATCGATTGTCATTAGCTTCACAATCGATTATTCTGAGTTTTGAAAAAACTTTGATGGACACTGCCTCATCACAATCGATTGTCATAAGGTTCACAATCGATTGTCATGCAGGTTTGAAAAACCTGATGCTCACTGCCTTAACACAATCGATTGTCATTAGTTCACAATCGATTGTCATGCAGTCTTGGCTTAACATAATCGATTATCATAAGTACATAATCGATTATCTTAGTCCAGTTTTTAGAGGCATATTTAAAAATCATTTTGACTAAAGTAAATATGCATGATTTAAAATCATTTAGCATTAAATTAAGTATGCATGATTTTGGAAAATATAGTTTTACGAGAGAAGCCATATCATGAGTCAAGTTGTAGAATCAAGAACACAATTAAGAACGACTCATTTAAACTATAAAACTTTATCTTGTGCTCGAATCTCGTTATGCATCAATTATGCGCTTGTACTTGAACTTCGTCATATATCAATTTGCGCTTCGTTTGTCATTCATCAAAACTTACACATAAGAACACACGTTTTAGTATAAAGCCTTGAGAACGTGTTTCCATCATGTGTGTGTTGTGTGTGCACGCGCGCGTGCGTGTGTGCTTTCATACTATTTTGTGTTTTATTTGTAACTAAATTTATTTGTTGTTTATGTTTAGTTTAGATTATTTTTTAGCGTAGTAAAATGTGACCTTTTTAGCGTAGTAAAACATAGACTCTTTTAGCGTAGTAAAATATAGAGCCTTGTAGCTCAGTAATGTGTAGTATTTTAGGTTAGAATTCATTTTGTTTAAGTATGTTATATTGGTATTTCGATCCTCAAAAATATCGAGCCCGAAACTCATAAGTAAGTAATTTATACAATTAAGTTATTAAAAAAAGGATTTTACATTCCTATACCATATAGGAAACCCTTTTACCTTCTATGTTTAAGGTTTGATTTAATTACAAATTCGCATACCAAATTACCAATCATATACCATACTTAATTAATGGTCTAATTTATGAGCAGATTTTACTCCTTAATTAAAGGTATCCATATATCCCATGTTTCTCTCTCCCCTTAATTTCTACATTTCTTTCTCCTAATCCTATCATCATTTTCTCCCTCACATTTTTTTCTCTTCTTCATCCCTTTTCTTCTAAAAAAATACAAAGATGAGACCCATTGAGTATAATCAGATTTTTAGCCAAAGAGATTCAATATGAAACTCATTGTTTCGATTATTGTAATTTCTGGTAATTGTCAGATATTGTTCTGAATTTTAACAAGTACGCGACCGAGAGTAGATATATATGATACAGAAGACTTCCTCAATCGATCAATCAACAATTCTCAATTGTAAATTTGTGGGTAGCCATATGAATCTTCTGTAAGTTTGACAGTGTGGGCGCAATAGTAGTTTATTTGTAGTTTTTAGTAGAAATTTTGTAGATGAAGAGCAAATTTTATTGTCAAAATTTTTTCCACATAAGATTGTAGTTTTATTTGTAGTATAACAACAACAACAACTACTACCCAGTATAGTCCCACAAAGTGGGGTCTGGGGAGCGTAATTTTGTAGATACCCTTAAAAACAATACAACTTTATACAATACTTAAACCGATTTGTAGCTTATTTGTAGTTTTTTTGTAGAAATTTTATAGTCAACATTTTTTTTCAACATAGATTGTAGTGTAATAGTAATATAAATATAACTGATTTGTAGTTTATTTGTAGTTTTTTATAGAAATTTTGTAGATGAAGAGAAAGTTTTGTAGTCAACATTCCAACATAGATTGTAGTGTAATTGTAGTATAAATGTAGTAATTTTGTAGTTACCCTTCAAAATAATACTGCTTTATACATACCTAAACTGATTTGTAGTTTATCTGTAGAATTTTTGTAGAAAATTTGTAGATTAGGAATAAATTTTATAGTCAACATTTTTTCAATGTAGATTGCAGTTTAATTGTAGTATAAATGTAGTATAAATATAGTAGTTTGTAGATACCATTAAAAAAATATTTAGTCCTAAATTTTTAGACTCCTAATTTGGAAGGAATAAGCTATTCAAATATTTATCCCAGATTTGTAGGTGCCTAATTTGGAAGGAATTAATTCTTAATATTAGATATTTAATGAATGGTATAAATTTTTCAGATTTGTAGGCGCCTAATATGGAAGGAATCAATTCTTAATATTGGGTATTTAATAAATGGTATAAATTTTGTAGCAAAAATATAAACATGGTGGGTAATAATGAAAATATGCATATTTAAATAATAAGGTTTCATATATGGTATAGATAGGAAAAAATATCATTAAAAAATATGAATTTCAATCATAAAAAAATGCATAATTATTAATGATAGATTAGTACTACTGGGCCTCAAAAATATCGAGCCCGGAATCCGTACGTAAGTAATTTATACAATTAAGTTATCAAAAAAATATGAATTTCTATTATAAAAAATACATAATTATTATAGATAGTTTGGTGCCACTGCGCCTCAAAATATCGAGCCCGGAACCCATGGGTAAGTAATTTGTACAATTAAGTTATTAGAAAATATGAATTCCAATTATAAAAAAAATACATAATTATTAATAATAGTTTGGTGCCTCTGGGCCTCAAAATATTGAGCCCGGAACCCATGGGTAAGTAATTTGTACAATTAAATCATTTAAAAATAAGAATTTCAATTATAAAAAAAACACATAATTATTAATGATATTTTGGTGCCACTAGACCTCAAAATAGCGAGCCCGGAACCCATGGATAAGTAATTTGTACAATTAAGTTATTAAAAAAATATGAATTTCAATTTAAAAAATACATAATTATTAATGATAATTTGTACAATTTATACAATTAAGTTATCAATAATATGAATTTTTAATATAAAAAATACATAATTATTAATGATAGTTTGGTGCCACTGGGCCTCAAAATATCGAGCCTGAAACCTATAGGTAAGTAATTTATACAATTAAGTTATTAAAAAAATATGAATTTCAATTATAAAAAGTTACATAATTGTTAATGATAGTTTGGTGCCACTAGGCCTCAAAATATCGAGTCCGGAACCCATGTGTAAGTAATTTGTATAATTAAGTTATTAAAAATATAAATTTCAATTATAAAAAAATACATAATTATTAATGATAGTTTCGTGCCACTGGGCCTTAAAAATATCGAGCTCGGAACATATGGGTAAGTAATTTGTATAATTAAGTTATTAAAAAATATGAATTTCAATCATAAAGAAAAATACATAATTATTAATGATAGTTTGGTGCCACTGGGCCTCAAAATATCGAGCCCGGAACCCAGGGTAAGTAATTTCTATAATTAAGTTATTAAAAAATATAAATTTTAATTATAAAAAAATACATAATTATTAATGATAGTTTGGTGCCACTAGGCCTCAAAATATCGAGCCTGGAAATCATGGGTAAGTAATTTGTACAATTAAGTTATTAAAAAATATGAATTTCATTTATAAAAAAAATACATAATTATTAATGATAGTTTGGTGTCACTGAGCCTCAAAAATATCGAGCCCGGAATCCATGATAAGTAATTTGTGCAATTAAGTTATTAAAAAATATGAATTTTAATTATAAAAAACATATAATTATTAATGATAGTTTGGTGCCGCTGGTCTTCAAAATATCGAGTCCGGAACCCATGGGTAAGTAATTTGTACAATTAAGTTATTAATTAAATATGAATTTCAATTATTAAAAAAACATAATTATCAATGATAGTTTGGTGCCACTGAGCCTCAAAAATATCGAGCCCAGAACCCATGGGTTACAATTAAGTTATTAAAAAATATGAATTTCAATTATAAAAAAATACATAATTATTAATGATAATTTGTATAATTAAGATATTAAAAATTATGATTTTACAGTTGACGAAATGGATGTGCCTATACATCCCGGCCCTCAGACGTAGGATCTATTAGCCCTACAGCCCCAGCATAAATCCGAGTATATATGGGAGGGACAGTTGCTTACACAGACTTTTCCGGCCAGGAGAGTGGATTTACTATGGGAGTTTTTGAGTCCTCCCCGCGTTGTACATCCCCGAGTGATTCATTACTTGGAGGAGATGAGATTTTATAGGACTTTTAAGATTTGCCGGATACAGCTCGACTATGCTTTGATCACGGCCTTGATTGAGCGGTGGTGACTGGAGACGCATACTTTCCATCTGCCCATTAGCGAGGCCACCATTACACTCCAAGACGCAGAGATTTTATATGGCATGCCCGCTAATGGCTTTCTTGTTTTTTGCTTGCAACCATGAGATATTATCCGCGGGAGGCATATTAGGATATGCTGCACATGCTTACTGGTTTCATGTTGGAGGACCAGTAGGTAACATCTGGGGTCAGTTGTATGCAGTTAATCCCCATTAGAGACCACCTCATGCAGATCCACGATACTATCACCGACGAGTCAGCGGAGGTGGATGTTCAGCGATATACGAGGCTTTTGCTGCTCCTTCTATTTGGTGGGGTCTTGTTCCCGAACACTTCGGGGAACCTAGTGAGCCTCCGTTTTCTGCATCATACTACCCGGTTCGAGGATACAGTCAGCTACAACTGGGGTGGTGTTGTGTTCTCATTTTTGTACAGGCAGATGTACCGGGCTTCCATGGGCACACAGAGAGACGTTTGTGGCTTCCTGCTGCTTCTACAGGTGACAACATATTCAACTAATATGTCCTTTAGTTATAATTTTACCTATTTATAGTTAATCTTACACTATACAATAACCTTTTATGTTAGGTTTGGGTCTGGGAGCAATTTCTACAGCTTCGGCCACCTCTACCACAGCTACCGGCTAATGTAGAGATTCTGAATCTCCCTCTTGCTTGTAGGTGGGTTATACGTCGTAGACTTTCACGAGAGTATGATCCCATCATAATCTCCCATGCATCAGGGATGTATTGGATTTGCTGGAGGATGCATAGGTGAATATCTAACTAAACATACCAATTATTGTTTAACTTAGTGTTGCGGATACTAACGGTTTGTGTTGTTATTTGATAGTTCATCTGGACGCCGTACAACGAGGAGGTGATATGCAGCCTGCCAACGTATTGCACGTTCGACCAACATATTTGGAGGGCATCTGTCCCTCTTACATGCCTCGATATTGTTGAGCATCATCCCTCAGAGCGGGTTTTTCATCAGTTTGACCTGCCGCAGCCTATGCCGATTCCTCCTGCATGACATCCTTTACATTATGAGAGGGATGATCGGTCCAGGGTGGACAACATATTTATTGACTAGCTTAATTCTCAGTTGGCTATTTGGGACATGCGAGGGGACTTGACCCCACCTCCGCAGCACTTTCCTATAGAAGGTTATATGGCATGGTACCGCACTGTTTCCCGACTTTTTATCGGGAGCCTAGTTCATGAGGCAGAAGGTCAGTACGTCTCATACGCAGGGAGACACGAGGCTCTGGTATGCTTTTTTTTATAATTAATTATATATCTGTAATTTCGTGCCAAATACGAAGTTTGCATTCTTTACTTTTGTGCAGACGATTGGATTGCATACCATCTATCGTATGGGGCAGCAGATGCAGAGTTATGTCCATGATCCTGGTCATGCAGGAGTATGGTCGTCTATTCATGGCAACACTGCAGCGAGGCCGATCAGATCAGCGTTTGGCATACGAGGCTGATTATATTGACCCAGTCACGTACCAGTGAGGTCGTGGTATCCCACGAACTGGTGGTGCCCGAGGACCTGCTGGTGCTGGACGACGTGGTCGTGGGCGGAGAGGAGGTGGTATTCAGCAGGGGTGATGAGGCTCCTACCGATGATGTTGCTGCTGATATGGCAGGTGGCATGCATGAGATCGACATGCTGTCTTACAACCTTGGAATTTTTGACACTCCAGTGCCATCACAGGTGACCCCATAGGGTCAATTATTGATCACGTGCTCGGATTTTCAAGGAGCGGATTGGGGTAGATATTTCCCTGGCCCGTCTACCACTTATGAGGATCGACCGACCCGAGATTTATTTATTGGGCGGCGACTGAGTTATGACACCTCATCACATGCGCAGGTATGAGTTTATTAGTATTGAATTTGAATTTGTTTTAACTATAACTTATTTATTTTATTTAATTTTATTTATTTCCTTTTTCAGGTTTCATGCGATGCTGCGACAGACGACTACATTCAGGATCCAGACACGATTATGGTAAGATAATATAAATTGTTGTGAATTGTTATGTAATTTTCTAAACTAAGTTTTATATTATTATGTAGCCTTCTACTGGACCTGACATCACCACCGATACATGTCATCCCGCGCCGCATACGGCTATAAGGAGACGACTTGATGATGACGATCCTGATAGCGTACCGAGGCAGGAGGGAATGCTCCTCAGGCCGATGACTACATTGAGACACACCACATGCGAGACACATTGAGTCGGCCTTCCTTTTTTTTATTTTGATGTAAATAATATTTTTATATACATTAATAACAATATTTAATCGAATATGTCCATTACTTCTTTTAGTTCTCC
The DNA here is from genome assembly GCA_034376525.1 of Nicotiana benthamiana. Classification (NCBI taxonomy): domain Eukaryota; kingdom Viridiplantae; phylum Streptophyta; class Magnoliopsida; order Solanales; family Solanaceae; genus Nicotiana; species Nicotiana benthamiana. The sequence goes on from CM067339.1 coordinate 179,592,882, forward strand.
ATTCGTTTTATTATTTCGTATAACAACACAAGTACTTAAATTTAACTTTCACTTCAATTAAAATAAAATTTAGTACAAAAAATAAGAAAAACATTACTATAGCACAAACAAAAACATAACATGCCAACATAATAAAAATACATGAAATATGAAAAATATACTAAACACATACATGCCAATGTATAGTCCGGTTTCCATTTGTTCTCCGCTCCAACCAGTTAAATCGTTCTTCCATTTGTTCTTTTTCTTCTTCTACCTCTTTTAGTTTCGCCTTCACCTCCACAAGTTCCCGTTTATATTTTTTTTTCGTTCCTTTTGTGCTTCACAATTCCATTCTGCTCTTCATTTTTTATCTCCCACCTCCTTCAGTTTCTCTCTCATTCCTGTAATAATTCTATTGCTTTCTCTTTGTACTCTCAGTTGGCCTAACCACATATTATGAAGAGATTGCAATTGTTCTCTATAGCATTCCTGATAACATGGTTCATCAACCCATTCATCAAATTCACACGTAGGTTCGCCGGGAACCTTGTAGAACTGGTTCATACTGTACCAGTAGCGGCGTCCAACATCACGACCTTCCCAACAACTTTGCATCATGCATGCTTTTCCACAGTAGCACATTGGTAGACGAAAAGGTTGAGCCATTTGTGAAATATTTACTTTTAATAAAAAAAAACCTTTCTTTTAATGAAATATTTGCTTTTAGTAAATTTTGAGCACACAAAATAACTACAATGAGCCCGTTATTTTTAGGCGAGACAACACACACATAGCGGCGTATGTAATGACGCTATATTTGCATATTAATTATCAGCTGGTCAGCTTTTTTAATTCGACAAGACAACACACACATAATAAATATACATATAATTATATTAAAATATTATTTAAATAGGTAAAAGGGGAAAGTACAAGTCATAATTAACAAACAAGAAATTTTTATTTCATAAATCTTGCAACATATCCATAACAACTAATTATTACAACATCAATTCATGGGTAGTTAGGTACTATTGAAGAACACCCGCCCCGAGCTTGATTATTGGTTCCACCTAAGGACATTTTCTACAGTCGTGTCTTGTTTGCGAGAATATACCACATTTATGCGCATATACGGTATCGCTAACATCCATTTGGTTCCGTATACGCATTCTCTTCTGCACTTATCTTTTATGCAAATAAGACTTGTTACACACTATTTTAAATGGTTCTGGGTGCCAATAATGCTCAACACCCACTGGCTGCAACTGACCACTATATGTGTTTAGGTACTTGGAAACACTATATTGTTGATCAATATAGTTGGTCTCCGCATAACCAACATGTTGAAAACACTTGATGGCATATGAGCAAGGCATGTGGTAGATTGACCATTTCTCACAAGAGCATAACCTTGTAGATTCATTTACAGTATGAACATTATTATCCCGATTATTATGGATAGCGGTGTGAACTTCAAAAATACCTCTTTCGTTATCATATTTCAAAGAGGAATGCCAATGTGCTCGCCGTCCGTATTTCACAAGTATCTGCATAGGCATTGGCATATATTCAACACCCTTTCCATCAATTCCATTACAGCTGCAGACGTTGAACAAACCTCTCCGCCATCTACTTGAACGACATCCTCACCATGGCTGTGACGGGCAATCCTCTTGCCAACTTCAATAACCCGTTGAAGGACTCTGACATGTTTGTAGTAAGAATTCTCCATCGTCTGCCACCATCTGCATGCAACGTCCACTTTTCAAGGTCATGTCCCATTAACCAACGATATGTTGCCTCGTCTTCTTGCCTGATAGAATCAATATGCCTCCGGAATTTATGCTATTGGTGGTCTGTTGCTGACATCCACATCAACTATGTAGATCCTTTTTGGGATGTGCCTTCTGGAAATTGGCCTTCAAGTGTCTCACACAGTAATGATGGTATGCATAAGGTTCTTGCCATGCAGGCAAGTTCTCCACAGATCTTAATATACCACCATGCTGATAAGATATTAGACAAATACCTGAATGATGTTTGACAACGTGTTCTTTCAGGTGGTTCAAAAACATCATCCACGTCCTTGTGCTTTCATTGGCATCAATAGCAAAATCTAGGGGAAATATGTATCCATTAGCATCCACTGCCATATGTATCAATAGCTTGATATCGTACTTTCTATATACATGAATTCCGTTTATGGATATTACGGGCCGGCAATATGGAGAACCATCAATTGCTGGCTTAAACACCTAGAACACGTAATTGAATATATATTCTGGTTTACCCGGACTCCGCTCAAGCTTCTATTCAACAACCATCCGGGGTTTAAACTGCTGTAGTGCAGCCATGTACCTAGGCAGATCTGCAAATGACTTATCCCAGTTACCATAGACTATTTCAAATGCTCTTTTGCGCCCGAGATATGCCTTTCTTTTAGTAATCGTATGGCCATGTTCCTGGTGGACTGGTGTAATGCACTCTTTGATTTTATACCTTATGGAAGCTTCGATGTGCGGAATAAGTACAAGAGATATAAAGTCAATATCCAAGTTGAAGTGATTCCCGTTGAATATGTCCATTTCGCATGTGTGGGTGGGAGTGTATTTACCCACTTTTCACATACCTGTCTTCTTCTTGGTCACACGCAACATTCAATCACATGGTCAAAACCACCTGCGGTAAACAACCTTGTATACTGCCGGACTTGACTCCGATACCTGCATCTCACGACACTCTTTTACGTTGTGCATTTTACAAGCCCTGCTTATATGCGCTTTATCAGGACGCAAGCATTGTTGGTCTAGACTTATCCCACATTGCTGTCCGAATTTCATCAAAATCCCTTGTGAGAGCTTTCACATCCGGCATAGTTGGCAAGTTATCAATGTAAGGAATCTTCCTTGAATGAAACGACACTTCCGACTCGTACACTCTTCGTCTAGGGGGTCTCTCTTCAAATCGGGTCTTTTATCCTCATGCTGTTCATCACCATCCTCACGAGCAATGGGTGTCTCATCTCCCGATTCATCGGCATTGTTATCATAATCACTGTTCTCTTTCTCACTCTGTGCATCTGTCAAATCCCGATGTAATACATCATTTTCGGACAATTGAGTGAGTACGGGTGGTTCAACTTGCTCGTTTTTACTGCACAATGAACAAACATATAAGTTACTGAATTAAAAAATGCTTTCCATATAGTTATATGATTTCACGTGCAAGTCATAATGTGATGACATTCCATGGTGGATGTTTTCAATTAGGTGATGACTACCGGATGGGCCACTTATAAAATTCATATCCGGCCGGTACCCCCTATTAAATAAATAAGCGTTAATACAAATTTATTATGCCAAAAATATACATAATCACAAATAAAAATTGAAGTTTACCACTCCTCTTGTGAATTATGAAAAGCATGGTATAAATTATTTTTTCGATGCTCATTCGCCGACGGTGATAAGTTTAAATCAATGAGAACTCTTTCATCCGGAACCTCTCTGGCAAAAACTGATACAGAATAACCACCCCGACGGTGATAAGTTTAAATCAAGGAGAACTCTTTCATCCGGAACCTGTCTGGTAAAAACTGATCCAGAATAACCACCCGATGGCTGAGGGTTATCTCTACTACACAACCTCATTTTTTGGAACGTCTTCGACCTTCACGTACATCTCCAACATTGTGATTACAAGAAATTCCTGGCATTCGTCCGGAGTCCTCAGGAAATCACTCAAAGTGTCATCATCGTCGATGTTAAACTCTGAGTAAAAAGCAACCCCTTGCGGCGTAACAGAATACGGATATCTTTCGGTTACTTTAAGTATTACGAACGTTTTCTCACACTCATCTTTTTGCATAACAACGATATCAATGTTTCGTACTCCATTTTAAGTGGCAATTTAACACTACACTTAGCAGGTAAACAGTAGCCCACAGAGTTATTCTCCATCACAACCTCACCCCCAATATATTGATACTCTTATTCTAAGCTCTTCAGACATAATGAAAAAATGCTGGAGAATTTAATAACAATATAAACCAACAAGAGTTAAAAAAAAATTTTGAATGAAGATATGCGATTCTAACCTGTTTATATAGGAAATGGCTAGCAGGAAAGTTTTTTTTAATGTATATAGCGTCAGAAAAGTTTTCTTTATACGCTTTTGAATTATTGAACCCAGAAATTATTGGTGGGGTACAGAAAAAAGGATATATAACACCACTTTTTATGGTGCTATATATGGTGTCAGAAAAAGTTTTGGTATAACGCCAGAAAAAGTGGCGCTATATGCTAACGGTGCAGTTACCATTACTGTATAACACCACTTTTACTGACATTATATATAGTTTGGTAATTATCTTTTACACTTATTTACGTAGTTTGAATTTAAAAGAATCAAATTTTGGTTCTGGACTCCTTTCTGCGACCCTCTGACATTGGCTTCTTCTTTAATTAGCAACAATATTTTCATATTTGTAAATTTAAGGAATCTCAGAGAATCAAACTTATTTTCTATTTTAGAATTCGATGTTGGTATTTTTTCTAAGCAAAGAAAATAAGAAACCTGTACTCGAAAAAAAAAACACATATTTTTGAGTTTTATAATTTAAATTTAACTTGTATTCTTCATTTTATACAACATATAATTTAATTAAATACGTACTTCAAAATGTTATTTTGACTTGTCTATTACTATATTATATGTATAGTTCAAAGTTATTTGTCATAGAAATCAGTGGCAGAGCAAATATTTTCGCTAAGTGGGTAAAATATATATAATAAACTCATAAAGAAGTTAAGGAGTGTCAATATATAGTATATATACAAAAATAATTTTACCTTACGACACAATGTAATTTTTCATCAAAGAGGTATCGGTTGACGCCGTTTAGATATATATATGGCTCCGCCACAAATAGAAACCTCTCTTAAAAAGTTAAATTCAATGAGTTAAATGAACTTGAGTTCTTTAAGATTGAGATAATTATCTAAAACAATATATATTATTGTGGGGTTAAATACTTAAAGATGATCTAAAATGTAAAACATGTGCACAAGTTGAGACCTAGGAATTATTAATTTTATTTCAGAAATGTGAACACCCACGTTACGGCGGCTAAAAAGAAAAGTATAAAGTATCTTTCTGTGAAAAAAGACTTTGGCTCTTTCAGAAAAATACGAGAACAACAAAATCCAAAAAGAAAAACAAAGGAAACAAAATTACATTAGAAAACGATTTATAGTCAACGGACTCACCGCTCATCATGATGATTCTAGTTAGTATATATATATTCATCCCTACATGTTTTCCAAGATTCTCTTAGTCTGGATCTAAAGGTTCATATATATATATATATATATATATATATATATATATATATATATATATATATATATATATATATATATATATATATATATATATATATATATATATTCAGTCATATTACAGATCCTGACCTAGTACACACTTTTATTAGTCCATAGTGTGTCATCATGGCTCTGTTTGGTATCTCCTTTCTCATTCTTCTCCTCATTTAGTCTCTAGTATTCAGGCAGACTAATTCGACTTTACACTGGGAAATTCCTTTTTTTTTTCTGGTCAAAAAGGAAATTTTGTATTTCAACCAGTATAAATGTACATCAATTGTTCTTTGGGACTATAGAACAAATCTCAAATTTGATCAACTATCTACTCTACAACCAGAAAGTTGTTTAACTAACTCCTAACATACAAAAATGTGAATATATTCAAGGAGTACATTGTGGATAGCAATTTATGTACTGTAAGGTGGGCTGCCATTTTGGCTTCTTTAGTCCAGTGATGTGCACCTGGATTGCGATCTGTCGTGCTCTATCTGTAGCTTCTTTGCTCGACTTTCTAAATCTTCTTTCATTCCTTTCCATCCAAATATTGTATACAACTGCTGCAAACACCACTCCTAGAATGGTTTTCCTTGGTTTTCTGTTGTGTACTCTAACAGAGACCCATTGCACCTCTAGCTCTCAATTGTTTATCAATCTGTTGAAGTTCAACCACTTTAACAATCCTTGCCACAGTGATTGAGAATGAGAGCAGTCAAAGAACAGTTGTTCGTGTGTCTCTACAATGTCACTCCCACATAGTGAACAAGACTGATCAGTGTGGATACCCCATTTTTCTAACCTGTCAACTGTTGTCAAACGTCTATGCAATGTCATCCATAATATGAACTTCTGTTTTGGCAGTTGTCCAAGCACCAACACCAATTTTTTCCAGGGGACTTTGGGGTACTTTGGAATAGAGTGCATATATGCTCTCTTAATGCTGTATCTTCCATTCTGGCAGCATGCTTGCATTGCTGACCAGTCGTGTGCCCACCATTCCCTTGCTCCAAATATTTTCCTTACCAACCAGCTAGCCTGCTTTGGTATTTCCATGGTAGCAATTACTTTTTTCTTTATATAATGACCGTGGATCCATTTGATCCAGAGTTTATCCTTCTTTTGCATTAGAGCCCATAGCAGCTTCGACATGGCTGCTTTGTTCCACCTCTCTTAGCAAATGACATTCAAGCCTCCAGCTGACTCTGGTTTACATACTGTTTCCCAAGCTATGGGGGCCCTATGACTTGTCTCATGTTTTCCATTCCATAAGTGGTTTCTGCATATTCCATCAACCAGTTTGATGACTTTCTTTGGAAGGAGAAAGACCCGGGCCCAATAGGTTTGCATTTCAAATAGAACACTCTTGATCAGTTGGAGTCTTCCAGCATAGGATAAGACCTTGAATGACCAGCATCTAATTTTGTCCACTGTCCTGTCAACCAAAGGTAGCCGTTGTGTGATTGTGATCTTTTTTGTTGATAAGGGAACTCCCAAGTATTTGAAGGGGAGCTGCCCTTCTGTTAATTGAAATTCTGCCAGTAGCTTCTCTTTGACTTCTTGTGAGACCCCTGCTATGCACAGAGAGCTTTTCTCCAAGTTTGCTTGCAGTCCAGACATCTGGGAAAAGTTATCAAATTCTTTCAGCAATAGCCTCATGGAGATTTCATCACCTCTACAGCACATCAGGAGATCATCTGCAAAACAGATATGAGTGAGTTGTAACTTGGAACATTTGGGGTGGAAGTTGAAGTCTGGGTTTCTGTTTAGTTGCTTCAGTGTTCTATTGAGATATTCCATGACTAAGACAAACAGGTAGGGAGACATTGGGTCTCCCTGTCTTAATCCTTTTCTTGCTGAAAATTTCCTGGTAAGACCTCCATTAACTAGTAAAAAGAAGCTTGCTGTAGAGATACACTCCATAATTAAAGTGACCATTTTGTAAGGTACACCAAATTCCAGCAACACTGCCCTCAGAAAGCCCCATTCAACAGAGTCATAAGCTTTCCTAATATCCACTTTGATTATGCACCTGGGAGATACTGTTCTGGGAGTAAGCTCGTATCAGTTCATGAGCCATAATGACATTGTCTAGGTTGTTTCTCCCCTCTATGAAAGCTGATTGTGCATGCCCCACCAGATAGTCCACAACTATTTTAAGTCTGTTTGTAAGGATCTTTGCAATAACTTTGTACAGTGTTGAACATCAAGCAATGGGTCTATATTCCTTGACATAGTTGGGATTTTTCACTTTCAGAATCAATGTAACAGTTGTGCAGTTAATCTCTTTCAATAATTTTAAACTTTGAAAGAATTTCTGCACTGCCTATAACCTCCTCACCCACAATAGGCCATAATTGTTTGAAGAATTTTGCAGGGTAACCATCTATCCCAAGAGCCTTGTCATTAGCAAGATTATGTATTATCTGTCTGATTTCTTCCCTTGTTACTGGAGCTAATAATTGATGTTGTTGGTGCAATGATAGACATGGCCCATCTCTAGCCACATTGATATCTATTCCAGGAAGCTGATATGCTGCTGTGCCCAGTAGCTGTTGAAAGAATTGAATGAACTCATGCTGGATCTGTTGTGGATCAGTAATCCTCATTTGGTTGTCATTGAGAATGCTACTCACCCTGTTTCTTTCTTGTCTGGACTTCATAAACGCATGGAAGTACTGTGTATTGCTATCACCCAGCTGGATCCAGTTTGCTCTTGATTTCTGTCTCATTATTTGTTCTTGAATGCCTTCCCACTTTTCAATGTTCTCTAATAGTTTCTTTTCTTCTTCAATCACTGCTTCATTGATATAATCTTCATTCAGTTTACCTTGAATTACCTTTAGACCTTCTCTCATTTGTTGCAGCTTCTTATCAACATATGAATGCTCCTGGTGAATGGTTCTGGTCTCCTGCTCAATTTTTCTCAGTTTGCTCCAAATAGAATACATAGTGTGGCCTTGGACTTGTTGTCTCCACACTCTTTGAACTGCTTCCTTGTATTCTTTTTGTTGCATAACTGTTAGTAGTAGCCTGTATGGTCTATTTACTTTAACTTTAACTATTTCAGTGTCTATCAATATAGGGGTGTGATCTGAACATCCAGGTAATATGTATACTGCTTCCACTCCTGTGTAAGAATTGAACCACAGATCATTACCAAAGGCCCAGTCTATATGGCTATAGACTCTGGCTTCAGCATCCCTTTTATTGCTCCATGAGAATTTATTGCCTCTTTTGGTAAGTTGCCCCATTCCAATGTCATCAATACACCTCTGAAATTCATCTATCTCTGAAGGATGCACTGGCTGACCATTTATCCTATCCTCAACCCCTAGCAGACTGTTGAAATCCCCCATTATAAGCCAAGGGCCAGTATGTTGGACAACTCTCAAATCCCTCCATAGTGGTGCTCTGTGTTGGGTAGTGTGTAGGCCATATACAAAGGTGATGTAGCTAGTAAAGGTTGAATACTTATCTTTCACCTGACAATGGATTAGTTGATCAGTGCTTTCCAGTAGTACCACCTGAACATTGACATCTTTCCACATTATCCATATCCTTCCATTAGGAGCATTTGCATAGTTGTTACCTATTGTCCACTCACCTCCCAGCTTCTTATGGATCGCCATCGAGTTTTGCTGCTTCACTCTAGTTTCTAGGCAAGCTATCATATCAACTCTATTAGTCCTCAGGAATTTGACTAACTCTCTTTGTTTGTAGGACTTTTTTAGTCCTCTAATGTTCCAGGATACAATAATCATGGGGAAATAATGGATGTAGTGCCTCCTGGATCTAATAGACCTGGCTCTAGGCTGCATTCTCCCTTCTGTTGGTTCCCATCAGGAGGCTCTAATATAGTGAGTACTGCAAATGTATTCCTCCTGGCTACTTCAGCATAGTTGGTCTCTTTGTTTTGGTTTCTATCTTTTGGGCCTTGGACAATTGCAATCTGCTTGCCTTTGTTATTCCTTTGAGCTTCTACAACATGCAATTCTGTTGGTTTTTCATTCTGCTACCCTTCTAATGTCTCCTCAGTTACAGCTTTTGGTTGCCATTGCACTCTGGTTATCTTCTTTTTCCTCTTTCTCTGCCTCTGGACCTCTTCATTCTGTTGTTTCTCCTTCTGATAGTCTCCACTTTTGTGCCCAAACGAGTTGCATTCAAGACAGAAGGTTGGTTTCCATTCATACTCCACATTTTGTAGCCAGCTTTTCCCATCTGGTATCTCAATATAGACATTCTCAGGCAGAGGTTGAGTGATATCATCTTCCATAAGAACTCTCGCATAAGAGATTCTTTCGCATTCAGCAGTTAATCTATCGGTGCATAAAGGCTTACCAATTAAGCTTGCTATTCTGCCTAAGTTCTCTTCAGCCCAACATTGTATTGGCAGCCCAGGGAAACTGACCCAAATTGGGACAATTCTCATCGACTCGTTCTGAATATGAAAATTAGGATCCCATTCCTTCAGAATCATAGGCCTACCGTTGAAGGTGTATGGTCCTTGTTGCATGATTAGGTTCTTATCCTCCATAGACTCAAATTTGAAAATGAAGTACTCATCATCATGCAGCAACACTGTATGCGTTGTAACCTCATTCCAGATGCCATAAGCATACTTTAACATTTCCTTAAATGGATTACCTCCTAATACATAACCAATTAGAGCATACCTCCACTTCTGGTTCTGAATCTCTATCTCCTTAGGGTTCAATTTTGCGATTTTCACTCCATCCTTCATCATCGGAGGATAGAACTTCAGCTGCATGCGCTGATTTTGAGTTCGTTTACCTTTGACTACCTCCGCCATTGTTGGCTTCTGTGTTTCATTAGAGTACGTGAGTTTCCTAGCCATCGTCGTTCCACCAGCGGCCTCCTTCGTCGGCGGTGCCTGCATGACTGTAGGAGCACTCCCCATACCAGGAAACCAGTGTAGAAGGGGCAATGGGGTTAGTTGTTGTGGTATTCCACTCTTCGGTGTGATCACTCTCGTCATATTTACAGTGGGGAAGTATTAGTAAGGTCGATTGGATATGGCGGGTGGTTGCCGGCGGCAGACGACGGCTCGCTTTCCAATCGCCAGAGTTTCTCTCTCCTCTCTCTAAAAATTCCCCCAGTTCATGAGATTTTTTGTCAAAATCCCATTTTTAAAAGAGCGTTTTCTATTAAAGACGATTACATATCAAAGTTTGAATTCGCGACTTTTGTTAAAGATAAAAAAGTAATTATTATTTTATCACAACCTTTAATCATTTTATTGGGTATCTCCACGTAAACCTCCGAAAAACTTTGTCCATACTCACTAAAGAAAATAAATTAAAAGATTTCCCACTGAAATGTTCTTTATTTTCGGATAAAATTAAAAATAGTTAAATTTACAAGTGGTCCTTGAAAAATAGTCATAGATTTTAAAGTAATCAAAATTTAGCCACTTTTTATGTAAAGATACATTTGAACGAAAATACTATTCAAAATCTAAAAAGTATTCCAGCATAATATACTCGTCCAGCATAATATATATGCTGGAAGTTCATACACAGGTGCTCCAATCTCCAATATATAATGCTGGAACTTTTCGTGTGTTGAAGTTCTTGTATAATATACTAGAAGTTCATATATATGTGCACCAATCTCCAGTATATTATGTTGAACCTTTCCGTATTTTAGTAAAATAGTGGTCATTTTTCAATGACTTTGCAAACGCTGGATATTTTCCAATTACTAGCTCAAAAATTGATTAGCACTTGCTATTTTCACTTTATTTTCTCTACCCCTCCTGTTCACAATAAGTGACTAATTTGTTTTTAGCACACCCATTAAAAAAATACTAAATTCTATACAAAAATATCTATTATGACTAAACTACCCCTAATTAAATATTTAATGTGAGAAGTAAGAAAACTTTTTAGGAATATGTACAAAGGGGTTATTTTGTAAAAACAAATTAAATTCTTTCTTGATTACATAACTAAATACTTATTTTAAATCAAAATAAAAAAAATAAAATTGATCATTCGAAGAAAATAAAAAATAATGTCATTTAAGTGGAGTGGATCCATTGGCACGTCTACATTGTAGTACTATTAATTTTGTCTGTCCCCAAAACAGAGCCACAAAACACAGAGTCAAGAAGCAAACATGGGACTAGGTTAAAAGAGTTCTGTATTACATGATTTTTCATAAACGGTATTGGTAATATTTTGAAAACATGAATAAATGAATGAATTATTATAATAATAAGTAATGTTATTTTTTAAATTTATATTTATATTTAATATTTTTATTTTACTTATTAACTATATTTACATATCTAATAAATTTTCTGATGAAGCAATGTCCTTGAGCTAAATTGATCCGCCCCCGAAAACGACCTAGACATTTCAGATCGAGCTCTAATTCTTTTTAGCTTTTACCCCTGTTGGGTTTTCAAGTTTCAAATATATTTTGTAGGAATATATTATATTGCTAAATTAGAATATTTTCTGTCGGAGACACACCTTGACGATCATAGGTGGTCCAAGAATACCACGTCTTAATAAATGAAGAATACGACATCATTCATTACTTTTCTATGATAATGAGTTCAACTATCACAGCTTCTCGCTTAGCTAACTGTCAGACAAAGATACAAATCAATAATATTCGTGTGTATTTTTAAATTATATATACTTCCCCATCTCAATTTTTATGATGCAGTCAAATTTTAAAAATCAAACTTTTTCATTTTGGCGGCAAATAAAAATATAGTTTTTGTTAGTTTTTCTAAAATTAAATTTATATATTTGAAAATTAAATAAAAACTAATATAAATTACAATAAAAGAAATACTCATTGAACTCTCCAAATTCAAATATAAATTGGAACAAAAAAATATACAACTTGAGTTGAAGGAAATGTGTGCAGCACTACTGGTTGTCTTCGGAGATGAATTATTTAATTTGTCAATACCTTTTCTTTTTTATAAAAATAAACACAAGACGAACTTTAAAATTTACGAGTGAAATTGATTGTTAATTTGTGAAACGCAAGAGTGATTCTTGAACATTGCGATGCGAATTTTAATAATTGCAACTTGCCACATGCAACCAATGAGATATTAGGAAAATATCTTTTGTGTATTTTTTTATTATTGGTAGAATATTCTTTCATTATTGTACAGTCCTATAGTTGGTAGGATTTGATTTCCTTCATTATTGTACAGTCCTATAGTTGGTAGGATTTGATACCCCTGTACTCTATATATACTTTTGTGAGCAATACGAGAAAATTACTTCTCCCTAAACTCTCTACATGGTATCGTGCCATTGCTTCTGCTGCCGCTGAAGTACGTTGGCTTCATTCCCTGCTGCGCGAGATTCATGTCCCTCTTCCGGCTGCTCCTGTCATTTACAGCGACAAGATTGGCGCCACTTATCTCTGTGCTAACCCTGTGTTTCATTCTCGTATGAAATACATCTCCATTGATTATCACTTTGTTCGTCAATTGGTTCAGAATGGGTCCCTCCGTGTTGCTCACGTATCCTCTGCTGATCAACTTGCTGATGCTCTCACCAAGCACTTATCTCGTCCTCGGCTTCTTCTGCTGATGTCCAAGATTGGCGTGTCCTCCGGCTCTCCATCTTGAGGGGCGTATTAGGAAAATATCTTTTGTGTATCTTTTTATTTTCCTTAATTATTTCTAGAAAACAAAGTAACATAAAAATTCATTTCTCGAACTTGGGATCTCGGAATTCGATTTCGGGCATACGATTAAGTCCCATATTTTTCCACGGACCCTCCGGGATCAACGAATCACGGATCCGGGTCCGTTTACCAATGATGTTGACCAAAGTCAAATTTATTCAGTTTAGTATCAAAATTTAGCATTTTTCTCACAGAATTCATATTTAAGTTTAGTTACGCGCTCGAACTGTACATGCAAATCGAGGCAATCCAAGAAGAGATTTTAAGGTCTCGGAAGTACAAAGAAACTTGTATAGGACTGTACAGTTTAGGAGAAACTTGTAAATCTCCTAAACTAGTAGTTACAGTTAAATATTTTTTTTTTTTTTTTTACTCGGTATTCATTGTTTATATTGAAACTTATTCGGAGAATAACATTTTTTATTATGAATTTTTTTATACTGAAAATTCGAATTCGAAATCTTTGATTAAAGAACTAAATACTTTATTCACTAAATTTATCTTTCGTGATATAGGCTCGGATTAGGTTGTGCTTTTAATGGAAAAGGTATGCCTACAATCATAAATATTATGAAAATTTGAGAAACAAAATAATCTTAGTTTGGTCTCTATCCTGGCCACAACGTGATTGGCTCTCTATAAAAAAAATATAAGTGTACGACATGATAATGAATCTAAAGTTCTAGATCCAGGAAAAACATGCACAAGGGGAAATAAAAAACTTGCAAAATAACAAACCAATTAATTCATTCCCCAATAACGAAGGAACAACTAGATCTGACTGCCCTTTACTTCAATTATTTTTCTCTCAGGCATTTATTATAATATTATTATTATATTAATATTAATTATATTGTAAATTTCAACCTCGTGGCTTCAAAAAGAGCACCACCTTTTCTTTAAACCCCATCTTCACTTCACTCTTCACTTCTTCTTACTTCTCTCTGTAGAGCTCTGAGGATTTACTAAAATAAGAAGGAAAAAAAAAGGAAGAAGAAATTAAGAAATGGGAAGAAAACCATGTTGTGTAAAAGAGGGATTGAGAAAAGGTCCATGGTCTTCTAAAGAAGATTTATTACTTACTAATTATATCAAGGAAAATGGTGAAGGACAATGGAGATCTTTGCCTAAGAATGCTGGTAAATACTTTGTTAATATTCCATTTTTAATAGCTTCCATTTATGTGTTTATTTTCTTTTATTTCTTCTCCTTTCTTTTCATTATCGTTAGAGCAGTGGTGAAGTGAGTAATTTCATGTAGGATGTTTAAATTTAAAAAAAGTAAAAAAAAAATCTCCGATTGAGGGTTAAGTTAATATTTTATCTATATATATATAGTTAATTTTTCAATGAAAGTGTCCGTTAACCACCGTTAAAACTACGTAGCTTCACCCCTGGCTTAGAGGTAACAAATAGACGAACTGATTCAAATCTTGGGTGAGTCAAAATAGTAAAGGGGCCGTGACTCATTTTTGTCAAAGTTTCTTTGAGTCAAAATGAGTTAAATAATTCGTAAAACATCCAACCCGTCTAACATGATCCAAATTCTACTTTCTCTCTTCTTTTCTTAAATCATGCTTGCTAGAAAAGAAAAAAAAAAGTAATTATTATTTAAGCTCTTTAAATTTACATAATTTTCAATTTCCAAATAAGATTTTGTATGTTTGAGTTACATTTTGGACTCATTTTGATCTCAATAATTTGGTATTTATTACGGGTTCACCTTGTTGAGTCAAGTTAACAAATGGTTCAAAACTCTATTTATTTACACTTGGGCGAGTTGTTCAAGTTACTAAAAATTGAATCGCTTTTATCACCTCTAGACTTGCCTTAGGCGGTTAGCGTATCCGTTTTCTTGCTCGTTAGTAATGAATTATTAATTTTGTATAATTGTGATAAAAATGGCAGGGTTGCTTAGGTGTGGAAAAAGTTGCAGACTAAGATGGATGAACTATTTAAGACCAGGGATTAAAAGAGGAAACTTCAGCCAAGATGAAGATGATCTTATAATGAGACTACATTCTCTTTTGGGTAATTGTTGGTCACTAATTGCTGGAAGATTACCAGGTCGTACAGATAATGAAATCAAGAATTATTGGAATACACATTTAATCAAGAAGCTTAAAAGTGCTGGAATTGAACCAAAACCCCACAAAACTTTCTCCAAATGTTCCAAAACTGAATCAAGAAAAGGACCCCAACAAGAGACATCAAGACAAAAACAGCGCAAAAGAACAACAACAAAAACAATAAGGGTCAAATTGTACAAGTTGAGAAAACCAAAGTATTTGCCCCCAAACCCATCAGGATTTCTTGTGGAATTTCAAGGAACAATAGTTTTGAAAATGGTACATTGAGTACTGCTACTTGTTCCTCAAATAGTAACTCTGAAGAAGCTGATGTTGAAAACAAGGAAAATGAGATGAAATTAGAAGAAGTTTCATTCTTTCCAAGGGACTTAGATTTTGGTAAATTACTTGAAGGGGATGCAATTTATGATGAATTTCTAATAGAAGAAAGTTGCCACATTTCAAACAAATGTTCATTGCCAATGAATGAGAGCATGTTGGAGAAAGTATATGAAGAATATCTTTTACTTCTTTCTGAAAATTGTTACCTTCAAGATGATAATCAAAAGGAGCAAAATTTTCCTGTAAATGTGTCTGATCAGTGCTAATAAAATTTTTAGGAAGTTTGTTGATCAGACTAATTTAAATTTACGTTCAATTTTAGTTTCTATTGGAGGAGTTATTTTATATTCTTTGGTTCAATTTTGTTGTGTGTTCAAAAATTAAATGAGATCAGTGGCACGTGACTTCACCTCAATGACCAGCTACGTGACTAGGAGATTAGGGTTTTAAGCTATAGAAATATCTTCTTGTAGAAATATAAAGTAAGACTGCCTACAATGAATTCTTTGTGGCAGTGTCGAAGTTAGAAATTTTATTTAGGATGTTGAAACTTGAAATAAGTAAGAAAATCCTCGATAAAGTGTGTTCAATATAATATTATATACAATTAAAATTTAATATTTTACCTATATAGTGTAATTTTTCGACCATCCCTTTTTCTTGTATTCCTTTTCTATGCGTCAAAAGCTCTTCATTTAGCGTAAAAACTTTTAATTTATCAGTATAATTTAACATATTATAAGATATGGACGGTTTTATTTATCTTTCGAAAATAATCTCTATATTCTTTTAAAGTAGGAATAATATTTACGTACACATTATTCTTCACAAATTTCACCAGTAAAATTTCATTGATTCGTTATTGTTATAACTATTTATAGTAAAAATAGTTAAGTGACATAGTTTTAAGACTACCTCAATCCCATCTTGAAATTTTCTACAACGGTGGGACACATACTGAGGTGTACTTTCCAGAAAATTTAGTGACACACACGATAGTAATAAGTACTCCAATAAAAACTGAAGGACCAGGAATATTAAGCATGTGGGTTAGATTTGTACCATTGGCAAATATTTGTAATTATTTTATTCGAGCTAAGCAATAATAGAAGTGATAGAAGTTTTTAAGAACACGTGCATAAATATAGTATTTTTTGTATAAATAAAACAGGTTGAAATACATATAAGAAATGATTATTTTTGTCTAATGGCAAGCCTTAAACTTTATAGGTTCCACTGATGCCTTTGGAAGTGCGTTAAGTCTTTCGGAACTCTAGACATAGCCAGTTAAGAAAACCACTTTCTTCGAGGATGAACATTATCTCAATAATTACAAATATGTAAAGGAAGTATAATAAGCATTTGAGGGAATCAATAGCAGAAGTTACTGAAAACGTATAGATTGAAGGTAAAATAATGAAGAATATAGTGAGAGAAATAGAGAGAAGTTGTAGTACTTTCTGGAACAACCAAGAGAAGAATGAAAATGCTTAATCAAAATATATGTCCCTATACACAGATATACACAATAATATAACTTGGGTGGGGTCAGGCGACCCAAGTGTAAAAGAATTGGGCTTCGGCTCAGAATACACAAGGCCCAGATAGCTAAGACTACAATATACCAAATATACAATTAATATACAACCTAATATCAACCAATATCAATGTCTATGCTTAAGCTTAGAGGCTAGATAATCTTGTAGCTCAACACCCCCCCTCAAGTTGGAGGGGGAGACCACCTTCAACTTGAGAAGCAGAGGATGGAGGATAGTCCCAGGCAGAGGCTTGGTGAGGAGGTCAACAAGCTGTCCAGAAGTAGGGACATGTGAAATAGAAATGAGTCCATTAATCAGCTGATCCCGAATAAAGTGACAATCCACCTTAATATGCTTAGTCCGTTCATGAAAAACAGGATTCTTTGCAATATGAATGGCAGCCTGGCTGTCACAAAAAACAGAGAAAGGAAGAGCAACAGAAACCCCAATATCAGTTAGCAAACGAGAGAGCCAAGACAACTCAGCTACTACTTTACTGAGTGCCCTATATTCTGCCTCAGCAGAAGATAAGGAGACCACAGGTTGCTTCCAACTGATCAAACAACCACCCAAAAGAACACAAAAACCAGTAACAGATCTGCGAGTACAAGGGGAGGCAGCCCAATCACTGTCAGAATAAGCAGTAACAGAGAAATCAGAACTAGAAGAATAGAAAAGACCCAAAGAGGAAGTGCCCTTGAGATATCTGAGGACATGAAGGGCAGCATGCATATGAGGGACTCTGGGACATTTCAGAAATTGACTCAGATGCTGAACAACAAAACAGATGTCAGGCCTAGTGTGAGTCAAAAATAGGAGTTTACCAACAAGACTCCTATATTGATCAGGGGAGGAGAAAGGATCACCAGAATCAGCATGAATTTTGACATTAATATCCAAAGGACTAACAACAGGAGAAGCAGTTACACAATCAAACTGATGCAGTAGGTCAGAAATATATTTATGCTGATTAAGGATCACCCCACCAGGAACAACTGACACCTCTATGCCCAAAAAATAATGCAAAGACCCTAGGTCTTTAATCCTGAACTGATCATCAAGAAACAGTTTCAGGGCAGCAATCTCATCATAGTCATCCGCAGTAAGAATAATGTCATCCACATAAACTGCTACAATCACAAGAGACCCAGGTTTACCTTTGATGAATAAAGAATAATCATTCAAAGATTGAGTGTAGCCTCTGGAATATAGAGCAGAAGACAATTTGGCATACCATTATCTAGAAGCCTGTCTCAGCCCATAGAGAGATTTTTTCAACTTACAGACAGGAGGAGCAGAGGCTGTAGAAACAGAGGCAGAATAAGGAGAAGAAACAGTCGAACCTGGAGGGAGCTTCATATATACCTCCTCATCCAAATCACCATGTAAGAAAGCATTGTTAACATCAAGTTGAAAGAAATTCCAATTATTCTTAATAGCCACAGCAATAAGACACTTATCAGTGGACATATTAACCACTGGGGAAAAAGTGTCAGTGAAATCAACGCCTTCAACCTGAGTATCACCTCTAATCACAAGCCTAACCTTATGCCTTTCAACAGTGCCATCAGCTTTATATTTGATCTTATAAACCCATTTGCAGCTAATGGGTTTCTTACCAGGAGGAAGAGGAACAACATCCCACGTATGGTTGGCATCCAAGGCATCAAACTCCTTTCTCATGGCGTCCTGCCACACTGGAACGGATGCAGCTTGAGAGTAATAGAGAGGTTCAGATTCCAGAGAAGAAGAAGAGGATCCAGAAAATGCAGGAAATTGACAGACATAGTCCTTAAGATAAGAGGGAGGATTGTGCTGTCTGCCAGATTTTCTGGGAGCAGGAGCAGATGTAGAAGAAGGAAAATTAGGAGGAGAGGTATCAGGATTGAAGGGAGGAATGGAGGTTGGAACAGAAGAAGGAGAAGTGGTGGCAGAAGTAGTAGAAGGAGAGGGACAAACAGGTATCAACAAGTCAGTATCAGAGAAGGACTGCCCAAGAGGAGGAATTGAGGGAAAGGAAGAAGGAGCAGGAGATGAAACATTCTTAAAAGGAAAATAGGTTTCATGAAATATAACATCCCTGGAGACAAAATATTTATTTGAAGTAAGGTCATAAAGCCTATAACCCTTTTTGGCAAAAGGATACCCAATGAAGACACAGGAAAGGGCTCTAGGTTTCAATTTGTCCCTTTGAGAAATTGGAATAGTAGCATAGGCAAGGCACCCAAATGCTCTCAAATGAGAGTAGGTTGGGGCCTTTCCATGTAGAATTTCAAAGGGAGATTTATGGTGAAGAAGTCTGGATGGTAGTCTATTGAGGAGGTAGGTGGCAGTTAGTAAGCAATCCCCCCAGAAAGAAACTGGTAAGCCAGATTGAAAAAGTAACGCTCTACATGCCTCAAAAAGAGTCCTATGTTTCCTTTCTACAACACCATTCTGTTGAGGACAGGTTGTTTGGTGAATAATCCCTTGGTTACTAAATAAAGAAGCACCCTCAATGCTAGACCCCAGTTCCAAAGCATTATCACTTCTAACAATTTGAACCACAAAATTAAACTGAGTTTTAACCATAGACAGAAATAATTTAAGCAAGCAGAAGGCATTGCTTTTGGACCCCAGTAAGTGTGTCCAGGTAGCCCTAGAGAAATCATCAACAATTGTAAGAAAATATCTAGGGCCAGAAGAAGTAGGAGTGTGATAAGGGCCCCAAGTGTCCACATGAATCAATTGGAAGGGTCTAGAAGTAGTTATTGTGCTATCAGGAAAGGGAAGTCTAGTCTGTTTAGCCATGAGACAGATAGAACAAGGGAAAGACTGCATAGATGCAAAAGGAAAAGACAATCCAGAAATGTGTTTCATGTTTGAAAATGAAGTATGAGCAAGTCTCAAATGCCAAATGTAATTCATGTCAGTTGTAGCAACATTATTACATATGGAATTATTTACATTGGAAGGTAAGGCAACATCTTTATGGCAACCAGTAAAAGAGTAATTGTCATGATTACAAGAGTCAGATTTAGAGTTTACAAAAGTAGATGAACAACCAGTAGAGGAAGAAGGGGAAGCTGGAGCCCATGCAAGCTTGTATAGACCAGCCTCCTCCCTGCCAAGATCCAGAGGCTTCCTCAAACAAGGGTCATGTGGAGGAAGCAACAAGTTGGAGTGAACAAAATTATGCAATGCAACTGTTTTACTAACTTGTGGAAAGAAATCAAGTTGTGTTTAAAAGAAGGAACTAACAAGACATTTTGAAGGGTGATGGATGGATTTAATGCAAAGGATCATGTGCATGTCACTTTCACTTTATATCCATTAGGAAGAGTTACAAGGTAGGGTACAGTTAAAGGTGTTATGTTGAACAGTAAATTTTTATCATATGTCATATGATTAGATGCCCCTGAGTCTATTATCTAGGTGGCAGAGCTAATATGAGTAAGCATGCAAAGTTTGGAATCAGAAATAGGGCTCTCAGTTAGCATTGTACTAACAAAATTAGCAGCATACATGGGAGGAGGAGTCTGAGCAGTGGAATCCCCTGACTGGGTCTGTTGTAACAAGCTCATCAATTGGTCATACTGTTGTCTGCTCAACCCTGGTATCACAGAACTCTGGCCATCTATGTTTGTAACAGAGTGATGGCTGTCAGGAGGATTTCCTTGGGGTACAGACACATGTCCTTCAGAAGAAGGAAAATCCACACCAGCAGTTAGATGAGCAGCAGGAGGTCTCCTACCCTTGTTAAATGTTGTACTTTGTGGATACCCATGAATCTTGAACACTTATCAATTAAGTGCCCAGATTTTTTGCAGTATCTACAGAATAAAGATCCTCTAGCTTGGTCAAAATTGACTCTTTGTCTGAAAGAAGGAGAATGATTAGGCACTGTTACTTTATTGAATCGAACTGAATGTCTATTTGTGTGGACATTGAAAGACATAGAGTCTGGATTAAACTGAGAAGTGGACTGGACTTGTCTCTGCTTCTCATCATTGAGGACCATATTATAGACACTGTCAAGGGTTGGAGGTGGTTGCATCATCAATAGGTTACTCCTTACCCCATGTATGCTTCATTAAGGCCCATTAGAAACTGAAACACCTTATTTTTCATCATTCCTGTATTATACCATTTTGGCAGCACATACATATCTTTGCCATGGTTTGTACACATTGTTTCTAATTCATCCCACATCCCTTTAAGTTTGTTAAAATACGAAGCTACATCTAGGGACCCTTGAGAAGCGTGAAAAAGCTCTCTTTTTAGTTCAAATATTTTGGTCCTGTTGGTAGTGCCATATCTGGTCTGAAGCTGGGACCATATACTTTGTGCAGTATCAGAATACTGCACACTTTCAGCAATTTGAGGGGACAGGGAGGCAGTTAACCAGGAAATTACCATATTATTGCATCTGTCCCATAGTCTTTGCTCAGTCACATTAGTGACTGGCCGGGGACATGTGCCATCAACAAAACCAATTTTGTTCTTAGCGGATAAGGCGACAATCATTTTCCTCCTCCAACCCCCATAACCACTGCCCGAGAAGGGAGTGAGCACAAGAGAAACTCCAGGAACTTCAGAGGAGTAAACAAAAAGGGGGATGGTAGAGTCCACTGAGGAGGTATTGACATTCATATTAGAAGTCATGAACAAAAACCAGTCTGAAATCAAAAACAGTCTCAGTAAAGAGGCTAAAGTTGGGTCAGAACCCACATGCAAAGAATACAACACTTATAACAGGGATAGAGTTACCCTCCTTCTTCGCGAACCGGAGAAGAACGACCTTCAATCGCCAAATAAAACCCTAGGTCCAACCACCGGGAACCGTAGGTCTGAAAACTTACCGGAATAGGGTCAGGGACGTCGAAAAATCACCCAAAACATCCACCGAATGAGGATCGAGCCATCGGATAGCAGCAAAACCCTAGGTTCAACCACCAGAAACCCTAGAACCTGGAAAGTCACCGGGAAAAAGGTTAGGGATGTCGGAAAATCACCCAAAACATCCACTAAGCGAAGATCGAATCATTAAACAGCAGTAAAAGTTCCTATTATCCGCTCAATATACATCGTTCTCTCGGTAAACAAAATTTCTCACAAATATCCAAAAGATCCTTCAATAAAACTTCCAACACGATCGATAACAAGTAACGGGGAAGAATCCGAGGATCATCCCGCTCTGATACCATAAAAACGTACAGATTGAAGGCAAAATAATGAAGAACACAGTGAGAGAAATAGAGAGAGAAGTTGTAGAACTCTCTGGAACAACCGAGAGAAGAATGAAAATGCTTAATCAAAATATCTGTCCCTATACACAGATATACACAATAATATAACTTGGATCGGGTCAGACGACCCAAGTGTAAAAGAATTGGGCTTGGGCTCAGAATAAACAAGGCCCAGATAGCTAAGACTACAATATACCAAATATACAATAAATATACAATGAATATATAGCCTAATATCAACCAATATCAATGTCTATGCTTAGGCTTAGAGGCCAGATAATCTTGTAGCTCAACAGTTACTGAGTTACATGACTTACGTCACAAGTTTTTGCTTATAGCAATCTTCACATGCGCTATTCTAGAACACCAAATAACCTTTCAATGCTCATAGCTGGAGAAGATCCAGATCATGTAGAATAGATCAAAAGAAATAAACTCAGCTTATTTGCCTAAAGAATTATATATAATCAAGATATACTCTGATCAAATTTTAATAGAATGTATCATGTACAATAAATTATCAAGGACATCTCTTTACAGTGTGTTAGTGTGTTTGCAGTTTCAAGCTCAAACTAAAAATCAAGAGTCATATAAGCAATCTTCTCCTTAATGTGAGTACATTCGCATGTTACGTGAATTTTTTTTATATATATAGTATTTTTTTAAAATAAAATATATTTTTAGCTTTTTAAGAATATTACTTTTTAGATAAATTTTTTCGAATACAATTTATAATAAAATTTTGAATAAAACTACATTATTTAGGTTAAATTCCTTTATTTGGCTAAATATAATAATTTTTTAGTTATTTTTTTTATTTAACCTGAAAATAAAGATTTATACAATTAAAATAAATAGTCAAGGCATCTAAAAAGTTATAAAAAATATGTAGTTTGAAATTAATTATTTTGGCTATAATTTTTTATATGGCTCTAAATTGCGGTGCTCTAAAAATATATATTTTTTGACAGATTTACCTGAAAAGGTAAAAATATAAAATTGAAATAAATAACCATTGCATCAAAAGAAGGAATAAAAAGAGTGAACAATTGAAAGAAATAAAACGAATCACTTGCATTATAATGCAATTGTACGCTCTTTTTATTTCTTTTTTTGATGCAATGACTATTTGTTTAACTGTGTATTTTTACTTTTTTAGGTAAAATTTGCAAAAAAAGTATTTTTAGAGCACCGTAATTTAAATCTATATAAAAAATTATAGTCAAAATAATTAATTTTAAATTATGTAGTTTTTATAACTTTTTAGATGCCTTGACTATTTACTTTAATTGTATAATTCTTTATTTTCAGGTAAAAATAAATAAGATTAATTAAAACTTTATTACTTTTATCCAAATAAAAGAATTTAACCTAAATAATATAGTTCTATCCAAGTTTTATTATAAATTGTATTCGAAAAAAATTATCTAAAAAAGCAACATTCTTAAAAAGGTAAAAATATATTTTATTTTTAAAAAAAATGTCACATATATAGAAAAGTCCACGTGGCAGGCGAGTGCATCCATATTTTTTTATCACATCAACTTTCATGGGATAATGACTCTCAAAAGGCCACGTTGAGGGGGATAATTAAGACCACGAATAGTTTAAGATTGTAACTAATAATCCGTGTCAAGTTTAGGAATGTTTTAAGATATTTTACCTAAATATAAATGTCAAGTTTCTGATAATTATTTTCCACATAGTTAACTAGACAAGTCACAGGAGTGACCACAAATCATTGGAAATCACTTTTATAGTTAAAACAGTACTCCCGCTGGTCCACAATAAATGATCAATTTACTCTTTTATTTTGGTCCAAAATAAGTATCCATTTATATAATCAAGAAAGAAATCAATTTGTTTTTACAAGACTACCCTTAACCTAATTCCTAAAAAGTTTTCTTACTTCTCACATTAAATATTAATTAAGGGCAGTTTAGTCATACAAGATATTTTTGTATATAATTTAGTATTTTCTTAAAGGGTGTGCCAAAAGCAAATTGATCACTTATTATATATCAGAGCGAGTAAAAGATTAGCTCTTTAACTCACTTTGATTCAAATAACAAAATGTTCTCCGGTCCACAATAAGTGACCAATTTACATTTGGCACGCCCATTAAGAAAATACTAAATTCTATACAAAAATACCTAGTATGACTACATACCCTTAATTAGATATTTAATGTGAGGAGTAAGAAAACTTTTTAAGGATATGTACATACGGGTAGTTTTATACAAACAAATTGAATTCTTTCTTGATTATATAAATATACACTTATTTTGGATCAAAATAAAAAAATAAATTGGTCACTTACTGTGAATCCGAGAGAGTAAAGAAATAGACAAACTAATGTGTTCATGCAAAATAAATCGATATCACCTTCTCTCTCAAAACTCTACGCGTAAGTTAGTCTAACCTACACCGGTGTGACAATGGCTGAGGCGAGAGGCATAGGTGGTGGCCAAGGAACAGTATGAGGCTGACCACGGAAGATACCGCTTAACAATTTTGAAATTATAGCTGGAAACAATGAAGATTCAAAAGAAGATGAGGAAGATGTGATAAGAACAACACATGCAAACAACGGATCTGTAGTTAAGACTCAAGTAGAAGCTTTAGCTGGAATTAAAAAGTCTTAGTTGAGCTCAGATGTAGCTTTGAAGGAACAGGATCTAGGAAGGGAAGCAACAAAAGTGAATGAGGTCAACTCACAGCCGCAAACCAATGGAATAGTAACACTAGCTGAAGAGAGCAAGGAAGAGGCAAATGTGAAGGAGAAATCACCATGGACAAAGTTTATTTGCGAAGAACAGAGCAGCAGAAAATGGTATTAAACTAGCCTATATTCCACCACAATTGGTGGATGGCCAAATAATTGTTCAATTGGATAAGGAAGATGTCACAACCCGGATTTCTCACCATCAGAGTCATGGTTGCACCTACTAATGAGAGCTAGACAAACCAATCTTTAACTACTTACTTCGTTATCCAATTACTTCTTTTTTGCAAATATAAGGCGATAATCATGAAAATGACGAAACTTTAAATAATTAAGTGGAAGATGATAATTAAATATCTGAAATCTACATATATTACAACTCTTAAACCTCAAACACCCAAAACCTGGTGTCACTGTGTCACAGACTATCTAAGATTTGCTATATATAAAGTCTGAAGAAATACCAGTACACTGTTTATGAATAAAAGGAAAATAAAACAGGGAAATAGAGACAGAGGGAGATGTCAGGGCCTGCTGACGCCTGCAGGTCTATCTTGGGTCTTCGGGTGGACTGAAGGAAGCACACCAACTGCTATCCTAAAGCTACTCCGGAATTTGCACACAGTGTAGAGTGTAATATCAGCACAACCGACCCTATGTGCTGGTAAGTGCCTAGACTAACCTCGGCAAAGTAGTGATGAGGCTAGGACCAGACTACCAAATAAACCTATGCAGTTCAAATATATATACAGCGGAAAATAAATACAGAGATAACCAGTCAATATGGGTAGGGAAACATGCTGTGGGGGAGATAACAATTACGAATAGAAAAATATCAAATAACGAAGAAAAAACATAACTCGGATATCAATAAAGAAGCAAAAATCAATGAATGCACGATATCACCCTTCGTGCTTTTACTCTCGTCCTTACCAAAGTAATTTTATAATAAAAATATATACAGCATCACCCTTCGTGCTTTTACTTTATTTCCTCACCATATAATTAATAGAATCGGCACGGAATGATACATCGTGTGGCGCGCCATCACCCGTGTGCTTTACACTCTTTCCTCACCAAAACAAGCAATACACGCCATCATCTTTCGTGGTTTAACACTCTTTCTCACCCAAACAACAATCACAAACAATAGAGCGAGGGAATAAACAAGATTATAATAGGAATTCCAGCAAGGAAACAATGATTAAACATTTAAATCCCGGCAGGGGTACAACATTAACAATATCAACATCCCGATAAGGGAGATAACCAATAAGGCAACAATATCCCGGCAAGGAAAAAATTTAATGATTCTTTCTCTTTTCCACTTTTACTTCACAACTCACTTTACCACTTGAGCCACTGCTCCAAAGGGTTCAAACAACTCCTTTACTTTCACAATTGAAAATGTAGCCTGAGCCAATGCTCCTTGATGTTCAAATGTCACAATTATTTCCACAAACATTTCACAACAAATAAAAATCACCTCTAAAAATTTCAAACATTCATCAATGATTGCTGCCATTGTATTGATCATTTCACCTGCTGTAAGAGTCCTACCACCTCATCTAATTTCCACTAAATTAAATTCCTACTTTTGTTGAGCTTGGCCTTTTAGGAGTCTGGTCTCTTAGACATACTTGTTCCCGTTGTCTCAATAATTTTTTATTGTTAAAATTGTAGTAAAGTAGTTTTTTGTTTCAACAACAATAATAATTATTCAGTGAATTCTCAATGTGGGGTCTCTGAGAGTATTATATATGCAGATCTTAACTCTATTTTGTGAAGATAGATAGGAAAATTACCAGCTATGTCTATTTAGAAGTAGCTCATTACAAAAATTGGCCAATTGATAAAAAATTACTAATATTAGCCAAAATGGCCAATTAGCTATTTGTAGCAAAAAATATCAATTTTTTACTTTCTTTTGAGTGAGTGCTATTAGAATATATTGGGTATATCTTAAGGAGCTTGAATCTCAGTTTTTGGATGACTTGGTAAAGTTTTGAGGTGGTTTGAATTGAAAATTCGAAGTAAAAATTGAATATGAAAAAAATGATACGTGTATCACACTGTGTATCACATATGTATCATATTTGTATCGATTGTTTATCACATGTATATCCATGTATATTTATGTGTGAGCTATATACGTGATACATGTTTGATATATGTGTCACAGAAGAATTTTTTGACATCAATTTAATTATGAATTTTGATACAAAACCAGTCCAAATCACCTCCAATCTTCCTCAAATTTTATATATTGACTTATCTATATGTTTTCGATGAATTTCGACTATACCCATTAAAATATTTCCTTGTTTGTTTTGATTTTTGGATATTGGCTAGAGATAGGTAAGTTGAAACTTATATGGAACATTTCTATAAGTTTCCCTAAGTTATTTCCGGTAGACTACTTTGTGAAGGTAGAAGAATTACACTTTATTATATATTTGTACCATATACAATTAAATTATTAAAATCAGGTTTGAACCAAAACTCGATTACCCATTCCCCCAAGAAATCAAATATATAATTTATTTTGAAATCGGACCTCAAATCGAGGTGTAAATCTCTAATTTGTTGAAAAACCTAAGTTCTATCCAAAACACTCATTTTTCCCCATGAAAATCTTTGATTTAAAGTTAAAATCATGTTAAAAGATGTTAATGATTGAAGAAAACTAGTTAAATATGACTTACAATTGATTTTGATAAGAAGAAATCCTTGGAAAAATCGCCTAAGTGTGTGTTTGAGAGAATATGAAAAATGGGTTTTAAAATCGGCTAAGTATAAAAGTTGCATGTCTCAGTTATGAGAATTGCGAACAGTTACGAACCCCGACCTCTGCAAACATAGGAATTACGAAATAGGGTTCGCATTTGTGAATCCTTCAGAAATCCCAAACTTTAGCATTTGCGAGCAAGATGTCGCATTTGCGACTCCGCATTTGCGACCTCAGGCGTTAAAGGAAAACTTCGCATGTGCGAAAGGGTACTCGTATTTGCGAGCAATCAGGCCTGGCTGATTTTTGCATTTGCGATCCAGCCTTCGCAATTGCGAATTCGTATTTGCGAGCCAGACTTCCAAATATGAAGCCTGCAGGCGTGGTCACATTAACTAAAAGCCTGTAATTTTCTAAGTTCAAAATGCACTCCATGGCCTATTCAAAACTCACCCGAGCCCTCAGGGCTTCCAACTAAATATACACACAACCTCAAAAATATCCTATGGACTTATTCATGTACTCAAACTGCCAAAATAACATCATGAACATCGAATTAAAACTCAAAATCAATGAAATTTATCAAAACTCCTTAAATTTCAAAATTTTCCAATTAAGGACTGAATCACATCAAATGACATCCGTTTTTCATCAAATTTCACAGAAATATCTTAAACCATATATAAGACCTGTACCGGGCACCAAAACCAAAATACGGGCCCGATACCATCATTTTCTAATCAAGTTTCATTTCAAATTCCTTTAAACAATTTTAAAAAAATAATTTTCTTTAAAAATTTATTTCTCGGACTTGGGACCTTGGAATTCGATCCCGGATATATGTCCAAGTCCGCGGGACTACTAAATCATAGATCCAGATCTATTTACCTAAACCGTTGACCGAAGTCAAATTAACTCATTTTAAAGTAAAAATTCATATTTTTCATAGATTTTTATATTTAGGCTTTTCTGTTACTCGCCTGGACTGTGCATGCAAATCGAGGTGGATCTATATGAGGTTTTCAAGGCCTCGGATATACATAATTTAATTTAAAAGCAAGTGATGACCTTTTGGATCATCACAGAAGAGGTTGATAGAGAAACGAAAAAATGAAAAGGGGCTCCGGAGATTTTCTAGGATATAATGTAATGAAAAGGTATATAGAAACGAACTGGAAATCAATTCCAGATCCAAATCTATATATGTATAAGGATGGTTATTTTATCATTAAATTTAAGATGATGGATGATATGCAAGAGATTTTGTTTGTTGGGATATACACAATCAATAATAGACCTATTATTCTTAAACAATGGACATTTGATTTTGACTTTGAGAAGGAATTCCCTACTGAAATTCCTCTATGTATTAGGTTTTCAAAACTTCCACTGAGCTGCTGATGTTTGAACTCACTAAGTAGAATAGGAAATTCAATTGGCACACCTATGTATGTTAATGAGTGTACTGCTAAACAGCTGAAAGTGTCCTACGCTAGGATGCTAATAGAGGTGGATGTGACAATACCTCTAATGGATCAAATAACTGTTGAAGATTCAAATGGGAGGACCTTCTTGTAGCCAATCAACTATGACTTGAAACAAACTGTGAAACATGCCAAGTCATTGGGCATAACTGTAAGCAAGAAGGGAGAAAAAAGAATCAATATGGTACAATTATGAATGCGAAGAGCAAGCCAAAGAAGATAATGCAACAATAGGTGACTAAAGAGAAAGGAAAGACAAAACAAGTAGAAGAAGAACCTATGTCAAAATAGGAACTAATTAAACAACAATATGAGACCATAGATGGAAGCAGGACAAGGTTCATGTGTGATAAAGATGAATATGCCAGTATTGCATGAAGATCAAACACCAAAGTTTATGAGTAAAAATCAAGAGGTGGAGAGGACAACTCCAGAGTTTAACGATATCACTTGGTTCAGTTCCACTGAGGAATGGGTTTCAAATACTGAGTAGAGATGATAATGGTGCTCACACTGTACCTCCTGATAAATGAGGTAAGGCAAATAGATCATATGAATTGGCTAGTGTGGAATATAAAGGGATTGCATAAGAGATATAAGTAGAAAGAAGTGAAGAAAATACTGAAAAAATAGGAATAGCTGCTATTGTTGAAACAAGGGTCATGTAAAATAAAATTGGAATTATTACTAAAAATATAGCCACGGGATAGAATAGTTTGCATAATTATTCATCTGCTAAAAATGAGAGGATGTAGGTACTATGGGATATAAACAACAACCAGGTAGTTAAGCTGATGGAGATTGCTCAGATGATGCATTATGAAAATACATAGAGTGCATATCAGATTGATTACTTGGTGACTATCATATATGATTTCAATACAATAGAACAAAGGAAGGGGTTAAAAGGAAGATCTGAAGACATTAGCTCAAGGTATCACAAAACATTGGCTGGTGATCGGTGATTTTAATGTATACTGTGTTCAGTAGACAAAGATCAGGGTAATCCAGTACATCAAGAGATATTCAATACTTTATTGATTGCATTTAGACAACTAATCTAAATGAATTGATATGGAAAGGGGATTACTATACATGGACCAATAAACAAAGAGTGGAAGATATAATTCAAAGCAGAATTGATAGGGCATTTGAGAATTATGGATGGATGATGAAATAAGGTAATATAGTAGTGGAATATGAATTGCCATGGATATCAGATCATGCACCAATGTTGCTGGCCATGGGAGATGAGCAGAATAACATTAAGTGTCCTTTTAGGTTCTTTAATGTTTGGGCAGAGCACAAAGAATTTGATCACATAGTAGAAGAAACCTGGAAACAAGTGAAAGACCCTTAGCTCATGAGAGGAATATGGAGAAAACTGAAAGCATTAAGAACCAGACTAAAGATATTGAACAATAGGAAATTCAGGAATGTTGAACAGAAAATGGAAGAAGCAAGGAATGAAATAAGAAGAGTGCAGAGCTAGATGCAACAAAATTATATTGATACTATGCAGGAACAAGAGAGAAATGCATTACAAAAATTAGACGAGTGGGCAATGATGGAAGAGAGTATTATGAAGAAGAAGGCAAGGGCTAAATAGATACAGCCGAGGGATGCAAACACTAAGTATTTCTCAGCAGTAATGAAGGAAATGAAGCACAAAAAACAAATAAATAAGCTTATAGCTATGGATCAAAAGAAGATAAACAAACCAGCTGAGTTTAAAGAATAGATAATTAGATTATATAAGTGTCTAATGGGCACAACAGCAAAAAGATTTACGTCATTAAATGGAACAGTAATGAAGAAAGGGCCAATACTGGCTCAAGAACAAAGGCTGTTGTTATGTACAGAAGTTACTAAACAGGAAGTGTATGAGAGGCTAAAAGGAATAGGAGATGATAAGGCTCTAGGGATAGATAGATATAATGCTGTATTTTTTTAAAAGAGCATAGCACATTATTGGTAGCGAGGTGACTACAACAGTACAAGATTTATTCTCAATAGAAAGAATATATAGAGCCGTTAATTGTACAACCATCACTTTGATACCCAAAATAGATAATCCAGCAACAATCAAAGAGTATAAACCAATAACATGTTGTACAATGTTATACAAACTGATTTCAAAGATCTTGGCAGCAAGAATGCAGAAGGTAATTGAGGAGATTATATATGAAGCACAACCTGGTTTTGTTCCAGGTAGGAAAATAGGTGATAATACTATTTTGGCTCATGAACTAGTAAAGGGATACATAAGGAAACATATATCACAAAGGTGTATGATTAAAATAGACATACAGAAGGCTTATGATTCAGTAGAATAGAGCTATTTGGAACAGAATATAAGGTTGCTAGGATTCCCTGAAAGATTTATAACTTGGGTGATGGAATATGTTAAAACAAGTGAACTATACTATTATGGTGAATGGAGAGCCAACTGATCTTCAATGCTGAGAAGGGATTGAGACAAGGGGATCCTATGTCTCCATTTCTATTTGTAATTACAATGGAGTACTTAAGTCGAACCTTAAAGGAAATGGCAGAGAGGAAGCAATATCATTACCATCCCAGTTATGCGAAATTAAACCAACTCATTTATGTTTTGTAGATGATCTATTAATATTTTCCAAAGGAGATGTTAAATCAGTAACTGAGGTTCTTCAAAGTTTTAATCGATTCTCAGACGCCTCAAGATTGCAAGCAAACATAGGGGAAAACTCCATTAATTTTGGAGGGGTAGGACAACAAGACCAAGAGCGGATACTACAAATACTGGGACTTATGATAGGAATATTACCTTTCAAATACCTGGGAGGAATATTACCTTTCAAATACCTGGGAGTTCTACTGTCAACTAGAAAGCTAACAATGATACAATGGAAGCTTCTCATTGAGAAGATTGTAGCAAGAATTACTTCATGGACAGTAAAAAAAACTGTCATATGCATGAAGAAGTCAATTGATAAGTAGTGTTTTGTTTGGAGTCCAGTCCGATTGGGTTAATTATTCATACTGACAACAAAGGTGATGAAAGCTGTGGAAAGTCTTTGTAGAAGCTATCTTTGGACGAGTAACAATGTCATTACAAAGAAAGCACTAATCAGTTGGGAAAGAGTATGCTATCCTAAAAGTAGTGGAGGATAGAACCTCATTAATATGAGAATCTGGAACAAGGCAACCATAATTAAACTGTACTGGAATTTGGCAAAGAAAGAGGGTAGGATGTGGATAAGGTGGATTCATGTATACTATATAAAAGGACAACAGATGGAGCAAGTAAAAGTTCTGCAACAAGCAAGTTGGATGGTGAGGAAAATAATAGAAGCCAAACATCTGCTAGAACATAACAATGTACATATTAACAGGGAAAAGGGGTCATTAAACAAATATATCTTCAACTATTAGGTGACCAACCAAGAATGCCATGGAAGTGTTTGATGTTTGGGAATGCTGCAAGGTCAAAAGCTAAGTTAACTATATGGTTGCAAATACAGAATATGCTACAAACTACTGATAGGTTGAACAAATAAGGAATGCATGTAGAAGATAAATGCGGTTTATGCCAGAGACAGGAGGAAACAAGAGACCATCTCTTTGTCGAGTGTGATTATACGAAAACAGTGATATAAAAGTTGATGCACTGGACACAAGATCAAAGTATAGCATCAGCTACCTAGGAACAACATGTGCATGAGGTGATCAAGAGAGCTAAAGACAAATCAAATGAAGCTCAACTATTCAAGACGGTATATTCTGAAGTAGTACATAATATATGGATTGAGAGAAACAGAAGAATTTTTGAGAAAACAAGTACAAGATACGATAGGATAGCCAAAGAGATAGCTTTTGTTTGTTGTGTACGAGCTCCTTCTAGATTAGTTGATATAGTTCAAATATATAGATTTTAAAATAGGAAGAGCATGTGTATCATGTAAATAAGATAGTTTTAGATCTGTTAGCTAACTATGATATTTTGTAAAGTTTATTAGTGATTAATAAAAAGTTAGTTACTAAAAAAGAAATAAATCGATATCATACGGTAAAAGGCTGCATGCTGTACCACACAATAAAGTTGTCATTATATTGTTAACTTCTGTGCTATAATTTTTTTTTACTTGGTATTTGATATTCATATCATAATATCGATTATTTATATTCGTATCACGTAAGGTCTATTGGGAAAGTGTGCCTTTATTTTCTCCATCATTTGATACTAGAAGCATAGCCACAGTTTTGGCTACGAGTTCGGTCAAATAATCCAGTAGCTTTAGTTCAGATTATGTATTTGTCTTAAATTTTTTATTAAATATATATAAATTATTAATTTAATATCCAATAACTTAAAAGAATTAAGATCTCTAACTTATAAGCTTAAAATCCTTGTCCCGCCTCCATTTGATACCTTGATAATTAGATCATATAGCAGAAATTCAATAACGAGATAACACACATCAAAGGAAGAAAATTCTAAATTCTTGGACAATTGTCAATTCCCTTTTGTGGTGCAAAGGAACAAAATATATCCAAGAAAAGAGACAAAACCCTGTCCTGCCATTAAATTTGATAGAGACGGTTGCTTCTTTTTATTCAAAGAAAAAAATACATAATAAATGATTTTTTTGTCTTTGAAACACCCCTTGATAAAATATTAACTCCTAAAAGATAAATAAAATTTTTAACTAAATTATTCATAATTAAAATTAAAATTTATATATTATTAATTTGACAGATTGAAATATGTAAATAAGAACAAATTTTAAAAACTAAAGTTATTTCTAATTAAGTAAAAAGATATTTATTTTGAACTGAAATTAAAATATCAAAAGGTCATTCATTATGAATTGGAAGGAGTATATCAATACTACTAGGTGAATACATGCTACTCTCCAAATAATGACACA
This sequence comes from Nicotiana benthamiana, assembly GCA_034376525.1. Lineage (NCBI taxonomy): Eukaryota > Viridiplantae > Streptophyta > Magnoliopsida > Solanales > Solanaceae > Nicotiana > Nicotiana benthamiana. Next base: position 179,626,954 of record CM067339.1, read on the forward strand.
CAAAGGTCGACTTATTTTTTTTGGTTGTGGGTGTGATTGGTACAAAAGAATATCCCAAAATATATCCTCAATGATCAAATTCTTCAAAACAAAAATATTTCTATAAAAAATGAAATAGATACTCTTTGTAGTATCTATTTCAAAATATCAAAAACTCACCTAAAATGAAAATTCATAATATTAATAATTGAAAAATCATTCACCTTTCAAGCAGTAAACAAAACTATTCTTCTTTTGGAAAGTGAGTACATAATCACATGAGCTTAATAATTACACATCCCAAATCAAATGGAGTTTGACCGAATCTCCATATAGGCCTCGGCACGTGATCTCTATCGTGCCATCCGCTCTAATTTTTACACGTGGACGTATCACTACTACAGTCTACATGTATGAATAATTATGTAAGCTAAAGGGCCGTTTGACATGAGGTATTAGAAAAAATAATACAAACATTAATTTTATGTATATTAATACTTTATTTAGTATATTTTTTCTATCTTTGTATAATTAATACTTATATTATGCTATGTATAAGCAATGCATGAAAAACCATGACATTAATAATGCAAAAATTTTTAATACTGGCATAAACATGGAAAAAGACCTAATTACCCCTCTCAAATCTCTAATAAAAGCCTTTCCCCGTATTATTAGCAAACAGATTTCCTCTTACGCTTTGGTAATGGAGAAGCACAGTTAATTTTTATCTATAAAGTTAATTTTTATAGCTAAAGTTAAAATTATGGAGGGTACTTTTGTAAATACCTAATTTTTAAAAAATTATGTAATATTTTAATATATCAAATCAAACAATAAATAAAAATAATCTCAATAGAATTAATGTTAGCATAACTAATATTAATATTACTAATATATTTGGATTCAGTACTATTGTTACCCCAAAGTACATGATTCACATTTTGACTTGCAAAAGAAAAAAGACTCGTGATTCACATGCAAATGGTAAAATGGTTTGCGCATAATTCACATTTATATCTTCACTTATCGTTTTTTGAGCAAAGTGCCATTTGGGAAAACCTCTGCTCAATCTTATCCTCTGCAATACCAGAATAGCTATCTGACTCACTTTTCGTTCCTCAAGCAATAGTTGGCTATGAAAATATACATGTTTTACAATACCTTTTTTACACATGAAATTTGTCCAACTTTATGCATTTCAGATTTTTCTGACAATATCTGTTTTTTTACTATCCCGGAATTACCAAGGGTTCCTTGTGCATAGTTATAAATCAGTGGACAGTGGCCCGCCCTCAAATCTTCTTCATTTAAATATCACGCATAACTCACACATCATGTAAACAATGAGATTAGACCGAAAAATAATAGAAAATATAGAGAGAGAATCTAGAGAGAAGGAGAAGCGTTTGAGAACTCTCTAGAATAAAGAAAGAATTTATTAATCAGAAAAATAAAAAATAGAATGGAGTCCGTATGTGTGAAAATATCTACACCTAGGCTATATACAACTTACACATTATCGGGTCGGGTCGGGTGATCCGGCCCAAAATTAAATAACCTGTGCGCTCAGATACACAATAATCATCATAGCCCATTACAAGATATATCATGGGTATATCGAAAATATACAATGAGTATACAAAGAATATACAATGCTATATCATGTATTTTCTCTTATCTCAACACCCCCCCTCAAGTTGAAGGGGGATACCACCTGCAACTTGAGCAACAAGGGATGAAGTATAGTGCCAGGCAAAGGCTTGGTCAGAAGGTCAGCGAGCTGGCGAGTAGCAGGGACATGAAACAGTTGAATAAGGCCATTCTGGAGCAGATCGCGCACAAAATAACAATCCACTTCATTGTGTTTAGTCCGTTCATGAAAAACAGGATTCTTGGCAATGTGAACGGCTGCCTGGCTGTCACAATACACAGAAAAAGGAAGAGAGACAGAAACACCAAGACCAAGAAATAAACGAGACAACCAAGACAGTTCAGCAACAACCGTACTTAGGGCCCTGTATTCAGCCTCGGCAGAAGACAAAGAGACCACTGGTTGCTTCTTAGATTTCCAACTAATCAAAGAACCACCCAGAATAATACGGAATCCAGTAACAGACCTCCTTGTATCAGGGCAGGCAGCCCAGTCACTATCAGAATAACTAATAACATTGAAATCATTGCAATCAGAATAAAAGAGACCCAGAGAAGAAGTCCCCTTAAGATATCTCAGGACATGAAGAACAGCAGTCATATGGGGGAGTCTGGGGCATTTGAGGAATTGACTCAGATGTTGCACAGCAAAACAGATGTCAGGCCTAGTATGGATCAGAAATAAGAGCTTACCAACAAGACTCCTATACTGATCAGGAGAAGGTAAAAGGTCACCAGAATTAGCATGTAATTTGGCATTAATGTCCAAAGGACAGACAACAGAAGAGACATTAAAACAGTCAAATTGTTGCAGCAAATCACAAATATATTTGTGCTGATTAAGGATCATCCCACCAGGAACAGATGACATCTGTATGCCTAAAAAGTAATGTAAGGAGCCTAGGTCCTTAATTTTAAATTGATCATCCAGAAATAGTTTCAGATCAGCAATTTCATCACAGTCATCCCCAGTAAGAATAATATCATCCACATAAATAGCTACAATCACAAGGGACCCTGGTGTGCCTTTGATGAATAGGGAATAATCATTCAAAGAATGCATATAGCCTTTGGAGTAAAGGGTAGAAGACAACTTGGCATACCATTGTCTGGAAGCCTGTCTGAGCCCATATAGGGATTTGTTTAATTTGCAAACAAGGGGAGCAGGAGAGGCAGATGGGGCAGAAACAGAGGCAGGGGCAGAAACAATTAAACCTGGAGGAAGTTTCATATACACCTCCTCATCCAAATCACCGTGCAAGAAAGCATTATTAACATCGAGTTGAAATAAATTCCAATGTTTTTTCACAGCCACAGCAATAAGACACTTAACTGTGCACATTTTAACCACAGGAGAGAAGGTGTCAGTGAAGTCAATACCTTCAACCTGAGTATCACCTCTAATAACAAGTCTGGCTTTATACCTTTCAACACAGCCATCAGCCTTGTATTTTATTATATATACTCATTTACAGCCAATGGGTTTCTTACCAGGAGGAAGAGGAACAACATCCCAAGTATGGTTAGTGTCCAAAGCATCAAACTCCTGTCTCATGGCAGCTTGCCATGCTGGAACAGATGCAGCCTGAGAGTAATATAGAGGCTCAGATTCCAAGGAGGAGGAAGATGAACCAGAGAAGGCAGGTAGTTGACAGACATAATCCTTAAGATAGGAAGGACGATTATGCTGTCTTTGAGACTTTATGGGAGCAGGAACAGAAGGAGAAGATGCCAAAACAGGAGGTGAAATGTCAGGATTGAAAGAAGAAGGGAAGGCAGAGTCAGTAGAGGCAGGGACAGTATAAGGAACCTGCACAGATGTGGGAGAAGAGGGAGGAGAGAGAAGTATGGGAGAGTCAGAATCATCATCATGTTCTCCAGAAGTAACAAAAGGAAAAGATGGAGCAGAAGGATGAGCAGAAGAAGACACAGTTTTAAAAGGAAAACATGATTCATGAAATATGACATCCCTGGAGGCCAAATATTTTTTTGAAGCAAGATCATACAATCTATAACCCTTTTTGCCAAAAGGATATCCCAGGAAAATACAAGGAATGGCTCTTGGCTTTAACTTGTCCCTTTGAGGGATTGGGACAGTGGCATAGGCAAGGCAACAAAATATCCTCAAGTGAGTATAGGTTGGAACTTTCCCATACAAGACTTCATGAGGAGATTTATTATGAATTAATCTGGTGGATATTCTGTTTAGTAGGTAGGTGGCAGTCAACAAACAATCCCCCCAGAAAGATACAGGCATGCCAGATTGAAAAAGCAAAGCCCTACAGGTTTCAAGGAGGGTTCTATGCTTCCTCTCAACAACACCATTCTGTTGAGGGGTATGAGAGCAGGAGGTTTGATGTATGATCCCCTGGCTGCTAAAAAAGGAAATACCCTCAATGCTGGATCCCAATTCTAAGGCATTGTCACTTCTAATAGTTTGAACCACAGCATTGAATTGGGTTTTAACTAGAGAAAGAAATGACCTAAGCATAGAAAAAGCATTGCTTTGGATCCCATTAAATGTGTCCATGTTGCCCTAGAAAAATCATTAGCAATTGTAAGGAAATATCTACAACCAGAAGAGGTTGGAGTATGATAAGGTCCCCAAGTGTCCACATGAATCAGTTGAAAGGGTCTAGAAGTCTTAATGGAACTATCAGGAAATGGAAGCCTAGTCTGTCTTGCCATAGGACAGACTGAACATGGAAAATGTTGTTTGGAAGCAAATGGAAAAGACAAACCAAAAATACATTTCATATTTGCAAAAGGAGTATGAGCAAGTCTTAAGTGCCAAATGTAATTCATGTCAGATGTAAGATCATTATTACAGATGGAACTATATACATGTGAAGGCAATGCAACAACCTTGCTATCAGACAAAAAATCATCATTACAAGAAACAGACACAGAAGGCAGTGCAACAGTCTTGCTATCAGACAAAGTGTCATCATTACAAGAAGCAGACACAGAACAAACAGAAGTAGTAGAGCAACTAACAGAGGAAGAAGGGGAAGGAGGAACCCAAGCCAGTTTATATAAGCCAGCAGCTTCTCTACCAAGATCCAGAGGCCTCCTCAGAGAAGGATCTTGTATCATGTGTAGTAAGCATGAATGTTCAGTGAACATAACTATATAATTGTGGACAGAAATCAAGTTGTGTTTAAAAGAAGGAACTAGCAGTACATTGTGAAGAGTGATGGAAGGAGTCAATGTAGAAGAGCATGTGCATGTTACTTTTACTTTATAGCCATTAGGAAGAGTGACAAGATATGGCAGAGTTAAAGGTGTGATGTTAAAAAGTAACTGTTTATCATGTGTCATGTGATTAGAGGCACCTGAATCTATAATCCAGGTGACAGAATTAATATTAGTAAGAAGACAGAGCTTGGAATTAGAAATAGGGTTCTCAGTTAACATAGTACCAGCAAAGTTAGCAGCATACATGGGAGGAGGAGTTTGAGCAGTGGAGTCCCCTAACTGGGTCTGGTGTAATAAATGCATCAACTGGTCATAATATCCAGACCAGTACTAAGATGAGCAGCAACAGGTCTCCTCCCCTTGTTAAAATTTGTACTTTGTGGATACCCATGGATCTTGAAACACTTATCAATTACATGTCCAGATTTTTTACAATATCTACAGAATAAAGGTCCTTTGGCATGATCAAAATTAACTCTCTGTCTGAAAGGAGAAGGAGGAATAGACACTGTGGCCTTGTTAAATCCAACAGGCTGCCTATTAGTATGGACATTAAAAGAGACAGGGTCTGGATTAAAATAAGAAGGAGACTGGACTTGTCTTTGCTTCTCATCATTGAGGACCATATTATAGACATTGTCAAGAGTTGGAGGAGGCTGCATCATCAAAAGATTATTCCTTACCCCCATATATGCTTCATTCAGACCCATTAAAAACTGAAAGACCTTATTGTCATCACTTTCCTGTACTATACCATCTTTGGCAGCACAAACACATCTTTGACCATGATTAACACACATTGAATCAAGTTCATCCCACAGACCTTTTAGCTTATTAAAATACGAGGCTATATCTAAGGACCCTTGAGAGGTGTGGGACAACTCTCTTTTCAACTCAAAAATTTTGGTCCTGTTTGCAGTGCCATATCTGGCATGAAGTTGGGACCATATACATTGTGCAGTATCAGAATACTGCACACTTTCAGCAATTTGTGGGGAGAGGGAGGCAGTTAACCAAGAAATCACCATGTTATTGCACCTATCCTATAACCTTTGTTGAGCCACATTAGTGGCTGGTCGGGAGCACGTGCCATCAACAAAACCAATCTTATTTTTAGCAGATAATACAACAAACATTTTTCTCCTCCAACCCCATAACCACTTCCCGAGAAGGGAGTGGGAACAAGAGAGCCCCCAGGGACATCAGAGGAGTATACAAAAAGAGGACTTGTAGAGTCTACCGAGGAGGAGGTACCAGTATTCGTAGTAGAAGTCATGATTTATGCACCAGTTTGAAAAGAAAAACAGTTTCGACAAGCAAAATATCACGAAACCAGATATTCACACACGAAGCCAAATAATCACACACAAAGTATACAATACTCAAGAGAAGTACAGAGTTACCCTCCTTCTTCGCGACCGGAGAAGATCGGCCTTCAGTCAATCAGAGAAGACCCTAGGTACAAACCCTAGGTGCAACCGTTGCAAACCTTATTGGAAATATGGTCAGGGATGTCGTAAAGGCACCCTAAACATCCACTGAGTGAAGATCGAGCCACCGGATAGCAGTAAAAAGCTAGGTTAAACCACCAGAAACCCTAGAAGCCGATAGGTCACCGAAAAATCACCCAAAAATCATCAGAAAACCTCCCAGAATGTTTGAGTGGAGAAGATATGCTCAGATATCACGAAGAAAATCTCAAAAAAGCATCTGATTTAGATCGAAATCGTCATCGACCATAAGGTCTCAGAAACACCCCCAAAAAATCTCAAAAGAGACTTCAACCAGAACAACGAGATGCAGAAAAACATAGTCGGATCGTCGTCTAGGCTCTGATACCATGTAAACAATGAGATTAGATCGAAAAATCATGGAAAATGTAGAGAGAGAATCTAGAGAGAAGGAGGAGCGTTTGAGAACTCTCTAGAATAGAGAGAGAATTTATTAATCAGAAAAATGAAAAATAGAATGGAGTCAGTATGTGTGAAAATATCTACACCTAGGCTATATTCAACTTACACACTATCGGGTCGGGTCGGGTGATCCGGCCCAAAATTAAATAACATGTGGGCTCAGATACACAATAATCATCATAGCTCATTACAAGATATACCATGGGTATACCAAAAATATACAATGAGTATACAAATAATATACAAGGCTATATCATGTATTCATCATGTATTTTCTCTTATCTCAACACATCATATGCTGCGCTCTTACTTCTTGACCAAGACCCCGAGGGCCATTTTTCTAACAAAATTAAACGGGCCATAGGTCACCCCAGACCGATCTTCGATCTTGATGATGCAATGTTAGGTTTTTGCTTTTTGGAATAACAACCTTGTCAAACAACCCATCAATGCCTTCTCGATCCATTGATCGACAAATGTCCATCTCAATCCGCTTGCCCCTTCTTAGAGGATTGTATATGATTCTTCCCCAACCACTACCAAGATAAGCATGGGCCGTTTCTTCCCGTTCTTCCTCACAATCATCATTTTCAGTAATGGCATCTGTTACTATAACATCAAAATCATAGCAGACGGGGTCTTCATCTTGAACATCCCCAGCTTCTGAGATGAACTGGTCCTCTGACATAAAAGGAGATATGTCACTACTTTGATGTGTTAAATACCAGTTACTAGATAAATGTAAAATTTCTTTGATGTCAAATCAAAATTGAGATAAAGTACTAATAGCAAATACCATAGTCAATCTCTAAATCCTCCGGGTTTCTATTAGAATATATTGTGTGTATCTTTTTATTATTGGCAGAATATTCTTTCATTATTGTACAGTCCTACAGTTGGTAGGATTTGATCTCTTCCATTATTGTACAGTCCTATAGTTGGTAGGATTTGATACCTCTATGTACTCTATATATACTTTTGTAAGCAATACGAGAAAATAAATTCTCCCAAAACTCTCTACATGGTATCATACGCCAGTGGCTTATCGCCAAAGAAACCCTAATTCTTTCCTACCCGCGCCGCCGCTGCCGCTGCACTAATCGGCAGCCCGCCGCCGCCGACCTTCTCGGTCCACCGCCTCTCTTTGGCGTCTTGCCGCGCCACCGCTGCACTAATCGGCAGCCCGCTGCCGCCGACCTTCTCGGTCCACCGCCTCTCTTCGGCGTCTTGCCGCGCCACCGCTGCACTAACCGGCAGCCCTCTCTCTCTCTCCACGTCGATCAGCGCCTCCTCTTCCTCGCGCTTCATGGCCGCTACGACATCCAACGATCTTCTCCAGCCGATTGCCATCAATGCATCAGCTCTGATACCACTTAAATTGGATTCCACTAATTACCTGGCATGGAAATTCCAATTCCGAACCCTTCTTACGGGTTACGACCTCCTCGACTTCTTGGACGGATCGAAGTTGTGCCCACCAGCCACTATCGTCGACAAGGAGGTAACTTCCCCCAATCCAGCATATCCTTACTGGATTCGCCAGGACAATCTTATTCTCAGTGCCATCATCTCGTCGATCATATCGACGATCATCTCCTTTATTGCCGCTGCGGAAACCTCTAAAGAGGCCTGGGACATCCTCGCGCGCACATACGACACTACTTCTCGTGGTCGTATCATGGCTCTCAAACAGCAGCTCCATAATCCGGTAAAAGGTTCTAAATCTGTTACTGATTTTATGCACGGTATTCGCGTGATTGTGGATGAATTATCTCTTCTGGGTGTTACTGTTGATTCTGAGGATCATGTCATTAAGGTTCAACCGTTCAAAATGGTCTTGATGATCCGTATATGGAGCTCTCTCATTCTCTCCAAGCCCGTGAATCTCCAATCTCTTTTGCTGAATTACATGACAAGTTGTTAAGCATGGAGGCTCAGATTACTGCCCGTGCGCCGGCCACATCCGCTGCATCTGATTTGGCTCCGTCGGCTACCTTCGTCGCCGGACCTCTCCAATTATTTCTAATGAAGGATTTAAATATTATGTCATTTTTGTTGATCATATTTCTAAGTACGTTTGGTTTTTCCCTTTACGCCATAATTCTGATGTCTTACAAACCTTCCCCACTTTTAAGTCCATTGTCGAAAAATACTTCTCTACTAAAATCATTACTCTGTATACTGATAATGGGGGTGAATTCCTAGCTTTACGCTCTTTTCTTACCTCCCATGGCATCTCACATCTCACTTCACCCCCTCATATACCTCAACACAATGGCTATGCTGAACGCCGTCACCGTCATATTGTCGATACTGGTCTCACTCTCCTTCATTAAGCCTCTGTCCCTCTCATTTGCTGGCCTTATGCCTTTGCCAGAGCAGTCTACCTCATTAATCGTCTTCCCAAGACAAATCTATCGATGCTCTCCTCCTTTGAGTCTCTCTTCCATAGGCGCCCCAACCTTGCCAAACTGCGTGTCTTCGGCTGTCAATGCTTCCCTTGGCTTCGGCCCTACACCTCACACAAAATGGAACCCAAATCTCATGCATGTGTCCTCTTCGGCTACTCATCTACTCAAAGCGCATATCTATGCTTTGATCCCTCAACGTCTAAAATCTTCGTCTCGCGTCATGTCACCTTCCATGAAGATATCTTCCCGTTCTCCAAATTGTCTAACCCCGAGTCTCCACCTGTACCCATTCCGGTCACCCTAGAAGTCCTTCCGCTGCCTCCGCCAGTACCTGCCACCGCTCCCACTAGTGATCCTTCACCAGACGCACTGCCGGCGCCAATGCCCGAGCCACCAGCACCTCTTACGGCACCGCCAGCGGCCCCCGCCGCTGCTACACCCACTATGCCGCCACCTTCATCCTCTCAGGGTGGTCATCACATGCAAACTCGCAGCAAAAATAACATCTTTACGCCCAACAAGAAGTTTGGTATGTCTGTTGTATCCTCTCCAGCTGTTACAGAACCTCAGAATTTGTCTAGTGTAAGCGATGGCGCGCTGCTATGTCATTGGAGTTTGATGCTGTGCTACAGAATGACACCTGGGATCTTGTTCCACCTGATTCTTCACAGAATGTTGTGGGCTGCAAGTGGGCCTATCGTATCAAACGAAAGCCTGACGGTATGTGGATAAGTTCAAAGCCCGACTTGTTGCGAAAGGCTTTCATCAGCGACCAGGTGTCGACTTCCAGGAGACTTTCAGTCCAGTTATTAAGCCAGCAACTGTGCGTTTGGTTCTCAGTCTAGCTGTATCCAAGGGCTGGCCTCTTCGTCAAATGGATGTGAACAATGCCTTTCTCCACGGGAGGCTTACAGAGGATGTCTATATGGCACAACCACCGGGTTTTGTTGACAAAGCCTATCCATCTTATGTTTGTAAGTTACAGAAAGCTATTTATGGTCTCAAACAGGCACCCCGGGCGTGGTACAGTGAGCTCCACCAATGCCTTTTGGCCATGGGTTTCGTCAACACTACCTCTACTTTGCTCTTCGTCTTTCAGCACTCTGGTATTACAGCCTATTTTTTGTATATGTTGATGACCTTATATTGACTGGTAATGACTCTGCCTTCTTGAACCGTGTGATTGACTCTTTTGGGACAAAATTTTCTCTTAAAGACATGGGTGATCTAAGCTACTTTCTTGGTGTTGAGGTTCTGCGCAGCTCCAAAGGGTGTTTTCTTTCTCAACGTAAGTATGTTGTTGATCTTTTGACTCGTCATAATATGCTAGAATCCAACCTTGTTCAGACGCCAACAGTGGCGTCCACCGGCCTTCATCTGGCCGACGGCTCGGCTCCTGCCGACGCTTCCGCCTATCGACAGGACCTTGGGGGCCTCCAGTATCTCTCCTTCACTCGTCCTGATATCTCCTTTGCTGTGAATAAACTCTCACAATTCATGCACGCTCCTACTGTCACTCATTGGGGTGCAGTTAAGCGCCTCTTTCGGTATCTTAATGGGATGTGTGACTTCGGACTCGGGCTGCGTCCTTCATCTGCTATACCTCTACATTGTTTCTCTGATGCTGATTGGGGTGGAAACTGTGATGACCGCTCCTCAACTGGTGCCTATGTTGTCTTTCTGGGGCCTAATCCTATTTCCTGGAGTTCTGCTGCGCGAGCTTAATGTCTCTCTTCTGGCTGCTCCTCTCATTTACAACGACAACATTGGCGCCACTTACCTCTGTGCCAACCCTGTGTTTCATTCGCGCATGAAACACATCTCCATTGATTATCACTTTGTTCGTCAATTGGTTCAGAATTGGTCTCTTCGTGTTGCTCACGTATCCTCTGCTGATCAGCTTGTTGATGCTCTCACCAAGCACTTATCTCGTCCCGGGCTTCTTCTGCTGATGTCCAAGATTGGCGTGTCCTCCGGCCCTCCATCTTGAGGGGGCGTATTAGAATATATTGTGTATCTTTTTATTATTGGTAGAATATTCTTTCATTATTGTACAGTCTTATAGTTGGTAGGATTTGATCTCTTCCATTATTGTACAGTCCTATAGTTGGTAGGATTTGATACCTCTCTGTACTCTATATATACTTTCGTAAGCAATACGAGAAAATAAATTCTCCCAAAACTCTCTACAGTTTCTTCTAGCATGATGCTCCTATCACAAACTTCATGCCATCCAGTGGCCAAGGCTCTATATTTGAAACAAACAATAAGTTCAATTAAAGGTAAGTTGAAGGTAGTTGTTTACCTTGAAAATGGTAATAACAATTAAATTTGATTATAGGACTCTAAAAATATGTGATTTATTTTTATGCTAGTTATTAAGTAGTTGATGCTATGTGTGAGACTTAGAAGCGAAATAAGAGTTAGGAATAAGGTGATAACCAAACCGATAGGTTGACAATTGGAGCCTCGAGCTTGTCGATTCGGGGGCCTCGAGGTCGATTCCGGGGCTCGACTGTGAGCTATCGAAGGTGATAGAAGTATGAATAACAGTTATAATAAAATCAATGAAGGCTCTTTATGGCCAATGATAAGCAATAAATGATGGACAACAATAATGAAAATAATAAATGGAAGCAATAATATCAAGAGAATGTGTTGGATAGTAGAGAGAATGTTCTTGTATATTTTGTGTGGAGTAGCTGAAGCAACAAGAGTTTCCAAAATGGTGAGGATCCCCTTTATATATGAGGGAAATCCCAACATAGTACAAAATACATTAATAACAAAGATTCGGAGAAGTGATATCTAGATGACACCTTGATTCAGGTTTAGGGTAGCCCGCTAGGCTTTGTCAATCCTAGCCGTATGCGTTGGGAACTCTCTATTTCTGCCATAGTCGTGGCCAAAACTGTCTCAAGGTCGAGCTTCGATGAACCTCGAGGCAGGAAACTCGACCATAACCTTGTAGCCTCGAGCCTTCGAGATGATCTTATGAGGTGCCTCGATGATGAGAAATTAGACCCTCCGATTTTACCGTATACAGATAATCCCCGTATTTCTTAGAGAGGAGCGATAAGAAACAATTTGGACATCCAACTCTCCGGACTTCCTGTGATGACGTCATACCGATGACATAAGCCTCCGTAATAATCGAAACTTCTCGTCATTTCACTTCTATAGGATCATTCAAAGCATTACAGTTTCTCATTCTCCAAAGCTATAATGTCGCCGCAAGTTTAGCTTCTTAGGACGCATTAAACGTGCCTGCCGTTACGTCTTTCGAAGGCAATAATGACGTCGTCGGTTATGATGCCTACCTTTCTATAAATGAGAGCCTCTTGAGATCAATCTTTAACCCAAGTGTATTCCCATATCTATACATCCTTCTCTTATCACCGTCCTTTAACCATTGTTGTGCATCATGTCGAAGGCCCTTGGCCTAAAGACTACAAGGCGGCGTTTCTATCAGCCCTGCCAAGACCTATCCCCTAGAATTTCTCTTGTCGAGCGAGGTTACACTGTTTTGTTATTGTTGTTGTTGTTGTTGTTGTTGTTGTTGTTGTTGTTGTTGTTGGCTCAGGACAACAAGGTGGGGGCCAATTTTTCTTGGTTCGAGGAAATATTTGGACTTTACACTGCTGCTTAGGGGGTGTTCAGACTCCATCGCTGCTCACCTCCCCAAATTACCCGCTGCGGCGCCTCACTCCTTTTGATTTCCATGGAGTGAGGTGCTACTATCGTCTAACTATTACATCTCGCACCGGTGTGACTTCTCAAGATGTGGCTTCGCAATAGTAGTGCTGGCAAGGTCTATACTAGCCAGATTTTTCACCCAGCTACTTCTTCATTCCTTTCCGCTTCTTCTGCGTCATTTTGCTCTCCTCTACCATTTTCCTCTTCTTTATCTCCCCTTTTGAAGATTCCATTCTGGAGGATCGAGATAAGACTCCCGAGGAGATGGCGTTTTGGAAATACTACCACCGAGGATGCACCTTTGAGAGTAGGCTAGGCTCTTACTATATGTGTACCTTTTCACTTCTTTGTTTCTGTGTAGGGACCTTCGTGGGCTTCTGTAATCAAATTTTTACAAATATAAAGATGTTTTCCCAAGTTTATCTTCGATGCTTGCTATATTTCCTTTTGTTTGCATTTTTGGAGACTCTGAATGCGTGAATCTATTGGCTACTGCCAATATCGAATCCAGATAAATCATATATAAGACTTGTACCGGGCACTGGAACCAAAAATACGGGATCGATACCCTAGTCTTCTAATCATTATCGTTTTCATTTTCCTTAGTTATTTCTAGAAAACAAAGTCACATAAAAATTCATTTCTCGAACTTGGAATCTCCGAATTCGTTTTCGGGCATACGATCAAGTCCCATATTTTTTCACGGACCCTCCGTGATCAACGAATCACGGGTCCGGGTCCGTTTACCAATAATGTTGAGCAAAGTCAAATTGATTCAATTTAGTATCAAAATTTAGTATTTTTCTCACAGAATTCATATTTAAGTTTTCTAGTTACGCGCTCGAACTGTACACGCAAAGCGAGGCAATCCAAGAAGAGATTTTAAGGTCTCGAAAGTACAGAACCAAAAATAAATAAGGGATGACACATTGGGTCGTCACACATGCGGGTCTTTGCCCAGAGCAGAGCGCACTAAGCCGCCCGCGGCCACACACATTTTCTCGCGGGCCGCGCTAGAGGGTTTAGAGACCTGTAAATTTTCATAACCTGCAACGTCTGATCTTTTTAAGGCTAAGGCATCCCGGAACCTACTCGAAACTCACCTGAACCCTCAAAACTCTAATCCAAGCATACACATACCTCCAAAAACATCTTACAAACGTATTCGTTTGATCAAATCACCAATATAGCATCATGAACATGTAATTGAACCTCAAGATCAATGAAATTTCTCAAATTTCCCTTTGAAGCATAAATTTCCCAATTAGGGTCCGGATCGCGCCAGACGATGTCTGATTTTAACCAAACTTTACAGAAAGTGCTTAAATCACATATAAGACTTGTACCGGGTGCCAGAACCAAAATACAGGCCTGATACCATAGTCTTCCAATCGATTTTCATTTTCACTTTCCATAATTATTTCGAGATGCACTGAGAAAAAGAAAACATTAATAGCAAATAATGCATTCTTGAATATTCATACAATAACAAACCTAATATAATCTCATTAAAATGTTGTTTCTAATATAGTAAAATAAACCAACACAATAGAGAAGTTAATTATAAGGAACCAAAGCTTCAAATTAACGTAGTAGCATATGATAGACTTAAAAAGATCAATATATATATAGAGAGTGAGAGAGCGTCTCGTATATGCACTTTCTTAACCAAATCTAAACATTTTCATTAAGGAAAAAAATACTTAAGTAAACACGTTCTTTATCTTCTAAAGGAATGGACCTATAGCAAAAGCAATTTTAAAATCTATATAAAAAAACAGTAAAAAAGCCTTATGGGTCAACACACATATAGAGTTGAGTATTAATTAACTTGTAACCTATTTGCAAAATGATGAAATAATTATTTCAAATAAGAACGTCATCTCCTCACAATGTAGAACGCAAACCAGAATTTATTTGTAATCATTCCTATAAAATAGTAATTGGCTAAACCATAAAATCGTGTCATAAATAATTGGAGAGAAAGTCTCAATGTAAATAAGGAACAGAGAGCACAACAAACAATAGCAGGCAAATCTCCCCCCTCCCCGCAATATTTAAATTCTATTGTTGTTAGAGTTATTACAGGTCATTGGTTTAAAATAACTAAGAAACTGCATAAGTTCTCAATGCTGCCAGGTGAAGTCAATTGAACTCAGTATTCCCAAATTTTGATTCAATACTTGAGATCCCAAATCTCCCCCCTCCCCGCAATACTCAGTAAAGAGTGTAAAATTTTAAGCAAGCTTCTCAAAATTAATTGACAAGTAATTTATTTTAGACTTAAATCATATATATCTTGGTGATTAACTGCTCAAACATATTCAGTTTATGAGCTCGAAAACATAAGCATGTTGGCATGTTCGCTGCAGACTCATTAAGCCATTAAAAGCGAATGAATAAAGACTTAAGACAAAACATCAACAAGAATACATTAGGCCTTTAAGGAGTACTAAGTTCTGTAAACAATGAGATTAAACCGAAAAATCATGAAGAATGTAGAGAGAGAATCTAGAGAGAAGGAAGCGTCTGAGAGAAGACTCTGGAAGCCAGAGAATTTTATTAAACAGAAAACAATGTGAAATGAAATCCATAGTGTAAAATATCTGAGGAGCAGCTATATATACATGTATCATTGGGTCGGGTCAGACGACCCAATGGACGACCCAATACCGGAAATAATGGGGCTCAGACAGATTGGGCTTGTGTAACACATTTGGCCCAAATAACAAACATATCATCACAGCCCATACAGTGTATACCAGAGAATACAATAAATATACAGTATATATACATAGTGTACAATCATGTAAGCTCTTTCATCTCAACACCCCCCCTCAAGTTGGAGGGAAAAACCACCTGCAACTTGGACAACAGTGGAAGAAGCACAGTGCCAAGCAAGGGCTTAGTGAGCAGGTCGGCCAGCTGACGAGACGTAGGAACATGAAGCAATTTGAGAAAACCAGTTTGCAACAAGTCCCGAACAAAATGGCAGTCCACCTCGATATGTTTGGTACGTTCATGAAAAACAGGATTGTTAGCAATATGAACAGCAGCCTGACTATCACAATATAAAGAAATAGGAGAAGGAACAGATACCCCAAGATCAACCAACAAACGAGAAAGCCAAGTCAATTCAGCAACAACTTTGCTGAGGGCTCTATATTCTGCCTCAGCAGAAGACAGAGAAACAACAGGTTGTTTCTTCGATTTCCAACTGATCAAACAACCACCCAAAAGCACACAAAACCCAGTAACAGATCGTCTAGTATCAGGGCATGCAGCCCAGTCACTATCAGAATAGCCAGTAACAGAGAAATCTGCATGAGCAGAATAAAATAAACCCAAGGAAGGAGTGCCCTTAAGGTATCTCAGAACATGCAGAGCAGCAGTCATATGGGGAAGTCTGGGGCATTTGAGGAATTGACTCAGATGTTGGACTGCAAAGCATATGTCAGGCCTAGTATGAGTCAGAAACAACATCTTACCAACTAGACTCCTGTACTGGTCAGGAGAGGACAAAATGTCACCAGAATCAGCATGAAGTTTGACATTAATGTCCAACGGAGAAACAACAGAGGAGACATTAACACAGTCAAACTGATGCAGCAAATAAGAAATATACTTATGCTGATTAAGGAGCATCCCACCAGGGACAACTGTCATCTCAAGGCCCAAAAATAAATGCAAAGATCCCAAATCTTTGATTTTAAACTGATCATCCAGAAACAGTTTCAGTGCAGTAAGTTCATCACTGTCATCCCCAGTAAGTATGATGTCATCCACATAGACTGCTACCACCACAAGGGAGCCAGGTTTACCTTTGATGAACAAGGAATAGTCATTCAAAGAATGTTTATACCCTCTGGAATAAAGAGCAGAAGACAACTTGGCATACCATTGTCTGGATGCTTGTCTTAGCCCATACATGGATTTCTTGAGTTTACAGACCAGAGGAGGAGAAGTAGAAGAGGGAGTAGAAACAGAACCAGAAATATGAGCAGAAACTGTCAAACCTGGGGGAAGTTTCATGAAAACTTCCTCATCCAAATCACCATGAAGAAAGGCATTATTGACATCAAGCTGAAAAAGAGGCCAATGATTCTTGACAGCCACAGCAATAAGGCATTTCACAGAAGAAATCTTAATCACAGGAGAAAAAAGTGTCAGTAAAATCAATTCCCTCAACTTGTGTATCACCCCTAATAACAAGCCTTGCTTTATATCTTTCAACTAGACCATCAGACTTGTATTTGATTTTATAGACCCACTTACAGCCAATGGGTTTCTTACCAAGAGGAAGAGAAACAATATCCCAAGTATGGTTAGCCTCTAAAGCATCAAACTCCTGTCTCATAGCATCCTGCCATGCTGGACAGATGCAGCTTGAGAGTAATACATAGGTTCAGATTCCAAAATGGAAGAAGAAGAACCAGAAAAGGCAGGCAGTTGACAGACATAATCCTTAAGATAGGAAGGAGGATTATGCTGTCTAGTGGACTTTCTAGGTGAGGGAAGAGGATGTGAAGGAGGTAACACAGGAGCAGGGAGATCAGGATTGAAAGAAGGAAGAGAAGATGGACTAGTAGCAAAAAAATTAGCTGCAGGAGGAGCAGAAGTAGAAGGAAGGACAGTAGAATTAGGGGTATCATGTATGGGAAAAACACTGTCAGTTAAATCATCAGGAAGAGGAATAAAAGGAAAAGGTGAAGAAGAAGGTTGAGCAGAAATAGGTGTAGTCTTAAAAGGAAAATATGTTTCATGGAAGATAACATCCCTGGAGACAAAACATTTTTTAGTGACCAAATTATACAGTTTATAACCCTTCTTGGCAAAGGGATAACCCAGAAAAACACAAGAATGGGCTCTAGGTTTGAGCTTGTCCCTTTGAGAAATAGGGACAACTGCATAAGCTAGGCATCCAAATGCCCTCAAATGGGAATATGATGGAGCTTTGCCATACAATTTCATGGGGAGACTTATGGTGAAGGATTCGGGAAGGTATTCTGTTAAGAAGATAGGTGACAGTTAGCAGACAATCCCCCCAGAAGGACACAGGTAGGCCAGACTGAAAAAGTAGGGCTCTACATGTCTCAAGAAGTGTTATGTGTTTTCTTTCAACAACCCCATTCTGCTGAGGGGAATGAGGGCAGGAGGGGTGATGAATAATCCCCTGGCTACTAAAAAAGGATATTCCCTCAGTACTAGATCCCAATTCTAAGGCATTGTCACTTCTAACAGTATGGACCACAGTGTGAAACTGAGTTTTAACAAAGGAGATGAAAGACTTAAGCAGGGAAAAAGCAGTGCTTTTGGATCCCATTAAGTGTGTCCAGGTAGCCCTAGAAAAATCATCAACTATAGTAAGGAAGTACTTATAACCAGAAAAAGTAGAAGTGCGGTAAGGCCCCCAAGTATCCACATGTATTAATTGAAATGGTCTAGTGGTACTGATACTACTGTCATGGAAAGGAAGTCTAGTCTGTTTGGCCATAGGGCAGACAGAGCAAGGAAAAGGTTGTTTAGAAGCAAGTGGAAAAGACAAACCAGAAATATGTTTCATATTAGCAAAAGGAGTATGTGCTAGTCTTAAATGCCAAATGTAATTCATATCAGACGTAACAGCATTATTACAAATGGAATTATTTACAATTGGAGACAAGCCAACATTTTTCTGTCAGACACGTTGTCATCATTACAAAAATCAGACAAAGCACACACAGAAGTAAAAGAAGAACCAGGAGAGGGAGAAGGGGAAGGAGGCACCCAAGACAGTTTGTATAAGCCAGTTTCCTCTTTAACAAGATCCAGAGGCCTCTTCAGAGAAGGGTCCTGTTTCATGTGAAGTAAACAGGAAGTTGGAGTGAACAAAACTATACAGTGCAACTATTTTATCAACTTGTGAACATAAATCAAGTTGTGTTTAAAGGAAGGAACCAGAAGCACATTATGAAGAGTAAGGGAAGAAGTTAATGCAAAAACACCTGTACAAGTTATTTTTACTTTGTAACCATTAGGTAAAGTTACAAGATAAGGAACAGTCAAAGGTATGATGTTAAAGAGTAGGTTTTATCATGTGTCATATGATTAGATGCCCCTAAATCAATGATCCAGGTAACAGAATTAATATGTGTAAGCATGCATAATTTGGAATCAGAAACAAGACTCTCAGTAAACATAGTACCAGCAAAATTAGCAGCACACATGGGAGGAGGAGCTTAATCACTGGAATCCCCTGACTTGGTCTGTTGTAACAAGCTCATCAATTGATCATAGTGGTGTCTGCTCAACCCTGGTATCACAGAGCTGTGACCATCTATGTGTGTAACATGGTGATGGTTGGCAGAAGGATCCCCAAGAGGAACAGACAAATTAGGATTCCCATGATTAACAGACACACAATCATCACCAGTGGAGACATGAGCAGCTACAGATTTCCTTCCCTTGGTGTAATTGATGTTTTGAGGAAACCCATGGATCTTGTAGGACTTATCAATTAAGTGCCCAGATTTCTTGCAGTATCTGCAAAATAAGGGCCCTCTGCTTTGCTCAAAATTAATTCTGGGTCTGAAAATAGGGGGCCTAGGCACTGTGGCCTGGTTAAACCCAACTGAGTGCTTGTTTGCATGAGCATTAAAAGACATAGAGTCTAGACTGATTTGAGAGATAGATTGAACTTGTCTCTGTTTCTCATCATTAAGCACTATGTTGTAAACACTGTCAAGGGAAGGAAATGGCTGCATCATCAACAAATTACTCCTAACCCCCAGGTATGTTTCATTTAACCCCATAAGAAATTGGAATACCTTGTTTTCATCATCTTCTTCAATTATTCCATTTTTGGCAGCACACACACATCTCTGCCCATGATTTGTGCACATTGTGCCCAATTCATCCCACAAGCCTTTGAGCTTGTTAAAGTATGAGGCTACATCTAAGGAGCCTTGAGATGTATGGGAAAGTTCCCTTTTTAATTCAAAAATTTTGGTCTTGTTAGGGGTACCATATCTTTTCTCAATTTGGGACCATATACTCTGTGCAGTATCGGAATACTGCACACTATCAGCAATTTGAGGAGACAGAGAGGAGGTCAACCAGGAAATGACCATGTTATTACATCTGTCCCACAGTCTCAGTTGAGCCACATTAGTGGCAGGATGAGGACACGAACCGTGAACAAAACCGATTTTATTTTTAGCGGATAACCACTACCCGAGAAGGGAGTTGGAACAAGAGAAACCCAGGGACATCAGAAGAATATACAAAAAGGGGGCTAGAAGAGTCTACAGAGGAGGAGGTACCAACATTTGTGTTAGAAGCCATAATCAATAAACCGGCTTAAAAACATAGTTTTTCAACAAACAGAGTATAACCAAATCAGGTATTCACACACAACACCAGATACTCACATACAGAGTTAGATAATCACACACAAAGCATACAATACTCAGGATAAGGACAGAGTTACCCTCCTTCTTCGCGACCGGAGAAGATCGGCCTTCAAACAATAGAGAAAACCCTAGGTACAAAACCCAAGGTGTAACCGTCGAAATCCTTACTGGAAATGTGGTCAGGGATGTCGGAAAGGCACCCAAAACATCCACTGAGTGAGAATCGAGCCACCGGATAGCAGTAAAACTCTAGGTTAAACCACCAGAAACCCTAGAAGGCGATAGGTCACCGAAAAATCACTCAAAAATCAGCAGAAAATCTCCCAAAACGTTCGAGTGAAGAAAATACACTCAAATATCATGATGAAAAACTCGGAAAGGCATCCGATCTAGGTCGGAATCATCATCGACCATAAGGTATCAGAAAAATCCCTAAAAATCTCAAAGAAGAGTTCAACCAAGACAACGAGATGCAGAGAAACATAGTCGCATCGTCGTCTAGGCTCTGATACCATGTAAACAATGAGATTAAACCGAAAAATCATGAAGAATGTAGAGAGAGAATCTAGAGAGAAGGAGGAGCGTCTGAGAGAAGACTCTGGAAGCCAGAGAATTTTATTAAACAGAAAACAAAATGAAATGAAATCCGTGGTGTAAAATATCTGAGGAGCAGCTATATATACATGTATCATTGGGTCGGGTCAGATGACCTTTATGGACGACCCAATACCGGAAATAATGGGGCTCAGACAGATTGGGCTTGTGTAACACATTTGGCCCAAATAACAAACATAACATCACAACCCATACAGTGTATACCAGAGAAACAATAAATATACAGTGTATATACATAGTGTACAATCATGTACACCATGTACAATAAATATTCATCTCAACAAGTTCTCTTGAATAGCTAAGGATCGTGAAGATCAACCTAGAGAGGTATTAAACTTATTCCTACATGAGAAAAATAGACATTAACAAAAAATTTAGAATTTTTACATGGAAGAAGGAAAGAAGAATAATGTGTTGAATCATACACCAAAAATAATACAACAAGATCTTCTTTTCTAAGCAAATGGACCAGAAGATATATGTGAAAAGGGAAAATTATCATCAAGATAGAACTCTTTTATACCTAAAATGAAATATATATATATATATATATATATATATATATATATATATATATATATATATATATATGTATGTATATATATATATATATATATACATACATATATATATATATATATATATATATATATATATGTATATTAAAGAAAAGTGGAAGATTTTGAATCTAGAGGGCATAAGATACTATTTACACTTATTGAAACACAGAGGCATATGTGGAAGCAGTGTCCTCGTCGTACTGCTAGCTCATCTCAGTAGAGGGTCAGCCCTCGTTTTCTAGTCCAGTTTCTTTGGCACCCGCCCCGCCAGCTAGGGGTGAGGTCAGGCAGCCAGGGGTCGCCCCAGAGGTGGAGGTCGATTAAGCTGTCAAGCTCATGTTTATGCTCTCAGGGCAGGACATATGTCATTGCTTCAGATGTTGTCATTACAGGTATTATTTCAATCTACCACAGAGATGCCTCAGTCTTATTTCATCCCGGTTCAACCTACTCTTATGTGTCCTCATATTTTGCTCATCATTTGAGTACGTCTCGAGGGTGTCTTGCTTTACCTGTTCATGTATCTACCCTGGTGGGCGATACTATTATTGTATACCATGTGTACCGGTCATGTTTAGTGACTGTTGGGGGTCTGGATACCCGAGTTGATCTATTGTTATTGAGCATAGTGGATTTTGATGTTATTTTGGGCATGGACTGGTTGTCTCCGTGTCATGCTATTCTAGACTTTCATGCTAAGACAGTCACGTTGGCAATACCGGGCGTACCGAGGATCGAGTGGCATGGTGTGACTGATTATGTTCCTAGCAGGGTAATTTCATTCTTAAAGGCCCAGCGTATGGTTGGGAAGGGTTTCCTTTCATCTTTGGCATTCTTGAGGAATGTTGGAGCCGAGACTCCTAGCATTGATTTTGTTCCAGTTGTGAGGGAGTTTTCCGATGTATTTCCTGCAGACCTATCGGGCATGCCACTGGACAGGCATATTGATTTTGGTATTGACCTGGTGTCGGACACTCAGACCATTTCCATTCTGCCATATCGTATGGCACCAACGGAGTTGAAAGAATTGAATGGTCAGCTTTAGGAACTCCTAGAGAAGGGGTTTATTCAGCCTAGTGTGTCACCATGGGGTGCACCGATTCTGTTTGTAAAGAAGAAGGATGGCACCATGAAAATGTGTATTGACTACAGGCAATTGAACAAAGTAACAGCGAAGAACAAGTATCCCTTGCCTCGTATTGATGATTTGTTTGACGAGCTTCAGGGAGCGAGGGTGTTCTGCAAGATTGATCTCCATTCGGGCTATCACCAGTTGAAAATAGGGGATTTAGATATTATTAAGACTGCTTTCAGGACTAGATATGGGCATTATGAGTTTCTTGTTATGTCTTTTGGGCTAACTAATTCCCCAGCAGCGTTCATGTGTTTGATGAACAGTGTATTTCAGCCTTATCTGGACTTGTTCGTTATTGTTTTCATTGATGACATTCTAGTGTATTCGCGTAGTCTGAAGGATCACGCGCAACATTTGCGAGTTTTATTGCAGAGATTGAGGTACGAGAATGTGAGTTTTGGCTAAGTTTAGTGGCTTTCTTGGGACACGTGGTGTCCAGCGAGGGTATCCAGGTCAACCTGAGGATAATAGAGGCAATTCGGAGTTGTCCTAGGTCGACTTCAGCCACAGAGATTCGTAGTTCCTTGGTTTGGCAGGTTATTATCGCGGGTTGTTCAGGGATTTTCCTCTATTGCATCGCCCTTGACAAAGTTGACTAAGAAGGGTACTCCATTTGTATGGTCAGACGAGTGCGAGGAGAGCTTTAAGAAGCTCAAGACAGCTTTGACCACAACTCCAGTATTGGTCTTGCCATCAGCTTCAGGTTCTTATACTATATATTGTGATGTTTCGAGAGTTGGGATCAGATGTGTATTCATGCACGAGGGTATAGTGATTGCTTATGCTTCTCGTCAATTGAAGCCCCACGAGAAGAACTACCCCGTACATAATTTGGAATTGGCTGCTATAGTTCACGCTCTGAAGATTTGGAGGCATTACTTGTATGGTGTATCTCGTGAGGTACTCACCAATCATCGCAGTCTTCAGCATTTGTTCAAGCAAAAGGACCTTAACTTGAGGCAGCAGAGCTGGCTAGAGTTACTCAAAGATTATGATATTACCATTCTGTATCATCCGGGGAAGGCCAATGTAGTGACCGATGCCTTGAGCCGAAAGGCAGTTAGTATTAGGAGTTTGGCGTATATTCCAGTTGGGGAGAGGCCCTTTGCAGTTGATGTTCAGGCTTTGGCCAATCGGTTGGTGAGACTAGATATTTTGGAGCCTAGTCGGGTGTTGGCTTGTGTGGTTTCTTGGTCTTCCTTATATGATCGCATCAGAGAGCGCCAATATGATGATCCGTATTTTCTTGTCCTTATGGACAGGGTTCAACATGATGATGCCAGAGGCGTGGCCATTGATGAGGATGGTGTGTTAAGGATGTAGGGACGGATTTGTGTGTCCAATGTGGATGGGCTTCGGGAGTTGATACTGGAAGAGGCCCATAGCTCGCGGTATTCCATTCATCTGGGTGCCGCGAAGATATATCGGGATTTGAGGGAGCACTATTGGTAGAGGAGAATAAAGAAAGATATTGTAGGAGTTGTGGCTCGGTGTCTAACTGTCAGCTGGTGAAGTATGAGCACCAGAGACCGGGTAGCATACTTCAGCGGATGATTATTCCCGAGTGGAAGTGGGAGAGAGTAACTATGGCTTTTGTGAGTGGTCTTCCCCGGACTTTGAAGAAGTTCGATTCGATTTTGGTGATTGTGGATCGGCTGACAAAGTCCTCGCACTTCATTCCGGTATGTACTACCTATTCTTCGGAGAGGCTGGCAGGAATCTTTATCTGGGAGATTTTCATATTGCATGGTGTCCTAGTGTCTATCATCTCAGATAGAGATACTCAGTTTACTTCTCAGCTATAGAGTACATTTCACTGAGAGTTGGGTACACAGGTAGAGTTGAGCACAACATTTCATCCTCAAATGGATGGGCAGTCCGAGCGTACTATTCAGATATTGGAGGACATGTTGCGTGCATGTGTTATTGAATTTGGACGTTCATGG
Organism: Nicotiana benthamiana; assembly: GCA_034376525.1. Lineage (NCBI taxonomy): Eukaryota > Viridiplantae > Streptophyta > Magnoliopsida > Solanales > Solanaceae > Nicotiana > Nicotiana benthamiana. The sequence goes on from CM067339.1 coordinate 179,651,451, forward strand.
GATAAGTTTTTACCACTTGTAGAGTTTGCCTACAACAACAGTTATCAGTCGAGCATACAGATGGCTCCGTACGAGGCATTGTATGGGAAGCGATGTAGATCTCCAGTTGGAGGGTTTGAGCCCAGTGAGGCTAGGCTATTGGGGAAAAAGTTGGTGTAGGATTCTTTAGAGAAGGTGAAACTGATTCAGGAGAAACTACATACAGCTCAGTCGCGACAGAAGAGTTATGCGGACCAGAAGGTTTGAAATGTGTCTTATATGGTTGGTGAGAAGGTTTTGCTGAAGGTTTTGCCCATGAAGGGTGTTATGAGGTGTAGAAAGAAAGGGAAGTTGAGTCCGCGATTTATTGGGCCTCTTGAGGCACTTAGGAGAATAGGGGAGGTGGCCTATATGCTTGCTTTTCCACCCAGCTTGTCGGGCTTGCTTCCGGTATTTCATGTATATATGCTCCGGAAGTATGTAAGGGGACCCGTCCCATGTATTGGACTTCAGCACGATTCAGTTAGATGGTGATTTGACCTATGATGTGGAGCCGATGGCGATTTTGGGTCGTCAAGTTCGAAAGTTGAAATCAATGGACATAGCTTCGGTGAAAGTGCGGTGGAGAGGTCGGCCCGTAGAGGAGGCTACATGGGAGACCGAGCAGGAGATGTGGAGCAGATACCCTCATCTGTTTGAGGCTTCAGGTATGTTTCTTGACTGCTCGAGGAAGAGCGTTTGTTTTAGTTGGGGAGGATGTGACGACCCGACCCATCGTCACATGAGTTACCGCTTCGTTTTCCCCGTTTTCAACTTCTTTATGCTTCATTATCTGTACCTTATGTGATCAAGTTGGTTAAGAGAGGTTTTGATAGGAATTGAGACACTTAGTCTCTTTAAGGAAGGTTTGGTGTGGAAAAGTCAACTGGATGTTGACTTATGAGTTAGAAGGTTCGTATGTGATTTCCGGTGATTCGATTAGCTTCGGGGGATAATTTGTGACTTATGAGCGTGATCGGAATTGATTTTGGAGGACCGGTGTAGAATTAGGCTCGAATTGGCAAAGTTGGTATTTTGGCAAATTCCGGTTGATAGGTGAGATTTTGATCCGAGGGTCGGGATGGAATTCCGAGAGTTGATGTCGCTTCGCTATGTGATTTGTGATGTGTGTGCAAAATGTCAGGTCATTCGGAGGTGTTTTGGTCCGTTTTTTATCAAATGTGTGTTTTAGAAGTTTTAGAAGAACTTAGGCTTGAATCTGATGTAATTTGATGGTTTGGGTGTTGTTTGTGGTTTTTTGACGATTGGAGAAAGTTCGAATGATGTTTTAGGATGGGTTGACAGTTTTCCTTGAGGCCCGGGGGCCTCAGGGTGATTTCGGATGGCTAACGGGAAGTTTTTGGACTTGTGAAGTTTGATGTTGCTGCTGCTTCTAGTATTTTCTCTTCTGCAGAGCTTGGGCCACAGAAGCGCTACTGCATTTGTGAAGAAGCGGCCGCAGAAGGGTATTGGACTTTAAGTGGAGTTCTGCAGAAGCGGAAGGGTTGACCGTAGAAGCAGTTTTGCTGATGTGGAATTGGAGTCACAGAAGCGGTTCCTGGTGGCCTAGTGATTTCCGCAGAAGTGGATATTGACCGCAAAAGCGGAAGTCGCATATGTGATAATGACTGGGCCAAGCTATTTAATTCCATCTTCACGAAATTTTGAAGGGTTTCATATTGTTCACTTCGGACTTGGTCGTTTTTGAGCGATTTTGAAGAAGGGAATCAAGGGACTTCATTGAGGTAAGGATTTCTGAGCCAAGAACATAATTCTAAGGTGTTATTACATAAATTAAAGCTGAAAAACTAAGGAATCAGGGATTTAAAAATGCAGGTTAGAGCTTGAACTTAAGAGAGTTAAGAATGGGGATGTGAGAGGTCAATTGAACTCCGATTCTGGTAATTTTGAGCTGTATGAAATCGTGGCCAGATAAGGAACCCGCTGATGTAAAATTTTCTGGAATTCGAGAAGTGGTCCCGGGGCTCGGATTTTGTTAAATTCGAGATTTTTGCTATTTTCGATTGTTTTTATTTGGGTATTGTTTCATTGGCATATTGTGACATATTCGTTGTGATTTTGATCAGATTCGACGCACGAGGAGGTCGATTTTGGAGGCAAGGGCATAGAGAGCTAGGATTTTGGCCAGCTTGAGGTGAGTAATGATAGTAAATGATGTCCTGAGGGTTTGAAACCACGGATTTGCACAACAAAGTGCTATATTGAGGTGAAACACGTGCTTAATGATGAGCAGGGTTGTTTACTACTGGGGCTTGGTCCGTCCCGATTGATATTTTTACCATGTATTTAATTGAGATATGTTTGTTATCAACATAATTTGGTCTTACTACCATGTTTTGGACTTCTTACCGATTACTTGAGTACTTCATAGATTTTATCACTGTTTCCTTACTATTTGATATACTATTTGAACGCAGTTCTGTTGATTAATATTGTTTTTACAAACTCAACCTCTTTTAATTGAATTTTGAGATCTAAATGATATTTCCAATATTGTTTGGGCTGAGCACTACTATTTTATTGATGCCCGAAGGGGCTTATGATGTTTTTCTGGACTGAGTGAGGTTGAGGGCCTGAGATACATTTATATGCCACGAGGTGGCTTGAGTGTGATGTGGGAAGGCTTCCAGGCCTTGAGTGTGATATGAAAAGGCTTTCAGGCCTAATGTTTATATAGTGCTCGGGCCATAAGGGGCCCCTCCGGAGTATGCACACCCACAGTGAGCACGGGTACCCATATGATCTGATACTGAGCCCGGTGGGCTAATACTATGTTGAATGACTGATACTGAGCCCGAGGGGCTGATACTATGTTGAGTGACTGATACTGAGCCCGAGGGGCTGATACTATGTTGAGTGACTGATACTGAGCCCAAGGGGCTGATCCTATGTTGAGCGATTGATAACCGCCCGAGGGGCAGATTTCTACTTACTATTTACTTGTTGTTTCACTTGATTTACCTGTTTTTAAAAAGGAGATTTTATATGATTCTTTACGGTTTTACTACTTTAAGTGATTTACTGTCTGGTATAGAATTGCCTTGTGAATTTATGTGTTTTCATACCTTCGGTTATTATTTATTATTATTTCTCACTGGGTCGGAGTACTCACATTACTCCCTACATCATGTGTGCAGATTCAGGCATAGTAGAGTCTGTACCTGAGCACTGATTCCTTCAAGACCAGGCAGCGAGTTGGAGTTACAAGGTAGCTATAGACGTCTGCAACACCTTGTATCCCTTATCCTACCGCATTGATGTTTTCCTCAGACTATTGTATTGGATATTATATTCTGTAGATCTATAGCAAACTCTATTGAAGTTCATGCCTTGTGACACCCCGATTTAGGCTGTGTTGGGATGGTATCTTTTGCTATTATCGTTGTTTCCATATTTATAACTGCTTATACGTGTTTTGGATTCGCAAATGTTAATTATTTGTTAAGAGAGGTGTTTGTGTTGTCCTGGCTGGCTTTGTCTTCACCAGAGGCGCCATCACGACCGAGTGTGGGTTTTAGGGTCATGACAGAATTGAATAGATTTGGGCCATTTGAAGTCGAGTTTTTGTGGAAAAGGCATGGTTTCGGGTTGATTTTGAGCTGGTTTGAAGAAAGTGGCGTTCCTAACCTTGTGTGGGGACCTTCCTCTTAGGATTTGGTATTATTGTTAATTGAAATACCTTATCCGTGAGATGACGAGTGTGTACTTGTGCTAATTGTTAGAATTTCGATTTTCATTAAGTAATTATAGTATGTTTCCTTTCATGTTTTTTTATTACTTGCACTATTAAACCTATCACTAGCTTAGGAAAGCGTGTCTAAGTGATTTAATTGCTTTATATGCTCAACCTGCTCTACCTGAATTCTGTGCAACATGTTAGGCTAGAATGTCTTGTTACCTTAATATGGGATTTGATATTTCTGAATATTTTCCTGTTGCTGCTGTGTAATTTACAGTGGGACTACGGATGTAGGATTCCAGTAGCACGCCCTTGCCTATTTACATTTGGGACTACGAATGTGGGATTTCGGTAGATCCCCCAGCACAGTTATATGGAACTATGGGATTGCACCAGGTAGATTGCCCCAGTATTGGGTATTTATATTTAGGACTACGGAACGGTATTCCGGTAGATCCTCGTGCACTATGAGTTGGACTACGGGACGGCATTCTGGGTGATCCATTTGATATGTATATTTGGGACTACAAGACGGATCCTAGGAGATCCCCAATTGTTATTTTGGTGTTGAGTTGTATCTCTTTTTGCGTTTACCTTGCCTCTATAAAGGTTGTTGTTATCCTTTATATCTGGTGGTACCTTTACTGCTATACGTATTTATATTTTCTATTTTATACTGTCGAACTGTATATTTTATTTAACCTCAATAAGGTCCTGACCTTCCTCGTCACTATCCGACCGAGGTTAGGCTTCGCAGTTACTGAGTACTGATGTGGTGTACTCATGCCCTTTCAACGCATTTGTTTATGTGCAGATCCAGGTACCTCGATTTAGTCCTATCACTCTTGAGGCGAGGCGACTGTTCCAGAGACTTCGAGGTATATCTGCCGCAACCGCAGACCAAGGAATCCTTTTTCTGTGCTCTTTTTTAATTATTAGACCTTCTGTATTTCTTTTCCTTGTTAGATATTCTGGAGTTAGACACTTGTAGATATTCAAATGCTCGTGGTTTCATGAGATTCCGGGGTCTGGGAAATGTTGTCAGTTTCGTGAAGTTGTATTATATATGTCGAGCGGCCTTTGTTAGCTTTGGTTCTTAATTATTTTTTTCGTAATTTTTGTTTATCTTGCGTATTATTAGGCTTACTTAGTCGTAGAGATTAGGTGCCGTCACGATAGTTCGCGAAAAAAACCAATAAATAAATTAGTCTACTAACGTCAACAATCTCTTACTTCATATACGAGACTGACCGCTTTTTCTTCTATAGGCTTCTTATATAAGCTTACGTGATGCTGCTTTAACATCTTTGATGTCCTGCATGATGGCCACAGCATCCTTATGTAATGAAGAGAAGTTAGACTCGTTGAAATTTCGTAACTAGTTTATGCAACTTCTAGTTGCATAGGAAGATAGAAGATTAATATATGCATGAATATTTTGGACCACTCAGCAAATATCAACATATTAGACACACAACAGCAAAGCTTGCATATTGAATCATTGGAAAGCTAATGTCACATGCTAACAATCATGAAACTAGAATTACAGTTTAATTTTAAAGAGAACTTCCTTGGTTTGTTACTTTCTTTTACCTGTATAAGCAAGGAACGGGTAAAAATATTACACAAGGCCCTAGGAATCATCCCTAGCCAAACTTGAGCTTGCCTAAGCAAAATAGCTTCCCTTGAATATTCACCTGTGGATCGAGCTCTAAGCTTAAGAACCAGTTCAAGCCATTTTTCTGGAGCATAATAATTTCCACTTTCAAACTCCCTCAATATTAAATACATTAAGAATTCTTTCCCCCTCAATTTCAAGACCAGGACCATGAAAATGTCAAGCTTAAGTTTGAATTACTATAAAATACTGTTCTTGACCACTAATGACTTTGGAAAATAATTAAATGTTATGGATTGTGTACACATACGCGTGATACAATTTCGACACCCGAATAAAAAGAGTGCACGTACGCGCAGTGGCATAGGCAGGATTTTTTATAAGCGGTGTCACTATTTCTAGTAAAAGAGCTATAAAAGTCAAAAAAATATTTTGTGGAGTCAAGGGAGTTCAAACCCAAGACGTCTCACATAATATGATAATACTTGAAGCTAACAACCACTACACTACTAAGATGTTTTGTTACAAGTGGTGTCACTTTTAATTGTTTTATCTTGTATTTCTGTTTTATTTATTATTTTATATATATAAATAGTAAAAAAATTCGACGAAGCGGTGTCCCGTGACACCGCTTGTCACCTTGTAAATCCGCCCATGCATACGCGTGACTCGTTTCAAGATAATTCCATAATTACGAATAATCAACCATTTAAAAGCGGTGATAGGTAAAATGCACATAGGTTCTCTAGATAAAATTAAACAATTTAATTAAACCGGCTATGATTAAAATGACCGTGCTAAAATCACGAAACTCGAGAGTGCCTAATACCTTCTCTTGTGTTAACAGAATGCCTTATCCGGTCTTTTGTGTTCGCAAATTTTAAAACAGAGTTAAATTTTCTTCGATTTAGAATTTTAAAATAAATCGGTGACTTGAAACACTATAAATTATTCCAAGTAATGACTCTTAAATAAATAAATAACTCCAGTTTAAATAATTCACTTAAATTAAAAAAAATTCCTAATTTCTTTCCTCTCTTCGAGGAAAAAGATGGTGTAACATGTGTTACGAAAAAATTATACAATTGAAAAAGAAACATAAAAAGTGAAAGATACTGTGCGAGTTATCTTCATTTATTGGGAAAGCCAACTCCAAACTTAAAGAAACAAAAGTAGCTGCTGAACATCTACTTGGACATTAACGCCATTAACAAGCAAATAAGAAAAAGACAAATTGTTGGCAGTAAGCTTTACAGTTAAAGACAGAAGGATTGAACCTATAGGTCTTAAACGGGTTGGGTAAGTTCAATTTTGAATCGGCATAGACCGGTTAATATTGAAACAGGCCCAGCCCAGTTAAAAGAGGTTGGACTGGGCTAGGTTAGGGGGCCGTGCGAATTATTTCGTTGGAATTTTTACCTAAATATGCCATATAGCAAACCTTCTTATCATTATTGTGCCTTGTTTGATTATTACCCGCATATTTCATGTTTTCGTTACCAAAAATATACCAGACTATATCTGGCTGATTTTATAGCTTAAAATAGCGCTAGATTTTAAGCATCCCAATTAATGTTTGATTCTGTCTTAATTAAATGATCTTTTTAAAACCTTAAAAGATCTAATCCCAGCGCAAATCTCTCTGCGTGAATCTCTCATCGGTAGCCATCAGTTTCGAATATCTCTCATTTTCTACATCCAATATCGAAAATCAGAATTTACAGTGTGATAGTCAATCAAATTGTAGTTCTTCCAGATTTCAGTTTCGAAAATCTCTCACTCTTCTACATGAAATACCGAAAATCAAAATTTACAGCGTGATAGTCAATCAAATTGTAGTTCTTCCACATTCCAGATTATTGAAGTTAGGTTTGTTTATACAAATTGTAGTTAAATTGTAGTCAGTTTGTAGTTAATTGTAGTCCGTTTGTTGTTACTGTAGTCAGTTTGTATTTAATTGTAGTCAGTTTGTAGTTAGTTGTAGTCAGTTTGTAGTTACTTGTAGTCCGTTTGTAGTTACTTGTAGTCAGTTTGTAGTTAATTGTAGTCAGTTTGTAGTTAATTATAGTCAATTTGCAGTTAATTGTAGTTTTTAATAAATATGTCTGAAAATTAAATTTTTTTGTAGCTACTGGCTTGTATGTGTAGCTGAGAACTGCAAATGGCATTTCAAGGCAACGTCAATTCATGATTCTTCATTGTTCAAGATAAGAAGTTTTAGCCGACAACACACATGCTGCCGAATGGACGAAACATTCATACAGCGCAAATGTACTGCAACAATAGTTGGTAGCATTGTCGTTCCAAAGTATTGTGATCCTAAGACTGTTTACACGCCAAAGGACATACAAACTGACATGTTATCCGACTTCAAAGCAGAGAGAGAGAAATCGGTTCAGTTCTACAAATCAAGCCTATAATTAATAAGTTGATAATTAAACCTTAAATAGAATTTTTGTACATAAATTGAAAGGTGGTATACTTAAATGTAATAAACACAAACCTTAAACATGTGTGGTAATAAAGTTTGCTATATGGTATGTATATGTAAAAATCCATATTTCGTTTATGTTTTAAATATCAATTACTCGGATCGTAACAATCCGTTAGATGAAAAGTATTATTAAATCGGTTAACCGGTCACCGGTTTAACAGTAATTTTTTTTAATCTTTTTTTAAAAAGCTTTATATACCTGTCTAATTTTTGAAAACATAATAGTGGTATATTTTAGTATAAATATTTTATATCATACACATACCATGAATATACCAATTATAGTATACTAATTAACATAATTTAAAAGTGTAGAAATTTAACATATATATCATACATATAATTTGCAAGTATGATACATGTAATAATAGTGGAATACTTTTGTCACTTTTTTGTATGTTTTACAGTGAAAATTTCTTTGAGTATATATTTTATAAGTCTTGATTATACATTATATATATATATATATATATATATATATATATATATATATATATATATATATATATATATATATATATATAAATTTTAAAAAATACAATTTAAATCATACATGAGTATTATCTAATGTCAAATACCTAATTCTAGATTATAAAAAATATAATATATATATATATATATATATATATATATATATATATATATATATATATATATATATATATATATATATATATTTAGGGTATAAATGCTCAAATCATAAATATACATCAAATAAACAACTTGATACAATTTAAAAATACATAAGATAGGCATTAAATATATTTTAGTACACAATAAAAATATATAAGATATTAGTTTACTTTTTATATGCAAACTTTAATTTTGTAATTTTGAAAAAGATATAGCAGTGGCAATTTATAAATGTAATTTTTTTCATCTTCCTTGTATTCTTTATATTAATACAAAATATTAATATAACTTATAATAGTTATACAAAATACCAAAAAAAAATTAAAAAATACTGAAAACGCGGCCCGGCCCGGCCCCCTTAACCCATAACCCTTACGTTTTAATTTTTACCCAGATGAACCGAATCCTTAAATTCGTTAAACCCCAACCCATAACCGGCCAAGACCATAACCCGTACGAGTCCAAAACAACCAACCCAACTCAACACAACCCATCCGTTTAACACCCTTAATTGGACCTATACAGCAGCTTCAAATGAAAACTATCCTTCGACAAAAAAAAGTTTCACTTTTTCTCTTCTGTTGTTCCTTTAATTGGTGGATTCCTTTAAATTCCGATTTCTTTGTTTATGGGATTCCATTGGGTATTGAAAATTTAATACAAAAAAGAATATTATAAATAATAATATTTAAGATTCAACTTATATACATGATTAAAGAAATTGAATATTACAGAAAATAAACTATATAGATTGCTTTTTTATTTAAAAATTTTTAGACTAATTTAAATTATTCATAGCATGGATAAATATAATTCGGTAAATTAATGATAAAATATAAAATTCGGAATTGAATATCCTAAATTAGTGATAAATTTAGTCTAAATAAGGCAGTTAGCACGAAACTAGTGTTGATGTGGTTATAGCTTGATTGAAGAAAGCCGTACGGATGGCTCGAGGTGACGAGTTTGGTATTTTGCACGAAATAATGTAAGTAGTATTCTTACCGCAATTTGTATTTTCATAATTTGCATGATTTACATATGATTTTTAATATGAGTATGTTACCGATTATTTTGAGTTGCTTGTGGGACGAGTCTTGTACTCTATATGATACTGAAATAATTATTTGAGATGATTACCGTTGTTTTAAATATTTTTGTTATCACTAGATATATTTTACCGTTACTTGAATTTACTATTATCGAAACGAAATTTCATGGTTTGATAAGAACCAACGTGCCCTACATTATTTTAAAATATTTTCCTTTGACTATATATGGATTACAGAGACAAATATAAATGGGAGTAGAATTTGAAGGATCTCGTTGTTAACGGCAGTTTCGTTAGACGTGGTCCAAGAAATTCTTTAAATGACTCAACTCAATCTATCACCGGATAAGGAGATTCAAAATCATTATTGAGTAAAGGCTAAGTCCGCAACTTAAACTAGTAGCTCTTTTACGTAAATTTGGGCAGTATCTCCCTTGTAACAAGGTCCTTCTCTAATACCAGATACCAAAATAAAAAGAACACAATAATAATAACATATATGCATCATTTTCAAACCTTATGTCCATCACAATATATCATAAAACTACCCACACACCCTAATCACTTCATACATAAAAGAATAATAAAAGCGTGTCAAACAATCTAAACATGTAACGACGAATAACTAGCCCTCCATTCCGTCATTATGTCATGTTTATCCACACTTTTTATCCTTCAAAACTCCATAATACATCAGCAAAATAGACAGTGTAAAAGCAACAAGAAACAACCCACAAAACAGTCCATTACAAATCGAATAACTCGAACTCACGGCTTCCGATCATTATCCTATAAGTTCTAACTATTAGAAAATAAATTTTTCAAAATTCCTTGATATTTAAAGTATAAATATAGAAAGTAGATGTTTTCTTACATATAAAGTATCTTCAAAAAGCCAAACTACAAAGAAAAACAAAAAGCGATGTAGCGATACTTACGTCGCAGGGTTTGTTCTAATGCTATCTCTTCTAGATTTCGTACACGGGATGTTAATCTTCTTTTAAACCAACGAAGAGAGCTTAATTTAAGTTTAAGGTGTTCTTTGATTGTGTTCCATGGATAAATGAAGAGAAAAATCCACATATGTATTGTATATCAACTTTGGAAAAGTCAATGAGGTACTAGTTTGGCACCTCACATTACCTCATCTTCATATGCTTTTATCTTTTTCTTCAGATGTTGTTTGAATGAATGGCTAAGAGAGTTGGAAACTACATTTCAAGACCTTCAATTTGGTATGTAATATTTCCCATAAAGACCTCATAAAATACATAAAATGTATTTCTCAAAAAGCTTTAGTGGCTCGCCTACTTATCATTTATGCAGTCTGCGCAGTCTCGCGAAAAAGCAAACATCTCTTTACTCCAAAATAGTATCGACGAACAGTTTAATTAATTAGAAAATAGACTCAAATTTATTTAATTTTGTAGTTACATAATTCCAAGTATATTTGAAGAAAAACTCAGCTACATTTGACCTAATTTTCAACATATTTACAAATGTAACTTGTGATGATCTTTGCCAATTTTTGTTCCATAACTCGCTTGACTTCAAAACATAACACATGACTATTATAAGACAAAAACAACTCATAAAATAACCTCCTTATTATTTTGAGCACCCTAGTCTCACCCCAAAATTACTTGCTATAATATTTCCAACTTGTCGACTTTCGACGAAACTTATTTTGTTCAATTGGTTTAGCATCTAAGCCTTCCAACCCTCTTGGTACTTGCAGTCCATAATCTTAAATATCTGTAACCCACAAGGTAACATGATTACCTTAATTTATGTACTTTCAAGGATGATCTCATTTCTGAGCTTACATCAATTGACTTACGACGTACTTTTACGTACTCAAATATGGGGTATAACACTCAAGAGCGGGGTTTGGATCGAATCTATATTTTTCTACACTTTGATTATATTTGTGATAAATTTCTCCATGTCTATGGCGTAGTTCCTTTTGGGATATGATGGATTTAGTGTATTGATGGTTATTTGTGGATTATAACTATGTTTTTATGCATACTTTGATTATACTTGGGACAAGTTTGAATGACGTTATTAGGTATGTTGGTAGGTTTGGTTGAGATCCCGGGGCCTCAGGTGTGTTTCGGATGCTCAACAAGTCATTTTTGGAATTAAGAAAATTGCAAAAAATGCTGCAGTAGTCAGTTCTGATTTCCTTCTTTGGGATCGCTAGTGGGGTCTCGCGTTCGTGAAGAGGATCTAGGTCTGGTGAGGAATTTTCGCTTCACATTCGCGAAGTGTCTCCCTCATTCGCGAAGCTGGAAGTTTTATACCTACGCGTTTGCAATGGCTTTCCCGCGTTCATATAGGAGGAGGAAATTTTGAATTGCGTTCTCGATGAAATAATCTGGGCCCAAGTGAAATTTTGCTTCGTGACTCGCCTTCCGCGTTCGCGAAGAAGGAAGACCTGGGTAGTATTATAATAACCATCAGAGACCCTTCTTCATTTTTCCACCATTTTAAAACGGGATTGAAGCTTTTAAGGGTGATTATTGAGGAAACCAAAGGGGAATCACTTGGAGGTAACATTTTCGACTTCATAACTCGTTTATATGTGATTAAAGGCCTAATTAGCGGTGAAACTTTTGGGAAAATGGATAATTGAGCTTGAGATTAAGAGGCCTTAAAATGGATATTTGAGGGGTAAATTGAATTCTGATTTCAGTGTTCTTATTATGTATAGACTCATGAGAGTATGAGGATTCTGAAAATATAAATCTTACCCAATTCCAAGACGTGGGGCCGAGGGGCATTTTCGTCATCTTACCTAATTTTACGTATTGGCTTAGAATGTATTTGTAGAATCAGTTACTTGAAGTGTTAATTACATAATGCAATTGAGTTGAATAGCTTTGGGTCATTTGGAGTCCAGTACTCGTGGCAAGAATGTGGTCTCAGGTTGATTATTGAGCCGTTCGAGGTAAGTGGCTTGTCTAACCTTCTGTGGGGGACCCCCCCCTAGGATTTTGTATTATTGTTAATTGAAATGCCTTGTACGTGAGGTGACGAGTGCATACTTGTTCTAATTATTGAAAATTCGGTTTTCATTAAGTAATTACTAGTATGTTTCCTTTCCTGTTGATATTACTTGCACCTTAAGCCTGTTGTTAACTTAGGAAAGCATGTCTAAATGATTTAATTGCTTTACTTGCTCAAACTATTTTCACGTGAATTTTGTGCAGCATGGTAGACTAGAATTACCTGTTTGCCTTAATATGTAAGTGACATTTGTTGAATATTTTTCCATGTTGCTGTTGTGTATTTACATTTGGGACTAAAGATGTGGGATTCCGGTAGATCCCTCTTTCCTGTTTATTTGGGACTACGGATGTGGGATTTTGGTGATCCCCCTGCACAGTTATATGGAACTACGGTACTACACCTGGTAGATTCTCCCATACTGGGTATTTACATTTGGGGACTACGGAATGGGATTCAGGTAGATCCCCGGCGCACTATGAGTTGGACTACGGGACGACACCCGGGAGACCCACTGGAAATTTACATTGGGGGCACAAGGCGGTATCCTGGTAGATCCCTGGATTGCTTGATATTTACATTTGTGGGCTATAGGACGGTATCCTGGTAGATCCCAGGTTGCTATCTCTGTATTGAGCTGTGTTCCTTTAGTGATTATTTCCCCTCTATACTAGTTGTCATTGTTCTTTCTATTCTAGGTTATGTCTTGCTATTGCACTTAGCTATATTATCTTACTCTACACTGTTATATTTTATATTTTATTTAATCTTAGTAAGGCCCTGAACTTCCTTTTTACTACCTGGCCGAAGTTAGGCTTGGCACTTACTGAGTACCGATGTGGTGTATTCATGCCCTTTCTGCGTATATTTTTCATGTGCAGAGCTAGGTACTTTCACTCGGTCTTATCATCCTTGAGGCGAGGTGCTTCTGTAGAGACTTTAATCTATATCTCCCGGGTTTGCAGATCGAGGAGTCCATTTCTATCTTTTTGTAATAGTATAGTCCTTCAGTACTTCCCTTTTGTTAGACATTTTTGGAGTTAGAGCTTCTTAAGTATCTCATAGCTTGTGATTCACAGGGTTCCAGATTTTGGGAGTGTTAGGTTGAGATTTTTTATTGTTATGCGCCATGCGACATAAACACTATTTCATTAAGTGCTACCGACAGGTCCAATCAATGCATTTTGGGAAACGGATCATTCTTCAATCAGCCTTTAACTCTTTTCTTCTCTTCATCCAACTATTCTTCAATCAGCCTTTTGGGAAATGGATAGATGCCGCTTGGCACATAACAGTGTTTAATGCATATAAGAGTGTTCAATTAGCCTTTTAGGAATAGTGTTTAATGCACATAACATTGCAATAAGACTTTTGGGAAACGAACAAGTGCAATCAATGCATTTTAGGAAACAGATCAGCGGCGATATTATTGCTTTGGAGAATTAAACCAGTGATACATTGAATGATTCAGGAAAAATGAACTGATGAGACGCTTCAGTTATCACAAAGACCTACGTCATAAGCATGACATCATCGCGGAAAGCTCGATGAGATAGATATCATAGTCATTTCGTATTGTTTCACTCTAATAAATGGGGATACTATCAGTATAAGGTAAAATCGAAGGGTCAATTTTCAATCATTACGACGCTTCATAAGCATGTTTAAAGGCTCGAGACTATGGTCGAGATTCAAAAACCTTTATGAAGCAATTCTTTGTAATTAATCCTTTAGTTCCTTCAACCCAGGAGGAGTCATACGATACAGAGGAATAGGAAATGGGCTGAATGCCCGGCAATAGATAAATGTCAAAATCAATATCCTACCAAGCTGCATGCCCGAACGATCAGTTGGAAACATATCAGGAAAATCTCATGCTACAGGGCTGAATCAACTGAAGGGGTATCAATACTGACATCTCTCACATAAGATTGACATGTATCACACCCCTTCTTAACCATTCTCTAAGCTACAAGGAATGAAATAACTCTACTGGGAGTGTGATCTAAAGTACCCTTCAACTCAACACGTGGTATAACTGGCATTGCCAGCATTACGGTTCTGGCGTGACAATCAAGAATAACATAATTGGGTGACAACCAGTCCATGCCCAAGATAATATCAAAATATACAATGCTTAGCAACAATAAATCGACTCTGGTCTCAAAACCACTAAGAGCAACCAAACACGACCTATAAATGCGGTCTACAACAAGAGAATCTCCCACAAGAGTAGAAATATAAACACGGGAACTTAAAGAATCCCGAGGTACTCCCAATTGCAGAGCAAATTAAGAAGAAACATGAGAATAAGTGGAGCTTGGATAGAATAGAATTGATGTATCTCAATGACAAACAGTATAATCCTTGTGATGACAGAATAGGAGGCAACAGCCTTAGTATGGGCAGGAAGGGTATAATATCCTGCTTGGCCTTCACTTCTAGGGTGACCTCTACCTCCCGAACCTCCACCTCTAGCTGGCTGAGCAGGTGGAGCAGTAACTGGAGCTGTAACTATAGCCTGAGAACTCTGCGGGGCACGCTGTGGCTGAGAAGTCTGTGGAGGTGCACTCATCCCAAGTCTAGGGCAATACCTCACCACATGGCGTATGTCACCACACTCTAAGTAATCTCGCGGCTGACGAGGCAGTGGAAACTGTGCGATACGGGTACTCTAAGACCCCTAAATTAATGAAACACTAAGTGAAGTCTGAGACACAAACTGAGATGGCTGGCGCACAAAACCTCTACTATACCGTACTCTTCCCCCAAAATAAGGACTAGTGGATATCTCCAGTCTACAAGGTCACCTTACTTCCCTATACTCACTTTCCCGACCTCCCCTGTCCTCTACCCGGCGAGTGGTCCTCGCCACCCGCTGAACTAGGACCACGTGTTGTGTCGCTATGACATTTGTAACTCTACTAATGAGAACTTGCTGCTGTAGAGTCGGGGTGGCGGGAGTCTGGGACTCTCCCCCGATCTGTAAAGTAGTTGGTACAACCTGAATCAACCCTGCCTGAACTAATGTACCAAACATGCTCAGGAACTGCGCTAATGTCTCCTGAAGTGTTGGAGTAGTAGTAGCAATAGGTGTATCAAGTGCCTAGACTTCGGCTGGAGCTGCTGGTGGCCCCTTTGTGGCAGATCGCATGGGTGCTCTAGCTGCACCACGGGCATGTCCTCGGCCTCTACCCGACCCTGGCCTCTGACGGCTACAGTAAGGGGCGTCGGTGCCTGATCATCTCGAGTAGCATGTGTCCTCACCATCTGTGAGAGAATGGAAGACCCGAGGGGTTATCGGCATCGACCTCGGGGCAGTACAGATTGATAGTTATGGTGAAAAGTGGGAAGTTCCCAAGGCATGTGACTAAGGCTAACCAAGTCTATTTAGCTAGTTCAAGCAAGTACCGTGGCATTAAATGGTTGTACCAATCATATATCTTTGTAATAAATGCATTTGTACAGTTTTGGGATTCCCCCTCATATATAAAGGGGGCCCTTGTCATTTTGTAAGGGCATCTGATACACAATATTGAATATACAAGAACATTCTTTATGCTTTCTAACTTAACATATTCTCTTGATTTCACTATTTACATTTATTATTTATATTCATCGTGTTCTATTTATTGTTCTTCATTTATTGCTCATTATTGGTCATAAAGAGCCGTCGTCAAATTTATCATAACTGTTAATCCTCCATCGACTGCCTTTAGCAAGACATCTGACTCGACCTCGATGTTCCGTATACGCAAGCTTGAGGCCCCCGATTTTCAGCCATTCGGTTTGGTCATTACATAGTTTTCAAGCTATTATCTTATTTTTCAGTCTTTTACATAATATTTATTGCCTAACAACTAGCATAAAAATAGATCACATATTTTTAGAACTACAAAATTAAATTTAATTATAATTACCATTTTCAAAATAAACAAACTCACAACTTCCTTTTTTTAATTTGCTATTTAGGATATCGGGGTTGAGAGTCTGAGTGAAGGATTTGGTTCATAAATAAGGAATGGGAAATTAAGAGAGGAACATGTCTTTCAAATAACTTGTACTGGAAAAAAATCATATTATATACTTCCATTCAAACCACAACAAATCTTAAGAAGATTGGTGAGATTAGAACCATAAAATTATAACTAGTAGAGTGACTCTAGTCTCTTTGACTCGCAACATATTTTCAACTTTTAACTAAACAAATTTCAATTCCAGGTCACAGGCAAATAGAGTTTCTTATATTAAGAAAAATCACGCACAAGATCCACTTATAGGTTCTTAATAATGGAAATAGCAATTCCACCACGATAAAAAAAAATCATATCAAACAAATTTTACCTTTTTCCAATTTAAAAAAATTAAGTAGATAGGTGCAATATGATCTACCATACAAATTTGAAGACAATAGATGGTGGTAGAATCTAAATATCATTATGCATATATGGGGGCAAAATTTGATGTTGGAAAGCACTTTAAGTGGAGGAGAAGCACTTTAGGTTAAAGGGTTGTAAACTAAGGTCCACCATTTTTTAAATGTCTATTCTTGAAAAGGGGCTAGCTCATCACCCGATAAGAATTGCTTTAGTTTTTCTAATAATCGTGATGTTCGAGTTAGTTCGCATATATTTCAATTAATTTCATTAAATACTTGTTATCTCTTTACTAGTACGAGAAATATTTTTGTTTTTGTCTAGCTCGCATTTGTATGCATATCTTTTTATGCCTGCGGTTTTTTTTAATTTTATTTAAATTAGAAGGATCAAAAAAGGAAAAAGAAAAGGGTTCTGTGTGTGTATGTGTATTAAACTGATACCTACTGTGAGGTGATCCTCAGAGTACCATTAGCCTACTAGTGTTGATGGTGACTATCAGGGAAGTCATACTCATTTGAGTTTCGTTATCATAATTAATTTTTTACTAGAAAAATGAATTTCGTCACTTATGGCTTGAGGTTATAATTATTTTATCTTTAATATTATATTACTTGATATTAATTAGAATATATTGTGTGTATCTTTTTATTATTGGTAGAATATTTTTTTATTATTGTACAGTCCTATAGTTGGTAGGATTTGATTTCTTCCATTATTGTACAGTCATATAGTTGGTAGGATTTGATACCTCTTGTACTCTATATATACTTTTGTGAGCAATACAAGAAAATCAATTCTCCCAAAACTCTCTACATGGTATCATACGCCAGTGGCTTATCGCCAAAGAAACCCTAATTCTTCCCTACCCGCGCCGCCGCCGCCGACCTTCTCGGTCCACCGCCTCTCTCCGGCGTCTTGCCGCGCCACCGCTGCACTAACCGGCAGCCCTCTCTCTCTCGGTGTCGATCAGCGCCTCCTGTACCTCGCGCTTCATGGCCGCTACGATATCCAACGATCTTCTCCAGCCGATTGCCATCAATGCATCGGCTCAGATCCCACTTAAATTGGATTCCACTAATTACCTGGCGTGGAAATTCCAATTCCGGACCCTTCTTACGGGTTACGACCTCCTCGGCTTCTTGGATGGATCGAAGCCATGCCCACCAGCCACTATTGTCGACAAGGAGGTAACTTCCCCCAATCCAGCATATCCATACTGGATTCGCCAGGACAATCTTATTCTCAGTGCCATCATCTCGTCGATCACACCGACGATCATCTCCTTTATTGCCGCCGCGGAAACCTCTAGGGAGGCCTGGGACATCCTCGCGCGCACATACGGCACTGCTTCTCGTGGTCGTATCATGGATCTCAAACAGCAGCTCCATAATCCGGTAAAAGGTTGTAAATCTGTTACTGATTTTATGCACGGTATTCGCGTGATTGTGGATGAATTATCTCTCCTGGGTGTTACTGTTGATTATGAGGATCTTGTCATTAAGGTTCTAAATGGTCTTGATGATCCATATATGGAGCTCTCTCATGCTATCCACGCCCGTGAATCTCCAATCTCTTTCACTGAATTACTTGACAAGCTGTTAAGCATGGAGGCTCAGATTACTGCCCGTGCGCCGGCCACCTCCGCCGTATCTCCATCGGCTGCCTTCGTCGCCGGACAACAGTCCGGCCGCAATCGCTTCGGTGGCCGCGGGCGCGGCCGTGGCAGCCGTGGTTTATCCTCCGGCCGCGGTTCTTACTCCAACAATGGCCAATCTCGCGGGTATAATGGGAAGTGCCAGCTTTGCAGTGAATTTGGCCACTCCGCGCGCCGATGTCCGTCCTATCCTATTTCCAGCACAAATCAGCCCCCTCACGGTGGACCACTGATGCGACCAGCATACGCTGCATCATCTTATCCGGCTGCTCACACAGCCCATCACTCTCCATCTGATTGAATCCTGGACTCTGGTGCCACTCATCACATAACCAATGATCTTACCAACATGTCTCTTCACACTCCTTACACTGGTTTCGATGATGTGGTTATTGGTAACGGTAAAGGTTTAAAAATTACACATACTGACCAACTTTTCAGTTATTCATCTCTTTTATTGCCTGGGGCTCTCTGTGTTCCACATATTCGTAAAAATTTGATCTCTGTTGCTCAATTATGTCGTCATAGTAATGTTAATGTTGTTTTTTCTGATACTGATTTTCAGGTGAAGGATCATCGCACGTGGGAAACACTCGTCAGCGACCCACGTAGGAACGATGCCTACTACTGGCCGGCGGCTTCCCGTCTCCCGTCCGCCCTCACGGCACAAAAACTCCCTGCGTCATTGTGGCACTCTCGGTTTGGTCATCCGTCAGCTAAAATCCTACGTCATTTAGTGTCTTCTAGCAGTATAGCGTCCAGTAGTGTGTCTGATTTTGCTTGTGTCTCTTGCAAGCTTCATAAGTGTCATAAGTTACCTTTCTCTAAGTCAAGTTTATCTTCTACTGCTCCGCTGGAGCTTATTTTTTCTAATGTATGGACCTCTCCAATTATTTCTAATGAAGGATTTAAAAATTATGTCATTTTTGTTGATCATTTTTCTAAGTCCGTTGGGTTTTTCCCTTTACGCCGTAAATCTGATGTCTTACAAGCCTTCCCCACTTTTAAGTCCATTGTCGAAAACTACTTCTCTACTAAAATCATTACTCTGTATACTGATAATGGGGGTGAATTCCTAGCTTTACGCTCTTTTCTTGCCTCCCATGGCATCTCACATCTCACTTCACCTCCTCATACACCTCAACACAATGGCTATGTTGAACGCCGTCACCGTTATATTGTCGATACTGGTCTCACTCTCCTTCATTATGCCTCTGTCCCTCTCATTTACTGGCCTTATGCCTTTGCCACATCAGTCTATCTCATTAATCGTCTTCCCAAGACAAATCTCTCGATGATCTCCTCCTTTGAGTCTCTCTTCCATAGGCGCCCCAACCTTGCCAAACTGCGTGTCTTCGGCTGTCAATGCTTTCCTTGGCTTGGGCCCTACACCTCACACAAAATGGAACCCAGATCTCGTGCATGTGTCCTCTTCGGCTACTCATCTACTCAAAGCGCATATCTATGCTTTGATCCCTCAACGTCTAAAATCTTCGTCTCGCGTCATGTCACCTTCCATGAAGATATCTTCCCGTTCTCCAAATTGTCTAACCCCGAGTCTCCACCCGTACCCATTCCGGTCACCCTAGAAGTCCTTCCGCTGCCTCCGCCAGTACCTGCCGCCGCTCCCACTAGCGATCCTTCACCAGACGCACTGCCGGCGCCATCTCCCGAGCCACCAACGCCTCTTACGGCACCGCCAGCGGCACCCGCCACCGCTACACCCACTATGCTGCCACCTTCATCCTCTTAGGGTGGTCATCACATGCAAACTCGCAGCAAAAATAACATCTTTACGCCCAACAAGAAGTTTGGTATGTCTGCTGTATTCTCTCCAGCTGTTACAGAACCTCAGACTTTGTCTAGTGCTATGTCTGATGAGCGCTGGCGCGCTGCTATGTCATTGGAGTTTGATGCTCTGCTACGGAATGGCACCTGGGATCTTGTTCCACCTGATTCTTCACAGAATGTTGTGGGCTGCAAGTGGGTCTATCGTATCAAACGAAAGCCTGACGGTAATGTGGATAAGTTCAAAGCCCGACTTGTTGCGAAAGGCTTTCATCAGCGACCAGGTGTCGACTTCCAGGAGACATTCAGTCCGGTTATTAAGCCGGCAACTGTGCGTTTGGTTCTCAGTATAGCTGTATCCAAGGGCTGGCCTCTTTGTCAAATGGATGTGAACAATGTCTTTCTCCACGGGAGGCTTACAGAGGATGTCTATTTGGCACAACCACCGGGTTTTGTTGACAAAGCCTATCCATCTTATGTCTGTAAGTTACAGAAAGCTATTTATGGTCTCAAACAGGCACCCCGGGCATGGTACAGTGAGCTCTGCCAATGCCTTTTGGCCATGGGTTTCGTCAACACTACCTCTGACACTTCGCTCTTCGTCTTTCAGCATTCTGGTATACAGCCTATTTTTTGTTATATGTTGATGATCTCATGTTGACTGGTAATGACTCTGCCTTCTTGAACCGTGTGATTGACTCTCTTGGGACTAAATTCTCTCTTAAAGACATGGGTGATCTAAGCTGCTTTCTTGGTGTTGAGGTTCTGCGCAGCTCCTAAGGGTGTTTTCTTTCTCAGCGTAAGTATGTTGTTGATCTTTTGAATCGTCATAATATGCTGGAATCCAACCATGTTCAGACGCCAACAGCGGCGTCCACCCGCCTTCATCTGGCCGACGGCTTGGCTCCTGCCGACGCATCCACCTATCGACAGGCCCTTGGGGGCCTCCTTCACTCGTCCTGATATCTCCTTTGCTGTGAATAAACTCTCACAGTTCATGCACGCTCCTACTGTCACTCATTGGGGTGCAGTTAAGCGCCTCTTCCGGTATCTGAATGGGATGCGTGACTTCGGAGTCTGGCTGCGTCCTTCATCTGCTATACATCTGCATTGTTTCTCTGATGCTGATTGGGGTGGAAACTGTGATGACCGCTCCTCAACTGGTGCCTATGTTGTCTTTCTGGGGCCTAATCCTATTTCCTGGAGCTCAAAAAAGCAGCGTTCCGTTGCACGATCTTCCACTGAGGCTGAATATCGTGCCATTGCTTCTGCTGCCGCTGAAGTCCGTTGGCTTCATTCACTGCTGCGCGAGCTTCATGTCCCTCTTCCGGCTGCTCCTTTCATTTACAGCGACAACATTGGCGCCACTTGCCTCTGTGCCAACCCTATGTTTCATTAGCGCATGAAACACATCTCCATTGATTATCACTTTGTTCGTCAATTGGTTCAGAATGGGTCTCTTCGTGTTGCTCACATATCCTCTGCTGATCAGCTTGCTGATGCTCTCACCAAGCACTTATCTCGTCCTCGGCTTCTTCTGCTGATGTCCAAGATTGGCGTGTCCTCCGGCCCTCCATCTTGATGGGGCGTATTAGAATATATTGTGTGTATCTTTTTATTATTGGTAGAATATTCTTTCATTATTGTACAGTCCTATAGTTGGTAGGATTTGATTTCTTCCATTATTGTACAGTCCTATAGTTGGTAGGATTTGATACCTCTTGTACTCTATATATACTTTTGTGAGCAATACAAGAAAATCAATTCTCCCAAAACTCTCTACAGATATAACTAACTCTTAGATAATATTACTAACTTTTAATACTCAAAATAATTATCGAAACATTTTTCATATGTCAAAAATACTATTGAGCTTTATATTTTTTCGGGAAAAAGAAATTCACTCACCAACCAAATACTAAAAAAAAATCATAAAAAAAGACTCTTTTTTACAGTAAGGTTTACTATAGATAGGCAAATCAATGTGCCATCAAAGTCGTTGAACTCAATATGCTTCTTTCTCTTCCCGAGTCTCTTACCAACGGTGTATTACTCAGATTTATCATGTTATACACTTTCCGTTTATTTTTATTTATCCAGTATTTTAAAAGTAGTATTAATTACTAATTTTAAATTATTTTCTTAAATTCATTAAAAATATATATTAATTAATATTGATATTATGGTAAATGATACACTTTATTTATTATTCTTAACGGCAGTGCAAAGTCGATATATAATGAACAAGTAGAAATGAAAGGTTCCGAGTATTAAACATTGATTTCAACTTCTTTTTCTCTTGGCATTGGGCAAAAATTCTTTTGACTTTGTTGAAGAGGAAGAGTGTATTTTCCTCTTTATAATCTGCTAATGGACAAATTCTACGGCATCAGCGCATTTGTGGTTCAATGATTCTTGCATATTGGATCACTTGGTTCTTTCTATTTATCAGAGAATGCGTAAATTGCAATATGTAAATGAACGATATTTAGAACCAAATTGCATGATTGCCTTTAGATGAATGTGGCTTAATTTTGCCTTTTACAGACCTTGATTGATAAGTATTGTCTCTTAGTTGAATTTGGCTCATATTTAGTATTTTCAAAGACCATTCTCTATGTTTCATACCCCTTGTTCAATATTTTCGTAGACGCCTCGATTAATTAAAGTTTGCATTGCATGAATTTTGTTGAAAGGAAAGTGCTATCTGTGAATAGTTTTTTTTTTTTTTTGGTTCCCAAGGCTCAAATTCATAACATCTCTAATTAAAACAAAAGGATCTTATCCGTTCCACCAAAATCTATGGTGGTTAGAAACGGGTGATGTGTACAAATAGTCACTAATAGTATTTATTTTATATTAAAGTTAATATTTTAAATGTCGTTAATCTTTAGCCTTTAGTTATTGATTTAATAAATTTATACCTGACTGGACGAAAATATTTTTCTGCTATAATTTGTACCTACGCTTTTATTAACGAGCAGCAGCAGTAGCAACAACAGCGCTATATTAGCATATGTGATCGTCGAAATTGCAGAAGATTCTCTTCCAATTTCAAACTATAGAATTCAACATTTTCATCCAAAAATCGACATACATTTACAGTAAGTTATATTTTTATGTGTTTCTATTAATTTTATTTCGACACCGTTATATTTTGTTGATTTTTGTTGATTTTTATACAGTAAGTAGAAATTTAATTATTTTTTAATTTCTGGATTGATAAAGTTAAGGACATCGCGTCCCGTGATAATTCTATGAAAATTGAGCACATAATATTAAGGACATAGTGTCCTGATTTTGCAAACCGTATTGAAAAAATTAAGGACACAATGTCCTTAACTTTGTTGCCGTTCTTCTGTATATTAAGCACATACTATCATAGTTTTGCAAATAATTTTAAAAAATTTAAGTACACTTGGTCCTGAACTTTGAGTTTCAAGTTGAAAAATGCAAGACAATTGGTCCTAAACGTTGACTTACATGTTCAATATTTAAGGACATTTGGTCCTTAACTTTATGTTTCAAGTTCAAAAGTTAAGGGTGGGAGTCCTTAAGTTTGACTTGCATGCTCAAGAGTTAAACTAAATAAAATTAACTTTGAAAATCAAATTGAAAAAGTTAAGGAGACAACGTCTTTAACTTTGTTGCTGTTATTCTGTATATTAAGGACATACTGTCATAGTTTTGCAAATTGTTTTGAAAAAGTTAAGGACACTAGTTCCTGAAGTTAGAGTTTCAAGTTGAACAGGACACTTGATCCTGAACTTTGACTTACATGTTCAATATTTAAATAGAGTTATTCCTTAACTTACAATTTCAAGTTAAAAAGTTAAGGACAGGTAGTCCTTAACTTGGGATTTCAAGTTCAAAAGTTAAGGACAGGAGTCCTTAAGTTTGACTTGCAGGTTCAAAAGTTAAGGACATGTAGTCCTTAAGTTTGAATTACAGGTTCAAAAGTTAAGGACATGTCCTAAACTTTGAGTTTCAAGTTGAAACGTTCAGGACAATTGGTCCTGAACTTTGACTTGTATGTTCAATATTTAAGGATAGTTGGTCCTTAACTTACAATTATTAGTTAAAAAGTTAAGGATGAGTGGTCTTTAACTTACAGTTATTAGTTAAAAAGTTAAGAACACTTGATCATTAACTTTGGTTTCAAGTTCAAAAGTTAAGGGAATGAGTCCTTAAGTTTGACTTGCATGTTCAAAAGTCAAATTAAATTAAATTAACTTTGAAAATTAAATTGAAAACGTTAAGGAGACAATGTCTTTAACTTTGTTGTTGTTATTCTGTATATTAAGGACATATTGTCATGGTTTTGCAAATTGTTTTGAAAAAGTTAAGGACACTAGTTCCTGAAGTTAGAGTTTCAAGTTTAAAAGTTTAGGACACTTGGTCCTGAAATTTGACTTACATGTTCAATATTTAAATAGAGTTGTTCCTTAACTTGCAATTATAAGTTAAAAAGTTAAGGAGAGGTAGTCCTTAACTTTGGGTTTCGAGTTCAAAAGTTAAGAACATGAGTCCTTAAGTTTGACTTGCAGGTTCAAAAGTTAAGGACATGCAATCCTTAAGTTTGAATTACACCTTCAAAAGTTAAGGACATGCAGTCCTGAACTTTGAATTCCATGTTCAAATGTTAAAGACACTTGGTCATTAACTTGGTCTTAAACTTACATTACCTATTTTTAATTATACAAGGATTGCATTATAAAATATGTCATGAGTTTTCCATTCTCTTGAGTTGCAGGATGGAAACAATATGCAGTTATAATTGCTTTTAATGGTAGATGGACTGAAGACTATAAATATTTTAATCATCAAACAAAGTTTGTTCTACTACCTGAGGCAATTCGATTTGAAGATTTTATTAAACAGATCTTTGAAGTTATTAAATTGAATAGACACAAGTTTGAAGCAGTGATATAGTTTGATATTAACCTTGGAACAAGCAAGGGAATGCTTGTATCCAAAGATTTAGATCTTCATACATGCATAGAGTTACTAAAAACTCATTCTTTCTTCAGGGGGTGTTGTTTCATTGTTGATATTTCGAAAAGAGTTTTTGGATCAACAAGCAACGAACATGTCAACATAGAAACTCAAAATGACAATCAAAACAAATGCCAAAAAATAATTGAAATAGATATGGTTGAAGCTCAAGCAATAACTGAAGAGGTGATTCAAACCTTTCTCTTTTCCATGTAAACCTTTGACGTTCGATGAGGAATAACACTTGAAACCAATAATTATATGAAATGCGTCACACGTAAACTTAATTTCACGGTAAAAAACATTGAATGTCATTGAATCAGGGTAATTATTTACAATTTCTAAAAGCAATACACAGTGAATAAGTTTACCAGAGAACTTCACACTTTGTAATCGGAAAAGTTTCTGAAAATACCATCCCTCAACTTCTTCCACTGCCTGTTTGACAAAAAGCTTTTGATTGTTTTCTTGTAACGTAAATCTCTTTTCCAATAGACCATAGAATTATGCAAAACATCAAACTCGAACACACGACCTCCTTCCATTATCACACTACAAAGAAGGAAAAAGAAAATAAAGATTAGGACTTACAGTTAATTGGTAGGACCTGGTCCTTAACTTTAAGTTTCAAGTAAAAAAGTTAAGGACAAGCAGTCCTTAACTTAAAGTTTCAAATTAAGAAGTTAAGGACAATATGTCCTGAACTTCAAATTTGGAGTTCAAAAGTTAAGGACACTTGGTCCTTAACTTCAAATTTCAAGTTAATAAATTAAGGACAGACATTCCTTAACTTATAGTCTCATGTTGAAAAGTTAAGGACATTTGATCTTGAACTTCAAGTTTCAAGTTCAAAGCTAATGGACACATGGTCCTTAGTTTGAAATTCCAAGTTCAAAAGTTAAGGACACTTAGTTATGAACTTTGGCTTACAAGTTCAAAAGTCAAAGACACTTGGTCCTTAACTTAGAGTTACAAGTTAAAGAAGTAAGAATAGATAGTCCTTAACTTATAGTTTCAAGTTCAAAAATTTAAGGACACTTGGTCCTTAACTTAGAGTTACAAGTTAAAAAAGTAAGAACAGACAGTCCTTAACTTATAGTTTCAAGTTGAAAAGTTAAGGACATTTGATCCCGAACTTCAACTTTCAAGTTCCAAAATTAAGGACACTTTGTCCTTATGAGTTCAAAAGTTAAGGCACTCAGTCAGTTAAGGACACTTAGTCCTTAACTTTGAATTCCAAGTTCAAAAGTTAATGTCGTTTGGTCCTTATCTCTTAAGAACACAGTTAACTAAAAATTCATAAACACAATTAGCTCATGAATTCCTACAACTATTTTTATGAAATGTACTTGCATAATCAAATATATTGATTGAACCACAAACACATTTTACATTTCAATACCAAAAAGTTCTAAAAAACAACATCAACAAAAAGACGCGATAACATCAAACACATTTCACATTTCAACATAAACACTGAATCAACTTATAATGATCATTTTTGAAATTTCACACATACTTGACTCAACATTGATCGCGATTACATATATACAAAAACAAAAATGAATGTAGAGAAGATGACGGAGAAGATGAAGAAGGAGAAAGATTAAGCGCAACTCGCTTGCATGCGAGGATGATACAGATGGTGAGAACATACAAAAACCCTGAAATATTCACTCTCAATTTTTCCTCTTCTGAATGAATAAAACAAGGGTTTGGGAATATAAGAATAGAAGAAAGGTTAAACTATCCTTTTTTTCTATTAATAATGGTTATTTTTACTGAGCATTATAATTAGTGGATAAAAATTAAAGACTCCCTTAATTTGTGGCTACTACACGCCATTTTATGTTAGAAACCTTAATTGATGCTCTTAAAATTTTACATCAAAATCCACATATTGCAATTAAAGGCAGCTCGGTACACTAAGATTTCGCTATGAGCGGGGTCCGAAGAAAGACTGAAAAAAATATTTATTGCGCGCAACCTTACCCTGCATTTCTACAAAAAACTATTTGCATGGCTCAAACCTATGACCACCTGATAATACGACAACAATAGTTCCAATTACGCCAAGTCTTCCCTTCTCATTATCGCAATTGACACAAATAATAATACAACATCATCACTTAATTTATTTATTTTTTCTGATATGACTGTCCTTCAATATGATTATTTTTCTGCTTCAACACACGCTTGCCTTTCACCTGATACATGTTAGTAGGTCCCTCATTAACCTCTCAAAGATTCCCCAAAAATTATATTAACATCCACATGGAAACGAACGAACCCCATGTTATTGATTCCATCTTAATTTCTTTAAAATTTTTCCATACTCTAACCAATTAAGAAAATCATTTTCTTTTGAATTTTTTGCAAATTGAGTAGCAAATCATTAATTGAATCACTGCTGCAACTAGTTTACCACATATCCACACATATTAGTATAACAAATTTATTCATCAATTACATGTCAAAATTAAACTGTTAATCAGAAATTGTAGATAAGCTTCAAATTGAACTTCACAAATTTACATATACGAAGAAAAAAAACAATGTACATATCAAATTATCTAGCTTAATTACTATACGAACATACTCCTAGATTTGTGTGTATATATATATATATCCTGCTATATTATCGCAAAAAAAATTTTCTTTATACAAGAACTCACTAATCTCTCATAATACCGAAAATACTACAATATTATGTCCTTCGCCGATTTCATTTTTTTCTTTTTGAGAGAGAGCTTCAGAGCAAGGTCTCCAATGGATCTAAATGTGCATTTGAATTTTTAGAAATCATAATCTCAGAAGCTGACCATATGCGTGCTGCTTCTGTTAAATTGGAACCCAATTTTGAAGAAGAAACTTCATTACAGTCTGCAAAATATTTTCCACTCACATTTGCAAGTCTTGGATGAGTTGCTACATAGCAAGTTGTGGCAGCTGCCTGAAATATATATTCATGGAAATACAGAACAGTATATAAGTAGTCATGCTTGCATATATATCATGTTTATCACTTCATCTATTCAATCAATTTGACGATATTCTATTTTCTACAACAAAATCAGATTTCTTGTCGACTTATCATTAATACTAGAGCAAAATACTACTCCCTCGAGTTCACAATAAGTGTTCAATTTGCTTTTTCATTTTGGTTTAAAATAAGTATTTAGTTATGTAATCAAGAAAAAATTCAATTTATTTTTACAAAATAACCCCTATGTACATATCCCTAAAAAGTTTTCTTACTTCTCACATTAAATGTTTAATTATGGGTAGTTTAGTCATACTATATATTTTTATATAGAATTTAATATTTTTTTAATATGCGTGTTAAAAATAAATCGAACACTTATTATAAACCGGAGAGTACTGATTAGCTTTCAAATATGTCTTTTCAACTTAACTATAAATGTTAGTACTTATTTTCCAAATCTCAACCGAACCATGCCAAACACCTATTAAAGCATATATGAAGAGAGGTTAAATAAGAGAAAAATTACCTGTGGAATAGTCTTTAAAAGTTTTGAAGTCAAAAAGAAAACCAGATCTGCATTTATAAAAATAAAAAAAATCATGAGTAATGGGGTTAGTTTTAGGAAAACGAGACATCCTCTATTTTTGCAAGAGTAAGGCACTGACTTATTTGATAACTTAAGTTGCAAAAGAATTATTTTTTCTTATGAAAACATTAACTATTTCAACCCTATTCCCTATCTAAAACATTTAGGTGACATTTGATTTAGTTTCAGATTAGTTACTGAAGACTAGACTCTCGAAAACAATTTTGTCAAATAAAAAGATGGATACTAAGATTTTTTCGAGAAATTATTTTTTATCAAATCTGGCTTATTTTTTGTGAAAAGTTAAATTTGAGTTTTATTTAGTTTTGTAAAATATTTCGCCTTGATTTTTCAAAAATATTTTTTCTAAACAAATTATTACTGAAGATATTCAAAAGGAAGCTTAAATTTTTTAATTAGAAATAGAAGTTAAGGATGTAACTTAGCGATCTATGAAGTTAGTAAAACAATAATAGATGATTGCGATTCAAATTCTAACAAAAACAGAAAAATACTAGATGATCTTTTCCTATTTCTCTGATCTTGGTGGACAGAATTGACCAATAAATGTGTTGGTGGGAGATATCAAATATCTAATAACATAATCAAAGTGCCGAGGCCTAGTTCGAACAACACTGCCATAAATTTTCTGAACTAAAGGAGGCATTTTACTGAGTATTATAATTATATTTCATGGTTATTGAAATAAGAAAGGTGGCGGAGTAAATAACATACCAGTGACAAGGCCTTCTCGTTCTCTAGTTAGTCTAGTTCTAACAATCCCAGGATGAACACAATTGACTGTCACATTTGCCCCCATTTTCTGCAACATTTACAGGACAAAAAGTACACCTCATATTAATTTCTAGTATCTGGACACAACAATAATTTAATCCTCCAAAAGAATCAGAAGCAAGCCAACAAATTTCGCTTTTCCTAAAACAATAAATAACATTATTTTTCAATAAAAAAAGAGAGGAAATCTTGGACTTACTTTCAGTATCAGAGCCAGCTCTTTGGTGTGCAAAACATTAGCCAGTTTCGAGAGAGCATATGCACGTGTCGCATCGTATTGACTGCCATAGACCAAGACAAATTACTCTCTTTCATAATAAAGTCAAACTTGTTAACACAAATTATGTATTGTTTGAAATTTTGCACAAAATATATAAGACTATGTCGTATTTTTTTAATTATCACGAATGTGAAAATGTTTTGCTATAAACTAATTCTTATTCTTTTATGTCTACTTTATAACACTAGTATCCAAATCAACTTATTTTACCTATTCTATCGAATATATGTGAGTAGCTCTCCAATTAAGATTTATGCCGATGGAACACAATTATTTTACATTTTTGTCTCGACTACTGATTACTTATATTACATCTTTTGGGATATGGTCTTTCTATAATCCTGCAGAACATCGAGATACTTTACGCACAGAACCATTTTAATTGAATTATAATGTAAAACACTTATAAAGACATAAAATGTGATTTCGTTTTCGAAAAAATAGTGAATGCGTGATACAAAAAATCCTATATTGTCCTGTACCGATAATGCATTTAATTCAGTACAAAGTCCCATGAAAGTAACGTAATGTACTTTTCCTAGTTTTTCCAAAGCGATAGCAACAGAGATATGAATAAAATTCACCTTTTGTCTTTAGTGATCAGTCGGAGATACTGAATCGAGTCGCCGGCAAACCAGCCGTGTATGCTTGACGACACATTCACTATCCTTCCTTGAACGCCGGTTTCATTAGCCGTCTCAATCATCTTTTTCAGTAACAGCTTCGTCAATAGGAAATGGCCTGTAGATATTCGCATACAAATTAAACAAACCTAACAGAAAATAATATAATCGTCTTAAAAAATTTCATCACATGCATGTAAATGAAACAGAAAACGGTTTAATTTATCTAATAATTTTACCAAGGTAATTAGTAGCAAAAGTCATCTCAATTCCGTCCTCAGAAATAGCGTGCTGGTGAGCGAATTTTCCGGCGTTGTTTCTGTAATCAAACAGATAAAACGTTAACCTAAAAAATAAGTTTAAAACTAAAAATCAATATATAGTTTTTGATCAAAAAAGCTAAGCCGAATGAAGTAGTACTTACATGAGAAGATTGAGAGGAAAATTCAGACTCTCAAATTCGGTAACGAACTTTCGTACCGAACTGAGAGAGCTAAGATCGAGAGCCATAACGATAACCTCCGCGTTCGGCGATTCGGAGAAAATACGAGCTTTGGTTTCTTCAGCTGCTTTTAAGCTACGAGCCGGTAAAATCAGCTTAGCACCGCGTTTGGCCAGAACTCTCGCTGTTTCCGCTCCAATTCCTGATGTAGCACCTGAACAAATCACATGATGATCTAATCATTTTTTTCGTATGAAATGATTAAATTTCGAATAGTACTGATTAATATCTTACCAGTGATAATAGCGGTGACGGAGCGAAGATCAGGATATTGTTCGGTTACAATTTCAGCGGTGGATTTGGAACCGAAACCGCTAGGGCCGGCGGAGCCAAGCAGGTACTTAACCGTTTCAAGCATTTTTCTTCTTCTTTTGCGACTGATTAATTTCACGCTCTCTCTGTGATATACAGTGGTAATTTTCTAGAAGCAACAAAGTAGCAAGTACTACTACTACTACTATACTTGATTTTCATTTCCAGAAATTGCTTTCACAGAAACCAACTTTTTGCAGCACTAGTGGTCCATAAACCATAAATTGACAAAACGAAAAAAAAAAAACAGTAGTTGTTGACTGTTGTTGCTGCGATAGCCGTAGCAGTATATCCACCCTAGAACTTTAGCAGTGATTCAGACCCTCCAAAAAGGTAACACTATTACTAGGCCTGCGATTTTTCTCTGCTTTAGCGAGTACTAAAAAAATTCAGTATACAGTTCACAGAGAGCGAAAAAAGTTATGGAAATTGTGGCTATGTCCGGCAGCGAAGAAACGGTGTAATAGTGTAATGGATTAGATAAGTGTGGAAAAGAGAAGAGAAGGAAGTGGGAATTTTATAATAGAGGATGGTAGGGATTAGGGAATCATTTAAGACGCATAGAGAGGATGACATCTTTGTCACTGATTGTGATTAATTTTTTAATTGCATTTTTAATTATATATTATCGTTTAGAATCTTAACGAACTTTAACCCCAACTTCATTGTTTTATGTTTTTACAGTTTAACAGTTGATCCACACTAAGCAAATTGTTTATATTTATGTGTCTATATACAACAACAACAACAACAACAACAACCCAGTATAATCCCACTTAGTGGGGTATAGGGAGAGTAGTGTGTACGCAGATCTTACCCCTACCCTTTGGTAGAGAGGCTGTTTCCAAATAGACCCCCGGCATACTTCCCTTCAAGGCTTCCCACCTTGCTCTTGAGGAGACTCGAACTCACAACCTCTCGGTTGGAAATGGGAGTTGCTTACCATCAGAGCAACCCCTCTTGTCCTATGTGTCTATATATGTATATAATTCAAGTCAAATGTAGTAATAATAAGTTAATAATACTCCTTATTCACAAATAATGAGTTTAACTTATATTCACTATAATATAAAATTTACACTATTATATTACCAAAAAATATATACAGGTATTTTTTCATAATATTTGAGATTTATGATATTAAAAGTAAAACAGATGATCTATTATAAGTGTAGAATTTATAAAGGTGACCTGATAATGTTCCCTAATAGGTGTATTATTATTTTTTGTCCGCTTCAGAAACTATTCACATTCGACAGCTGAAAAAAAAATAGAATTTTTGTATATACAGAATATATATATTGACTATTATTTTAAAATTTAAATATACAGTATTATTTTCCCTCCAAATAATACATCTTCCATTGTCCCAATTTTTTGGTTTGAATCCAGTAACCTAACACTACTAATCCAAGTGGTTCCTTATTCTTCCCTTTTTAACTTTAACTCTATCTCAAAAATTAGTCTGTATTGTAAGCTTTCACGTGATATTATATATTTTGTCCATCAAGAGGAGAAATAATATCTTTAAATGAACTACCTACTAAATATGTCAATCAGTAGAAATATTTGGAGGAAAATTTATTGAAAACTAACTAATTAATGTAGCATTTATTTATTAATAAAAAAAGTTTTGATTTTCTTGGATACTAGTAGTAATTTACATCCATAAAAAATTATTGATGCTAGCATATAGCTGCACTTTTAGTCAAATCCCTTTTGATTAAAGTTGCAGTATCATCATTAAAGCAAAGAAAAAAATCATAAATGATTCCGTTATTCATTTTTCAAGAAAAAAGGAATGAAAAACACTTTGATTGGCCAGAGCCAACAGTCGGCGATTATTAAAGGAGAAGAGAAAAGTTAATTAAAGAGGTGGCACAGGTGTCAAGAGGAACTGTAGAGTCTTCTACGAGGAATAAATAAATAAAGGGATTACTTACTACAGACTATTAATTATTGCTAGTATTAATATAATACGTAGGATAATAATCTAATCTTATCGTCAAAGAAGAGTCGCACGTGAGGGTGGAGATTAGTCAATCTACGGCCTCGAATCCCTCAATAGGGATAGTAAAGTTACTGGTCAATCATTCTCCCTTTCAACTTTATTTTGTTTATATTTTATTACACTATCGTTTTTATCTTCTCATTACTCCATCTCAAAAACAATAAATTGAGATTTGAAATATACTCTCATGGCCTCGTATTATAGTCGTGCTTAAAATTATATTTCAAATTATTTATTATTGTAAAAGTTCAAAATAAATTAATTTTATTTTTAAATATAATTATTCTTAAAAACTATAAACACTTCAATTATAAATAATTTTATTTAATCAATGAAAAAAATTAATATTAAGACATCAAAAAGGAAAAAGTCATCCTAAATAATTTTTCTTAAAGGGCGCATACAAGAAAAAAATCATCACACCTATTTAACTACTCAAGCAATGGTCTTGATCTATCGTTTCATAATTCATTTACGTCAAAGCATCATTCCTTTTTACTGAATAGTATAAAAGAAATAACAAAAATGGGGATATTTTCTAATATAAACAATTAAAAATACTAGAAAAAGTTTAATCAAAGAATATACCGTTCAAATTTTGAAAAGTAATAGTTTCATAAAGAAGAGATTGAAGGAGTAATTGACAATTCTTATCTCTTCTCTTTCCTTTGAAGGCATATTTGGATTGAGAACAAAAATAAACAACAACAACCCAGTATAATCTCATTTAGTGGAGTCTAGGAGGGTAGTGTATACGCAGACCTTACCTCTACCCTGGGGTAGAGAGGTTGTTTCCAAATAAAAACCCGGCATCCTTCCCTCCATGAACTTCCCACTTTGCTCTTAGGGAGACTCAAACTCACAACCTCTCGATTGGAAGTGGGGGTTGTTTACCATCATAGCAACCCCTCTTGTCAAACATGAAACAACAGTTATTTTAAAATAATTTTACTTCTTATTAGCAACTTGACATTAGTCATAAATTAAGCGGGTAAAGTACTAACTTTATGTTAACTAAATAGTCATCACCTTCCAATCATGAATCTAACGATCCCAATATGATGAATACATTATGGTTGTAATCTAGCAAGAAATGCTACGATCCAAATGTATAATGAACTTTTAGTTATGATAAAGCTTGATTTCTTATTATAATTAAAAACACTAAAAAGAAGATTAAGGTGGGATTTAGAGAATTAAATAATTAGTTAATGGAACGTTTGGCATTGTCCTTTTGTGAGTTTGCAACTTAGCTGAGATAAAAAGATTGGTAGGG
The DNA here is from genome assembly GCA_034376525.1 of Nicotiana benthamiana. Lineage (NCBI taxonomy): Eukaryota > Viridiplantae > Streptophyta > Magnoliopsida > Solanales > Solanaceae > Nicotiana > Nicotiana benthamiana. The sequence goes on from CM067339.1 coordinate 179,686,164, forward strand.
TCTTTTCTAAGTTTTCTTAATTTTTTTATTAAAAAATGTTTTTATAAGAAAAGAAGCCACGAAAATGCAGCTTTTTGTAGCACTTCCTCAGTCCCCGTGCCTTCCTGCGGGGACCGTTTCTTCTCCTTTTTTTTAGTAATATTGTACTTTTAAGCTTAGAAAAATAATTTTTAATTAGGCAATTCAATAATATTCCTTGGAAAAAAATAAATATTTATGCCCTTTTTGTTGTTTGCACCTAACCAAGTTCTTCGTTACGTAAGGATCTTTACTACTGCTACTATCAAATGTGTATTTGGTGATGGATTTAGATTTTAATTTGGTGAGTTTTAATCATTAATAATTAAATTTATGATTAAATATTTATAGATATTTTGTTGTAGTAACAACTATTGTCTAAGAAATAACGAGGATCGAAATTGATTTTTAATTTTAATTCAAGCATTGATATGACCAATCACTCCGTGTTGATTTAAATGACCAATTTTGTTCGATTTCTTAAGTCATAATACCAAAAGTCTTGTTGACTCTTTCAATTATAATTTTTAGGTGGCGTTTGTTTGAAATTTTGGCATCCTGAGTTTTGTAACTCAACAAAAAAAATCTCGAAAGGAAGTAGTGCAGCGGATATAGCTAATCTTTCTTTAATTGGAGGTTTCGAATTTGAGTCCTGCGCATGAAATTTTTTTTGGTAGACAACACTTGTCCACGAATTACGCAACACAAATCCAGTTATAGTTGGGCTCTAATAGGTATACCGAAACAAAACAAGAAACCAAAAAAACTCAACAAAGAAGAAAGAAGTTGTCTTACTGTTAAAAGAAAACGTCGGCTCAAACAAGCACTTTTCTATCAAGATAATTTCCCATTAATAATACATAAATCAAACGAGAACTACTAATCACACGCTAAATGGGAGCTTATTGCCGTCTAGAAAGGGTACAACAATCAACATTCGGTCAAAGTATACATTTCACTGTGAGTTAACCTAAATACTTATAGTATTTTAGATAGTAGGAAGTTTGGATGCTTTTCAAGAACCAAAGCTATAGGTACTTTAAAATCTTATGAATTTTCTAATAAGAGCACATGGGGAAAGTTTTGACTAGGAACTTAAATTCTAACAAATGGTAATACATATTTAGAATAAACGGTGGACCAACTCATATACGTGTATAAAAAATAAGTTTAACATAAGCTATTATTATGTCAATTTTATTTTATTTTTTTGGAAAGAAAAAGCAATTGAGGTGTAATTTCTAGCTTTGGAAATGATGCTTCTGGATTCTGAATTGTCACCTCACTCATTTAGCCCGAGGAACGTAGTAAAAATAAGGATCTATATACTATGCTTTATTTCTACATTAATTGTGTTTCAAATTAGCATTGGGTTTGATTTCTATTTTATTGCCTCATTCCTCTTTGACTTGGCATTGGAATAGCCATGCATTGTACTGCTTAATTGGGACAGGAACAAAGAAAATGGGGAATCCAATGGGGATTGAGCAATCAAGCATCCCTTATTTTAGAATATTTATTCCATCTTTTCCGATCTATGTAACCGTGATTTACTTGAATATAAAGTTTAAGAAAGAAAGAACTTATAAAATTATTGTAAAAATATTAAATGATATGAAAAATAAAATATTTAATTTGAGACATATCAAAGATATTATCTTTAAAAATATTTTGCTTGCATTATAATAAATAAAATTAAGCGTAACTCTTTTAATATAAATTAAGAATAGAAACAACAAAAATTAATAAAAAATCCTAACACAATAGAAGAAAAGTTTATTTTTTGCTTCTACCTTCAAAATGAACACAAACATATACTTATGTATATAGTCCAAAATGGACATATGACTGTCAAGAAAGAATTATAAAACCAAAGCTGAGAAACGTTACATATTTAAAGCCATTAAGCATGAAACGCTTCAAATGGTCAGATTCAAAAAACTAATTTATTTAGACAAGAGGGGTTGCTCTGATGGTAAGCAACCCTCACTTCTAATTGAGAGATTGTGAGTTCGAGTCTCCCTAAGAGCAAGGTGGAAAGTTTCTTGGAGGGAAGGATGTCGGGGGTCTATTTGGAAACAACCTCTCTACCCCAGTGTAGGGGTAAGGTCTGCGTACACACTACCCTCCCAATACCTCACTAAATGGGATTATACTAGGTTGTTGTTGTTGTTGTTGTTGTTGGTAGCCATAATAAATAATAATAGCCATTTAAAGCTGATAAAATATTATATGGCTTGAACTCATGATCTATTAATCACACGAAGATAGTTTGACTGTCACTTCAAGACTCTTCTTCCGCGAAAAGAATACTTGTTACAACAATTGCATACAGTTAAAATCGTATTCCTCCAAATTATAGGATCGAGGGTGCTTCCTAAGCCCGAGTCTGGGTGAGGTCGAGTTCGAGCAAGTACTCACTCGACTACTAAGCCCAAGGTCTACCCGAATTCGAGAAAGTTCTCACTCGTAGACTATGGCTAAAGAGCTAACATTAATTTGAATTCGAGACCTTGCTCTCACTCAACTCGGACTCAGAAATCCAGGTGTCCCTAACTTGCATCAAATCAATTCAATCTTGACTCTAAGATTACAAAAACCCTTAAGGGTATTGTATTGATCGATTAAAACCTAAGATTTTTATTATGTTCCAAGTCCTGTATTCGGACTAATCATTAAAGTTATGCACTCAAATTTTCACAAATGAAGACGCAGTGGAATTCGACACAAATCGAAGATGAAGTGAATAAATTCTTTATAATTACAAAAGATATTTACAAAAGCCACGAGGGGCTCTTACACAGAAGCAAAGAAGCAAAAATAAAAAGCCAAGAACCTAATCTACTTTTAGGGACATATCCTGGAGAGTAGCATCTTCGAGAACCTCCTCCTCATGGAATCCATCTCAATCTTTAGAAAAAATTGTGGCATGGTGAAAAGCTTGGCGAGTATGGGTCTTATTAGTACAACTATTTTGAAGCCACTTCTTGAGACGTTGCATCGGTGTAGGATGCAAAAGTTAGTAGATGATGGTGCCACCTCACTCCATAGAAAGCAGAAGGAATGAAGTGCCACACCAAGTTGAAGTTAAGAAAAATGAGCGGCAGGGTGAAGTTCAAATATTTTCTGATGCGGGAAGGATTTTGGGCCCTTTTACCGTTGTTCCGAATCGAAGCTTTGAGAAGGAAAACCTTGGCATAATCGGCAAAATTATTGCCATGCCACCAAGAGGTCACGGGTTTGAATCATGAAAACAGATGATTAGATGAAGAAATAAAGAAGGGAAAGAATCAAAGTAAAAGTGATGAATGAGTATAACTCTTTGTTCAATGGAGTAGCCCCATATTTATAGGAAGGCGATGACGGTTCGGCAGCAGCTAGTGGCCGACCAGTACTGGCACACATTTGATATTTTGGGAAAGTGTGTTGACATGACATTTCCGATCACTTCAAACACTTATATCACGGGCGTGCGTCATCCTAAGAGGCTTGGGAAAATCGAGGTTCAAATTGTTTCTTATCATCTTATTCTAGGAAATGCAGGGACTATCTGTATACGATCAAAATCGTATGCCTCCGTCTTATAGGCCCGAAGGTCCTTCCTAAGATCGAGTCCGGGCGAGGTCGAGTTCGAGCCCGATGGGCCAGACTCGAGATCGAATATAGAATGCAAGGACATGAGATATGAGTACGAGGGGTATCGAAGATGAGCATGCTCGACCACGAAATAGTACCATTAGGGATTTATAACAGAATGAGCTAGATTCCTACTATGTCTCCAAGATCGTGGCACAAATTTCGGAATAGGATTATACGATTCTGTACTAGACAGTTAGACAGTTGTACCAAAAATATTCCTTACTGTAAATTATAGGTGTCTAATGGGCCTACCGGTCCGGGTTAATTTTTTGACTTATACGGGTTACGGTCCGGGCAAGTTCTGGGTTGTAGCTTAACAGGTTTAACTGGTTCGGGTTTATACGGGTAAAAATTGAACCGAACGTGTTACGGATTGAGTGGGACGGAACGAGTCGGGTTTAGTATAAATATTGTAAGTTATATTAATATAAAGTACTAACATAAAAAATACAAGGAAAATGGGAAAAACACACTTATTGCAAGTGCTACATTTATTTCATAATTCAAAGTTTCAAACTTACAAATTAAAAGGTTTACATTTTTAAGAACAAGTAATTTCAAAGGTTTTGCATTGCCCTTGCAAGTTAATCATAATCAATATGAACTGATTGACCTTATTCTGGAGTGTTAATTTCGGATAGGTTACCATGTGTTAATATATCTCCAAGTTCCTCGTCTTCTGGGCTATCAACATCTTCACGTCCTTGATTTCTTCGTTCCGATCTAATCCAATCTCTGTAACATACTAAAACTTCCAAAGCATTGCTTCCCAATGAGTGACGGGTGTCTCCAGGTTGTTGTCTTGCTTGGCTAAATGCACTCTCTGATGCAATAGTAGAAATTGGCACATTCAGCACGTTCCGAGCTATAGAAAAAAGAACAGAAAATTGCTTTCCATTGTCATGCCACCATCCCAATGGTGAAAGTTCTTTTGTGCGAGGCTCTTTTGCTTCTGCAAGTAGAATTGAAGTTCATCAATGTTCCTGTTACTGGTATGAGTGTTAGAAAATGTAGAAAAAATATCAAAACTACCAAGGCCTTCTTCATCACCCACAGTAGCAGAAGTGGTACAGTGCATGGTGGGATTAACATTGTCTACAACACGAGCAGCATCATTAATTACATTTGCATAATAATTATATAATTGTTGTAAATAATTATTTAGTTTGTTCACAGAAACATATAAATCTGGAGTTTCAATTGGTCCAATCTCCAGATAAGTATATAAAGCATTTATTAACTGGTGAAAATCAGCCATCTTAATAGAAGTATTTAAAACAATACCAATTAAATTAATCGGAGGAATTGGAAAGAAGTATTTTTTAAATTTTGCTTGCATTTTTTCAACAACATCCTTATATTTTTCGTTCTTCTTAAATTCAAAGAGTAGAAAAGAAATTTCAGCTATATGTACTAACTCCATAGTAACAGTAGGGTAATATGCTCCAGAAAACTCAACAGTAGCTGTATAAAATTTATGTAAAAATTTAACAACATCATTAATGACCTCCCAAGTACTAGTTTTTAACATATGGTTTGGATCAGTACAATGCGCATTAGCAACTTCATTTATCGAAAATCTATATTTGTAGCAACATTTTAAAAATATATATGAATAATTCCATCTAGTAACAATTTCGCGTGGCATGAATCTGGGTTTAAGTTTATACTGGACACACTTATTCTTAAATTCATTTATTCTAGATTGTCTATTATTTCCTTGAATAACACCAACTGTTTTTCTAACATGAGTAATCTCAGTTGAAAATAAATCAAGGCCACTTTTAACAATTAAATTATAAACATGACATGCACACCTAACATGAAAAATGTCATCAAGATTAACCGGTAATCTTTTTTAAACCGTCCAACCACCTCCCACCCCCTACCCCGTCCACCCGGCCCCTTTAGAACCGGGCTGTTCCGGTTCTGGTTTGAACCGGTCTGGGCTGGTCCGTAGCGGGTCTAACTGGCCCGTTAGACAGCTGTACTGTAAATAGAAATATTCCTCATTTAGGATTCCCCTATTATATAAAGGGGACCCAATCATTTGCAAGAGTCATCTTATCATTAAGCAAAGAATATACTTTCTACTTTTTTGCATACTGTTCATGAGCATTGTCTTTTTGCTCTATCGTTCTTACTTTACTTTTCTTACTTAATTGTTTCTATTGCTCTAAACCCACCTCGAGGTCACTAAGTTGGAGGCCACTACTGCTGAGTAACATTGGTTTGATTCAGTTCTATCTTTTATTTCTACTTATTAGTTGCTATTGAGCTAAATTATATATCTTTAAAATCATTAATCAAATTTAATTATTATTTTACTTTCGAGGTAAACAACAATAAACAGAAAGAGTACTTGATATTAATTATTACTGTTATTTTTTGTTTAGGATACTTATTTTTGTGATTTCTGAATATGTTGTAGTTTAAAAAGTTAAAAATCAATAACTGAATTAACATAAAAATTCACATTAACCCTTGTTAATCCATCTGATCTTTCTATTGCCGTGGATAAAGAAGGTTTTACTCAAAAGAAAACCTATGCTTCAACGTCCTAAAATTCTTTATTGACTTTTTTTTGGGGGGGGGGGGGGGGTTTACTATCCTGGTTTTCTCTTCTAAATTTAGTGAAATACTAAGATTTAATTTGATGCTCTGCTTCAACTTTATTTCTCCGAGTTTTCATTTACAAAAGCACTATTCTTCAATCTCAACTTATATATGCACTACTTAGGATTGTGGTGGATTGGATGAATAGAATTCATTTAGTCTTAATCAAATATGCGACACGAATTTAAATTAGTTGAACTTTAATAAAAATATCGAATATCAAATGAGAAACAATAATAAAACTTAAAAATTCAAAGGAAAGAGGAGAGAAATTTAAGATTAATAAATAGGAGTAAATTATTACTACACCATATGCTAAGGGACAATAGTCATGGTTTTTCCACTAACTTATATCCCCAGTCTAAAATGAAAAAAGTTTGATTTTAAAATGACAACACAACTAAATGGAGCCATTGAATACAACCATACTTCAATCATTGCCACTCTTTCCCGGTGGGAACCCCAGATCTTGCCTTGGACCCTTCCTTGAAATTAGTTTTCTTTTTAATTATAATTAAATGTTTTTTCCGAATCTTTATATCTTTTAAAACATAGTATTAATTAATAATCATCCTTTGATTTGACTAATCTTCTATTCCGTCCACAACCACCTTTCCATGATGATAAATTATGCCCTTTTAGTTATGCAAATTATTGTTAAACGACAATGTTTCATGATTTTCTTATGAAATAATTAAGCCTCTGTTTTGTCAACTTCTTAGAATATGCTACATTTAGCTACTACTTCTCAGGTCCATTTTATTTGATTTCTTTTTTTTTTTTTGTTTTTACATATATTAAAGAATTTATCTTTTAAATTAATTAATATTAAAATTAATCATATTAACCTTATTATCTTTTCAATCTGTTCATTAAAAATATAACACATCTTTCGAGACTTTTACTCCAAGGAAAACTTTCAAAAAAAATTAATTTCTTCTTAATATTTTAAAAATCAACTATTGCAAACAATAAAAAGATCAAAAAATCAATTAAATTAGACCAGTATTATTTCTAGTTATCTAACTTCTCCATGATAATAAGAACAAAAGATACAAGAAGCCAAAATTTCTAAACTAAGTACTATATATAATTTATCCTATGAAAATAATGCCTTTTGATTAAAATTAAATTTGAAGGCAATGTCTTAATCAATATTTAGGTAATTCAGTAAGCATAAAGAATAAAAAGAAGGAACTATTAATTAAAGAAATTAATGGAAAAGGAAAAAACAGAAGCAATTTGGTTTATCTAGTCATAAAGTCACTACTAGTTTAGTTAAACCTCAAAACCTAGCATAATGCTCAGAGATTACCAAATCCCACTCTCCAATTCTGTGGGTGCTGACTGCTGATTGGGTAAATAATATTATAATATTAAGTTGTTTATGTTTATATCATTTAGTAGTATCTAAGCAAACAAGTTTTTCATCTTTTAATTCTAATCTCCAAAAATTAGGCTTTTTCTGTATTGGTTAAAGTGAAAAGTTATTAATTATACCATTAAGTAATCTATCAATGTCCACCATTAGCATAAAATTATATGCATGTATCATCCCTGACGTATTGCATCCATAAAGCTATACAATTAAGGATTAGCACAAAGATTAATTAAGCTTAAACTTTCATTGTCTTAGAGAAAAAAAGTAATGAAGCAACTAACTCCATTGTCTTTGGAGCATTACACTATTCATAACCAAAATGGCTTTAATCAGCTTTTGCTCTTAAGAAAATGTTGGCACTAAGTCATTAACACAGCGACGTATCCAGGATTTTAGTAATTAGTGAGATTTAAGCAGAACTAGCTCGATCAAATTCAGTAATTTTAGGTCAAACCTTATATTTTTCTTAAAAAACTAATTGAATATCTACTGATTATTAATTAAAAATTCAATAACTTAAAAATGATTAAAATCTCGAACCCATTAAATTTAAGTTCCAGCTCCTCATATGATTCTAACTCCTATTTTAATAGAACCGATCTTGAAATTTATATGTAACTTTATCTATGCTTGTTTTGGGCACATCCATGTAGGATTTGACAATAAAAAAAAATTGAGAGGTCGTTTGGTTGGAAAACAAATTATCTCATGATTAATTATTTCCGAATTAGTTATTACATGATTAGTTACTCCATTTTTACATAGGCTAAAAAACACTATAATTTTGCCACAATTTTATTTTAACCAAACATAAAATAAATTCATCTTAATTTAATTTCAGAATTAATTATTCTTTATTCCTTGTACCAAACGAGCGCCCAGTTATGTCAAACTTATGGTTGAATCTGCTACTACATTGGCATCACAGTTAATGGCTAGATGTTTGTGCCAAATCAAGGGAGTCAATGAAATCAACTAGAAAAATACTGATTTGTTTTAACTAAACCATGATTTTGCCCTATCATCGTGGGTATATCCTGGAATAGCTGTTTGAGTTATAAGAGGAATCAGTTTAGTGGATTGAGTTGTCACTAAATTATTCTCTTATGACAAGAGTTAGTGTTAGGTTCACTTGAATACAATGCCATGGCCAATTGCCCGTGTAAAAGAAGGATTGATTTTTTATTTTTTTTTAAGAAAGTCAGCCCACAAAAATGTGAAAAAGGCAAATTAAATAAGAACCAAAAAAAAAAAAGCAATTATTCGCTTTATCTTGATCAGTTCCATTAGAGGGCCAAGTTTTAAAGCAAATCTCCTTTTCTTTATATATGCAAGTTCTTGAGCAACTACCACCTCATGATTTGCAGACGAATATTTACTCTATTAGGGCTCGTTTGGTACATAAGGTAAGGATAAACAATTTTAAAATAAAATTTGAGATGAGTTTATTTTATGTTTAGTAAGGGTAAAATCGTAGTACAATATTACGATACGGATTTTTCATCCTCGAGATCGTGATGGCGCCTATTAGTGATAGATGGGCAAACCAATCCTTAACCACATATCTCATTATCAAATTACTTCTTTTAACAATTAAAAAGCGAAACATGAAAACTGCAGAATTTTAAATAATTAAGCGGAAAATAACCATTAAACACCTGAAATATGCAAATATTTCAGTTACCTAAGTCTCAACCACCCAAAACCTGGTGTCACAGTATCACAGACTGACTAAGATTACCACATACAAGGTCTGAAGAAATAATAGTACACTGTTTTTTGAATAAAGGAAAATGAAACAGGAAATAGAGATAGAGGGAGACGCCAGGGCTTGCGGAAGCCTTCCAATTAATGATGTTGTCTGATACCTGGATCAGTGCAAAAGAGCACATAGTGTAGTATCAGCACAACAGTCCCCATGTGCTGGTAAGTATCTAGCCTAACCTCGACGAAGTAATGACGAGGCTAGGACACGACTACCAACTAAACTTGTGCATTTCAATATATATATATATATATATATATATATATATATAGTGGAGAAGAAATACATGAATTAATCAATCAATATGGGAGGGGGAGCATGTTGTGGGGAAGATAACAACTCCGAATAAAAATTATCAAATAAGGAAGAAAGCAACATAACTCAGACATCAATAGAGAATCAGAAATCAATAAGTGCACGGCATCACCCTTCGTGCTTTTACTCTCATACTCACCAAGCAATGATATAATAAAAATGTAAATGGCATCACACTTCGTGCTTTTACTCTCTTTCCTCACATATAATCAATAGAATCGGCACAGAATGGTACATCGTGCGGCACGACATCACCATTCGTGCTTTAACACTCTTTCCTCACAATAACAAACACTACACGACATCACCCTTCGTGTTTTAACACTCTTGCTCACCCAAACAACAATCAAAAACAAGGGGCAAGGGAGTAAACAAATAATGATAGAAAGCTCGGCAATGGAACATAATTTAATAGTTAAATCCCTGCAAGGGAACAATATCAATAAATCTCAACATTATGGCAAGGGAGATAATCAACAAAGTCACAAACATCTCGGCAAGGGAACAATTTAAAAGCTTTTTCTCTTTCTTTTACTTTTACTTCACAACTCGTTTTACCACTTGAGCTAATGCTCCAAAGGTTTTACTCATCTCATATACTTTCACAATTTGTAATATATTCGAGCCAATATTTCTCGATGTTCAAAGGTCACGATTTCTTTCACCGGCTTTTCACAACAAATAGTGATCATCACCAAGGCATAAAAGAAACAATGAATCATGATATTCACAATATAAAGACTCATGGTCATGCTAGACACCAGCGTATATATACTCGTCACCATGACTATACGTCGTACTCAACAATTATCACATAGAAAATAGGACTCAACTCCTAATCCCTCAAGCTAAGGTTAGACCAAACACTTACCTCAAACTTCTACGGCCAATTCAAGCCTGAAACACCGCTTTGCCTCTCGAATTCGCCTCCAACCCAATCGAATCTATACATAATTAACTCAATATCATCAATAAGAGCAAAATAATTCAATTTCAATGTTCAATTATAACTTCCCAATCATTCTTTCCAAAACTCCAAAAATCGACTCCAGGCTCGCTTGGTCAAAATACGAGGTTCAGACCAAAATCAAATCATGCATTCATCCACGAGCCCGAATATATAATTTGTTTTTAAATTCGACCCCAAAACAAGGTCTAAATCAAGAAAAATCTAAAAGCTAACTTCACCCAAATCCCTAGTTGTCTACCCTTAATCACATGTTTTAGGACTAGAAGTTCATTAAATGTTGATGAAAATGGAAGAAAACGAGTTGGAGATTACTTACCCAGGAACTTCTGGTGAAGGAAAGCTTCAAGAATCGCCCTAGAGCTTTGGAGAAGAAGAAGTTTTGTAAAAATTAAATAAATCCCGTAATGGGTTCTGTTTTGGAGTTCTAAAATAATTGCGCAAAATTGCCCTTCGCATTCGCGACAACAGACTCGCGTTCGCGGAGCATCAACTTCCAAAGCCTTCGCGTTCGCGGAGCATCAGCTTCCAAAGCCTTCGCGTTCGCGACCTAGTGATCCCGTTCGCGTAGTTTAAACTGGAGACCCCTCCCCCTCAACCTTACGCGTCCACGACAGGAAGGACGCGTTCGCGAAGGGTCTACCCCCCTCAGCTCGCGAAGGGTCTACCCCCCAGCTTCGCATTCGCGTCACCACCTTTGCGTTCGCGAAGAAGAAAATGAACTCCTGGGAATTTTGCCTTACACATTCGCGAGAGGTCCCATGCAAACGCGAAGAACAAAATCCCTGGACACTGAACAACAAAAACCTATAATTTTATAAGTTCAAAACCTCTCGAAACACATTCAAAACACTCGCGAGCCCTCGGGGCTCCTAACCAAACACTCGTACTAACTTAACATCATACGAACTTATTATTGCGATCAAATCGCCTAAATAACCTCAAAACAACGAATCAAACATCAAAATTATGAAATTTTTCCTCAAACTTTGTTTCAAATTTAGAAATTCAAGTACGAAACACATCAAACGATGTCCGTTTTTAACAAAATTTTACATAAAGGACTAAAAACATATATAAGATCTGTATCGGATGCCGGAACCAAAATACGGGCCCGATACCGTCACTTTCTAATCAAATATCATTTCTAATTTTTTAAAATATTTCAGAAAAACAATTTCCCTTAAAAATTCATTTCTCGGGCTCCGGACCTCGGAATTTGAGTCCGGGCATACGCCCAAGTCCCATATTTTTCTATGGACCCTCCAGGATCGTCAAATCATGGGTCCGTGTCCCTTTGCCCAAAATGTTGATCAAAGTCAAATTTATTTATTTTAACATCAAAACTTAGCAATTTTCACAGAATTTCACATTAAAGCTTTACGACTACGCGCCCGGACTGCGCACGCAAATTGAGGCAGCTCTAAATGAGGTTTTCAAGGCTTCGGAAGCACAGAATTGATTAAAAACAGGTGATGACTCCTTTGGTCGTTATATATAATTAATCAATTATCCCGGAATTGTAATATTTTTTTAATCCCTATGGAATGGTAAAATAACTAATCTCTGAATAATTAATCACGGAATAACTTATTCTCAGCCAAACGATCCCATAATATGCAACTACCACCTCAGGACATAAAATCTTATGTTTTATGAAGTAAAATGTACATGTTAAAAACTACGTAAAAATTTACTATAACTCATAATAATTAAAATTTTAAAATATTTAAAGACAAATGATAAAATAGAGATAAAATAAAAATATATTTGACTTCCAAAAACTAAAATGGTATCACGCGAAGGGAGTTAAATATTGTTGCTTGTTACTGCCCAAATTGACTACCAAAAAGTTATATAATGACATTTCAGAATTGCCTAATCTCTTACCTTTTTCACTGTTTCAAGTTTCAACAGTAAATTAAGTAATTTGGAAGTTTTCATGATATTTTACTATGCTTGAGCTAGGCGTTCCACATGCAAGTTAATCATCAAACCCTTTTAGTTGATTTGGCTTTTCTTTTGTAAGTTGTAACTAATCTTTTGTTTGACTTTAATTATTTTGGAGATATGACCATTGAACTAATTTTTGGAAGACCTTTCGTGGTAAAGCAAAACCACCTAAAATTTGGAGGAAAGAAACAAACACAAAAAGAAAATGATGAATAACACAGTACATTTCAAGAAAATTGTTTTTAACCATTTCAATTTTAGACATCTCAATTAAAATGACTGGGTAGATAGTGGTGTGATGACTTCTAGAGGGTGCGAGTCTTTCAAATTGGGCACAGGCTCTCTTACGCTAATTGTCGGGGTATTATCACTTGGAAAATTATTGTTTCTATATCATGTATGAAATTATATTACCAAATATATTTATAGTTTGTATAAATAAAATATAAACTATTTATTAAAGAAGGAATTATTGTAGTTGTAGACTTCCTTATTTAGACGCGCTAATATTGAGGACTTAAATATTCTCCCAGATTTTTTACCGCACAAATCACGCACCTTAATAAATATCGGCTGTTTCAATTCAAAATTTAGCTACTCTATTTTTGTAATACATTGTGTTTCAACATTTTTTCTGATTTCACAAATCAAAAACGACTAAATCTTCTTCAACAAATGCAATTATGTCCAAAATCTCAATTAGGCTACAATTGAATAGGAATTAGGATAGCTATAGGAGATTTAGAGAATTTCAGGTCGATGGCATTGTAGTCGATGAGAATGCGAGTTATAGTCTATTGTTCTACAATAGCCAGGAATTAATGATTGATACATCCGAAAAAATTATAGAAATCATTTGTCAACGACCATTGTCCTCCAATGGAAATTAGGAACGATATGGGTGTTCGTGCATACATGGAGACGAAAAAGAAAACAAAAACTTAGGGTCATATCCGCTAGGTATAACTATTCGCGATTTCAAAATGGAATTGAGTGTCACCAATAAGAACATAGTTGCAGGTTTGTGTTGTTATATTTCTATCAAATTCTGTTTGTATGTCAATATCCTACAACTCATCTATATATATATATATATATATATATATATATATATATATATATATATATATATATATATATATATATATATATATATATATATATATATATATATATATATATATATATATATATATATATATATATCAGTATGAATTTTCACAATATCTACAAAATTTCTACATTTATTCTACAATAAAACTACATATCATTTGAAAAATTAATATGAAATACAGAATTTCAATGTTTCTACAAAACTACATAACGGTATTTATCTGTATTTTCATGAAGATTCGTCTGGAACACTAAAGTTACTTGATATGCCAACATCTCCCGTTATAGAGGAATATAAAAGTATAATAATAACAGATAGTACACCATGTTTTATTGAAGTAGGACAAGCTTACCTAGATAAGCAAACAATTGCAATTGCAACGAAGTACTATTCTGTCATGCACAAATTCCAATTCAAGGTAAAAAGATCTACATTTTTAAGTTTATAATTTTTTACTTCTTTCAGTTTTTTCTTGTGATAATGTCTATCACCATTTTAGATGAATTATAGTTATGTTATATAAAAATTATATAATGTGATCGTTTAAGCTAAAACTCTCTCTCTTTTTTTTTTTTAAAAAACTACATTTTAAACCAGTGTTAAATTGTATTTATTTCGTAGCTATTGGCTGATATGTGTTGGTAAAAACTTTACATGGCACTTCAAGGATACCAACATAAATGATTCTGCAAAGTTCAAGGTCAAATCTAATGGACACCACACATGCTCTTTAATGGACAATACATTCATACACGCAAATCTACTGCCATGGTAGATGGAAGCATGATTATTCCAAAATATTCTGATCCTAAGATAATTTACACAACAAAAGACATATAAACTGACATGTTATCTGAAAACGACGTAAATCTAACCTACATGAAAGCTTGGAGAACAAAGGAAAGGATTTACAGTTTGTGAGAGGTCATCTTGCTGACTCCTACAAGAAATTGCCTATTTATTTGTATATTCTGGAGAAGACTTATCCGGGATCTGTAGTGAAATTGAAGACGACGGGCGATGACTTCTTCTTGTATGTATTTATTGTGATTTGTACGTCAAATCAGTGGTTGGGAATATTGTAGGCTAGTTGTAGTAGTTGATGGGACCTTCTTAAAGTTAGCATACATGGGAATAATTCTAACAGCTACTACAATGGATGCAACAAGTATTATAGTTTTATTATAGAAATCTTGTCGAAATATAGCTTGTCTTTTTGTAGTACTTGTAGATTTATTGTAGATATATTGCAGAAAAAGTATAGTTTGTATGTATATGTCTTCCTCTGCATTTTTCCTGCAACCAATTAATTGTTATTTGCCACATAATATAGGTACCATATTACCATTGGCATATGTTATTGTTGATTCAGAAAATGACATATCATGGAAGTGGTTTTTTGAGCAATTCAAATATGCATATGGTGAAAGACCAAATATGTAATGACCCGACCGATCGTCTTGCGCTTTTGCACTTTGATCGGCAGTTCTCGGGCACGATTTTGCCCTGTGCAATGTGTTATGACTGACGTAGATCGTTGGTGTTGGTTTTCAGGAAAAATCGGAATGGATTTGAAAGAACAGTTTCAGTTGAAAGCTTGAAAATTGAAAGGTTTGACCAAAGGTTGACTTATTTGTAAATGAGCTCAGATCGAAATTTTTATGATTTGGTTAGCTCCGTTAGGTGATTTGTGTCTTAGGAGTGTGATAGGAATACATTTTGGAGGTCCGTGGAAAGGTTTAGGCTTGAATTAACGAAATTGATATTTTGGTGTTTTCCGTTTGATAGGTGAGATTTTGATATAAAGGTCAGAATAAAATTCTGAGAGTTGCAGTAGCTTCGTTGCGATCATTTTGAATGTCTGTGCAAAATTTCATATCATTCGGACGAGATTTAATAAACTTTTTGATCGAAAGCATAATTTAAGAGTTCTTGGAGTTCGTAGGCTTGAATCTTATGTTAAATTGGTGATTTGATGTTGTTGTGATCATTCTGAAGTTTTGAACAAGTTTGAACAATGTCATGGGACGTGTTGGTGCAATTGGTTTGAAGTTCCGGGTAGGTTCCTGGATGTTTCATGCTGAAAATCAAAACTATAGCGGTCCAGAAGGGTTGCAGGCCTTGTAACTCACCCGCACGGTCCGCACAAAGTGAAGTGTTCTCGCGGTGAATGTTGTGCGGACTGCACAAGATAACGTGCGGCCGCAGTAGGTGTTGTGCGGCCGGGGTGAAGAGCTTTCTGATGGTCCTACTTTGGAATCTCATATCTCAAACTACAAAGAATTTTGAGATGATTCAAAAATGAAAGTTGTACCCTTCGTGTCTTGTTATCAGAAAAGTAAATATCTCACAATGTGGACATATGTAGCAAAAGTTGTTGCCAAAATACTAAATCCTATCACTGTATAGAAAACCTATGTGGCCGCTGTCGTTTTGGTGCGGACAGCACTGGTTTGTGCAGACCGTCGATTTTGTACGGCCCGCGAAGGTGGAAATCTGGGGGACTGCTATATTAATATAAGGTTTTAGTTGATATTTTGACCTAGAGATCTCGGATTTTGGCAATTTTTCAAATGTTTTTTTAAGTAATTCATCAGGGGTAAGTGATCCTAACTCAGATTTGGCTAGGGTACATGAATCTATCATTGAATCCACCATTTAATTCATGATTTGGGATGGAATTTGGGATGAAAATTGTGACATCTTTCAAAATTATAAAATGTTGATTTGAAGAGCCAAATGGTATCGGAATTGGATAATTTTCGTATGGTTAGACTCGGGAGAGTATAAGGATTCTAGTTTTGTGAATTTTTTTAAATTTTGAGAAGTGGGCCCGGGGCTCGGGTTTTGGTAATTTTTGGTATTTGTGCCCGTTATTGATTGTTTTTTCTTGGGCTTTATTGCCTTAGCATATTGTGATGTATTCACTCTAATATTTGATAGACTCGACGCGCGTGGAGGTTGATTTGAGGGGCAAAGGCACCGCGAGCTAGAGATTTCGCCGATTTGAGGTAAGTAAAGAATGCAAATACTGTCCTGAGGGTGGGAAACCCCGGATTACACTGTTCTATTACGTTGAGGTGACTTACACGCTAGATGATGAGCGTGGCGTATAGCACCGCTGGGGATTGTAACCTAGTCCATCCCGAAACATTATTTTCATGCGTATTTGATAGTTAAATTATTTGACGATACTATATCTTGGGCTGCATGCCATATTTGGGGCCTTGTGCCTACTTGTTGAGACCCTTAGGTTCACTTTTACTATCTTTCCTCACTCTATTTGTTTGGAAGCAGATCCTCAGTCATGTTTTTACGTGTAATTACTCAAATTTGGCTTTATCACAATATCCTTAAAAGTGTGAAAACTATTTCGGACTGAGTTCCCTGTTTTACTAAGATAGACCGAAGGTCTGATGGTGAGATTGACGACGGAGATAGACTGAGAGTCTGAGGGCCTATATATATATATATATATATATATATATATATATATATATATATATATATATATATATATAGATTGGGCTGCACACCGCAGCAATATATAAATATATGTATACGGATCAGGGGTTGTATGTCGCAGCGATACTTATATGGATCGGGCTGCACGCCACAACAATATGTTGGATCGGGCTGCAAGACACATCAATATAGTGTTTGGGATGAAAGGGGGCCCTCCCGGAATCTGCACACCCCCAGTGAGCGTCGTCGACGAAATATATGGATTGGGTTGCACACCGCAACGATATATGGATCGGATTGCACGCCACAACAGTTACTATATGGTACCTGATTAGCATAAATGCTGAGTGCAGGTGCTGATTGGTACGAGTTGAGCCATGAGTGGCAGAGAGGTTAACCCGAGGGGCGATAGATATATGCATGTACATGAGTGTTCTATGCCTGAGAGGCTTGTTTATGAATTTATTGATTTTAATGTATATGCTAAATTAGTGATTGTCTTCACTCGATGTCATATTGAGCCTCTGTCGAAATGTCGAGCAAATGTTTTAAACAACTTTCATCTAAATTGGGGTGTATGAGATGCTCAGAAATTAATCACTGATTTGACATTTGATTATTTCAACCCAGATTTTCAAGTTATGAAGTGTTTATGGTTATTGTTTTGCCCAAGGCGTTGTTTTACAAATTATGCTTTGCCCGAGGGGCCAATTCTGGCTTTAATCTCTATTATTATTTTAAATGGTATTGAACCCCTACTAAAACGGATGGAAAGTATTTCAAAAATGATTTTTACTAAAAGGTAGATTTTAAAAGGGAAGGTTGACTCGTATTATGATTTGAAAGCCTGTTGTGTTTATTGAGCCTAACGTGAATGTGGATTCATTGTTTCCTACTGCTCGGTCTTTATTTACTCTTATGACTTACTGGGTTGGAGTACTCACATTACTCCCTGCACCTCGTGTGCTGATGCAGGTATATCAAAACCCGATAACGGGTGTTGATTTGCTCAGACACGGAGTCATCAGAGTTAGCAGGTGGCTGCATGACATTCGCAGCACCGCTCCCTTCCTCACATTGCTATTACTGTATTTAGTATATTATTTTAGACATCTTGTTGTATTCAGACCTTGATAGATGCTCATGACTAGTGACACCCCGATGTCGGGCTTGTATGTTATTTTCGCATTTTATTCATATTTGTATTATAAAATATTGATCAATTAAAGGTTTAATAATGACTCTTAATGCTTAAGGGTTAATGTGCGTGTTGTATCGACTGGCCTCTTCTTCACGAGAGGTGTCATCACGACCGGGCCAGTTTGAGGTCGTGACAAAATATATGTGTTGTTTCACATCTGAATTAGAGTATCTTGAATGCAACATCCATTGTTTATCCCGACATGCCACATTATTCTTGTATGTGGAATATTTTTGGACAAATATAAAGGCAAAGTTCAAGAAGGATCATCTAAAGTTAAGCGAATTGTACTTTGCTACGGCACAATCATACACGCTTAATGAATTTAATGAAAGGATGTCAATTAAAGAGATTGACCCGCGTGTTAAAGCATACTTATACGATATTGGCTACCATATATGGTCTCGAATACATGCTACATATAGAACTTGGACTATGGCATCAAACATTGCAGAATCGTTGAATGCTGTAACAAAATGTGCAAGAGAGTTGCCAATAGTAGAACTATTAGAGTATATGAGGACTCTTCTTGAACGTTGGACGAAGGAAAAGTTGTTGAATGCAAATGGTACATTCATATAACTTGCTTTTAAATTCAACAAAGAGTTGGATGACAACAGAACATTATCGCACAAGCTTATAGTAATATCTTATCATTTATTGCATCAAATTAATTTATACAGGACAATGTAGATAATTTTTAGATATTTTGTATTTTACCGTATATGAATTATTTTTTTGTTTGTAATGTAATTGTAGGTGAGGGCTTCAACAGAATACATCTATATAGTACTAGATGGTGTAAGGCGCTATGTTGTTTGTCTTGAAAACAAAAGATATAGTTGTGGGAAATTCCATCTTGATGAACTTTCTTGCGCGATGAAAGTAAATGAAATGTGCCACAGCATATATCTAAAGAAGTAGTAAATCCACCTACAGGAGGGAAAAGGCACCCAGGAAGATCTCATAAAGAAAGATACAAAACATATGATGAAATAAATTCAAAGAAGTAAAAGGTTTCATGTGGCAACTGCGGAGGAAAAGAGCATAACAAAAGATCTTGCAAGAATGCACCAAAAAAGAAATAAAAATTTATATAGTTAATAGAATATTTCAGCAAAATTGTTGGTGAGTTCAGGATAACAGAATTTGATGTGTAATTGTTGATGTTTTTTAAGATCATAATGTAGTTAATTAGGATTTTTCTATATTGAGATAATATTTTCATAGAATGATTTGTTTATGAATGGTTTATATATGTATAATCTACCACTTTTTTACTATCTATAGCGTCCTTTTCATAGTTGTTAATTTTTTTTTCAATTTATCTACAATACAACTACAAAAAAATTACATTAATTGAAATTGACAGAATAACTATATTATAATCAATAGGAGTTATATACTAAAATATTATGAATTAAGTACTATTTACATTCAAAAAATGAATATAAAAAGCAACAAAACACATTATTACATATTTTCTACAAATTCAACTACACAAAAACTATAATAGCTGGAGCTAACATAATAACTAAATTATAGTTCAGCTAGAAAGAAGTTATATGCTAAAAATAATGTAGATCGGGTACTATTTGCATTCAACAAATTGAATGTAAAATTAACAAAATGTTTAGTTACTGATTTTTACACTTTATCTACAGAAAAATAACAAAATAACTATATATTATTGTGTTGACAGAATAACTGTATAAAAATTTAATTGGAAAGGATTGATATACTAAAATAATGAAGATCAAGTGCTGTAAACATTCAACAAGTGAATATAAAACCAACAGAATTTTTCTGTTTGAACTATATACTGGATAAGAAAAAAAAAAGGCTACTATAATTGTAGCGCAAGTCTACTATAATAAAAATACAACAATATTGTTCAAAAACTTGTCTACCATCTTTCTTCTAAACTAGCATCAACTAAATAATTGTATTACATGTTCCATAAAAAATATTACAACTACTTCTTCCTCTGGACTCGTGTTTTCTCATTCAAAACTGGTGCACCTTTTCTTCTTGCCAATTTGTCTGTCACCTCACTTTCACTAATTGCCCAATGCTCCTACTTCTTTCTAGCATAGTTCCAAAATAGCACTCCATAGCATCTACGATGTTGGTCAATATAAGAAAGGTCTTCTTCCGGAATTTATAACTCTCCAAGACTAATATACTTTGAAAATACAGCAATAAATCCACAACAATTGCTGCAAAGATAAAAAAAATGTCTTTACCAAACGATTAGAAAAAAAAGGTTAAATGTATAGAAAGAAAGAAAGTTTTTGTTACAGTTATCCTTCTTTTTGATGTTGTATTTCTCCGATGATCCATTGAATGTTAAGAGGGTCGGTAACATCTTTCTCAATGTATGCCTTTGTATTCTTGAAGTTGATGTCTTTATACTTTCCATAAAAATCGGTGCATGACAAATACAAAGGTATAATAACATAAAACTTATCAATACAAGATTCAACAATAGGGTGATTGCGTGAAGAGACCAAGGAATCATGCGTATAAAGTTGCATGTCTGCAATGTCAAAAACAACTAACACCCAATGGAATTTTTTTTACAATGTTGACGGGTATGATGACATAATCAACTTCATCCCATACAACATTTGCAAGTAGTCTATACCCCAATATATATTCTGCTGCAACGTCCTGGGGTTTGATAACAGAAAACTTCTTTTCTTGAGGAGATTTTTGGAACTTTTCATAAATTTTGATCAACCCTAGTTTTGGGAACACAATCTGTTATAGTAAACTTGGTCTTGTTGTGGGGGCCATACTTACCTCTTTTCCTCAAGTAATGTATTATAACATTAGTGTGCTGTAACAAAAATAGATTGTATTTATACTATAAGTTATATTCATATAATCTACAAAAAATTTCACAATAACTATAATTACATTACAAACAGAAAATAAAGTATCTACAATCAGAATAAAAATTATTTATAAAATATCTACAAATCAAATACATTAAATCTTACCGAGTCATTGGGGACTTGTTCAGGGTGTGCCAAGGAAAAGAACCACTCCCTTTTGTCAATCTTTTCCACTCCAACATCTAACCATGGCTTAATTTGGTTGTCCTTTATAGAATACGGAGCCTTCCACCTATATAAACAAATAGAAATTAAAATAAATTATTGAATGAAGCGGATATATAAAAGATGAATACTGGAATAAAATTATCAAATTCTGCAAACTAACCTCTTTGAATCTTTGTCGGAGTACCGTGGTATAACTACTTCTGGAATTGATCTACCAATTCAGGATCTATATCTTCACCAATAACACTAGTAGATAGGTGCTTGAGGTGAAAATTTGGAGGTCCAAGCGAGGTGCTGCCAACAGAACTGTATAAAGGGAGAAATGGTGATCGGGCATGCTTTCCAAGATGCCTTATTCTACCTTGATGCACGAGTGTTGTTTCAGCTTGTATAGGCTCGCCGAACTTAACCAACTAGGAGAAGTTATCAGGCAGCTCGAAATCATCAAGTGTAACCTCCTTCTTCTCAGCTCCAGAGTCTTTTGAATCACCTATATTCACATACTTTGCCTCTTCACCTATGTTGTCATCTTCCTCATTCTGTTGTTCACTTTGAGCTACTACTATCACTCCGTGAATTGGAGATTGTGCTTGCATATCTTTCCTCTCTGCAACATCATGCCTATCTAGCTTAAGAGAATGGTAAAAATACTGAAACATAAAGCAAATATCTCTGAATACAACTTCATATATGCATTCTCTTCATCAACTGCACCTTCAAAATGTGTATATATAATCAACACGTGCTGGATGATTTTCTTCACCAAGTGCACCTTCAACATGTTCTGGCTTTTTCATTAAAAATGTTAAATCATATTGGATAGTAGCAGCTTGACAGTTTAAGAAGATATGCAGGTGTGTTATAAGATCTACATAAATGTGTAGAGCTGTGAGAATATGTTGTATTTATTTGTATATATTTTGTATATATAATGTAGACAAAATACATATATTTTGTAGATATTCTTTAGATAATTGTAGATAAAGTGAAGTTATTTTGTAGATACCTATTTTTCTGGTGCTGGCTTGCACTGGTTCTCCACTAGTGAACTGAAACTGCTGATTGTTCTTGTCTTTTGGTTGGTAAGTATTTTAGGTTGAACTCCCAGCAAACTGAAAGTTTAATATTAGTTAGGATATATATTTTAAAGGTGACATAAATAGTTTTGTTAATATGAATAAAATTCAAATGTTACCTTTGCATCACCTGCAAAACAATCTTGACGGGCTCATTTATTAGCACTCAAAGGCTTCCTAGTTCTTCAAAGACATTTTTCCTAAAATCGGCAAGCTTTTCATCGACCAACATATTAAAAAAATACATAGTTAACTTCAGAATATGGCTTAACATACATTGAAGAACATATGCACTTTTATGTATACACCGCAATGTTGTTTAGGGATACATGTTACCTTCTCAAGAACTTTTTTTAACTTTTTTTATTTTATGAAGAATAAACTCCTTGTCCTCTTTTCCAATAGATTCTTTGGGTTCCAATGGAGGAGCATTGTCACGACCTGGATTTCCCACTGTCAGGAGCCGTAATGGCGCCTACTAGTGAAAGCTAGGCAAGGCAACCAACCAAACTATTTACCTTGTTTCTATTTTTAATTTGATAACAGTTAAGAGCCAACAATTGGATAACAACATAATTGAATAAGCGGAAGGCTGCATTGTAAAGTCTTAATAGTACTAATAATACCAATCCATAACAAATATACCCAAGACTGATGTCACAACCTTACAGACTATCTAGGATTACTACAAATAAATGTCTAAAAGAAATAAATAATACATTGTCTATGGAAGTACATGAAAGAAATAGGTATAGTAAATAGAAGGAGAAGCCAAGGCCTGCGGATGCCTGCAGGACTACCTCGGGTCGCCTGATGAACAGGAAACAACAATCTGTTGCGCTATGAAGTCTACAACACGAGGATCTGCACAAAAGAGTGCAGAGTATAGTATCATCACAACCGACCCCATGTGCTGGTAAGCGCCTAGCCTAACCTCGGCAAAGTAGTGATGAGGCTAGAACAAGACTACCTACTAAACATATGCAGCTAAAGCATATATATAGCAAGTAATAATAAAAGGAATTAGCAGTTAAAGAGGGGAAGGGGACATCTTGACCGAAGTCAACTTAAATTCTTTTTAAGGTCAAAGTTCATCAGTTTTCACATATTTTCACATATTGGCTTTCTGGATACTCGTCCGAACTGTACATGCAAATCAAGGTGATGTAGAAAGATATTTTAAGGCCTCGGAATTTAGAATTTATTTTTAAAACAAGGTCCACCTCTAAAAATATCGTTCGTCCTAGAACAGACAGAAGAAGAAAGTAACTGAGTCAGGAAAAAGATAGGGATAACGGCTCTGCATATCGGTCTCGGACTCCCGAGTTGGTGCCTTAACAGGCTGACCTCTCCACTGAACATGAACAGAAGAAAACTCTTTGATCTCAACTAACGAACCTACCGATCCATAATAGCTACTGGCTCCTCCTCATAAGACATGTCCTTATCCAACTGGATAGTGCTCAAATATAACATGGAATGGATTACCGTGATACTTTCGAAGCATGGACAGAGTAAACACTGGATGCACGACTGATAAGCTCGGCGGCAATGCAAGTCTGTATTGCCAATGAACCTAGGGCAAACGGGCCAAGAATCTCAAACGGGCCAATGAACCTAGGGCAAAGCTTTCCATTCTTTCCAAATCTCATCACACGCTTCATAGGCGATACTCCAAGAAATACCCACTCACTGACCATGAAAGACAAATCACGAACCTTACGGTCAGTATAAATATTTTTCCTGGACTAAGCTATGCGAATCCTATCCTAAATAATCCTGGCCTTGTCCAAGACATCATGTACTAGATCCGTACCTAATGATCGAGCCTCTCAAGTCTCAAACCATCCAATCGAAGACTGACACTGCCTATCATACAAAGCCTCATAATGAGCCATCTGGATACTTTACTGGCAGCTGTTGTTGTAAGAAAACTCTGCTAAGGACAAGAACTGATCCCACGAGGCTCCAAAGTCAATGAGAAAAGCTCAGAGCATATCCACTACAATCTGAATGATCCACTCAGATTGCCCGTCCGTCTAAGGATGAAATATTGTGCTCAACTCAACTCATATGCCTAACTCTTGCCGAACTGCTCGCCAGAAATGTGATGTCAACTACATACCTCGATCCGGAATGATAGACACGGGCACACCATGAAGACGAACAATCTCCCAAATATAGATCCAAGTTGACTTCTCGGAAGAATAGGAGAATGCCAATGAAATGTGCTGACTTAGTCAGCCTATCAATAATAACCCACACTGCATCGAACTTTCTCTAAGTCTGTGGGAGTCCAACAATGAAGTCCATAATGATACACTCCCACTTCCACTTCCACTTAGGAATCTCAATCTCCTGGAACAAACCACCAGGACCTTTGACGCTCATACTTAACCTGCTGACAGTTCAAACACCAAGCCATATATGCAACAATGTACTTCTCCATTCTCTACCACCAATAATGCTTTCGCAAATCCTGATACATCTTAGCGGCGCTCGGAGAAATAGAGTACTGAGAACTATGGGCCTCCTAAAAAATCAACTCTCAGAGCCCATCCATATTAGGCACATAAACTCGACCCTACAATTTCAAAACTCTATCATCTCCTAGGGTAACCTGCTTGGCACCTCCATACTGCACCATTTCTCTAAGCACAGAAATGAGGATCATCAAACTGTCGATATCGGATACACTCCAATAATGAAGAACGAGCGATTGTGCAAGCTAATATATGGATGGGCTTAGAAAGATCCAAACTTATGAACTGATTGGCTAAAGCCTTAACATCCAAAGCAATCGATCTCCACCGACCGGAATATAAGCAAGACTTTCTATACCGACTAATTTTCTACTCAAAGTATCGGTCACCATATTAGCCTTTCCCGGATGATATAAGATAGTGATATCGCATCTTTCAACAGCTCGAACCACCTTCTCTACCTCAAGTTTAGCTCCTTCTGCTTGAACAAGAAGTGCAGACTCTTGTGATCCGTGACACCTCACATGCCACGCCATACAGATAATGCCTCCAAATCTTCAACGCGTGAACAATGGCTGCTAACTACAAATCATGAATCAGATATTTCTTCTCATGAATCTTCAACTGCCGCGAAGCATAGGCAATGACCTTGCCATCCTGAATCAACATCGCACCAAGTCCAATATGAGATGCATCACAATAAACTGTATATGGCCCTGAACCTATGGCCAAACCTAATACTAGTGCCGTAGTCAAGGCTGTTTTGAGCGTCAAAAAGCTCGCCTCACACTCGTTCGACCACTTGAACTGGATACCCTTCTGGGTCAACCTGGTCATCAGGGCTGCAATATATGAAAACCCCTCCACAAAGTGACGATAATAGCCCGCCAATCCCAGGAAACTGCAGATCTTTGTAGCTGATGCTGGTCTAGTCAAGTTCTTGACTGCCTCTATCTTCTTTGGATCTACCTAAATACCATATGCTGATACAACATGACCCAAGAATGCAACTGAACTCAACCAAAACTCACACTTTGAAAACTTAGCATACAACTGACTGTCCCTCAAAGTATGAAAAGCCACTCTCAGATGCCACTTATGTTCCTCCTGGCCGCGGGAATAGATCAAAACATCATCAATGAAGACTATTACAAACGAATCCAAGTATGGCCTGAACACTCGGTTCATCAAATCCATAAAAGTTGTTGGGGGCATTTGTCAACCCGAATAACATTACCAAGAACATATAATGCACGTACCAAGTGTGAAAAGTTGTCTTAGGGACATAATATGCCCTAATCCTCAACTGATGATAGCCAGATCTCAAGTCAATCTTCGAAAATACCTTGGCACTCTGAAACTGATCAAACAAATCATCAATCCTCGGCAATGGATATTTATTCTTGATTGAAATCTTGTTCAACTACCAGTAATAGATACACATCCTCATCGATCTATCCTTCTTTTTAATAAACAACACCGCGGCACCCCAAGGCGAGATACTAGGCCTGGCGAAGCCTTTATCAAGCGAGTCTTGTAACTGCTCCTTTAACTCTTTCAACTCAGGCGGGGACATTCGATGTGGCAGGATAAAAAAGGGTTGAGTGCCTTGAGCCAAATCAATGCAAAATTCAATATCCCTTTCAGGCGGCATACCCGGCAAGTTTGAAGGAAATACCTTAGGGAACTCATGAGCAACATGCATAGAATCAATAGAAGGAATCTCGGCACTAGAATTATGAGCATATGCCAAATGGGCCAAGCACCGGTTTTCCACCATATGCCGAGCCTTCACATAAGAGATAAACTACAGGTAGAATGAGAAGGAGTACCTCTCCACTCTAAACGGGGTGAACCCGGCAAGGCTAAGGTCACAGTCTTGGCAAGACAGTCCCAGATAGCATGGTAAGGTGATAACCAGTCCATCCCCAATATGACATCAAAATCAATCTTGTCCAGAAGTAACAAATCTACATGAGTCTCAATACCCCCAATCACAACTATACATGAACTATGGACACGATCTACCATAATAGAATTCCCCCACCAGTGAAGACACATAACCGTGAGCACTCAAAGAATCACTAGGCATGACCAGATACGGTGCAAAATAAGATGACACATAGGAGTATGTAGATATTGGATCAAATAAAACTGAAGCATCACTGCTACAAACTAGAACAGTACCTGTACCTCCACATCTAATACCTCTACCTCCACCTTTAACTGGTTGAGAGAGCTGAACGAGTCCCTCAATAAACTCCTCATACTCTCTCTCCGTGGGAAGTATAAAATGATGATGATGGGTCAAATCAATAAACCAGGTCTCGTACTGAGTAACAGTCGTAGATCTCTGCTGGAGACGCTCAAACTGCCTTAGATAGATCTATCTTTGAGTGATATGAGGAAACTTCTCCAGAAAAAGTTGAGAAAACTGATCCCAAGTCAAAGCAGGTGACGCAACTGGTCTAGCCAAACAATAATCTCTCCAACAACTATTGGCAAATCCAGACAAGCGAAAAGTAGACAAGTCGACCTCATTGGTATCCACTATCCCCATGTTCCTGAGAACCTTGTGACACCTGTCTAAATAATCTTGGGGATCCTTAGAAGATGCACCGCTGAAAGTGGTGGTGAAGAGCTTGGTGAAACTTATCCAACCTCCACAGAGCCTCCTAAGACGTAGCTGATCTATCACCAGTGTGTGCTGCTGCTCGGTTTAAAAAACGGTGCGTAACCTCGCCATTAGCGAAAGGACAACAGTAGAGGTTTCAATTTAGCATTGAGAGAACAAAATCGCACGACTAAGAAGAATAGAAGTGAAACTTTTCCTAACTCTGTAGCCTCTAAGGGATAAATACACACGTGTCTGCACCAATCCCTCAGACTCTACTAAGCTTGTTTGTGAATTGTGAGACCTATGTAACCTAAAGCTCTAATATCAAGTTGTCACGGTCTGGATTTCCCACCCTACTAGTGAAAGGTCCCACTGCAGACAGCACAAAATCAATGTGGACCGCACTAGTGGGTTCAAAGATTTGCACTTTTCTAAACCTGCAACATCTATGTTTTAAGCCTAAGACATCCCTGAACCTACCCGAAACTCAGACGAGCCTTCGGGACTCCAAACCAAATATGAGTACTAACTCAAAAACAACATTTGAACTTATCCGTGTGACCAAATCGCCAAAATAACCTCTTAAACAACAAATTTAGCATAGGAATCTAAGAAAAAAAATCTCAAAACTTTCAAAGTATCAATTTTCACAACTACGGGTCCGAATCACCTCAAACGACTTCTATTTCATACCAAATTTCACAAACTCATCTTAATTCACATATATGAC
Organism: Nicotiana benthamiana; assembly: GCA_034376525.1. Taxonomy (NCBI): domain Eukaryota; kingdom Viridiplantae; phylum Streptophyta; class Magnoliopsida; order Solanales; family Solanaceae; genus Nicotiana; species Nicotiana benthamiana. The sequence goes on from CM067339.1 coordinate 179,714,572, forward strand.
CTGTACCGGACTGGAACCAAAATAAGGGCCCGATACCATCAAGTTTTAAAAACATTTCATTTCCCAAAAACTCATAAATATTCCAAAAAACAATTTCCTTTAAAAATTTATTTCTCGAGCTTGGGACCTCGGAATTCGACCCCAGGCATACGCCCAAGTCCCATATTTATCCAGGGACCCTCCAAAACCATCAAATCACATGTCTGGTTCTGTCTACCCAAAATGTTGACTGAAGTCAACTTAAATTCATTTTAAAGTCAAAATTCATCATTTTTCGCAAATTTTCACATATTGGCCTTTCGGCTGTGTGCTCGAGCTGTGCATGTTAATTGAGGTGATGTAGAAAGAGGTTTTTAAGTCTTCAGAACATAGACTATATTTTAAAACAAGTGATAACCTTTTGGGTCATCATATTCTCCGCCTCTAAATGTTGGACAATACGCTTTACGCTAGAGGGGGGGGGGGTGAATAGCGTTTTAAAAATATTAAGCGTTTTGGTGCGGAATTTAAAAACTTTGCAGAAATTAAAACAAGTGCAGTAAAAAGAACTTACACAATGATGTATCCTGGTTGGCCACAAACGTGGTTAGTCCAGTCCCCGAGAGACTCTCTCGAGATTTCCATTAAACTTGTCAAGCTTACGGGTGCTTAACAAACCGTTACAGTTGAGGACACAAGCCTCACCTAGGTGCTCGGGGATCACAATCCCAAAGACTTCAATTGCTCGGGGATACCAATCCCAAAGACTTCAATTGCTCGGGGATACCAATCCCAAAGACTTCAATTGCTCGGGGATAACAATCCCAAAGACTTCAACTGCTCGGGGATAACAATCCCAAAGACTTCAACTGCTCGGGGATAACAATCCCAAAGACTTCAATTGCTCGGGGATAACAATCCCAAAGACTTCAACCGAGGAATCACAAGTTCCTCAACAAACGAGAATCGCAATTCTCTTACAAACACAAAACACACTCACTTTACAAAGCACTCCTTAATGAGTAGATATGAGTAGAAATAGTACGCTCAAGATCACAACAACTTAGCTCAATAGAATGGCTCTTCAAAAAGCTTTATGGATGAATGGAAAATGATGATCAATGTAAGAAAGCTTTTAGCAATGAAAATACTCAAATTGTATATGTTGTTGTTGTGAAAACACTGAGTTGAAGCTGTATTTATAGGTGAAAAACTCAGTCTTACACTTGTCTAATTGCCAATTAAGGATTGCTGAAATTACTCAGTGACAATCGATTGTCAAGACTAAACAATCGATTGTTTGCCTATCGGATCAAAAATTCAATCCCAGATTTTACGTCAACAATCGATTACTTCAAATCACTAATCGATTATTTATAACGTTAAGAAATCCTTTCCAATTTTTGGCATAAAACATCGATTGTCCGGAAATCAACAATCGATTATTTTAACAACGTTCAGAAAATCTTTTCCAGATTTTACGCAAAACATCGATTGTTAAATATCAACAATCGATTACCTGAAGGTAATTGAAAATATATGACAACGGTCAGCTTCAACAATCGATTATCAAATGGAATAATCGATTATTAATTAATTTCAAAACTCTCTGTCTCATATATAATCGATTATCAAATGGAATAATCGATTATTAATTAATTTCAAAACTCTCTGTCTCATATATAATCGATTATCAAAAGCCACAATCGATTATCATTTTATTTAAAATCACTGGGAGACATTTTTCTCATTCTAATCGATTACCATTAGTTCATAATCGATTTTTATGAGTTTTGAAAACTTTGCCTCAGTTAACAATCGATTATCATAAGTACACAATCGATTGTTATGCAATTTGCATAAACCTGATGTTAACTGACTTACTCACAATCGATTATCATTAATTCACAATCGATTGTCATGCAGTCTTGGCTTAGAGATACTCGATTATCATAAGTACATAATCGATTATCTTAGCCCAGATTTTTGAGGCATGCTTGGAAAACATTTTAACAAATGTAAATATGCATAGTTTAAAATCATTTGACACTTAATTTAAATATGCATGATTTTGGAAAAATAATTTTAGTAGAGAAGCCATGTTATGAGCCAAGTTGAGGAATCAAGATCACAATTAATATTGACTCAATTATAACATTTCTAAACTTTGTCTTGAGCTTCTTGTAATGCATCCATTTTGTGCTTGTCCTTGAGCACTGCTATATATCGCTTTTTGCTTTGTTTGACATTCATCAAAACCTACAAAAGAACACACGTTTAGTATATTGCATTTGAAACGTGTTTCCAACAATTTCCCCCTTTTTGATAATGGCAAACATAAGCGGGATATATGCAATAATTATTTTGATAATCCAAGACAAGTGTAAAGTATGCAAGTGTAAAGTATGCAATTTGATGTTCCCCCTCAATTCATGTTCCCCCTCACTTTAAGCATGAATGAAGTTGAGAGTGATATAGCATACTTCTTGATATCCCGTTTCTTCCCCCTTTTGCCATTAGCAAAAAAATATATACAAGGGAAGAAAAAAATATGAAATAAACACAGGTTTATTTATTGGAAAATAGCATTACATGGGTGGAGCCAAACACAATAAAACGAACAACAACTAACCAACAAATCGAAAACAACAATTTCACATCATCAAAAACAACAATTTCATCATTCATCACCCCCATCCCCTTCATCATCATTGGGAGGCGCTTGATATGGCACCACCTGAGCATAGGCATAATGCACGTGATCAAAGTAACCATGGACCTCACGGGTTAATTGAGTAATTTGGTCAGAGATAGTCCGGAGGGTAGGCTCCTGAGGAGGATGAGCACGACGGGCTTGTCGATTTTGAGGAGGAGCGGGAGCATGATCACCATCATGATGAAAGGAAGACTCCGAAATTTCCCAGATTTTGGTGCTCTTTTTGAGAGGACCATTAGCAATATTGACCCCGGAAGCTTCAAGAAATTTCATTATTAAGAGGGCATAGGGGAGAGGTATGTCATCTCTGGTGGCATTGAACATATGAGATTGAATAAGCTTGCACCAATTGATTTTAACACCGGTGACAATGGCATGAAGAAATTTGGCATCCTCTTGGGAAATGGTGGTGTGATTGAGTTTACGGGGTTTGAGAACACGAGTGATGAAATAGAGAATGAAACGATAGTTCGGGTCCATACCCTTTATGGTGGGACGACGGAAAGAAGACTCATCATAGGCGACTCCGGCTTGGCGGAAGAGATTAGCTTCATCAATCATGTCCCCGGCATCATTTATGTACTGGTAGATGTCTTCACCATCATGCGGAATGCCGGCAATGAGGTGGAGGTTATCTTCAGAAATTAGAATGGAAATGCCGTTAACATTGGTAACGAGTTCACCCTCATCATCTTTGTGAAGGTTGGAGTAAAAAGCTTCAACCAAAGTAATGTTGTAGTAGGGGTGAGTAAGGAGTAGGAAATTGAAAAGTTGGCATTCTCTTAGCATATTCGCGGCTGGAATGAATGGTGCAACAAGAGCGTTTGTTGAAAAGCGAGGAGGGAGAATAAGGCGTTTCTCAAATTTGGTTAAGAAACGGGTGAGCTCTTCATCGGATTCAAAGAATAGAACCGATCCATCTTGATATGGATGGCGAGAAGAAGAAGCACCTTGTTTGGAACGAGCACGTTTGGAGTTGCGGCTTGACATTTTTGAAGAAGATGTGCTAGGATTTTTCAAAGATAACAAGATAATTTGATGCTTGGGAGGCTTGAGTGAGTATACAAGAGCATATGTGTAGCCTATATATAGAGAAGGAATGAATCTTACACCTATTGGAAAAGATTTGAAGAGATTTGAAGTCTGAAACGGTAAAAATAAATTCACTGACCGTTCCATAATCGATTGTTTGAATAGAATAATCGATTATCATTAATGAAAAAGATCTGACAAATCGATTACACGCCAGAACGGTAAAAAAATTTGAAAAAGATAGTCGATTGTCAAAATTGGTAATCGATTGTTTTTCATATTTATGACCTGACAGGAATCGATTGTAGAGCCAAAACGGTAACATAAGTTTAAAACAGATAATCGATTGTCAATATATAGTAATCGATTGTTTCACTCACAGAGAGTTTGGATTTTGGCAAATAATCGATTGGCAGAACAAATAATCGATTGTTTGGAAGGGGGATGCTAAAAAGGATGATACTTAATTCTATCAAGCAATGTAAACATTCAATAAGATTTCAAAAAAAATTGAATCAATTAATAATCGATTATTGATACTGATAATCGATTGTAAGCATAAATAATCGATTATGATCGATTTTTCTTGTATCAGGACAATTTATACTTTCCTCTTACCTTTTGGGGGATACCTGCAAAATAGAATTAAACATCTCCGGCGCTCAAGTCAGTAATCTATAAATGAAATAATGACTTTGAAACTAGTGTAGTCGGGTGAAAAGCGTGAACTCTTAAGAATTTTGTCCTAGGATGTTCTTAAGAGGGTTTAGGGTACTTACCTTCCCTTCGACTTTGCCAATTACCTGATTTTGAACATCTTCCGTTCATTTTGGTCTTTTGGCTCATTCTTCAATTTAAGAAGCTTCTTCCACAATTTTGCCTTTGTCTTCCTTGTATTTTGTCTTTTAAATTTTTCGAAAATACTTCCGATTTTGAAAAAAAAACTAACTCGACTTTTCCGTCTCTTCCTCCTTCTTTGTGCTTTAATTGAAGGAATTTTGAATTCGTCTCCCGTCAAGTGTTTGGAGCATCTACTACACTTGATTCCTTCAAGCACACCTGCAAAACAAATCAATGCTCTTTTGGTACCCATGCCATTTTGGGTCCTTGAGGGTTATGCATACTATAATGATATGTTTGAGTAGCATGTCTATGTCTAGTAAAGCATGCGGGAGCAATATGACCAATTCGTCTACAATAATGACATGTCACATTTGGATTATGCATGCGTCTAGGCTCATAGTAGCTAGAATAATGCACATTGTTTACTCTATTTTCATTTCTCCTAATTTGAGCACCATAATCATTTCTAGGTTGAACATTTCGGGATCTTCTAGCATGATCACTGTTGTGCCTAAAATATGCATCATGTCTATGGTGATGATTGCTAGGCGGAAGGTCATGTCTAGATCTCCTAATATTTTGTCTAGCATGCATGTTTGTTTTAGGAAAGACATTTTTGTTATTAATCCTAGATTGAGCTCTAGGTGGTTGGGTTTTTGCATCAACCTCTTCTTCATTTATGAAGCCTATTCCATGCTTGGTTGATTTCAAGTTATCAAGCACCACATTCAAGTTTTTATGAGAGGAGTTGAATTTATCTAGTGTGCCTTTTAATCTACCTACTTCATTCTTAAGGTCTACACAAGAAGCACAATTTTTTGTAGAACTTTCGGGCTTGTCAGAACTTCTTTTCCCATAAAACTTGTTTTGTTCTAGTAGCTTCTCATTTTCCAAAACCAATTTTTCTAATTCTTTTTCTTTTAATGAAAACTGTTTTTGAAAATCTTGTTCTTTTAGAGAAGCACTTTCTCTTAAGCTAGTGACGGTTTTTGTAACTTTGAGAAATTCAGCATACAATTCATCAAAGGCATTTCTCATGTCATCAAGAGTATAAAAATTTTGAGAAGAGATTTGACTTACCTCACTTTGATTTTCTTCCTGTGCCATGAGGCAGAGATTTGCCGCTTCTTCATTTTCTTCTTCACTGGATTCGTCTCCGGAATCTCCTCCCCAAGATATGTATGCTCGTTGCTTCTTGAAGGGTTTCTTCTCCTTTTTAAGATTTGGGCAGTTTGTTTTGATATGCCCTGTTTCACCACATTCATAACATTTAACTTGCTCACCTTGCTTTTTCCCTTTGTGGTCATATTCTTTTCGCATGAATTTTTGGAACTTTTTGATGATGAGTCCAAATTCGCTATCTCCATCCTCTTCAATTGGTGATTGACTTGTGCTCGCCTTTAGAGCAATCTTTTGCCTTCTTTGTTCATCAATAACAGGGTTAAGAATAGTGGATTCATAAGTCTTAAGATTACCTCTAAGAGCGTCTATGGTGACGTTCGTGATTCCAATTGACTCTTGAATCGCATCGGCCTTTGATCGCCATGCCGGTGTTAGGCTCCTAAGGATTTTTCGAACTAGTTCTTTGTCTGTGAACGTCTTCTTGAGCGCGTGGAGATCATTCACTATTGATGAGAACCGCTCAAACATCTCGTCTACCTTTTCGCCTTCCTTCATATGGAACAATTCGTAAGCATGAGTTAAAAAATCAATTTTAGCTTCTCTTACCTGGTCAGTCCCTTCGTAAGTGACCTCAAGCTTGTCCCACATTTCTTTCGCTGTTTTGCAGCAGGAGATTTTCCTGTAATCATTAGCATTAACAGCACAAAGTAATAAATTAATAGCTTTAAAGTTATTTTGGACCATTCGATTATCCTCGGCGTTGAATTCCTCTTCTGATTTTGGCACCCATTCTCCTTCCACCTGTTTGACAGGAACCTCATTTCCTTTGGTGTACACCTTCCACAAGTAAGGGCTGTTTGATCTGATGAATATCTGTATCCTTTCTTTCCAATATGAATAATTTGTCCCGTTAAACAAAGGAGGTCTTGTGGGGCATTGTCCTTCATCAATACCTGCAAAAGAGTCTAGAGTAGAAGCCATGGAAAGATTCTCTCAAACGGTTAAGTCTTTCAGAGAGTATGGCTCTGATACCAATTGTTGGACAATACGCTTTACGCTAGAGGGGGGGGGGTGAATAGCGTTTTAAAAATATTAAGCGTTTTAGTGCGGAATTTAAAAACTTTGCAGAAATTAAAACAAGTGCAGTAAAAAGAACTTACACAATGATGTATCCTGGTTGGCCACAAACGTGGTTAGTCCAGTCCCCGAGAGACTCTCTCGAGATTTCCACTAAACTTGTCAAGCTTACGGGTGCTTAACAAACCGTTACAGTTGAGGACACAAGCCTCACCTAGGTGCTCGGGGATCACAATCCCAAAGACTTCAATTGCTCGGGGATACCAATCCCAAAGACTTCAATTGCTCGGGGATACCAATCCCAAAGACTTCAATTGCTCGGGGATAACAATCCCAAAGACTTCAACTGCTCGGGGATAACAATCCCAAAGACTTCAACTGCTCGGGGATAACAATCCCAAAGACTTCAATTGCTCGGGGATAACAATCCCAAAGACTTCAACCGAGGAATCACAAGTTCCTCAACAAACGAGAATCGCAATTCTCTTACAAACACAAAACACACTCACTTTACAAAGCACTCCTTAATGAGTAGATATGAGTAGAAATAGTACGCTCAAGATCACAACAACTTAGCTCAATAGAATGGCTCTTCAAAAAGCTTTATGGATGAATGGAAAATGATGATCAATGTAAGAAAGCTTTTAGCAATGAAAATACTCAAATTGTATATGTTGTTGTTGTGAAAACACTGAGTTGAAGCTGTATTTATAGGTGAAAAACTCAGTCTTACCGTTGTCTAATTGCCAATTAAGGATTGCTGAAATTACTCAGTGACAATCGATTGTCAAGACTAAACAATCGATTGTTTGCCTATCGGATCAAAAATTCAATCCCAGATTTTACGTCAACAATCGATTACTTCAAATCACTAATCGATTATTTATAACGTTAAGAAATCCTTTCCAATTTTTGGCATAAAACATCGATTGTCCGGAAATCAACAATCGATTATTTTAACAACGTTCAGAAAATCTTTTCCAGATTTTACGCAAAACATCGATTGTTAAATATCAACAATCGATTACCTGAAGGTAATTGAAAATATATGACAACGGTCAGCTTCAACAATCGATTATCAAATGGAATAATCGATTATTAATTAATTTCAAAACTCTCTGTCTCATATATAATCGATTATCAAATGGAATAATCGATTATTAATTAATTTCAAAACTCTCTGTCTCATATATAATCGATTATCAAAAGCCACAATCGATTATCATTTTATTTAAAATCACTGGGAGACATTTTTCTCATTCTAATCGATTACCATTAGTTCATAATCGATTTTTATGAGTTTTGAAAACTTTGCCTCAGTTAACAATCGATTATCATAAGTACACAATCGATTGTTATGCAATTTGCATAAACCTGATGTTAACTGACTTACTCACAATCGATTATCATTAATTCACAATCGATTGTCATGCAGTCTTGGCTTAGAGATACTCGATTATCATAAGTACATAATCGATTATCTTAGCCCAGATTTTTGAGGCATGCTTGGAAAACATTTTAACAAATGTAAATATGCATAGTTTAAAATCATTTGACACTTAATTTAAATATGCATGATTTTGGAAAAATAATTTTAGTAGAGAAGCCATGTTATGAGCCAAGTTGAGGAATCAAGATCACAATTAATATTGACTCAATTATAACATTTCTAAACTTTGTCTTGAGCTTCTTGTAATGCATCCATTTTGTGCTTGTCCTTGAGCACTGCTATATATCGCTTTTTGCTTTGTTTGACATTCATCAAAACCTACAAAAGAACACACGTTTAGTATATTGCATTTGAAACGTGTTTCCAACACTAAAAATATCGTTCGTCTTCGAACAGACAGAAGAATGAAGTAACTGAGTCGAGGAAAAGGTGGGGATAACGGCTCTGCATATCGGAGACTCCCAGGTTGATGCCTCAGCATGCTAACCTCTCCACTGAACAAGAACAAAAGAAAAACTCTTTGATCTCAACTGACGAACCTGTTGGTCCATAATAGCTACTGGCTCCTCCTCATAAGAATAGTCTTTGTCCAACTAGACAGTGATGAAATCTAACACATGGAATGGATCATCGTGATGCTTCTGAAGCATGGACACATGAAATACTAGATGCAGGGCTGATAAGCTCGGCAGCAATACAAGTCTATAAGCCACCTCTCCTACTCAATCAAGAATCTCAAACGGGCCAATGAACCTAGGGCTAAGCTTGCCATATTCACAAATCTCATCACGCCCTTCATAGACGACACTCGAAGCAATACCCGCTCACCCACTATGAAAGTGAAATCACGAACCTTGCGGTCGGCATAACTCTTTTTCCTAGACTGAGCTGTGTGAAGGCTATCCTGAATAATCCCGACCTTGTCCAAAGAATCCTATACTAGATCCGTACCCAACAATCGAGCCTCTCCCGGCTTAAACCATCCAACCGGAGACCGACACCACCTACCATACAAAGCCTCATAAGGAGCCATCTGGATACTCGACTGATACCTGTTGTTGTAGGCAAACCCTGCTAAGGGAAAGAACTGATTCCATGAAGCTCCAAAGTCAATGTCACAAGCTCGGAGCATATCCTCCAAAATCTGAATGGTCCGCTCAGACTGCCCATCCGTCTGAGGATGAAATGTTGTGCTCAACTCAACCCGTGTGCCCAACTCTTGCTAAGCTGCTCGCCAAAAATATGAGATAAACTGCATACCTCAATCCGAAACGATAGACACGGGCACGCCATGAAGACGAACAATCTCCCAGATATAGATCCCAACTAATTTCTCGAAAGAATATGAGATTGCCACAGGAATGAAATATGCGTACTTGTTCAACCTATCAAGAATAACCCACACTGCATCGAACTTCCTCTGAGTCCATGGGAGTCCAACAACGAAGTCCATAGAGATATGCTCCCGCTTCCACTCAAGAATCTCAATCCTCTGAAATAAACCAGCAGGCCTCTATTGCTCGTACTTAACTTGCTGACCGTTCAAATACCGATACACATGTGCAATAATAACCTTCTTCATTCTCTACCACCAATAATGCTTTCAAAAATCCTGATACATCTTAGCTATGCCCAATCATAACTATCATGAAGGACGGACACGATCTACCATAATAGAATTCCTCTACCGGTGAAGACACATAACCAAGAGCATTCAAAGAATCACTAGACATCACCATATACGGTGAAATATAATATGACACATAAGAGTATGTAGATCCTCGAACAAATAAAACTGAAGCATCTCTGCTACAAACCAGAATAGTACATGTACCTCCATCTCTAATACCTCTACCTCCACATCTAGCTGGTTGAGCGGGCTGAACGAGTCCCTCAATGAACCTCCTCACTCTCTTTCTCAGTGGAGATGGTTGAGCGGGCTGAACGAGTCCCTCAATGAACCTCCTCACTCTCTTTCTCAGTGGGAAGTATAAGAAGAGCATGCTGGGTCAAATAAATAAACTTGGTCTCGTACAGAGTAACAGTCATAAAACTCTGCTAGAGATGCTCAAACTGCCTCAGATAGATCTCTCTCAGAGTGACAGGAAGAAACTTCTCCAGAAATAGCTGAGAAAACTGATCCCAAGTCAAAGCAGGTGACCCAATTGGCCTAGCCAAACAATAATCTCTCCAACAAGTATTGGCGGATCCAGACAAGCGAAAAGTAGTAAAGTCGACCTCATTGGTATCCACTATCCCCATGTTCCTGAGAACCTCGTGACAGCTGTCTAAATAATCCTGGGGATCCTCAGAAGATGCACCGTTGAAAATGATAGTGAAGAGTTTGGTGAAACTTATCAAACCTCGACAAAGCCTCCAAAGATGTAGTTGATTTATCACCGGTATGTGATGTTGCTGGTTGAAAAAGTGGTACGTGACCTCGCCATTAGCGAAAGGACAAGAGTAGAGATTTCAATTTATCATTAAGAGAACAAAATCCACGACAAAGAAGAATAGGTGTGAAACTTTTCCTAACTCCGTAGCCTCTAAGGGATAAATACATACGTCTCCGCACCGATCCCTCAGACTCTACTAAGCTTGTTTGTGAGTTGTGAGACCTATGTAACTTAGAGATCTGATACCAACTTGTCACGACCCGAATTTTCCACCCTTGAGAGTGTGATGGTGCCTACTAGTAAAGGCGCATACCATGACAACACAAAATCAATGGGGACCGCACTGATGGGTTTAGAGATTTGCACTTCTCTGAACCTGCAACATCTATGTTTTAAGCCTAAGACATTCAGGAACCTACCCGAAACTCAGCCTAATACGTCCCGGAACCTAGCCGAAACTCACCTGAGCCCTCGAAACTCTAAATCAAATGTACATACTAACTCAAAAATATCATACGAACTTATCTATGCGATCAAATCACAAAAATAACCTCTTAAACAATGAATTTTGCATAGGAATCGAAGAAAAAAAATCTCAAAACTTTCAAAGTATCAATTTTCACAACTACGGGTTCGAATCACCTCAGACGACTTCCGTTTCTTACCAAATTTTACAGACTCATCTTAATTCACATATAAGACCTGTACCATGCTCCGGAACAAAACGGGCCCGATACCATCAAGTTTTAAACACATTTCATTTCCCAAAAACTCACAAATATTCTAGAAAACAATTTTCTCTAAAAATTCATTTCTCGAGATTCGGACCTTGGAATTTGATTCCAGACATACGCCTAAGTCCCATATTTTCTCATGGACCATCCGGGATCGTCAAATCATGGGTCTGATTTGTTTACCTAAAATAATAATCGAAGTCAACTTAAATTTATTTTAAGGTCAAAATTCATTATTTTTCACAAATTTTCACATATTGGCTTTCCAGTTAGGCACCCGGACTACACACATAAATCGAGGTGATGCACAAAGAGATTTTTATGGCTTTGAAACCCAGAATTTATTTCTAAAATAAGTGATGACCTTTTGGGTCATCACAAGCATCAACTTTGGGACCCTCAGAAATATGTTCAACGTCTTTAATTATGTACTCAACTTTATCAGGAAAAGACATCAAAGCTCTTCAGGTGATTCATTTATTTTGGTGAACTGAATGAGAAAAAATAAATAAATTAGCTTGATTAATGCAGAATATGTAGATAAATTGTAGATATTTTGTAGGTAAATTATATAATCATAAATCAAAAATATTTACCTTCATCCATTCAGGCTTGATCATTCTGTCTTCAATTGCAGCTAAGCAAATCTGACCCTTACTAGATGACCAGTTAAGTATGCGATGGATTGAATTAGAATATCTTGTACCTATATTTGTGTTGACGAAGGAGTAACATTCATACAACCATGCTTGTATGGCTAGTAGGAATCCTCGAATGAGATAGGAATGACTGAAAGGATTTAGCATGTAGGTAATGTCTGTAAGACTGAATACCCCGTAAAAATGTCTCGTACTAATCATAATACACCAAATAAAACTTGAAATGATCTACCAACCCAATATGGTCTTTCTCTGAAGGATAAATGACGAATTCTATGATGGATAAAATAAATAACTTTATTGCATCCTCATCATTTACCCCGTTTTTGTTGGTTACAACATATTTTAAGTATGTCTTCTTCACTTTTACCTTGTTTGGAAAGTAACTGCTCATTATCTTACGGACATAATTTGTAGTGTAACCAAAGTTTATCACCTCGATATGACATCTAAGACCAGTTATTAATGCAAACTTTCTCAATCCAAAATTTAACCTCTCACCTTTTAACTCAACTGAAAAATAGGAAACATCAGATGAATTCAATTCATACTTCATAAGAAGATGAATACCTTTATTTTGCATGCATAAATTGGAAAATGATAGTAAATAACCAGAGCATGTCTTCTCGAATAGCTTCAAACCATTTGGAGACAAAAGCTCTTTAATTTGGCTAGGAATACCAGGGTCGCATAATGTCTGGAATTTAATCACCTCATAATCAACATTATGGGATACAAAAAATAGCCATTTTGCACAAAATATAAAATAATCTCACATTAATACATTGCTTAAAAAATATAGATACATTTGCAATTTATCTACAAAATAACTTCAACAAATATACAAAATATCAATAATTTTAAACAGATCAATAAAGCTACAATTAATCTTCAAAATGAAGACAAATCTCATATTAATTCAGTGCTTAAAAAATTATTGAATTCTTAACAACTAAAAAGAAGAAATTACTAAATTCTTACCTTCACCAATGACTGTTTTCGAACATTTTAAGAGATTTAACACTAGGGAATTTTTTTGAATTTTTCTTTCTCTTTGGGAGTTTTTGAACTGGGATACACCTTAGGCACATCTTCTACAAAATCATCATCTAACACTATCTCTTTTCTTTTCCTTTTTGCTTGTTTGATTGACCTCGAAGATTCTCTATCATCGAAATCATATTTTTGCTTAGTTCTAGCTTCAGCCCTGATTTGAAGCGGAGAAATACTATGCTTCATATCTACAATTGGATGTGTATAAATTTTCATGCTTTTCAGGTAAATGTGGTGATAATACACCCAAATCGAAAGAAGGTATATCAGCTTCTACAGGTTTTTTAGGGTTGTGCTCTGAAGGTTTGTTCTTCTTCATTGAAAAAATTTAAAACTGAAGGAAAATATGTATATGCACTTTGAAGAATTGACTTCAATTTTGACTGTTTATAGAAGAAAAAAGTTGAAATTGGACGTTAATAGTAGTTACATATATTTCTTTGGTTTTAGCAGAGGAAAATATAGGAAAGAAACGTGGGTGTGGGGTTATACGTAAATGAGGGTGTGAGTTTGGGAGAGAGAAACGTGGGAAGGGAGGGGGAGGGTTGGAGGAATGTACGGTACTATTAATTTAGGAGGGATATACGATACAATTAATGTACCGTTATAACACTATATGGTATATAATTGGTAATTATGTATACTAAATTTAATTATATCAAACCTTAAACATTGAGGGTAATATAGCTTACTATATGACATATGAATGTAAAAATTCCTTATCACTTTTAGCCTGCGTAAGAAATTAAATACATTTAGTAGTAAAAAACTATATAAAATTTATATAATTTTTTATATATCATACATAATATATATATATATATATATATATATATATATATATATATATATAATATAAATTTTATATATTTTTCATCTATTACTTTTATACAGGCTATGCAATATCATTTAATTTTCCGTAACTGTCTATGTTGATCCACTAGTTGGGCTTAAATGACAGGCTTATATAAGTTTACAAGAATTAAGCTAAATAGTCGTCCATTCAATATTTAAACTAAAAATTATTGGCAAGTATATTATATATGTATAAATTATATTAGGGGTGTGCATTCGAACCCGTTTATCGATAAATCGAATAGATTATTTGTTGTTAAAATCGAAATCAAAAAAATCGAAATTTTATTGAAACGATAACGATAAGCATATGTACAAATCGATAATCGACAAGTAATTATCAATAAGGGTCAAAATCGAATCGATAAATCGAATGCACACCCCTAAACTATATACACTTGTTAAATGAGTAAATACCTATTTGTGTAGATTATATAACATACAGAATGTGTATATATATTCCGCTACTATTTTGAAATCGGCTATACAATATTATTTTCCCTAATCTATACCTTTCCTTTACCCTAAGTCCCTTACCCTGTTATTTCCTCTACCACATTTAAGGAATGATCACATTTAAAGATCAAGAGAATGAAGTTCAAATTAATGAAATTTAGAATTAGCCGTGATGATGTGTTTTGTTTTGTTATGTTTTTTTGTATACTGTTGGAGTGTTGGTGACATACATTTCATCCCTTACTTTAGTTTTATTGCATGTGCTTGTTGACACAATTTTTATATTATAAATGGTGTTTAGTTAGGCGCGTTTATAGCGATATGCTTTTCGTAAAATTCCGCAATTTTTCTTATTGTATAATCGATAACCGAATCGATAAATCGAAATCGAAAAAATCGAAATAAAAAAATCGAAACCTTATTGAAACGATAATGATAAGCATATGTACAAATTAATAATCGATAAGTAATTATCGATAAGGGTCAAAATCGAATCGAAAATCGGTTTCACACCTATATATATATATATATATATATATATATATATATATATATATATATATATATATATATATATATATATATATATATACTAGTTATGGTTTTCCGTGTTAATGCACGGGCCCAACACAAAGATCTGTTTGCTCTGAAAATTTTCAAGTATCTCTAGCCATATCATGGCCAATGCAAACAATAGTGTTAAGAACATATTTAGTTCGAAAAACATAGAGGAAAAAGAGTATCTCGAAGACGGGTTATATTATTAGACATGTCAATAAAAAAATTGTTAAAAATAGCATGGACTAATCAGTTATCGACTTGATAATCAAAAAATAATCAACGTTTGCAAAGTTATTTAAAAATAGTCGGAGTAAACACAAAAAAATCCAATATAATATGAGAGATAATGGAGTTCTTGTGTATAAACTTTTAACATATTATGTTGGAACTCAAATGCACAAAAAGTTCCAGCATAATATGCAAGATTATAAAGCTCCTGCATATTAATTTCTCACATATTATATTGAAACTCCAGCATATTATGCTAGAAGCATATATGTAAAAATTCGAACTCCAACATATTATGCTTAATATTTCTGAATATTTAAGGATGTTTTTGTCCAAATTTTATCTTTACATGAAAAATAACTAAATTTTGATTTCTTTCGAAAATGTAGTTATTTTCAACTACAATTGTAAATTGGCTATTTTGTGTTTTTGAGGTAAATCTTACAACTTACAAAGAAAATTGACTAACTGGTAAAAATTATCAATTGTATTTACCAACTCCAAAAAATACAAAAAGCAACACTGGATAATACACCTACCGACTTTTTCATGTGGTCATTCTTTATTTTTAAATAGCGTTATATAATTCTTCATCCACCAAAGATAATGTTGGAATCCCTCTGTTTGAAAAGTTGAACACTTAAAAGTCCCTCCTGTCACCAGGCTGCATCACATACGCAGTAGTTAAAATTAAAAAAAAAATCATTGAAAGAGTTAGGATCTTCAAATGACAAAAGTGGAGAATATTCTCATGAACATCAAAATATTTTGTTATGGCTTATGAGAATATTATATGTATAGTAAATTTGAGTGTAATAAACGATTAAAATGCATAATCATAGCCTATCATTATATACTGATAATGAAATGAGATACATGCTCCCTTGCTTGAAACAGCCATAGAAATCCTGATACTAAAAGAGAATGATTATAACCTAATGCATTACAACAATTACAGAAACTACAAACTATCCAATTCAAAACGAATCCTTGCAGCTTTTAACAGGTTCTTCATTGACCACAACAACAAAACCTTCGCAATTCAAGCCCATGAAGTTTCTCTCCATCTCCAAGAATATCCAGAAAAATCCTAAAGTTGATGTAAGAGACTGTGAGAAAAGAATAATTTTGAGGGAGAAAGAAACTAGTGAACTCAACTCAAGTAGTTCCATTGCCAATTTCATATTCTAGACTTTATGACAACTCAACATGAGATCCACCATTACATAATAAAGATTCATCTACTCCAAATGGTACAATACAGAAATTTAATACCAGTAAAGTTCAAAAACCTAGTACGCCGAGGGTGTTTCCATGGCGAGAGGAAGGGGTCGACCTCGGAAAGTTCCGATTGCTCTCATAGATCGAGTTATCCCCATCGTCAAACAACTAGTAAGTGCAAACAACCCACTCGATACTGTTCCATTGAGCAACACTGTCGACACTGTTCCATTGGCTCATGCAGATTCAGAGATAAACACAGCTGAGGTTTCTCTGCTTTCCCCCCATCTCTGATAATGTAGATAACAGTCAAGGCCCTACGATTGTGCCGTTGATACCGATGGTACAAGGAAATAGGGGAATCGAGCACATGCAGCAACTTCCACAACCAGCAGTTACAGGGCTCAACAACCTAGTAGAAGGGGCTAAAGCGGAAGCACCCAAAGGGTGGGCAAGTCTATTTCAGAAGAATCGACTTGCTGCTAATGGCATGTCTCTGGAGTATATCCCACCGACGATGATTAATGGCAAACCAGTGGGTCAATTGCTTAAAGATGAAGTGGAGGAGGAAGAACAGAAATGGAAGTGTGCTCTAGTTGTCTTTGTTTTAGGGAATGGTCCAGGGTACAATGCTATGAAAAGGTTCATAAATCTACATTGATCCCATGTACCTGAACCAGATCTCTATTACCATGAAGAGGGTTACTATATTGTAAAATTTTGATCCCTTGATGATGCAAAGGAAGTCCTCTGTGCAGGCCCATACTCTATTGCGAATAGACCTATGATCTTGAAGCAATGGTCTACTGATTTTGACTTTAAAACTGCTTTCCCTACGGAAATTCCCCTGTGGATTAAGTTCCCTAACCTTCCTATGTCATGCTGGGGCAGCAGGTCTCTGAGTAGGATTGCCAGTGTGTTGGGTAAGCCCATTTTTGCTGATGAGTGTACGACTAAGCAAACTAGAATCTCATATGCTCGTATGCTTATTGAGGTGAATGTCTCAAAAGAATTACCTAGTGAGATTGAGCTAATGGATCCAGCTGGGAAGAGTTTTATGCAGGATGTGACCTACGATTGGAAACCATCATATTGTGAGAAATGCCTTATGGTGGGGCACAACTGTCTGGCCAAACCTACACAACCTAATCCCATACAGAAGACTAAGGTGACTCAGGAATGGAGAGTTAAAGCTCCAGCTCCTATTGATCAGAGTAAGCAGGAAGTTCACATACAGCAGCCAAGTCTTCACAAAGAACCTTGTGCTCCTGCAGTATCAGTTGAAGAGTTGAGTAAACAGAAAGGTATAGATACACAGGCATCTCCAGTTTTTAACATTACAAACTTTTCACCTTTATCTCCTATTGTGATGTCTAATAGATTTGAAGTAGGGTCAGTGAGTTGGGCAGATCACCCCCTGGATGAATGGGGAACCAGTTTTACTCAATGAAGTGGTTTTTTTTGGAACATTAGGGGTGTAAATAAAAGGTACAAACAGAAGGAAGCCAAAGAATATTTTAGAATCAATAAATTTGACCTTGTTGGTCTGATAGAGACAAAGGTTAAACAGAAGAATGCAGAGAGAATATCTAAGTTCTTGTTAATTGACTGGGGTATACTAACTAACTACAGGGGTGCCATGAATGGTCGAATTTGGATCCTATGGGATACTACAAAATTTTTGGTCACTGGTATTCAGGAGGAGGCTCAATACATCCATTGCAATGTTAGGAATCTCAATGGTGAACTTATTTGCTTCCTCACAGTGGTATATGGTTTTAATGACATTGATCAAAGGAGGACATTGTGGAAAACACTTCAGAACCTTGCTGCTGTTACTACTGATCCCTGGCTAGTAGCAGGAGATTTCAATGCCATTATGTCTAGTAATGATAGACAATCTTGTCACCAAGTTAACAAGCTGAGGTTACAGACTTTACACAGTGTATCCAACAGGCTGGATTGGCAGAACTTCCCTGGAAGGGAGAATACTTTACCTGGACTAATAAGCAAAGTGGCAATGATAGAGTGTGCAGCAGATTGGATAGAGTTTTTGGTAATTATGAGTGGATGATTAAGTGGAGCCATGTATACACTGTATATGGAGTTCCACTAATCTCTGATCACAACCATATGCTGTTAACCCTGGCAGATGATAACAAACTCAGGAAGACTCCCTTCAGATTTTACAATGCATGGATTCAACATAAGGATTTCCAACATCTGATCAAGGACAACTGGAATGGTAATGCTCAGTATACCCTTCAAGGGGTGTGGAACAATCTCAAGGCCCTTAAACCAGCTTTAAAGTCTCTAAATACTAGAGATTTTAAGTATATTACACAGAAGATTGGGGCTAGCCGAAAGGAACTGGAAGACATGCAACACCAGATGAACCTCTCCTATACTGATGCCTTACAACTTAGAGAAAAAGAACTGGTGCTGCAATTAGAAAAATGGTCATTTATTGAAGAATCAGTATTACAACAGAAATCTAGAGCCAGATGGATCCAACTAGGGGACTCCAACAACAAATATTTTTCTGCTGTAATGAAGGAGAGAAACCAATATAAGAGGATTACTAAACTGATCACAGATGGAGGCTTGAAGATTACTGACCCAAATGACCTGAAGAAGGAGATCAAGGATTTTTATAAATCACTTATGGGTACATAAGCTACTTCCCTTCCAACTGTTAACAGAATGTACATGAGCAATGGTCCTAGACTATCTCACCACCAGAAGAAAGAATTAGCTGCAAACATCAGTGACACTAAGATCTTGGAAAGTATAAAAGCAATTGGTAATGACAAAGCTCCAGGAATTGATGGTTATAATGCCTTGTTCTTTAAACAAACTTGGCACATTACTGGAAAAAAGGTACTGCAAGCAGTCAAGAACTTCTTTGAGACTAACAAAATGCATAAACCAACAAACTGTGCCTCTCTTACTTTGATTCCTAAAGTTTCTAACCCACAAACAGTCAAAGAGTTTCGACCAATAGCTTGATGTTCAGTGCTGTACAAAATAATCTCCAAGCTTCTGGCCAACAGATTACAGAAAGTTATGACCAGTATCATCTGTAATGCACAAGCAGGTTTCATACCAGGGAGAAGGATTGCAGATAATGTCATTCTGGCCCATGAGTTAATCAAGCACTACTCAAGATCACATATATCTCCTAGATGTATGATCAAAATTGATCTGCAGAAGGCTTATGATTCAGTTGAATGGAGCTTTTTGCAACAGGTAATGGAGGCTCTTGATTTCCCAACCAGGTTTACAAAATGGATCATGGAGTGTGTCCAAACTGTCAGCTACACAGTAATGGTGAATGGAGAAATAACAGAACCTTTCCAAGCAGCCAAAGGTTTGAGACAAGGGGATCCCATATCTCCATTCTTATTTTCTATTGTGATGGAATACTTAAGTCGATCTCTGGCAGAACTGAGGAAAGCTAAAGACTTCACTTTTCATCCTGGTTGTAAAAAACTAGGAATCACTCATCTAAGCTTTGCTGACGACCTCTTGCTGTTTATCAAAGGAGAAAGTCAATTTGTAAGTACCATGTTTACATATTTCTCTCACTTCAACAGCCTCTGGGATGAAAGCCAATCTGCATAAGAGTGCTGTGTATTTTGGAGGGGTGAAACCTGAACATCAACAGCAAATTATTGATCATCTTGGGTATGTACGGAGAGAACTACCTTTTAAATACTTGGGTATCCCATTATCTACCAAGAAGCTGTCTGGTTTCCAATGGCAACCACTGGTCGACAAGATTACTGCCAGAATTACATCCTGGACTGCCAGGCAACTGTCATATGCTGGTAGAATCCAGTTGGTTCAATCAGTAATCTTTGGTATTCAAGCTTATTGGGCTCAACTATTTCTCATTCCTTCCAAAGTTATAAAACTGTTAGAAGTAGCGTGTAGATCCTACATATGGTCTGGCTCAGTTAATATAACAAGGAAAGCATATGTGGCCTGGGAAAAGATCTGTCTACCAAAGTCTGCTGGAGGTTTAAGCTTAACCAATCTCCTATTGTGGAACAAAGCTGCTGTTGCAAAACTAAGCTGGGATTTGGCTCACAAGAAGGATGTATTATGGGTGAAATGGATTCACACAGTCTATATCAAGCAACAACAATTGGAGTCCATGAATATTCCTAAACAAGCCAGTTGGATGGTCCGGCAGATCATTGAAGGTAATGTTCTATTGTAACAATACCAACTGTTGCATAAGCCTGCATGCTCTATCAGAATGATTTATCTTCAACAGATTGGACAGTTACCTAGAGTCTCTTGGAAGAACTTAACCATACAGAATTCTGCTCGACCTAAAGCACTCTTCAACCTTTGGCTGCTTCTACAAGACAGACTTCCTACTAAAGAGAGGTTGATCAAATGGAACTCGACTGTGGATGGCAACTGTGTCATGTGTCAACAAACATTGGAGACCAGAGACCACTTGTTCCTGGCCTGCCCCTTTGCTACTCAACTGAGGTATCACACACTGCAATGGATTGGAGTAACACAACCTGCTGGACAGAATTGACCACAGTTTGTACACTAGATCATTGATAATGCTAAAGGAAAATCTCCTCAAGCTCATATTTTCAAAATGACCTTTACAGAAATGTTCTATGTCTTATGGTTGGAAAGGAATGCGAGAATATTTGGAAATACTTTCTGTTCTAGTGATAAACTGCTTAGGAACATTGCTTACACTTGTATATTAGGGCAACTCCTAGAGTTAGAGTACACCTCCAGCAATATCTACTGTAATGTAGAACTTTAGGTATAATACAATTAGTCAGATTTTGTTTATCTTTTGATAGTCAGCTGCGTACATAGCTGAACTATGGAATTGTACGGAGACCACATTGGTGATTAATACAAATTTTAATTACAAAAAAAAACGGTCCAAAAGTGAGATGTCTGGCAAGGCGACGGATTTTAATGAAAGAAAGAAGAGAGGAAAATAGAGAAGTAGGCAGAAAGAAGAAAAGGTTTGTGAAAGTAGAAGTCTACTTCCGAAAGTGAAACCAGCTATCACATGGAAGAATTTGACCATACAGAACTATGCAAGGCCAAAGGCAACATTCAATCTATGGCTGTTCTTACAAGACAGATTAACAACAAAAGATAGATTGCATAGATGGGGAATGAGTGTTGATCAGCACTGTATCTTATGCCAAAACCATCCAGAGACCAGAGATCACTTGCTACTTTTCTGCCCAGTCACTGTTGAATTATGGGAGAAAACAATGCACTGGCTGCAGAAGACTTATCCTCACCTTATTGCCTGGAACCAGAAAATGCAGTGGCTCATAAGTAAAGCCAAGGGTAGAACATGTCGAGCAGCCATCTTCAAAATGGTAGTTGCTAAGTTTGCATATACCATCTGGTTGGAAAGGAACTCAAGAATCTTCAACAAGACATTTCGTTGCAGTGAAGCCCTTTTGAGAGACATAGTATACACTTGTAATGTTAGAGGTACCCCACGAATTAGAAACCACTTACAACATCTTCAAATCTAGTATTGTTAGGTAGTTATGACATTAGATACATTTAAATTGTTATATTAGAGATAGTTAGCTGAGTTAAAGCTAGACTATGATTTTGTAATGTTATTTCATGGTGATTAATGAAATCCTTAATTACCAAACAAAAGTACACGTTTCACCCAAAAAGAATTAGAATAGCCCATAATAATATCTGTAATTACTAAATTACCGCTGTTCGTTAGTTCGTACACTTCAACTCCCCTTTCTATAGATTAGTAATATAATAATATATATATTGAATTGAAAAAATCAGAATAGAACACGCTATTTGTATAAAGATCCATGTTGTTTCCTGAAAAATTTAGTATGATTTTCGGGATTGTAAGCTTTTTGATTTAGATTTATCTGGGAAGAAACTTTTAGAAATCATTATGTTTTAGTGATTATTAGTTATTGGTAGTTACTATTTACTATATTATTTTTATTGTTATATTTTTAAATTTTCTAAAATGAATTCAGTATAAGGTTGTATTGTAGTCCGGGCTCAGCCCGAAACAGTGAGACCACGAGCTAAACGGGCCGGTCAAAACGGTCCGGTCCCAAGCAATCCTAGGATCCCATTGTGGGCCAGTCCTCCATGTTAAGACCGCGAACCCGGGACCGGCTGGCGAGTCTGGGCCGGTTCAATCGGGCCTAATTGGCCCAACGACTATTTTTTATAAAAAAAATAAAATTGGCCAATGGTTGGGGGTTTAAAAACTAGCTGTTGGCGTGCTAATTTAGCCGTTTGGCATTTTAAAAAATAATTATTTGGCCCCCAAACTTTGTTTTAACCCCAAATTTTTTATAATTGTACTTTTTCCCAATTCTCAACTATAAATATCCCCTCATTCTTTTATTTTTACTCACAAAATTATCAATCTCTCTCTAAAATTTTTTATAATTGCTTACTTTATTATTGTAATTTGTGAAAAATGTGAAGTTGGTGAATTAAAGTATTCAAGTCTTCAACGATATACAATTTTCAAGAAGTTGTTCGTCAATTCGATAAACTCATTCCAACTCTTAAGTTTTAATATTATAGTTTGTTTGTTTTAGTTTGTATAATTATAATTAATATGACATTTTCTTTGAAAAAAATTTTTGTGGTAAGAAAAAATCTAAAATTGGTGAATCTAGTGGTCAAGCTACTACTACTCCCATGGCTCCCCGACCCAGACCTGTTACACGTCCTCCCCTCCCCCCACCTGTTATTCTTGATAGTGATAACCCTTGTTTTCAATTTATCGATAGTCAATTTTGCCATGATATTACACTAGGTCAATAATTAAATGTTGAATATATGAATGCTCTTTATGGTAATCCAACTATCTATGAAAATGATGATTAGATGAAATGCAACTAGATTTAGATAATACACTTACTGATCATGTTGCTAACCCAACTGATAATAATCCAAATCATGCCCCGTCTGACCGTCCTATAGTAACCCCTACTTTTAATAGACAACATTCTAAATATCAAGAAACATCTCTTGTTTGGCACTTTTTTACTCAACTAAGAAATCAAAATAAGGCTAAGTGTAAATTTGTGGGACTGATGACTCCTAAATTTACTGGAGACCGTAGCGGTACGGATACTTCGACTAGACACATAAAGATACACCCTAAAGATAAAGTTAGATTTTTTCAAATGAGAGCTGCGCAAGAGAGGACAAGTATAGGTATTCAGGTTAACCCTAATACCGGGTCAAATCTAGTTCAACCAGGAATTAACACTGTTACCAACGACATTTTATATTACGATCCAAATAAAGATCGTGAATAATTGGAAAAAATGGTTATTGTTATGTTTTTACCCTATAGTTTCCTTCTAACTATCACTTTGTGCATTATACTAGAAGAGTTTTTAATCGTACTTATAAAGGATGGCCTCGCGCAACCATAAAGAGTGATATTTATAAATATAAATATGAATATGAACAATATTTGCGCTATTTATTTATACATATAGATTATCACATTGCTATTACTACTGATACTAATAAAAGTGGTAATAACTGTGATTATCTTACTGTAGCCGTTCATTAGATTAATGAGGAACGAAAAATGCAAAAATGCATTATCTCTTATAGAATAATCAATTCACGTCACACACGTAAGTTTAGAGATAAAATAATGCCAGTTTCAATGGATAATGCTTCTAGTAACACTAATGCTATAGACTTGCTTACAACTATGCTAAATCCTGCATTTAATAATATTTTTCAAGTTAGAGGTATTTGTCATATTTAGCATTTAATCGTCGGTGATAGTATAAAACTTTTAAATGTTAAAATTGAAGGTTAAAATGGCTCTTAATTGGATATTTTATTCAAACTATAGAAATAGACTTAGATAATATTTTAAAAAATGTGAAGAATTTGACTTTAGAGAAAGAATGGTTTATAAAGCTTGTCCGACTAGATGGAATTACATTTATGAATGTTTAGCTATTGCATATGAATATAGAAACCCGATAGATGCAACGTTTAATGCTCGTGTTAGTGGTGGTGATGATGATGAGCACCTTACAAATCAAGATTGGACTAATGTTCAAATTCTTGTAGATTTTTAAGAACAATTTCATGTTGCTACAAATAAATTATCTGTGCAATATTATCCTACTATTTCTAACTGTTTAGTTTATATTGCAGTACTTGCGAATTTTTTACTTAATTTTCTGATGGTGGGGTAATTTGTCAACTTGCTATTAATTCAATGAAAGATAAGTTTAAAAAATATTTTTTCTCTATACCCCCTATTTATGGTGTTGCTGCCGTGTTAAATCCTACAATGAAATTAGGAGGTCCTCGCTTTTGGTATACAAATATTTTTAAGACTTTAGATCATTCAGATGAGGAATTTGCTGCACTTGCAGATGCAAAAGCCTCAATAAAATAAATGCTCAAACAATTTATAATGCTTATCAACTTGCCTTAGATCATACTAAACCAAATGTTCCAACTCTTACTTCGTCTAGTTTGCAATCATCTAAAAGAACTGCGAGCCTAAAAGAACTTAGTTCTTCGACGGACTTCAGGAGTTTTCAAGGTGATAATATTGATGATATTTCACAACTAAATGAGCTTCAAGTTTATTTGTCGCATGGACTTGAACTAGAGAATCTCTATGGCTCCTTTCATGTTTTGGAATGGTGAAAGGACAAAGAAAAATACAACCCGGTTCTTTCAAGGATGGCTCGAGATTTTAAGTGTTCAAGCTTCAACTGTGGAATCAGAGAGTGCTTTCATTCAAATGAGACTTCTAATCGGTGATCATAGATAGAGATTAGATCCGTTCAGAAAGAATAAATTTTGGACTTGCTGAATCACAACCGGAGATAGACGAAGCTATGAAGAAATGCTAGCGAAACTTATGGAGGATGCTGCTTCCCCCGAAAGCGTTGATGAATAAGCTTCTTTTCCGCCAGTACCAACGGAAATTCCTCCGAACCTTGAAGGATTTTATAAATTTGTGAGAGTTAATATGTATACTAATATGTAACTTGTATTTTGGCACATCTTCATTAGTTATTTTTCTTTAATGGTGGTATTAGCACCCTGTTGTGCTCATTCCATTGTGGGGAGGAAGACTAAGAAAGATATTTTTATTTTTTGTTAATATCGTAATAATAAAAATTATAATGCATTTCCTTAAATATTTCTTTACAATTTTTTTTTTGTGTTTAAACAATTAGAATATTTAAGTCACATTTATATAATATAATTTACAAAAAATTGCCTTCTATAAAATATTTTTAAAAAAATAGTGCGGAACACTTTGGCCTGTAGGCTCGGTCCATTTAGCTCGAGACCATGTGGGGTTAGGACCACAATGGGCCGGTTCTACCTTCCAGGACCGTTTGGCCCCGGCCGCTTAAGCCTAACACACTATAGCCCGGGACCGGCTAGCCCGTCATGTTTAGCCCATTTAGGCCCAAGATTGGACCACAATATAATCTTTATGCAGTGTATTTAAGCTATTGTATTCATGAATACAGTAGCATTTCTAGGCATGAAACATGGGATTACAGCTAGATAGATTTTGTATTCGAGTATATTCATGGAATGAAACATGAGATTACAGCTGGACATATTATTATATTCGACTATATTCGACTGTATTCACGGCGTGAAAAATGAGATTACACTATTTTTAAACGGAAAGTGAATCAATTAACATAGTAAACTCAAAAAACTCAATTATAACATACAAATTTTGAATTTCCAGTTATAAAAAGGGAAAAAGTAAAAAAGTATGGATGAAGTAAAAAAAAGTACATAAGGAGTGAGAAAGAAAAACTTGGTTACGGGAACCGAAGGTTAGGCCGACTACTCTCAACCGAAAGTGAATCAATTAACATAATAAAATTTTCTAAAAACTTATCTAGTGTGAAAATTAAATATAAATGCCAAAATAGAAAGTCTCTAAAAAGTACATACATTTGCTAAAGTATTTTAAAATATCACATGCACAAATTAAAAATTACCAATGATTCAATCACCCAAAAAGTTTACCAAAAATATATTCACCAAAAATATTAGGAAACGAGATTCATCACATTTAGAAAATCAGCCCTAGATTTTTATTTGGTTTTAAGAGTCCTATAAAATGCAAGATATAAATCATTTTAATGAAAATTAAATCATTTAATGGTGAAGTTGCTTCTAATAAAAAAAATCATAAAAACTATCAAATCCCAATAAATCATAGCGGGAATTTATAACTTTTTTTTTCGAGGAGTAAAAAGAAATTAGCAATATAACGAAAGATATTCTTGATAAAAAAACATCTTATGTTTGGACAAAAAACTCTAAAGTTCAGGTACGAATCAACAATCTGAATATATTGATAAATTCGAAAAGAAAATTAAGAAAACATAGTAACAATAACTCTTTTGTCTTCAGTACCAATGCCCATAGAAGGCCTTATGTGTTGCCAAGTCGTTGAACAAATCTCATAGTTACGGCATAAATGTGATACTGATAGTTTTCATAGTGCTTGGTGAGGTCAATCTGATTATCATAATATTTAGATCAGACTGTGTACCTAAGGTTGTTACATGCTAGAAAATCTCATAAAATGCGACTCGTTCTTTTTCAATGAGTGATTCATAGTACTCTAATTGACATGAACATCAATTCAAAAAAAGTAAGAAAACGAGAATGGGAGAAAAGAACGGAGAGAGTGAAGGAATATCAAGAGAAATTTTACTTCCTATAGCAAATTATTACCATCAAGGCAGCCATCATAAAAGTTATTTTTAGTGGCGATGGTAAATTTTCTGAAGCGAAAAGAATAGAACCGAAGTGAAGAACGAGTAGGCGAACAAATGTGACCATGGCTACGGATTGAGCTTTTGAAAATTTAAAGCAGTGTCTCCATAGAAGATTTGAGGGTCGGGTTTTTGTTCGTCTTCATTTTTAGTTTTAATACAATGTATACAGTATTTTGCTTGACCGGAAAATGTCATCTCCGAGTTTCTCTTCTTTACTATTGAATCACATACAATGATACAAATGCATTGTATTTTATACAAATACATTATATTTTTATATAAATATATTATATTTTTTTCTGTATTTATGTATTCCGAAAGTCTGTATATTTTTAATACAACAGAATATTATTATTTTATGATCTTTTATTGTTTGAATATAGTCGTATATACAATGTATAATAGTGAATAATGAATATCACTGAATTGAATATTGGACACAGTCGAATTGAATAAAATAGTATACGCTCATTTTTTTAAAAATATTTTTGTTATTTGAATACAACTGAATTCAATCTTGTGAAATTGAATAGAATTCAATATTGCACTTTCCGTTATTAAACACCCGTAATCACTATTTTTCAGGTTGATTACCTCAGTGTATTCATAAATACATTTACTCAACTACATTAAATACATAATTAAACGACTTTAATCCCCGTTTTTTTGGCGTATTACCTCAGTGTATCTATAAATATAATCGCGCGTGAATACAGGGAATACAATACAGTAGCAACAAAATTTTATAGAATCGATTTTGTTGAGTTAAATTAGGAGTAATACATGCTAGTTGATCCTCTTTCCGTTATTAAATAACCGGACTCCCTACTTATCAGGTGAATTTCACAACTATATTCATAAATACAATAGCGCGAATACAATTTGATAGCAACAAAATATTACTATAGAAAATAAATATGTATATAATAATTATAGGAAGTTAATAACTACTAAATTATAGTGGTTATTGAAAATCCCTCAATATTAAAAGTTTGAGCGAGAGGTTCTTAGGACAAAATCTAAAAGTTTTAGAAAAGAGCGATTTACAAGAATGAACCACCCCTCCCCCTCCCTCCAAAGGGGGGATGGGTGTGACTTTGAATTTTTGGCCACGCTTAAATATATATTTTTTAACAAAACGATCTCCACTTAAGAAAATTCACTGGCAAAATTTTCATTTTCCATTGAGAATATGTTGTGGGCATAAATTAATTTTATGAGGTCGGAGTTATGGATATTTCGCCACTTTATAAAGAGTTATTCTTATAATCCACAAAATATTAAAAAAATAAGTTAGTTAATACAACTGAAAAATCCTGCCCAACCAACACATTACAATCTTCAATCTTTTAATTTATTGAAATATTCCGAACTCCTGTCTCATAGGCACAACTAACTTATGCAAATATTACAAATAATATAACTTATGCCTGATGGGCAACAGAAGTTTAGCCCAGCAGTTTTTTTTAACATTGTGTTTGGATTATTGTATATCATCGTCTTATAATCTATTGTATTGTACTGTATTATATTATATCTTATAGTTTTATAAATACAATATCGATTCATTGTTAAATAATATTTTATTGTTTGGTTTGATTGTATCGTACTGTACTATAACTGATAAGTTTATTAAAATATCCCTAATTGTTTAAATATTAAATTTATAAAAAACTATGTATAAAATAATTAAAAAAATAAAACTGAAGAAGGCAAAATACCTTAAGAAAGCATAACAAAGGAGCGAGACAGAAGAAGGAAAAATAAAGGAGCACGGCTAATTAAAATTGAGTTACAAGCAAATTAAGAGGAAAATAAAACAGAAGGCGGTTTCGGTAAAAAAAAATAAAGTATGTTATAGGTTGGAGATTTGGAGTTAAAATAGAAAAAAAGATAAAGGATATAATATAATTATGGAGTAATAAGTTAGGGCATAATTAGAAAGAAACATAGAAAATAATCCTACCATATCAAATTGGTTGTTTTAAAAAATGAAACTCTTCATTGTTCTGAAACGATAAATTTAATAATATAATACAAATAATTTTAATAAAATAATCGAAACAAATATTATTTTAAAATAACAATATATTCTGATACCACGAGGAACAACCATCCAAACAAGCAAGTTGAGGTTATCTTTTAAATATCTTGCTAAGTTAGGCCGAAAGTTCAAGACCACCCTTATGGTATGTGTTCTGCAATTTTCCTATCATTTTACATCAAAGAAGTTGAGTATTATTCAATCCATTCA
Source organism: Nicotiana benthamiana (assembly GCA_034376525.1). Lineage (NCBI taxonomy): Eukaryota > Viridiplantae > Streptophyta > Magnoliopsida > Solanales > Solanaceae > Nicotiana > Nicotiana benthamiana. The sequence continues at coordinate 179,744,037 of CM067339.1, forward strand.
CAAAATAATAACATATTTTAGTTTGAATTCAACATCAACTATCAAGTTTATTTGAAATAAAATCAACATATTTCAGAAGAGTAATGTCGTTCTATATGGAACTGAGGGAGCAATAATATTGTTCATAACATAGGGAGAGAAATTTGGAAATTATATAACTATAGCTTGTTTTCTTTTTTTTTTTTATTAAAGTCATATAACTTTGTCTTTTCACATAAAAATTATATAATTATAATTTCTTTTATCAAAATTATATATTTATGTTTTTTCGTTAGTATTTTCTTATTTTCAGCCTAATAAATAATAATCCAATTAAAATAGGAATTTGTCAACCCGACCTGGCCCACCTTGACCCAATACTCATATATATAAATTAAAATTTAGGTCAGTCCTATTTACTAAAAGTAAATTCTTTCCCCATAAAAAATTTAATTCGGAATACATGAGATTCTTATAAAGAAAAATAAAGAAATAAAAGGTATAATCAGAGAGCACTTGAAATAAAAATGCTATAAATTTGAATAAAAATTTCAAAAATTTTAAAAAAAAATAGAAGTATCATGTCGGATGAGCCAAGTTGAGTCGAGTCATTCCCATTTTAATTTGATTATTATTTATTAAGCTGAAAATAAAATTCTACAAAATAAGAAAATACTATTGAAAAGTTATATTTTTCAATCATTTGTGATTATTATGAATTAGTAAAAGTTTTATGATTTTCATATGAGGAAATATAATTATATAATTTTGGTTTAAAAAAATCATAGTTATATGATTTTTATGTAAAAAGACAAAGTTATATGACTTTAGCGCAAAAAAAGTCATAGTTATATGATTTTTGTGTGACAAGACAAAGTTATACGACTTTAGAGAAAAAAAGTGATAGTTATATGACTTTTGTATGAGAAAACAAAGTTATATGACCTTAGTAAAAAACGTCATAGTTATATGACCATTTGTGAAATTAACCCCTTTAAAAGGTGCAAAAACCTAATGAATTAATATGAACATAAATAAAAAAATCAGCAAACTATTGCTGCTGATTTTAACAGATCAAAAAGAAGAAGAAAATGAACTCGATGGTGTTTGGTCTGGTTGCTGCTCAGTAGCAGTCGATCTTCAAGTCTTCAGGCCAGCCAAATTCCTCCAAAAGTGCCAGTATAACACCATTCGCCCATCCAAAACCCGTCTGCATTCGACACGAATATCAATCAAACCTCAAAATAAAAATAAAAAGGATTTAGTGTGCTCAATATGTCTATTTTGAAACTCAATATTTCCATAGTAGACTGCTTTATCGTATGATTTAAATACAGTCGAAGCCTTGTAAGTAGGCTCGTAGCTATAATGTAACCCACGAGTGAATAAAAGCTCTTGACTATGCAAATATTACGCATAGAACATGGAAACTAGTCACTTTAGCAATTCAGACATATTCTTTTCGGGCAGGGTGAGGACTGAGGACTACGGCAACTAACTGTTCGAATAGTGTATAAAGGTAATTCATTTCTAAAATGAGAACTTTCTTTTTCCGATGATCTTGATCAAAAATATTTATTGAGAACTAAATTTCAGGTAAATCAACAGATGCCAAAATTGTCTACTGCACACTGCACTTACTTGGGGTACATATTCACCACCGCCTCCATATGCTCCACATTTTGTGACATCATATTTTTCATGCATTGCGCCGGTTTTTTTGTAAGCCACATAGTTCGTCCTTATCCATCGCACAGCAATGTCTTCAGCTAAGGCTTTTGCCTCTTCTAGTCTGGACCTTGAGAGACCTTCAATGATTATGTGTTGAAGAGGAGGCCAACCATTTGGAAAATCCCTGTTGTTAACATATATGAGAGATAAAAGATTAAAATGCGCTGTAGTATCATAAGTGGCCAACTTTATTTCAACAAGAGTAAAATTAACCACGTACCATTGCTGTCCGGTATTAGACAAGGTCGTTGCAATCCCTGCAGGTTGAAGCAAGCCCGAGCTCTTGAGACTTTGAACAACTTTTTGAGTTGTGATATCATCTTCAATTATAACAAAGCAGAAAAAACATCATTATATGCTCAAGTAGTGATGCCTATATCCATAAGTATCAGCTAGAAAGTTCTAATAAATCTATTGAAAAACAAATAAGACCAGACAACATCATTGATAGTCGAAATTAATCCAGGGGCAAAATATAGCAGTTCTACAAGAGCAAATAACTGTAATGGTTTGGTCCTAATAACACTGATCAGCTTTGCATACTTTAAGTTCAATTTTACTGTTTTCTCACGAGCGTTAAAGGTATCTACTTTGTAAAGGCTCCATTCACAGCTTTAGTCCCCCCAGAACAGTCTATTACAGAAGAAACATTAGAGATAGAGGATAAGTACCTGAATTAAGTAATTCAGCCCACAGCGGAACGAAGTTAGAAGCAAATGACTGCTTGTTCTGGTGTAAATCTTCCCATTTATAAATATCCTAAAATCAAAAACAAGTGAAACGAAACTTAGAATGCTTTAGGTTTACAAGGTGAGAAGACATTGAAAGAATCCATGCAAGACATACCAACCTCGGATGTGTTGCTGTTGTCAAGCCAGTAATCAAGCCATTGCCCCATCTCTGTGTTCCATAAAATACTGTTCATGGCTTTTTGTCTATTTTGAGAAGCTTCCGTAAAATGTGCAATGATGCTACTTTCTCCAACGAGATTTGCTAGAAAGGCTATGTCAAGTTCCATCTGTTACACAAATTTACAAGCTCAAGTTATATACAAGGTGACACTTAGAAGGCCAAATTTTCAACGATTCTACAAATTACCTTCAGAAGAAATGCATTCAAATCAACTGGTATAATTGATGTTGTACTAGTTGTTGTGAGATCAGATTGGTTCCTGCAATAGAAGATAAAACCAGTCACCTTGCATTATCTAGCTATAGTAAGAAATAACTAAACAATAACACTGCTTCATAACATCTGAATAATGTGCTACCTCATCCATCTAGAACTAAAATCCCACCCACTTTCAGCAGCTGAGGCAACATCACGGTATAATTGTCTTTTTTCACAAATATTTGGAAGTTTGGAAGCTGTTTCCCCGTCCTATATCAAATGAAAAAATAAATGTACAGTTTACATTTGTTAGAAAGATAAGGATATACCGAATTGAGGAATATAAGTTGCGGAGCCTTACAATAGTTGACGATTCTGGCCGGGGCTTATTCCACATAGCATAGTAACGACTCAAGCTGTGATTTGATCCCTGAGCATCTTGAATTGTCACTTTATGTACTCCTACAAAATGAGGGAATGACAGATAAGTAAAGTCTTCCACTTAAGCATCCAATAAAAAGCAATTAAACATAAGAAATGTATAACAAAGCCTAACAATATGGGTAATTTATAGAAAAGGCAACAGACTATTCAATAGGAACCTCAAAAAAGAAACACAAGACCGTACCAGAATTCCAAAAGTGGTACTCCTTGAGCAAAGCAGGAAAGGATCCTTTAACCAAATCTAAATCACCTGTTCGATTGTATATTTCAACAATCATCGCAGCCAGGACAGGAGGCTGACTGAACATACAGAAAAAAAAGAAGATACAATCAGAATTCACATGGCACGAAAAGAGGAAGTAGATGATGCTGGATTTCTCATATAACTATAACTAGCGCAAAGTCAGTCCTCATGCAGTTTTTGTAGTCAATAACCAACACTCCCACGCACACCCTTTTCCAAAGAAGAAAAAAAGCAGAACTATTAGGGAGGGGACATATCACAGTAAAATAAGACCCAAATAAAAGCAGACATCCTGAATTTCCAGAAAATAGCTAAAGATATGAAACAGATACAATAACTCCCTCTGCAGCCTTTTATGCGCGTGATTTAATTAGGGACAAATTCAGAAGTTAAGCTGACTTGCATGTTCTATTGTTAGTATTAACAGAAAATTAGCATATTGAGAGTTTGCTAAAGGCTGAAACTTTTTCGCATAAAGACAATATACGTACAAGTTAACGCATCTTAAAAGCTGTAAGTTTTACGAATTAATATGTGAAAAGATGCTTGCCTTCTGTTACTGTAGTATGCTCTTGAACCATTAAGAACATAACCAAATTGATCTATCAGAGAAACCAGATTAGTCACTATCCCTTTTGCGGTTTCATACATCTTGCTCACTAACAAACCCCTGCATCACAAATATGTTTAACGTATAAGATTTTCTCATAGCAAAAGAGAACTATTAAAAGACAAGAGGGGTTGCTCTGATGGTAAGCAACCCCCACTGCCAACCGAGAGGTTGTGAGTTCGAGTCTCCCTAAGAGCAAGGTGGAAAGTTCTTGGAGGGAAGGATGCCGGAGGTTTATTTGGAAACAGCCTCTCTATCCCAGGGTAGGGGTACGGTCTGCGTACATACTACCCTCCCCAGACCCCACTAAGTGGGATGATATCGGGTTGTTGTTGTTGTAAAAGAGAACTATTAAAAGGGAAACAAGTCCAGGAACTCCAGCAAGTATCACAATATGCCACGTTGCAACATCCTCACCTCACACAAAACATTTAACAACTAGCCTAGATTTCAGCTAATTAATTAAAGTATTGAACAAAGAAAAGATTGCATTTTTGTCAAAAAGGTAGGCCTTAAGAATATACTTCAACAACAACAACATACCCACTGTGATCCCACAAATGGGGTCTGGGGAGGGGAGGGTTTATAGGGTCGAGAGTTGTTTCCAATAGACACTCGGCTCAAGAAAAGACCTCAAGAATATACTTATACTTATATTCACCAAATGCAGAACTTTGTTCAGAAAACCTCAACATATAAAGATCTAATAAAAGAATGAAACTTTTCAGAGGAAAGTTCAGTAGATAATGTTCATTATACTATCATCTGTATCGACTACATCAATGTTCAAATGCTAGCAATATGATCCCTTTAAATAGCAAAACAATTGGATTTTTCAAGAGCTGAACTTATATCAGTTTTCATTGTTTTCTTTTAACTTCAACTTTACCAATTTACTTCATGAAAAAACCAAGCAGAAGCAATAATGAAGAAATAACATATACCAAAAGATAATTAACAACATTTAACACAGGGAAGCCAAGAAAAAAAAACTAACCTTATTACCCAATAAGAATCCCAATAATAAACTTCTCTGAAGCGTGATCCTGGTATAATAACTGGATTTTTCAATGGAAGCAAAGTATAAAACTCTGGTTTTTCCAATACTTTATCAGAAACTTTTCTGCTTAAATTCTTCCAAAGTGAATGCACCTCTAATGCCCAAGCCCTCACCTCAGAATTCTTCACCTTTGGTAAAAAACCTTCAGGCTCAGCTACATAATCCACTGGCTCAACATAAACCAAGTCCTCATCTACACCACCCAAATATTTTCCAATAAACACATCCAAATCATGTGCTGTAATTGAACCATTTACAGATGTTGGGATTTTATTAAAAGCTTCAACTGTTACTGAAAGATTGTGTTTCAGTGACATATCAACATACAGTTTGGGGTCAAACCCTTTATGGCCATAGGATCGAAGAGCGGCTTCTTGAACTTTTTCAAGAAAAATAACTAAAGGGGTTGTGGGAATTACACGGGATTTATCAATGGATGTACATGTTTCCGCTTTAGACATATTCATGGATGTGAATGACATGAATAAGGTAAAAATCACAAAAAGTGTGAATTTTTCCATATCGTATGAGAAGTTAAGGGGTTGAATTGTTTCAATACGAATGCCATAGCCAATTGTTGGAGGGGCAATTTATGTAGGTTAATTTGAAGGAAACAAATTTGGTTTATTTAAAGCAGAAAAAGCCGGCAGTGGGAATAAGCAGGTAAATTGAAGAAGTCTGAAAAATCCAACTCTGAACTGAACTAGAAAAATACTCCTACTTCGATTGTTACAAGGATTCTTGTCTTTGTTTCTTTTTAGCCACTGTTATAACACGTGTCGATTTCTGAAGTTATAGCGTCTTACGGTAAAGATTCTTGATTTTGTGTTCAAACGGTCCCCTTTGATTTGCAGTGTGTAACTTAAATATTAGGATTCCTATTCGGCTATTCCTAGTCCTATTCCATAAAGGATTCAACTTTGACGCCCTAAAGTAAAAACGAACAAGGATCATCGTTACTTAAATTTTATTACGTTAATGTCGTTAAATTTGTGGTTATTTATGAAAAGTGCTACTTTACTAAATAATCAATTTAGTATGATGGTGTTGTTATCTTATTTCTCTCTTATCTTTCCCTTTTTTATTACTATTAATAAGTAATTCTCTCTCATCTTTTTCTTTTCTATTACTATTAATAAGTAATCATATTTTATTATTTGCCTTTTTTTTTGCATAATAATTTTATTTAGTATTTTTTTTGTAATATTGCAAGTTTATTCTTTAAATTATTGGTGCATGACATCATATTGTTAGATCTAATTTTAATGATGCAAATAACATATCTGTGCGTGAAATCGATCAAAGAAGATCAAAGAATCAAGGAGCTACTACGAGATTGTTGAAGTCAATATGAATGCTGAGGAAAGAAATCAATCAGCAAAGATTATAAATCAATCAGCAAAAATCATAGACAATTATGATCGGAAGAATCAAATAAGCCTAAACTTAAGGCAACAATCAAGGCCAACACATTCTATTCGAATTCTGTAAGAAGATTAGCTGAGCTGCTAATTGTGGAAGGACCAACAATCAAGGAGTAAACTCTCATCATCATCAACCATAGAAGGAAAGCGATCGATCTCCTCTCATCAAGAAAGAACAACGGCTAGCAATCTTATTCTTGAAAAGAATCAATCTCTTTCCAAGGATCAAACTTTTGGGTTGTCAAATCTCGTTAGCAAGAGGACTTCACCAAAGTATTTATACTCAACATCAAGCCTTAGACAAATATACTTTGATCGAACTAAAAATCTTCTCTTTATTCTACTGCAAATAAACATGGTAGTTCTTTGAGACCTGCTATGTAACAAGTTAGAGAAACAAGAGAGTATAACACTGGTGAGGCATTGTACCAAAAGAGACGAGTGTTACAGGAACTCAGCTATCACGTCATTTTTATTATACTCGAAGAAATGCATTTACTAAAGAGAACTCCCTTGCAATCCAAGGATACTAGAGTAGGATTTACATTGAATTCAAACCAGTATAAAACTCAAGTATCTTTAATTCCTGCGCTTACTTTCTGCGTTTTCTATTCTACTATTATTACTGTTATATTATTGCATCTAGTCAACTAATTGAAAAAATAGTCAATTAATAGAGATTAAGATTAAAAATATACAACTCATCCCCATCTTGTATTTTAAATTGGTATCAGAGCAAGGCTCACATTCAATTTTTGCTTAACAACTTGTTAGAAAAGATCATGGCAAATATAGGAGCTCTCTTCCATGAAGGAACTTCACAAGTTAGACTACAATACTTCAATGGTCAATATTTTTCTCATTGGAAAGTGCATATGGAGATCTTTGCGAAGGCTTATGCCGTTAAAGTTTGGAGAGTCATCAAAAAGGGAAACTTATATCTTACCTACTGCTACTCCATCACTTGTTGATCCTCAAGATATAGATTCACATACAAAAGAGCAAATGAAAGTGGTACAAGTAAACAATAAAGCAAGAAATCTACTTCACAATACTATAAATGGTGAAGAATATGAGAAAATCTCTAGTTGTGACACAGCCAAAGAAATATGAGACAAACTTGAGATTACATACGAAGGAACCGGCAAAGTAAAGGAAACACATATCAACATGTTTGTTAAGTATTACTAACTCTTCTCAATGAAAGAAGGAGAATCTACTGAAGAAATATTTGCCAGGTTCAGCAAAATAATTAGCGATCTAAAGCCATTTGACAAGCCATATACTAGTGACGATCAAGTCAGAAAAATTCTCAGAATCCTGCCAACCACTTGGCAGACCAAAGTAGTCACACTTGAATATCATGATCTAAACAAATTATCATATGATGAACTGCGTGGAGAACTCATAGATTAAAAAATGCATCTCAAGAAGACTAGTCAAGAAGAGAAAAAGAAGATAGTCGCATTCAAAGCTTCAACTGAAATAGATGAAAATGAACTTGATGATGATCCTGAAGCTCTACATGAAGAGAATGCTATGCTATCAAGAAACATGGATGGGTTAATGGGAAGATTCAGAAATACAAAAAAAAAGGAAGAATTCTGCCCAGACGATCCAGGCAATACAACGAACAAGACAAGAATGATGGAAAATGCTATGAGTGTGGAAGATTTGGACACATTCAAGCTGAGTGCCCAGAACTAAAAAGAAAAATTTCTAGAGGCTTTAACAAGAACAAATCTTTTGGAAGTTGGAGTGATGAAGACAGTTCGAACACGAAGAGATAGAAAATCTTTGCTTTATGATAATTATGGAAAACAAAATAAACAAATCCTCAGGATATTGGACAGATGAGGACACTTCAGGTGACGAAAACAAAGATGACTATAAATATCATTTCATGGCACGAGATGAAACAAGTGAGGTAAGATCTTATAACTGTGAAAGATGCAATGAATTGCAGGATATTCTTGATTTAACTTTGAAAGAATCTCCAAAAATGATGAATGAGATTAAGAAACTACACAAAGAGGTTAAATACTGGAAACTCAAATATGAAGTATGTGAAATTGAAAAAGAAGTACTTCAGGAAGAGTTTGAAGAATTGCAAATACAACTTAATAGCATGCGCAAATCCACCTGTCACAGTTCTGTCAGGTCAAACCAGACGACTTACAAGTCAACTGGAAAAGGACTAGGCAAAACAAAGTCCACTAGTACTAACACTAAGGAAAGACCTAAAGGTGGGTCAAAAGTTACGTGTCACTACTGTAACAAAAGTGGGCACAAATATTATTTTTGTCACTTTTGTAAAGCAAACATGTTAGGATGGGTTTGGAAACCAAAAAATAATTTTGAATCTAGCAATACTAACCCTCCAAGTCCCAAGAAAGCTTGGGTACCTAAAAGAAAGTATTCACTATGTTTTGTAGGAATACCATAGAATAAGTGTCGCACTCCCGTCTTCTCGCGAAATCGGGTTTTTGACATTTGGGAGGATAACTCGTTTCCTTTTGGGAATTGGGTTTAAGAGAATTGAAGAGTCGCCACCTAATGATTATAGTGCATTAGGACACTAAGGATGGTTCAGTTTGGATAACCATAGATTGGGTAAGGGCTTGAAATTATCACGAAGGGAAGGTGTTAGGCACCCATCAGGATCCACTAGTGTGGTTTCTGGCCAAGCTATTGTTGTGACTTAAATACAAATAACACGTAAGCAAATAAGAGTATCACATAAGAGGATATTTTTACATAAAAAAGGTTGGGAAATACACGGAGTTGGAAAGCATAAGAGAGAGTTGATTTAAAAGAAACATTTTAAAAGGTTTAAGAGACAAAAAGCAAAGGAAGGGGTCCTATGTTTGATAATAATATGGATCACGTCAGTGCAATACCCGATAATAACTCCACATATAGGGGCTACCCATAGTTTTAGTGCACTGTTCATCATATCCATATCTATCTTTTCCCACACATTAAGTTATTAAAGCGCGGAATGGTCTCATTTAGATTGCATGTTGTTACCCGACCCGATCCTATCAATTCCGGAGGTATTTGGGATCACTAATCCTAAAGGGAGGAAACATGGGCTTATTTGTTGTTTCAAAAGATTAAAATACTAAGGCGACAAACAAAAACATATAGCAAATTTAGAGGGGGAGTATATAGACAGATGATAAAGCTCAAATAAACCTCCTTTAAAACCAAAGAGAACACATAGTTTAACATGTCTTACATGTACTACTTAAGGTCTAATTAAACTTAAGGATTTGAGGCAGACTGATCTGGTACATAATTCAAATGGGAAGCCTGAGTCAGGCCTGCCTGCTGGTTGTAGTTTTTAGAAAAAGGAAGTGATTCAGTTTATGAGTTCCTAAATGATAGACAAAACCAATAGGCATGGTATCTGCAGATTTCAGGAATAGGAGTATGGACTGATTGCATGTTAACTTAAGAAAAAGTTGCCAGTTTTAACAGAAAGAGTACAGGTTCTGCAATGACAATGCATTATTATTGCCAATTTTAACTTACAAACAAGCGGGGGGTATTTAGATTTGAATTATGACCCCTATAGGCATGCTTTTAGATGTTTGTTAACTTCAGAGCAAATTCATAAATACAGTAAAATGCAGAAATCCTATAGGCATAACATCTACATGCGGAGTCTTATATTGAACATGATATCTGATTGCATTTTTTTGGTTGTTAAAACATATAAACACGGTTTAGTGAGAAATAGATATGCAAGAATCAGAAAAGTACCTATAGGCATATTGTCTACCTGCATGTACATCCTATTGATATGATATCTATATATGAGAGTGCAAAAACTAGAAATCCTATAGGCAGGTCATCTAAATGATGTTAGTTATTTAAATCCTATAAACAGGCTTGTCTAATGACGAATGTGTATGCAGGGTCTGAACTTCTAGTTAACTATGAGCATGGTATCTATATGGGAGATGCATGACTTTCTTATAGACATAGTATTTATAGGAATGCACAAACATATATACATGGTATCTATGTGAAGCAAAAGTACAGAAACCTTATTGACGTGGTATTTATATGAATGCAGGAGTACCTACAAACATGGTATCTATATGCAAGTGCAGAATTCTGTACGAAAACCTATAAGCAGGATATGTACGTGGATGCAGAAATTCATAAACCTATAGGCATGTTATCTATATGAATTCAGAAATTAATAAACTTATAGGCAAGTTATCTATGTGAATGCAGAAACTAATAAACCTATAGGAAAATTATCTACCCCTTTTTGCATACACCTACTCCCTTCCCTTTTCACTGGCTATCCTCGAGAATTTTTTTATTACATAGGTATTACAAGCCTGAAAGAAAGTAAAGTACAAAATACACTCAGAAGCTAAAAGTTACAACCAAGGAAAGACTAATTCAGAATTTCTTTCTGATTTATGATGTAAACCAACTCCAAAGATCAATGTTCCAAAGCCTTTCTCTCATTTGGATCTGTCAGAGTTCCCTAAGAGCCTCACATGGACTCCGGGTGGTGCTCACACCTAAATGCATTATAAGGCCAAGACATAGTGTAGTGTGAAAAGGACCAACCCTCAAGTGTCCAAGTTCAGAGTTAGCTCAAGGTCCCAAGGCAAGGATCACAAGAGAGGGGCAGAACTTAGAAGCTAGGAGAAAGTATAAGTTCAAAGTTTTGAAAAAGAGAGAGGGGAAGTGATAAAGAAGCAGGGACAGGCTAGTAGGAATACCTAGCAACGAGAAATGATGGCACACCCCACAAGCCTGTTAAAACACATTTGTTTTGGGAGCCAGGATCTCCTAAGGGATTAAGTACAAACATGAACAATAACTTGCATATTTCCATGTTTTGAACTTCAACTCAGAGCACATAGAGGGAAACATGGGTGCAGGGGTTCACAACACAAAAGGTAAAAGAAATTAATATGCTAGTTAAACATTTAATCCATATAGACAATAAAGTAGACATGGATGTAAAAGCTGTAAGTAAACATATTGGGATGATGCTGAAACTAAACTAGGACATACTAGCCTTAAAGGAAAAAGTATGAAGAAGACAATAGCCTTGTAAAACCACAGTGCAAACAAGCAGTCAGAATACTCTGAGTTTAGGAGAGAATTGTAAGATTGTAAGTGTCTGAGGTGTGTGTGATCTCTCCTCTGAAAGTACAGAAGGATTGTGCACTTTTTATAGTGTAGAAAGTAAGCAGAAATAAGCAAGAAAATAGTTTGAAAATTAATTATACAAGGTTTCCCTTTAATCAAGCCATTCTGGTTTCAAACGGGTAAACTAATTAAGGAAATAGATCAATCAAACACTTTTCAGAGCAGTATAAGATGGGTAAATACATAGAGGTCTATTTAAGGACAAGGTCTTGACAGCACACGCTTTGTGAAAATAAGTAAAGAAAATCAGTTAACAGCTAAGAAATCAAAAAATTGAAGATTTTGTATGAATGAACCAATTCAGAAAGATGGGAAAGATTTTAACTTAAGGAAAATCAATAACAATCAATTAGACTTATTAAAAGGAATTTTGAATCAATCACAAGATGGAAAACCCTTTTGAATAAAGATTTATCATATATAAAAACATACAGACACGTTAAGCATGAAGAAATTTGTCATGCTATTCAATAAAGGAGTCTAGTGTAGGAGAATCAGAATTGTGCACAAACAAAGAAGTTCACACTTAGTTCATGGACTCAAAGATTAGTTTGAAAAGAGTCAAGGGTTCTCAAACAGAACCCTAGTTCAATCATATGACCAAACTAGGAGGAACCTCCCAAATTTTAGGGTTTTTCACCTCGAGTCGAATCCAGAGTAACATGCTCAGAGATTTCTTTTCAGAATCTCATGAGAAGACAAGCAAATACAAATAAAAATTCAGCGCAAACAGAGTGAATGAGCATAATGAGAGAAAAATCATGATAGTAGAAGAAACACGTTTGACAAAAAAAATCTTTCAGAAAGGACTTAAATAGGGTTCAGTAGAAGGCAATCAAAGAACTTAAGAACTCAGTAGAAAATATAGTAGAAGAACACAAGAATACCGAATAAGTATAACAAAAGAACATATAGGGAAGAACAACACGATAAACATATGAGAGCATGGTATGGAAACACAGAAGGAAAATGAAACATAGAAAGCATAGAAGAACATGTATGGTAAAAGGAAAGCATAAAAAAGTAGTAGAAGCACATGCGCGGTAAAAAAGCATATGAGCACAATAGAGACAAATACATACAAAGAAAGGAAAAGAAAAGTCGGAGAAACATTTGAACATTTTCAGAAAACCCTAAATAGGAAAGAAGTAATTTCAAAAGTAACTTTTTTTCGAAAGAAAAGTTGAGGAAATTGTTCAAAAACTCAAGTACAAACAAATATATAACAAATTTAAGAAATGAAATCAGCAAAAACCTCCAATATTAAGGGTTTCAGAAGAACCTTAGAATGAGAAAGGCTTTAAAAATGTCCGATCATGGTCAAAAAATTCGGAGATAGGCTCATAGTACCAGAATACGCCGGAGCAAGGCCGGCGATGGTCGTGAAACCTCTAGCTGGCCCAAGTCTGAATGAAGACCTTCGAGATCTGGCCTCGATTCTTCAAATATTGAGCATACAGGGGTAACATGGGGTGAGTATAGGACTACCATGGCCGGAGAAGCCATGGTTTTCGGTAGGTTTCACAGTTGAAGATGATAGGAGACGATTAGGGTTGAGGAATGTTCAAGAGGATTTGAGAGAAAAAGGGGTTCAAAGGCAGCTGATTAGGTGAAAGTGATTAGGGTTAGGGGTGTTTGGAAAATTAAAAAGGAAAGGGGGAATTATGGTCGTTGATTAAAATGATCAACGGTCTGGATCAAAAGAAGAGCATGGCGGGTTTTATTAATAGGTCCCGGGTTAGGCTATATTAGAGTTTGGGATGGTCCGGTTTGAGGTTGAGATTGGGTTATTGAGGGTGGCTGATTTTGGCTAAAATTGAAATGAAATAAGGCTATCATATAATAGCCATTTTCCCCCCTTTTAATTTATAAAAATAGCAAAAATAAATTTTGAAACAAATTTAAGGCACTAAATTAATTAATATTATATAAACATTAAATTAAAAAATACTAGAATAAATTTTATAAATATAAAGGTTATTGTATATTAAAATATGCTAGAATTGCAATTTGGTGCAATTTTAGTTTAAAAATACCAAATCAGTTTATAAAGATGTGTAAAAATTTTCTTAGCGATATGTTTCCATAAATATAAGAATAAAATAGATTAATCACTAAAGTGATAATTCAAAGAATGTTTATTGGATTTTGTCTTGCCAAAATAGGGCAATAAATCGGTTTAAAAATCATTTAAAAAATTAATTGGGTACCAACAGCTGCCCATCTTTATCTGGAAAGGATGAAAGAGTTGTTGAGTAAAGATATGATGGTCAATTTTGACCGGGTGAAGTGGTTTGAAAAGGTTTGCCATGCTCTGGTTTCTAGGCTGCATACATATCCCTGGTCTTACAGGAATCAGGCTGTATGTAGTTTAGGATCCATCGGCAAAGGATGCCGATAGCGTTTTTGCAAGAACGGACGCAAAGTTTAGGTTGGGGTGGATGGTTAAAGTCTAATAGGGATGCGAGAACTAGAGCGGGATCGCTCCTGCTAAGACGGTTGTTGCTCACCAGTTTACCTGTAAATAAACAATACAAGCATATATTGTGCGTAAATTTAAACATGATGTAAGTTCTCGTGGGACCTTGAATGTTGTCTTTGGACGGTTAGGATGATGTCCTCAAACCATGATGTTCTGGGCCATGAAGTGTATAATAAAGGATTCGCAGGCTATAAAACGATGCTCTCGGGCTATGAGGATGACGCCTCAGAGCTATGATTCCTTTGAATAATGATGTGCAAGAGATAAAAGGGGTCATCAGGCCATGGCATGGCATTCTCGGGCTATGCAGATGGTGCCTCTGAACGATGATTCCCTTGGACAATTTGGAAATCTTTCAGCCCATGATGCAGTAAGTGGCGATATTTCAATTGATGCAAGATGTAATTGAGTTGGCAATCTTTCAGCCAATGCAATATGGTGGCAATTTTTCAGCCGATGCAATAAGGCAGCGATATTTCAGCCAATGCAAAAAGTAAATGAGGTGGCAATCTTTCAGCCAATGCAATGAGGTGACGATCTTTCAGCCATGCAATGAGGTAGTGATATTTTATCCAATGCAAAAAGTAAATAACGTGGCGATCTTTCAGCTAATGTAATGAGGTGGCGATATTTTAGCCACGCAATGAGGTAAATGAGGTGGCGATCTTTTAGCCATACAATGAGGTGGCGATATTTCAGCCAATGCAAAAAGTAAATGCGGTGGCTATCTTTCAGCCATGCAAATGGAGGTAGAGCTTAACCTCGAAAAGTAGAATGGTAGCCTTATGCAATGCAGGAAATGCCAACGGAGGCAGAGCTAAACCTTGAAAGGTAGAATAGTAGCCTTATGCAATGCAGGAAATGCAGATGGAGACAGAGCTTAGTCTTAGAAGACAGAATGGTAATCTTATGCAATGCAGGAAATGAAGAGGGAGATGGAGCTTAACTTCAGAAGGTAGAATAGTAGTCGTATGCATGAAATAAAGGGAAGAATAGTAGTGAAGTTTCTTAACTGGTAGCTGATAACTGATTGTGATAGCGTGACTACTAGGGGTATTGGATAGTGGATGTGAATATGTATAATGGTTTTGAGAGATGTGTTCCTGATTGCATACTATACGACTTGGATTCCTACATCCAAAGAAAAATCGTGAGTCTTGTAAAGGGGAAAGGTTAGTTCATGTCCCCTCCGACTTTGCTTGCCATGTCTGGCTTTGATCTGATGATACGGTGTGTATCATTGGGCTAGCGTTGCTAAACAAAGTAGACATGCAGGAGTTTGTAAAGAAAAATATAATGAGAGTATATATTTAGGAAATAATATTTTTTGATGAACCGACGATCGTGACGTGGTTCAGGATATTGCAACCTCTTTCGCTTCAGAATTTTAAGGGTCCTCCTCAAAGTTCTGCCCCAGTTTACTGGATTTCCACTTCTGATGGTTGCTTGCGACGATCAACTGAATTTACTTCGAAATTTTGAGGGTCCTTCTCAAAATTCTGTCCCATTTTCCAATTGCGGGGAAAATGAAAATTTTATTGAATTGTGATCGAACCCATCGGGCTGCCTATGTATTCCCTCTTGAACGGGAATCAGGTCAAACATAGTTCAAATTACATCATATATGAAAGCATAAAGATAACATATAGTATCACTTGACTACATATGAATTGCTCATCTTTGGCCAAACTTCTCCATCCATTTTTGCAAGTATGAGGGCTCCTCCTGTCAGAACCCGATGAACCATGTATGGACCCTACCAATTGGGAGAGTTTTTCCCTTTAACTTCATCTTCATGCGGAAAAATTTCTTTAAAACCTGTTGCCCCGGTGTGAACCGACTTGGTTTGACTCTCTTGTTGAAAGCTGTAGGCATTCTGTTATGATAAAGCTGACTGTGGAAAATTGCGTTCAATCTCTTTCCATCTTTAAGAGATAGCTTCTTATAACGACTCTTTACTCACTCTGCATCGTCGAGCTCGGCTTCTTGAATGATCCTCAAGGAAGGAATTTCTACCGTAAACCAACATATAGGGGGTTGCCCCAGTTGATGTGCGGACCATGGTGCGATACCCCAATAGAGTGAATGATAGTTTTTCGTGCCATTGTTTATGCTTTTCTATTATTTACCTAAATATCTTCTTGATGTTTTTGTTCGCGACTTCTACATCCCTGTTCATATGAGGTATTTAGGTCGTAGAATTCTTGTGTTTGATCTTGAAGGTCTCACACATAGCTTTCATCAAGTCACCGTTGAGGTTGGACCCATTGTCAGTGATGATTGATTCCAGAATCTCGAATCAACAAATGATACGGTCGAGAATGAAGTCTTCCACAACTTTCTTAGTCATTATCCTGTAAGATGCTGCTTTGACCCATTTGGTGAAATAATCAATTGCTACTAGAATGAACCTGTGTTCGTTGGAAGCAGTAGGTTCGATTAGTCCAATAACATCCATTGCCCATGCAACGAACGGCCATGGGGAGCTTGATGCATTAAGCTCGTTTGGGGTACCTTGATCATGTCTGTATGTACCTGACAGCGGTGGCATATTCGAACGTACTGGATGCAGTCTATCTCAATAGTCATCCAGAAGTAACTAGCTCTGAGGATCTTTTTGGCTAAGACAAAGCTGTTCATATGTGGCCCACAGGTCCCGGTTTGAACTTCATTTAGCAACTTAGATGCTTCCTTTGCGTCGATACACCTCAATAACCCCAAATTAGCTCATATACAGGGTTCCTCCACTGTTAAAGAAATTGTCGGCTAAACTTCGAAGTGTGCACTTTTGAGTAGGATTTTCCAGCTCTGGGTGTTCTCCTTTTGCAATATTTCTTGATGTCATGAAACCAATGGTTTCCATCTGCTTCCTCTTTGACATGAGCGCAGTAGGTCGGATGATCGTAGATTCTCACTGAAATAGGATCAATGAAGTTTGTATCTGGATGTTGTATCATGGACGATAGGGTAGCCAATGCATCGGCAAACTCATTCTGGATTCTAGGAACATGCTGGAACTGTCTTTATGAACCTTTTCCTCAACTCATGCACATGGTACAGATAAGGGAGTATCTTGGAATTCTTTGTCACCCATTCTCCTCGTACTTGATGTATAAGAAAATCTGAGTCTCCAATTACTAGGAACTCTTGTATGTTCATGTCAACGGCCATCTTGAGCCCTAAGATGCAGGCTTCATATTTGGCCATGTTGTTGGTGTAGAAAACCTGAGTTTGGCAGACACCGGATAATGCTGACCTGTTTTTATGCTAGGACCGCCCCTATGCCGACTCCTTTGAAATTTGCCGCTCCATCGAAAAATATTCTCCACCTGTCATAGGATTCTGCAATATCTTCTCCTATGATGATACCTCTTTGTCAGGAAAATACGTCCTTAGGGGTTCGTATTCTCCGTCCACGGGATTCTCGGCAAGGTGATCTGCTAGTGCCTGTCCTTTGATTGCTTTCTGAGTCACATAGACAATGTCAAATTCACTCAACAGGATTTGCCACTTGGCCAGCTTGCCCGTGGGCATGGGCTTCTGAAAGATATACTTTAAAGGATCCATCCTTGATATGAGATATGTAGTATATGTACAGAAGTAGTGCCTCAACTTTTGGGCTACCCAAGTTAGAGCAAAATAGGTGCGTTCTAATAGAGAATATCGGGCCTCGTACGGGGTGAACTTCTTGCTGAGATAGTAGATAGCCTGCTCCTTCCTCCCCGTTTCATCATGCTGACCTAGAACGCAACCGAACGCTCAGTCCAGTAGTGCAAAGTAGAGTAATAGGTGTCTACGTGGCTCGAGTGGGACCAAAAGTGGCGGTGATTACAAGTACTCCTTGATTCTGTCAAAAGCCTTTTGGAAGTCATCGATCCATTTGGTAGCGGCATCCTTCTTCATCTTAAAGATTGATTCGTAGATGACAGTAGATTGCGCTATAAACCGACTGATGTAGTTGAGTCTCCCCAATAAACTCATTACGTACTTTCTCTTCTTGGGTGGTGCCAATTCTTGAATAGCTTTGACCTTCGATAGATCTGTTGGAAATAACGCTTTACGCTAGAGGGGGGGGTGAATAGCGTTTTAAAAATATTAAGCGTTTTAGTGCGGAATTTAAAAACTTTGCAGAAATTAAAACAAGTGCAGTAAAATAAACTTACACAATGATGTATCCTGGTTGGCCACAAACGTGGTTAGTCCAGTCCCCGAGAGACTCTCTCGAGATTTCCACTAAACTTGTCAAGCTTACGGGTGCTTAACAAACCGTTACAGCTGAGGACACAAGCCTCACCTAGGTGCTCGGGGATCACAATCCCAAAGACTTCAATTGCTCGGGGATACCAATCCCAAAGACTTCAATTGCTCGGGGATAACAATCCCAAAGACTTCAACTGCTCGGGGATAACAATCCCAAAGACTTCAACTGCTCGGGGATAACAATCCCAAAGACTTCAACTGCTCGGGGATAACAATCCCAAAGACTTCAACTGCTCGGGGATAACAATCCCAAAGACTTCAACTGAGGAATCACAAGTTCCTCAACAAACGAGAATCGCAATTCTCTTACAAACACAAAACAAACTCACTTTACAAAGTACTCCTCAATGAGTAGATATGAGTAGAAATAGTACGCTCAAGATCACAACAACTTAGCTCAATAGAATGGCTCTTCAAAAAGCTTTATGGATGAATGAAAATGATGATCAATGTAAGAAAGCTTTTAGCAATGAAAATACTTAAATTGTATATGTTGTTGTTGTGAAAACACTGAGTTAAGCCTGTATTTATAGGTGAAAAAACTCAGTCTTACCGTTGTCTAATTGCCAATTAAGGATTGCTGAAATTACTCAGTGACAATCGATTGTCAAGACTAAACAATCGATTGTTTGCCTATCAGATCAAAAATTCAATCCCAGATTTTACGTCAACAATCGATTACTTCAAATCAATAATCGATTATTTATAACGTTAAAAAATCCTTTCCAATTTTTGGCATAAAACATCGATTATCAGGAAATCAACAATCGATTATTTTAACAACGTTCAGAAAATCTTTTCCAGATTTTACGCAAAACATCGATTGTTAAATATCAACAATCGATTACCTGAAGGTAATTTGAAAATGTATGACAACGGTTAGTTCCAACAATCGATTATCAAATAGAACAATCGATTATAAATTAATTTCAAAACTTACTGTCTCATATATAATCGATTATCAAAAGCCATAATCGGTTATTAATTAATTTCAAAACTTTCTGTCTCATATATAATCGATTATCAAAAGCCACAATCGATTATTAATTTATTTAAAAACACTGGGAGACATTTTTCTCATTCTAATCGATTACCATTAGTTCATAATCGATTTTTCTGAGTTTTGAAAACTTTGCCTCAGTTAACAATCGATTATCAAAAGTACACAATCGATTGTTATGCAGTTTGCAAAAACCTGATGTTAACTGACTTACTCACAATCGATTATCATTAATTCACAATCGATTGTCATGCAGTCTTGGCTTAGAGATACTCGATTATCATAAGTACATAATCGATTATCTTAGCCCAGATTTTTGAGGCATGTTTGAAAAACATTTTAACAAATATAAATATGCATAGTTTAAAATCATTTGACACTTAAGTTAGATATGCATGATTTTGGAAAAATAATTTTAGTAGAGAAGCCATGTTATGAGCCAAGATTGAGGAATCAAGATCACAATTAATATTGACTCAATTATAACATTTCTAAACTTTGTCTTGAGCTTCTTGTAATGCATCCATTTTGTGCTTGTCCTTGAGCACTGCTATATATCGCTTATTGCTTTGTTTGACATTCATCAAAACCTACAAAAGAACACACGTTTAGTATATTGCATTTGAAACGTGTTTCCAACAAGATCCAGTTCTGTTCCTCGTTGACTCATGATAAACCCGAGCAACTTTCCGGCTAGAACCCCAAATGCACATTTCACGGGATTCAGCTTCAGGTTATACCTTCTCAGCCTATTGAAGAACTTTCTTTAGATCTTCAATGTGATCAGTGGCTTTCTTGGACTGTATGATGACATCATCCACATACACTTTCATCACCTTGTGTATCATATCATGGAAAATAGTAGTCATGGACCTCATTTAGTGGCCCCTGCATTTTTCAACCCAAACGGCATCATCTTGTAGCAGTATATCCCCCACGATGTAATGAAAGCTGTTTTCTCAGCATTCTCTTCATCCATCCAGGTCTGATGATAACCAGCGAAATAATCTACGAATGACTGCAACTCATGCTTGGTGTAGTTGTTAATCAAGATGTGTATGTTTGGAAAGGGGAAGTCGTCCGTTGGACTTGATCAGTTTAGATCCCGGTAGTTGACACAGTCTCTAACCTTTCTGTCTTTCTTTGGCACTGGAACAATGTTGGCTAACCATGTTGGATATTCCACAACCCTGAGAACCTTAGCTTTGACCTGCTTAGCGACTTCTTTCTTGAACTCATATCTAGCTTGAAATTTCTGAGCTTCTATTTAATCGGCGGACATGTTAGTTTGATCGGCAATTTGTGTGCAACAATAGATGTACTCAGACCAGCATGTCGTCGTACGACCAGGCGAACATGTCCTCATATTCTCTTAGAAACTCTGTGTATTCTTCTGTTTCTGATTGTGTAAAATGGACATTGATTCGTGTTTCTTTGACATTTTCTTTATCCCTTAAGTTGACAATCTCAGTCTCATCTAGGTTTGACTTTGGCCTGTTTTCTACATTCTCAACTTCCTTAACAATATGTTTTGGTATATCATCTTCCTCTGAATTTATGTCTGTTTGTTGTGTTGTTTCGTTGCATGTCACAGTCATTGGTTCATCAAGATAAGTAATAGCAATGTTGTATAAGCAAAGTAATGAGATAAAATAATAAGAGTAAGATTTATAAGAAAATCGAAATGCTTTGATAAATTCCATAATTGTTTTGAATATTGGAGCTCTTTCTTGCAAAAATTAAATGCTAAAGTCAACTAGTAAAAACAAATAAAATAGCGCATGATGCTTGTTCACCCTTGCTACCCCGAGGCTCACTGGGCTTTGGTGGTTCTGATAGTCCAGTTGTTGAGGCATGCTCCTCTGCTTACAGCTTGTACGGAAGGGCCTTCCTCCCCCTCCTCCTCGAAAATGACACAAGAATCTATGCTATTATCTTCCAGGAACAAATACCTCATCGCTGCCAGTGCTTTCTCTTCTTTTGACCTTAGACAACCTCGGCCTACTGGAAAGTCTGCTCTAAACGGGGTATTGGGTGCTCCAAAGAATAGTAAGAACCACGCCATGGTGGCGACCAATGGTTGAACTCCTCTCAGGTGTACTCATAACCCAATCCAAAAGTGGTCCCATGTTTCTTGAGCTTGATAGGATCAGTGATTCCTTGGAGGTTCTTTCCAAGTCCCTTGCTAGGTTCATACCCGCTCCAATTCAGTATGCTTTCAATCTTGTTGTCCCACCATTTGTCTTTATCAATGGCAGTGACTCGCTCGATGTGGTGGTAAATTTCTCCGCCTATCTTTCTCCTTCCCCCAATTGCTGGAATGGTCTGGCAAATGTATATGGGATTGCTACCAACGCCATGAATAATCACCACTTGGTGGTTCCACTCAAACTTACCCACCTGATGTAGTGTTGATGCTACGGCCTCATCGGCATGAATCCATGGTCGTCCCATGAACAAATTGTAAGAGGTCGGCACGTCTATCACTTGGAAGTAAACATCAAACCAAGTAGGCCCCATTTGCAAACACAAGCTGATTTCCCCAATAGTTGACCTTTGGGATCCGTCGAAAGCTTTGACGTTAATGGCCCCATCCTTGATCTTATATAGCTATTTTTCTAATGTCCTGAGTGTTACTAATGTACAAATGTTGAGGCTAGAACCTCCATCAATCAAGATCCTGGTGATAAAATAATCTTCTCATTGCACGGTGATGTGCAACGCCTTGTTGTGAATCAAACCTTCTGGTAGCAGCTCATTTTCATGAAAAGTGATCTTGTGACTTTCCAATACCCGGCCTACCATGTTATCCATTTCCCCACCGGTGATGTTGCCCAGTACATATACCTCACTCATCACTCTCAACAAGGCATTTTTGTGTGCATCGGATATTTGTAGCAAAGCAAGGATGGAAATCTGCACAGGTGTTTTGTTCAGCTGATCAATGATTGAGTATTCTTTGGCTTGTATCTTTCTCTAGAAATCGTCAGGCCCTGTTTAAGTGACAGTAGGTCGATTAGAGGAATGCTTGCTTGACTCCGCCAAATACTCTGGGGATAAACCCTACCGGTTCTTGCCATACCATGTTCCGCAACGGCTTCCCCAAACTTGACTTTCCCCTTCCTTCTGGCTTCGTCTATGTAGTCCCAAGGTATGGCATTGGTCTGAAATGGTGTTATTGCAGACATTTCCAATGGGATTGGCATGACTATCTCTACCCCGAATAGAGTAGGCCCTTTAGGTGGTAAAACTACAACTTCAAAGGGTGTATGTGTGTTTGATGGTAACATAAACTCAACCTCAACCAGAGTTAGCGTCTTTATGGAGGATGGTGCCTCAAACTCGAGTAGCATGGATAGGTTTACTTCAGCGTCTCCAAAAGGCAAATTTGGACCACAATCCGATTGAGGGTGACTACTGCCTTCTTTGGATCGTCGCCTTCTGTTATTAAACCTATTGATCCCTTGGGGTCCCAATCATCCTCTATCTCGATCATGTGGATAACTCCGCCCTTGTGGTCTAGTAGAGGGTTATTGCAGACATTCGGAGTGGGTTCCTTTCCTACAATGATCTTATTTTCAATCAAAGTCTGAATCTTATCTTTCAGAGAGCGACATCGTCTATGGTATATCCTTTCATCCCGGAATGGTATGCCTAGGATTTATTTAGATTGACCCACTGAGAGAGATTTTATGGGGTATGGCAGGGATAGGGATGACATAACCAGCAACTTTGAGTCTTTCGTATAGCTGGTCAATTGGTTCAGCAATGGCGGTATACTGTTTGGGAGGTCTGCGGTCAAAATTTGGTTGATGTTTAGGGAAGTTTTGACATGGTGGAGGTGACTGGTAGTGAGGTGGTTGAGCATTGTAGGCTTGGTAAACATATGTTGGTTGGGAGTATTTTGGTGAAGTGGGTTGGTATGTGGGAGGTAGGGGTGCTTGGTAATTTAGAGTAGGCTGATATATGAGTGGAGGCATTGGGTAGGTTTGATACTTGACAGGGGATTTGGTTCTTTGCGCAACTGTTACAGCACCCACGTCCCTTTTCTTAGATGCACCTCCAGACTGTAAAGCCTTATTGGTGGCCTGCAAAGCTTCAAAATTTAGGACCATACCACTCTTAATGCCTTCCTCGATCCTCTCACCTAGCTTGATGATGTCGGAAAATTTCTGGCCTTCAATCAGCATCAGTATTTCATAGTATTGGGGATCTTGAGCCCGGACGAAGAACTTGTTCATTTGTTCTTTCTCTAGAGCGGCCCTGACTTTAGCAGCTTCTGACCTCCAGCGATTGGCATACTCGCGGAATGTTTCCGTGGGCTTCCTCTTTAGGTTCTGAATGTAGAACACATGTGGTGCTTTTTCTATATTGAACTTGAACATGTCCCTGAATTCCGATGCCATACTCACCCAATCAGACCATTTATTCATGTCTTGACTAATCTACCAGTATAGAGCATCTCCTTTCAGACTCCTCATGAAAAGCTTCAAGCGATCCTTTCATCCTTCCCTACTCCGATCATCTTGTCACAGTATGTTCGACATCCGGTTGTATGCAAAGATCTTCATAGTTTAATCCCTCAGACTCAGTGTAAGGCCCGTGAAAACTTATACTCAAAACTTAGTAGCTCGTAGTGTCAAGTTCGAATATGTGTTAGGGATGTGTAAAATGGAATTGATCTAGCATTTAAAAAGCAAGAACTGAAGCTTTCCAAAAAAATATTATTATGCGGTCTAGAATGCAATCACAAATCGAGTATACGGACCACATTGCTGCCTCATATCGAGTCAGTAGTTTGGTTAAAATTGAGGTAAAAAATGCGGTACATTATGCGACCGCATAATTGATATGCGGACTGCATAGCCGTTACATAATTTCCTAAGGATTTTGTAAAGGGCAGTTCTGCGGTGCATTATGTGACCGCAAAACGTGAATACAAACAATATTCCTACCGCAAACCCAACCAGTCCGCCCTGTTTTTGAGAGCATTTTTGTGATCCAATCTGCGGACCACATTTCCACTATGCGATTGCAAAGTGCGACCGCAAATCTGACTCGGGCTCTAATTTTTCTAAATTTTAAACCCGACTCCTTCTTCAGTAAAACACCCCAACCTCTCATTTTAACATATTTTCTGAACAAACTAGAGAGGAAGGGAGAATTCCTGATAGAGAAAGTTTTACATTCATCGATTTGATTCGTCAGTCACCCGGGCCAAGAAATTTTGAGTAATTATCTTCATCTCCATTCTTGCAGGTAAAATCCCCAACCTTTTTTCATTGATTTTAAAATTTAAACCAAAAGGGGGATTATCATACATTGATTCTTGAAAATATAAGTTGAAATACACATTCATGTTCTTTAAAACCTAAAATATAGTCAAAGGAATTGGGCAAAAGTAAAGATTTGCAAAGGAGCGGTTGATAACCTAAATAAGTCCGGGTAGTAATTGTGAACATCAATTCTAAGATGTATGTGTTAACTTGTGAACTAGATTGTTGGTGAGCTGAAAGTAGAAGTAAAAAGGGAAATTCGACTCAAGGTATGTATGACTAACGTTAACCTTTGTAAGGTCACCTTGCTTGGTGTACGAGTGATTGCTATGTGTCACTAATGTGGATTATTTGTGAATTGTTGTGATTAATATGCCTTGAACGTTGTTGGTTAAGTTTTCCAATGTGATGGTGTAAGTAAATTGCAATAAACCAAGTGTGTGAAAATGTGTTTACGTGGTAAGATCTGTGTAACAAATGATGGAAAGAAGTCGTATTGATGTAATTGAAACAACTGTGGTAATATCATGTGTGGCTTGTTGTGGGCAATTATCATTGTAACTTGAATTGTACCCGAGCTGTTGTACATGATGGAAATGGATGATGTTTATGAAAGTCTTTGCGAATTGTTGTTGTTGTTCTTGTTGTGTGAAATGTGACTGTCCAGTGGGATCGGGTTGTGCGCTGCAAACACGAAGTTATAAGGTCTGTATTATGGTGATAAGGGTGGCCGAGGTAATAAGGGGGGAAAGTGATCGAAATCACTATTGAAATGAAAATATGTGAAAGTTGTGAAAATCGTTGATGTGATAGAATAATGTTGAAAGGGGAAAATGAGAGATTATGAAATTTGTATGGCTTTGGTTGTTCATTTCTTGTGCATTTGATCGTTGACTCTATTACTGTTTGTTATCTGTGCATTGATTGATTTTACTTGGAGTAAAGTTTGTTCATACATACCAGTACAATTCAAATGTACCGATGTCCCTTTTGTCGGGGACGATACATTCGTGTTATGATTGTAGGTGGTTCCAGAGCCCCTTTCCTCTCGGGGCCTTTCCTGAGAGTCTTATTTTGATGTTTGTGTAAGGTAAGCCGGAGCCTTGTTACAGGCAAATATTGTAACATTCTTCGTATCCTTAGAGGCTCTGTAGACAGGAAATGTGGGTTATGAACTTATGTATACATGTATTTGGTATATCTGCGATGTAACTTATAAACCACGCAAAGTAACCATGTATGTTATGTATATATCGTAAAAATGTGCTTAAGTTATAAATGGCTATTTCACTTGATTAATGAGTAATGAAAACACGGGGTAATACGTGGGAAAAAAAGGCAGCCAGGTTCGCCTGACTGGGGCTACCCGGTCGAGCGTCGGTCATGTCCCTTGGTTTTGGGGCATGACACTCAAGTGAGCTTGAGATGGGTTAGATGCGGTGCGGCTTAGTTTTCACGTTGATGGGGGTATTGTGTTGGGTGTGGCAATGATCATTAGTGGAGTTCTGGAGTTTTGGAATATTGGTGGGGTGTTATGGCAAGTATTGCAGTGGTGGTGAGGAGCGGGGTGGTTTTGTTGCTTCGGGAGGTTTTGTGTGTGTAGGTACAGGATTCTGAGTAGTTGGGGAAGTAAGCACTGAAGTGGTGAGCGAAAATGACAGATTTTCCAAATTCCGGACGTGATCCAATTCTTCTTGAATCTTCAACAACTTTTGTTCCAATTGGGATGCATTTTCCTTGGGAACCAGAGCACCATGAGTGACCTCTACCCGTTCAGTTGAGTTGCTCCAAATCTTCCCTCTTCCTTTTGTTTCTGTGTCTGATAGGAGTGTAAGGAGCAGGTGGAGGGCCCCTGGATCTCGTAAAATATGATGATGCTACCAGAATTCACAAACTAACCTTTGGGAAGGGGAATAAATAAAAAGTAAATACAAAAATATAACAAGTTAGTGATGATCATTAGGAAAATGTTGCAATAATTAAACACATAGTGATGAAATATAAAGTGTGTCCTAATTTTGGGGGCCTCATTGGGCCCGAGGTAGGCCTAGCGACAAGTTGATTTGGAGAACTTTGAATGCTATATGCCTCGTTTTATTGATAAAAGCATAAGAATCCCAAAACGACACTAAATAGCAAAATAACTAATGGCCACTGGCCTTATTACATTTTATAAAGCGGAAATGGAAATTCTTGTCTTCTTGGTCCCAGAGGGACCCTCTATCGAACAATTTCCCTAATGGGTAGAATCATAATTTCTCTTCACCATGGCACCACAGCAAAATGGGGTTGTAGAAAGAATAAATAAAACCCTCCAAGATATGGCAAGAACTATGTTACTTGATCATTCAGTGCAAAATCATTTTTGGGTAGAAGGTGTAAGTACAACATGTCACATTCTCAACCGATGTCTTATAAGGCCCATTTTGAAGAAGACTTCCTATGACTTATGGAAAGGTAAACGTCCAAATATCAATTACTTCATCACTTCGGAAGTAAGTGTTTTATTCACAATAACGGTAAGGACAACCTTGGAAAATTCGATCCAAGAAGTGATGAAGGTATTTTTGTGGGTTATTCATTAAATAGTAGATCTTTTAGAGTCTATAATAAACGCACATTATATGTGGAAGAATATGTACGTGTTATATTCAATGAAAATAATCCCTTGGTCGAGAAAGGAATTACTGCATGTGATAAAGATCAAGCTCAAGAAATTCAGGAGACAAGCAAATCTTAAGAGTCAACTGATATATCTGCTACCATAGAGTCAAATAATGAAATCAGCAGCAGTGTACCAGATCATCCAATCGACTCAACTACGAATGTAGTACGTCAAAATGAATGGAGAAGCGAGCCTGAATATCCTCAAAAATTCATCATAGGCGATCCACATGAAGGAATGAAAATCAGGAAAGCTCTCAAAAGGAAAGCAAATGTAGCATTAGTCTCTCAGGTTGAACCAAAGAAGATAGAGGAAGCTCTAAAAGATTCAAGTCGGGTTCAAGCAACACAGGAAGAGTTAGATCAGTTTGGTAAAAATCAGGTGTGGAATCTAATACCTAAACCTAAAAATGTTTCTATAATCGGAACAAAGTGGGTATTCAAAAATAAATTAAATGAGGATGGAAAGGTTGTAAGGAACAAAGCCAGATTAGTTGCTCAGGGATATTCACAGTAGGAAGGAGTCAACTAAAAACTTTCGCTCCAGTAGCTTGCTTAAAGTCTATTCGAATTCTTCTGGAGTATGCATCGTTCAAAGGATTTAGGTTGTTTCAGATGGATGCTAAAAGAACCTTTCTGAATAAATTTATTGAAAAAGAAGTATATGTGAAACAACTACCTGGGTTTTTGGATTCAAAGTTTCCTTACCATGTATACAAGCTCACTAAGGCATTATATGGACTAAAGCAAGCTCTACATGCCTGGTATGATAGAATTAGTTCTTTTCTTGTTGATCATGGCTTCACAAGAGGTAAAGTAAACACTACCTTGTTTATTAAAATATTATCAGAAGGTAATCTCATTATTCAAATTTATGTTGATGATATTATATTTGGTAGTGCTAACCCTCTTATGTGCAAGGAATTTTCAAATTTTATGCAAATCGAATTCGAAATGAGCATGACGGGAGAGCTAACATTCTTTCTTGGACTTCAAATTCAACAATCTGAAGAAGGAATCTTTATATGTCAAACCAAATACACAAGGGAACTGATTCAAATTTTTGGCATGAGCAATGCAAAATCCATTGGCACACCAATAAGTCCTTCAACAAATCTAGACAAAGATGAATAGGTAATTCCTGTTAATGAAACTAAAGATCGTGGAATGATCGGACCATTACTGTATCTGACAACAAGTCGACCGGATATTATGTTTAGTATGTGTAAATGTACCAGGTTCCAGTCAGCTCCTAAGGAACCTCATTTGACTGCAGTAAAGAGAATCATTTGATATCTCACTGGGACTGTATCTAACGGACTAAGGTATCATCGCTCTAACTCTTTTAGACTAGAAGTTTTTTCCGATGCTAACCTTGCAGGTGACAAGGAAGATAGAAAAATCACAAGTGGTATGCGTCAATTACTTGGAAAGGCACTAATATCGCAGAACAGTAAAAATAAGAATCAGTTGCATTATCTACCACTGAAGCTGAATACGTTGCTATCGGACAATATTGTGCACAATTATTGTGGATGTCCCCACAACTAGGTGATTATGAACTTTCTTTTAAACCTATACAAATTTTTTGTGATAATTCAAGTGCTATTTGTCTTTCAAAAAATCATGTGCATCATTCTAGAGCAAAAGATATAGATATCAAGTATCACTTTATTAGAGATCATGTTCTTAAGGGAGACATAGAAATATCTTTTGTTGGAACTATTGATCAGTTAGCAAATATTTTTACTAAGTCACTATTAGAGGATAGATTTTGTGCTTTAAGAAAATTACTTGACATTACTTGCTTAACTAACAACCTATAGGACCTATGTCTACAATAGTGCTTTTGCAGGTGTAATGATTGTACTTTACTTATGCGTTAATTACGCCTCCGTTTTTTCCCTCTCTTTTCTTCTTCTTTCACATCAGTTCGTCGTTCAAAGTTTGAAATCCAATCATCGCGTACCTTCAACTAACGCCTTTTCCTTTTCTCGACTCCACAGCCAGAAGGTTCTCTTCTAAAGGCGGAGAACCTCTTTCAATCCCTTTTGTCCCTATTATCTAGGAAACCTTTCTCTAAATCTCCAATCAAAACACTTTCCTTTAATGGCCAAACAACCCAGAGATCCCTCTGCATCCACCAGAAAAAGTACCCGCTCCAAAGCAAAACCTCGTTCTGTGCCCCTCAAAACAAGTAAACTTAGGGTCCAGCCACTCTGAGGGTTTCGCTTCTTCACAGGGCGATTTTTTTAATCACTCTCAATCCATAGGAGAAAAATCCCTAGGAAAACACCCTATGGAAGACCCTCTTGTTTTCTCTACCCCAAAGAAATCCAAGTTTGATCTCTTTGACTCTCTAGAATCTGACTTGAATTTCTGGGATTCTCCAAACATGGATTTTTCATTGCTTAAAAGACAAACCCATTACTCATGGAAGGTTAGTCGACCTTGACAACATGGAAGCATTAAATTGTAAGGTCAAAAACCTCTTCGTTCATGAAGGGTGGGCTAAGTTCCTCTCTATTCCTCCGCTTAAGGTCTATGAACCCCTGGTAAAGATGTTTTATGCTAATCTCTACTCCAGTAAGCCTGACAGGTTGGAATCCTTAGTATTAGATAAGCGCATTGTTCTTGCTTGTGCCATGTTTGATTCACTTTTTAATGTCTATGTTATCGTTTTCCTATGCATTTAAAAAATACCTGGCCCGGTGATTTTGAAATTTCCATTGGCCAAGCTAAACAATGTATTACTAAGTGTCCCTCTGACTCCCTTCCCAACCAGTTAGGTCCTAGTGATGTTAGTTTCAAAATTTGTGTCCTGGCCCACGTTGTAGCAACTACTCTACTTTCCCGCACTGGTTCTTTTTCAACCTTCTCTCAAAGAGACACTTTCTTAGTATACTGCCTCGTGACCAAACTCATAGTCAAGTTATCCTCCTGGGTCATTAATTTTATGATTGAAAGTGCGGATGATCCCACCAGTCTACCTATGGAATGGCCATCACTCACATTTTGGAAGCTCATAAAATTTCCTGGTCCAACTATCCCTTCATCACTATTTCAAAATCCTACAACTCTAGAGCCTTTGTAAAAATGGGATATGTGAGTGTGAAGGGCTCATGGGTTAAGAAGCACGAAGGTATAGTAAAGTAAGCTCCAATAGAACCCAAATCTAAACCCTCTGACTTTCACCTGATCTTGGTGAAAAGATTCGTGTCATTTACACTCAACTCTCTGAAATTAAAATCTCCTCACAGTCACTTAGTCTATTGTCGGTGACATTCATGCCATCTCCAAGGAAACAAGGTATGATGTGTCAAAGATAAGATTTGTTGTTCTTAGAGTTAGGGAGAATGTTGTCAAAGCTTTCACGAAGATTCATGACATGTTGGATGGAGTGAGCATCTCAACCAATGCTAGCTTTGAACAATTGAAGGAGGCCATCTGCAACACTCTTACTTATTTTCTGCGTCGTTAATGTCGTTGATTAAGACAATTTTTATTTTTTGTGATGTTTTTGGGTTGTTATCTCAGCCATTGGACAATTTCTAATTTTATCTTGCTTTAGGTGTTTGTGTTTAAAATTTAACACTATTTTTTAATGCTCTATATACTGTGGCACAAGTAGCATCCTTCGTAGCAAGAGTCGACTTCAACCATGGACTAATCAACTATATGAACTGAGGGGGAGTGCCATGAACCTCAACTGCATACATTGAGAGGAGTAAAACACAAGGAAGTCAACTGGTATTTATACATATATATATATATATATATATATATATATATATATATATATATATATATATATATATATATATATATATATATATATATATATATATATATATTATTTTGTCATTATCAAAAGGGGGAGATTGTTAGATTTAATTTTAATGATGTAAATAATATATTTGTGCAAGAAATCAATCAGAGAAGATCAAGGAATTAAGGAACTACTACGAGATTGTTGAAGTTAATATGGATGCTTAAGGAAAGAAATCAATAAGCAAAGATTACAAATCAATCAGCAAACATCATGGACAGATGCGATGGAAAGAATCAAGCAAGCCTAAATTGAAGGCACAATCAAGGCCATCATATTCAATCTGAATTTTGTAAGAAGATTAGCTAAGCTGCTAATTGTGGAAGGACCAACAATGAAGGAGTAAACCCTCACCATCAATAACTATAGAAGGAAAACGGTCAATCTCCTCTCAACAAGGAAGAGCAATGGCTAGCAAACTTATTCTTGGAAAGAATCATCCTCTTTCCAAGAATCAAATCTCTTGGGTTGTCAAATCTCGTCGTAAGGGGACTTCACCAAAGTATTTATACTCAGCATCAAGCCTTAGACAGATATACTTTAATCGAACCAAAATTTTTCTATTTGTTCTACTGCAAACAAACATTGTAGTTGTTTGAGACCTGCTGTATAATAAGTCAGAGAAAGAGGAGAGTATAACATTAGTGAGGCATCGTATCAAAAGAGGTGAGTGTCATAGGAACTGACGTCATTTCTATTGTACTCGAAGAAACACATTTACTAAAGAGAACTCCCTTGCAACTCAATGACACTGGACTAGGATTCACAATGAATCTGAACCAGTATAAAATTTTGTCGTCTTTAATTCATGCACTTACTTTCTACGTTTTATATTCTGCTATTATAACTTTTAGGTTATTGCATTTAGTCGACTAATTGAAAAACCAATCAACTAATAGAGATTGAGATTAAAAATATACAATTCACTCCCTCTTGTACATTCACATATAACAACGACAAACAATAAAATCTATCCAAATATTATATACATCAAAATAATACATTTAATACAATACATTATGAAATGATACATAAACAAGCTGTATTCACTATATATAAGCCTATAATAAGATTAAATCTGAGTGAGAAATTCAAAAATAGTCAGATTTACAAATGGTCATTCAAAAATAGCCACAGTTTCAAAAGTAATCGAAATTTAGTCACTTTTTATGTAAAGATAAATCTGAACGAAAACACTTTTCAAAATCCAAGAAATACTCCAACATGATATACTGGAATTTCAGCATAAATATACTGAAACTCCAAGCATATTAAAATGGAGATCCAACATAGTATACTAGAGTTCCAGTATAATATATCGGTCCAGTATAAGATGCTGGAAGTTCATACATAGGTGCTCCAATCTCCAATATATTATGTTGGAACTTTTCGCATGTTGGAGTTCCAGCATAATATGCTGGAAGTTCATACACAGGTGCACCGATCTCTAGTATATCATGCTGGACCGATCCATCTTGCAGCAAAATAATAGTTATTTTTCAATAACTTTACAAACACAGACTATTTTTGAATGATCAATCCGAAAATTAGCTAGCCCCTGCTATTTTAACTAAATCTAAGGCCACATATTCAATGATCCAACCCGGTTTATTTACAACCCCAACCCCTTAAAATAAACCATAAACCGATCTGAATCCCGATGGTTAAAACAAATTAATCTTATTACAGCTCAATACAAAATTTAGAGGATTTTTACTTCACAAAATATACATATACATAAAAAACATTATTTTGTCAGCTATTATTTTTGAGGGGCTAAAATGTACATTTCTCTAAAATAAAACTGATCCCCACCCTTAAAACAAACTAATCTAATTGCAGCTCAAACAAAATTTAGAGTGTTATGAAATAGAAGATTCTTACACTTCTATTTAAGGTGAATGTCTTTAATGTATCTAATTAGAGAGATTTTAGAGTTCTATTAGTGGTAGCTAAGTCTTCCTCTCCCCTATAAATAGAGGTGCCCCCTACCATTGTAAATCATCCCTTGAGACCCCTCTCAACTCAATAAGAAGAACTCTCTCTACTCTTCTCTCTATTGCTATTGTTCTTGCTTTATTGTTCTTGTCTTTTGCTTTAGTTTATAACACGTTATCAGCACGAGACTCTACCGTCTCAAGTATCATTCTCGAAAATCCAAGGTATTTCCCTCTTCCTAATTTAATTTTCGATTGTCTTAACTTTTACTTGTGTAGGGTTTTTCTTCAAAGAGAGAATGAAGAAAGAAAAAGAAAAAAAAAAAAGGAGGAGGCAGAAAGAAACGAAAAGTTGAAAAGAAAAAGGAAAGAAAGAAAGGAAAGAAAGAAAGGAAAGGAAGAAAGGAAGAAAATATTAAAAATATATTTGGTATACCTTAAAGGTAAGTAATTTATTTTTTTCAAATTCTTGGAATTCTATAAATTTTATATACAAAGTTTGATTATAACTCTAATGGAGTTTGTGAGAAATTATAACCACACGAAGTGGTAAAATCTCTATGTCCTGCCATGATTAAATTCATGTATGATTGTGGACGTGACAAAGAATTCCGTCCAATTGAATTTGCTCCATTCCCTTTAGAGAATGTGGTAGCAGCTTGTGTAAAGCACATGATTTTGATCCATTCCCTGAAGTGAATGTGATAATTGTAATAGAGCCCGTAAGTATGAACACGCTCTTGATGTAATTGTGTCATATGAAAAGAAAGTTCGTTGCCCTCGAAATTTCGGGCAAGAACTATGGTGTTGGATGATGAAATCCACTTTGATGCTATGGGTCTCGAAGACGCCATTAAAAACAGAAATAGTGCATCCACCCAAAACTATACTAAGGCCTGGATTCTCTTGCGCCATCACCTTGATGAAGGTTTGAACCTATGCTAAGGCCTTGATTTTCTTGCGCCACTACCTTATGGAAGGTTTGAAACTGTATGAAGGCCTTGATTTTCTTGCGCCATCACCTTGATGAAAGTTTGAAGATTGAATATCTCAACATCAAGGATTCACCCATCTTGTGGAAAGGCTTAAAGAAGATGACAACCTGAAGTTGGTCACTCTGCCACAAGCACGATACGATAAGAATCCAAAAGCAAATAGTTTATAAACTATATATTATCGTTGCGGTGAAAACGGGCACTGGTCTAAGTCTTGCCGTATACCATAAAATTTGGTTGACCTTTATCAAGCATCTCGAAAGAGAAAAGGCCCTGAAACAAACTTTGTCTATGACGACAATGAGGACATCACCCACCTGGATGTGGCAGACTTCTTTGAGCAACCCGATGGAAAAATAGACCACCTAATCGGCGATGGATCCGTGATGAAAGAAGATGGAGTTATTTGATTTTGTTCTACTTATTTGTATTAGTTAGTGAATAAACTAATAGCATTAGCTCGTATTAGTTAGTTCATAAAGCAATGTTAGCAGTAGTTCTTTAGAATATCTTCAATATGTTCAAATATCAATAAAACTTTTATTTTCCAGTGGGGGTAATCGACTAGCCTGAAAAACTAGTCGATTATCAACTATTTTCGCATTAAAGTTGAAAAACAATTGATCAACAATCGATTGTCTTTGGCTAACAATCGATTGTCTTGAAACAGTGTGTTCTGGAATTTTTCAAAAATAGCCAACAATCGATTGTCTTTGTCTAACAATCGATTGTCTTGAAACAGTGAGGTCTGGAATTTTTCAAAAATCACCCACAATCGATTGTCTATATCTAACAATCGATTGTCGTTAGGCAGTGTAATCTGGAATTTTTCAAAAATCATCCACAATCGATTGTCTATATCTAACAATCGATTGTCGTTAGGCAGTGTAATCTGGAATTTTTCAAAAATCATCCACAATCGATTGTCTATGTTTAACAATCGATTGTCTATGTTCCAACAATCGATTGTGTGTGTTTAATAATCGATTGTCTTATGAAAAACGCTGAAATTTTCAAACTGCATAGTAATTGATTATGGACAACATATCTGATTTTGTTAGTCAACTGTTAGTAGCAGATCTTGAAAATATTATGTGACACAAAAGAATTGAACTTGTTTATTCTTATGTTCATGTATTCCTTTTGTATGTCATACCATGGGAAGTAAATTGATTGAAAGGCTCCGGAAGAGCAAATGTAACTCTGCCCAAAGGCATGACGTTTATCTTAGAGAATGCAATATTCTCCTCCAAGTCTAAGAAGAAACTTGTTGAGTTTTAAAGATGTACGCCGGAATGGCTACAATATTGAGACAATGGATGAAGATAATCTTGAATATCTCGTCCTCACTTTAAAGAATGTCTCCGGCCAAAAGAGGGTTATTGAGAAATTCCCGTCTTTATCTTGTGGCCTGTATTGGACAAGAATTAGTGCAATTGAGGCACATTCAACAGTAAATCTAAAGAATACTGAGTCCAATACATTTGTACTTTGGCATGATCGACTGGGTCACCCAGGATCAACCATGATGAGACGGATTATAGAAAGCTCATATAGGCATCCGTTAAAGAATTTCAAAATTCTTTCAAGTAATGAATATCCTTGCACTTCGTGTTATCAAGGCAAGCTGATTACCAGACCATCCCCAACAAAGGTTGGGACTGAGTCACCCCAGTTTCTGGAACGTATACAAGGGGACATTTGTGGACCTATTCACCCACCTAGTGGGTAGTTTAGGAATTTCATGGTCTTGATAGACGCATCCTGTAGATGGTCTAATGTGTGCTTGTTGCCATCACGCAACCTTGCATTTGCAAAGTTAATGGATAATAGATGAGAATAATCTTGAATTCTCCATGAAAACGAGGCTGCCCATTTCGGTTTGGGTTCACGCCATTTTGCATGCAACAATACTAGTTTGTCGGCTGCCCACTTCGGTTTGGGGTCACGCCATTTTGCATGAAGCAATGCTAGTTCGTCGGCTGCCCACTTCGGTTTGGGGTCACGCCATGTTGCATGCAGCAATGCTAGTTCGTCTCTGACTGACGAATTGACACAAATATTCCCCATTGCAATTGGTTTTGGGTCATGAACCCAATATATCCCATTTAAGAAGCTTTGGATGCGCAGTATAGGTGCCTGTAGCACCGCCATCCCGCACCAAAAATGGGTTTGCAAAGAAGGTTAGGAATATATGTTGAGTATGAATCGTCCTCCATTATTCGCTACCTCGAAACATTGACAGGAGATTTGTTCACTGCACTATTTGCAGACTGTCAATTTGATGAGACACTTTTCCCAAAATTAGGGGGAGAAGTCGGTGAAACCAAATGGGAAATTTTGTGGAAAAATGTATCATTATCTCATCTTGATCCACATACCTCTATTTGAAAGAAAGAGGTACAAAAGACTATCCATTTGCAAAGAATAGCAAATCAAATGCCTGACGCATTTACGGACTTGAAGAGGATAACGAAATCCCACATTCACGCGGAAAATGTTCCGATCCGTATTGAAGTCCCTATTGGACAAATATCTAGTGTCATATCCAATGAGTCAAATGCACGCCAGAAGCGTGGCAGACCATTAGGTTCCAAAGATCGAAATCCTAGAAAGAGGAAAAAGAACGATCTAAATGACACTATAAAAGAATCACATGAGGACGCTCATGATTTGATTAATTCCGAGATTCACGAAGAATCTATTGAGCCTGAGACTCTTGAAAATACGGAATGCAAGAATGTGAGGATCTCGAACCTCAGTCTGTGGTAGTACAAAATTAATTGAGAGCTCTCGAAGAGCCAATTATTACTATGTTGGAGAAACACAATTGAGTATTGTGCTGTAGTAAGTCTCAAAGAAACTTATCCAGTTTCCAAAAGTACACGCGAAGGCAATTGATGATATTGAGACTATAAATAAAGGAAGGCTTTGATTCTCCTATTACTACAACTTGTAGCGGGGTAATTTGTATATGAAAAGCTACCCGCTTTGTTCTCCAGTTTGTACTACACAAACGAAAGAATGCCACAATAAAGTGGATATCTATTGGTATAAAACCCATGTCATAATAAACCCGAAGTTTATTGATAAGTGCACATGTCATGGTGTAAATTTGAAGTTTACCAATATTGATAATTTATTCAGTTGACATTCGTGTTAGCCATCTCATTTGAAGTATGATGTGCAAATTCACATAGGTGAATATCAAAGAACTAGAAGTTCTTGTTCTCAGTAATGAATTGACCAACTAAAGAGTTCGGGTTGAAGCCCCTAAATTCTGGAAATATCAAAGGTGAATATGGGCCCATTCACCTGCCATGTAAACCACATATGATGCATCTATGATATGGTTACATGCGCCATTGTTATTAACCCGCAGCCTGGCAGTGCTTGCGAGGTAAATCGCTCAGTAATCTAACTTCGAGCATAGTTTCCAGATTCTCTACTCAAGACAGTTCATCTTGATAAGTTGGTTTATATTAAAGTTGGTTTAGCAAGATAATTATTAAGTGCTTCCACTTAATAGCTAAACTGTTTCTTATGAGAACTAAGTTATATATATATCAGTTTGATATACGTTGTATACGAGAGTATATTCTCCCCTCACAAGTGGTTCAAGGTCAGGAACCAAATAATTTCATCTTATTACTAAGGTGCTGTGTATATTGACATAATGCACAAAGATGATTTTCCAAAGTTGAGGAAACATGTTAGCTTTACTAACATGAGGGGGAGACATGATAAACACTTGAGAAAATGTTACATGGGATGAATTCTCATTTGTATATGTATATCCCCGAATATCATGATATGAACCTGAAGTTCATAAAAGGGATAATTCAAATTGCAACATATTGCAAAGCATGCTATACGCATTTGCTGACTCAAAGAAAGTAACTAAATGGAAGAGGTACAATTCAAGAAGAATTCATTCCATATGAAAGACATGAAGTTTTGAACCTATAGTTCAAATGCTTGAAAGATAAAAGTCAAAGGTATGTATAGTCAGTTTTCGATATCTTATTTGTTTAGTATCACTAATGAAAGTTTGATATGCAGCTAAAGTCTATTATGTGACTTATATGACTTAACTTGAAAGATTTAAGTTGCTTGAAGCATATGCAATTCTTGGTCCTGAAGTACCACATCCTAAGTGCAATTTGTGTACATATGTATCTTGCTATAACTATAAGCATGATGGCATTGAGAATGCATCTATGGAGATATTGAAGAGTTATTCCACGACATTATATGAAGATGTTCATGTCTATCAAGAATGATGATTTCAAGATGATGCACAAGATTGGAATGCAAATGCTCAAGGATATAAATCGATGTACTCATTAGGGGGAGTCAATGCGCGTTGCACTCTTTTTCCCTTACAAGGTTTTGTCCCACTGGGTTTTCCTTGCAAGGTTTTTAACGAGGCAACCAATAGGCGCATATTCAAACATGTGTACTCTTTTTTCTTACTTTAATTTTTCCCATTGGGTTTTGGTTTTAAGGTTTTATGAGGCACATCATTGAATAGACATTCAAGGGGGAGTGTTATGAAATAGAAGATTCTTACACTTCTATTTAAGGTGAATGTCTTTAATGTATCTAATTAGAGAGATTTTAGAGTTCTATTAGTGGTAGCTAAGTCTTCCTCTCCCCTATAAATAGAGGTGCCCCCTACCATTGTAAATCATCCCTTGAGACCCCTCTCAACTCAATAAGAAGAACTCTCTCTACTCTTCTCTCTATTGCTATTGTTCTTGCTTTATTGTTCTTGTCTTTTGCTTTAGTTTATAACATAGAGAATTAATTTACTAATAAACCACTAAACTAATGTGTTAATGCTCAGCAAATACAACTGCACAGTAAAGTTTAACGATACAGAGACAGAGAGTAAAGGACGAAAGCAAGTAATTAGGACAGTCACGAGTAAGACAAACTGCTAATAAACAGAAGAAAGCGACCTGAATGTTTGAGCACAAAATCAAGAATATTTTAGTGAAATGCTCTACCTTCAGAAATCTGCACGTATTACAACATTAATGGCGGAACATAAACAAAGACAAGAATTGACAGGTCCAATAATTGGCTACTCTTGGCTTTGGCATCAATATTGAATAAATTCAACCCTTTAACTTCTCACAATATATCCACAATTGTTATGATTTTCGCTCTGTTCGTATCATTAACAGCCATGAATATGACTTGAGCTGAAACATGTACATCTACTAACAAGGATCCTATAATTCCCACAACCCCTTTAGTTATTTTTCTTGAAAGAGTTCAAGAAGCTGCTCTTCAATCCTATGGCCAAAAAGGGTTTGATGCAAAACTATATGTTGACTTGTCGCTTAAACAGAATCATTCAGCTACAGTTGAAGCTTTTAATAAGCTTTCAAGAACTGTAAACGGTTCAATTCCAGTACATGATTTGGATGTGTTTATGGGAAAATATTTGAATGGTGCAGATGAGGATTGGTTTCTGTTGAGCCTGACATTGGGCCTAACTCTAATCCCAAAAGCTAGCTTATGAGGCGAGGATTGCCCAAGCCATATAAGGAGATCAAGAACCTCAAATTCCTTCGATGGGACAACTCAACACCCCCTCACGCCCAGATCTCTGGAGCGTGAACAACATAAATGGGGGGCCCAACATCGGTAACAATAATTGGGATGAGCCTGGCTCTGATACCATGAAAAGAATGGACATTGGGCCTGACTCAACCCCAAAAGCTAGCTTACGAGGTGAGGATTCCCAAGCCATATAAGGAGACCAAAAACCTCAAATCCCTCCGATGTGGTACAACTCAACAGAGCCAGTAGATTATGTGGCTGAACCTGAAGGTTTTTTGCCAAAGGTGAAGAATTCTGAGGTGAGGTCTTGGGCATTGAAAGTGCATTCACTTTGGAAGAATTTAAGTAGAAAAGTTTCTGATCATGTATTGGAAAAGCCAGAGTTATATACTTTGATTCCATTGAAAAATCCAGTAATTATAGCAGGATCGCGTTACAGAGAGGTTTATTACTGGGATTCTTACTGGATAATAAGGTTAGTCTTTTTTTCCTTGCTTCACTATGTTAAATGAGAGTCTTGGGGTAACAGGTAAAGTTGCTGCTATATGATCGGGAGGTCACGAATTTGAGCGGTGGAAACAACTTCCTGCATAAATGCAGGTAAGACGACATATAATAGACCCTTGGGTCCGGCTCTTCCCAGGACCTGCACATAGTGGGAGCTTAGTCGGGGCTATGTTAAATGCTGTTATAATTGTTGCTTTTGCTTGTTTTTACATGAAGTGAATTGGTAAAGTTGAAGTGAAAAGAAAATAGTGAGTGGAAGTTACTTATGTTCAGTTTATGAGATAGTCGATATTGTGCAATTGATAGAAGTTCAGCTCATATTTTTCACAAGATTCAGTTACTTTACTTTCTAACGAAACAATGAATTGGTTGAATGAAAATTATCTACTGTTCTGTCCTATGTAAAGTTTCAGTTTTTGTTAATTTTAAGTGTTGAAGTTTCTGAACACAACTCTGCATTCTGTGAATGTAAGTATGTTCTTGACGCCTACCATTTTGACAGAAATATGCAATCTTTTCTTTATTTTATGGTTTAATTGACGAGCTGAAATTTAATTTCATTGTTAAAGTGTTACGTATGAAGTAATGATGTTGCAATGTTGCGTATTCTGATACTTTCAGGAGTTCCTGCATCCTTATCATCCTTATTATAGTTCTCTTTCGAGAAAATATTATACGTTAGCCATATTTTTTATGTAGGGGCTTGTTAGCAAGCAAGATGTATGAAACTGCAAAAGGGATTGTGAGTAATCTGGTTTCGCTGATTGATCAATTTGGTTATGTCCTTAATGGTGCACGAGCATACTACACTAACCGAAGGCAAGCATCTTTTCACATCTTGATTCATAAAACTTACAGATGCTTGAACTTGTGTATGTACTTCCTACATGTGACAGTTTCAGTTATTGAGATATTTCGCCAACTCTCATTCGTTTACTTTTCTTTTAATACGACCAATAGTACATGCTAGTCAGTTTAATTTAATGCACGTAACATGTGACGGAGGGAGTAATTGTATATCTTTCACTACTTAGCTCATCTTTTCATGCTGTACAAATTCTTATCGTATCTTGTGTTTCACATGTTCAGTCAGCCTCCCCTCCTGTCTGTAATGCTTGTTGAAATATACAACCGGACAGGCGATTTGGACTTGGTTAGAAGATCTCTTCCTGCTTTGCTCAAGGAGTATCATTTTTGGAATTCAGGTACTGTATATCTTGTTTCTTTGGATTCCTATTGAATCGACTGTTGCTTTTCTCACAATATGTTACAACAACAAAAAACCCGGTATATTCCCACATGTGAGGTCCTGGGGTAGTGCGTAGGCAGACCTTACCTCTACCTAGTGAAGGTAGAGAGGCTGTTTCCAATAGACATTCGGCTATGTTAAATATAGTACTATGTTTTTGGGCCTTGTTATACAATTCTTC
The DNA here is from genome assembly GCA_034376525.1 of Nicotiana benthamiana. Classification (NCBI taxonomy): domain Eukaryota; kingdom Viridiplantae; phylum Streptophyta; class Magnoliopsida; order Solanales; family Solanaceae; genus Nicotiana; species Nicotiana benthamiana. Next base: position 179,785,780 of record CM067339.1, read on the forward strand.
CGGCCTAAATGCATTTTATGGTAAGTCTATGCTGAAGACTTTACTTATCTGTCATTTTCCACATTTTTGTAAGAATACATAAAGTGGCTATTCAAGATGCACAGGGATCGAACCATAGTTTGAGTCGATACTATGCTATGTGGAATGAACCCCGGCCAGAACCATCAACTATTGTAAAGCTCGAAAGCTGATATTTCTGACTTTGATTTATCATGACCTTTGTACAAGTGAAAATAACATGTTCTTTTTATTTTGGATTTGATATAGGACAGTAAAACAGCTTCCAAACTCACAAACATCTGTGAAAAAAGACAATTTTATCGCAATTTGGCATCAGCTGCAGAAAGTGGATGGGATTTCAGTTCAAGATGGATGAGGTAGCACATCATCGTTCATTTATTTCTCATTATTGTTTGATAACGCAAAACTGTTTTTATCTTGTATCACAGGAATGAACCTGATCTCACAACAACTAGTACAACATCAATTCTACCAGTTGATCTGAATGCATTCCTTCTGAAGTTAAGTTGTAAAATCACTGAAAATTAGGCCTTATAAATGTGACCTTGCATATAACATGTGCTTTTAAATTGTAATATTTCAGATGGAACTTGACGTAGCCTTTTTAGCAAATCTTGTCCGAGATACTAGCATCGTTGCTCGATTTACAGAAGCTTCTCAAAATAGACAAAGGGCCATAAACTGTATCTTTTGGAACGCGGAGATGGGGCAATGGCTTGATTACTGGCTTCGCGGCAGCAACACATCCGAGGTGGTATATCTTGCACGAATTCGTGCACATGTTTTCTCAGCTCGAAAGCCTAAAGCATTCTAAGTTTTGTTTCACTTATTTGTGATCGTAGGTTATTTATAAATGGGAAGATATACACCAGAACAAGAAGTCATTTGCCTCTAACTTTGTTCCTTTGTGAATTGAATTCAATTCAGGTATGTATACTATATCTCTAATATATATAGACATCACTACTTGGGCATATAATGATATTCTTTCTGATTTGTTACAATTGAAGATGATATCACAACTCGAAACGTTGTTCAAAGTCTCAAGAGCTCGGGCCTGCTACAACCTGCAGGGATAGCATCAACCTTGTCTCATACTGGACAACAATGGTACATAGCTTGTTTTAATTCTCATTGAAATAAAGCGAAAAAGTTATGATGGTAAGGTGCTTTTTAATCTTTGATCTTATATATGTGTTTTCAATAGGGATTTTCCGAATGGTTGGCCCCCGTTCAACACATGATCATAAAAGGTCTCGCAAGGTCTGGACTAGAAGAGGCAAGAGCCTTAGCTAAAGACATTGTTATCCGATGGATATGAACAAACTATGTAGCTTACAAGAAAACCGGAGCAATGTATGAAAAATACGACGTAACAAAATATGGAGCATATGGAGATGGTGGTGTGTATGCAGCCCAAGTAAGTACAGGAATCCATTTTTTATTTTGCATCTGTTGATTTTCCTGCAATTTATTTGATAACAAGTATTTTGATTGATTTCATTGGAAAAACAAGTTCTATACATGACGCTGGCATAGTCAAGAGCTTTTGTTCACTCGTATACTCTGAATCATACTATGAAAATCTTGCGTCTAAATGCAGACCGGTTTTGGATGGGCGAATGGCGTTGTACTGGCACTTCTGGAGGAATTTGGATGGCCTGAAGACTTGAAGGTGGACTGCTACTCAGCAGGCAGAGTAAACATTCGAGCTGATGAAATTAGAAATATTATCCATGAACATATTGAACAATACAATGAAGAAGTAAAGATTGTAAATATTCGCAATGTACTTCGCGATGGTGTTGCTCGTGCTCACGGTCTTGATGAAGTAATGGTGGTTGAATTAGGAGAAGTTGAAGAGGGGATAATAAACATTGCTCTGAATTTAGAATCAAATAATGTTGTTGGTATTTTTTTTTTGGTTGAAAAGATAAAATATATACTATTACTTTAACTGATGAGGTGGTGCATAGGGCGCATCCTATTACAAGCTAATGTACTATTACACTGTACCATACTGCTACTTTCATTTATGCTGTTTATAGTGCACCTAGTGGAAATAACATCACAATGGACTGGAGCAGAGTTGGTATCATTTAAAATATTCCCTTGGCTTGTTGTTTGTGCTAATATGCCATTCTTGTCTTCATCAAAAGCTTGCTGAACAAAAAATGGGATCACTTCAAAAACATGCGGCACTGAGTTGTGTCCAAAACTGATGCATGCCTTAGCTAGGTGATCCTCAACTCTATTTTGTTCTCTGTACAGACCGCTGGCTTACCTAGCTAAGTGAACTGTATTGTGAATTTAGCTAGCATAGCTTGAGAGAGTGCATCTAGTAAATTATCATAATTACTTGAGAAAGATTTATGATAGTTGGAGCTTTCACGATTGATAGAGACAGCTAAATCATAGTTATAAGGCATATACAACCAAGAAAATTACCAACGGGGGAAACCATCACCTTAGACTTTATTCCAACTGTTTACATATCAAGTTTAGTTAATTTTCTGCAGTCAATTACTTTTGGTCTTTAGTCGTTAGAAAAAATCATTACTTGTGAATCAAAAAGTTTGGGAAAACAGATTGTGTGAATTTAGTAAATCTGACAATAGTAATTGATAGGTTAGTTCCCTGTGGTTCGATTTTGGACATAAATACTCAGATTATATTTGCAACGCCCGCGTAGTCTTTTCTGAGACTCAGTTGAGCGTGATCAAATATTGGCACCGTTGCCGGGGAACTAACGGTGTTATCAATTACAACTGAAAGAAGTACAAAAAAATTCTAAGAGTAGTCAGTTTTCTCTATACCCAATCTTTTCATTGAATTTCTAACGTTTGAAATCTTGTGGAAAGCAGGTGTATGCCCAGAAATTCTTCGAGGACTGAAGAATTGCTAGAAGAATTCTCAGACCCCGAGAAAAGATTCAGGGCATTGAACCGTGCCAACAAAAGACTTCAACAACCTCAACAAATCCACCAACTCGAATTTGACATGGGTGACGTAGATAACGTCAACGGAAACATCAAGAATGAGCCAGCTGACTTAAATGTCATAGGAGTGGCACCTCTTGTGCACGAAGCTGCACTTTATGACTGGGCACAGCCTACAGCTGACAATCTGGCCACTGCCACAGCTGTGCCCGCAATTCAAGCGGAGATATTCCAGATCACCAACAACATGCTGCATCTGCTGCAGAATAAGGGATTGTTCTCCGGGTCACATCTTGAAGACCCTCAACAACACTTGAATAACTTTCTGTCAATTTGTCTGACCCAAAGGCAACTCCGGAAGCTATCAAAATGTTACTGTCCCCATTCTGAGTAACCGGGACAGCTCAAACTTGGCTAAATTCGCTCCCTATCAACTCTATTACCCCTTTGTAAGAATTAGTCAAGCAGTTCTTGAACAAGTTCTATCCGCCTAACAAGACTGCACAACAGATTGATGACATATTGCAGTATAGGCAGCATTCTAAAAAGTCCTTGCAAGAAACTTGGGAAAGATTTAAAGGGATGCTAGTAAAGTGTCCTCATCATGGCATTCCAGATCAAATGCTTGGCCAGTGATTCTACATGGGTCTAGCTGAGAACTTGAAAGCAAATGTGGATGCTTTAGTTGGAGGTGCTTTCTTAAGCAAAACATTCATTGAGTGCAAAATTCTTCTTGATAATATGTCACAAAATGCGGGGTGGATGACTAGAGGTACAACACTAGCACCCATAGTGCACTCAGTTCCGCTTGATCCCAAAAATTCACAGGAACAGAACATGGCCACACTCATGACCCAGATGAGCTTACTGACAAAGAAGATTGATTAGATGGGTAAAAAACAGGTGCATATCGTTGATACAACGAATGGAAGACTATGTACACCATGTATTAATCAGTCCTATGTGTGTTCATGGAGCGGAGAAGGTGAACATCAAGGGGCATGGGAAGATATGAATTATGTCAACAACTATGGGATCAGAGACAAGGAGCACAACAGTAGAGACCGCAGCTAAATTAGCAGCACATGCCTAATATGCAGTAGCCTGGGGGTATGCACCCTCAAAACCAATTAGTGCCAGTATCTTATCAGAAACCACAGGGTTATCCACAGCAAAATCAGCAGCAATTAGCTTATCAACCACCCCATCATCAGCACAATAACAACATGGTGGAAATCAGAGGTATGATTCAGCAACTCATTGGGTCAAATAATAAAGTGCAAGAAAAATTGGCAGTACATGATTCAGCCATAAAGAATATTGAAATGCAGTTGGGGGTCAGATGTCCATGGCTTTGAACAACCATCCTTCGGGAACTTTACCTGCAGACACAAACATAAACCCCAAGGAGCAAAACCAGAATCAGTGGATGGCAGTCAGTCTCCGGAATGGTAGAGATTTAGATAGAGAGTGGGGAATTTCACAAGCCAGCAAGAATACTACACTATCCCCTCCAGTTCAATTAATGGTAGAAAAACCAACAGAACTTACTGAAGTGGTGGTTGAGCAGAGCCAGGAGGAAAAAGGTAAGGAAAAGGAGAACGAGCAAGTTGCAGAACAGGTGGCACCTTTTGTGCCAGAAAATCCTAGCAGAGAGAAGCCAGCAAATAATGCACAAAGGGTGATACCTGCACCCTTCCCTCAGAGACTGGTAAAACAAAAGAAAGCAGACCAATACAAAAAATTCATGGAAATGCTGCGTCGAATTCATTTGAATATCCCTCTGATGAATTCCTTGGGGGAGATGCCCGGTTATGCCAAGATGATGAAAGATCTAATGTCACGGAAGTTTGATTTTTAGGATTTATCCACCGTAACTCTGACACAGACCTACAGTGTAGTAGTGGCAAAACCGATGGCTCAAAAGATGTTTGATCCAGGTAGCATCACTATTCCAGGCACAATTGGAAGTTATGCCTTTGCAAAAGTGTTGTGTGACTTGGGAGCCAGCATAAATCTGACGCCGCTGGTAGTGTACACTAAATTGGGCATCGATAGAGCTAGACCGACTTCTATGCTGCTACAGCTGGCTGATCGCACTGTGAAAAGACCAATTGGTATTCTTGATGATGTGTTGGTGCAAGTGGGGAAGTTCGTGTTCCCTGCAGACTTTGTGATTCTAGATTTTCAGGTGGATCAGGAGATACCCCTTATTTTAGGGAGACCAATTTTAGCCACTGGGAGAGCACTGATTGACTATGAGACTGGGGAACTAAAAATGAGATTGAACGATGAGATGTTTAGCAATCAATGAGGAGACCTAGTGAATATGCTAATTGCTCTCTAGTGGAAGCAATGGATGTAATCCTGCAAGAAGATGATAAGACCCTAACTGTGAAAGATCCAATGGATGTATGTCTGACGAATTTAGAAGAAATGGATGGTGAAGGGTTAGCTGAATGGGTTATGGCACTGGAAGGCCGAGGGTTTTGGTCAAGGGAACCTCAATTCGAGTCCCTTGAGCTGGAAAAAAGGGCCATTCCTCCAGCAAAGCCATCAATAGAGGAACCACCCAAGCTGGAGCTGAAGCCACTCCTAAATCACCTCAGGTATGTATTCTTAGTCCCTGACTCGAACTTGCATGTTATTATATCATCCTGTTTGCTAGATGTGCAGGTAGAACAACTTTTACAGGTAATGTAGGATAACAAGACTGCCATTAGTTGGACCATGGAAGACATAAAGGGTATCAGCCCAGCCTTCTGTATGTATAAGATTCTCCTGGAGGAGGGGCACAGACCCTCCAGGGAACATCAGCGAAGGCTAAACCCTAATATGAAAGAGGTTGTGAATAAAGAGGTGATCAGATGGTAAGATGCGGAATCATATTCCCCATCTCTGATAGTAACTGGGTCAGCCCTATCCAATGTGTTCCGGAAAAAGGGGGAATGACTGTTGTGAAAAATGACAATAATGAGTTGATCTCAACTCGTATAGTCACAGGGTGGCAAATCTGAATGGATTACCGAAAACTGAATACCGCCACCCGAAAGGACCATTTTACCTGGCCTTTCATTGACCAAATGTTGGACAGGCTGGTCGAAAAATTGCACTTCTATTTCTTGGACAGATATTTGGGGTACAATCAGATATCAATAGCCCCCGAAGATAGAGAGAAGGCATCCTTCACATGTCCGTATGGCTTCTTTGCCTTTCGGCGAATGCCCTTCGGGCTTTGCATCGCACTACTGACTTTTCAACAGTGCATGCTAGCCATTTTCACATATATGGTAGAGGACATTATGGAAGTCTTTATGGATGATTTCTCCGTAGTGGGAGATTCATTCGAAGATTGTCTTCACAACTTAATCAGAGTGCTCAAAATATGTGTGGAGACAAACTTAGTGTTAAACTGGGAGAAGTGCCATTTTATGGTACAAAAAAGGATAGTCGTAGGACATCGAGTGTCCAGAAAAGAAAGAGGTCGACCATGCGAAGGTTGACGTGATTGAGAAGTTGCCACCACCCACTTCAGTCAAGGTGGTGAGAAGTTTCATCGGTCACACTGGATTCTACCAGCATTTCATAAAAGATTTTTCCAAAATTGCTAACCCATTATGCAAACTCCTTGAAAAGGAGTTGCAGGTTGGCATTTAAGGAACTGAAGAAGAAGTTGATAACTGCCCCCATCATTGGTGCTCCCTACTGGGAGCAATCATTTGAGCTCATGTGTGATGCCAGCGACTATGCTATAGGAGCAATCTTGGGGCAGCGAAAAGATAAGTTGATGCACCCGATTTACTACGAAAGCAGAACGCTAACCGGTGCACAGCTCAACTACACAGTGATGAAAAGGGAGATGTTGGCAGTTGTGTTCGCTTTTGACAAGTTCCGATCATATCTGATTGGTTCCAAGGTAATTGTGTATACTAAACCATGCACCTCTCAGTGTACCTAATTGAGAAAAGGGAGTCTAAGCCGCGCCTAATTCATTGGGTGCTGCTTTTGCAAGAATTCGACCTCGAAATTCATGATCGTAAGGGCACAACAAATCAAGTCGCTAATCATTTATCATAACTTGAAGGAGCTGAAAAATTAGTTGAGGTCAAAGAGTTTCTGGAAACCTTTCCAAACGAGCAGCTGCTTGCAGCTAGTTTTGAGGATGCCCCATGGTATGCATATTTTGCAAACTACCTGGCTTGCGATATTGTTCCCTATGACCTTTCATCTATCCAAAAGAAAATTTTCTTTCGTGATTGCCACATGTATTATTGGGATGAACCTCATTTGTTTCGAATATGTGTTGATAATATTATCCGGAGGTGTGTCCCCGAGATAGAACAATCTTCGATTTTGTAGGCTTGTCACGCATCCGCTTATGGAGGACATTTTGGAGGGGTCAGAACAGCTGCGAAAGTGCTAGAGGCTGGATTCTTTTGGCCAACTTCTAGAGGTCATTGGTATACCTGGAAAACAACCCAAATGGGTGGCACAACCGACGACTTTGAATTCTAAGTCTCTTTCTTAGGAGGCAAAATGTTGGCTCATTGTCATCAACACTCGGTTGTTACCTTCTAGCAATACCACCGATGTAAATGGGCCACGGGCTACTATGATTTACAGCTTCATGATTCACCAAGCGTTTGATGTCACCCGAGTCCTATCTGAAGAAATGTTCATCCGATCGCCCGAACTAATCAAAGGACACTACTTCCTTTCGCTTGTCACTCGTCTATGCTGCCTGGCTAATGTTCCCGAGAAATCTCGAATTGATGGGAAGTTACCTATAAAAACCACGTTCCAGGCAAGCAAAATTGGGCAAGAGGGACGTGTGCCGGAACGTCACAATGATTACTCGTCTGATGAGCCTGAGTCTGAGGATGATGATGATGTTGCGGATGCTAATGAGATCACCGCCCCTCTTAGAGGGGACGAGGCAGGATCATCACAGCCACACCAAAGCACTCGCCTGGATGATTTGGAGCAGCGGATGATGGGACAGCAGCTCCATCGCTGACTTGGGGACCCGCGTTGATGCTATGGCTGACCGACAAGTGAAGTCGGAAAAGAAGTTCATGGGTTGGTTGAGAGCTCTGGGTCGCGCCTGCAGCGTAAAACCAGACACAACTTCAGATCAGGAGTGACCCTTCAGGGAAGTTCCTTTACCTCACTGATTTTTTTATATTGTTAAGCCATGTGGACATGTCTTATTTTTAAGTGTGGGGTTGGGGAATTTCATTGTATGTTGTACTTGTGAATATTATTTGTTTGTTTGTTCTTGATTTATGTAGCGACTTGTCCCGACGATGAATCTCTGTCGGCGGGGTTCTTGAGGGACTAAGTCGAAAAGAAAAAAAAATTTGGAAATATAAAGACTCTTCCTAACGACGGACTCTTTAGATAATTTTCTTGAGGGAAGCTAGTCTACAGAAAACACCAAAAAGATTTTTTAATTTTTTTAGGTAGTGTAGTAACTCCCCTTTGATTTTTCTTTGGGCCACGGTTCTTTTCCAAGGGTTTAGCTTGAACTGGGTGTAGTTAAATTTTTTTTTTTTGGTTAGGATTAATGGGCGAAGAGCTAAAAATTTGAAGAAGGAAAACCCGTAGCGTTTACTTGAACACGATAAACGCTAGAGTGTAGCGCTTAGCTTCAAGGGTTGAATCTTGTTTGAGTGCCTTAAAAATTGTATGTTTGTACCTAACTTGAACACTCGAAAGAGCATGTCTTGATAAACTAATCCAGGGTGAATCATGTGCCAAGTGAGTGTGAGTATTATTTGTATTCCATGATGTACATTTGATGCCTAGAACTTGCATTGTGTGTTTGCAAAGCGAAATAATAGCTTTATTGAATTTTAGAAATTATATAGGCATTTCTTTGTTGAGCCAGATATAAAAAGTGAACACACTTGAGTAGCCTGCTGGTTGAATCAGTTTGCCTCCCCCTCACTAAGCACTAGAATGGTATTGAGATTATGCAAAGACAAAAGTGTGGGGTGGTGGTTTGGTTTTCGAAGTGGAACTATGGAAATAGAGAAAAGGTGCGGAATGTGAAGCGTAAAAGAGAATCACCACGAGAAAAAAAAATACATATATATATTCATGTATTCTATAGTGATTAATAAGTGGTTGCTGGTATAAATTGCACCTAAAGTATGGGGTTTTTAAAATAAATGTGGTGGAGTGTTGGCTTACAAAATGACGATCTTGAAGTTCAACGTAATTGTATTAAAAGTTCGTAGGGAGGTTAGTCACTATACCCAAATGTATCATACCCGTCCCTTAGCCTACATTACAATCATATAAAGTCCTATTGATCTTAGACTGAGTGGAGCTCGATTAGTCGAGTAATACACTAGGGGAAAGCTCATGGTGCATCTTTTGTTGCATGCGAATGTTTCTTTTGGAGAGTGAGTGAATTCTGTCTATTTAAGTTCCTAGTTGTTATCACTATCATTATATATATGGAATGGATCTCTTGTGTGATGTGAGGGCATGTGATTCGCAAAGGAAAGGTGCGTCTTGACTACTCTGTAGAGTGAGTTGAGCAAGTGCAGATGTTGCAGGGTACGAAAAACTTGATTCTTGAGGTATAAGCCGCTCACTAATAGGTGTAACTCTTGTAAAATGTTCATAGCGTGAGACGTTGAAAGAAAGCATAGAGAATGAATTTTATGGAGTGTGGTGAATTGCTTGAGGACTAGAAATAATTTAAGCATACAGTGTTGATAATAGGCTATATAGTTGTTATTTACGCCATAGTTACCCATGCTTTTTTGTTGTTTTGTAATGTGAGTTGCCAATAAAATGCTTTCATTGATGTGATTTGGTGTCGCAAGAAATACAAGAAGTGAGGAAGAAAAATAAAGTGTTCAAAGGCAATAACAGGAAGAAATCACCCACTCAAGAAGCACTCGAATGCCAAAGAGAAAATGAGAGAAGTAACGCGGAGACAAAAAACTTTTGTGGTTCCCGCGGTCGAGCCGTGGTCGGCGCCGCGGTTTGAGACAGAAGTTACCGCGGTCGAGCCGCGGCCGCGGTGGCACGTGCCCAGTTCAGAAAATTGAGGGGTCGAAGTGTCCATTTAGGAAAGCTTTTGTGAAACCCTTCTAATATGTAGCGCCCAAGACGAATAGAGGAAGAAAAAGCTTGTTTTTAGATTACTTTGCAAGAGAAACAAGTGTGAGAGATCACCGAAAACATCATTGTTCTTATTCTCTTTTATTTTTCTTGCAATTTATAATTATGAATCTTTTCGTAGTTTATTTTCCATTGTTATGAGTAGCTAAATACCTTAATCTAAGGTTTTGGTGGAACCCGTTGGGAACGACTTAGTTGTTTTATTAATATAGTTAGATTTTGTTGTTAATCTCTATTTGTTCATCCATGTTTTGATTGTGGAGAGTTGAAAGGACCCTCAACTATTCGTTTATTATGTATCTACTTGAGAGAGAGTGCATATTTAGGTGATTGGATGAACAACATCACTCCCGGAGTATAGACGAGAGTCATAACCGAGAGTTTAGAGGTTGGATTATAGATAACAATACCTCGGGTGCAACCTAAGTGAATTGTATTGTGAATCTAGCTAGGGTAACTTGAGAGAGTGTGTCTAGTAAATTGTCATAATTACTTGAGAAAGATTTATGATAGCTGGAGCGTTCATGATTGATAAAGACAGCTAAATCATAATTATAAGACATATACAACCAAGGAAATTACCAACGGGGGAAACCATCACCTTAGACTTTATTCCAACTGTTTATACATCAAGTTTAGTTATTTTTCTGCAGTCAATTACTTTTAGTCTTTAGTCGTTAGAAAAAATCATTACTTGTGAATCAAAAAGTTTGGGAAAATGGATTGTGTGAGTTTAATAAATCTGACAATAGTAATTGATATGTTAGTTCCCTGTGGTTCGACTCTGCGCATAAATACTCAGATTATAGTCTTTTGTGAGACTCATTTGAACATGATCAAATGTGCTCTCAAAAATCACATAATGTTGGTGTTGTAGATGATTTCTATGCTATGATAGATGAACATAAGTGGTTCCTATACCAGTTTTGTCTACTGAAATGATCACTTAATTACCTGAAATTATATAATTAAGTTATGTTTCTTTTTGTCTGTAAGAAAAAAATTACTTAATTATTTTTATAGCACTCACAAGGTCTTTCAACTAGATTTCTCAAACTTTCTACGACCAAGTGCCTTTTTATCCTCTAAATTATTAATATTTATTCTTTTTAATACTTTTTTTATATTATAATTATTTTCTGTTTTATTCAATTATGGACTTATCCATAAAATAAATAAAGCGTATTTATAAAGTTAAAAAAATCGTTTTCAAGCATACATAAAGTTGGAACAAAATAATTAAATTTTTTAAGCACATAAAATGTATATTATAAATAACCTTTTAAATAATTATTTCTTGTCTTACATGCATGGAATATATCCTTTAAAAGCCTTTTTCTCTTTCATGTAGATAATTTTTTGAATGTTTGTCGTTATTATCAAAATTATTAATACGAACAAATTATTCTAATTAAATTTTTTAGTATGCTTAATTATTTTTTTCATCAATTTAAGGTGCTTAAACTCTTATCTGTAACTCAAACACACTTTCTAATATAATAATTATATGATATAAAAATATACTCATCGAAACAACGTGTACGCACAATATATTTACGTCAAGACTAGCTAGAGTTTAAAGTGAAGGGATTGAGTTAGTTTAAGTAGCCTGTGACAGATTGGGCCAAATTCACCATAAAACAACAGTCTAATTATGCTTTACCTAGTCCAATATTCAAACAATGCGACGTTAATTCCGGAAAATATTCTCCTAAGACTTTAAATTATATTTATGGTTTTATTTTTTGGAATTACTGAGCGATCGCTAATATAGCAACAACAACAACTACCCAGTAATGTCCCACAAAGTGGGGTCTGGGGAGGGTAATATGTACACGAGCATCACCCCTACCCGAAAGTGCAGAGATGTTGTTTCCAATCGACCATTGGCTCAGTGAAGGAGAACAAAAACAAAAACAAAAACAAAAGAGCATTAGTAAGTCTAGCAGAAATAGCATAAGTAACTAACTAAACATAAGAACCATAAATAAATAGCATGCAATAATATCATACAGTAACTGCCATAAATAACTACACAAGGGAGACACAATCCAAAACACAAAGCATCTATGGATAGCCCTGTCAAGTCTCACCCAACCCCGGGTGAGTAGTACGAAAAACTCTAGGGGCCCCTATCCTACAACCCTGATACTAGACCTCCAGACTTTCCTATCAAGGGCCATGTCCTCGGAAACCTGCATACTAGGCATGTCATGCCTAATCACCTCTCCCCAATACCTCTTAGGCCTCCCTCTGCCTCGCCGAACGCCTAGCCATTCACAACTCCTCACCGGGGCATCAGGACGTCTCCTCCGCACATGCCCGAACCACCTCAGCCTCGCTTCTCGCATCTTCTCATCCACCGGGGCCACCCCCACCTTCTCTCAAATATCTTCATCCTTAATCTTATCTAACCTGGTGAGCCCTCACATCCACCTGAGCATCCTCATCTCCGCAACATTCATTCTCTGAACATGAGAGTTCTTCACTGGCCAGCACTCTGCCCCATACAACATTGCAGGTCTAACCACAGCTCTATAAAATTTCCCCTTCAGTTTCTGTGGAACTTTCTTGTCACACAGGACTTCTGATGCAAGCCTCCACTTTGACCACCCCGCTCATATACGATGAGTGACGTCCCCCTCAATCTCTCCATCCCCCTGAATCACCGACCCAAGATATCTCACAATATCCCTCTTGGCGATGACCTGAGATCCAATCATCACGTCCCTGCCTACTTCGCTCGGCTCGGCGCTAAACTTGCACTCCAGGTATTCTGTCTTAGATCTGCTTATTTTGAAACCCTTAGACTCGAGAGTCTGTCTCCATACTTCTAACCTCTCAATAACACCGGCCCTCGTCTCGTCTATCAAGACTATATCATCAGCAAATAGCATACACGAAGGCACATTCCCTTGAGTATGTCGTGTTAGAGCATCCATCACCAAGGCAAACAAGAGAGGGCTAAGCGCCGATCCTTGATGAAGCCCCATAACCACTGGAAAATGGTCTGAGTCGCCACCCACCGTCCTATCCCTAGTCTTAGCTCCATCGTACATGTACTTGATTACTCTGATGTAGGCTTCCGGCACGCTCTTCGCCTCCAAGCACCTCCCTTGGGACCTTGTCATACGCCATCTCCAAGTCGATAAACACCATGTGCAGGTCCTTCTTCTTATCCCTGAACTACTCCACCAGCCTCCTGACAAAGTGGATAGCTTTTATAGTGGAGCGACCTGGCATGAAATCGAACTGGTTCACAGATATAGATGTCATCTCCCTTACCCTCGCCTCGATTACCCGCTCCCAGACCTTCATGGTGTGACTTATTAATTTGATACCCCTATAGTTGTTGCAGCACTGGATGTCCCCTTTGTTCTTGTACAAGGGCACCACTATACTCCAGCTCCACTCATCCGGCATCCTTTTGGTCCTGAAGATCGCATTGAACAACCTGGAGAGCCACTCCACTCCTGACCTACCCATGCACTTCCTATCTCGTCAGGCCCGGTCGCTCGACCCCTACTCATCTTGCGCAAAGCCCCTATGACCTCCTCCGCCCAAATTCGTCTGCAGTACCCAAGGTCTCTATGTTGCTCTGAATGCCAACTCCCCTAGCTCTATGTTACGATCCCCCACCTCGTTAAGTAAGTCTCGAAAGTACGCCTGCCACCTCTGCTTGACTTGAGACTCCCCCATCAGAACTCTATCATCCTCGCCCTTGATGCACCTAACTTGGTCAAGATCACGTGCCTTCATTTCCCTTGCTTTAGCTAACCAGAATAACTTTCTGTCCCCGCCTTTCTCCCCTAATTCCTCGTACATGCGACCAAACTCCGCGTTTTTAGCTTACGTAACCGCCAGCTTTGCTTCTTTCCTCGCCACCTTGTAGATCTCCCTGTTCGCTCTCCGTTCTTCCTCGCTTGTGCTCCCTGCCAACTTAGCAAACGCCGCCTTCTTCACCTCCACTTTTCCTTCGACTACATCGTTCCACCACCAATCACCCTGATGTCTGCCTGCATAGCCCTTGGCTACCCCGAGCACATCCCGTGCTACCTCCCTAACCAAGTTCACTGTCTCTAACCACATAGCGCCTGCTTCCCCAGAACTTCTCCAAGCTCCGCCCTCAGCTAACCTCCTCTCCAACTCATGTGCTTTCTCCTTAGTCAAAACACCCCATCTAATCCGCGGTTGTCCCCGAGCACCCCTCCTCTTCCTCTTCACCCAGAGACTGACATCCATCACTAGGATTCTATGAAGAGTCGAAAGGGACTCTCCCGGAATAACCTTGCAGTCCTTGCACATACCCCTATCGCTCCTTCTGAGGAGGAGGTAATCAATCTGAGTCCTCGCCGCCGAACTCTTGAAGGTGACCAAATGCTCCTCCCTCTTCTGAAATGTCGAGTTCGCAATCAGAAGCTCGGAAGCCCTGGCGAAATCAAGCAGTGATGTGCCTCCTCCGTTCCTAACCCCAAAGCCGAAGCCACCGTGGATCTCACCATAACCACCAGCATCAGCCCCAATATGACCATTAAAGTCCCCTCCAATAACTAACTTCTCGGATTGGGGAATACTACTCACCAGATCATCCAAGCCCTTCCAAAAGCGCCTCTTAACCTCCTCGTCTAAGCCCGCTTGTGGCGCGTAAGCGCTGATGACATTGAGGATGCAACCCTCAATAACCAACTTAATAGACATTAACCTATCATTCACTCGCCTAACCTCGACCACAGACTCCCTTAGATCCCTATCTACCAAGATGTCCACTCCATTCTTACCTCTCACGACCCCAAAATACCACAGCTTAAACCCGTCTGCATTACTCCCGTTCGACCCTTTCCACCTAGTCTCCTGGACACAGGCTATGTTAACCCTCCTCTTCTGAAGAACCTTCGCCAACTCAATGGACTTACCCGACAAAAGGTCACTAATATAGCAACCTTTTGTATTTTTACACTATTAGGTTATCCATGGGATATTTATAGGTGATTTTAAATTATGATAATCTAAGACAGGTTATACTTACTATAACTAATAAAGATGATCTGGTGTAAAAATTCTTTATACCGACAAGTATATAACTTAAACTCTAAAATGAATATTTCGAAGTTTTTGAAGGGATCAGACTACAAAATATACACTAGTAAACAATGTAAATTTCCACAGTTAACACATGGTGAAGTTATAGTTGTTGAATTAGCATTCTCCCTATTTTCCTACTTTACAAATTCTACAAAAGAAAATGGACTAATTAAATACACAGATGTAAGTATTGTTACCAGAAATTCTAATCTACATGTTCTCTCCAACAAAGTAGCATGTAAATACATTGATGTATGATGTAAAGCTTAGCTCTTTTATCTTTCAATGTCTTACTTCTTGATACAGAAATTCTTGCCTTGCCATTCTTGTATGATGTTGAAGTTGAGGCTTCCATTTTTGTAGATTGCCTTTGATTTTGAGAATTAGTTTCTTTTAGAACTTCTATTGGAGTTACTACTAGAACATGCCTCAGTTTCAGTTTCTTATTATATGACTTATATATTTTTTTATGTTGAAGTCTATAGACTGCAGCCGACTAGACTTTTTGGCAGTAAACCAGGGTCCTTGTTTCCTGCTTCTTTTTTAGTGACTATTTTTCAAAATTATTTACCGTAGTCAATAGGGGTTGATCCGATGGTAAGCAACCCCCACTTTCAACCGAGAGGTTGTGAGTTCGAGTCTCCCAAAGAGCAAGGTGGGAAGTTCTTGGAGGGAAGGATGTCGGGGGTCTATTTGGAAACAGCCTCTCTACCCAAGGTAGGGGTAAGGTCTGCGTACACACTACCCTCCCCAGACCCCACTAAGTGGGATTATACTGGGTTGTTGTTGTTGTTGTATTTACTGCAGGCATGGAGCCTTGGAACACCGATTAAGTTGTCTCTGTATGATCTATAAGTTATGGTTCAAGTCGTGAAATCAGTCATTGATGCTTGCATCAGAGTAGGTTGCCTACATCATACCCCTTGGAATCAGTGGCGAGGCTAGGAATTTATCTAGAGGTGTTTAAATTTAAAAAAAAAAGTAAAAAAAACGATAAAAGGTGTTCAATAAGTGTTATATACATCTAAAACGTAATATTTTACCTACATACACAGTACAGTTTTTCAACGAACGGTGATCAGTTGACCACCCTTGTGACCATGTGGCTTCGCCACTATTTGGGATGCGGCCTTCCCCGGATCCTACGTAAATGCAGGACGCTTTGTGCAACGGGCTCCCCTCAGGGGCAGATGTAGTGTATAAGTAGCGGGTTCAATTGGACCCGTAACATCCGTTCGGAGTAAAAATCCATATTTAAAAATTCATTAATTTGCAAAATAGTATATATGAACTCATAACTTTAAGAATATAATGAGTTCAATGTTATTTTAAAAGTTGAACTCATTAAATTTAAATGAGTGCCCTTGCTGCAGGTGTGACTAATAAACCTGGTTTTCTGGTTAACTGCTATCAGTAAAAGGACAATTAGGGGGCTGTTTGTGTAGCCATTCTTGTTTTTTTCCTAGAGTTTTTACTCTGTAGAGTTCACACTTAACCTTGAATTAGATAAGTCCATTTATCTGCAGTCAAAGTTTCAAGATCAGGCATATCAGGTACTATTTGTTTTTTTTTACTACTTTTGTTTTCTAAAGGTTCCTATGTAGATATTCCAACTGATCTTTTTACTCGGATTTCCCTTTAATATAGTTTGCTATTTTGCTTCATTAAAGTATAGCAATTTTTTCCACTCTTGGTCATAACAAACCTGTCAAAATATGTTGTGTGGGGATGTTTTTCATGTTTTTTTTTTTGTCGGAGCGAGTAGAGCGCAATGGATAATAGGGTTTTTATTAACCGATCCACTCTGCAATAACAAATTAACAACAAATCCACTGTAATCTTACGAGTAAGGTCTAAAGAAAATAGTGTGTATGTAAAACAAACAAATAAACAATAATCCAGTATAATCCCATTTAGTGAGGTCTGGGGAGGGTAGTATGTACGTAGATCTTACCTCTATCCTGGGGTAGAGAGGCTGTTTCCAAATAGACCCCCGGCATCCTTCCCTCCAAGAACTTTCCACCTTACTCTTGGGGAGACTCGAACTCACAACCTCTCGGTTGGAAGTGTGTATGTAGATTCTTAATATGTTTCCAATTTTGAAGCTTTGGTGATATTCTTGTAGCTACATATGGAACTGAAGGAGCTTGTTTTGTTTACACTCTTCTTCCTTTAGTATTTCTTTTTTTTTTAGTTTTTTAAGTAAAGTTGTTGTCGTGTGATTAAGAGGTCGCAGGTTCAAGGTGGAAATCGCTTCTTGCAAAAATATAAGGTAAGAATACTTACTATAAACCCTTGTAATCCGGTCCTTCATCGGACCCTACACATAGCGGTAACTTAGTACATCGAGCTCTTTTTTTATAATCTTCTTCCTTTATTACTATCAGTATTTGACAGTTGGTGCCTCTCTTTCTGCCACGACAGTAGTATTCTGAAGTTTGACTGCCTCTTTCTTCCTTTTTGTGGTGGGAAATGCAAAGCAGGAAACTGCAGATCTTTCTATGGTAATTAGTACTACATCTTTTTCTTCTTTGTTTGTTCTTTTGTATTTGTCCAGCTATGTCTAACTATTCCAAATTATCAAGAACCTGTGGATAGGTACATTTTTAAGTGTTTCTTTTTCCTCATTGGCCTAAGAAGATATATATTACTATGTTTTTATTTTTATTTTCTCGGAACAAAATAAAGAAACTCTTTGCTTGGGTTATTTATTTGTCCAAGGATTCACGCTTATTCAAAGAGTTTAAGTTATATACACCATCAGCGTAATACAATATTAGATCATCGTTACTTGTTGTAGCAAGTAATCCGTCTTACATATTAAATTCCACAATATCGATATCCTTTGGGTAAGCTAATAGTGTAAAAAAAAGGAAATTACATTAACATGATAGATAACTTAAACTCTTTATTTTATAGCACGTCCAGACGGTAACTTGCTAGAATTTCCCTCGTTAAGAGTAGTTCAAACACCACGAGGAATTGTTAAAAACATGTACCTCCAAGTCCTCACACAGAACTACTACTAAGAAACCATCATACATACCTAATATAAGAGGTAATTAAAACACAATAAAGACCAATAATTATCATGATAAAAAGAAAAAAACAAGTTGCATCCCCTTGTTGACCAAGCAAAGAATGACAAGCAAATTCTTCATGGAAAAAATTCAAATTTACCCCTAACTTTTGAGTATGATTAAAATTACCCTCAAGTTTGAAGTTTTATTGGGGAAAAATAATCCATGTAATATAGTAAATAATCTTAGATGCCACAAGCAAGCGCATCTGGTGTAGTGGTATCATAGTACCCTAGCCAGTAAGCAAACAGCGAATCCACGGGTTTTCATTTTTTCCGCCGCATTAGTCTTTGTACACGTTGTTCCTTTCCTTGCCATTGTGATTTTCCTATCTCACAATCTTGACAAGTTCCTCATTTTCAGAAGCTTGGCCCTTCCCGTTTCTCTTCCATTCCCTTGCCTTGTCCTTCCTTCCGTCGGACTTTGAATGCGAAGTTTCAATAGGTTCATCACCTATATTCAGGTCCGTCAACGAGTCTACCGCTGCAATGGCAGTAGAGAGGCTTTGCACATTTTGCCTCCTCAACTCCAATTGCGCACATCCCTTCAACCCACTCATGAAGTTATGCAGCTTGTCTTCTTCTACCATATTACTTACATTCAGCATCAAGGACGAAAATTCCTTGACATACTCCCTCACCGTGCCACTTTATTTCAAGCGACGTAGTCCCTCTCATGCCATCCACGACGAGTTTGTTGGAAGGAATTGGGATTCTAGGACAGGAGGGGTTGCTCTGATGGTAAGCAATCCCCACTTCCAACCGAGAGGTTGTGAGTTCGAGTCTCCCCAAGAGCAAGGTGGGAAGTTCTTGGAGGGAAGGATGCCGGGGGTCTATTTGGAAACTGCCTCTCTACCCCAGGGTAGGGGTAAGGTCTGCGTACACACTACCCACCCCAGACCTCACTAAGTGGAATTATACCCTCCCCAGACCCCACTAAGTGGAATTATACTGGGTTGTTGTTGCTGCTGTTTGCTGTTTCCTCAATTCGTATTCCTTTTTTTAAAAGCCAAGACAAAAAGAAAGCAATGCACGCTCAATTGGATGATAATGACAGGAGCCACTAAACTTGGATCCCTAGTGTGATCATTTGGACTACTGCTTTGATGTTTGAGTTTTATATCGGCTATGTTGTAGTTTTGCGACTACCATCCCCTATAGCTTTCCTCAGTTTGCTGGCACAATATAGGTTTACTTTCTTTGATATTCCTCGTTATCTTTACTAGCTTATTTTTTGTATGTGACTTGAGATGGGTTGAAAAGGTTGGACAAGTTCACCGAGATTTTCCTATTCATTTTGGTGGTACACCTTCTGAGGACCCACAGAACTTTTTGGACCTTTGCCACGAGGTGTTGTGCAAATTGGGTATTGTGGAGTTCAATGGAACTGACTTTCCAGTGTTTCAGATGACCGGTTCTACTAAAAGGTAGTGGCAGGACTTATGTGAGGCAGACTAGCAGATTCACCTCCACTCACTTGCAATCACTGCTATTTCTGGAGAAGTTCATTCTTTTCCCTATTAAGAGAGGATTATCAAAATAAGTATTCTTAAATCATTTGATGTAGTCTATAACGCCCGTATATTTAGTTGAACAATTTAGTATCACTCCAGCAATGTCTCTCCACACCATAGTAAAATGAAGATCTCCACATATAAAAATACAATATATGCCCTTGGCTTTATAAAAGGAAAGACAAGATAAAATAAAGATTCACATATAGATCATAAGCCAACAAAACTGGAATACAATTTAAACGGATCCTCTCTGCATCAATCTCCGGCATACTGTGGAAGCTACATTTTCCTGCATATTCTCTTTAGGGGTCTAGACCATAAGATTGGTAATAGAGCTTGGTCGAACTTCAGGAAACTGCAACCTTTGTTACAACTGTTTATGATTGCAGAATTTTCTTGTAATCCTGGAATGTCCCGTCGAAAGGCGTCACCCTGCCCTGAGAAACGGCCCAGAGTTGATCAACACTGCCAGATATTAAATGTTCATCGTGACTGACCTGTAAATAACATGTAGCAGCAGAGCATTAGAGACCAGCAAAAACAAAATACCGTTATGTTTCCAATTAGTCAAAGAAACTGAAAGAAGTTCCATAGTACCATCAGCACGCCTCCTTGGAACAAGACAAGACCTTGTATCAGAGCCTCCACCGCATCAAGATCCTACATAGAGCTAGATCAGAATTTTGCATATATCGCTAATCTACCAAAATCAAGCAAGAGATATGTTCCCACTCGAGAGTGTCAATAGCAGATGCAAAAACTTTGGATAAACATAATACTGACTACTAGTGCATCCTTTGTCTTAGCTGCTAAGGTGAAACGACATGCAAGTAAGAAACTAAAACAAGTAAAATATAACCTACCAAGTGATTTGATGGTTCATCAAGAAGCAATATGTGAGGCTTCTTGAAGGTTATCTTTGCAAATGCAACTCTGCTTTTTTGGCCACCTGAGATCCCATAGATCAATTCATAATGTAGAGAATAAGCTATTATCGTACTCTTGACTCCAAATGACAACACACAACAGAAGGCGGAACTGAATCATTGTGATCTGACCAGGAAAAAAAATAGAATGCTAACGTACCAGACAAAGTGTACATGGGCTGAAGAGCAAGATTTCCAGTGATACCAAATGAACCTAGATGACCACGTAATTTTTGTTCAGGCACTCCCTGCAGGAAGCCAGAGAAAGGTTATGCATTAAAAGAGAGAATCTGCAGATCCACCTTCTGCAATATCATATTTAAGAGAGTTATAAAGCCTATAAATATCTTATTCAGGAGTTCGGACACAAATAAATTAAGAAAAATCAACTCCTAGATCCACCTTATCCAGAATTTCTTTCGTTCTTTTTTGGTTACTGTAAGACAAGAGGGGCTTGGTCTAATGGTAACCAACCCTCACTTACAACCGAGAGGTTGTGAGTTCGAGTATCCCCAGGAGCAAATTCTGGGGATTTATGCCGGGGGTCTATTTGGAAACAGCCTCTCTACCCCAAGGTAGGGGTAAGGCTGCGTACACACTACCCTCCCCAGACACCACTGAGTGGTATTGTACTGGGTCGTACTTTTTTCTTTTTTGGTTACTGTTTTTTGTTTTTTATAGGACCATGAGGAGGGAGAAGGAAAAACACTAGTTGAACCTCATCAGCAAGAACAGCAGCTACCTGTCAAAAATCACAAGTTCTCTTTTCCTTCCATTAATTATTTCATCTTATATCTTACAAGTGTGAAACAGACATCGATATCCAACTCCATTCAGAACAAAACTTCCAAATAATGGACAAGCTTACCAATCAATGGGAATCAGAAGCAGTGGATAAAGTAGAATGGAAGATTTATTACATACATATTTTCAAATTTACAAGAAAATTCATCATTGATTAGAAGAACTTACTGGAAAGCATCGCATCATGTATAAGAGGGGATTTGAGGACAGATCGAGCCCATCAACATGATGCTGACTAAATACAGCAATTCGGACCTAAACAAAAAGAAAAGTGCAGATAGAATGCATTAAGACCGAGTAATTGAAATAGCAAAATGAGACAATTGCCTGCACGAAAATCATTATAAGCTCAACAGATAACCACTAGCACTTGTTTATACAGAATTATTAGTCTATAGACCATTAAATGAAAGGTGACAGGAATTGTAATGAAAGAATGCTAAACCAGCTGAAACGCAATTGACCAAACAATAAGGTATACCGATAAAAGTTGGTGAAAGTTATGAAGTCAAAGACTAGAAGATGTTGGAAGTGATAAACAAAAATAAACCCACACAAAATCTACAACAACAACAACAACAACAACTACCCAGTATAATCCCACAAAGTGGGGTCTGGGGAGGGTAATATGTAGACGAGCCTTACCCCTACCCGAAAAGGCAGAGAGGCTGTTTCCAATGGAAAATAAACCCTCACAAAATCTGTCTTTGGAAAATAAAAGCTACCTTAGCAGAGCGGAAAACAGTTCCTGAAGTTGGTTGAAGCTCCCCAGAAATAAGCTTAAGTATTGTTGACTTTCCAATACCATTAGGACCAACCACTGGAAAATATATACGGTGAGATAAGGTCCATGATATATAGAACATATACAACAACAACAACAACTACCCAGTATACTCCCACCAGGTGGGGTCTGGGGAGGGTATTATGTAGACGAGCCTTACCCCTACCCGAAAGGGCAGAGAGGCTGTTTCCAAACGACCCTCGGCGCATAGGATAAAATGGAAAGCTGCATTGGAACAAAGACAAAATTAGGAACCAAAGCAAGACAAAACACAATAATAAAGCATAAATAATCCCGCAGAAATAACGTAAATAATTATGCAAACATAAGAAACATAAATACAGTCGCATGCAATAATAACAAGCAGTAACTACCATACTAACAACCAAAAGGGGACCTAAGCTAAAACACTAGTCATCTATGGGTAACCCTACTATCCCACACCCAACCCCGGGTGAGGCGAACGAAGGGCTCTAAGAGCCCCTAGCCTGCAACCCTGATTCTAGACCTCCAGACTCCCCTATCAAGGGTCATGTCCTCGGTAACCTGCATTCTAGTCATGTCCTGCCTAATCACCTCTCCCCAATGCTTCTTAGGCCTCCCTCTACCTCGCTGACCACCAACAATCACCAACCGCTCGCAGCTCCTCACCGGGGCATCGGGGCCCCTCCTCCGTACATGCCCGAACCACCTCAGCCTCGCTTCCCCCATCTTCTCGTCCACCGGGGCTACCCCTACCTTCTGGCGAATAACTTCGTTCTTAATCTTATCTAGCCTGGTGTGCCCACACATCCACCTAAGCATCCTCATCTCCGCAACCTTCATTCTCTGAACGTGAGAGTTCTTCACGGGCCAGCACTCCGCCCCATACAACATCGCAGGTCTAACCACGGCTCTGTAGAACATATAAATGATTAAAAGAAACAATTATAAAGATGCACATGCCTAAGACACATACTACCTAATTCACAAATAGAGATATCCAATTTTACTTCCCAACAGAAAAACTCAACGTCAAATATAGAGAGGCATATTACTGATCAGAGGCTATGTACAGCGGTTTGCAACAATTAAGAAAACAAAAGTTTAAAATAGTTGATTGTTAGGTAATCAAGGTCTTACTTGCTACTCTGCTATCCAGATCTATTCCAAAATTCAAATTTTTGAACAATAATGGGCCCCCAGGATATCCAAAGGATGCATCACTGCATATGTTACAACAAAGTAAGAAGTTAATTAAGGGTGATTTGCTACCTGACAAAGGGATTCAAAAGAATATATTAGACACGGAATAAGAGATGCTTAACCTGAAGTTTATAATAGGAGCACCAGGTCTATCATCAGGAGAAGGGAACTCAAACTTGTAGCTGCATACGCAAAACAAAATGAGTTCATATAATTAAAAAATGTAACAAGACCGAGATCGGATTTTTATAGGCTCAGGTGATAACGTGTTAAACCATCAGAGTTAAAGTAACAGAAAAAATATAGGAGCAATCTGTTAAGGAATGAATACGTACTCGGGATCATTGATGACTTCATCCACACGACCAATTCGCTCCAATGCCTGTTAAATTCAAGCAAAACCATTCAGATACTGATCATGGCATGCTAGGGCATCATAACTAGACCTAATTAAATTATTAAACAATCAGATCGGGCAACTGATTAAATCACTTGAGCAAACAACCACAACCACTGAAAGCTGACAAGATATATAGGAGCAGCTTATGGTAAAATAAAAGAATACCTTAATTCTAGATTGAACAAGAGCTGCACGCTTTGCATTGTACCGGAACTTATCAATAAAGGTCTGCAAAACATTAAAGCCGAAAAATTTATCGAAGTATTAAACAGCTAAACAAGAAATATTCAAATAAGGTCGCAATTAATCTGTTTGCAATTGTCTATCAATAAAAATTAATCTAATTGAGAAAGACCTGCATGTGGGCCCTTGTACGTTCATTCGCCTCGAATGCCTTCTGTTGATTCTTAATTTGTTCATCTCGTGTCCTTTCGAACGTATCATAGTCTCCTTTAAAGGTACTCAATTTCTGATTTTGAAGATGGATAATATCTGTGACTACCTGAAGAAAGAAGCAACGATAGGTTTATGAGATGTCAGAACAAACATCAACCTCTAGACATACTGAACCCAACTATTGTTTTAAGTAAGAGAAGAAAAACCGTACAGTATTCAAGAACTCTCTAGCATGAGAGACAACTATAAATGTCTTCGGCCACTTCACCAGGTAAGTTTCCAGCCATAACACAGCATGCAGATCAAGATGATTCTGCAAGGAAAGGAAAAACATAAGTTCTATGCTATTCTGCGTGCAAAAGAAAGCATAAGTTCATTGTCTTACTAGATGTACAGCCACATCAAGAAGAAATAACACACCGTGGGTTCATCAAGCAACAATAGATCAGGTTCAATGAACAATGCCTGAGCAAGAGCTATTCTCATTCTCCATCCTCCAGAAAATGTTTTAGTTGCTCTCTTTTGCATTTCTGCAGTGAAGCTCAAACCCTGGAAGTAATAGCCACCAATGAGAACTAGTCTAGTCATTGCAACTGGCTTGAGCACAAATGACCAATAGGCAAAACATTCTTGAAGCACGTCAGAATCAAACTCAGCTTCTTAAATATAGAAGAGTTCTAGCTTTTGATTGTCAAAGATAGATTGACTTCTAGCATCTTCCCGTTTTCGCAACTTTCAGCTTAAGATGTTCGTACACAGACCCGTAGCTTAAGATTAAAGAGTCTAATGCCTAAGTTATGGATCCTTGAATATCTATAAATATAAGAAGACACTATATCCATTCTGGAAAAAGAAGCAAAAAACGATAAGACAGCATTACATTATCAGAGAAAAAATAATTTTAATAGACAAACTTAAACTCTGAAAAGAGGCCAAAACAGCAAGATAGTTCTGCAAATGTAAAGTTAGGACAGTGGCTAGGACAACTTAAAAGGGAGAAGCCAAAACAGCAAGATTAGCTTGAGACTAGCTTCCATACTTTTGTGCCATATCCAAAACAAATTCCTTAGACAAAGTAAGTGGAAACGTAATTGGAGTAACAAGGAAAGAAAAGCAACAGGTATATCTCATGTACATTAACTAGTAGGTCTCAATCTTACTCCTACATTATAAGTTAAAATGTGCAATTTGTATCTGATCTACATCAAAGGTGAGTGATATTAAAAATCAGATGCAAACTCTGCTTTAACTAACACAGTGGATAAAGTGAACAAACTTTCTCAACATTTATTAGGAGACAGACGCAAGCCAAAGCTTGGAAATCGAATTACTGGCAAAATTCAAACTAACCGAAAGTATAGTTGCTGCACGTGACTCAGCCGAGTAAGCATCAATGAAATCAAGTCTTTTGTATATCTCTTCAAGCCTTTTTGCGAGGGCATTTTTGTCGATCTCCCCATTCAACTTATCACTCTTTCCAGCTTCGCCTTCTAGGTCAATTACTCTCTAGAAAAACCATGAAAATATTAAGGAATGGGAATATACTTCATCTCATGAGAAGAAAATACAAGGGAATATAAGAAAATAAACAGTATAGTATGCAATTAAAAGCTTAGCCATTTAACTGTTTCTCACCTGTAATTCAAGCAGACGGCCCTCTTCTTCCAGAAGTTTGGTTCTCTCCATATCAGTGTTAAGAATACATTGCAAAACTGAGGTATCATCACCAACCACTTCTTGCTCAACATGCAATATCTGGCAGTTCTTGGGAATACCGTCAATAGCGTGCATAGCCATGTGTCTTAGGAGAGTTGTTTTCCCTGTACCGTTTCTTCCAATAAGGCCTGCACCCAGATTAGACATCCAGGTAAGGCTGTGGATGCATAAACTTTTTTAATGAAGTAAGAGAAAACTGTGGATGCATAAACTTAACAGCCAATCATAATCAAAAAGAGAAAGAGAACTATGCCACTAGCTATAGGCTATGTTTACTTCATAAAATAATAAATATTATTAATAACAACAACAACAATAATAACGACGACCCAGTGAAATACCACAAGTGGGGTCAGGGAAGGGTAGTGTGTACGCGGACCTTACCCCTGCCCCGAGGGGTAGAGAGGCTATTTCCAAAAGACCCTCGGCTCAAGAAGACGAAAGAGGCAATCTATCAATACCATTAATGGAAACCATAGAACAAAGAACAACATCACCAGAACCAGAAAATAGATGAAAAGCAAAACAATAACCAGTAGATAAAGCACACTAAGAGGAACCAAAGAGTAGTGTGAACTAAGGATGTTAAACGGGCCGGGTCAGCCCGGTTCCGGACCGCCCTGGACTGGTAGAAGGGGGCCGGGTTGGGCTGGATTAAAGGGGTAGGGGGTTTGGTCCATTCACATTTTGTCAACCGGTTAACCGGACCGGTCAAACCCGGTCAACTTAAATTACTGTTCAACCGGTTAACCGGCCTGGCCCGGTTTAAAAGCTATATTTCATTTTTATTTTATTTATTTTTTAAGGTTTTAGAGTCTAAGGCAATGCAAAACCTTTGAATTTACTCTTTTTTCGTTAACTTACTTGTTGTTAAATGTAAACCTTTCAATTTGTAAGTATGAATTTTGAAATAAAAGTAGAACTTGCAATTGATAAGTGCAATTTTTTTCCATCTTCATTGTATTCTTTATATTTTTACTTTAAACCAAATAAATTGCAATAGTTATACAAAATACAAAAAAATAAAAAAACACTAACCCTGCCCGGCCCGGCCGCTTGTACCCGTAACCCTTATGGTTCATTTTTTACCCAGATGAACCCAAACCCGTTAAATATGGTAATCCCCAACCCGTAACCGGACCGGACCACAACACGTACGGGTACAAATAATCTCTACCCAGTCGGCCCGCCCGTTAAACACCCATAGTGTGAATCAACATTAACCACTAATAGTCTAAGATCAAGTCCCAACAGACTAGCCTCACTTTGGAGCGTCGTAGAGACATTTCTAACTACCTCCTAACCTACAACCTTAATGCTCGATCTCCACAACTTCCTGTCTAGGGTAGAGGTATGCATTTGAATCGGTTTATCGATAAATCGAATCGATTTTGTTATCGGTTTATCGATTTATCGGTTTTGAAATTTTCCTTATCGAGTTATCAATTTCGATTTCGATTTTGTCCTCTTCCGTTATAGATTTTTCGATAAACTAATAAGATATACTAAAAAGACAAATATGTCATTATTCTATAATACCCTTTCCTTTACCCTAAGTCTCTAACCCTATTATTTCCTCTACCCATTCTTCAGTGCCGCTTTGACACAATTTTTATGTTATAAACGGTGTTCGTCTTATTTTTTAGCTTCTTTTTGTCCATATTAGTTAGGCGTGTTTATAGCGATATACTTTACCTGAAATCCTGCAAATTTTCTTATTGGTGTAAACGATAACCAAATCGATAAGCCCCAAAAATCGATAAATCAAAATCGAGAAAATCGAAACCTTATTGAAACGATAACGATAAGCATATGTACAAATCTATAATCAATAAGTAATTATCAATAAGGGTCAAAATAGAATCGTTAAATCGAATGCACACCCTAGTCTAGGGCTATGTCCTCGGTAATCTGAAGCCTTGCCATGTCCTGCTTGATCACCTCTTCCCAATACTTCTAAGACCGCCCTCTACCCCTCCTCGCGCCCACCAAATCCAGCTGCTCAAACCTCCTCACCGGCGTGGGCTTCTCTTCTGAACGTACCCGAACCATCTGAGCCTTGCTTCCCGCAGCTTATTATCCAGGGGGTCACGCCCACCTTCTCCCGAATATCTTCATTTTTAATCTTATCCATCTTAATGTGTCTGCACATCCAACTCAACATCCTCATTTCAGCTACTTCCGTCTTTTGGTTATGTGAGTTCTTAACTGGCCAGACAGAGGCGATAGGCTATGTTGTTCTTCTTTGGTTTGAAATGAGTCATCTGGATACTGTTCATAAATTGCTTCCAATCCCATTTATTTCTAGTTAGAAGTTAAATATTGTAGAATATACGGCATGAACAAATATATTCATTACCCCCAAGTTTCGTCCCTTGAGATTTATGTTGATTGATGTATTCACAGTCTTCTTCCCATGACAAAAATGAGGATATATCAAGATAAGTAGATACTAGTCCACACCAATAATCTTGACTTCTTTGCTTGATCGCAACATTTTCTCCCTCCAACATTATTAAATGAATATAAACTACGTGTATCTCGTATTATATCCATACTGATGTTTCAACTAAGTTTCCAACATTTCACATTTCAACTATCATTTTCAACATTCTTTTTAGATAACTGCTATCAATTTAATAGAGTAATCAAATTATCTCTATATACCAACATGTTCAAAAATGTCATCATTTAACTCAGCAAATCAGAGTGGGTCATTCTTGTCTGCAAGGACGGAGTAATACCATATAGATGAGATACAGACTACCAGATATCATAAGGTCTAGGAAAACGTAAAATCAAACTACAGAGAAATGAGTTTTCATCTGTTTTTTCCAAAAATATTCATACATACCATAGTGTCTTCCAAAAGAAAGCGTAACAGAACCATCGACAATAAGGTCACGACCAGCAACAGATATATTGAAATTTTCCATACGGATATCCTTAACAGTTGGTCCATCACCCTGACCATCATGATTCACACACACCAACGGCATACCAGCTTTCACTTCTTCCACTTCTTTCAAGTGTGCTTGGTATTCTGCCTGCAGAATCAAGCCATACTGATTAGAAAAACGAAGACGTAAGCCAGCCACTTTTTGTTTTCCTTTTTTTCCATTCTTTTCATCCACATGGCAGCGAGGAGAGGGTTACATTTTTTTAAGCAGTAGTAGGAGAGGGATTACATTTTTTCTGTCTCAAAACCTTAAGAAGACAATCGATGTCCAACAAAAGGAATATTGCGAAATGTCACAAACATACACACCCCATTAGAATAATAAATGGAAAGTCAGTGAAGTGTCAACAGTCAAGTCAAATAAGCATAGTTTACAGCAGTAAAAGTTGGCTTCCCCAACATAACAACCAATATTTGTGTCAAATAGGTCCATCCGGATAATTGACAAGATTATCGTTTTGTCCCTCACCTCTCTCAGCCGTTCATCTTTCCTCTTCCTCCTTTCGATCTTAATCTTGTCACGTTCTGTGAGCAAAGGACCATCAACTGGTTCCGGCTTTTTATTCTTTGGAGCTTCCTCTTCATCCATTCCATCATACATTCTCAGCGGCATTTTTAAGCTTCTCACAGTTGGTTGAGGTTTAACCAATCCATGCTTCTCTAACTTCTCAGACAACTTGCTACAAACCTATCATGATTGGAAAAATTCACACTTTATGCTACTGAAGATAGATATTAGACAATTCAATATATTACCACAACGGGATGCAACAAAAGAAACCAACATAGAGGAGTCTACAAACAACAATCATAATGCTGGTATAACCAAAAATCTGGTGGTAACAAATTCCTTATAAATTTGTTCACTGTATTATACTTTAACTTTTTCGGTTCATAAATCGCTCTGCAATGGTTAGTGTTATCCACTCATTTGAACTCCTATGTCCCCTTAAAATGCCCATTTTTCTCTGGTTTAAGAAATTATCAATTCAAATGAGCTAATCTGCAATCAACTCAACTGACAACACCACAGTCCCAAACAAAGTTGGACACAATCATTACTCTCTCGTTTTTTTTTCCAGATCAAAATCATTCAAATTCTATTCTGCATATAGATAATTTGTCTTTTAAAGCAATCGTAAGCTCTCTAGAAACCAGAGGTTCTCTAAATCACGCAATTGTTGTTTCATAAACCAAAGTTAATTACCAATACAAACACTAAAGTTCTAATTTTTATTCATCAAAGCTCGTTATACATAACTAGAAGCTCTCTCAAACTACAACTTCTCTAGATCATTACACCTCTTGCTTCATACATGTTGTCAATATAAACAATAAATGTTTTAAATTTTAATTCAATTAAAATGATAATAAAAAGTCGCTGAATAACTTTTATTCATCAAAACTAGTAACAGAATAAGCACATATTTCAGAATAAATTCAAAATTTCGAGAGAAAATACTAAAATAAGCAGAAGCAATAACGAAATTGAGAACGAATAATACCGCACGACATTCGGGGAAGTCAGTAACGCAACCAGAATCGACGAGTAATTCGCCGACAGCTTCAAAAGCACCTTCACCGTCAAGTCCAAAATCGAAATCTTCATCGGCGAGGACATTGATTATATAGTCAATAATCGGCTGATCTACATCTTCAGCTCGTCGGCCTAAGACGTCGTGCACAACGTTGCTCGTGGCCACTTCCGTCATCTGAACCGGGATGAACGGAAAAATCTGTGCTGGACCGGTTTTATGGGTACAATGTGAGGCGGCTTCGGTTTGTGAATGGTGTTACTGTTCTCTATCTATGAAAATTGTAGCTCCTATGCTTATCGGTCAATAGAGACGGCAATTTATGAAAGCTGAAAGAAGGGTCCGTTATTTTCTTTTTTGATTCCCTTTTATGAATTACATCCGAAAAGGAAAAGGAAATTGCACAAATATCTAAAATATAAATTTCGTATATAATTTTACTACAACAAATTATAATTTATAAACCACATAAATATCTCAACTTTTTCTATTGTTTTACAAAGCATTTGCCACCACTATATAATCATTTTATTTATATCATTTTATTTTCATGAATTTAAATAATATTAATTAGATGGAAAAAAATTACCTACACAATGATACTAATAAATCGAGTGCACAATATGGCGCCACCGTATATGGCAGGGTGGGCACGGAAGGCGGTGGGTGGCTCTGAAATCATTATATATTTTTAGGAAAATTACACCTCAAAAGCTAGTTATTAAAGTGGAAGAGCCTAAGACTATGTAAACCTTACATCAATATATTGCACTATTAATATGGAACTCAAGTGTTGTACCTTGTAATGAACCATAACAAACAAATGGGAATCGAGTTCCACGTTGATATATGGGGAGAAATTCCAAAATAGCCAGATTTACAAATGGTCATTCAAAAAATAAATGCAGTTTCAAAAGTTATTGAAATTTAATCACTTTTTATATAAAGATAAATCTAAAAGGAAATATTATTTTTAATACGATGTTCCAGTATAATATAGTGATAGTGAAACTCTAATATATTATACTAAATTAATTTTTGTTGCAATAAAATAATAATTATTTTTCAATAACTTGATAAATACTAGTTATTTTCTAATAATCAATTTAAAAACTGACTAATCCGTGCTAGTTAATGTGAGTTTTATATAGCCTTAGAGCTCTTCTAACTTGTGATTTGTGATTCTTCCCGAATTGTATCAATATCAAATAAACTCTTTTCATTTATAGCACCAATCTCCACCTTCCAAACTCAGAATAAAGGACCTGACTCTTCGAACCAATTTCGACCTTTCAAACTCGGAGTAAGGGACCTGCCACTCAAACTACTTCGCTTAAATATCAGGACAATGAATTAGTCAGTTTTTGAACTAATTATTTCAAAATAATCAGTATAAGTCAAGTCATTAAAAGATAATTATTATTTTATTATAATATATATCGATCCGGTATATTATATTAGAGTTTAGTATACTTTGTTGTAACTCTAGTATATTTACTGGAATTCCAGAATATTATACTGGGATTCCAGCAAAGTATACTATACTGAAATTTTAGTATATTATGATGGAGTATTTTCTGAATTTTAAACAGTAATTTTTATTCAGATTTATCTTACATAAAAAATGATTAAATTTTAATAATTTTTAAAATTGTTACTATTTTGAAATGATTACATATAAATTTAGGTATTTTTTAATTTCTCTCCCCCTTTTTTCATATCAAATTTTTTCTTCCTTTTTCCAAATTTCATTTACAATGATTATAGGTTTTATCTCCTTTTGTTTTTTTGCTCTCCTTCTACTTTTTCCTTTTCCTTTTAGGGGAATATCTGTGAACAATAAATTAAACCAAAGCTAGATATTACTAGAATATTCTAGACTATTCTAAAATAGTCTAGAATGAGCTAGAATGTTCTAGAAGCTTCGAGAACATTATGGAGTTCTCTGGAATATTCTAGAAGATGATAGAAACTCTTTTATGTATAGTAGAGAATGTGAGAATATTCTAGAGTAGTGGAATATTCTAGAACATATGAGAATAGGTAGATATGAATATTGTTTAGGATACTTATATGGAATATTCTAGAATATCGTAGAACATGGAGGTTGATGCCTATAAATAGGGGAAGACCTCCTCATTTGTAGAATGTACAAAAAAAGTGTGAGCCCAAGTGTGTACCAAAGCGATCCCTTCTGTAATAAAAGTTGAAGAATTACAAAAGTCTCTCTCCATGTAGCTACATATATTAAACCTTCCAAACTACCTCCATTTCTTCATTTATCAACTAAACAAAATCTCTTTCCTTCTTACATTTAAAGGTCTTCTATCTTTAAATTGTTCTCCTACATCTGGTATCAGAGCAATTGGTTCGTTAGGAGGGTGATTCATTAACTATGGCAGGAAAGAATATCGTGTGCATGGTTCCCAAGTTGACGGGGAAACAAAATTACAACTTTTGGAGGATTCAGATGGAGACACATCTGAAGGCGTATAATTTGTTAAAATATACGCGAGAAGAACTGGAGGAAGGTGCCGAAGAGAATGAAATAAGGCGTGATAGTATGGCCTTGTCCCAAATACACCAGGCCATCGATATGTCTGTGTTTGGCAAAATTTCCACAGCCCAAACAACAAAACAGGCTTGGGATATTTTGGCCAAAGCATATCGTGGAGTTGATAAGGTCCAAAAGAATAATTTGATGGCGCTAAAAAGGAAGTTCGAGCTTGCCACGATGGAGAAGTCAGAAACAGTTGAGGGATACTTTTCGAGGTTGACGGAGATCAAGAATGAGATGGAGCTCAATGGTCATACCCTCAGCGATGAGACATTCGTTGAAAAGGTACTTAATACTTTACCTATGAAGTTTGATCATATTGTGGCAGTAATTCAAGAGACCAAGGATCTTTCAACTTTAAGTACCGAGGAGCTTCTGGGCTCATTAATTCTTCATGAGAATAGAATTAATGGGAAATTAGAAGAGTCGTTGGAGAAAGATCCGGCAGAGAAGGCATTGCAGGCACATACTAAAGTTAAAGAGAGAGGAGAATCTTCTAATGTGGCGGAAACTAGAGGACATGGTTTCCGAGGCAGAGGTCGTGGAGGCACCGGCAACTATCGTGGCCGTGGAAGAGGTAATCATCATTTCCAGCCAAGAGGAATTACAACAATCCAGGTCAGCAAAAACCTCCCCTTAAATGCTATAACTGCGGTAAATTGGGTCATTATGCTAAAGATTGTTGGAGTAAAAGAACTGAAAATAAACAAGTTCATGCTCGAGTAGCTGAGGATGAAGGGGATAAAAGTGAAACCATTTTTTACTCCGCATCTATGGCTGCTGTTAGTGAAGAAACTAACAATGATGTCTGGTACGTTGACTCCGGATGTAGTAATCATATGTGCGGTAAGAAGGAGATATTTGCTGATTTGGACGAGTCTTTTAAATCCACGGTTAAATTTGGAAATAATCAAGTTATGCAAGTTGTCGGGAAAGGGAGAATACCGGTCACCATGGAGAATGGGCTTGAGTGCTCCATAAAAGATGTTTACTACGTGCCTAACCTGCTGCATAATTTGTTGAGCTTGGGTCAGCTCCAACACAATGGATATGAAGTGCATTTCAGTAATGATATATGCACTATAAGAGACAAGAGTATGAAAATTATAGCCAAGGTAAGTATGACCAAAAATCGGATGTTTCCAGTAACTTTCAACTACGGTCACTTACCCTGCTATAATTCAATTGCTCTTGATGATACTTGGTTATGGCACATGAGGTTTGGCCACTTTAATTTCGGCGGTTTACAATATCTTGTGAAGAATAATATGGTGTCAGGTTTGCCTTCACTTGACTTTGTTCCAAGACAGTGTGAAGCATGCATTTTGGGGAAGAAGCATAGAGAGCCATTTCCCAAAGGCAAAGCTTGGAGAGCAAAACACCCATTGCAGCTGATACATTCTGATTTGTGCTCGGTGGAAGCTCCTTCGCTCGGTGAAAGTAAGTACTTCATTACTTTTATTGATGATTTCAGTAGAAAAGCATGGGTGTATTTGCTGAAAAATAAGTCTGAAGCTTGTGACACATTCAAAAGCTTCAAAACATATGTTGAAAAACAAAGTGGTCATTTTATAAAGAATCTGAGAACAGATCTAGGCACAGAATACACTGTGTGCGATGATTTTTTGAAGAAACATGGGATTCAACATCAGTTGACTGCAAGGTACACTCCTCAACAAAATGGAGTTGCGGAAAGAAAGATCAGGACTGTGATGGATATGGTGCGGTCAATGCTGGCAGCAAAACAGCTGCCTAAAGAATTCTGGGCTGAAGCTGTCTCTACTGCAATTTACATATTAAACAGGTGCCCTACGAGAAGCAACCATGGAAAAACACCTTATGAGGTATGGACAGGTAGAAAACCAAATATTTCTCATTTACGAATATTTGGTTGTCTTGCCTATGCGCATGTACCCGATCCACTGCAAAAGAAGCTTGACGAGAAAGCAGAAAAGAGCATATTTGTTGGCTACAGTCGACAGACAAAAGGGTACAAGCTATATAATCCAGACAGCAAAAAGGTTATTGTCAGTAGAGACGTCACATTTGATGAACATGGAGCATGGGATTGGAAGAAAAAAGCAGTTGAGCCATCTCAACCTCCAGCACCATCATATCTTGATGACGAGGAGCATGATGAATCTGCGCAACAACAGTCTCCCTCAGAAATACAACCAATACAGCATGGTCGATCACAGAGGCAGCGACGTCTACCGGCTCATTTGGAGGATTACGTTGTCGGTAATGATGTTGATACTCTAACTGACGAAGATATTTTGAACTTTGCCTTGTTTTCATATTGTGATCCTGTGGATTTCAAGGATGCAATTGAAGAAGAACGTTGGGTGAAAGCAATGGAGGAGGAAATCCATTCTATTGAGAAGAATGATACTTGGGAGCTTACCGACCTTCCAAGAGGAAAGAAACCCATTGGAGTAAAGTGGGTATACAAAACAAAGTACAGACCAACAGGAGAAGTCGACAGATACAAAGCAAGGTTAGTTGTCAAAGGCTATAAGCAAAAACTTGGAATTGACTATTTCGGGGTATTTGCTCCTGTTACTAGACTAGACACAATTCGTTTGATAATTTCTCTAGCTGCTCAAAATAACTGGAGAATTTATCAAATGGACGTTAAGTCAGCCTTCCTAAATGGTGTTCTTGAAGAAGAGGTCTATGTGGAGCAGCCCCCTGGCTTTGTTAAAAGGGGTAATGAAAACAAGGTCTACAAGTTAAAGAGAGCTCTATATGGTTTGAAGTAGGCTCCAAGAGCGTGGTACACACGCATCGACACCTTTTTCGTTGAAAGCGGTTTTCAAAGATATGCTTATGAGCACACAGTATATGTGAAGACTTCAAATGCTGGCGATGTTATGATCGTCTGTTTGTATGTGGATGATTTGATCTTCACAGGAAATAATGAGAAGATGATGGCGGATTTCAGGGAGGCTATGATCCATCAGTTTGAGATGACCGATTTGGGTCTTATGTCATATTTTCTTGGGATTGAAGTTTCTCAATCAGATAAGGGAATCTTCATATCTCAAAGAAAGTATGCTGGAGACATTTTGAAGAAATTTAAGATGGATGGTGCGAATCCGATTGCGACCCCAGCTGAAGAAAGATTGAGGCTGACGAAGGATGGAACAGGTGATCTTGTGAATCCATCCTACTTTAAGAGCTTGGTTGGAAGCTTGAGGTACTTGACCTCAACAAGACCCGACATTGCTTATAGTGTTGGCGTAATAAGCCGATTCATGGAAAAGCCACGCCAATCACACTTACAAGCGGCTAAGAGAATTTTGAGATACATTAAAGGAACTCAAGGAGATGGAATCTGCTATTCTAGAGGTGAGTCACTTGAACTTCTTGGATACACTGACAGTGATTGGGCTGGTGATACGATCAAGAGAAAAAGTACTTCCGTCTATGCATTCTTCACTAGTTCGGGTGTGTTTTCTTGGAGTTCAAAGAAACAACCAGTGATAGCATTATCCACTGCTGAAGCGGAGTACATTGCTGCATCAAATGCTGCTACACAGGCGGTATGGTTGAGAAGAATGCTCAGGTTTCTTCAACACAAACATGATGGTCCAACCACGATATTTTGTGACAACCAATCAGCAATCAAGTTGGCGAAGAATCCAGTACTTCATGGTCGCAGCAAACACATTGATATCAAATATCATTTCATTCGAGAAATGGTACGAGAAAATGAGATCCGAATTGGCTACTGCAGAACTGGTGAACAGGTGGCAGATATTTTTACCAAGACATTGAAGATGGAGACTTTTCTGAAGATGAAAAAGTTATTAGGAATGACCACCTACGAGGCTGTGGTTTAAGGGAGGCAATGTGAACAATAAATTAAACCAAAGCTAGATATTACTAGAATATTCTAGACTATTCTAAAATAGTCTAGAATGAGCTAGAATGTTCTAGAAGGTTCGAGAACATTATGAAGTTCTCTGGAATATTCTAGAAGATGATAGAAACTCTTTTATGTATAGTAGAGAATGTGAGAATATTCTAGAGTAGAGGAATATTCTAGAACATATGAGAATAGGTAGATATGAATATTGTTTAGGATACTTATATGGAATATTCTAGAATATCGTAGAACATGGAGGTTGATGCCTATAAATAGGGGAATACCTCCTCATTTGTAGAATGTACAAAAAGAAGTGTGAGCCCAAGTGTGTACCAAAGTGATCCCTTGTGTAATAAAAGTCTCTCTCCATATAGCTACATATATTAAACCTTCCAAACTACCTCCATTTCTTCATTTAAGAACTAAACAAAATTTCTTTGGTCTTCTATCTTTAAATTGTTACTGCACTATCTATCAAATCTTTTACCCCCATTTACAAGCTGCAGCACGCACTGTCCAAGAAAATATTGATATTACAGTGCTGAGTGTGCCTCTCCAACTTGTTGTACGTGTCAAAAACTCAAATATCTCCCAAGACTCTGGACCTTCAATTCTTCAAACGGTGCGTAGAGTCCAATTTTTCTTTTTTTTTTCTTTTTTTTTTCTGTTCGTTAATACTTCGCAAA
Source organism: Nicotiana benthamiana (assembly GCA_034376525.1). Classification (NCBI taxonomy): domain Eukaryota; kingdom Viridiplantae; phylum Streptophyta; class Magnoliopsida; order Solanales; family Solanaceae; genus Nicotiana; species Nicotiana benthamiana. Next base: position 179,823,377 of record CM067339.1, read on the forward strand.
GTCTTCTCTGCTTACTCAGCTGAAAATCTGTAAATACCATCAAGTAAAAAACTCGCATTTCACAATTCTACAAAAATCAATTCTCAATCCTCGAAATTTTTTATTTTGAAGTTTGAGATTTTTTTAATTAGTTTAAAATCTATTTGCAGATAACAGAAAGTGAGAATTGATGAGGCTATTGAAAGTGGCGACGTGTAATTTGAATCAATGGGCTATGGATTTCGACTGCAATTTGAAACACATTAAGGAATCTATAGCCGAGGCTAAAGCTGCAGGAGCTAAGATCAGGCTAGGACCCGAGCTTGAAATCACTGGATATGGTTGTGAAGATCACTTCTTGGAACGTGATACTGTTGCTCATGCGTAAGCTTCAAATTCTATTATTCTTCGTGGATTTAAGTTATATACACTAACAGTGTAATAATTTGTATACTATCAATGTAGTTTGACATTTTATAGCATGTTACTTATCAGTTATTTTGGGTTACTAATCAATGCTATTAAATAGGTTATCTGCAATTACCTTATAAACATTTTAATGTGCTTGTGACGACGTTGGAAGACGATGTGGAAGTGACCTGATTGAGTAGATATGTTTTACCCCATTAGTGCATAAACCTTAAAATTCAGTTAGGATAAAAGAAATGTCTCATCTCTAAAAATGTAAATTTTTAGATGAGTTAGTCACACATAAAATCAAGTAGGATATAAGAAACATCTCATCACAAAAAATGCAAACTTTTAGATGAGTTAGTCACACTTTCAACACGGTATTTGGATTAGAAGTCAGATATCCTTTGCTTGAGTCTCAGTGAACAGAATACTAAATTTTACCTCAGTGAGGACTTACTTGCACTCAGCTACTCTTTCTGATTAAGTGGTCTTCTTTAGCAATTTAGACGGCATAGATGAGGTGAATCACACAATTCAACAACATCTACTCCATACATATAAATCTCATTAAGAGCTCTGTGCATTGGAAAATACAGTAGAATATGGATTAACTTTGCTCTTTTTCCCGATTAGAATTGCGAAATACGAAAAAGATATGGAAATTCTTGCAGGTTAGAGGTTTCGTACTAATACTGACATGACAGGACATAAAATAAAATTAGCTTAGGCACTATACATGATCAAGTAAGGTTTTTAACATTGGTTTCAGACATACTAAGTCTTCCATTTTTATATGCCAGGTTAATCACATGTAAAAATGACATGCTTTGGGTGCATAAGAATATTTTTTAGCTGGTGTTACGACACTGCCACATACAAGTAACGTCAAATTAGCAGTTAGATACTGGCTAAAATAGACATGGCTTGTTTTGGAGATAGATGAAGGATGTGCTCTGTCAAGATAACTATCTTCTCCCTCCTTTTCCTCTTTATTGCTTTGCAGATGTGAATATTTGGTGTTCTTGTCAATGTATTGAATATTGATAATATGCTAGTGTTTCCATTGAGATGAAATTCGGTTTATTTTGCCTTCCCAGATAACAAGACCAGCAAGTCAATTATCATTATTGAAGTACATGTTGATGTTTAAAGAAACACTTGTTGATAAATTGGCATCAGAAAAAGTAGAGAATAGCTGACATTACATTATCGTCTTGAGCTCTTTTCCCCTTTGTAACGTTTTCACAAACTTTCAGGTGGGATTGCTTAAAAGAGCTACTGTTAGAAGATTGGACTGATGGCATATCATGTAGCTTCGCTATGCCTGTTATCAAAGATTCAGAACGTTACAACTGCCAAGTGTTGTGCCTAAACAGAAAAATAATCATGATAAGGCCAAAAATGTGGCTAGCAAATGATGGCAACTACAGAGAACTCCGGTGGTATACAGCATGGAAACAAAAAGAGCATCTTGAGGACTTCCATCTCCCAAGTGAAGTTTCAGATGCTTTGTCTTAGACAACCGTACCTTTCGGTTATGGCTATGTCCAGTTTCTAGACACGTGTGTAACTGCACCACCAGTCCTTATTAGATATCTCTTTTTCTTTTCTGCCTTTCTTTCAAAGATTTTAATCAGCCTTTTATAACCTTAATCATTTCATCAGCTGGAGTATAGAAGTCACCTAGGCAGGAGATAATGCTTCAGTCCGCAAAATGTCAGCCCCATTTCATAGAGACCACTGATTTTCGTGTCCATCATTCTGTGTGGTTCCGTGGTGGTTGAGAAACTGCTACTTAACTATGTTTAATTTCGGTTAGACACTTATATGCTTTTAGTAATAACAATGACATAAATTGAAGGTTTTAACTAAGTTACTCGACATTATATTTTGACTTGTTGTATGAAACTTCTATTTTGCTTAAAAAAACATGAAGTGAAAGCACCAAATTCTTGAGCGACATGTGTTCGCCTAAGAAAAGAATATTATATAAGAGAAACAAAACTGAAAATTATCTTCCTAGCCTAAACGCCTTTTTGTGGTCACAGATCATGGGGGATCTCTCTTGCTTAAAACACACAATGCCAAGGTCAAACAAATTATGCATGTGTGGTAATAATAATTTGCAGCTTATTGACTTTACCCACCATTTTATATGGTTTTGAGTTTTGTTTCAATGTTGCCTTCAGAGCTGTTGCAGCTGAAGTTTGTGAGGAACTTTTTACTCCACTACCTCCTCACGCTGAGCTTGCATTGAATGGTGTTGAAGTGTTCATGAATGCAAGTGGAAGTCATCATCAATTACGAAAGCTTGATCTTCGCCTTCGTGCTTTTATAAGTGCCACACATACTCGAGTTGGAGTTTACATGTACAGTAATCACCAAGGATGTGATGGTGGTCGTCTCTATTATGGTAGCAAGCTTGCTTTCTGCCCTCTCAATAATCTACCATATTAGTAATCTAATCTGTATTTCTTAGCTCAGGTGATATGAAGATAATAGTATTTGTATACTCACTCTGGTAACCTTTTTGTAGCAGTTTCATTATGAGTGTGTTTCATTGTTTATTACCTCTGGCAGATGGATGTTCTTGTGTTGGTGTAAACGGAGATATGGTAGCGCAAGGTTCACAATTTTCTCCGAAGGATGTTGAAATGGTTTTTGCTCAAATAGATCTTGATGCGGTATGCTTGAATCTTGAACTCAATATCTGAAAATGTTGCTATATAACATCTTCATCTTTTTCCTCATTAGCAAGTTGATGAGGAGATACCTAAGTCTTTTGTGGGCTACCGAACTAGTGCCAACAAGTTGGTTCAGATTATGCTTAAATATTGTTCCGACTCATCTACAGGATTTGCATGTATGAATTGCTCATCCATGCTTTTTCTTACTGAATCCACGTTGTTCATAGCTCAATCCATCTTTTGGTTTCCTTTAAATTTTGATATGTCTGCTAAGCAATAGCCAAAACTTGACATGTAGAGGTTGTTTGATTGAAAGAAATAACATGATGGAGCAGTAGGAATTTTAGCATAGTTTGCATTTTGTAGAGGTGAGTGAAATCTCTAATGTTTGTTAGCTGCCCATTTAGTCAAGTGATAACGGTTCTTCTGCTTTTCTACCAGGTTGCGAGCCTTAGATCATCTGTCAGTAGCTTTCAAGAGCAAGCAAGTTGTAAAGCTAAAGTTTCCAAAGTATTTGTGCTGTACTAGCTTTGCCAATCCTTTAACCTCCAAATGTCACTTTCAAGTCCACTGAAGGTAAGTTGTTGTGTAAATTCAACAACAACAACAACAACTACTACCCAGTATAGTCCTACAAAGTGGGGTGTGGGGAGGGTAATATGTAGACGAGCCTTACCCCTACCCGAAAGGGCAGAGAGGCTGTTTCCAATCGACCCCCGGCTCAGTGCAAGAAAGGAAAGACAAAAACAAAGGAGCATTAGTAACTCCAGCAGAAATAGCGTAGATAATTATCTAAACATAAGAAACATAAATAAAGTAGCATGCAATAATATAATACAGTAACTACCATAAGGGAGACACAAGCCAAAACACAAATCATCTATGGATAGCCCTGCCAACACCAAACTCTCGGAGCCCCTATCCTACAACCCTCATACTAGACCTCCAGACTTTCCTATCAAGGGTCATGTCCTCGGAAACCCGCATTCTAGCCATGTCATGCCTAATAACCTCTCCCCAATACTTATTAGGCCTTCCTCTGCCTCGCCGAACGCCGACAATAGCCATCCGCTCACAACTCCTCACCGGGGCACCAGGACTTCTCCTCCGCACATGCCCGAACCACTTCAGCCTCGCTTCTCGCATCTTATCATCCACCGGGGCCACCCCCACCTTCTCTCGAATAACTTCATTCTTAATCTTATCTAACTTGGTGAGCCCGCACATCCATCTGGGCATCCTCATCTCCGCAACCTTCATTCTCTGAACATGAGAGTTCTTCACGGGCCAGCACTCCGCCCCATACAACATTGCATGTCTAACCACAGCTCTATAAAATTGTTGTGTAAGTTCAATGGTGTCCAAAACCAACCTATGCTTGTAATGACTAGTGCCTTGTACTTTTCCTTGTTTAAGCAGCTCTGCTGATTTAAAACTTTATGTGCAAACTCCTTCCCCCTTTTTGTAGACAGATTTTGTTTTACGTTTAGTCACAAAAATGCTGTTCTGAGGGTCTTCCACATGGCGTTTTTTCTAATTTGTGAAGATATTAGTGGACTGAACTTTATAGTTTCCATTTTAGGAGCCATTAATTTATGTGTATGATGAGAAATGGGTTATCTCTGTATGAGAAATGAGTTATTCCTACTTCATCTCCTTTACTCCTCTTGCCCTGTCTGACAGGATGGGGTGGAGGCACGAAATTTTCTGATCTTTTCTATTTTCATGTCAATCTTAGATCACTTGATTCTAACAGTTGCGAGGCTTTCAATTTGAAGTCTATACCACAATGTTTCAAATGCTTGAAAGATATCCACCTTGCCAAATCAAACTGGGTTCATCTCGTCTACTGGACTATTCTAGTCTTTCTTGTTAAAGCTCCATCTGCAGTTGTTTCTTAAATTTTTCAAAGCTCCTAATGTTTCAGCTTTGTATCTGCTAAATTTAGTTCGATCTTCTTTAGAATTCTACTGCATTCTAAGCCAATTGTTTTGAATGTAATGTCTGGTGGATTTGCTGTTGCTTAATTAAGTTTGCTTAGTGTACTGCTTTCTGTTTCCAGATTAAATATCACTCTCTTGAGGAGGAAATAGCACTTGGTCCTGCTTGCTGGCTATGGGATTATCTAAGAAGAAGTGGTACATCTGGTTTTCTGCTTCCACTTTCTGGTGGTGCTGATAGTTCCTCTGTTGCTGCTATAGTCGGTTCAATGTGCCAGCTTGTAGTAAAAGGTTTATTGAAACCTTCTCACCATCATCTTCTTGAGTTCTAGCTATTTTCTTGTATTTGTAGCTAGTGTTTGACAATCGTATTGTTGTCATATTCATAGGTTCCGTCTTAGTTTTCTGAGTAAAGAAAGAAAAGGCAGTTGTTTTAATTCCCTATTAGCAGCCTGAATCTTAGGTAGTTTCCTACATGAACCAACAGCCTCCATGGAAAAATGATATATAATTGTTGGTGTTGTTTGATTACTCAAATCATCTCATCTCTGGTGAATTATTCTTGAGAAAACATGAGTAGTGTGGAGCTCTGCTTTGTTAAAACGTATGAGTTACTAAAGAATGGCCATTTACTTATATTATTTTAGGATTTAACTTTTCATGGAGTAGCTGAACTAAAATCTACAGCATGACCAAAATTAGGGGGATCCTTGATTGGTCACTTTTTTGTCAAAGTTTCTGCTACACATCAGCTGTTCTCTATTTATAGTGTACTAGAGCTGGCAAGCATTTCCTACGAGTATGGTCTTATTATTTGTGCATGTTCTGCAATACATTTGATATGTCTTCATGACTCTTGATAGGGGAGTCTGGAGGTCTAGAATCAAGATTGTAGGTTAGGGGCTCATAGGTGATTAGTGTTGTAGTATGGTAGTTCCTGCTTGATATTACTGCATGCGACTGTATCTATGTTGCTTATGTTTTCATAACTAGGTACGTTACTTTTGTGGGAGTACCTATGCTTTATTATTTGATTTTGTCTGGCTTGTGTTTCTAATTTTATCTCTGTTTCTTAAGGCTCGTCTACATATTACCCTCCCCATACTGGGTAGTTGTTGTTGTTGTTGTTGTTGACTAATAAATTGCATCATGCTGGTTGGATTGTTTACCTTAAAGGTCGAAGTAAATAGCATGATCAGCATGTCTAGCTTTCTATAATTTAATCACCAGTAATGTCAATGCAGAAATTGCAAATGGAGACGAACAGGTAAAAGCTGATGCCATTCGAATTGGCCATTACACTGATGGTCAGTTTCCAACGGATAGCAAAGAATTTGCTAAATGCATTTTCTACACTGTTTTTATGGGATCTGAAAATAGGTAAGAATGTCGGCGAAGAGCCATCTTTTGTCCATTTCAGGTTTTCTCTTCTGATATATGTGTATTCTTGTTTATTCTCTAGTTACAATTGAATTCCAAGTAATAATTTACTCCTTTAAAGTTGCTTTGCTAATTGTCAATTGGCAGTGGTTCTTTTTTTTTTTTTTTGCCTGGTGTTGGGCAGCATATTTCTTGTCGAGAACTGAGAGACCTTTTGGTAATCTTATCAAAATGTTGAAAATTTGAACTTGCAAAGCTGAGATTGGTCATCATGAAGCGTTGGTTGGACTCACTGTGTACTGCCTGCTTAACCAAAGCTGATACCCCTCCTCATGAATTCTAGTCAACCCTGCAAAACTTATGTTCTTAAGTGACATTTATTCTCTAATATCAAGGGAATTGTTAGCAGTCTGAGAAGTGAATATTCCCGTTCAGTCTAATGACACCTTTGATCTGAACGTTAAGGGTTTAAATTTTTGCATGTGTAACTTTATGGTGGATGAGATGAAATTAGAGAGAAAATGATCATCTCCAACAGTAAGCAGATGATGTAGTATAAGATTCAGGCCTTCTTTATTGATTCATAGATATCACCTTCAATGGAGAACTCCTAAGGGCTTCTTCTCTCTTTTGGAGAATACTAACATGGTGTTCTTTTCAGAACTCTATCTTTGAAAAAGCTAGTTTGATAGTGTATGCGTGTGACAGTTCAGAAGCCACAACGACTCGGGCAAAGGTGTTGGCCGATGAGATAGGATCATGGCATCTTAATGTTAGTATCGATGGAGTGGTCTCTTCGCTAATCTCTCTGTTTCAAACACTTACTGGAAAGCGTCCACGCTGCAAGGTAGAAGAGTTTAAAGTAAAATTTTCCATTATCTGATTATTTGCTTTTATATATTCAGTTTATGTGGGAACTGAAAGCCATACCGTCATGTTGTTTGGCCAACTAAGTTGGTTGGATTAAGATGAGTCATTTCTGAAATAAAGACTTAAGTTATTGCTTCGTACTGTAATGTTGACCTGATTCTTTGTTTGCAGGTAGATGGGGGATCAAACATTGAAAATTTAGGATTGCAAAACATTCAAGCTCGAGTCCGAATGGTCTTGGCATTCATGTTAGCATCTCTGCAGCCATGGGTCCATATTAAACCTGGTTTTTATCTGGTTTTGGGTAGCTCCAATGTGGATGAAGAGTTACGTGATTACTTAACAAAGGTAGAAGAAGCGTGCTGTTTCAAACGTTGTTCTATTAACTGCAGTTATCCTAAAATAGAATCCAGTCAGCCAAGGATTTTTTAGGCATTTACTGCTATTTGAATTGGTTTTGAGGCTGGTTTGAATCTCCTTTTATATGATTTTCTATGCATATAGAGCTTGTCAATGAACAAATAACAAATTGGCTTCGTGATTTGCCTTGAACTGTATATTAGTGCATATCTCTACTTCCTGACAATCTTGATTGATAACTCTCTATCTCTACCTTGTTGAAAACAAAAGAAGTAATAACTCTCTATCTCTGCAGTATGACTGTAGTTCAGCAGATATAAACCCAATTGGAAGTATCAGTAAGATGGATCTTCGAACATTTCTGAAATGGGCTGCCATTCATCTTGGTTACTCATCTCTGGCAGAGATTGAAGCGGCACCGCCCACTGCTGAGCTGGAGCCGATACACTCGAATTACAGTCAGGTATCTGATTCAGCGTACTGCCAATTTTCAGTTTAAGATGCTTTTTCTTGTGCTGCGGTGATCATTGTTTCCTGTTTCTAGTATTTTCTTATCCTTCATTCTGGAAACTTGTCATGTACTTCTGAGTGGGGGGGGGGGGGTTAAGGGGGTGGGGTGGGTGGCGGCTTTGTTCTGAGAGGGGTCTGGCCGTCACTTACCAGATTTCTGGGAACATCTTTGACTAAGTAGTTTCTTGATAGCTTTTGCACTGAAAGTTCAGTGACTTCTCCGTTAGCCAAATACATAGAGTGTAATATGAAGAAGTGATTAAGCACAACTAAAAGTTCTTACTTCACAATGTCTGTCAAACAGCTGGATGAAGTAGATATGGGTATGACGTATGATGAACTTTCAATATATGGAAGGTTGCGTAAGATTTTCCGATGTGGACCCGTATCAATGTTCAAGGTTTGTCTTCTTCGTTCTGTTAGCCATTATGGCTTCAGACTTGCTATGAGATCATTTTTCTAATGTGTAAATTCCATTGTCCTTGATGAATTGCCGAATGATCTTATTGCAGAATCTGTGTTACAAATGGGGTACAAAGTTGACGCCTGCAGAGGTGGCTGACAAAGTGAAATACTTCTTTAAATACTATTCCATCAATAGACACAAGATGACTGTAATGACCCCTTCATATCATGCCGAGGTACCTCTCTTCTGTGTTTCATGCATCCTTTACTTGTCTTGAAGTATCTATATCTGTTATACATACACCTCGGGTTTTTTCTTCTAGAATACATAACATAAGAAAAACCTACAAATGCCAATATGGGATACTTATATATAGCAGAGACCTACTCGTTCGTCTCCATGTAAGTTAAATTCAGATAGTCAGACCCTGTAGAAAGGATCAAAACATTGTAATGCTTTTGTTCGGTGATTTTCATTAGACAAGCAACATCATCATCTACCTATTGGGCCGATCGACTATATTAATCCTCACTGGTTATGTCGCTCAATTTAAGTCATCTTAGACGGATATTATACAAAGTAAAGTAAAACCTAAGAGTACTAGAAGTTCGAAATATTTTTTCAATGGCATATAAATCATCTCTGACATCATTGTTTCATTAGAGATGCATATAACGTTTTTCGTCTTGCAGAGTTATTCCCCCGAGGACAATAGGTTTGATCTGCGCCAGTTCTTGTACAATGTCAGATGGCCTTATCAATTTCGCAAGATTGACGAACTTGTGAATGAGCTTGATGGTGATAGAGTTGCTATTACTAAATCAACTGATGGGGAAAAGGTCAATGTTACGGCTGATGGTGGGATGGGTGTGGTGGCAGCAGGCTCGGGTGATCCGAGGGCTGGCTTCTAATTCTTGTGAGGTTTAGCCATTGGTATTCGTTCTATGCACAAAGCTTTTTTCATGTAACATTTGATCTTTGTGCATATTTCGTGGATTATGAGAACTTGTGATAGAAAATCTTCTAGCAGCTTTTCATTTTGAAGTTTTATATTTGCCATAATTGTTTATGTAGGTTCTAGTAGCCATCAACGGTTTTAGTAATTCATACAATTCAGGCTTATAAAGTTTTGTGCGCTCCCTGAGCAAGCTTTAGGAGTTGTGAATACTGTGTAGCTTCAAAGATCTCGCAAGATCTCTACTAGGACTGCAAGAAATCAGCAATATATAAGGAAATCTAATCCAGCTTAGAAACACAAATAGAATTTAAAGGTAAATGGCACCCACAACTAGGGGTGTACAAATGAAATCGACAAACTGCAGCAATCCGATAGTTTGAGTTAAATCGAGAAAAAAAATCCGACTATGGTTTGATTGATTTAGTTTGGGGCTGGAAAAAAAACTTACCATATTTGGTTTGCTTTGGTTTTAACTAAAAAAAGTCGAATCGAAATCAAACCAATCTGACATTATATGTGTAGAAATTTTAAATATATTTAGTACATAAAAATATTTATTGTAGTGTTGTTTATAAATATTTTAAGTTTTCATAATTTTATCTTTTCATGTATTATTTCAAACTTGGACTTATAATTTTTGGATGCTCCAATAAATTTTATAGTTCATAAATGTTAGTAACTCAAATAAATCTTAAACCAATATCAAATCAATACTAATGTTAATAAAAGACGTTCAATCCAATAGTACTGTGAATGAAAATAGTGTTGGATATATACTTTAATTTTTCCGTGGTTTAAATAAATGCATAACTTATTTTTCTTTTAGTATTCAGTCATGTAAATAATAATACATATTAGTCGTACTTATTTTAGCAACTTATTAGTAATTTTAAATTATGTTTATTTTCATTATGTCTTATTAATAATACTTATTTTATGCGGTTTTATTATCTTTATTGTTGAGTATTTTAGTACAATGCCATGACCCATCCTATATTTATGTTATTTTATTAAAAAATACTTTATATAGTTCTCATCTTACTAGGATTAAAGAAATATTTGGAGTACAAATTTTATATTTTGTGTTATGAAGACTTTAGGAAAAAAACGAAAAATACCCAAAAATTCGAGATTGAAAAACTCTACTTTTATTGGTTTGGTTTGATCTTTAAATTTAATAACCCAATACAATTAATTTGATTTAGTAATTAAAAAATCTAACCCAACCCAACCCAACCCAATCCAACCTATATACACCCCTGCCAACAACAATAAAATTTGAACTGTTTTTAGGGAGCTTTGACTATCAATCAAGCATAATGCATTGCTTCTTAGGAGCCAAAAATATAGTCGTAAATAGTGGTGCCAGAAGGGCTTAAAAGAAAACAGTTATCCATTCATGTTATTCTTTAAAAAATTGATTGAATAATAAACTTTTTAAAAACGGGTTAAATATGGGTAAGAACTGTATTATCCACTTTGAAAATGGATAACCAATCGGTCTAACTTTTACATTTGTAAAGCCTCAAATTGCGGGTTCCCAAATTTAGGAGACTATGAATTCTTCCAAAAGTGAAAATATTCAATAAGCCATGGATGATATGAATATCCATATTATCTGTCGGTTAACCTATTTTTTTCTTTATTCAATATAATAGTCGAATAATTTATCCATTTTTAGCACTATCCATTTTTAACATGTCCGTATCCGATCAAGCCTGCCCATTTGGCACATTAGTGAGGGCAGCAATAAGTATGCTGCAATCACCCCACTGATTAATAAATGTCCAAGAGGCACATCATCAAACATCTTGGGTGCTTAGCCCACTTCAAATTTCATTAAGTAAACAATGAAAAAGAATATGAGACATTTTCCTTCCAACAAAATATATATAATTGTATATTTATCCGTTATGTTCACAGTTATTCTACAAAATATATATCATGCATCAAAAATCAATTATTAGGAGATGACTCCTTCCTAAATAGGCGCATTACAAATCTGGAACTAAATATTCTTCCATATATTTTTCACCATTGACAACCATTAAAAGAGTTGAAAGTTTTAAATTCAAATTTGAATTTTCAAAAATTATTATTTATTTGATTGTGTGTTGTTGAAAATAATCGGGAATATGATTTGAAGTTTATATATCAATTTTGAGGGGTTTTGGTGAAGATTAGACTTGGTTTTGACTGAATTTCAAATTGAAACTCAAAGAAGAAGAAGAAGATATATTGCAGAAATTATAGATAAATTATAGATTATTTATATTCTGATACTTTAATTTCTGTTTTCACAAATAAAAAACGGCTAAAACTTCTATAAATCTTATGAAAAAATACAATTATATCAAAAATCACAATTATGCTACAATTGAATGGGAATTGAGATATAAAAATTTAATATACCCAGATTGTAGATATTTTATAGATAAATTGTAGATTATTCGTATTCTAATTGTAGATATTTTCTATTTTCACAAATTAAAAACAACTAAAACTTCTATAAATCTTCTGTAAAAAATGCAATTATGTCAAAAATTTCAATTAAACTATAATCGAATGAGAATTGGGATATTAAAATTTAATATACCCAGTTTGGAGATAAATTGTAGATTATTTGTATTCTAACTGTAGATGCATTGTTTTCTGTTTTCACAAATTCAAGACGACTAAAACTTCTACAAAATCTTCTGTAAAAAATATAATTATGTCAAAATACCAATTAAGCTACAATTGAATGAGAATTGAAATTAAAAAGCAGCCTCCCAAACTCACTTCACTTATGAATATAGAAAGTCGAATTAAGAGGTTTACCTTGTTGAATTCATGGGTAAATTTAATGTGGCATTTTTTATCTGATCAAAAAAACATTTTAATTTCCTACCTGATGCATCATAGACTTGTCAATCTTGTTTATATATTCAAAAGTAATACAATATTAGATGTTTGATGTAGTAAAAATTTTATTAGATATTTGATGTAGTAGGATTTTAGGCTTAGAGTATTAGAATTAGTTTCATTTTTGACGTTGGATATTCAGGCTATATGGTATCCCATTCGACACTAAAAAGGAGGATGAAAAGGAAAATTAAGCAAAAGGTCAGCTGCTTCAAAATGGGAAAATCTCATGAGCTTAAGGATTTCAAAGAACCACAATTATTTGCACTGTCAATATATTACCAAACAAGTTTTAATAATAGGTTTTTATGTTTAATAACAGTACATAAACGTGGGTGAGGGTGAGGGTGAGGGTTTGGGAGAGAGAACCATGGGAGGGGCGGGATATATGGTACCTTGAATTAAGGAGGGATATACACTGCATTAATTGTACCCTTAAAATATATTATGGTATAAATTTAATAATTTGGTATACTAAGTGTAATTAATGCCGAGGGTCGATTGGAAACAGCCTCTCTGCCCTTCCGGGGTAGGGGTAAGGCCTGTCTACATATTACACTCCCTAGACCCCACTTTGTGGGACTATTCTGGGTAGTTATTATTGTCGTTGTTGTAAATATAATTAAATTAAACCTTAAACATTGAGAGTAATAAGATTTCTTATGTGGCATAGAAATATAAAAAATTCAAAGAATAAATAAGTGGAAGAGAACAAATGGTAAAAAGAAAGTATAGCCCAAATCAAGAGAGACCAATCCTATGCACTAATTAGTTTGAATCAGAAAACAAAATTCATGTAAAAATTATAATGCATGTCAAAATTAGGTGCAATTAGACATGCACATAAAAATTTGTAGCAAGAAATTATTGAAAAAAATTGTAAACTATATATGCTCCAAATTAAATTGTCATCACCAACAAAAGTTCAATAAATAAAGAAAGATGCTTAGTAAATGTACACGTGCCTGGTTAATTCTCAAAAGAATGATGTCCATTTACCCTTTAATGAAAAAAGAAATATTATCTACACAATATATATGTGCGCATATATTCTTTGCTTAAATTCATTTGGCGTCCTACTATTGAGCAATGTACATACACACACTGTAACACAAAATAGATTGTATGCCTAATTATTTCACATGGTAGTTAAAGTAGTTAATAGGTGGTTAGGAGCAGTTAGTGATTTAGTTAGTAGCTAGTGAGCCAGCTCATTGCCAGCTAGATTAGATCTTAGATTTCTTCTTCCTTTCAATTGCTTATGAGTAAGCATCGTACAGATGCAGAATTCAGTTTTTACAAAAATGAAGGAATTCTCGATTTCTTCCAGAATGTTCTCTCTCAGTTCCAATTCTCTCGTGTGAGCTGAAGCTTATTTCATCGCTTCCTCCCAGTTTTGATATGGTATTAGAGCGCATGCTCGGGCTCTCGACCTAATTCTTCATCAAGTTTGTTCCTTTTTCGATATGATTTTCTTCAATTTCGTCTCATTTTTGTTCAATTTAGGGTTCTTCATGTCTTATTTCATTATTCAGTTATTTCTCTGAAATTGAGTTCTCTAACCGCTGAATTCCCAATTGAAACATCATCGACTACTTGAATCATGGCCGGAGAAGAAGAAGTATCAGATTCAACCAATACTTTAACCAATACTCCGTTGAGCTCAACTAGTCCACTCTACATGCACCCATCGGAGAATGCAGGAACTACTCTAGTGCCGACTCCTTTTGATGGTTGTGGATACAAATCATGGAAAAAAGGTGTGTTAAGAACTCTGTCTGTGAAGAATAAAGTAGGATTCATTAACGGAATAAAAAGCCAGATGCAAATGATGCACTCTTCGATCATAGGAAAATGATGCGACAATATGGTAACCTCGTGGATACTGAAATCACTCTATAAGGATTTAGCTAATGGCTTACAATATGTTAACGATGCAAAGGAACTTTGGAAAGAGCTAGAGGATAGGTACAATCAAATAAATGGAGCAAAACTATATCAATTACAAAAGGAGATTAGTGATTTAAACCAAGAGACTTTTGATATTACTGGATATTACACGAAGATAAAAAAGTTGTGGGAAGAGTTAAACATGTTGAATACCCATGCTCAGTGTAGTTGTCAATGTGTATGTGGAGCTAAGGCCAATATGCAAAAGGCCGAACAAGACAGGCGGTTGATCCAATTCCTCATGAGACTAAATGAAGTATATACAGTATTGAGGGGTAGTGTACTGATGATGAACCCCTTACCTACCATAGCACATGCCTTCTCCATTCTTATTCAGGAAGAGAAGCAGCGAGAAGTCAAATCTCCAAATCAATTCATGATCAACTCTACTGCTCTTAATGTAAACACCACAGGTATGAACACTTTTACGATAAATTACAGAAAAAACTCTGTTGGAACTGGTGGTTTTAGAGGAAACTACAATCCTAACAAGCCTAGTCCTTTTGTGAGTATTGCAAAAGACCGGGGCACACCAAAGACAAATGTTACAAACTCCATGGATACCCACAATGGATGAATAGGTCCAATAACAATTCACAAGTTTTCAATAAGTTCAACGGACGAAAAGCGAATGCTACAGATACATTTGGAGGACAGGTGATAGAGTGAATACTGGAGAAAGAGAAGAAGGGGTGTTGTAGGAACGAGGTTGAAATTTGCACAATTTAACCAAGGAGCAGTATGGCCAATTGTTGAATCTACTGGAGAACTTTTAACAAGGAAATGTAGTGGAGAAATCTAGCAGTGCCAACTTAGCTGGTGGTGCTATTAGCTTTGCAGGTATTGTGACTTGTTGCAATTCTTTTGAACATGGTGATCACTCATATGATTGTTTCGAACCAAATACTGACTCATGGATCCTAGACTTCAGTGCCACAAACCACAAGACCTTCAAAAGATCCTTGTTAACCAACACCAAAACCTTAGTTTATCCCTTTCTAGTGACTTTGCCAAATGGATATAAGGTGAAGGTGACGCTCATTGGGGATGTTGTTC
The DNA here is from genome assembly GCA_034376525.1 of Nicotiana benthamiana. Classification (NCBI taxonomy): domain Eukaryota; kingdom Viridiplantae; phylum Streptophyta; class Magnoliopsida; order Solanales; family Solanaceae; genus Nicotiana; species Nicotiana benthamiana. The sequence goes on from CM067339.1 coordinate 179,838,791, forward strand.
TTAGTCCCAAATTCACTTTGAGAAAGGTCCTTTTTGTACCAAATTTCAAATATAACCTAATCTTTATTCATTCCTTAACAATTCGGCTTGACTGCATAGTTGCATTTACCAAGTTTGTTTGCTTCATTCTGCAAGCCCCTTTAGTGAAGAGGCCTCTAGAGATTGGTTCATGGTTTGTATTTTCAATTCTCAAATTCTATGTCTAGTACTACTTGTGATTCTGTGTCTTGTTCTTCCACTTCACATCACACATATGTAAATAGAGTACCCTCTCATTCCCAAATTGTTGTATATAGTCCAGAATTGAATAGAGGAAGTGGTCATTCTATTGTGAATGTGTTTGTTAATGGTGTTGATACTGTTGATTCTTTGTGGCACAATCGATTGGTACATGTAACTTTTGTAAAGATGAGAGGTATCTCAACCATACCAGTTAAATTTGCGTCAAAACAAATGTTCATGCATCCCATATGCCCTACGGCTAGACAACCAAGATTGCCCTTTCCTCTGAAAAGTTCAACCTCAACCAAAGTTTTTGAATTGTTACACATTGATTTATGGGACCCCTATCATGTAACTACTCATGATGGTGTGACGACCCGACCCGTCGTCACATGAGTTACTGTCCCGTTTCCCCTATTTTCTGTTGCTTTATGATTCATTATAAGTGTTTTAAGTGAACGAGTTGATCCGGATTAAATTGAGAAGGAAATGCGACACCTAGTCTCTTTAAGGAAGGCTTGTTTTGAAAAAGTCAACCATACGTTGACTTATGTTCTAGGAGGCTCGGATGTAAATTCTGATGATCCGATTAGCTTCGGGGGATAATTTGTGACTTAGAAGTGTCATCGGAAGTGATTTTGGAGGTCCGGTGTAGAATTAGGCTGGAATTGGCGAAGTTAGTATTTTGGCGAACTCCGGTTGGCTGGTGAGATTTTGATCCGAGGGTCAAATGGAATTCCGAGAGTTGTTGTAGCTTCATTAGGTGATTTGGGATGTGCATGCAAAATTTCAGGTCATTCAGAAGTGTTTTGGTTGGGTTTTTGATCAAATACGTGTTTCGGAAGTTTTAGAAGAACATAGGCTTGAATCCGATGTAATTTGATGGTTTTGGTGTTGTTAGTGGTGTTCTGATGATTGGAGCATGTTCGAATGATGTTTTAGGATGGTTTGGCACTTTTGATTGAGGTCCCAGGGGCCTCGGGTGAGTTTCGGATGGCTAAACGGGAAGTTTTAAACTTGGAAATGCAGCAACAGTTGCAGGCCTCGCAAATGCGAGAAAAGGGTTCGCATTTGCGAGTGAGGCATGGCATATGTGAAAAGGCTGGCTTGATGCAGGGTTTGCATTTGCGATAGTTTGAGCGCAATTGCGACCTTGGTAGGGTTCGCATTTGCGACCTTGGCCGGGTCCGCAATTGCGAGCCAGATGTCGTATTTGCGACCTTGGTAGGAGAGGATTACCTTCTCAATTGCGATGGTTTTGTCACATTTGCGAACCAGGTGTCTCAAATGCCACATCCGAGGGTTGTGACCAGTTATAAAAAAATTCAAACTTAGCTTGTTTCCCTCACTTTCCAATTGGCTTTAGGCGATTTTTGAGAGCTATTGGACGGAGATTGAAGAGGGTTTCTACTGGGATTGATTGGATGTGAGTTCTATGAACTAAAAACATGATTTAGTTATAGAATCAACCTAGAAATTCATGTAATCTTAGCAAAAAGGGGAAACACTAGGGCTTGAGTTTTGGTATTGCAATTGGGATTTGAGGGGTCAATTGGACTCCGATTTTGGTGTCCTTTATATGTGTAAACTCGTGGAGAGATAAGGAACCCGTAGGTATAAGAATTTTTGAGTTTTGAGAAGTGAGCTTGGGGCTCGGGTTTTGCTAATTTTGAGATTTTTGCTTTTTTTGATTGTTTGCGATTGGGTATTGTTTGTTGGCATATTGTGACGTATTCGTTGTGGTTTTGATCAGATTCGACGCGCGAGGAGGTCAACTTGAAAGGCAAAGGCATAGCAAGCTAGGATTGGCCAGCTTGAGGTGAATAATAGATGTAAATGATCTCCTGAGGGTTTTAAACCCCGGATTTGCACATCGTAGTGCTATATTGAGGTGACTTGCATGTCGGATAGCGAGCGTGCGGTAAAGCACCGTTGGAATTGTAATTGGGTCCATCTCGGTAGATTAATATACTACATATTTAACTAAAATTTAATTATTATTATTATTATAACTTGAGTTGATCTCTATGATTGGACTTCGTGCCAATTGATTGAATCCTTCAGGGATTGCTATTACTGGTTTCTTACCATTTTACGTATTATTGAACTCAGACCTGGCATTTCATACTATTTTTCAAACTCAACCATTTTTTTCTCAAACTTGAAACTTAAATAATATTTCTAATGAAGTTTGGGCTGAATATTTATATATTATTATACCCGAAGGGCTTATATGATTCTGGACTGAGCATGGGATCGGGCTGCATGCCGCAGTAGTACTATGATGATAATGATATGAGGCTGAAGGCCTAGCTGATGCCACGAGATGACTTATATTGTGCTTGGGCCGTAAGGGGCCCCTCCCGGAGTCTGCACACCCCCAGTGAGTGTTGTCGATGATAAATAAAAGGAGTGGGCTGCATGTTGCAGCGAGTACTAGAGAATACCGGACTATGTGTTGCATTTCATATTTTCATGTCATTTACTTACTTATCTGTTGTAGCGTTTCCATAATTGTTGTTACTGGTTTACTGATTGAATACTATCTAGTCAGGTTGCTGTATTTATAGAATTACTTGTGCCTATTCAGAATTTCTATTCTCAGCCTTTATTTATGTTTATTACTCACTGGGTAGGAGTACTCACATTACTCATTGCACCTTGCGTGCAGATCCAGGTACATATGAGGCTGAGTGAGGATTTCTCTACCGAGCAGTTTATTTGGGAGCATCAAGGTAGCTGCATGACGTTCGCAATCCTGATCTTCCTTCTACCTTATTTACTTTATTTCTGCATTTCTTAGAACGATATGTAGTAGATTGATACTCAGGTATTAGAGGCTCAGACTTGTGACACCGGAGTCTTCGGGCTGTGTAGTATTATTGGTATTTGGGTTTTTCCGCATGTTTTAACTCTATTTCAGGCTCGGTATTATGACATAGTAATTAATTGGTGTTAATTTATTTGTGAGCTGTACAAAATGGTTAAAGTTATTAAATTGGTCGGTCTTATCTAGCAGTGTGTTGGGCGCCATCACGACAGGGGTTGGGGTCGTGACAAGTTGGTATCAGAGCCTAGGTTACTTGGTCTCCCAAGTCATGAGCCGGTTTAGTAGAGTCTCGCAGATCGGTACGGAGATGTTTGTACTTATCCTCGGGAGGTTGTAGAACCTTTAGGAAAACATCACATTCTTGAAACTCTTGTCGTGTGGCTTTGTTGAACTGAGAACGAAACTTTTATTATTCTATTCTCTCGCAGATAGTGAGGACACGAGCTACCAGACGTGGCGGACGACCACCAGTACCACCTACTTTGACCATCAAAGGTCATGGACCCGGTCGTGGTAGAGGTGGGGCAGCCGGGACAGCACCTGCTGATCCACCAGTTGCCCCAGCTCAGGATCAGGCTCCAGCTGCAAACACACCAGCAACACCTGTTCAGAGACCAGCTGTGCCTATCGTGATTCCGGATCTTCAAGAGACCTTGGCACATATATTATCAGTCTGCACTGGCCTGGCTCAGCCAGTTTCAGCCACCATATCAGCATCAGCTACTTCAAAGGCCGGGGGAGGAAATCAGACCCCCGCTGCTCGCATACCTGAGCAGATGGTGTAGGGACTACAGACACCAGAGGCACCTCTAGCTCAGCAGGTTGCACCAGTTCAAGGCTTCGTGGTTACAGTTATGCCAGACAATGAGCAGTGTCATCTCGAGAGGTTCGGCAAGCTCCAGCCTCCGACATTTAGTGGTGCTAAGGGTGAAGATTCTTAGGTTTTTCCTGATAGGTGTCAGTGTATGCTCCGGACGGAAGGGATCCTTGAATTGAGTTGTGTGGTATTTACTACCTTTCAGTATACCGGGGCTGCTCTTACTTGGTGGTAGGACTTTGAGATGCGTAGGCCAGTCGATGCAGCGCCCCTTTCTTGGAAGTAGTTCTCCGCTCTTTTCCTGGAGAAATATATACCTTTGTCCCACAAAGAGGAGCTGCGTAGGTAGTTTGAGTGGTTAACACAAGGAGACATGACCATGACTCAGTATGAGATAAGGTTTTTGCAGTTGGTCTGTCATGCTATATGGATGGTTCCATCAGTTCGTGATAGGATTAAAAGGTTTGTGGATGGCCTTAATTACCATCTCCATATTTTTATGACTAAGAGAGTATTGGGTGCTATGTTTGAGGAGGTGGTAGATATCACTCGTGAAATCGAGTTAGTTCGCCCTAGAGAGCGATAGAAGAGGGAGTCCAAGAGGCTTCGTGGATTGGGTAGTTATACTGGTGCTCCTTCGAGGGGCCAGTTCCAACATGGTAGAGGTCGTTCTTTTAGGCCTGCTCAGTCGGCTTGTCTAGAGTATCGTGGGGGATCTTTAGGTCGTGGTCATCAGGGGTCCCAACAGGTCCAGACTTTACTCAGCGCTATCCCAGCTTAGAGTTCATCTCATGCCCCGTCAGCTCAGGGTTCTTCTGCACTGAGTGCATCTGCTAGTCACTTCGGTGCTAGGGGTTCCCTTTAGATCCCATCTCTAGCACCGGGCAGCTGTTATGAGTGCAGAGAGTTTGGTCACTTGCGGAGGCAATGCCCTCGACTTCGTGACAGACAACATCAGCAGAGATGTCAGCCGTCGACTTATGCTCCAGCAACTTCATCGCCTGCCCAGCTAGCTAAGTGTGGATATCAGGCAGCCAGGGGTGGAGATTGATTAGACGGTAGCCAGGGTCATTTCTATGTTATGCGGGGCAGGACAGATGCTATTGCTTCAGGTATTGTCATACAGGTCTTGTTTTAGTCTGCCATAGAGACACCTTAGTATTATTCGATACCGGTTCCACCTATTCATATGTGTCTTCATATTTTGATCGTTATTTGAGTATGCCTCGAGAGTCCATATCTTTACATGTTCATGTGTCTACCCCGGTGGGCGATACTGTTGTTGTGGAATGTATGTACTGGTCATGTGTTGTGATTATTGGGGGTCTGAAGACCCGAGTTGATTTATTGCTATTGAGCATGGTGGACTTCAACTTTATCTTGGGCATGGATTGGTTATCTCCGTGTCATGCTATTCTAGACTATCATGCTATGATAGTCACTTTGGCTATGTTGGGTGTACCGTGGATTGAGTGGCACGGTGTGACTGATTATGTCCCTAGTAGAGTTATTTATTTCTTGAAGGCCCAGCGTATGGTTGGGAAGGGTTGTCTTTCCTATTTCGCATTTGTGAGGGATGTTGGAGCTGAGACTCCTAGCATTGATTTTGTTCTAGTTGTGAGGAATTTTCCCGATGTATTTCCTGCAGACTTGTCAGGCATGCCACCAGACAAAGACATTGATTTTGGTATTGACCTGGTGTCGGGCACTCAGCCCATCTCTATTCCGCCATATCGTATGGCCCCAGCGGATTTGAAAGAATTGAAGGAGCAGATTCAGTAGCTCCTAGATAAGGGGTTCATTCGGCCTAGTGTGTTACCTTGGAGTGCGCCATTTCTGTTTGTGAAGAAGAAAGATGGCACAATGAGAATGTGCGTCGATTATAGGCAATTAAACAAAGTAACAGTGAAGAACAAGTATCCCGTCCCTTGCATTGATGACTTATTTGACTAGCTTCAGGGAGAGAGGGGTGGGCGATACTGTTGTTGTGGAATGTATGTACTGGTCATGTGTTGTGATTATTGGGGGTCTGAAGACCCGAGTTGATGTATTGCTATTGAGCATGGTGGACTTCAACTTTATCTTGGGCATGGATTGGTTATCTCCGTGTCATGCTATTCTAGACTATCATGCTATGATAGTCACTTTGGCTATGTTGGGTGTACCGTGGATTGAGTGGCACGGTGTGACTGATTATGTCCCTAGTAGAGTTATTTATTTCTTGAAGGCCCAGCGTATGGTTGGGAAGGGTTGTCTTTCCTATTTCGCATTTGTGAGGGATGTTGGAGCTGAGACTCCTAGCATTGATTTTGTTCTAGTTGTGAGGAATTTTCCCGATGTATTTCCTGCAGACTTGTCAGGCATGCCACCAGACAAAGACATTGATTTTGGTATTGACCTGGTGTCGGGCACTCAGCCCATCTCTATTCCGCCATATCGTATGGCCCCAGCGGATTTGAAAGAATTGAAGGAGCAGATTCAGTAGCTCCTAGATAAGGGGTTCATTCGGCCTAGTGTGTTACCTTGGAGTGCGCCATTTCTGTTTGTGAAGAAGAAAGATGGCACAATGAGAATGTGCGTCGATTATAGGCAATTAAACAAAGTAACAGTGAAGAACAAGTATCCCGTCCCTTGCATTGATGACTTATTTGACTAGCTTCAGGGAGAGAGGGTGTTCTCCAAGATTGATCTTCGTTCGGCCTATCACTAGTTGAAGATCAGGAATTCAGATATTCATAAGACTACTTTCAGGACTAGATATGGTCACTATGAGTTTCTTGTTATGTCTTTCGGGCTGACCAATGCCCCAGCAGCGTTCATGCATATGATAAATAGTGTATTTTAGCCTTATCTTAATTTATTTTTCATCGTGTTCATTGATGATATCTTGGTAATCTCGCGTGGTCAGAAGAAGCACGCGCAGCATTTGCGGGCTATATTGTAGAGATTGCAGGAGGAGAGGCTTTATGCAAAGTTCTCCAAGTGTGAGTTTTGGCTCAGTTCAGTGGCTTTCCTAGGGCACGTGGTGTCCAGCGAGGGTATTCAGGTTGACCCAAAGAAGATAGAGGCGGTGCAGAATTGTCCTAGACCGTCCTCGGTCATAGGGATTAGTAGTTTCCTTGGGTTGTCATGATATTATCGCCAGTTTGTTCAGGGTTTTTCCTCTATTGCATCGCCCTTGACCAAGTTGACTCAGAAGGGTGTTTCATTTGTGTGGTCGGATGAGTGTGAGGAGAGCTTTCAGAATCTCAACAGCTTTGAACACAGCTCCAGTATTGTTGTTGTCAGCTTCAGGCTCATATACGGCATATTGCGATTCTTCCAGAGTTGGGATAGGTTGTGTATTGATGCAAGAGGGTAGAGTTATCGCTTATGCTTCCTGTTACTTGAAGCCTCATGAGCAGAACTACCATGTTCATGATTTGGAGTTAGCTACTATAGTTCATTCCTTGAAGATTTGGAGGCGCTACCTATATTGCGTCTTGTGAGGTATTCACCGATCATCGCAGTCTTCAGCATGTGTTCAAGCAAAGGGTCCTTAATTTGAGGTAGCGAAGATGGCTAGAGTTACATTAGGATTATGATATCACTATTCTATATCACCCGGGGAAGGCCAATGTAGTGGCCGATGCTTTGAGCCAAAAGGGGGTAAGTACGGGGAGCTTGGCGTACATTCCAGTTGAGGAGAGGCCATTTTCAGTCGAGGTTCAGGCCTTGGCCAATCGATTTGTGAGACTAGATATTTCATAGCCCAATCGGGTGTTGGCTTGTGTGGTTTCTCGGTCTTCCTTGTATGACTGCATCATAGAGTGTCAGTATGAGGATCTGCATCTGCTTGTCCTTATGGACAGGGTTCAGCATGATGATGCTAGGGATGTAACCATTGGAGATGATGGTGTGTTGAGAATGCAGGGCCGGATTTGCGTGCCTACTATTAATGGGCTTCAGAAGTTGATATTGGAGGAGGCTCATAGCTCGCGGTATTCCATCCCGGTGCCGCGAAGATGTATCAGGATCTTAGACAGCACTATTGGTGGCGAAGGATGAAGAGAGATATTGTGGAGTATGTAGCCTGGTGTCTTAATTGTCAGCATGTGAAATATGAGCATCTGAAACCAGATGGCTTGCACCAGCATATGGTTATTCCCGAGTGGAAGTGGGAGAGGATCACTATAGATTTTGTAACCAGACTCCCACGGACTTTGAAGAAATTCGATGCCATTTGGGTGATTGTAGACAGGCTGACCATGTCCGCGCACTTCATTCCGATTTGTACTACTTATTATTCAGAGCGGCTGGCAGAGTTATATATTCGGGAAATTGTTCTGTTGCATGGTATCCTAGTTTCCATCATATCAGATCAGGGCACTCAGTTTACCTCTCAGTTTTGGCAGACAGTTCAATGACAGTTAGATACTCAGGTACAGTTGAGCACAGCCTTTCACAGTCAGATGGACGGACAGTCCGAGCGCAGCATTCAGATATTATAGGATAAGCTACGCGCCTATGTTATTGATTTTGGAGGGTCATTAGTTTCTACCGCTTGCAGAGTTTTCCTACAACAACAACTCAGTCCAACATTCAGATGGCAGCGTATAAGGCCTTGAATGGGAAACAGTGTAGATCTCCAGTTGGTTGGTTCGAGCCCGGTGAGGCTAGATTGTTGGGGACAGATTTGGTTCAGGATGAATTGGAGAAGGTGAAGATGATTCAGGAGAGACTTTGTACAGCGCAGTCAAGGCAGAAGAGTTATGCAGACACGAAGGTCCGTGATATATCCTGAATGATTGGTGAGAAGGTTTTGCTGAAGGTTTTACCCACAAAGGGTGTTAAGAGATTCGGAAAGAAAGGAAAGTTGAGCCCGCGGTTTATTGAGCCCCTTGAAGTATTTAAGAGGATTCGGGAGGTGGCTTATGAGCTTGCTTTGCCACCCAGCTTGTCGAGCGTTCATCCATTTTTCCATATTTCTATGCTCCGAAAGTATATTGGGGACCTGTCCCATGTTTTGGATTTCAGTACAATCCAGTTAGAGTGTGATTTGACTTATAATATAGAGCCAGCAGCCATTTCGGATCATCAAGTTCGAAAGTTGAAGTCAAAGGATGTTGCTTCGGTTAAGGTGCAGTGGAGAAATCGGCTCGTGGAGGAGGCTACCTGGGAGATCGAGCGGGAGATGCGGAGCAGATACCTACCCTCACCTATTTGAGGCTTCAGGTATGCTTCTTGACTCGCTCGAGGATGAGCATTTAATTAAGTTGGGAGGATGTGATGACCCGACCCGTCAACGTGAGTACCGCCCTATTTCTCCCATTTACTACTTTTTTGTGTTTTATTATGAGTATTTTGAGTGAAAGAGTTGATTTGGATTGAATTGAGAAGGAAATGAGACACTTAGTCTCTTTATGGAAGGCTTGTTTTAGAAAAGTCAACCGGACATTTACCTATGTGCTAGGAGGCTCGGACATAAATTCCGATGATCTGGTTAGCTTCGGGGGATGATTTGTGACTTAGGAGTGTGATCGGAAGTGATTTTGGAGGTCTGGCGTAGAATTAGGCTGGAATTGGCGAAGTTAGTATTTTGGCGAATTCCGATTGGAAGGTGAGATTTTGATCCGAGGGTCGTAATGGAATTCCGAGAGTTTCTGTAGCTTCTTTAGGTGATTTGGGATGTGCGTGAAAAATTTCAGGTCATTTGTGTTTTGGTTGGGTTTTTTATCAAATGCGTGTTTCGGAAGTTTTAGAAGAACTTAGGCTTCAATCCGATGTAATTTAATGGTTTTGGTGTTGTTTGTGGTGTTTTGATTATTGGAGCAAGTTAGAATGATGTTTTAGGATGAGTTGGAACTTTTTATTCTCGGGGACCTAGGGTGAGTTTCGGATGGCTAAACGGAAAGTTTTAAACTTGGAAATGCAGCAGCAGTTGCAGGCCTTGCAAATGCGAGAAAAGGGTTCGCATTTGCGATCTCGCATTTGCGAGTGAGGCCTGGCATATGAGAAAAGGCTGGCCTGAGGCAGGGTTCGCACTTGCGATAGTTTGATCACAATTGTGACCTTGGCAGGGTTCGCATTTGCGAGAAATGTGTCACATTTGCGACCTTGGTAGGAAAGGCTCACATTTGCAATTGCGAAGGTTTTGTCGCATTTGCGACGTTCACATTTGCAAACCAGGTGTCGCAAATGCCACATCTGAGGGCTGTGACCAGTTATAAACAAATTCGAACTTAGCATGTTTCCTCACTTCCGGCTTGGCTTTGGGTGATTTTTTAGAACTTTTGGATGGAGATTGAAGGGGGTTTCTATTGGGATTGATTGGAGGTGAGTTCTATGAATTAAATACATTATTTAATTGTAGAATCAACCTAGAAATTCATGTAAACTTAGCAAAAAGGGAAGAACTAGGGCTTGAGTTTTGTATTGCACATTAGGATTTGAGGGGTCATTTAGACTCCGATTTTGGTGTTCTTTATATGTGTAGACTCGTGGCAAGATAAGGAACTTGTTGGTTTAAGAATTTCCCAGTTTCGAGAAGTGAGCTCGGGGGTCGGGTTTTGCTAATTTCGAAGTTTTTGCTATTTTTCGATTGTTTGCGATTGGGTATTGTTCCGTTGGCATATTGTGACGTATTCGTTGTGGTTTTGATAAGATTCAACGCGCGAGGAGGTCGACTTGAAAGGCAAAGGCATAGCGAGCTATGATTTTGGTCGGCTTGAGGTGCGTAATAGATGTGAATGATGTCCTGAGGGTTTGAAACCCCGGAATTGCACATTGTAGTGCTATATTAAAGTGACTTGCATGTCGGATAGCGAGCGTGGGGTAGAGCACCGTTGGGGAATATGACTTGGTCTGTTCTGGTAGATTAATATACTACGTATTTAACTAAAACTTGATTATTATTATTATTATTATTATTATTATTATTATTATTATTATTATTATTATTATTATTATTATTATTATTATTATTATTATTATTATTATTATTATTTGAGCTGATCGCTTTAATTGGGCTTCGCGCCAATTGATTGAATCCTTCAGGGTTTGCTATTATTGGTTTCTTACCATTTTTACGTATTATTGAACTCAGTCCTGTTATTTAATACTATTTTTCAAACTCAACCATTTTTTCTCAAACTTGAAACTTAAATAACATTTCTAATGAAGTTTGGGATGAATATTTATATATTGTTCTGCCAGAAGAGCTTATGTGATTTTGGACTGAGCATGGGATCGGGCTGCACGCCGCAGCTAGGGGTGGGCATATTTCAGTCAGAACCGAATAAACCAATTGAACCAAAATTTTATTATTTCAGTATCGATTATTCGGTTTGTTCGATCGATTTCAGTTTAAAATTTTAAAATTTTAGTTTTTCGGTTCGGTTTTCGGTTATTAAGTTTTTTAGTTCGGTTAACTGAAAAGCAAAATTATTAGCATATATGTTTTTGAAGTTATATAAAGGTTATGCCCATAGGTAATAAATTAATATTATTAGGTACAATCTATCAAAGACTCAACGCAATTAAGTAAGTCCATTAACGTTCCAATCTTAAATACTTTCGGACTACTAAAACCTCCATAGCATATGTGATAGATACCTGGAGAGTTTCACAAAGACTTGTAACTTCACTATGTTTGAATTTTATGATCCATAATAGTGTGCAAAGTTTAGTCTATTTCTTTTACTATAAACACAATATTGTAACAATTTCGAAGTTTTGGAAAAATCAACAAATTCGCCGGTCATATTATCAAATTGAAGGACTACAATATGATAATATTCAAATTGAAAACTGAACCGAAATAACCGAACCAAAATTAGAAAAACCAAACCGAACCGAACCAAACTTATTTCAGTTCGATTTCAGTTACTACTTTTACAAAACCAAAAATCGAATAACCGAACCGAATTTCTTCAAACCGAACCGAACCGACCGAATGCCCACCCCTAGCGATAGCAGTATTATATTGATATTGATATGAGGCCGAGAGCCTAGTTGATGCCACGAGATGGATTATATTGCGCTTGGGCCGTAAGGGGCCCCTCCTGGAGCCTGCACACCCCCAGTGAGCGTCGTCGACGATAAATAAAGAGAGCGGATTGCACGCCTCAGCGAGTACTAGAGAGTATTGAACTATGTGTTGCATTTCATATTTGCATGTCATTTGCTTATTTATTTGTTGTAGCGTTCCCATAATTGTTGTTACTGGTTTACTAATGGAATACTATCTGGTTCAGGTTGTTGTATTTATAGAATTACTTGTGCCTATTCAGGATTTCTTATTCTCAGCCGTTATTTATGTTTATTACTCACTGGGTTGAAGTACTCACATTACTCTCTGCATCTTGCATGCAGATCCAGGTACATCTGGGGTGAGTGAGGATTTCTCTACCGAGCAGTTTATTCGGAGCATCAAGGTAGCTACATGACGTCCGTAGTCCTGATCTTCCTTCTACCTTATTTGCTTTATTCCACATTTCTTAGAACGATATGTAGTAGATTGACACTCGAATATTAGAGGCCCAAACTTGTGACACTGGATTCTTCGGGATGTGTAGTAGTATTGGTATTTGGGTTTTTCCGCATGTTTTAACTCTATTTCAGGCTTTCAGTATTATGACTTAGTAATTTATCTATGTTAATTTATTTGTGAGCTGTATAAAATTGTTAAGGTTATCAAATTGGTCGGGCTTGCCTAGCAGTGTATTGGGCGCCATCACGACGGGGGTTGGGGTCGTCACAAATGGTCATGGATACTTCATAACTCTTGTATATGATTATAGCAGATCTACCTGGACACATCTTATGGGCAGCAAAAGTAATGCTCTATATATGATCAAGGCCTTTTTCACTATGGTAGAAAATCAGTTTGGAACTTCAATCAAGTCCATAATGACTGATAATAGACTGAAATTCACCAGTTCTAAGGCTGCTTCATTTTTCCAATAAAAAGAAATTATCCACCAAAAGACTTGCCCCTACACACTCCAACAAAATGGAGTGGTAGAAAGAAAGCACAAATACTTACTTGAAACAACCAGGGTATTACTTTTCCAGTCCAAACTACCTCTCAAATATTGGGGAGAGTGTATACTCACCTCTATCTACTTAATAGATAGATTACCTTCATCCTCCATAAGCAACAAATGTCCTTATGAACTATTATACAGGAAAAAGCCTAACTACTCCATCTCAGAAGTTTTGGTTGCTTATGTTTCAACACTACACTTAAGAGCCACAAAGATAAATCTTCCATTAGCCACTATTCACGTTTTTGTGGGATATCCATCTGGTTCAAAAGGTTACAAAGTTTTAAGTTTGGTCACAAGGAAGATACATGTGACAAGAGATATAGTTTTTCATGAGAATGTGTTCCCTTTCAATTTGTTTTTAATTTCAATAATATATCATGTCCTGGGAAGTTTCCTCCTGCACAAGGGGGATTTCCTAATGCTCCAGTCTTTCCTTCTGAGACTGTTGTTCCTCATGAGACCGCACACCACTCCATTGCAGTGTCACCTGAATCACACCATAATGCAATGTCACCTTAGCACTCGTACAATCATGACCACTCATCACCCATATCCATGCACCAAAGTGGCAACATAGAAACTGAATTAGCTCCAAGTAGCAGGACCAATTCTATGTTCTTGGTTCACCAGTTCCTATGAGCACTAGAGTCCTAACCAGTGTAGACTTGCTAGACCATGCAAAACACCTGCCTATCTAAAGGACTATGTATATTCAATCCCAAATCTCCAGCATGTCCATCTAACCAAAGTCAAGAAACACAATTTACTTCTTTCACTGCCCGTCTGCCAGATAAACAACATTTTTCCTTTCATGCATTGATTCCTGAAAATCATCATGTAAGAAATATTTCACATGAGTGTGAACCTTGTTCATATGAAGAAGCAACCATCAACCCTGCCTGGCAAGCAGCAGTGACTCAAGAAATCCATGCACTATACACAAATCATACATGGGACCCGGTTCCTCTTCCTGGTGGAAAGAAGTCTATAGGATGTAAATGGGTATATAAAATCATGCACAAGGCAGATGGAAGCATTGAGAGATTCAAAGCTAGGCTGGTTGTCAAAGGATACACTCAACAAGCTGGAATAGACAATACAGAAACCTTCTCACCAGTGGTAAAGATGACTATTGTAAGGGCTGTTATAGGGACAAAAGTCAAGAAGGGTAGCAAAATGTTCCAAATAGATATGAATAATGATTTCCTCCGTGGAGACCTACATGATGAAGTCTATATGGAGGTACCACATGGTTTAGTCATGGAGAGACCAGGCTTAGTGTGCATGGACAAATCTCTATATGGTTTAAAGCAAGCTAGTAGACAGTGGTATGAAAAACTTATAAAAGTAATGTGTTCTAGGGGGTATACTCACTCATTACTAGAATATTCCTTGTTTCATAAGAAAAAGGACAACACAATGGTGTTTGTGGCAGTATATGTAGATGATGTCATGCTCACAGGAAATGATCTTGATGAGATCAACTCTCTGAAGAAGTTCTTGGACCAAACTTTCAAGATCAAGGAATTGGGGATGTTGCATTACTTCTTAGGGCTGGAAATGTTACATAAAGATAATGGGGTGTTGATCTCTCAGAGAAAGTTCACTATGGATCTGCTTAGGGAGTATGACTGCTTGCAACAATCTCCATTGTCATCTTTTCTTGATCTTCATTCAAGTTAAAAGTTGATCAAGGTGTTTTGTTGGAGGATCCCACTCAATACAGAAAGTTAGTGGGGAAGCTGAATTTTCTCACCAATACCAGGCTTGATATAGCCTTCAGTGTGCAACATCTTAGCCAATACATGCAAAGTCCCAGATATACTCACTTAAAGGTTGCATATCATGTGTTGAGGTACTTGAAAGCTGATCCAAACCTGTGAATATTTCTATCTAACAACACAAATTACAATATCAATGCTTTTTGTGATTCAAATTGAACTGCTTGCTCATAGCCCAGAAAGTATGTTAGTGGTTACTTAATTCTACTTGGTGGAAGTCCAGTTAGTTGGAAGTCAGAAGCAGTCCACCATAGCCTTGTCCTCAGCTGAAGTAGAGTACAGGTCAGTTAGAGCAGTGGTTGTTGAACTTGTGTGGTTAGTCAGACTGTTTGAAGAGTTATCAGTCCGACTATCTCTCCCAAGTCCGGTCTTTTGTGACAGTCAAGCACCCCTACACATAGCCAAGAATCCAGTTTTCCATTAACATACCAATCATATAAAAGTCGACTGTCATTTTGTATGAGACAAGTTTCAGGAAGGACTGATATCATTACACTATATTCCTATATCTGATCAGCCGGCTGACATATTCACCGAGACCCTCACAGGGATCAAGCATTCCACTTTACTTGACAAGTTGGGTATGAGTTCCTTGTCTCTAACAATCCAACTTGAGGGAGGTATTGAGCAATGTACATACACACACACTGTAACACACAATAGACTGTATGCCTAATTATTTCACATGGTAGCTAAAGTAGTTAATTGGTGGTTAGGAATAGTTAGTGATCTAGTTAGTAACTAGTGGGCCAGCTCATTGTCAGCTAGATTAGATCTTTTTAGAATTATTCTTCCTTTCATTTGCTTATAAGTAAGCATCGTAGAGATGTAGAGTTCAGTTTTTACAAAAATAAAGGAATTCTCAATTTCTTCTGGAATGTTCTCTTTCAATCCCAATTCTTTCGTGTGAACGGAAGCTCATTTCAATGGCTTCCTTCCAGTTTTGATACCTACTAACAGAGAGATACTTGTAACGTGCAACTTACATATCCAGCTATGCTCTTGAGTTTGTAAACACTACTAAAAAAATTGAGACGTGAAATAAACTACAAATTAGACAAGGATTATCGAGGGTTATTGTCTTTAAGCTTATGTTCTTTTTGCAAGAGTTAAATGCCAATCTCCATGTATATGCAAGGGAACTGCGATACATATTGAGGGAAATCTTGATAAATCTAAATGATTTGAAAAGATATTTATTCTGCCCAAATGGTACGTTAACCACTTAAAACAACTTAATTAAGAGTTACGTTTAATTCGACTCTTTGTCCAATTTTGCCCTGTGGTTGAGACGTTGAGTTTAAGGCTTAACTACTGGTACCTATAAAAAAGGGGCTGACTTGAGCTTAGCTCAGAAACACTGTTATAAAAATAATAATAAAATGGTGTTTGGAAGGAATTAAATTCGGAAATAAGTTCAATGCATCTAATATTTAAAATGGATAATCATACACTAAACAAAATGTCAGGAGTTCTATTTAACAGATTTAAGCAGCATACAAGTAGTTCTCCAATGGAAACATTGTTCCACGAAAATCTTCACCTAAAAAAACTAAGCGAAGAAGGGACACCTCTTTCCTCGTGCTTTAACAATTGACAAAACTTGCATTGGACCTCACCTCAACCTATTCTATATCCTCATTTCTTGCATCTTTTCAGCAGTGCCAATGGAGATTTTTCAGAATAGCTTACAGCTCATCATGGCCATCTTCTTCTTCTTCCGATGAACCACCACCTGGGGCTCCACCTGATCTTTGATAAACAGCTGTGATAATTGGGTTGCAGACTGCCTCTACCTCTTTAAGCTTCTCTTCATAATCCTCCTTCTCGGCACTTTGGTTGTCATCTAGCCATTCGAGGGCTTCTTTTGTTGCTGTCTCAATCTTCTCCTTCTCGACTGACTCCAACTTGTCAGCTAGCTTGTCCTTGTCGTTGATCTGGTTTTTCATGTTGTACACATAGGTTTCGAGACTGTTACGGGCATCAATCCTCTCCTTCACCTTCTTGTCTTCCTCAGCAAACTCTTCTGCTTCACGAACCATACGCTCAATCTCTTCTTGGCTTAAGCGGCCCTTGTCGTTTGTAATGGTAATCTTCTCGGATTTACCAGTGCCCTTGTCTTCTGCTTTGACATTCAAAATACCATTGGCATCAACTTCAAATGTCACCTCAATTTGTGGGGTTCCCCTGTTCAAACAATGTCAAAAATCCGATTCAGATCCCAATAGGTTTCCAAAATATAATGCACAATAACTAGAAGAAGTGTAGCAGACCTTGGAGCCGGGGCAATTCCTGTCAGATCAAACTTTCCGAGCAGCCTACAGTCCTTAGTAAGACTCCTTTCACCTTCAAAAACCTGTCATCAACAGTGAGAATTGAAGCATACTAGAGGACAAATTAAAGAATATTTCTAAAACTGTGAACTAATTTATGATTGCACAAACTTGAAGCAAAGAAATACCTGAATGGAGACGGTGGTCTGCTGGTCTTGGTAAGTGGTGAAGACTTGGGACTTCTTGGTTGGGATGACGGTGTTCCTAGGAATCAATTTGGTCATGACACCACCAACAGTTTCAATACCAAGGGTGAGAGGAGCGACATCCAGGAGAAGAATATCTGCATATACGAAACATGCGATAATCAATCACTAAAAAGCTGCTAACACACCATGAACAACACCGAAAAGCAAATTATGACAAGAAAACTAATTAGATCATGTACCTTTAGTTTCATCTCCACCCTCTCCGCTAAGGATACCACCTTGAACAGCAGCACCATAAGCAACTGCCTCATCAGGATTTACACCCTTGTTGGGCTCCTTCCCATCAAAATAGTCCTTCAGGAGCTGTTGCACTTTAGGAATTCTGGTGCTTCCACCAACAAGAACTATCTCATCAATCTGGTTCTTCTCTAGCCCAGCATCTTCCATTGCTTTCTTTACAGGTCCCATTGTCTTTCTGAAGAGATCATTGTTCAACTCCTCAAAGCGAGCACGGGTCAATGGTTCAGAGAAATCAGTACCATCAAATAGTGATTCAATCTCAACCCGGACTTGGTGCTGGCTACTCAGGGCTCTCTTGGCACGCTCAGCTTCTCTTCTTAGCTTTCCAAGAGCCCTGTTATCCTTGCTGATGTCCTTACCATGCTTCTTCTTAATCAACTTGATGAAGTACTCCATAATCCTTTGATCAAAGTCCTCACCTGCAACAAAAATATGGAGCCTTCAGAACAAAATCTAAGAAGGACTATCTCATAAGATGAAAGTTATCAAGCTTCGTCATCGACTTGAAGCATGTGAATCTATTCCATTTTCCAATATGCAGTGTCAAAACCCAAATCAGACCTCAGCTATCATAACAGATTCCAAAAAATTGACACACTAATGTGCAATCAGTAATAAAATCAATTTCATTCATTAATGTCAAGCCCATCAAACACTACAATCAGGACATCCTAACAGCACCATGGTTATCAGTGGAGTTCTTGGTAATAAAATTGCAGACCGTAGTATATCTCAAATTTCAATTGTTAGATATCTAAAGATCCTTACCTCCAAGATGGGTGTCACCATTAGTAGAAAGAACCTCAAACACGCCATTATCAATGGTCAGAATACTGACATCAAATGTCCCGCCACCAAGGTCAAAGACGAGAATGTTCTTCTCACCACCTTTCTTGTCCAGTCCATAGGCAATGGCTGCAGCTGTTGGCTCGTTAATAATTCTAGCAACGTTTAATCCAGCAATAACGCCAGCATCCTTTGTAGCCTGTCTTTGTGCATCATTGAAATATGCTGCAGAGAGAAAAGAGAGCAACACTCAGTCATGAAGGGGAAAAAATGAAAACCAAATTGAACAGTGGTAACTTGATTACAACATACCAGGAACAGTAACCACAGCATCCTTAATTTTCTTCCCAAGGAATGCTTCAGCTGTCTCCTTCATCTTTGTCAAAATCATGGCACTAATTTCCTCAGGACTAAATACCTTAGTTTCTCCATCCTTGATTTTGACTTGTATGTAGGGCTTACTATCCTTGTTTACAATCTTGTATGGGACCAACTTCATATCCCTCTGTACTTCCTTGTCCTCAAACCTGAAATTATGGTAAAGCATCTCTAAGCATAATAAAGAGACAATCATACGAAAACATATGAAACTAATTGAAAATTGACCATTACTTTCTTCCAATAAGCCTCTTAACATCAAAGATAGTCCTTTCAGGGTTGACAGCTGCCTGGTTCTTTGCAGCCTCACCAATCAACCTCTCACTATCAGTGAATCCAACCCATGATGGTGTAATACGGTTTCCTTGGTCATTAGCTATAATCTCAACGTGACCATTCTTGTAAACACCGACACAAGAATAGGTTGTCCCAAGGTCAATTCCAATAACTGTTCCAAGTTTGGTAGCCTCCTCTTTTGCAATGGAAAGTGCAGAAAGACATCCTGTTTCAGGGTAAAGTAAGATCATAAATGACACTCGTTAGACTCAGTAAGTAATATTTGAAACACATTACATAACACAGCAGAAGGAATATATGTATGCATGTGTGTACTATCTGTGGATCAACCAATCAACTATGCCTCGTTCGTAAATCAATCACAAATTACTTTGGTTTAGCTATATATATCGTTTGTACCTATTCCAGTCAACTCGCTCCCATACATGCTATTAAGCAGAAATAAATAGGGCCATACAACTTTGATAAGCTAACAACATAAACCAGCAGCTTTTTAGCAT
Organism: Nicotiana benthamiana; assembly: GCA_034376525.1. NCBI lineage: Eukaryota > Viridiplantae > Streptophyta > Magnoliopsida > Solanales > Solanaceae > Nicotiana > Nicotiana benthamiana. The sequence continues at coordinate 179,858,213 of CM067339.1, forward strand.
ATTTAAAGTTTCGTTCAGCTAAATAAAAAGTGTCAAGTATCCATAGGGATCTAACAACGACCCTTACAAATGGGCATCCATATCCACAGGCCATACATTCATCCCAAGACAATAGCATTCCATCAAGTATAAATTTGAAATACCTATAGTACAAAAGTTGTTCTGCTATGTAAAGTTCAGGAATATGTACAACTTGAACGTGACGGTGACCTTGTTTCTCTGTTTTCTGGAGTTGAAAAATCTAATCTAGAGTAGTAACTCAAGTTGACTATACACATGTATCATACATACATGTGTACACTGAATACAAACTTAGTATATCAGCATCTAATTACATGATGTTACTCTACAATATTTATTACTCAAAAAGAAGAGCTATTTTCAAAAGAAGTTATCTAAATATTTAATTCTTATGATGGTAGCACCTGAGCAAACTTACGAATACCTCAGTTATTTTTTTTGGAAAAATTTAATTTGGCTTACGAATACCTCAGCTATTCTACTTGGTACCTGGTAGACACCTCAACTATTCTACATAGTACCTGCTAGTTCATCACATATACCAGTAACTTTGCTCATCGGAAGAAATCATTTGGTGTTCATATTTAAAAAGAGTATAGCAACTAAACCTCTAATTTCATTCCAAGTGCAACATTACAACAACAACAATCCAGTATAATCCCTACCCTTGGGTCTTCCCTCCAAGAACTTCCTCGAACTCACAACCTCTCGGTTGGAAGTGGAGAGCAACCCCTCTTGTCTGAGTGCAACATTGTTTCCGCTTAATAAAAACCACAAACATCTGAAAATTCTCAACTAAACTTTAAATCTATCAATCTACCGCATCTCAATCCAAAATAACACATGAATCCTCGGCGGTTCTATTCCAATACTAAATTATTTTCCTTTTAGACCTAATCAATGGAAAAAAACAAGCAATAGAAATCCTCAAACAGATCCAAAATTACATAAAAACTATCATCGGATCTAAAATTACACATCAAACATGCAAATCTACAAACACATACATTATACATAAAAGCTAACAGATCTAGTCTACTACATTTTACCATTATATTAAACATAGCAAAACATCAATTTTTTTAAAGAAGAACAAACAATAAAAACAGATCTTCTAAATGGCGAATTTACCGAATAGGACGATCGCTAGCACGACGAGAGAACTGCCTCGCCTCAAATTGCCAGCCATGGCTTTTAACCGTATCAACGTACAATATACTCTGCTATATGTACAACGCAATGTGTTCGTTCAATATGTATGTATATTATGATCTGTTGCAAGTCCTCAGTTAGGAAGGCTAGAAGAAATTACGTAAAAATTTGGTGATGGAGGATTTTATACTGTGAGGAACTGAAGAGGAGTGGAGCTTTCGGCTTTCGATCGATACCCGAAAGTCTCGGTTCAACGAGTGAAATGAAACATGTCATTGTTGATGACGTGGACCAATAGGAAGTGGAGCATGAACTTGTTGCGCCAATGACGATTGATTTTGTGTTGGGATGATCTAGGCCGTTGAATTTCTTTTCTTGGACACGTGACTCTGTTAGGTTATTTTGATAGATTGAATTTATTTAAGGGGTCACTAGGTAGGATGGATAAGAATAATTCGGAATAAGGTGTATTAGTAATGTTATGTTAGTAGTGCAAGCATTAATTATGCAGATATTATTTTTATATATTATTTTGTATGATGTATTAAAATTATAATGCATTGCATATTTTTTAATAAAAATAGTTGTTTACAAAAATATCCTCCATATTCTCTAGCTTTAAGGGACTTTAAGAATAATTTTGTCTTTAACCATACTAATGCATGCATTATTAGCCTTATTATGTGATTTTCTATGCATTACTTATACATAGGATAATACCAAGTGTGATTTATAACATACAAGTATTAGTTACACATAGATTGAAAAAATATGTCAAACAAAGTATTAATAATACATATAGCTAATGCATGCATTATTATTTCTAATACCTCCTACCAAACGACCCCTAATAATTTTCTTATGGCCTTTACTTTATTTGTTTTTCTTTTCGGAAAAGGGACATAAAAAGTCCTTACCGTTATACTATTCAATTAAAAGTCCTTACCGTTTGTGCACATAAATTAAAATGTCACTTCACCGTCTATTCCTAAATTTAAAATAAAAATATTCACTTTTTAGTTTTTTATTGGACGAATTAAATTCACCCTAAATTAACCCACCCATCCGGCTCATTTTATCCGACCATCTAATTATCAATTGAAAAAGACCCCAAAACATATTGGCCTCTCATTTCCTTCCTTCAACCACGAGATCAAGCTAGGTTGTTCAAGAAAGCTTACTCTTAGTCAATGGATACTCCAATTTCTTTCGTTATCAATTATTTGATCCAAATTACACCGTAAATATTGTCTAAAAAGATGGTTTGGCATGTCATAAAATAGCTTTTCATCTAAAAGGATGTGCCATTGTGGAGAATTTGCTAACTACTTTACTTCGACTACCCTTTTTGACCTTGAATGGAGATTTTACAAGTGTCCAAACAGAAGTAAGTGATTATTATTAATTTTTGTCATGTTTGAAATTTTTTATGGTTTAACGAATTGTTTCCTTTTGATTTGTTTGAATTGTATTTTGATATTATATGATGCTTCGTGTGGTTATTGGGAATGGTCATATGATCCTATTCCTGATAGAGCACTCGTTGTAATTAACAATTTAAGGTCTCAAATTGATGCGACAGATTTTAAAATCAGTACTTTGAAGTCGTCGCTGGACAATGTTAACATTGAAAGGGATAAACTGAAGGGGGGAATGATCGTTGTGAAGGCAAGAAACCATGTTCAAGTAATTAAATTAGAAGAAAAAATCATCAAGATGAAGATTTTCACTATCATTTTATATACCCTTTTTGTTGGAATTTTAGTCGGTAGGGTAATGAATTGAATTTTAGCTACTAGGATATTATTGGAATTATGTAGGCATATATAAGACGAGTTCACTTTTGTTTAGACTACTTTAGGTCTTGTAATATTGATGTTTTAAGTTGATGTTTACATTTTAATGTTAATTTCTCTTATTTGTTCTACTATAGATTTAAGTTGAAGTTTAAGTTGCTTCATATTTAAGTTGAAGTTTTAAGTTGGTTTTGATGTTTTAGCTTGAAGTTTAAGATGCTACATATCAGATGGTTGTTCATATAGTAAGTCTCCGATTGAATATTGAACAAACTACACAAACTGCAAATTCAATATTAACACAAACAACATATTCAACAAATTGCAGAAATTGCATATTCAATAAATGCACAAGCTGCGCATACTATAGAATGAACAAACATTGCACATGCTTCACAAGAAATAAACTACGCGGATTCAACATACTGCACATACTGAATATTCAACATTAGCTGCAAAACAACAGACTCAATATAGTGAACATATTGTAGATTAACTGCAAAACTGCACATTCAAAACAGAAACAACAAATTTAGCTAGTAACTGCATATTTCATTACACAAAATAAATTAAGACTTGTAGAGACATGTATGTCATATTATACCCCTTAAAAACTGGCACGAGCATGGTGATATTATGAAATCCAATCTCAATATTCAGCAAGAAGTCTTAACGAAATATATAATAGGAAATGTACTGTCACATACTACAACCCAACAAACTACACAAAAAACAGCCTATTTAATTCTCTTACAATAGACTTCAGTTGCTTCCCTTTTTCGGCTTCAACTTATCCACTTTCTTTTTGCTTTGCTTCTCTAGCTGACTTCCAGTTACATCATTTTTTCCCTTCCATTTGAGTCCTGGTGGTTTGAAAGGAAGTGAGTATGGAAGACTAACACCATTTGTATCACCAATGAATGAAATTACCCTTACATTTGAAGTTTGAGGTGGTTTTTGCCTTTGCAGAAGTATTGTTTTAGATTCTGACATAGTTTCCGACCTTGTAATTACATCTGGATCAAGTTCATATTGGTCAAATATAGGGAATTGACTATTTGATTGAATATGCAGTGATGGTGTACGTATGAACACAAAATTTGAGCCTTGAACACTCGACTAACTTACTTGACTAGACTGGGGTGTTGTTAGGTGTATCTCTTCTTCTAACTATTGCCCTGCACTTTCATCCTCATCAACTATATGCCTAGCATTTTGCCTTATCCGTTTTGCTATAGGTGGCTATTGTTAACAAACAAAAACAGTCAGATAAAGTAAATGTTAGTGTTGATAACAAGTAAAATAAGTTAGATAACTTGTAGATGTTACCTTCTCACAAACCCTTGCATTATGATTTAGCTCTCCATATAATGCGAGTCATTACTTCCCCTTTTTTGAAGCTGCCCATTCACGTTGCCTTTTAATTGTCTTATCTTTTCGTCTGGTTATCTTGAATTTAGGCCTCCCTGCCATCTTGACTAACTCATATGATTCCATTGCTTGCGATGGATCTACCTTCCAAAATTTTTTACCCAACCAGATGCAACTTGTACTTGTAAGCAAGTATATATACTTTTTTGTTGTACCACCAATTGATTTCATTCATAGGATCCAACTTTTTGTATTTCATGGATTTAAATGCACGTGGCATGGGATTCCAGTAAGATTTCATCCCCTACATGTGCATTTTTTCACCATCGTGTTTACAGTGTACTTATTTGTCCCTTCCCTGATTTCATAGCCATTGTCACCATTGTTGTCCACATAGCAAGAAGTGTTAGCGAGTGCCAAGTATCCATTGTATAGATTCAAACTATGTGAATTGAAATCATTTTCCCATGACCTCACAGCTTCCTCCCTTTCCCTTAACTGGTTTATCAACTTTATCCTTATCTCCTAAAGTATTTTAATTATTGGGTTTTGCCTTGCTTCAACCAGTCATGCATTTACAGATTCAGTGAAGTTATTCTCCACTTTGTGGTTCTTGCACAAAGTATAATATGCTCTATACCAAGCTTGTGAAGGATACTTAACAATTATTCAACAGCTTCGTTATTCTTCTCATAAACACTCTTCAACTGGTCCTTGAAATCTTCCTCATCAGAGCTTCAGGCACTCCACCATGTAAGTTCTTGAACTCATCTGTCCTCCATCTTTTGCACTAGTTTGCTTTTATGTGCTCTACACAAAATCTATGGTGTGAATCGGGTATCACATTTTGGACTGCCTCAATTAATCCCTACAAAATGAAAGTGAATATAAGTAAAAATGTAGTACTTAACAACAAATTAAAATGAAATAAATAAATAAAAGATATCTAGACATAATTCATACCTTCTCTATATCTGATATAAAGGTAATTCCCTCGCCCTCTTTGAGATCCATTGACCTTTGAAGCAACTCCAAGAACCAGGTTCACGTCCTTTTGGTTTCTTAATGAACAAATGTCCATGCTATTGGATAAGCCTGATTATTGGCATCTAGAGTTACATCAAGTAATAGATTACCTTTTGCTTTTCCTTTCAAAAAGGTACTATCTAAGCCAATAAATGGTCGCAGTCTTTGTCTAAAACCCATATTCGAAGCTTGGAAGCAAGTACATATTCTCAAGAATTTTCTTTTACCCTAAGCAAGAGCAGCATTTGACAAATTAATGACCACATCATTGCTTAGATTACTTACTCTAAGCTCACTGGCATATGCCTCAATTCTATTGTAATCATCTGTGAAGCTACCATCCAGTTTCTCTAAAATCAGCCTCTTAGCCCTCTTGCACTTTCCATAATTAACATTAACATTGAATGTGTTTTTCAGTTCTACTCTCGTCTCTTTTATCTTAAACTTTGGGTTATATTGCACCTTCTTCTTGAAGTAATATGCTATTGTATAATAATCAACCTTAGAATTGTCAAACGTTTCATCACAGTTCTATTTTGCTTTTAAGGTATTTACCCTAACCCCAAAAAGGTCCCCATTTAGCGTAATATGAACAACAAAGGGGCAGCTGAATACACATTCATACCTTAGCCTTTTTGGAGAAGTTTTCTTTAACTTGAGCTTCTTTTTGGTTCCTAAGGCATAGAGGTTAAGATATTTTCTTGCTTTAGGTATCTCTTTGAAGCTCGTACTCTTATACAATTTCTTATAATGATCCAAACCTGCATAACCTCTCTTTTCCTTTGATTGGCAAATGTTTGTAATTCATCACTATCATCCTCCGCCTCTTCAGAATTAGAATCAGGCTCAGATTTAAAATTACTACAATCAGTACCAACTTCATGTAATACTAGATAAGACTCAGACTGACAGACCGTATTAGTCACATTAATAGATTGTTCACACTCATCTATGTTATATAAATAAAGAGTCTTGAGTTCATCAGATATTAGACACAACATATGTCTTATACTAGCATCATTCTCAATCTCACAATAATTACCAGATGGATCATTCATAATTAGTTGTTGAACACTTATATTTTTTAGCTCATTAATGTATAAATCCACTAGATATTTGCACGATAGAAGTGCAGAATTATAACCACTCTCGATATAAGACAACTTTTTTGAATACAAGACATGTGGGCTTGTGATCCAGTCCCAGCCATAATGCAATATTAGGTATACCAATGACATCCTTCATAGTTTGTAAAGGTAACAATAAAGAATCATAAATGGGGATAACAAAAATTTAAATAACATAAATAACACTAATAAGAACAATGACTAAGCAATTAATAAAATCAGAATTATAAAGCATGTATGAATTTTGGGGAACACAAACAATATATAACAATTAGGGGACCACAAATAATTCAAATAGTAAAGGTCCACTATCATTAAATATTCACAGATTTCAGTTGCGAGGGAACATATTCAACACACGCAGCACATACATATGCTAGACAAGAAAACGACTTAAAGGAATAATTGAAATCCCACATTCTCATATCTCACCAACTTTAATGCTTATAAAATTCAAGGACATATGCCAGCATAGTCAAACACCACATAAACCCATCACATGCTTAATCGATACAAGATATATCATAAAAGTCTATTGGGGATCACAAAAAGACAAAAATAATCCCTATTCTATTGTCGGCCATCAATAATCCAGACTACAACAACAAATGCAAAGTTATTCTACACAAGAAAATAAGACAAAAAGGTTAGAAAATAACATGTTAAACTAAAACATAAGAATACAAAACATATTAAAGCCCCAAAACAATTTGAGCATAAACCCTAATAATAAATAAAGACAAATACACATAAAAGGGAGATAAACAAGTAAAATTACGCGGATTAGACATACTTTTTCAGAAAATTAATTCTTGAATCGGTAGCATCGACTAAAAATAAGCTTTCTAGAAGAACCCTAACTTGGTCTCGTAGTTGAAAGAAGGGAATGGGAGACCGACGTGTTTTGCGATCTTTTTTAATTGATAGATAGTGCGAGTCAGATAAAATGAGACGGGTCAATAGGTTAATTAAAAAATAAGGGGTGGGTTTAATTCGTTCAATAAAAGACTGATAAGTGGATATTTTTATTTTAAATTTAGGAGTAGACAGTGTAGAGACATTTTAATTTTTGGACACAAATGATAAGGACCTTTTTAATTAAATAGTATAACCAGGGACATATATGACTTATTTTAGATATTGTAGGAATATATATGGCCTTTTTTTTTGTTTTTTTAATATCAAAGGGAAAATGGTCAAAATTACTCCAAACTAAGCAAAATGAGACATATACCTCAGTTAATAACTGGGATTAAATATACCCCATCATTATTAAAATGGGTCAAATTTACCCTTAAGCAGATGAAGCTTAGAACTAGGTGCTTCTGGTGTTTTGTGTAAGAAGACACCATCAAAACTTAAAGGTAAGTTTTACATAGTGGTGGCAAGATCGGTTGTATTGTATGGATCTGCCTGTTGCCCAATCAAGAGCTCTCATATCCAGAAGATGAAGGTAATTGAGGACGTTGAGGTGGATATGAGAGCACACTGGGTTAGATAGGATTAAGAATGAAGTTATTCACGACAAAGTATGCGTGGCCTCTGTTGAGGACAAGATGCGGTCTGAATATGTGAGGAAGAGAAGCACAGATGTCCTTGGAGAGAGGTGATTATGCAAGACATGACTCATCTCAAGCTAATCATGGATATGCCCCTTGAAAAGGCGTGGAGGTCAAGAATTAGGGTAGTATGTTAGGTAGTTTGGTGTTTTCCTCATTCATACAGATAGTATTAGTACATACTCTTATATTTTATTGGTATTAGGTTTTTATGACTACATATTATTTCTATTATTTCGACCATCTTACTATCTAATTGTTATTTATGCTCCTTATACATGCTTCTCGTTGTTGTCCCTTCTTATTTTTCTTTTCATTAATGAATTGCTTATACTTTTATAACTCGGTGGTATATTAGAAACAACTTTTTATCTCCACAAAATTTTCCTAGACCCCACTATGTGGCATTATACTAGGTAGGTTATTGTTGTCTTTAAAACAAAGGGTAAATTTGAACTTCTTGCATAATTGATGGGCAAATGTGACCTTTCTCCCTTTATAAAAAATAAATAAAAAACTTTCGACGATAAAGAGCTTTCTTATTGTGAAAGTTTAACCCCCCCCCCCCCCCCCCCCCCGCCAAAAAAGAAAAAAGAAATAAAAATATAGTCTTGTTATAAAATAATATAAGAACAAGAACAATAGAGAGAAAAGTAGAGAGAGGAGTATTCTTATTGATACTTTGGGATGATTTACAATGGGGTAATACCCCTCTATTTATAGGAAGAGAAAAGACTTAGCCTCAAAGTAGAACTCTTCTATAAGATAGACATTCACTCTAATTAAAGTTCTATTTATAACACTCCCCCTTGAATGTCTATTCAATAATGTGCCTCGTTAAAAAACCTTAACTAAAACAAAACCCAATGGGAAAAAATTAAAGAAAAGGAAAAAGAGTACACATGTTTGAATATGCGCCTATTGGTTGCCTCGTTAAAAACCTTGCAAGGAAAACCCATTGGGACAAAACCTTGTAAGGGAAAAAGAGTGCAACGCGCATTAACTCCCCCTGAAAAGAGCATCAATTCATATCCTTGAGTCTTCGCATTCCGATCTTGTGAACCAGCTTCTTGAAGGTTGACGTTGATAGAGATTTTGTGAACAAATCAGCCATATTATCACTTGAACGAATCTGTTGCACATTGATATCACCATTCTTTTGAAGATCGTGTGTGAAAAATAACTTTGGTGAAATATGCTTTATTCTATCTCCTTTATGAATCCTCCCTTCAATTGAGCTATACATGCTGCATTGTCTTCATACAAAGTCGTGGGTAGTTTGTTACACTTCAAACCACATTTGTCTTGAATATGATGTATTATAGACCTCCACCACACACACTCCCGACTTGCTTCATGAATAGCGATTATCTCGACATGATTAGATGAAGTAGCCACAATTGATTGCTTAGTCGATCGCCAAGATATGGCGGTGCCTCCACAGGTAAACACATAACCTGTTTGAGATCGAGCCTTGTGTGGGTCGGATAAATATCCAGCATCAGCATAACCAACAAGATCAAAACTGCAATTATTGCTATAAAATAAGCCCATATCGGTAGTCCCTTTTAGGTACCGCAATATATGTTTGATCCCATTCCAATGTCTCCTTGTGGGAGCCGAGCTATACCTTGCTAAGACATTAACTGAAAAGGTTATGTCAGGCCTTGTAGTATTTGCAAGATACATTAGTGCGCCAATTGCACTAAGATATGGTACTTCAGGACCAAGTAGCTCTTCATTCCTTTCTTGCGGTCCGAATGGATTTTTATTCACATCAAGTGATCGAACAACCATCGAAGTACTTAAAGGATATGCTCCATCCATGTAAAATCGTTTCAGTACCTTTTCTATATAGGTAGATTGATGAACAAAAATTCCGTTTGCCAAATATTCAATTTGCAAACCAAGACATAATTTTGTCTTTCCGAGATCTTTCATCTCGAATTCATTCTTTAGATAATCAATTGCCTTTTGGAGTTCTATGGGGGTTCCAATAAGGTTTATGTTATCGACATATACGGCAAGTACAACAAATTCCGATGTTGCTTTCTTTATAAAAACACACGGGCAAATGGAATCATTTATATAGCCTTCTTTTAATAAATACTCACTAAGACGATTATACCACATTCGTCCTGATTGCTTTAGACCATACAAGGATCTTTGCAATTTGATTGAAAATATTTTCCGGGACTTTGAATTATGAGCGTTTTGCATTTTGAGTCCATCGGGAATTTTCATGTATATCTCATTATCCAGTGAGCCATAAAGATAGGCAGTAACCACATCCATTAAATGCATGTCAAGCTTTTCAAGGACAGCAAAACTAATGAGATAACGAAAAGTTATGGCATTCATTACAGGCGAATATGTCTCTTCATAATCGACACCAGGCCTTTGAGAAAATCCTTGTGCAACAAGGCGTGCCTTATATCTTTGTACCTCGTTTTTCTCATTTCTCTTGCGTACAAAAACCCATTTATAGCCAACAGGCTTAACACCGTCAGGTGTTTCAACTATAGGGCCAAAAACTTCACGTTTTGCCAGTGAATTCAATTCTGATTGGATTGCTTCTTGCCATTTTGGCCAATCATGTCTTTTTCGACATTCTCCAACAGATTGAGGTTCAAGATCCTCACTTTCTTGCATAATGCTAGATGCGACATTAAAAGCAAAGACATAATCCACCACTATATTCACTCGATTAAAATTTGCCTCAATATCGATTGGATTTATTGATAGTTCCTTATTTTCTTGAGTCTCGGGCTCAATGGATTCTTCATGAATCTCAGAATTTATTAAATCATGAATTTCCTCATGAGATTCTTTCGTAGTGTCATTTTGATCGTTTGCTTTCCTCTTTCTAGGATTTCGATCTTTGGATCCTAATAGCCTGCCACGCTTCAGGCGTGCATTCGACTCATTGGATATGACACTAGATGATTGTCCAACAGGGACATCAATACGGATTGGAACATTCTCTGCGGGGATGTGAGATTTTGTTATCCTTTTCAAGTCCGTAAATGCGTCAGGCATTTGATTTGCTATTCTTTGCAAATGGATAATCTTTTGCACCTCTTTTTCACAAATAGAGGTATGTGGATCAAGATGAGATAATGATGCATTTTTCCACAAAATTTCCCGTTTGGTTTCACCAACTTCTCCCCCTAATTTTGGGAAAAGTGTCTCATCAAATTGACAGTCTGCAAATCGTGCAGTGAACAAATCCCCTGTCAGTGTTTCGAGGTAGCGAATAATGGAGGGCGATTCAAACCCAACATATATTCCTAACCTTCTTTGCGGACCCATTTTGGTGCGGTATGGCGGTGCTATAGGTACATATACTGCGCATCCAAAGATTCTTAAATGGGATATATTGGGTTCATGACTCAAAACCAATTGCAACGGAGAATATTTGTGATAATTCGTCGGTCTCAGACGAAGTGGCATTGCTGCATGCAAAATGGCGTGACCCCATACAGAAGTGGGCAGCCTTGTTTTCATAAGTAATGGTCTTGCAATCAACTGCAGGCATTTAATTAAAGATTCTGCAAGATCGTTTTGAGTGTGAACATGAGCTACAGAATGTTCCACTTTTATCCCAATTGATAAACAATAATCATTAAATGCTTGGGATGAAAACTCAGCAGCATTATCCAGTCTAATAGACTTGATTGGATTATCAGGAAATTGTGCTCGTAGTCGAATTATTTGTTAGTTTTGCAAACGCAAGGTTGCGTGATGACAACAGGCACACATGAGACCATCTACAGGATGCGTCTATTAAGACCATAAAATATTTAAAGGACCCACTAGGTGGGTGAATAGGTCCACAAATGTCCCCTTGTATACGTTCCAAAAACGTAGGTGACTCAGTCCCAACCTTTGTTGGTGATGGTCTAATAATTAACTTGCCTTGATAACAAGAAGTGCAAGAAAATTCATTACTTAAAAGAATCTTGAAATTCTTTAACGGATGCCCATATGAGCTTTCTATAATCCGTCTCATCATGATTGATCCAGGGTGTCCCAATCGATCATGCCAAAGTACAAAAGTATTGGAATCAGTAACCTTTTGGTTTACTGTTGAATGTGCCTCAATTGCACTAATTTTTGTCCAATACATGCCACAAGATAAAGACGGGAAATTCTCAATAACCCTCTTTTGGCCAGAGACATTCTTTGTAATGATGAGATATTCAAGATTATTCTCATCTATTGTCTCAATATGATAGCCATTCCGGCGTATATCTTTAAAACTCAACAAGTTTCTCTAAGACTTGGAGGAGAACATTGCATTCTCTATGATAAACATTGTTCCTCTAGGCAGAGTTATAGTTGCTCTTCCGGAGCCTTCAATCAATTTACTACTACCAGAGATTGTAGTAACATCTGCCTTACACATACTTAGTTGAGAGAAATATTTCTTTTCTTTGAGTATCGTATGTGTAGTACATGAATCAACTAAATAAATATTTTTACAGTTGGACGTTGATCCAAGCTTGCTTTGTGAGATATCCATATTTGCTTTCCCGTGGTTTGGCATACAAAAGAAATACACGAACATGAGAATAAACAAATTCAATACGTTTGTTTCACATTTAAACAATATTTTCAAAATCTGCTGATGTTAGTCGATTAACTTAGTTGATAGTCGACTATCTTGGGAAGCAGTCATTAGGTTAGTCGACTAACTAAATCAGATAGTCGACTATCTTGCCTTGCGGAAAAGTCCAGTTTTAATGCGAAATATTAGTTAGTCGACTAACTAAGTTGATAGTCGACTAACTTAGTAAACAGTCATCAGGTTAGTCGACTAACTAAATCAGATAGTCGACTAACTTAGCTTGCGGAAAAGTCCAGTTTTAATGCGAAATATTAGATAATCGACTAACTGTTAGGTTAGTCGATTAACTCTACTGGAAAATAAAAATATCTTTGAAATTTAAGCATATTGAAACATTCTAAAGAACTAATACAACATTATATCATAAACTAACTAATACGAGCTGATACTAATGACTATTAGTTTATTCACTAACTAATACAAATAAGTAAAATAAAATCAAACAATTCCATCTTCCTTCATCACAGATCCATCACCGATTAAGTGGTCTATTTTCCCATCGGGTTGCTCAAAGAAGTCTGCCACATCCAAGTGGGTGATGTCAAAATTGTCGTCAGAGACAAAATTTGTTTCAGGGCCCTTATTCTTTAGAGATGCTTGATAAAGATCAATCAAATGTCTTGGTACACGACAAGCTTTTGACCAGTGCCCTTTTCCACCGCAACGATAACATATAGTTTCTGAACTGTTTGCCTTTGGATCCTCATAATCCCATTTCTGCTTTTGGTGGTTATATCTCTTTGGGGGGTGACGGACATCAGGAAAATTTCTTCCTTGTCTACGTCCACGACCATGACCCCGATTACAACCACGACCATGATTAAAGCCATAGCCTTTTCCATGCTTGGCATAATGAGAATACACCTTATCTGCTTCAGGCAATGGTGTAGACTCAGTGGGTCGATTTTCGTGATTTCTCATTAGCAGGTCATTGTTTCGCTCAGCCACAAGGAGAAGAGAAGTCAGTTCAGAGTACTTTTTGAAACATTTCTCTCTGTACTGTTGTTGCAGTACCATATTGGAGGCATGAAACATTGTAAATGTTTTTTCAAGCATATCATAATTAGAGATATTATCTCCACAGAGTTCAATTTAGAAGTAATTTTGAACATTGCAGAATTATATTCAGAAACAGACTTAAAGTCTTGGAGCCTCAGATGAGCCCAATCATATCGTGCTTGTGGCAGAGTGACCAACTTCAGGTAGTCATATCTCCCCTTTAAGCCTTTCCACAAGATGAGTGGATCTTTGACTGTGAGATATTCAATTTTCAAACCTTCATCAAGGTGATGGCGCAAGAAAACCAAGGCCTTAGCACAGTCTTGGGTGGATGCTTTATCTCTGTCTTTAATGGCGTCTCCAAGACCCATAGCATCTAAGTGGATTTCAGCATCCAACACCCATGTCATATAGTTCTTGCCCGAAATTTCAAGGGCAACGAACTTTCTTTTCATAATATCAGACATAATTAAAACCAAATTCGGAAAAAGGGAAATACCTTAATTTTCTCAAGAGGATTCTTGAGACGGTAGAGTCTCGTGCTGATAACGTGTTATAAAATAATATAAGAACAAGAACAATAATACAACAACAAGAACAATAGAGAGAAAAGTAGAGAGAGGAGTATTCTTATTGATACTTTGGGATGATTTACAATGGGGTAAGACCCCTCTATTTATAGGAAGAGAAAAAACTTAGTCTCAAAGTAAAACTCTTCTATAAGATAGACATTCACTCTAATTAGAATTCTATTTATAACAAGTCTCTCCTCTATTCTCCTTTTTCTATTGGATCCCAACTTGGCCCCCACTAAATTCGTGGTCCAGAATAAACGTTGACTGGTTCCAACTAGGACTCACTCATGATTAATTTCATTTGCTAAAAGAAGAAAAGAAACGTGGGAAAAACAATTGCGATTGCAAGATCTTGAATGTTTAAATTAGAAATTGTAACAATTTCATTAAAGTGTTAATCACATGATTGAAGTTGAAGTTAATAGTTTCAACTTACAACTTTAATCTTTCACAAATATAAAGATTTTAATCTTATCGAAGTCGTCCATAAACAAAATTATGACCATATACCCTATTAAATTTGACCACCACTTCCCTCTTCTTCTATCTCATATTCTCTGAAATTATAATTAGGATTATAATCTCACATTTTATATGGGATAAATAATAAGTATCAAGTTTAATAAAATTTAGTATCGAATCAAATGGTGAATAAATATAATCTCAAGTTTAATATCGATTTTGTAGCCTTCTTGTTTATATATTTCGCAATAATTTTATTACGACCAAGCTCTAAGAGAAGCTTTTTGATTAATTTTCAAAATTTGAAAATACCAAAAATTCTGATTTTCTTTGACCAAAAACTGCTTTCTAAATTTCTGATTTAACCACACCCCATCCCAAAATTAAATAAACAAATAAGTAATTAACATATTAAAACAAAAGAAAAAGAAAGTTCAACTGAATAGTGATGAAAACTAGCTCACAGTAAGTAGCTCCAGTACAACAGCGGTTAAATTTTACCTAAAAGTAATACACTTTTAAAAAACCCATTTCCAATCCCTAAAGAGCTTTCAGCTTTCAACAATGGCGATCACTTCGCCATCGGCTCCGACTTTCTCGGCGTCTCTCTGCTGCACTCGCACCGACTCAGCCGCCGTTCCAGCTCGTTCACTCAAATCCTCGCCGATCCAAACTCGGTTCCAAAATCGGCGGTTCACGTTATCCTGTCGACTCGATTCATCTTCCTCCGTACCTTCAAATGGCTTCGACGGAGATCTTCAGTACGAGCTTCAGCATGGCGGCGTGTCGACTCATTATCGCAGGCGAGGTTCACCGGTATTCGTCACGCTTCCGGTTGATGCCGTCAGCTTACCGGCAGGGATTATGAAGAGGAAGAAGGCGATGGCGCAGTCATTTCGTGCTTTGGCGGCGGCGGGAGTTGAAGGAGTTGTGATGGAGGTGTGGTGGGGGCTGGTGGAGAGGGAATTGCCCAGGGTTTATAACTGGCAAGGGTATTTGGAGATTGTGGTTTTGGCTAGACGATGTGGTTTGAAAGTTCGAGCTGTAATGGCTTTTCATCAGTGCGGTACTGGGCCTGATGATCCCTTCTGGTTGGTACACTTTCAAAAGTTCAATCTATTACACACATAAATGACATTTGTTTTGCTTCCTCGTTCAGACACGTGTTGCTTTGTTTTGTTTTGAAAAGGAAACATAACTCTCAAGACACAATAGATTATCTTAGGGGCCGTTTGATACGAGGTATTAAGTAGGTATAAGGGTGGTATAAAAATTTAATACTACCTTAATACTTTGTTTGGTTAGCAAACAAGGTATAAGTTTAATACCGGGATAACTTATAACTTATAGAAGGTAGGTAATTAGCACCGCATAAATTATACCTTCTTCTTAGGAATTATGCAATCGTCATTCTTAATACAACATATCAAACAATGAATAAACAACAATCCCAGCATAACTTATACCGGCATAACTTATACCGATAGAAATCATATTCTAACCAAATGACACCTTAAAGAATAGAATGTCTATCAACAATAACTAAGCCTCAATCCTAAACAAGTTGGGGCTGACTATATTTAAGCTCAACTCATGTCTAAGAATATACTGTCTATCTTTAAAAAAAGATGGAATGTCTATCTACTATAAGTATTTCACATTATTGGCTGCTGCATTAATTTAGGTCTCGTTGCATTTGTCATTCATTGGTTGAATCTTTCGAACAATATTTGCTGGCAAAATGTCCGCTAAAGTGTGTTTCTTTTGGTGTTCTGGTAAGTTAGAAATTCGAATTGTAATTGTGTAGATTTTTTATGTTCTAAAGCATTAGGGCTGACTTGAGATTGTTTACATAGGTAAATGAAGTTTATGGATTATGTGATTCGGAATATTATAAATAGTACTTAGGTGTTTGTTATATTCACCTTATATAGCTCAGACACCTTTACTAAGTTTTAGTGCTTGCATTTTGGAATGTAGTAAGAGAAGCTGCTTGGACTGTCCTGGAGTTAGATTCGACTGACTGAAGTATTGTCCTTAATATGAAATAGGTTAGCATTCTTATTTAGTTGGGTGGGGGTGGGGGTGGGGTACACATTTAGAATGTTTAGTGCTATGAAAGAAAAGCTCTAGATCCTAAAGATATAAGCAAAAGTATTTTTGATTTGTTCAGCAGCATTTTAGGGAATGCTGGCCATTTGTTCTTTTACTAGGTCTGGGGGATTGCATTCCCAATTTGTTATCATTTCTGTAGGCAAAGATCAAGATCACCCTAGTCTGAAGAATGTACTCATATATCTACCCGAGCTACGTTTTTTTTCCTGACAAAGATATCTACCCGCTCTATATTGTTTTTCCTTTTGTTTAAACCCCAAGAGAGGACTAAGTATTGCATGGAATTACATTGCAGCGATTAAATAAAGGAAAAAGGAAAAAGGAAAAAAATCTCAATACTGATTAATGTAGTTATGCTAAAAGTTGAAAGGACTAGGTTGATTATGTGATCATTGTGGTAGTTCTTTGTCGGCATCAGTAGAGAGTTGAGTTTGATGGTTGTTTTGCTAACAATAGCTAGCATTGTTTCCAGCTGGTTCTAGTCTGACCATGTTTGTGGGTAACTAAGAGAATATGGAGAGAAGTGTTTAGTCATGCGGAAGAGCATTTATCTTCTGATGGCCTTTCTCTGCAGCTGGTGAGTCACCGGAACATCTGTATCCACAATAGATTCCGCATTACAGAATGCTCTCTCCTCTGTTTGTAATCCTTGATTGGAAGTTGGATCTATAGTTGTTTAGTTTGTTGTTTTACGGTAGTTGCAAGAGGCAAACTATATTTTGTCCTAATCTAAAGTAAGAAGTTCTCACTGGGGTAACATTTTAGATTAGAGAGTTGATTTGTAATTTATGAAGGACTTGTTCTAGATCTTATTGTCAAAACATGGCGGGCTGGATTGGGGGAAGTTTAAAGTAAGTTCTCATTGGGGAAAATTTGGATTAGTGTTGATTTAATATATGTATGTATGGCGGACCCCAACTTATTTGGTATTGAGGCGTAATTGTTGTTGTTACAGGAGTTTTATGGGTCTAGTTACCAAACTTGGCCTGAATTATAAAACGAGTGTGAGCCTAAGTTTTGCTCCAAATTGAAAGAAGAGCATGTGTGACACTGAGCCCGCTTTAAATTATCTTCTTCATTGCCTTAATTTGTGTGGACGGTGAGTGTCCGGGGTCGAGGAGTCCAAATGTAGGTCATGGATTGTGATGGCAGGCATGAGAAGCTTAGGGTATCCATACAAACTTCACAGATCATTTCTATGTGATGATACTACTACAAAGAAACTAAATTAATCCTGTAAGATTGCCCTTCCAAATATACTAAGACGAAAATGAAAGTAAAATTTGATATATTATACTGGAACAGTGAAAAGAAATAATTGCCAAAGATCATTTGTTCGGAGAGAAAAAAGGTCAACAGTTACACAAGACATGCGTCAATAGAATATTGTAAAATATGGTTAAGCTCCAGGCATACAAATGGAATTTTTCTAAGTTTTAGAAAGCTAATTTTACAGGCTTTGTTTTGCTTAATATCTTCTATTCTGGAATGGGGTGATGCATTATTTCGATACAACTGTTTCTGTCAGATTTTTTATATTGAAAAAGCCAAAAACTATTCTAGCCAGATTTTGTGCCTCGCCTTTTTTATGTAGTTTTGCCACCTTTAATTAAGCGTTGTGTTAGCTTGCTCTCCTTTTCCTCTGCAGTTCCCTTGGAAATGATTTTTGCTAGTGATTAATTCACTATCTACATTTTTCTCCTTTTTGCTGCTGCCAGGATTCCCCTTCCTCAGTGGGTTTGTGAAGAAATGGATAAAGATCCAGATTTAGCATATTCAGACAGGTTTGGGCGACGAAATATGGAATATATATCTCTAGGGTGTGATGTTCTTCCTGTTCTGCACGGACGATCTCCTATCCAAGCATATGCCGAATTTATGAGGAGCTTCCGTGACACCTTCCAACCATTTCTTGGTGGTGTCATAACTGTATGATGCTCTCTTAATGCTTCACCTTCTAATTTTTAATGGTATTATACCTATGTGATTTGACTTTATGTTGCAGGGAATCCAAGTTGGAATGGGTCCTGCTGGTGAGTTGAGATATCCTTCATGCCCTTTACAGAAGCTGAGCTGGACCTGGCGCTCACGTGAACTTGGCGAATTCCAATGCTACGACAAGGTGTGAAAAGACTGACGTTATGTATCTCCACTGATTTTTTCCTGTCATTCCTATCCAACCAAATTTGTGATTGTCTTCTTTTAAACTGGCAGTATATGCTTGCATCTTTAAATGCTTGTGCTGGGGAGATAGGGATGCGTGAGTGGGCCAATGGCGGCCCTATTGGTGCCAGCAATTTAATGCAGGATCCTGAAAGCACGGAGTTCTTCAAAAGTGATGGTTCTTGGAACACACCATATGGGGAGTTCTTCCTTGCATGGTATTCAGGGATGTTGCTGCTTCATGGTGAGAGGATTTGCAGGGAAGCAGAGACCACATTTCGTGGTCTTGAAGTTAATTTGTCAGGCAAAGTGGCTGGGATTCACTGGCATTATGGTACGCGGTCTCACCCTTCAGAGTTAACGGCTGGATACTACAATACATCAATTCAAGATGGTTTCTTGCCAATTGCTCGCATGTTTGGTAGGTATGGTTTTGCCATGTGCTGTACATGTTTCGAAATGCGGGATGCAGAAGAGCAGCAGATGAATCCTGTCAGTAGTCCCGAAGGTTTTGTAAAACAACTTTTGCTTGCTGCTAGGATATGTGACATTCCCCTGCAAGGTGAAAACACTGCAAGTAGCTTGGATGACGAATCATATCAACAGGTGTTAAGGATGTCTAAGTTCTACTCGGATGGTCCAGGAACACCTACCTTTTCATTCAATTTTGTCAGGATGGACAAGAACTTGTTTGAATATCGGAATTGGGTTAGCTTTACTCGTTTTGTGAGACAAATGACAGATGTCAAAATTTTTCGAGCCAAGCGAGGATTTGGGGAAGGTGATATGCCACTTTCATCTTTATCAGCATCCGCCACTGCTGGAGCAGTTTTTGCATACTAGGAAGAAACTTCAACCTGTAGGCATTGCTGATGCTAATTACGTATTCTCACCCTCCACAAGTCAAGGGCTGTGTATATGTCTAGCATCTTATGATCTATGATTGTGAATTGCGTAGCAAAAGCTTGGTCTTTTTGCGTAATGTTCTCTCGTTATACTGTAACAGTTCGCGATCAAGTTGAAAAGGAGCATTACCTTGTATCATAACAATGCCTTCCTATTATTTTTAGAATGGATGGCCTCTTTCAGCTCAAAAGGTATATCTGTTAGCCAAGTGCAGTTAGAACAATTAACTCCTTTTCGTATTCTGATATGGTTGGAATTGCTGGGACTTGTGACAAGGATAGTAGATGACCAATATAATTAAGTGAAATGAGAAACAATTTAAACAAATACAAGAAGGATTATATTATGTACTGTTAGGTTAATTTGAGCTCAAAGGTCTATCTGTT
Organism: Nicotiana benthamiana; assembly: GCA_034376525.1. Lineage (NCBI taxonomy): Eukaryota > Viridiplantae > Streptophyta > Magnoliopsida > Solanales > Solanaceae > Nicotiana > Nicotiana benthamiana. Next base: position 179,878,501 of record CM067339.1, read on the forward strand.
TGGCAAGAGAATTCAGTTCAGTTAAAACAATCAACATTCCAGTCCTTTTTACACTTCTAATAGGAGTGGTATTGCTTGGGCTTGTCCGAAGCTTTGTGAAATGAAAGACAAATATAAATAGAGTTTACGCACTGATGATGAATCCGACCTAGATTTGCATCAGCCTAAGACACTCACACTCGTATCCGAGCAACATAGATTATTCTTTCTGAAATTTTTGAAAATGGTGACTACCATGTTATCAATCAGCAAATTACAAGAATTTGGGGTACTAAGTGAAAGGAATTTTTATTTTGGCATACCGCATAACAATAAGCGATCCACTATCATAAAACTAACCATCCTTAAACGCCCTCTAGTTTGTGATATGATCCTTTTTGGCAAAAATAAAATGGAAGGAATTAAGAAGAACCTCTCAAGCATAAGATCAAATTTAGTTGATTAAGGCATCAATCTCGGCTTTAGGTTGGAACAGACTTTACTCACTAATGGACTATTACTCTATTAGTGAAGTTAACTGGAACATCTGTGCAACTTTTACTTAGTTTTGTTCATGAAGTAACACAATTGTACATATTTAACACAATATAGAATTTAGATTCTGGATTGAGAGTGTGGATTCTAAAATGCATCTTTATCTTTAAGGCATATATATATATATATGGTTCAATTATGGTTAAATTCGCTACTGATCATCGACCCTTAACAAAATTGACATGGTTGCCTAACCCATGCACATTAGAAGTCAAAAATGTCCACGTCTACGGTTCCACCAACCGGAGTAGATATAGAGCATGCTTGGATTAGCTTATTAACACGTTTTTAGATGTTTGAAGTGTTTGGTAAAAAAAGAAAATAACTTTAAAAAAAAAGTAAAAAATGCTTATAAAAAGCTAAAAGCCACAAGTTAGAATATCCGAACTTCTCCGTTTTTGACTTAAAAGCCATCTTATTTTGACCAACTAGATTACTTATTTGTCCCTTATAACTTTTACAAATTCAAAACTACTCTCATCAAATAAATCCTAAAACATCCAACTACTCCCACTTTCTGTTCATCTTCTTTCCTCTTCTTCTCCTTCGACGGTAAGTTTGTTCTTCTCCTTCATCTTCGGCACTTTCTGTTCTTCTTTCTCAAACTTTTCTTTATTTACATCCTAAAATATCCAACTACTCCCAAACATGTTTTTAAGGCTTTACATTAAAAAAAAAGATGATAACAATTATTTTGCATTTTTTATATTTGGTCATGATCAACATATGTAAATCGAGGTTTGGCAGATTGTTACATAATAAGCAAAAGGAAGATGTAGGTTCTTGATTTATTTTATACGATATTTTTGTCTTTTTAACAAAAGAAAGTGCTTATCAGCACTTATTTACCAAACACTTTAATAATTTTTTTAAAATTTCAATAGTTTTATCCAAACAGATAACTACTTATTTATAAAACAAATTCAACACTTAAAAGTCATTTTTAAGCCAATTTAAACAGACTCAGAATTGAACTAAAACATATGGACAGTTGACTTTTATCTTCAGGTGACAGATGAAGTTAATTGCATATTTGAATTTTTAAATAAAGTCTTTTGATTGAAGTTTGTACAAAGACAGGCGCATTAGTACCGTAACTTGTGTGCTGCAAATGTCATATGTTAAACCTAATTGCACTAATACAACAATAATAACGATAAAGTATAATTTTATAAGTGAAATATAGAAAAAATAATATGTACGTAAAACTTATTTTTATCCTGATGGTACAAAGAGCTGTTTCGAAAAGACCCTCGGCCCAACACTAGTATATATTTGAATTTTATCATGTGTGTTTAGACTTTAGAGGCAGGAATACATGTAATTCATTTAGTTTGTCATATTTCAGTTATTAGTTTTTGTGATAACTATACACGGTGTCTAAGTTAACTTATGCGTGCCTTGGCTAGTATTTGTTATCTCCCACCAATATAAGTACCGAGTAACTCGATCTATCATGGATAAGACAACAAATGACAGGAAATCACAGAGTATTTTTGCCTTCACTTAATGTTGAACCTATAATCTCATCATTTTCAACCAGAGGCGCAGAACCAAAATTATTGTTTTTGAATTTTCGTAATTACCTTTCAATAGTAACTGGGTTCATATTTAAATATTACAAATATTTAATGAATTTTTAAAATATATTTATTCTGTTTGGACAAAAATTATTGAGTCACGTGAATCCGAAAGTCCAAGCGAAATTTACCCTTATTTTCAACCAACTTCGTTGAGCAATAAGCCACGTGGACAATGTAAAGCTAATGTTGAGGATCCTCACAGATCATATGATTAATTTTACAGAACCCCAAATGATTATTCATAATTTTGTGGGGTATCTAAACCTACCCCCGAAAAAAGAAAGAAAGAACACCTAGGGCTCTTTTGAAAAATGCACATCCAGCACCATAAACACTTCACAAATAGCAATCAAAACGAAAATCCAACGCATGACAGAGTTTGCTCTCTTCTTACGAAAAGTCTATCTTTTTCTCTTTTTATTCTAATCATAACCTTGGACATATACCTAATTTTAACCTAGATAATTCAAATCCAATTTAACGGGGTCTGTGGAGGATAGTATGTACGCAGACCTTACTTCTACCCTTGGGTAGAGAGGCTGTTTCCAAATAGAAACCCGGCATCCTTCCCTCCAAGAACTTCCCACCTTGCTCTTGGGAGACTCGAGCTCACAACCTCTCTGTTGAAGGTGGGGGTTGCTTACCATCAGAGCAACCCCTCTTGTCATAGATAATTCCTTAAGTTTGACATATATTTTAATAAGACCTTTTTAATAATCTACTTAGCGCAAAACATTTCACAAGTTTATTTATGAAGTTGAAAAGAAAAATTCTCTTCTTGATTTTTATTTCTTTTTGGACAATTATTGTCAGTCACATTATTTCAACCTTTTGTTTTGTCTATTAGAAATTTAGAATCACGTCTTTATAAAATAATATATTGAATAAATTAATTAAAGAAATAAAAATATATTTAAAAAAACTAAAACTTGTAAAATAAGATGGTAATACAATTTAATAATAATCCTATTGATGTTTGACTTACTTAAAATGTTAGTAGATGGATGGTGTTTAATCTCTTTAGGGGTCGTTTGGTGATCGAAATTAGTATAAAATTTAGAATTATATTTATCACATATTTTTTTATTATTATAATATAAAAACATCGATACTATTATTTATCGGATACGAGATTATAATATCAGGATATTTGACCCTTTAATATTCAGATAGGAAAATAAAATTAGGCATTCGAAACAGCTCATAATACTTGTCACCAAATAATTGGTTTGATCTTCCATGAAAAATCCACGTCATTTTATATGGCCCACTTTTATCGGCAGCCCACAATTTAGCTGGCCCATTTAGACAGTAGTCCAAAGTCTTACCTTCACTGAGGACCTTCTTCAGTTCTTCAACTCTTTCAACTGTTTCTCAACTAACAGTTGAATACGTTGGCAACTATTAATCTCTTAATCAATCACATCTTAGCTCATTAATGATAATTAATTTCCCTCTCTTATAACTCCTAAATCTCGATATATAAGCTCATTGGCTTGTAAAATCCTTTGGATTAATCGATTTTTCTGGCAGAAATTTAGCTCAAACAATGCCGGGTATAGTTTCAGTCAAAACGCCACCGGAGGCTCAGCCGTTGAGAATCTCAGTTCCGGATGAGTCTAATGGGCGGGTCGGAGCAAGTTCGGAGAGATCCGAACCCGTTAACCCGAAGAGTAACTCTCCTGCACCGCGAAGACCTCCTTCACCGTCGCCTTCAACTTCACGCGCCAAGCCGTCACCAGATCGGAGCTCAGGAAAGAAGAAATCGCCACCAGAGAAGATTGTCATCGACGAGTCGTCTCTTGACAATCCCGATCTAGGACCGTTCCTGTTGAAGTTAGCGCGTGACACGATTGCCTCCGGCGAGGGACCGAACAAAGCGCTAGATTACGCTCTACGCGCTGCAAAGTCGTTTGAGAAATGCGCGATCGACGGCGAGCCGAGTTTGGATCTGGCGATGAGCCTCCACGTCGTGGCGGCTATATACTGTAGTCTCGGAAGGTTCGAAGAGGCGATTCCGGTGCTAGAAAGGGCGATTAAGGTGCCAGAAGTTTCAAAAGGTGCAGATCACGCGCTCGCGGCCTTCTCTGGTTATATGCAGCTCGGTGATACTCATTCTATGCTTGGACAGTTAGATCGGTCGATTGAATGTTACAAGGATGGTTTGAGAATACAGATGGAAGCTTTAGGAGATACAGATCCGAGAGTTGCTGAGACTTGCAGGTACTTATCAGTTATCATAATGTCTCTTTGTCCATTTTTTTGTATGAAAATTTAGAGCTGAATGTATATAAAGGATTCTTATAGCTGGAATTAAATGATTCGAGATTCAGGTTTAGTTGATTGATATTGTTTTACAGTATCAATTAAAATGTAATGCATTGAAGCAGGAGTGCAGCTATGTAGAGCCAAAGGGGTTCAATTAAACCCCCTTTTCAATTTCACTTTTATAATTTTATGCTGTGTTTATATTGTGAAAGCTGTTATTAGTTGAAGCATTTTTAGGATTCAGATGAAATATTGTCAGCAAAAGACAGGGATAAATGTAATGCTATTCATACGTGAGAAGTTACAACAACAACAACAACCCAGTATAATCCCACTTAGTGGGGTCTGGGCAGGTAGTGTGTACGCAGACCTTACCCCTATCCTTGGGTAGAGAGGCTGTTTCCAAATAGACCCCCGGCATCCTTCCCTCCAAGAACTTCCCACCTTGCTCTTGGAGAGACTCGAACTCACAACCTCTCGGTTGGAAGTGGGGGTTGTTTACCATCAGAGCAACCACTCTTGTCTAAAATACGTGAGAAGTTAATGAAATGTAATTGATACACTTCCAATTAGCGGACTCAAATTTGATAGAGATGCATTTTTCAGGGAAGTGATGGGTTCTTTAGGAAGTGCAGTTAACAGATCTATCTGATTGAGGTTAATATTAATCCAACTTGCCCAATTCTAGTATAACGTTCTTTCTCTTAGAAAATCTTTTTTTTCGTACTTATATAGGATAGTCATGTGATTACCTACTAATTCTTTCTCCTCATGAAATATGATTCTTGCCTTTTCTATTCTTATTTGGCTTAGGGGGCTATAGGCCCTGTAATGTTGGGCATGTGTCATATGGTGTTGTCCTGTTGGTTGGCTGAAACTATGTTCTTTTTCATTCAGAATGTTTTTATAAGTAAAACTTTACTTAGCACTTCATATAAACTTCATTTTCGGGACTTTGTTTAGACACAGCAGCATGTGTTGGAAAGTGGTGTTGTTTGGTGGAGTAGTTTTATGATGGTAGTGGGGGATTAACTGTCAACTAAAGAATACTTATTTCTTTTTTTTTTTAAGAAAGGAAAAATAGAGTCAAAAGGATGCTTATTGTTGATTGGTATCTTTTTGAGCAGATTCTGGCAACTTGAGGAGGTCTGAGTTGCGTCACATCTAATTTACACATTTATGTTTCTGTGGCTTGTTTTCTTTTATTAGTTTATGTTTTTCCCCTGAAAATATGTTCACATTTTGAAAAGATTCAAGGAGTAGAACACTAATCCTATTTGTCCACAATGTGTTGGTCAATCAAATATTTTAGGCTGCCTCTGGCAATTACGTGTAAATAGGGTGTTCAGCAAAGTAAACCATGAAACTATAGTAGGCCGTGCTTTGTTCACGATTGCTGTGAGAATCATTAATGTAATCACATCAGGGGGATGGCATTAATCTTCTCAATATGGCTTCTTTACGTTCGAGGGCATAATTGTAACACTCTTCTTTTGTACAATTTGATTGACAAGTCTTTGCAACTGCCTATGTGTTTCTTAGGCTCTAACTGAGGCAACTAAATTGGAAATTCTGCAGGTACTTGGCTGAAGCCCATGTTCAGGCAATGCAATTTGATGAAGCTGAGAATTTGTGCAAGAAAACACTGGAAATCCATCGTGTCCACAGCCCACCTGCTTCTCTTGAAGAGGCAGCTGATCGTCGTTTAATGGCTCTCATATGTGAGGCTAAAGGCGATTATGAGTCATCCCTTGAACACCTTGTACTTGCAAGCATGGCTATGATCGCCAATGGACAGGAAAACGAGGTTGCAGCTATTGATGTTAGTATTGGGAACATCTACTTGTCTCTGTCTCGCTTTGATGAGGCTGTCTTCTCCTATCAGAAGGCACTTACCGTTTTCAAATCATCTAAGGGAGACAACCATCCTTCAGTTGCATCTGTCTTTGTAAGGCTGGCTGACCTGTATTATAAGACAGGAAAACTGAGGGAATCCAGATCCTATTGTGAAAATGCTCTAAGAATATATGCAAAACCTGTACCTGGAACAACTGCAGAAGAGATTGCTTGTGGATTGACGGAAATTTCAGCTATTTATGAGTTATTTAATGAACCTGAGGAGGCACTGAAACTCCTTCTGAAGGCAATGAAACTTTTGGAGGATAAACCAGGGCAGCAAAGTACAATTGCTGGCATTGAAGCACGGATGGGTGTTATGTTCTATATGGTGGGAAGATATGAAGAGGCACACAGTTCCTTTGAAAATGCTGTAGCAAAGCTTAGAGCTGGGGGTGAGAGGAAGTCAGCCTTCTTTGGGGTTGTCTTGAATCAGATGGGATTGTCTTCTGTTCAATTGTTCAAAATAGATGAGGCTGCTGAATTATTTGAAGAAGCAAGACAAATTCTGGAACAGGAGTGTGGTCCTTGTCATCAAGATACTCTTGGTGTCTACAGCAATCTTGCAGCAACTTATGATGCATTGGGAAGGTAATGTCATATTTCAAAGTATTTCCTTTAGGACCTTGGATGAACCTTCTGATTAATCCACAGATTTTTTAAATCTGCATTGCACATGTACTAATTTTTTAAAAACAATTTGCAATGTATTTTGGATTTTAATTCTCCCTTTATTTGATTAATTTTCACTTTGAGTAGCGTTTTTATTACAACTGTCGTAGTGCTCACATTGTCATGTTTCTTATGCTTGGAATTTGAAGTAGAAATTTGAGATAAATGACAAATCATGTATTTTCAATTTTTCCCTCTTGCTTTAAGATTGTTATGTATTCTTTTGGGTGTCAACTTATCACCAATCAATATTTTCATGAAATAAGTTTACATGAACTGCACTTTTTGATGGACGATGTGTAACTTTTAAAGGTTCATGTGCCTAGCTCTCTTACTGCCCTTCTAAAGAAGATATTGCCCGCCCAATCTGCAGGCTATATATCAAACTAAATGAGCATGTCTATGATGCACATACCTTAATCCACTCATTGATCTTATAGTCACACAATTACAAGCATCTTTATTTATATATAGTTATTCGTTATCAATTATAATAATTTCGAAAGAATTGCTATGCATATTGCTGTTCGTTCCGCATGGATCAAATGTGTATGTTGTTGACTGGTTGGATTAATTGTTGGATCACATGCAGTTGCTCTATGACGTATACCTTTCAACTGCTTTGTGATGTTCAGCTTATTTTTGATTCATGTATTGCAGAGTTGATGATGCCATTGAGATTCTTGAGTATGTTCTTAAATTGAGAGAAGAGAAACTTGGAACTGCAAATCCTGATTTCGATGATGAGAAGAAAAGGCTGGCCGAATTGTTGAAAGAAGCAGGCAAATCTCGCAACAAAAATGCGAAGTCACTGGAGAACCTTATCGATCCCAATTCTAAAAGAACAAAGAAGGAGCCGTCAAGGAAGTGGTCTGCCTTTGGGTTTAGGAGTTGATTGTTAATTGGGATGGATTTTATGTAACATAGGAGATCATGTATAGAGCTAATCTGTAATTTGTGAGACATGTTGTTTGTTTGCCATTTGAATTGTCATTGATGTTCATTTTCAGCGTTGTTCAATTGGTTATTGTTTTGTGATTTAAAAGATGTTTCTGCCAAGACTATAATTCTGCTTGTTCTTCTGTCTCGGTGTCTCCTCCATTTTATGAGGTTGATATATATATATATATATATATATACATATTTGCGGTTAGAAAATGAAGCATCCTCAGCTCTAGAGCTTTTTTATGTAGCAGCATTCCAGTTTTGGGGGGATGAGACCATTTCTCGTATGGTTTTGAATGTGTACTATGATGAAGATGGTGTATCGGTAATTATCGATTGATCTTTTCATTTTCATCTTCTGTGTCAGTCTATAGGTAATTAATTTGAACTCCAAAATTGATCAAATTGAAATTCTATTTTTGTTGGGAACTTTGAAGGTAGCAACATTACAATGATTTAGCAATAATAAATGACCTGCAACTCAATAATTCTCTTCTGAAGTTTCTGCATTTCCATGAGTCCAGCAGAAACACCGGAACAAGTTGCTATTTTCAGAAGAATAACAATTTTGGTTCCTAAAGATTCAGTAAAGTTACTCTTCAGTCCTCAATGATGAGATGGATGGTTGACCGGTTGTACTTGAGCTTGTTAATGAGTCTGGCCCAGGAAATGGGTACAATAAAGTAAATTGACATTTAATTTTAGCCAATAACATTTTTATTTAGGAATTTTACCTCCTATAGCTAAGAGTGACAAATGGGCGGGCTGGCCTGAATTTGGACGGGTCAAGATAGGTCAATAAATGGATCATTGCCCAACCCAGTTTAAAGTATACTTGGGTTAAGATGGGATGAGCCAAGATGTGCCAAACAATGAGTCATTACCTAACACACCCAACTTGACCCATATATTAGAACCATACCATCTTACATAAAAAAATAATTTTACCTTAAAATATGTATAAAAATATTTTACGGTGGGGAAAGGAATTAAGTTGGGCGGGTATGGTGGAAAAATACATAAAACTAAAATTAAAATTATAACAAAAAGCTTAAAGAAAATTTGAGGGGGTTAGAGAGGGTGGGGGGCGTGATAGAGGGTGGTGCAGAAAGACGAAAAAAATAAAATGTAAAATACAACAAAAAAGTAAAATTTTTTTGGAAGTTTGCATGTGGTCGGGGGGGGGGGGGGGGATACAAAAAGAACAATGAATTTTTTTGAGGGAGCTTGCGCTCGGGGAGGGGGGAGGGGGGGAGGGGGGATGGATAAAAAAATAAAAAATTGAAAGTACAAAAAAAGTAAATTTTTTTGGGGAGTTTGCACGTGGGGGGGTGGGGGTGGGAGTATGTGAGTGGGTGGTGTAGAAAAACAAAAGAACAGAAAATTAATAATATAAGAAAATACAAAAACATAAATAAATTTTTTTAGATAAATTGGGTTGCGATCATTTATTTTGTGTGAGTTTCATGGGTTGTATTTGGGATATTAAATGGACCAGAATGGACTATAAAAAATAGTGGGTTAATTTGGGCTCAGCCCAAATTGACCAATGAGCTAAAATATCTGTAGTCTAACGCATTATTCTCTGGGCAGATTGGGTAGATGAGTTTGGGCTCAAATTGCCACCCCTACCTATAGCATACCTTATTTATTTTAATAAATACCCTTTTTAAAAATTATATTTCATAGCTACATTCTGATTTTTATAGCTACATATCTATGTATAGTCACGTCATTTCCTTAAGCCACAAAGTATGCATTGTATTATTTTTCTTTCGCATTCCTTCCGATTTTTCTCCTCCAACTCGCTCTCTCTCTCAATGTCAGTTTCTTTCCATGAATACAACCATGATTCTCCACTGATTAATCTCTGTTGTCTCGCAAAATTTTCAACAGAAATAACTTCAGGTTCAATCCTATCGCCGGGGCGAAGAGTGATGTTGTAGCTTTTGGTGGTTTGAGGCCGCGGAACCGCGAATAGTACCCCATTTAGCAGCGTTTTTGGGCAGCGTTTTTGAATGAAATTGGAGTTGGTTGAAGGTGTTTCAGTGAATTGTAACGAAGCTGCCATTGTTGAGACTCTGAAGCAGAAATCTTTCGGAGTGAGGATTTTGGATGGAAGTCAAATCGGTCCAGTTATTTAGAGAAATTTTATCTCGGCTCTCTCATGAGATGATATTGGGGTTGTTCTTGAACAAAGATGACGGAGTTTGGGGCTGAGCAACTTGAAGATTCTGTTAATATATTTTTAATGTATTTCTATGTATCTTATTGTATTTTCATGTATTTTATTGCATTCATTGTCCTTTTTTTTCATTGTATTTCAATTTATATTGTTGTATTATATGTATTTTATGGTATTCATTGTCTCGCTGTATTAATTTCATGAATATATTCATATATTTATTTAATTAAAATAAATAATATTCAGATGTATATATGTATTCAAATTGCCCTGTTTTGTTGTATTAATCGGCTGAGAAAAATATTCAGCATATTCGCATCAAATACAGATTATGTGTGATGTAATTGAGTTAGTGGAGTTATAATAGGAGTCTCTTGTGTTAATTGATTCACTTTCCGTTTAAAAGCATCTGAGTAGAGCACAATTTACGCTATTTACATTACTGTATTCGCAAATACATATCGTTAATACAATCGAATACAGTCCTAAAAATATATTGAATACAATCAAATATAATAATTGAATTCCCTGTTTCACGCCGAGTTTTACTACTGTATTCATAATATAGTAACTTAAATACATCGAATATATTCTAAAAAACTGAAAATATAACTATAGAAAATAAAATAGTAAATAATAGTTACAACTAACTAATAACTACTAAACAATAATAATTTGTAAAAATTTACCTTTTATATTTATGGAAGGCTATTTGTAAGTTGCCAAAACCTTGACTCATGACTGAAATTTTTACCCGCTGTCAATTTTGTATAAGATAAGATAGTTTATTAAATGTACCTTTCACATCACGATTTAAAGATTCTTTTAGAGCTAATTGAAATCTTATGAGAAAATGGTAAACCACGGTTCGAAATACTATTACGTCCACAGTCTAATTTTTATTGAGCAAACTGAAAAATATATGAGCAAATATTAGTTCCAAGTCCATCGTTATGCATTTACAACAACAACTACCCCGTATAATCCCACAACGTGGGATTTGGAGAGGGTAATATGTGACGAGTCTTACCCCTATCCGAAAGGGCAGAGAGGTTGTTTCCAATCGACCCTCGACTCAGTGAAGGAAAGGAAAAACAAAAACAAAAACAAAAACAAAAAAGCATTAGTAAGTCCAGCAGAAATAGCGTAAATAATTATCTAAACGTAAGAACCATAAATAAAATAGCACGCAATAATATCGTTATGCATTTACGTCTTCCTTAATTTCGTCTTTAGAACATGGACGAAATTAGTTTTATTAAATTTGCACTATTAAATGGGTTCAGATTCAAAATGTATTAGAATGTATCATTTCTGTTGAGAAAATATACTATTGTCTCCTTATAGCGTCTCATGCAATTTTTATCTTTGTTCAAAATTCATTTTCCTATATATTATTTGGAGAAATATTCATTTCTACTCTTAATTTACAGTATTAACCTCGATAGTATATTGTTCACACTTCAAATATCGATCGATGATTTTGCAGGGTTGTTCAAACAAAATGCAATACTTAAAATTAATCATTTTGTTAAACGTGCAACTTATCTTTCAGCCTATGTAATGTCACATGAATGGTGCACTTATTCGAGTTAAAAGAGACCTCTCAAAACACAGTAGCAATTCAATAGTCTCTTTCTATTTACCCTTTTGAGAAAAAAACATTATAAATAAAATAAACAAGCATTACCATATTTTAACTATGATGTAACATATGACAACTTGGGTCCATTCATCTCAATTAACAAATCCAAAAATGTGAGGTAACATTTGGTGCTAATCTTAACCTTTTCTGAAGACAAAACAAAGAGCATTTTTGAAAATACAGTACTTTTTCTGTCCATAATAAATAATTTTTTTTACCTTTTCTGTTTAAAATAAGTATCTTTTATGTAATGAAGAAAGAATTAATTTTATTTTTCAAAAATTTTACATTTATTTATATATTCCAATGTATCGAGATAACAATATGCATTAATTACGGATAATTTTGTAAATACATATTTTTTTTTGAAGTTCGTATTTTCTTAAGGGTCATCCAAATGCCAAAATGTCACTTATTATAGATTAGAGGAAGTAATGTATATCCTTTTTTACATTATATTTCATGAATTGTTACATAAAAAAAGGGTGTCTTGTTTTGGGTTTATTCTCACATGGTGATCTTTGTGCACCCTTCAATTTGCTACAAGTCTAGACTGATGAGACATGTGATAGGTTTTACTAGGTTGTCAAAGAAAATGGGAAACAAGAAAAATAGGGTGACATAAATAGGAGAAAACATGCTTTAATTTGAAACTTTACTATATCATACATATGTTGTTGTCAACAATAATCTCAAGAAGTTGGAAAAAGTTTGGCACTGGTTTTAAAGTGGATTTGGATTCATGGAATATTGGAATTATGATTTTTTTATGGTCACATGTTTATATATATATATATATATATATATATAGTGAGAGAGACACAAACGTTTATTTTCTTGGCATATTCAATAGTTCCATGCACAAAATATTTATTATTTTTCAACAACAATAATCCAGTCTAATCCCATTTAGTGGGGCCTGGGAAGAATAGTGTGTACGCAGACCTTACCCCTACCCTTGGGTAGAGAGGCTGTTTCCAAATAGACCCCGACATCCTTCCATCCAAGAACTTCTCACCTTGCTCTTGGAGAGACTCAAAACCCCTCTTGTCTATTTATTTTTCTTCAGCGAAGACAATATATATATATATATATATATATATATATATATATATATATATATATATTCAAAGATAGATTAGACCAATTTCTATCAGTCGTAAACCGAAATTAAAAGTGAAAACCATAAAATATTAGATGGAGTAGGTTTTTAACCAAAAAACTGTTGCAAATTGAAGCTTATTATGCACGATTTTCTGCTACAAAATCTAGATTAGATGCTAACAAAGTAAAATAAGTAAGACGTTTAAATTGCTCACATTACAAAAATGAACGAGACAAAATTATAAGTAAAACAAGAACAAGGTCCTTTTGGGTTCGACTGCATGCGAGGAGGGGTGTAAATGGTACGGTTCGGACGATTATTTTATAAATTTTATATCATATTAATTTTTCAGTTATTCTATTATATATAACTAAAATTTGACTTTTCGAAACCGTCCCAATTATATCGATTTCTCTTCGATATCGGTATGATTCGATAATTTTTTGGTAATTTTTTTAAATATCATGTATAAATCACTAGTAAAAATAGATTGCAATAACATACGTAATTTATATGATTAGCAAAACACTCTAGATATTTTTACAGTTTAAAAGGTAACGAATTAAGAAAATATGAAACATGGCTAGAGTATATATTCATCAAGTATTCTATCGCATCGTAAATGAAACTAAGCAAATATAAAGAAAATATAAATCACACGAGTGGAAAGGTGTTAACCAAGTTGAAATTCAAGAATAAAATCCATAGAAGATTAAACATTTCAAAAAGATAAATCTTGTTCATATGAAAGGAAATATATTTATATATATATATTTTTTTTTTTTGAAAGGAAATATATTTAAATTGTAGGTTGCTACTCCTAATGCCACAATACCTTATGTCTTGCTAGTGAATATGATCTAAATAATTTAGTTTCAATAGGAATAACATAATATGTTTGAGAATTAGGATTTTGAGTTTAATTACTTGTTGGCTTGTAACTATTTCATAATTCCAAGGCCCAAGAAAAAATTTAATGGTTTATTATTTTTAAACTAATATAAATATATCTTTACATTGTAAATTTCTTCGGTACGGTTCGGTATTTATTCGATTTATTTTCATAAAATAAAAATCTACCCTGATTATCGGTACGATTATAAATATAACTTATGATTATACTAAAAAAACCTAAAAATCGATTCCATCCGTTACGATTCGATCGATTTAGTCGATTTTTAAATATTTATTGACACCTCTCCATGCTAGAGGTCCTTTTAATTATTAAAGAAAAGGACTCTATATATAACAAATATATTTAAGTCATGATTCTCATGTTTATTACTCCCTCCAATTCATAAGCTTATACTTTTTGCGCACTATTTGAGAAAGACATTTAAAAGTTTAAATTATAAAATTATATATATGCGTACCTATTCATTTATATCTTCTTAAATGACTCACTTAATTAATAATTTAGTAATAATAATAATTATATTAAATTTAGTATTTTTTCTAATGCATTAACTATTTTGAATTTTATTTGTTAAATTGATTATATTAGGAGCGGGTAACTCATACTCCCTCTATCTCAAATTATCTATCACAATTTTAATAAAATAATTGTCTCAAATTATTTGTCATTTTAAAAGTTCAACATTGAATTAATTATTTTTTTACTATTCTATCCTTAATATTAATTGTTCTTAAAGACTAAATATATTCAAATTATGAGTAAATTTTAAACTAAGAGAATTTTTTAAATTGTTTTCACACATGGTATAAATTTACCTTTTAGCATTAATTAACAATATAATTAACCATATTAACCTTAATTTATTCGTTAAAAATACAACAAATACCCCTAAGCTTTTTACTCCAAGGAAAACTTTAAAACAAAGTTAATTCTTTTTTGATATTTGAAAAAATTTAAATATTATGGACCATAAAAAAGGCCAAAAAATCACTTAAAATAGACCGAAAAGAACATATCTTAATACATAAATAATGATAAATAATCAAAAATTTCTCTTATTTAATATTTTTTTGAGAAGAAGGTAGTATTATAATGCGACCTATAATGTCTCCATATTCATAAAGACTTATAGGAAAAGCTGTATGTATTAATATCTCATGATCCGCAACTTGTTTACAGTTTTTAAATTGATAAAGAAAGTGAAACTATTTCATCTTTAATATACTACCGTCTTTCTTTGAAAGAATTAATTTAAATAGTCGTGCAATCTAATAATGAATTCAATCGGTTATTTGATTTGTATAAATTTTTTTTATAAGCTTAAATTTATATTAAAAAGTTGAATAATGACCATCATACTCTAAATTTCCATTAATTAGTACATATAATAAATTTTTTCGACCAATAAAAATTGGTGAATTTAAAAAAAAAAAACAAAAAAGAAACTTGCAGGGACTCCTGAAAACTGACACACAAAATTATCATTTTATGCCCATTGGGAATTGCCTGTCCGTAATTTGCTTACTTGGTGAAAGCTGGCGGTCTGCTATAATGCAAGGTTCTATGCATATTAGAACTAAAGAATATAGAGTTTTTATTCCATTCCGTCAAAAAAATGTACAAGTACAAATATAAATGCTGACCATCTATTCTCATATGCTATACAGTCACTACACGTATTATCACTCTAAAAAGGATTACAATATCACTATATGATAATAAATGTGACAATTCTGTCCCAAGAGTAGCCTAGGGGTAATGGTTTAAATTTTGTAGAACAGCCCTCCATTTATGATTTGAAGCCCTTCTTGAGTGGAGATGGACTACTATTTCCTTACAAACATTATCGCTCAGCAAATTACCTCCCTAGAATCTCATTTTATTACGCTCTCTCCATATCACTGTCACCAGGATCCCAAACAAAAAGGCTGTGATTTCTGCTACTCCAGTTCTACTTCTTGCCAGCTTACTAACCCACTCACATTCCTTCTTCTAGTCAGAAATGAGACGCTTATAGCCCAATCAGCCTAGGAGTCGATTCTAAATTTCTTTAGTCCTCAAGCAAGCAAAGTACAAATGATCCAAAGTTTCACGATACATTCCACAGAAAATACAATCCTGTGGAACCAGGATATTGAGTTCCTGGAGTCTGTCCACAGTTGCTAATCTCTTGTGCAAAGCCAGCCACAAAATAAATTTGTTCCTGGGGTGTAATTGAGTCTGCAGTATGATGGCCTTCCATTGGACTTTACTATATTGAGGGTGTTGGTGTCTGTATAGCTTCTTGGTGCTGAATGAATCACCCTTCTGAAGCTGAAGCAATCGACTGTCCAGGTTACCGTGAAGAGTTGCAATGCCATTGATCAACTCTCTCGACTCAAATATTTTCCTTATTGCCCAAGCAACAGACCTAGGCACTGTCATGTCATCAATACATCAATTTTTAATATAGAATGTATGCACCAATTTAATCCACAGACTATCCTTCTTCTTGGTCAGTGCCCATAGATGCTTTACAACAGCAACCTTATTCCACTTTAACAGGTTTAACACATTTAAACCCCGTGCACTGTATGGCATACAGAGTATTTCCTAGGCAACCAGTGCTTTCCTTGATACTGTAGCTGAACCTGTCCAAAGGTATGATCTGCATATTGCTTCTGTCATCCTCAGAATTTTTTTAGGCAGTATAAATATTTGGGACCAGTAGGCTTGAATACCAAACATCACTGATTTAATCAGCTGAAGTCGTCCAGCATAGGAGAGCAACCTTGATGACCAGCAGCGTATTTTCTGTGTGATTTTCTCCACCAATGGCCAACATTGAGCAATGGTCAATTTCTTTGAGTCCATAGGCATCCCCAAGTATTTAAATGGAAGCCTGCCTTCAGGGAAGCCTAATGCATGTAAGATCTCCTCCTTCTGCCAGTGTGTTAACCCTGCTATGGACACAACACTTTTGTCAGCATTTTCTTGAAGTCCAGAAGCTTTAAAGAAATTCTGGAAAGTCTGCTTCAGTAAGATTACAGACTGAATATTTGCCTTACAGAACATAAGAAGACCATCCGTGAAGCAAACATGTGCTACACCCAACTTCTTGCATCTAGGATGGAATTTGAACTCTTTCCTCATCATCATTTGCACAAATTCTCTTTGTAGATACTCCATGGCCAGAACAAAAAGGTATGGAGACATCGGGTCACCTTGCCTTAAGCCTCTGCTACCTTTAAATGGTGCAGTGAGTCCACCATTGATGTTGAGAGAGTAGGTAACAGAGGATATGCACTCTATTACCCACCCAATGAATTTATGAGGAAAGCCCAAGTCCTGCAACAGTCTTTCTAGGAAGCACCATTCAACTGAGTCGTAGGCCTTATTTAAATCTACTTTAAGAACACATCTAGGAGAGATGCCCTTCCTGGAGTAGCCATTGAATAGTTCTTGTGTAAATAAAATGTTATCAATGATACTACGACCCTCAATGAATGCTGATCTGATCTTCCAACCAGGTAGTCAATAACTTCTTTCAGCCTAGCTGTAAGGATCTTAGTGATGATTTTGTACAGAGTTGTACAACAGGCAATGGGTCTGTAATCCTTCACTTTACTTGGATTTTGCACTTTAGGGATTAGAGTTAGTGCAGTGCTGCTAACTTCTTTATGCAACTTCCCAGTGAGAAAGAATTCCCTCACAGCTTCACAGATGTCTTCCCCCGCTACATGCCAATGCCTTATAAAAAATTCAATGGGGAAGCCATCCACACCTGGTGCCTTATCATGAGGCATATCCTTAATTGCCATTAGTATTTCCTCCCTTGTGACTGCTTTACTGGATCATCTTTCTGTTGCAAGTTGAGACAAGGACCCTGATGGATTACTGCAGTGTTGAGACATTGGAAGATGTTATTGTTTCCCCCCAGTAACCTCTTGAAGCAAGTAATAAACTCTTCTTCCACCATCCTGGGATTAGACAATTTTACTCCCTCTTCTGTGTATATAAAATTTATAGTATTAAAGTTTGTCCTCATCTTCAGTTGAGCATGAAAATATTTAGTGTTTGAATCTCCACAAGCAATCCAGTGAGCTCTAGATTTCTGGTGTAAGATCTGCTCCTCTATGTTACTCCATTTCTCCACATCCATAAGTATCATCCTCTCCTGATCAATCAGACCTTGGTCCATACTATTGATCTGCATCTGATTCTGTATAGCTTCCAGCTTCTGCCTTGCCTCACTAAGATGTATCCTATACTTTGTCATATAGGTATTCAAATCCTTTAAACCCACTTTTAGGCCCTTTAATTTATTCCAAACTCTATGCATTTTCCCTCCATGCTGGCTCTGATTCCATACCCTTTCCACAGTGCTAGGGAAATCAGCATGATCCATGACAGATGTATACAGTTTGAATGGCTTAGGATGAATGTTCCTTCTTTGTTCCTCATCATTTCAAAGTAAAAGGATAGGGGAATGGTCAGAAACTCCCGGGGTCAACACATCAGCTTCAATGTGATTGTATTCCAGCATCCAGTTCACATTTCCAAAAAGCCCAATCAATCCTGCTATATACTCTTGTCTCTGGTTTTTGTTTATCGCACTATGTATAAAAACAACCCAAACTCTTCAACTGAGTGAGTTGAAGAGGATTGAGTGTGTCTTGGAAACCTTGAATCTCCTGTTGCATAACTGGAGCTCCTATCCTATCATCAGTGTGGAGAACATTGTTGAAATCTCCATTAAGTAGCCAGCTCTCCTGAATAGTTGCTCCTAAGGTCAACAGTTTGGCCCATAGTTGTTGTCTCTTGTTCATCTCATTATTTGCATACACTACTGTTATCAGTGTTCTGAAATTTGTACTTCTTTCTTTAATCTCATAGTGTATAAACTGTTCATCAGTCTTCAATATCTGCATCTCAACATTTGAATTCCATAGTAGCCAGATTCTCCCATTTGGATGCTCATTGTAATTCCCACTATATCTCCAATCATTTCCCAGTTTTGTGATAAACCTTTGAACCTTTGCTTCCTTCACTCTAGTTTCTATGCATCCCATACAGTCTACTTTATATTTTTTCAGAAAGAGTTTCAGCTCCTTCTGTTTATGGGGCTTGTTAAGGCCCCTAATATTTCATGTGCTGAAGATCATGTTGTGGTGAAGCTGGATGGGCCAGCTTCCCCTGGGTCATCACCTATCTGTAACAAAGAGAAACTGTTCGTCATGTTCAATGAGGCTCCAGCATAGTGTTGTACTCTTTTCCCTTTTGCCAACCCTCTATCTATCACCCTGTTTCCAGCATTGTCAGTATGCTTACTTTCCTCCACTATCCTATCATTTTTAACCACCTCACCATTCTGCTTTGTTTTTGGTATCCATTTCCAGTTCTCACTTTGCACTTGCTTCTTTTCCCCTGCTGCCTTGAAATGGTTCTGTGTTACCTCTTCACTTCCTGCTTTTGTTTATACCAGCAATCATCAGTGTTATGGCCAAATCTTACACAGTCACAGCAGTATTTTGGCCTCCATTCATACTAAATCTGTTGTGTGATAACTCCCCTCTTAGTATGTAACTCAAAACTATCTGGAAGGGGTTGAGATATATCTGTTTCCACCAGTACTCTAGCATAAGATATCTTCTCCAATTCAGCAGTGATTCTATCAGTGTACATAGGCTTCCCAACCACACTAGCTAGTTTACTGAGGGCTTTAGTGGACCAAAATCCCAGTGACAAGCCAGGGAAAGTCTGGTTCATACTTGAAATCCATTCTCCACTATTGTAACACAAATGGCTTGTTATGGAAAGTGTATGGACCAGCCTGAAGAACAAGGTCCCTATCTTCACTATTATCAAATCTGAAAATATAATAACCTTCCTCATGATGCATTACTTGAGGTTTTGTAACAAAATCCCAAACATTTGTGATGAAGTTGTCCATTGCTCGCTTGTACGGGTCTTCTCCAAGCACAAAACCAATCAATGCACTGCTCCAGTATGCCTCTTGTTCCTTCGTATCCTCGTCTTCAATTTGTACCACAAATGTACCATCTCGCATAGCAGGTGGTACATAGCACATCGGTTTCCCTTTTTGAGGGCTTCGATTCTGTTGCATGGTATCCCTTTTATCTTTTACTGCCTTAGGGACTTCAGAGAACTGACCGATTTGAACTTGCTTTGCTTGTGCAGAAAATTAGAGTCGTCGATGAACTTGTTGTGTATCGACACTGTCCGTCCCCAGAATTTCGCCCTCGCCTTCGTCGATTTCCTCACTAATAGGTTGGAATTTCAATGGTAAAAAACTTCCAAACGTAACAGGTTGTAATCGCTGTTGTACTCCATTTTCCGGCGTTATCTGCATTCCGAAATTTTCATTCCTGCTAGGGTTGTGAAAAATTGTAGGCACTGATCCCATCCCAGTTAACCATCGAACAGGCTTGTCAACAGCAGACGTTTCTATACTCTCCTCCTCCGGTATCACAGTTGTCGCTGGTAGTTTCCGTCGTCGTCTCGCCATGGCTGAAGGCGCAAGTTAGCTTCCATGCTTATCTTGCGCCGAGAGCGTTTAGAGAGAGAAAAAAATTCCGCTCTTCTTTTTGTATTTTTTCATTTCGATGAGATGAGATGAGATTGCTTTATCATTAACCTGAGATTTCAAGTTCGAACTTTGGGTATGAAAATATTTTTGGTAAGGAACGTGTCCTCTCGAATGAGGTCTTATACAACGCAAATCCGAATAAAATCAAGATCTAATACAAATATCAGACACCGGATAAGAAACAAATTTTTTTTGAATGGATATTAATTATACACAATCAATACTCTTTCCCCCTTTTCTATTTTGTCCATCTATTTTATTTCTCATCTTATCTTATGTTCAGTAGTTCGATTAATTTAAATTTTTATCGTGTAAGATTTTTAAAAGAGAAAACGTTCACTATTAGAAATTTTATTATTTCCGAAAGTAGAACCCAACAACAACTACCCAGTATAGTCCCACCAGGTGGGGTCTGGGGAGGGTAATATGTAGCCGAGTCTTATCCATATCCGAAAGGACAGAGAGGCTGTTTCCAAAGTGAACCCGATACCTTTAATTAAATAAAAAAAAATCCTATTCATTCCACGGTAAAAGTTCTATATATGAATATTTGTTGGACATAATGCTCTTATCCTCTTTTTTTTTTAATTTTAGTTTCTTGTACTATTTTTGTCATTTAGTATCTGATACCGGCCAATTCGATTAATTTAGATTCACATTATGTAGTGATCATTAAAAGGAAACAAGCTTCCTATTAAGTCTTATTTTATTTTTTTTAAAAATTTTTAAGGCTCGAACTTGAGACCTTTTATTTAAGATCGGAATTTAATCACCGTATTCTTATTCCTAATTGGTGATCTGTAACTTTTGTGTTGAATTCCAACAACCACAAACTTCCTAACGAAAAGGTAACCAGATTTTATTATTTTTGACAGGGAAAAGGATAAAGTTGAGTTGGGTTTTACTAAAGTATTTAGAATTTATACTCCGTTTATTTTTACTGGTATATTTTAATTTTTCATGTCCTTTAATAAATAATAAATAAAGTGCATAATTTATCATGATATCATATTAATTGATGCATATTTTATTGAATTTAAGAAAATATTTTGAAGAAAGTAATACATATTATGGGTATAACAGGAAATTTTTTTTTGTCTTCTTTTAATATACGCAAAGTGACAAATAAAAATAAAAATTTATTTTTAATATATATACCAAATAAAAATAAAAGGAGAGAGTACTATTGGAACTCACTTAGTATCAAAAACTGGTTACGCTAATGCATTGCATGGCAGCCAACTGAATTTGGATGTTCTTGAAGTTTGACCTATAAATTATTTGCTCATTAATTATCGTTTGATCTTTTCATCTAAACAGTTAAAGTTATGTTGTTTAAAATTTTTTCAGTAATTATCCATTTAAGACAAGTCGAAGTTTATAAAAAGAAAAATTTATCCATTTTTATTTTTTTGTTTTTTGCTAGGTGTTCTGTATCTTTATTTGGGCCCAATTAAATTAATCGCGCTAAGCACCATAACTAAGATCCCGTTTGTATGAGCTTATTTTAAATACTGTTTAAGCCAAATAGCTTTTAACAATAAGTTAAGATTTCTAGCTTTTGGCTTTTTGTTTTTGTCCTTTTAGCTTAAAAAGAAGTGCTTAAAAGCACTTTTTTTTACTTTATCTAAATACTATAAAATGGCTTAAAAGCACTTAAAATAAGCCAATCCAAACGGGATCTAATACTCATATTAGGAATTGAGGACATTCCATTTCTTTCTTCTTCAGGCTGCGCATGTTAGTCAACGGCTGTTAACGTGCGCCTTCAACCATGACTCGACGGGGTAAGCAAATTCCGTCGATGTTAATACCCTCCGCAGAACAGGAAGAACCTACTAGGGTAATTACACTAGAAAATGGTATCCTTCATGACTTAGGGCCAAGGCAATTTGGTCAATGGCTAATATGAGTTGGAAGTGCTCCAACAATATTATAAGGAAGATCACCGGTAGAAATCAATACACCTATAGAACAAGACGAAGGCACGTCCTTAGCGGCAACAACAAGAAAACTTACCTTCTCTACAACAGGGGAAATGAGAAAATCTACGGCGGCTGAAGTTGTGCAAGGTAACAGATCTTAGTAATTACGGATGAAACTCGACTATTTTCCCCCCAATAATGAGAGATGGGAGGAAGATAGTGAAATTAGTCCAAGCAGAAGTTGAAGAGGAATGTTAAAAATGGAAGTTAGATTTAATTGGATATGTAATTGGGGGAAGCCCGACGTTTAAGGAAATGTTGAAGTATGTGTATGAGGTGTGGAATTATTTCATGACTCTTCAAGTTTTTCCGCATAATGACGGGTATTTTATCTTCATATTAATGTATGAGAATGATAACGAGACCTTATTGTAGAATGGACCTTTCACCTTTAACAATAGGCCTATGATTTTCAATGTTTGAGAACCAGAATTTCAGATGAGCAAGGAACTTCTTCCGGTCATTCCAATATGAGTTACACTTCCAAATCTGCCTGTTGAATACTGGGCACCAAGAAGTTTGGGTTGAATTGCGAGCTATTTGGGGAAGCCAATATGCACGGATAAGCTTATGGCTAAAGGAGAAATAGTGTCCTACGCACGTATTCTAATTGAGATGGATGTATCAGTTAAACTTCCGGAGGAGATATCAATTGAACTACTAGGAGGAAAATGCAAATACCAGAGCATTGAATACGAACGGAGACCTCTATACTGTTAAAGTTGCTTGAGCATAGAGTATCAGAATAGTGGATTTAAGAAGGCCACTCTTGAAAAAGGAAAGAAACAAATAAATAGAAGGAAGCCGAAGATGGGCTGGAGAGTAAAAGTGAATCAGTACCCAATAAACCAACTGCAAATGCTGAACAACAAGTAGATCCAGAATTGCTAAAAGAAGTGAAAGAACTAACTAATGACCAGAATGAAAAGGAATAGCATGAGAGTCTAGAATTCCATGTGCAACAGGCCAAGAACAGGGGTAAGAAAAAAAAATTAGCTATTACTCATGAACATGAAGGACAAATTCGCCATATAACTCATCAAAGGCGTCTTGCATATCTTCATAAGCATAAGGATCTTTAGGAGAAGTTTCACATACCTCTTCTCGTGCTTCCTCATGTGCCATGAGACATAAGTTGGCGGTCTTATCTTCATCTCCGTCGCTTGACTCATCCTCGGAGTCGCCTCCCCAAGAGATGTATGCTCTTTGTTTCTTGACGGTCTTCTTTTCCGTCTTTGTGTTTGGGCATTTAGGTTTGATGTGCCCAACTTCTCCACACACATATCATTTGGGTGGTTCTCCTTGCCTCTTTCCCTTCCGTTCATACTCTATACGCATGAAATTGTGGAACTTTTTAATAACGAGTCCAAACTCGTTATCCTCATCGCTTGAGTCATCAATGGCTTGAGGTTGTGATATGGAGGCCTTGAGTGCAATGATTCTTTTCCTTTGATCTTCCAAAGGAGGGTTAAGAATGGTGGACTCGTACGTCTTTAGATTCCCCCGAAGTCCGTCTATAG
Organism: Nicotiana benthamiana; assembly: GCA_034376525.1. Lineage (NCBI taxonomy): Eukaryota > Viridiplantae > Streptophyta > Magnoliopsida > Solanales > Solanaceae > Nicotiana > Nicotiana benthamiana. The sequence continues at coordinate 179,902,344 of CM067339.1, forward strand.
TGACGTTGGTGATGCCAATTGACTCTTGAATGGCATCGACTTTAGAACGCCACTCCGGAGTGAGGCTCCGCAGGATTTTTCGTACAAGCTCCTTGTCCGTGTACGTCTTCTTGAGTGCGTGGAGGTCGTTGACAATTTTTGAAAATCGTTCAAACATGTCGTTGATTTTCTCGTTCTCCTTCATATGAAATAATTCATATTCATGGGTTAGAAAATCAATTTTAGCCTCTCGGACTTGGTCCGTACCTTTTGGGCTTTCGATAATCATCGCGGTTTACTGCACAGTACATCATGTTGATGGCCTTAGCATTGTTCTCCACCTTTTTGATGTCCTCTGCATCATATTCGTTCTCCGTCTTTAGGACGACTTTATCCTCGACTTCCTTAGTGGGCAATTGTTCACCATTTTTGATGATTTGCCACAATAGAAAGTTGTTGGATTGGATGAAGATTCTCATCCGCTCCTTCCAATAGGTGTAATTTGTGCCATCGAAGAGTGGTGGCCTCGTGGTTGATTGTCCCTCACCAATTCCTGCATAAAGATTGCGAGTAGAAGCCATAGATCATTTCTCTAAAACTGTTAAGTCTTTCAAAGAGTATGGCTCTGATACAAAATGTTAGAATAAGTGCCCAACGCTAGAGGGGGGTGAATAGCGTTTAACAAAAATCGCAGGAATAAAATCGAAGTAAATGCGGAAATAAAAAGAGTAGGGTGGGAGCACACCAAATCAGTTTAGTGCTCTGAGAATTCAACCAATGATAGTCACTTCACAAGTGATAAGGGAACGGAGTCCTCCGAGGAAGTTACCTCCATGACAATTTTCTCATGGAACATAAGGAGGCTAAATAAGCCCTTTAAGCAAAAAAAACTCGCTTACAAATAAGGTAGTAATAATGGGTTATCTTGAGACTAAAGTTAAAGCTAACAAAGCTGAAAAAATTAAGAAGAAAATGAGGAAGGATTGAGAAATAGCTACTGACTACACTCAAAGCCCAAATGGTTGAATATGGATTGGTTGGAAACCTCAACAAGTGGAAGTACTAATAGTCGCATTTATGCTTCAATTTGTGCATTGCATAGTAAAAGACAATGGATCAAATTTTACTATCCAGATAGCTTTTGTTTATGGCTTGAATACCATAAATGAAATGAAGGCCTTATGGCAAGGGCTAAGGAATATGAAGAACAATATAAATGATCTATGAATTGTGCTAGGGGACTTCAACGATATTCTTTCTATGAACGATATACAAATGGTATTACAGTACATCCAAATAAAATTAAGGATTTTCAGGAGTGTATTAGAGACATAGGGCTTGGACAACCAAAAAGAATAGGTAGTTTATTCTCATGGAGTAATAAGAGAAATGCACATATCAGAATCCATAGCTTCATAGATTGGGCCTTAACCCAGAATGCCCGGGCCACTCTCCTATTATTATTAACACTAGAAGAATCAGAAAAAACCTTCCTAGGCCATTTAGACTTCTTAACAGTCTTCTTCATAATGAGGAGTTTAAGGCAATGATCAAAACTACATGGCAATATAAATTTCCTGGGTACACTATGTATGGAATATGCAAAATGCTTAAACTTATTGATCTAAACACAAGACACCTTGAGAAAGAGGTATCCAATTTGATAAGGAAGGTTGAAGTCACTCGAGGGAGGTTGCAGGACACTCAACAAATGCTGAATTTTGATCTTTACATTCCTAGTCTGAATCAAAAGGAGAGGGACCTGATCTTTTAACTAGAGAAATGGTCTAACATACATGAAGAGGTGCTGAGGCAGAAGTCTAGGGCTGTATGGTTAGCAAAAGAAGACTCAAATACAAGATATTTCCATGCCCAAATGAAGAGTAGACAAAAAAGGAACCATATCTCTTCAATTTGTAATGACCAAGGGATTATGCTGGCTGATCCAGGTACAGTGTGAGTTTATTAACTTTTTTCAAGAGTTGTTGGGCACTAAGGCTGCTAAACTACCTTGTTTGAACAACAACAGTGCAAAATATAGGTATTGTCTCAATAAGGAGAGGAGCAGCAGGGGTTGATTAAATTAGTGACCAATGAAGAAATTATTCAAGCTCTGAAAGATCAACCAGCTGGCAAAGCCCTTGGGAGAGATGGTTTTCCTGTTGAATTTTTCAAAGCTAACTTGATGTAGTGGGAGATGATGTTATAACACCCATCCCTAAGTTTTTTTTGAGAATGGAAAGGGTTAGAATAAGTTCCCAATGCTAGAGGGGGGTGAATAGCGTTTAACAAAAATCGCAGGAATAAAATCGAAGTAAATGCGGAAATAAAAAGAGCAGGGAGGGAGCACACCAAATTTATACTGGTTCGCCACAACGTGTGGTTACGTCCAGTCTCCCGAGAGACTCTCTCGAGTTGCAACTAACTCCGTGAAGCTTAAAGGTGCTCAACAAACCAATACAACTTGAGAACTCGAGTCACACGAGCCTCAAAAATGTTTGCTCGGAGATACCGCACTCCAAGACTTAAACCGAAGGAATGAAACCTTCCTTCTTACAACAACAAGGGATTAGACTTCCCTTCAAGTGCATACAAACACTTAGCACTCAAGAACAGGACTCTCTTATAGAGTATATATGCGTAGACTTAAGAACGCTCAAGAACACAACAATTTCTTCAAGATTTTGGCTCTCAAAAGCTATGAAATATGAATGAATTGAATGCAATGAAAGTATACTAGATTGTTGAAGAATTGTTGTAGAAATGAGAGGTTTTGGGGTCTATTTATAGCCCTCAAGGATCAAGTTACCGTTGCTCAATAGTGTGACAAGAATTTTGAATTAAAGACATAATAATCGATTATCTTAAGTGCATAATCGATTATCTTACTTCAACATTCATAAAACTAGTCGTTGGATGGCAACGGTAACTAGATAATCGATTATTCTCCAAAGGATAATCGATTATTTAACCTCTCTGTAATTTCAAGTTTGGGCTGGAAATACAGAATAATCGATTATCAGATAATGATAATCGATTATCTGAGGTGATAATCGATTATCTGAAGGTGATAATTGATTGTCACAACCTTCTGTAAATTGGGGTTTTGCTACATTAGCAAGATAATCGATTATTGGAACATGATAATCGATTATTTAACCTTGAAAACCAACCCAAAGATCAAAGTGTTCCAAATCAAAAACCAAGTGTTGGAAAAGCTTGTTTATGGTATAAAAAGTGAAAACCAAGAATTAGTTCTTAAAAACCAAGTTTCCAAGGTCATAAACGTCGCGTCACTTTGTCAATGACGTTTTCCATGCGTTTAGACGACGACCATAAATCAAGTGTGGTTTTTATGAAATAATGATTTAGAATATGTTTAAATATGCCTAGAAATGAAACCAATGATAATATTTTAAAAACCATTTTGGCTAAAATGAAAACGTCAAAAACCATGACGATGTCTAGCCGACGTCTAGCTGACGTCTAGCCAACGTCTAGTCGACGGTCAGATTTTTGGTTTGGGCATGGTCACATAATTTTGGTCAACAAAAATATTTATGATATGCATGATTTGATAAAATGATTTTAGAGAGAAGCCAAGACTTGAATCCATTGTCCGATCAAGATCACAATGCAAACAACTCAATAATGTCTTCAATACATCTCTTGGTCTTGTTCTTGACTCTTCTCAACTTGGACTCTTCCTTGGTCCGTTAGCCATACTTCTCGCCTTGTTTGTTCAATGATATCTTCGTATTCACGACGATTTGGCATTTTTCAACTTTGCATCCACGTCGGTTTGTCATTTATCAAAACCTACAAAAACGAACACGTTTTTAGTTCAACGTCTTTGAAAGTGTGTTCCAACAATTTTCCCCTTTTTGATAATGGCAAACCGAGATGGGGATATGCATAGGTGTTTAAACGTTTGTGCCAAATATGTAATGAGTTCCCCCTCAATTTATGCATAGCCCTTTCTCAATTTATGCATAGCCCTTTTCTTCCCCCTTTTGACATTAGCAAAAATTTTATTGAATAAGGGAATAAAGATGGAGTACATAATGGAAGCATAAAAAATTATTCAAAATATAAACTAAAGAGAAATAGAGTCGAGCTTGAGCTCTAAAAGCTTCTAGGATCTGTTGTCATCTCCGTCACTCGCCGTTGCTTCATCATCATCATCATCACCGTTACCGTCATCATCGATTTCCGGCACCTCGTCAACATCTTCGATTATGGTAGTCTGAAATTTCAGAAAATTTCCAATGCAACTCAAACTGGTTTGAATTTGTTCCCCCTTACTTTGTGGCTATTTTGAGACCTGCAAAAAAGAGTTAGACGTCTCCGACCCTCAAGTTAGTGATAGTTCAAATAAAATATTTTACAAATGCACGCATTAGATCATCGTGGAATCAAGTATTCCGAGTTCGCTACGAACGCGGAAAAATGACTCTTTCTCTTAAGGTTTTGTGAAAATGTCGGCTAATTGATATTTTGTTTCCACAAACTCAATCTCGACATCACCTTTGAGAACATGATCTCTAATGAAATGATGCCTAATTTCAATGTGTTTCTTCCTTGAATGAAGAACGGTGTTCTTCGTCAAGCTTATGGCGCTAGTATTATCACACCGAAGAGGGATATGATCAATACTAAGGCCATAATCCAAGAGTTGTTGCTTCATCTAAAGGATTTGAGCACAACAACTCCCCGCGGCCACATATTCGGCCTCGGTGAGGTGAGGATTGCCCAAGCCATATAAGGAGACCAAGAAGCTCAAATCCCTCCGATGTGGGACAACTCAACACCCCCCTTACGCCCAGATCTCTGGAGCGTGGACAACATAAATGGGGGCCCAACATCGGTAACAATAATTGGGATGGGCCTGGCTCTGATACCATGATACTAAGGAACTACCAAGTAAGTGGCATGTTCCACTCGTGCTTTTGCGGTCCAATTTGCAACCCGCAAAATTAGAGTTGGAATAGCCAATGAGTTGGCATGAAGAACCTTTGGGATACCAAAATCCTACATTTATAGTGCCAACAAGGTATTTAATTATCCGTTTTACCGCAGTTAAGTGCGATTTCTTCGGACAAGATTGATACCGAGCGCATAAACAAACGCTAAACATAATGTCTGGCCTACTTGCGGTTAGATTAAGAAGGGATACGATCATACCTCGATACTTCTTTACATCTACTTCCTTAACTTTTTCGTCGTTGTCAAGGTGATCGGATGTGCTCATGGGAGTAGCCATTGCTTTGGCGTTGTTCATCTCAAAACGTTTGAGCAACTCCTTGCAATACTTAGATTGACAAATGAAAGTCCCTTCTTTCATTTGTTCACTTGCAATCCCAAGAAGAAATTGAGCTCACCCATCATTGACATCTCGAACTCACTTGTCATCATTTTCGAAAATTCCTTGCACAAAAATTCGTTAGTAGCACCGAAAATAATGTCATCTACGTAAACTTGAACTAGAGGATGTCTTTGTTTTTACTTTTGATAAAAATTGTTGTATCAACTTTCCCCCTTTTGAACTCATTGTCCAAAAGAAATTTACTCAAACGTTCGTACCAAGCTCGGGGAGCTTGTTTAAGACCGTAGAATCCTTTTTTGAGTTTGAAGACATGATCGGGGGACTCAAAGTCTTCGAAACCCGGGGGTTGTTCAACATACACTTCCTCTTGAATAAACCCATTGAGGAAGGCACTCTTGACATCCATTTGGTATAGTTTAAAATCCATAGATGAAGCAAAAGCAAGTAATAAAGGAATAGCTTCTAAGCGTGCTACCGGTGCATAAGTTTCTTCAAAATCAATGCCTTCTTCTTGATTGTAGCCTTTAGCTACGAGCCTAGCTTTGTTTCTAGTTATAATACCGTTTTCATCAAGTTTGTTACGGAACACCCATTTCGTACCAATTACGGTATGATCGTTGGGTCTTGGCACCAATTCCCAAACGTCATTACGTTTGAATTGGTTAAGCTCCTCTTGCATTGCCAAGGTCTAATGCTCATCCTCAATTGATTCGGAAATGGTTGTAGGTTCAATTTGTGATACAAAAGCCATGTGTCCTACAGTGTTCTTAAGAGAGTTTCGAGTACATACCCCTTGTTCGATGTCACCAATTACCTTATCGAGAGGATGAATTCTAGACGTCCTCCAAGCTCTAGGCATCACCATCTCTTCCTCTTGTGGTTGTTTCTCTTTCAAAGGTTGTTCCATGACTTCGTCTTGGACTTCCTTTGGGCTCTCTTTTTCCACATCGCCTTGAAGATTAATCTTCTCCAATAAATCTGCAAGATCATCACAAATATCCTTTCTCGCCAAGAGAGTATCATTCTCGAAAAATACAACATGAGGGGACTCCTCAATAGTTAAGTTGCGTTTATTAAAGACTCTATAGGACTTACTACGCAATGAATAACCGAGAAAGATGCCTTCATCGGATTTTGCATCAAATTTCCCCAAGTTGTCCTTTCCGTTATTATGAACAAAACATTTACAACCAAAAACTCGAAGATGGGAGAGGTTTGGCTTTCTTCCCTTGTAAAGTTCATATGGTGTTTTCATGAGTACCGGTCTTATGACGGCTCGGTTTAACACGTAGCTTGCGGTACTCACGGCATCCGCCCAAAAATACTTAGGAATTTTTGCCTCATCGAGCATAGTTCTAGCCATCTCCTCGAGACATCGATTTTTACGTTCCACCACTCCATTTTGTTGTGGTGTACGTGGAGCGGAGAAGTTATGCTCAATGCCAAGTTCGTCACAAAAATCCGCAAAGAGATTTTGTTCGAACTCTCCACCGTGATCACTTCTTATGGAAGTAATTGTTGTGCTCTTTTCATTTTGAGCACGTTTAAGGAAACTTTTGAAAACTTGAAACGCCTCACTTTTATGAGTTAGAAATAATGTCCATGTGTACCTAGAGTAGTCATCAACAATGACAAAGGCAAAGTAGTTCCCACCAAAACTTTTTGTTCTTGATGGTCCAAAGAGATCCATGTGCAAAAGTTGTAAAGGCCTTGTTGTTGAGACAACATTTTTCGATTTAAAAGAGGCCTTTACTTGCTTCCCTCTTTGACATGAATCACAAATGGTGTCCTTCTCAAACTTGAGTTTTGGGAGACCAACTACTAAGTCTTGTGAAACCAATTTATTTAAAAGGTTCATGTTAACATGAGCTACTCTTCGATGCCATAGCCACATATCGTCCTCTTTACTTATGAGGCATTTAGCAAAGTTTGATGAAGAATTTTCAAGGTTAACCATATAAATATTATCAATTCTATCACCATGTAAAATAACCTTATTATCACTAAGGCGTTCAACCGTACATGATTTAGAATTGAAAATCACACGATTTCCCTTGTCACACAATTGACTTATGCTCAATGATTGTGCTTAAGACCCTTAACTAATTAAACATTATCAATAGAGGAGGTTTCATCCTTACCAACCGATCCAATGCCGATTATTTTTCCTTTGCTATTGTCTCCAAAGACTACGTTTCCTCCTTTGGCGGGTCTTATTTGAAGAAATTTGGATGCATCTCCGGTCATGTGCTTGGAGCATCCGCTATCAAGGTACCAAAGTACACTTGATGCCTTCAAGCACACCTACATACCAACTCAATGAGATTTAGGTACCCAAGTCATTTTGGGTCCTTGGGTGTTAGGTGCAAAGTGGTAGTGTGATTGTTTAATCGTGAGATGTCTATGCCTAGTAAAGCAAACCGGAGCTATATGACCTATCCTATTAGAATAATGGCAAATGACATTCGGATTATGCATTCTCCTAGGTTGATAATAGCTTCTAGGTGGTCTAAATTCATTTACCCTATTTTGAGAAGCGTAGTTTTGATGCACTTTTTGAAAACCATTTCTAGGTGTTCTAAAGTGCTCAACATTTCTCCTAGTGTTTGTTCTAGGTTGTCTAGTGTTCCTAGAATTAACATTTCTAGGTTGTCTATTAATATTAATTTCATCTTTTCTAGGTTGAGCCTTAGGTTGTTTAGGTTTTGGCTCAACTTTTTTATTCATATTAATATTATTTTCGAAACCTAAGCCATGTTTAGTAGATTTCAAATTGCCAAGTACATCATAGAGGTTTTTATGAGAAGTATTAAATTTGTTCAAAGTACCCTTAAGTTTTTCAACTTGGTCTTTGAGATATTTGCAAGACTTGCAACTTTCGTTTGAGCCTTCGGGTTTGTCGGCGCTTCTTTTGCCAAAAAATTTATTTTATTCTCTTAATTTTTCATTATCTTGGCTCAATTTTTCCAACTCCTTCTCCTTTGAAGAGAGTTGTTTCTTTAAATCCTTAATGGTTTTAGAAGCGCTAACAAATTCGCCATATAACTCATCAAAGGCGTCTTGCATATCTTCATAAGTATAAGGATCTTTAGGAGAAGTTTCACATACCTCTTCTTGTGCTTCCTCATGTGCCATGAGACATAAGTTGGCGGTCTCATCTTCATCTCCGTCGCTTGACTCATCCCCGGAGTCGCCTCCCCAAGAGATGTATGCTCTTTGTTTCTTGACGGTCTTCTTTTCCGTCTTTGTGTTTGGGCATTTAGGTTTGATGTGCCCAACTTCTCCACACCCATAGCATTTGGGTGGTCCTCCTTGCCTCTTTCCCTTCCGTTCATACTCTATACACATGAACTTGTGGAACTTTTTAATAACGAGTTCAAACTCGTTATCCGCATCGCTTGAGTCATCAATGGCTTGAGGTTGTGATGTGGAGGCCTTGAGTGCAATGCTTCTTTTCCTTTGATCTTCCAAAGGAGGGTTAAGAATGGTGGATTCGTACGTCTTTAGATTCCCCCGAAGTCCGTCTATAGTGACGTTGGTGATGCCAATTGACTCTTGAATGGCATCGACTTTGGAACGCCACTCCCGAGTGAAGCTCCGCAGGATTTTTCGTACAAGCTCCTTGTCCGTGTACGTCTTCTTGAGTGCGTGGAGGTCGTTGACAATTTTTGAAAATCGTTCAAACATGTCGCCGATTTTCTCGTTCTCCTTCATACAAAATAATTCATATTCATGGGTTAGAAAATCAATTTTAGCCTCTCGGACTTGGTCCGTACCTTCGTAGGTGACCTCTAGCTTCTCCCACATTTGCTTGGCCGTGGTGCAACATGAAATCTTCCGATAATCATTGGGGTTTACTGCACAGTACATCATGTTGATGGCTTTAGCATTGTTCTCCACCTTTTTGATGTCCTCTGCATCATATTCGTTCTCCGTCTTTAGGACGACTTTATCCTCGACTTCCTTAGTGGGCAATTGTTCACCATTTTTGATGATTTGCCACAATAGAAAGTTGTTGGATTGGATGAAGATTCTCATCCGCTCCTTCCAATAGGTGTAATTTGTGCCATCGAAGAGTGGTGGCCTCGTGGTTGATTGTCCCTCACCAATTCCTGCATAAAGTTTGCGAGTAGAAGCCATAGATCGTTTCTCTAAAATTGTTAAGTCTTTCAAAGAGTATGGCTCTGATACCAAATGTTAGAATAAGTGCCCAACGCTAGAGGGGGGTGAATAGCGTTTAACAAAAATCGCAGGAATAAAATCGAAGTAAATGCGGAAATAAAAAGAGTAGGGAGGGAGCACACCAAATCAGTTTAGTGCTCTGAGAATTCAACCAATGATAGTCACTTCACAAGTGATAAGGGAACAGAGTCCTCCGAGGAAGTTACCTCCATGACAATTTTCTCATGGAACATAAGGAGGCTAAATAAGCCCTTTAAGCAAAAAAAACTCGCGTACCAATAAGGTAGTAATAATGGGTTATCTTGAGACTAAAGTTAAAGCTAACAAAGCTGAAAAAATTAAGAAGAAAATGAGGAAGGATTGAGAAATAGCTACTGACTACACTCAAAGCCCAAATGGTTGAATATGGATTGATTGGAAACCTCAACAAGTGGAAGTACTAATAGTCGCATTTATGCTTCAATTTGTGCATTGCATAGTAAAAGACAATGGATCAAATTTTACTATCCAGATAGCTTTTGTTTATGGCTTGAATACCATAAATGAAATGAAGGCCTTATGGCAAGGGCTAAGGAATATGAAGAACAATATAAATGATCTATGAATTGTGCTAGGGGACTTCAACGATATTCTTTCTATGAACGATATACAAATGGTATTCCAGTACATCCAAATAAAATTAAGGATTTTCAGGAGTGTATTAGAGACATAGGGCTTGGACAACCAAAAAGAATAGGTAGTTTATTCTCATGGAGTAATAAGAGAAATGCACATATCAGAATCCATAGCTTCATAGATTGGGCCTTTGGGAATGCAAAAATGGTTTGACAGCTAAGGACATTTGGAAACAATCTACCTTAACCCAGAATGCCCGGGCCACTCTCCTATTATTATTAACACTGGGAGAATCAGAAAAAACCTTCCTAGGCCATTTAGACTTCTTAACAGTCTTCTTCATAATGAGGAGTTTAAGGCAATGATCAAAACTACATGGCAATATAAATTTCCTGGGTACACTATGTATGGAATATGCAAAATGCTTAAACTTATTGATCTAAACACAAGACACCTTTAGAAAGAGGTATCCAATTTGAAAAAGAAGGTTGAAGTCACTCGAGGGAGGTTGCAGGACACTCAACAAATGCTGAATTTTGATCTTTACATTCCTAGTCTGATTCAAAAGGAGAGGGACCTGATCTTTTAACTAGAGAAATGGTCTAACATACATGTGTAAGAAACACGTTCTCGAACTAACGTGTGTTGATTCATGTAGGTTTTGATAAATGCCAAACATTGAGACAAGCATCGGTGATGGAACAATAACAGACCAAATACAAGATGGATAGTACGCGTTCAAGAATAGAAGATGCAATCAACCGTTGAGTAGGTCTTAATTTGTAATCTTGACTCAACGACTTATTTCTAATATTGGCTCTCACCTAAAATGATTTTCATAAAATCATGCATCATAAGTTTTTAAAGAAATAAGTTGCATATTTGCCAAAATGATTTTTAAACTCGTTTTGTGAAAATTGGGTTTAACAATCGATTGTCTTGAAGAAACAATCGATTGTCAAGTTCTATACTTAGTTTTTAAAATGTTGTCTTGAGACAGAAACTTCGTTTGAAATCATTTTTGAAGCAACAATCGATTGTCACTGTTCAACAATCGATTGTCAGATTCTATACTTTAAGTCTCAAAGTTTTGGACAACTTGCAGAATGTTTTCAAAATCTTCAAAAATGAAGAACAATCGATTGTCACTATTTAACAATCGATTGTGCTTAGTGATTTTTCCAAACGGACTTTTTCCAACGGCTTTATCTATTTATGGTATAATCATTACACAATCTTTTAGTCAAAAAGTTGCCAGAAATATTTTGAATATTTGAACAACAATCGATTGTCAAAATCTAACAATCGATTGTCACTTTTTAAAAATTCAACAGAAATCTTTCTAACCGGATTTTAAGGAATTTGTCTGTTGAAATTTTGCTCCAACAATCGATTGTGTAATATCAACAATCGATTGTCAGGCAGATTTTCAGGAGCTTTTTCTGGAACTAAAAGCAACGGTCTATTGCTCCATTTTCTTTATAAAACACTCTCTGAAAATCATTTTTTAAACACAACAACACTGCAGAAAAATTACAAAGCATACATTACATTCTTGTGATTCAAATTTCATATCTTACATTGTTTTTGAGAGCCAAGATTATTGATTGAGTTGTTGTGTTCTTGAGCCATATATTTTGTACTCATAATCCACTCTTTGAGAGAGTTCTTGTAAAGTGAGTAAAAGAGTGTTCTTGTTAAACACTTGTAGTAAGAAGGAGCGTTATATTTCTTCTTGTAAAGTCTTAGGGATAGGTTTCCTTAGGCGGGTTGGTTGAGGCTTGTGTGGTATCAAGTTCTCAAGTTGTAAAGGTTCGTTAGGCACCCGGAAGCTTAACAAGTTGAAGTCTTTGAGGTGAGGAACCTCCGAGCAAGGTGAAGTCTTTGAGGTGAGGAACCTCCGAGCAAGTTGAAGTCTTTGAGGTGAGGAACCTCCGAGCAAGGTGAAGTCTTTGAGGTGAGGAACCTCCGAGCAAGTTGAAGTCTTTGAGGTGAGGAACCTCCGAGCAAGTTGAAGTCTTTGAGGTGAGGAACCTCCGAGCAAGTTGAAGTCTTTGAGGTGAGGAACCTCCGAGCAAGTGTTTGAGATTTGTGTGATTCAAGTCTCAAGTGTAAAGGTTTGTTGGGCACCTTAAGCTTGACAAGGTTGTTAGTGGAAATCTCGAGAGAGTCTCTCGGGGACTGGACTAACCACAAAGTGTGGCCAACCAGTATATATCGTGGTGTAATTTATTTTTACTGCATTTGTTTATTTCCTGCAAAGTTTAAATTCCGCAAGAAAACGCCAAATTTTATTAATACGCTATTCACCCCCCCTCTAGCGTAGAGCGTTATTTCTAACAATTGGTATCAGAGCCATACTCTCTGAAAAACTTAACAGTTTGAGAGAACCATCCATGGCTTCTACTCATGATTCTTTTGCAGGAATCGGTAAAGGCAATTGCTACACCATGCCTCCAATATTTGATGGAAACAACGAAGAAGAGGTAAGTATCTCTAATTCTCACTCGTTCGAAGAATTACAAAATGCATATGAAGATTTGTATGGTGAATTTGGTAATGCTGTCAAAATGATTAGAGATTTGAAGAAATCACTTTCCCAGCAAGAATTAGATTTTCAGAAAAATCTCTCTTTAAAAGAAAAGGATTTTGAAGAACGTCTCTTATTGAAAGAAAAAGATTTCAAAAATCAGCTTTCTTTAAAACAAAAAGATTTTGAAAATCTATCTCTTGATAACGAGAATCTTGTAAAAGAAAATCAGTTTTTGCAAAATGATAGTGTAGAACTTAGACAAGTCATTAAGACTATGCATGAAGCTTCTTATGTTGATGAATGCTCTACTTGTACTTCCTGCGATTCTTTGAAGTTAGAAAACGTAGAACTTAGGAAAACTTTAGAATCACGAAGTATAGATGTCCCTAAGGTTATTGAAGAAAAGGAAACGTCGAAGAATAATCAACGGCATAAAAGCAGAAATCCCATTAGAAATTTTACTGCTCCACCTAGAAATAATTCTAGGGCTATAAATGAGTCTAGGACAAATTCCTTTAGACCACCTAGACATTACGCTAGGATGTATGAAAACAAGTCTAAAACTAACGCCTTTAGATCACCTAGATACAACTCTAGAAATTGGAATAATGAATCTAGAATTAATCACTTTACATCGCCTAGAATCAATACTAGGACTATTGTTGATAAGCCTAGAACGAACTACGTTAGACAACCTAGAAATGACTCTAGGATTCTCAACGCCTCTAGGAATGACTCTAGATCACCTAGAATGTATTTGGCGCAACCTAGGCATTGGCACAATCCGAACGTAGTATGCCATTATTGCAATCGGATAGGTCACATTGCACCCGTGTGTTTTGCTAAACATAGAGATTTATCTTTTGGTTATAATTATTATTTGCCTAACCCCAAAGGACCCAAAAATATATGGGTACCAAAAACCTCTCCGTAGGTATTTTTGCAGGTGTGCTTGAAGACTATAAAATTGTAGTAGATGCGCCAAGCACGACACCCAAAGGCATCGAGAGGAATTTCAGTTAGCTATTCTTTTTGATAAAACCGAATATGTGCAAGTTATTAATGTTGACAGATTTGTTGATATATGGCAGCTGGTGTTATTAACATATAAGTTGTCAACTTGATTCTCACCCTGAAAAACGTTGACATGCGTTATTTGTAAGAATCAATTTGTGAAATTTCTTGTTGACTATACTTGTTGATTGACATGCTGAAAATTCATTTTTGATTACTAGTATCAACTATTAAATGCTTGATCCATGCTTTGACAAATGTTGATTCGTGCATTGAATGAGTACCTACTAGAATCACGTTTAGTTAAATTATGTCTTGGCAATCTCTTCAAACAGCAAAGTGTTTTAAATCATGTTTTAATATATGTTTTGATAAATGCTTTTTATATTAGCATACTCTCATAATCGATTTTCAGGACTTAAAACCTTTTTGGTCTAGTCCACAATCGATTGTTCACAGGCACAATCGATTGTCCGTGTTTTTCTGAGTTTTCAAAAACTTTCTGTTTCTTGCAGATTTTTCAGGAACTAAGTGTCAAATAGTTCAACAATCGATTGTCCCTTTTCAACAATCGATTGTCAATCGGTAAAAATCTCAAGATTTGTTACCATTCTGAATTCTGAACTCGACAGCTATCATTTATCATCGTGTCAGTTCAAAATAGGCATAAACGTTCTTGAAATTTTTTTTAAAAGGCTAGGCCTTCATTTTTATCATGCCCAATTGTATGTGTTGATATGTCTTTGTTAACCATCCGTATCAATTCTCCTTGAATCATGCTTTGTTTTGGTTCTCATTATTGCAAATGCGCTTAAATATGTGACATTTGTTGCAATATGGATTGCTGAAAATAACCTTGTGTATCACTGTTAATAAAATAACATTTGATGCATTTGCTATGCTCTCCGTCAAATGGATTTTTCATTGCTTTTGTAACAATCGGTATTTCCTGTAAAATGTCAAATTAATGTGTTTTGCTTAAACAGGTGATAAGATGGTTGATTCATGATTTGACTATCTATTTGAAACAGCATGCAATATATGTTTTGACAAATGCCTTTCAAAATAACAATAGGTATTTTTTTTGGTTGATATAATTGATAAATTTATAGAAATCGTCATATTGTATATTCCTCAATATCCTTCCTATTCTTTTGTGAATATGGTAAAAGGAATTAGCCTTAATACAATCTTCTTATCAAAAGAAGAAATGTTTTAGGCAATTTGTTACAAGTAAGAGGAATGTCATTACATTCCATTTTGTCTTACTTAAGAGGGAACTTGTGCTTTGAAAGAATTGATTGCATAAATTTTATTGATGATATTTTCTTAACAAATATCTGTTTGGTTTTTGAATTGTTATTATGGTGATAAATTGTTTATATATATATATCGGAAATGGCTTCACTTGATTAAATGTTGGAAATGCAAATGTGCTCGCATGAAGCATTCAATTCAATTTCTAGCAAATTGAGATGTCAACGATGGAGGATGACATCAAGACAAACCGGGTATGATCGTTCCTTACTCTACTCTTTAGCTAGTTGAATTGGTATTATATGTCACAAGTATTGATATGAACGTTATTTTGATAAATTGCATAATTGATTAAGTGCATAAATTGTATTGAGTTTTGATTTTCTAAATTGGTATTTATAACAATTGGTGTTGATTATATGTATTCATGATGGAAAATCTATTTTCATAAAAACGTTTTCATCCGAAGAATCATTATCTTCCACCATGTGTTGATGACGTTGTTCCATTCATAATCAATTGTCATAATTCCAAAATTGATATAACATATTCAAAATTGATTACCATACTTCCAAAATCAACTTTCAGGACTTAGACTATTTTTGCCCAGTACACAATCGATTGTCAGTGATTTTCTGAAATTTCAAAAACATTCTGTTTCAAGCCAAATTCTCAGAATCTAAGTGTCAAACTTGACACAATCGATTGTCTCTATCACACAATCGATTGTCCAACGGTATTAATTCAAAAATTCTTACCGTTCCTGCAGCTCTCTTTAATCGATTATCAGCTTTTATCAGTCAATCCAACTGGCATAACACTGTTCAACAATCGATTGTCTCAAATACACAATCGATTGTCTCAACGGTCAATTCCAAAACTTGACCGTTTTTGAGTTAACTTCAGGCATATTTTTTTTTCTATTCTCCCCTCTATAAATAGGAGATGGTGTCTTCATTCTCATCACCAAATATTCAAGCTCAAAGCCTAATATCCTCTCTAAAAAGCTCTTTTTGCAAAATTCAAGCTTTCTTTCTTCTATCAATATGTCGAGAAGAACCCGTTCAAATAGGGAAGGTGCTTCCACCTCTGCTCTTCCTCCCTCCGGATATCATCCATATCAAGATGGTGATGTTTTGGTCTTGAAATGCGAAAATAAATTAAATCGCTTTCTTACTAAATTTGAAAAACGTGATATTTCTCCTCCTCGTTTTTCTACTATGCGATATCTCCAAAACTATGGTCTTGCTGTAAACTTACTCCGAGAAAGTCAACTTCTTGACTTCCTTCTCCTTTCATATGATTTCATCAATACTACACTCATTCATGCCATTTCTTCCGGAGCTCGATTAAATTATTGTAAATTAATCAAGCTTCACATGCGTGATGCTCTCGCCAAAGACAAACATCTTCCTTATGCACTTCTTGTCATGCATTTTCTTGAATCCGCCGGCATTATCACGGCAAATGGTCCACTTAAAAATCGGACCAAACACTGGGAAATTTCTGAATCTTCATTTCACAGTGGTGGCGATCATGACAATCACCCTCCTCCACATCCTCCTCCAAATCAAGATCCAAATTCGGATATTTTAAATCATCTTACCCGCATTGAGACAAAAGTTGATCTTAACCCGCTATGTCCAAGGATACTTTGACCATGTCAACTATCAATATGGTGCTGTTGTCCCATTTGAGGCACCGCCGCAAAACATGGACGAAGATGATGATAACGAGGATTAAATATTTTCTTGTATTTTTATTTATTTAATGGCCTATGTAATATTTTATCTATTTAATGAAAGTTGATTTTCCCTTGAAATATCTCTCCTATTTCCATTATATGAATTATTTGATATTTTCAAAAGGGGGAAGTACATATTTTTTTAAAAAGGAAGAAAAGAAAGGCTATATGCAAGACTAGAGTTTATGCATACTTACATGCTTTCTTTGAATGTGTTGCATAAATTCAGGGGGAATCTTATATTTAGGGGAATTTTTTTTCCAGTGCAAACTATGCGATTATCCCGTATAATAATCGATTATGTTGACGTTTGTTGAACTAGCATGCTATTATTAGACTTGTTATCTAGCCACTTTTTGTTAATGTCAAAAGGGGGAAAATAAACGGGCTATGCATGCATAATATATTTCCCATGCACTTTGATATAACTGCACACATTTAGGGGGAATCATCATTTGAGGGGAAATATCTTATGAAACATGAACATGTCTATGATGCATATTGAATTATCTTGAATTATGAAACATGAACATGTCTATGATGCATATTGAATTATCTTGAACTGTTATTATTATGCATATCCCGATACATGTTTGCCATTATCAAAAAGGGGGAAATTGTAAGAAACACGTTCTCGAACTAACGTGTGTTGATTCATGTAGGTTTTGATAAATGCCAAACATTGAGACAAGCATCGGTGATGGAACAATAACAGACCAAGTACAAGATGGATAGTACGCGTTCAAGAATAGAAGATTCAATCAACCGTTGAGTAGGTCTTAATTTGTAATCTTGACTCAACGACTTATTTCTAATATTGGCTCTCACCTAAAATGATTTTCATAAAATCATGCATCATAAGTTTTTAAAGAAATAAGTTGCATATTTGCCAAAATGATTTTTAAACTCGTTTTGTGAAAATTGGGTTTAACAATCGATTGTCTTGAAGAAACAATCGATTGTCAAGTTCTATACTTAGTTTTTAAAATGTTGTCTTGAGACAGAAACTTCGTTTGAAATCATTTTTGAAGCAACAATCGATTGTCACTGTTCAACAATCGATTGTCAGATTCTATACTTAAGTCTCAAAGTTTTGGACAACTTGCAGAATGTTTTCAAAATCTTCAAAAATGAGGAACAATCGATTGTCACTATTTAACAATCGATTGTGCTTAGTGATTTTTCCAAACGGACTTTTTCCAACGGCTTTATCTATTTATGGTATAATCATTACACAATCTTTTAGTCAAAAAGTTGCCAGAAATATTTTGAATATTTGAACAACAATCGATTGTCAAAATCTAACAATCGATTGTCACTTTTTAAAAATTCAACAGAAATCTTTCTAACCGGATTTTAAGGAATTTGTCTGTTGAAATTTTGCTCCAACAATCGATTGTGTAATATCAACAATCGATTGTCAGGCAGATTTTCAGGAGCGTTTTCTGGAACTAAAAGCAACGGTCTATTGCTCCATTTTCTTTATAAAACACTCTCTGAAAATCATTTTTTAAACACAACAACACTGCAGAAAAATTACAAAGCATACATTACATTCTTGTGATTCAAATTTCATATCTTACATTGTTTTTGAGAGCCAAGATTATTGATTGAGTTGTTGTGTTCTTGAGCCATATATTTTGTACTCATAATCCACTCTTTGAGAGAGTTCTTGTAAAGTGAGTAAAAGAGTGTTCTTGTTAAACACTTGTAGTAAGAAGGAGTGTTATATTTCTTCTTGTAAAGTCTTAGGGATAGGTTTCCTTAGGCGGGTTGGTTGAGGCTTGTGTGGTATCAAGTTCTCAAGTTGTAAAGGTTCGTTAGGCACCCGGAAGCTTAACAAGTTGAAGTCTTTGAGGTGAGGAACCTCCGAGCAAGGTGAAGTCTTTGAAGTGAGGAACCTCCGAGCAAGTTGAAGTCTTTGAGGTGAGGAACCTCCGAGCAAGGTGAAGTCTTTGAGGTGAGGAACCTCCGAGCAAGTTGAAGTCTTTGAGGTGAGGAACCTCCGAGCAAGTTGAAGTCTTTGAGGTGAGGAACCTCCGAGCAAGTTGAAGTCTTTGAGGTGAGGAACCTCCGAGCAAGTGTTCGAGATTTGTGTGATTCAAGTCTCAAGTGTAAAGGTTTGTTGGGCACCTTAAGCTTGACAAGGTTGTTAGTGGAAATCTCGAGAGAGTCTCTCGGGGACTGGACTAACCACAAAGTGTGGCCAACCAGTATATATCGTGGTGTAATTTATTTTTACTGCATTTGTTTATTTCCTGCAAAGTTTAAATTCCGCAAGAAAACGCCAAATTTTATTAATACGCTATTCACCCCCCCTCTAGCGTAGAGCGTTATTTCTAACAACATGAAGAGGTGCTGAGGCAGAAGTCTAGGGCTGTATGGTTAGCAAAAGAAGACTCAAATACAAGATATTTCCATGCCCAAATGAAGAGTAGACAAAAAAGGAACCATATCTCTTCAATTTGTAATGACCAAGGGATTATGCTGGCTGATCCAGGTACAGTGTGAGTTTATTAACTTTTTTCAAGAGTTGTTGGGCACTAAGGCTGCTAAACTACCTTGTTTGAATAACAACATTGCAAAATATAGGTATTGTCTCAATTAGGAGAGGAGCAGCAGGGGTTGATTAAATTAGTGACCAATGAAGAAATTATTCAAGCTCTGAAAGATCAACCAGCTGGCAAAGCCCTTGGGAGAGATGGTTTTCCTGTTGAATTTTTCAAAGCTAACTTGATGTAGTGGGAGATGATGTTATAACACCCATCCCTAAGTTTTTTCTGAGAGTGGAAAGTGTTAGAATAAGTTCCCAACGCTAGAGGGGGGTGAATAGCGTTTAACAAAAATCGCAGGAATAAAATCGAAGTAAATGCAGAAATAAAAAGAGTAGGGAGGGTGCACACCAGATTTATACTGGTTCGCCACAACGTGTGGTTACGTCCAGTCTCCCGAGAGACTCTCTCGAGTTGTAACTAACTTCGTTTAGCTTAAAGGTGCTCAACAAACCGATACAACTTGAGAACTCGAGTCACACGAGCCTAAAAAACGTTTGCTCGGAGATACCGCACTCCAAGACTTAAACCGAAGGAATGAAACCTTCCTTCTTACAACAACAAGGGATTAGACTTCCCTTCAAGTGTATTCAAACACTTAGCACTCAAGAACAGGACTCTCTTATAGAGTATATATGCGTAGACTTAAGAACGCTCAAGAACACAACAATTTCTTCAAGATTTTGGCTCTCAAAAGCTATGAAATATGAATGAATTGAATGCAACGAAAGCATATTAGATTGTTGATGAATTGTTGTAGAAATGAGAGGTTTTGGGGTCTATTTATAGCCCTCAAGGATCAAGTGACCGTTGCTCAATAGTTGGACAAGAATTTTGAATTAAAGACATAATAATCGATTATCTTAAGTGCGTAATCGATTATCTTACTTCAACGTTCAAAAAACTAGTCGTTGGATGGCAACGGTAACTAGATAATCGATTATTCTCCAAAGGATAATCGATTATTTAACCTCTCTGTAATTTCAAGTTTGGGCTGGAAACACAGAATAATCGATTATCAGATAATGATAATCGATTATCTGAGGTGATAATCGATTATCTGAAGGTGACAATCGATTATCTGAAGGTGATAATCGATTATCAGAACCTTCTGTAAATTGGGGTTTTTCTACATTAGCAAGATAATCGATTATTGGAACATGATAATCGATTATTTAACCTTGACCCAAAGATCAAATTGTTCCAAATCAAAAACCAAGTGTTGGAAAAGCTTGTTTATTGTATAAAAAGTGAAAACCAAGACTTAGTTCTTAAAAACCAAGTTTCCAAGGTCATAAACGTCGCGTCACTTTGTCAAAGACGTTTTCCATGCGTTTAGACGACGATCATAAATCAAGTGTGGTTTTTATGAAATAATGATTTGGAATATGTTTAAATATGCCTAGAAATGAAAACCAATGATAATATTTTAAGAACCATTTTGGCTAAAATGAAAACGTCAAAAACCATGACGATGTCTAGCCGACGTCTAGCTGACATCTAGCCAACGTCTAGTCGACGGTAGCCGACGGTCAGATTTTTGGTTTGGGCATGGTCACAAAATTTTGGTCAACAAAAATATTTATGATATGCATGAATTGATAAAATGATTTTAGAGAGAAGCCAAGACATGAATCCATTGTCGGATCAAGATCACAATGCAAACAACTCAATAATGTCTTCAATACATCTCGTGGTCTTGTTCTTGACTCTTCTCAACTTGGACTATTCCTTGGTCCGTTAGCCATACTTCTCGCCTTGTTTGTTCAATGATATCTTCGTATTCACGATGATTTGGCATTTGTCAACTTTGCATCCACGTCGGTTTGTCATTTATCAAAACCTACAAAAACGAACACGACTTTAGTTCAACGTCTTTGAAAGTGTGTTCCAACAGAAAGATACTTAAGGAGATAAACAATACTACCATTACATTGGTGCCAAAAGTCCCAAATCCTACTCATGTCAATGAGTTCAGGCCTATTGCATGTTATTCGACTCTGTACAAACTGATAACCAAGGTGATCACTAGCAGACTTAAGCAAGTAGTTGACAAAATTATTGGTCTAGCACAATCAACTTTTATTGAAGGAAGGAATATCTTATATAATGTAATTGTGGCACATGAGCTAGTCAAAGGTTACAACAGAAAAAGAATGTCTCCTAGATGTCTACTAAAAGTAGATATCAGTAAAGCTTATGATACTGTTGAGTGGGATTTTTGAGAATGGTCTCATTAGAGTTTGGAATTCTACTCGAGTTTGTCAAACTCATCATGGAGTGTGTTTCGATTGTGAGTTACTCTATTATTTTCAATGGAGGACTCACCTCTAAATTCCAAGTAAAGAAAGGCCTACGACAAGGAGATCCTATGTCCCAATTCTTATTCGTCTTGACAATGGAGTATTCGAACAGATCCTTGATAAAATTGAATCAAAATCTCAAATTCAATCATCACCCAAGATGCATGACAATGAAACTAACCCATATTTGTTTTGCAGATGACTTAATAATGTGCTGTAGATAGAATATCTATCAGTTGATGATGAAGGCATTTGAACATTTCTCTCCAGTCTCATGCCTTAAAACAAATATGGAGAAAAGTTCTCTGTACATAACAGGGGTGGATCAACAATTGTAGAACCAGATCTACGAGGAAATGCACTTTGCAATGGGAGAGATTCCTTACAAATACCATGATGCCCCCTTATCTTCAAAAAAAAAAAACAGTCCAACAATGTATGACACTAGTGGAGAGAATGATTGCAAGGATCAGATGCCGGACTACCAAATTTCTGTCATATAGTGGCAGAGTGCAGCTTGTTAAAAGTGTCCTCTTTGAGATCCAAACATATTGGTCGCAGATTTTCCTGATACCAAAGAAGGTGGTGCAGTTAATAACAAGTGCCTGTAGAACATTCTTATGGACTGGACAATGTGCAACGTCAAGAAGAGCACTTGTCGCATGGGAGAGATTATATATGCCAAAATCAGTAGGGGGCTTGAACACAATTGAGTTTCAAATATGGAATAAAACAACCATCTCAAAATTGCTCTGGGCTATCACAATAAAGAAAGAGACCTTCTGGGTTCAATGGATCCACAATTTCGATATTAAAAGTAGAAACATTAGTGATACGAAGACACCTAAGCAAGCCTATTTGCTTGTCAGGAAAATCTTTGATGCAAGGAAATAGTATGGGAGCAATGATTTGTGCACATAATTACTACAAGTCACTCATGCTGGGAAATTCATGATCAAGAAGGCATATAAATATCTACTTCCTCAATATCCTAGAGTTATATGAAAAAACCCTCAACATGACTCCATGTTCTGTACCAAATTATCAATTTATACTTTGGCTTGCACTTCAAAAGAGGCTCAGTACAGCAGACAGAATGGCTAAATGGGGAGTACACGTTCCTAGGAACTGTGTATTATGTAGAGCTGATGCTGAAGGAACACATGCACATTTGTTTTTTGACTGTGATTATTCCATGCAGGTTTGGAGTTTTTTTTATGCTGGGAGAGAAAGCAGTCAAGTAGGAAACTGGGAGGAGGAGTTTGAGGGACTAACGACCAAACAATGCAACAACAAAACTTGTGCATAGGTACTAGAATGGCTATTATATGCTACTGTTTATCATGTCTTGAATGAGTGCAATGCTAGAAGATTTCAAGAAAAGTAGCAGGAATGTATCTCTAGACTGAGAGAGATTACCATTCAATTTCATAGGAAATGACAGTTTAGAAACAATTGGAAAAGATTACTTGAATAGGTTAAACTCATACTCAAAGTCTAGTGTAGACTTACATTGTAGTAGACATATAGAGGAAAGGAGTAATTGTAAGTAGGATGCGAAGTTCAGGACTAGTTCTAGAGTCGAAAAGAACTAGTGGAGATACATATTATACTTGGTTAGATAAAAATTTTATTGTTTGACCAAAAATAAATTAATCGCGCCAAACGTCCCTCATTGGAAAATAAAGTGCTCCTTAATAGACGGCTCCATACATGATTCGAATTCAAAACCTTTGATTTAAGGACGAAGAAGTTGGGATTGGAAGTTTAACATTAGTCGTGGATGTGCTAGGATAAAATTATAGATACAGTCAGATCTCTTTATACCTAATATAGCCATTCACTATAAAAGTCGAGTTATTCTCGAAATTGAATATTATACTATTTTATAATATATGTCTTATATTACAACATTTTATTATAGTAATTAAAAAAATTTGAAACAAATAACACTGTTATAAAGAGGTTTAACTGTTTATATAATACTCCATTCTATTTTCACATATTGTCCTTTAATAAGTTTTTAACTCATCTTAGAGCTTTCCAACTTACTATAATCAAATTATTGCCTAACTTCTTCCATTCTCTATCTGGAAAATAGTGTTAAAAATAAAACATAGTGATCAGCCTACCTAATATGTAACTAAGCTTTTAAACTGAATAACGGTGAAAAATAGTTAGGGAGTTTTTTTTATAATTGTAAAAGAATTGATGGTAAAAAACAAAAAGGGAAAAAATAAATATATATCATCGTGATTCTTTAATTTTATTTTTGAATGGTGAAAGTGTAAAAGTTAAAATATATACTAAAATGCAACGCTTTTGTAAGCATACTCATAAAATAACAAAAAAGTTAAATACGCAATTGACGGGTTGACGTTTATATCTCAAACCATAACGAACAAATAAAAAAAAATCGAATTCAACAAAAGCTGACATCCATATTTTCATTTGATAATACGATATTTGTTATAAATAGAATCCTATTTAAGGTGAATGTCTATATTTAGAGAGATTCTAGAGTTTTACTTTGAGGCTAAGTCTTTTCTATGCCTATAAATAGAGGGGTCTTACCCCATTGTAAATCATCCCTGAGTATCAATAAGAATACTCCTCTCTCTACTTTTCTCTCTATTGTTCTTGTTCTTATATTATTTCATAACACGTTATCAGCACGAGACTCTACCGTCTCAAGAATCGATTCTCGAGAAAAACTAAGGTATTTCTCTCTTCCTAATTTGATTTTCGATTATGTCTGACATTACGAAAAGAAAGTTCGTTGCCCTTGAAATTTCGGACAAGAACTATATGACATGGGTGTTGGATGCTGAAATCCACTTAGATGCTATGGGTCTTGGAGACGCCATTAAAGATAGAGATAAAGCATCCACCCAAGACTGTGCTAAGGCCTTGATTTTCTTGCGCCATCACCTTGATGAAGGTTTGAAAATTGAATATCTCACAGTCAAAGATCCACTCATCTTGTGGAACGGCTTAAAGGAGAGATATGACAACCTGAAGTTGGTCACTCTGCCACAAGCACGATATGATTGGGCTCATCTGAGGCTCTAAGACTTTAAGTCTGTTTCTGAATATAATTCTGCGATGTTCAGAATTACTTCTAAGTTGAAGCTCTGCGGAGATAATATCTCTGATTATGATATGCTTGAGAAAACGTTTACAACGTTTCATGCCTCTAATATGGTACTGCAACAACAGTACAGAGAGAAAGGCTTCAAGAAGTACTCTGAACTGATTTCTCTCCTACTTGTGGCTGAGCGAAACAATGACCTGCTCATGAGAAATCACGAAAATCGACCCACCGGGTCTACACCATTGCCTGAAGCAGATAAGGTGTATTCTCATTATGCCAATCATGAAAAGGGCCATGAATCTAATCATGGTCGTGGTCGTAATCGGGGTCATAGCCGTGGACGTAGACAAGGAAGAAATCTCCATGATGTCCGTCACCCCCCGAGGAGAGATAACCGCCGAAAGCAGAAACGGGATTATGAGGATCCTAAGGCAAATAGTTCAGAAACTATATGTTATCGTTGCAGTGGAAAAGGGCACTGGTCAAAAGCTTGCCGTATACCAAGACATTTGGTTGACCTTTATCAAGCATCTCGAAAGAGTAAAGGCCCTGAAAAATTTTTTGTCTCTGACGACAATTTTGACATCACCCACTTGGATGTGGCAGATTTCTTTGAGCAACCCGAGGGGAAAATAGACCACTTAATCGGTGATGGATCTGTGATGAAGGAAGATGGAATTGTTTGATTTTATTTTACTTATTTGTATTAGTTAGTGAATAAACTAATAGTCATTAGCATCAGCTCGTATTAGTTAGTTTATGATATAGTGTTAGTATTAGTTCTTTAGAATGTTTCAATATGCTTAAATTTCAAAGATATTTTTATTTTTCAGTAGAGTTAATCGACTAACCTAACCGTTAGACGATTATCTAATATTTCGCATTAAAACTGCAAAACAATCGATTATATTAAGACATAATCGATTATGTCTGTTTAACAATCGATTATTTTAAGACAGTGTGATCTGAAGTTTTTCAAAATAGCAAATAATCGATTATGTATGTTTAACAATCGATTATATTAAGACATAATCGATTATGTGTGTTTAACAATCGATTATTTTAAGACAATGTGATCTGAAGTTTTTCAAAATAGCAAATAATTGATTATGTATGTTTAACAATCGATTATATTAAGACATAATCGATTATGTGTGTTTAACAATCGATTATATTAAGACAGTGTGATCTGAAGTTTTTCAAAATAGCAAATAATCGATTATGTATGTTTAAACAATCGATTATATTAAGACATAATCGATTATGTGTGTTTAACAATCGATTACATTGAGACAAACGGATTGAATTTGTTTATTCTCATGTTCGTGTATTTTCTTTTGTATGTCAAACCATGGGAAAGCAAATATGGATATCTCACAAAGCAAACTTGGATCAAATATTTGTTTAGTTGATTCATGTACTACACATACGATACTCAATGAAAAGAAATATTTCTCTCAACTAAGCATGTGTAAGGCAGATGTTACTACAATCTCTGGTAGTAGTAAATTGATTGAAGGCTCCGGAAGAGCAACTATAACTCTGCCTAGAGGAACAATATTTATCATAGAGAATGCAATGTTCTCCTCCAAGTCTAAAAGAAACTTGTTGAGTTTTAAAGATATACGCCGGAATGGCTATCATGTTGGGACAATAGATGAGAATAATCTTGAATATCACATCATTACAAAGAATGTCTCCGGCCAAAAGAGGGTTATTGAGAAATTCCCGTCTTTATCTTGTGGCCTGTATTGGACAAAAATTAGTGCAATTGAGGCACATTCAACAGTAAACCAAAAGGTTACTGATTCCAATACTTTTGTACTTTGGCATGATCGATTGGGACACCCTGGATCAATCATGATGAGACGGATTATAGAAAGCTCATATGGGCATCCGTTAAAGAATTTCAAAATTCTTTCAAATAATGAATATCCTTGCACTTCTTGTTATCAAGGCAAGTTGATTATCAGACCATCACCAACAAAGGTTGGGACTGAGTCACCCACGTTTTTGGAACGTATACAAGGGGACATTTGTGGACCTATTCACCCACCCAGTGGGTCCTTTAGGTATTTTATGGTCTTGATAGACGCATCCTGTAGATGGTCTCATGTGTGCCTGTTGTCATCACGCAACCTTGCGTTTGCGAAATTAATGGCACAAATAATTCGACTACGAGCACAATTCCCTGATAATCCAATCAAGTCTATTAGACTGGATAATGCTGCTGAGTTTTCATCCCAAGCATTTAATGATTATTGCTTATCAATTGGGATAAAAGTGGAACATTCTGTAGCTCATGTTCACACTCAAAACGGTCTTGCAGAATCGGTAATTAAACGCCTGCAGTTGATTGCAAGGCCATTACTCATGAAAACGAGGCTTCCCACTTCGGTATGGGGTCACGCCATTTTGCATGCAGCAATGCTAATTTGTCTCAGACCGACGAATTATCACAATTATTCTCCGTTGCAATTGGTTTTGGGTCATGAACCCAATATATCCCATTTAAGAATCTTCGGATGCGCAGTATATGTGCCTGTAGCACCGCCATCCCGCACCAAAATGGGTCCGCAAAGAAGGTTAGGAATATATATTGGGTTTGAATCGCCCTCCATTATTCGCTACCTCGAAACATTGACAGGGGATTTGTTCACTGCACGATTTGCAGACTGTCGATTTGATGAGACACTTTTCCCAAAATTAGGGGGAGAAGTTGGTGAAACCAAACGGGAAATTTTGTGGAAAAATGCATCATTATCTCATCTTGATCCACATACCTCTATTTGTGAAAGAGAGGTACAAAAGATTATCCATTTGCAAAGAACAGCAAATCAAATGCCTGACGCATTTACGGACTTGAAAATGATAACGAAATCCCACATCCCCGCGGAGAATGTTCCAATCCGTATTGATGTCCCTGTTGGACAATCATCTAGTGTCATATCCAATGAGTCGAATGCACGCCTGAAGCGTGGCAGGCCATTAGGTTCCAAAGATCGAAATCCTAGAAAGAGGAAAGCAAACGATCAAAATGACACTACGAAAAAATCTCATGAGGAAATTCATGATTTAACAAATTCTGAGATTCATGAAGAATCCATTGAGCCCGAGACTCTGGAATATACAGAACTATCCATAAATCTAACCAATATTGAGGCAAATTTTGATCTAGTGGATATAGTGGTGGATAATGTCTTTGCTTATAATGTCGCATCTAGCATTATGCAAGAATGTGAGGATCTCGAACCTCAATCTGTTGAATGTCGAAAAAGACATGATTGGCCAAAATGGCAAGAAGCAATTCAATCAGAATTGAATTCGCTGGCAAAACGTGAAGTTTTTGGCCCTATAGTTGAAGCACCTAATGGTGTTAAGCCCGTTGGCTATAAATGGGTCTTTGTACGCAAGAGAAATGAGAAAAATGAGGTACAAAGATATAAGGCACGCCTTGTTGCGCGAGGTTTTTCTCAAAGGCCTGGTGTCGATTATGAAGAGACATATTCGCCTGTAATGGATGCTATAACCTTTCGTTATCTCATCAGTTTTGCTGTCCTTGAAAAGCTTGACATGCATTTAATGGATATGGTTACTGCCTATCTTTATGGCTCACTTGATAATGAGATATACATGAAAATTCCCGATGGACTCAAAGTGCCAAACGCTCATAATTCAAAGTCTCGGGAAATATTTTCAATTAAATTGCAAAGATCTTTGTATGGTCTAAAGCAATCAGGACGAATGTGGTATAATCGTCTTAGTGAGTATTTGTTAAAAGAGGGCTATATAAATGATGCCATTTGCCCGTGTGTTTTTATAAAGAAAACAACATCGGAATTTGTTGTACTTGCCGTATATGTCGATGACATAAACCTTATTGGAACCCCCATAGAACTCCAAAAGGCAATTGATTATCTAAAGGATGAATTCGAGATGAAAGATCTCGGAAAGACAAAATTATGTCTTGGTTTGCAAATTGAATATTTGGCAAACGGAATTTTTGTTCATCAATCTACCTATATAGAAAAGGTACTGAAACGGTTTTACATGGAAGGAGCACATCCTTTAAGTACTCCGATAGTTGTTCGATCACTTGATGTGAATAAAGATCCATTCCGACCACAAGAAAGGAATGAAGAGCTACTTGGTCCTGAAGTACCATATCTTAGTGCAATTGGCGCACTAATGTACCTTGCAAATACTACAAGGCCTGACATAACCTTTTCAGTTAATGTCTTAGCAAGGTATAGCTTGGCTCCCACAAGGAGACATTGGAATAGGATCAAACATATATTGCGGTACCTAAAAGGGACCACCGATATGGGCTTATTTTATAGCAATAATTGCAGTCCTGATCTTGTTGGTTATGCTGATGCCGGATATTTATCCGACCCACACAAGGCTCGATCTCAAACAGGTTATGTGTTTACCTGTGGAGGCACCGCCATATCTTGGCGATCGACTAAGTAATCAATTGTAGCTACTTCATCTAATCATGCCGAGATAATCACTATTCATGAAGCAAGTCGGGAGTGTGTGTGGTTGAGGTCTATCATACATCATACTCAAGACAAATGTGGTTTGAAGTGTAACAAACTACCCACGACTTTGTATGAAGACAATGCAGCATATATAGCTCATAGTGGGGATTCATAAAAGGAGATAGAACAAAGCATATTTCACCAAAGTTATTTTTCACACATGATCTTCAAAAGAATGGTGATATCAATGTGCAACAGATTCGTTCAAGCGATAATATGGCTAATTTGTTCACAAAATCTCTACCAACGTCAACCTTCAAGAATCTAGTTCACAAGATCGGAATGCGAAGACATAAGGATATGAATTGATGTTCTTATCAGGGGGAGTTAATGCGCGTTGCACTCTTTTTCCCTTACAAGGTTTTGTCCCACTGGGTTTTCCTTGCAAGGTTTTTAACGAGGCAACCAATAGGCGCATATTCAAACATGTGTACTCTTTTTCTTTTCTTTAAATTTTTTCCCATTGGGTTTTGTTTTAGTTAAGGTTTTAACGAGGCATTATTGAATAGACATTCAAGAGGGAGTGTTATAAATAGAATCCTATTTAAGGTGAATGTCTATATTTAGAGAGATTCTAGAGTTTTACTTTGAGGCTAAGTCTTTTCTATGCCTATAAATAGAGGGGTCTTACCCCATTGTAAATCATCCCTAAGTATCAATAAGAATACTCCTCTCTCTACTTTTCTCTCTATTGTTCTTGTTCTTATATTATTTCATAACAATATTTAAATTTTATGTACTCGAATGGAACGGGTCGGGGCAAGATGTAATGTTAAAGTTATGGGTTTATATGAACATAATAATTTTAGCACAATATATTTGTCAAAAAGTTTACTAAATAAGTAAAAAATAATATATTTCGAATGAAGCAAATCAAATTAATTGTGGTAGAAACTTAAGCGCAAACTCATAAAGTTTGAATTAACATCTATTATGAGGTAATAATCTTTCGTGAATTTCACTTATGCATAGTTATTTTTCAACGAAGCATTTGTTGAACAATTTTTATGCTTAGTACAACCAAAAATACATCACTAGAGACAACTCAATGCATTAGTTAACGATTCAATCGAAGTAAGTTACTTTTTGAAATTTATTTCAAACTTTATATATAGATACTAAATTAATATAAAAATAAATTTTAAGCTCGATAAATCAAACGAGAAATAATACAATTCTAAATTTTAAACATAATAATAATAATATATTCAATATTATTCTGCTATAAAAATAAAAAAAGATAATATATACGTAAATCTTACTTTTATCTTATCTTGATAACAGGGTTTATTTCAAAATATAAACTTACAAAGTTTAAATTTTGAACACAAAGTGTACATCACTAACACCATTTTGTGACACAAGAACTTGTGATTATTAGAATTTTACCTATTATATACCTAATATTTTTTTCATATTTTGTCGATATAGAATTCACCTAATGTATGATACTTTCTCTTTGGGACTCAACGTCCTCGTAGAGATTTACCCTACTACTGTTCAAAGTTGCAAGTATAGTGACTTTGATATTATATGTAACAGTCCAACCCGCTAGTCATATTGTTCGCTTTGGGCGAAGATACTCACTAGTTTAAAACGCATCACTAAAGTGGGATTCTGTCACAAGAGCAACATTAATAAATTAAAGATTGGACATGATATATATATATATATATATATATATATATATATATATATATATATATATATATATATATATATATATATATATATATATATATATAAATACCAACCTTTATAGTAATAAAAGAAAATTATGAAGTTTTGACTATAATATTGTGTGAAAGAACTTGAAGTCTAATATAAAACAAGTCAAATATAGGATGCCTTAGATGACTCTCACGTCAGAATAACGTCCGTAACAGAGGACAGGTCGATGAGGAATAGATCTAGCATGACTGACCGACATCTAAATTGGCAAATGTTGCGGCCAAACGCATACGCAAGTATATGCGGTCGTCAAGTAAGAAATTGATTAAAAGTCAGATGTCGAACCCACGAAGACTTGTGATTAACTATTAACTAAATTAGACTATCCTAATTATCCAAATAAGAATTAAACCTAAAAATATTTGATTCTAAATTAATTAAATAAAGAAAAACAAATAATGAACTTTGAATAGAAGAAAAAGCATATTTTTTTGTTATCAATGTGATAAAACGATCTAGGGTTATGGGCTATCTAACATTCCCCTTATATTCTTTAATTAAATTGACTAACTAATTTATCTAGTTTATTGGTTAACATGGTTAATATTGTTTATAAGAATCTGTCGAGTTTTTACTTGCCTATTCAAGATAACCTAACGCTTATATGTCTATGGAGTTAGAATCAACAAGAACACACTTAAAATTCCTGTAAATCAACCAAGCAAGCCAATTAGGTATATGTCTATCGTAACAGCGAATTTGTTCCCCGATGCCCACGTTCAAGAACTTGCTCTACTCAATTCTATATGCAATCTAGAATTCTCACTTTCGAGTTCAATTCAATATTCGTAGATAGTATTCAATTGGTGATCAAAGAATTAAATAATTAAGTGCAGGATTGAATAAATAAATCAATACGATAAATTAAGAAATCAAAATTAATATTCGAATAGCAATAGTCATGAAAGAACCACAACACTAAAACGTGAAGTTTAGCTCCATATAGATATGGTAGAAAAACAACAAATTATACAAAGAAACATAAGAATTACTAAGTTTTGTGGAAAGATGGAACTTGATGAATTTCGGCCTCCACGGCGGCTCTGTGCTTGTGTTTTTCTCTAAAAAACGCTCTCCCCCCTGAAAATAGATTTAGGTTGGCTTTTATATTTGTCTGGGGCGTCTTGAGGTTAAAATAACTGAGTCCTAGTCGAAACAGGACAATTTCACGTTCCGAGCGTCCACGACAGCGGGGACGTCGGCCCTAGCGCTCAAAATGTTTTGCTTCTGTAAATTGCGCCACAGCCAACACCCCACGCTGGCTGTGGCCCTCAAATTTTATTTTTTGCTTTTTCTTCTCAATTTCGCTCTAATTCGCGACATTTCGTCTCAACTTGTATCCGAATACTTCCTACACATAGAAATACCATAAATGAGCACAAATCATCATATTATACATCTCAAGTGTCAAGACATGAGCAAAAAGTTAGGCGGTTTATAGCAAAATATGCATACATTAAGTGGATTATCAATACTCCACACTTAAACGTTGCTCGTCCTCGAGTCAACCAATAAATAACTGTATTTTTGAGCACTCTACACCAATGATCATGGTTGATAAAAATATTTAAACTCTAGCATATGCAATCAATCACCAAACACTTCCCTTTAACTTATGCCATACTTCGAAAATATTCAAACAAAGACAATATACTCATGACAATCCTAGCCTCACAAACTATCTTAATGTCACAATGTACTCGTGGCTTGAACACCCAACATCCTAGAGAAGTATAATAATGTTACCTATTCCTCGTGAAACCATGTGCACTTATAGCAAAAGCAAAGAGAGTAAAATCAATCCACACATTCGAATCTCATGCTCACATATATCAACGAAAATCGCTCACTCTCACAAAAGAAGTCATATGCATGTAATTAGTACCATAAGCTTGCCCTTAATGTAAATTTATACTAATGTAGGCTCACTCGATCTAAGATCAATTATGACTTTTTTTAATGGTTGTAATGTGGGCTAAGGGATGGGTAGTATATATATAAGAAAAATGACTAACCCTCCTAAGCACTTTAACACATCACATAATTAACTTTAAGCGTAAATTCTTTAATTCGAACTTCAACTTCACAAACGAAATAACCCAAAAAAATATTCTCTCTTTCTTTAATTACTATCTTACTGAACACCCCACTAGCAAAAATAAGATATTTATTCATCTATATTTTCTTAAAACTATTTTTTCTCTTTTGTAATTTTAATTAATGACGTATTCTTTTACAAAACAAGTGCACTTTTATTTTTTTTCATTGGTTTCATCCAAAAGTCACCCTACACTTAGTCTCTTTTTACTCCTTTTAGCGCTTATTTCACAATTAAAGTGCTTTAGAAGGTAAAAAGATCAAAACACTGTCAATTAAAGAAAATGATATATGCTTGTAATGTGGGTGCCAAATAAAAGTCTATAGGCTCAAAAGGGTTAACTAGGGATATATTTTATTTATGGTAAGCAATAAGTTCAAAAAGATTAAAGAAAGCCTAAAATCATTTTTCAAATCACCTAAAATTTCGCTTCAACTCACATACTGATCAGGTTCTAGACTCAATTACAATACATAGACTACACAAATATCTCACACATATGGAACATGACTCATTAAGGACGGTCACATTCGGACTCTCAGCTAATGCAAGTATTCACAAAGCCACGAGATATTAAGCATTACGCACAAAGTGAACATAAGTCAAGAAGATGAGACATAGGCATCACAAGACATGTTATCCAACTATGTACGACATCGTCAATAATTCAAATCATAGGGAAGATACTACACATGCCAAAGCCTAAATATGATACTATCAAACAAGACAAGGGCGCGTAGATTCATCATTCTTCCTCCTTTTATTCTCTAAATTCCTATTCTTCTCTAAAAGATAAAAAACTACTACTCGGTTCAAACTACATCCCATGGAAAAGAACCGAGGCACAAAGAAAAATTACGGGGGATTTTGCTAAAATAAATACATGTTTTTGTATTTTTTAATTTTTAATTTTTTTATTTAGACTTAAATCCCTCAAGAAAACTATCCAAAAAATCAATCGTCAGGAAAAGTCCAAATTTTTTGTTTTTTTTCTTCCAATTTTTTTTCAAATATTATTTTTTATTTACATAAAAACTATTACACTAAGAAAGAATACTACAACCAATTTAGGATAGCACGGAAAATCATCCAAGCAACTTCCTCACCCCAAACTTAAAATTGTGCAATGTCCTCAATGCCTACTGTAAATAACAATAGGGTAAAAGAGACTCCCTGGTAGGCCAAAGGCTGAAGCATTAGCAGCTCACGGGATACTCACTCTTCTCCGAGGTATGATCTTTTGTGTGGGCACTCCACACTTAGTTACAACCACATGACTCACTTTTTTACACTTTTTATGGCTTTACTCCCTATGCTCAAAATCCTACAAAATAAAATAACACTACAAAAATAATAGAAAAATAACAAAATAAACAAAACAAACAAAATTAAAAGAAAGCAATAAAGCTAGGTTACCTCCCAACAAGCACCTAATTTAACGTCGCAGTATGACCGTGAATCACTTTTTACCTCCACATCGAACTTATGAATTGAGCCCCTAATTTAGCTTCGGCCTTTTTGTTATGCTCCCGGGACGGTGAGATAAATTTAATTGGGCTAAGTAACCAATATCATATTCTACACTTCTTCGCCTTTGGATGAGGTATGCAATTCTCTCTCTGGCACGACGAATTCAAGAATGTAAGCACCTTGTTCCTCGTCCGTTGGCTCCTCCAAAGGCTCAGATGACTCGATTTCTATGTCATCATCCAAACACAATTTCAAAAAAGTATCGAATGAGGACCAATACGGCCTAACTCTAGAATTGTATTACTCTTAACATCCTCATATATGCACACACTAGAGGCTTCAAATATAATATTATCAGCTTCCTCGCATAGCTCTAGTGTACCTTGTCAACATGGGCATCATAAACAGAAATATGCTCGAGTGATTGGCTCTCCATTTTTAGGTCCTCAATTTGGCGTATAAGCTCCTCTTCAACTTCACACAACTCATTATTATTTTGTTGAGCGTTAGACACATCAACCTTTGCATTCAATTGGGCCTCTAAGTTGCGAATATCAGTGCCAAA
The DNA here is from genome assembly GCA_034376525.1 of Nicotiana benthamiana. Classification (NCBI taxonomy): domain Eukaryota; kingdom Viridiplantae; phylum Streptophyta; class Magnoliopsida; order Solanales; family Solanaceae; genus Nicotiana; species Nicotiana benthamiana. Next base: position 179,937,351 of record CM067339.1, read on the forward strand.
ATTTTCAAAATCTTGTCCTAGTTCAGCTCTTCTTTCTATTAAGTCTTTCACCCCATCTGTAATTTTCTCACGTTGAGCCTCATATATTTTCAATCTTTCAGCTTGTTCTTCCAGCCAAGTTTGACTCAAAATCTCCTCTTTTTCAAAATTTTCCTATTGCTGGTACCTGCTCTCTTCATTTAGTTCTTCCATACTGGCCTTCATTCTTGTGATTGTTGTCCCCATTATTTTCATATCTTTTTTGAATTCATCATGTTGCTCTGCTACTAGCCTCAGAATATCCCTAATATATGCATCACGTTCCGTATTCTGCACTTCACACTATTAGAAAGATCATAATAAGGACTCAGAGAAGGATGAAAAGAATTAGGACAACCATCCCAATGGCTATCTTTACCACCATACATATTACAAATATTCCACTCAAAAGATTGAGATTGTGCGTACAACTCGCTCCCAGAAATTTTCTGATAAATTATTCTATCAGCAAGGTCCTCCACAATATGGACAAGGATCATCAAAATAAGAATAACCATCATTCGAATAATTTTTATTCGAAGATGCCATACTAAAATAAATAAATAAATACTAACTAAACTAAAACAACCCTGAATTGGTGCGCAAACAAAAGAAGAACAAAAAAAAGGGCCTCTGGCTTATTAAGAAGCATATAAATGACAACAAAAATATGAATAGATAAAAAAATTAAATTTTAATCTAGAAAAATTGCTATTTTCTAAATCCCCGATAACTGCGACCTAAATTTGTTGTGGCCAAATGTCCACGCAAGTATACGCGATCGTCAAGTAATAAAGTGATTAAAAGTCGGATGTCGAACCCACGAGGAGTTGTGATTACTATTGACTAAATTAGACTATCCTAATTATCTAAATAAGAATTAAACCAAGAAATATTTGATTCTAAATTAATTAAATAAAGAAAAACAAATAATGAACTTTGAATATAGGAAAAACATATTTATGTTATCAATGTGATGAAAACGATTTAGGGTTATGAGCTATATAATATTCCCCTTGTATTCTTCAATTGAATTGACTAACTAATTTATCTAGTTTATGAGTTAACATGGTTAATATTGCATATAAGAATCTTTCGAGTTCTTACTCGCCTATTCAAGCTAACCTAACGCCTACATGTCTATGGAGTTAGAAACAACAAAAATACATTTATAATTTCAGTAAATCAACCAAGCAAGGCAATTAGGTATATGTCTATCCTAACCGCGAATTTATAGATGTCCAGGTTCAAGAACTTCCTCTACTCAATCCTATATGTAATCTAGAATTCCCACTTTCGAGTTTCATTCAAGATTCATAGATAATATTCAATTGGTGATCAAACAATCAAATAACTAAGTGCAGGATTGAATAATTAAACCAATACGATAAATCAAGAAATCAAAATCAATATTCTAATAACAATAGTCATGAAAGAACCACAACCCTAGAACGTAAAGTTTAGCTCCACATAGACAAGGAATTATACAAAGAAACATAAAAATTACTAAGTTTGTGGAAGAAAGATGGAACTTGATGAACCCGGCCTCCACGGCGGCTGTGTGCTTGTGTTTTCCCCAAAAAAACGTTCTCCTCCCTCGAAATAGGTTTAGGTTGGGTTTTTTATCAGTTGGGGCATCTTGGGGTTAAAATCGAGTCCTAGTCAAAATAGGACAAATTCACGTTCCGAGCGTCCAGGGCAGCGTGGGGCCCTAGCCCTGGCCCCCAAAATATTTTTCTTCTGTAAATTGCACCACGGCCAGTGCCCCATGCTGGTTGTGGCCCTCAAATTTTATTTTTTTCTTTTTCTTCCCAATTTCACTTTAATTCACGCCATTTCGTCCCAACTTGCATCCAAATGCTTCCTACACATAAAAATACCATAAATGTGCTCAAATCATCATATTATATATCTCAAATGTCAAGACATGAGCAAAATGTAAGGCAACTTATTGTAAAATATACATATATTAAGTCGATTATCAGCAAACTTCTGAAAAAGGGATATACGTCTCACCTTAAACGAATCTCACATCGGAATAAGAAAAGAAACTAAAAAGCTTTATAAAAACAACGCAATACAATTTTACATTGCATACGTGTTTTTGGAGCTTAATATCACATAGCCCGAAAAATAAACCTGTGTGGACTTAAACCCAAAATAAATAATATGTGTGCTATGTACTTAGGCTGTGACACTAAGCGATGACATAAAAATGCAAAAGAAAATTGAAAAACAAACTGCAAAAAGAAGAAAAAGAAACATCATGTCAATGATTTGTGACACATGATACCAACCACCTTTACAAGTTTGATATATCAAGTTTACCATGTTTTTACTTCACATATATTTCAAGCATTTCACGTTCCTAACATGACTGACCAGTTATCAATGGCAAATGTCCAAACTCCACTCGATCATTATCATTTTCAGATTCTCAATTTTCCTTGACAAGCAAACAGCACATAAACTCTGAAATTTCTATTACAACGTTGTCTGTCCCAAAAAATTCCATGGACCCCCCTTATTTTGACTTCCACGGCTAACAGTGTAATTTTAAAAAAAAAATTATTAGGTAAAATTAACTACTAGTACAGTATATCTGTTTATATAATTGGCCGAATTAATAATCCAAAAAATAAGGCAAATCACCTTCTGATATATATATATATATATATATATATATATATATATATATATATATATATATATATATATATATATATATATATATATATATATATATATATATATATATATATATATATAAAGAGTATTTAATACTCCTTGTGTTATTTTTACTTGGCACATTTTAATATTTTACGTCTCTTAAGAAATAATAAATGAAATACATAATTTATCATGATATTCATATTAACTGATGCATATTTTATTGAATTTTGTAAATAATTTGAAATGAGTAATAAATACCTATGAGAATAATAGCAAAAAGTTATCTTCTCTTAATATACGTAAAATAATAAATAAAAATAAAAATTCACTTTTAATATACATACCAAACAAAAGTGAATGGAATGAGTATTAAATTATTTAACTAAAACAACATTTTTCTCTTTTCGAACTCTTAAGACATTTATTGAAGCAATGATAAATTTGAAAAATAATAATTAATGTATTCTTTATTTTCTATTGGAGGATCAGAGAAAATACCAATGTACAAAGCGAAATTATTTTCTTTTTATTTAGTGACGGATTTAGAATTTTCATCGAGGAATATTAAAATACAATTAATTAGATACATCAAAAAGTTAAGGGGAGTCAACGTATAGTAAATATACATAAAATTAAAAAAAGTATCTAACAAAATAACGCAATTTTTCGTTGAAGGAGTATCGCTTGTCATCCCTTGTTTCAATGTAGCTTCGTCACTGCCTTTATTCCCGTTGTCAAAATAGTCAAAAATAAAGAAAATAAACTTTAACGTAATTAATAAAATTGATGCTATATCACCAGAAAGTTACGAGTTCGAATCGTAAAAATAATAAATATAAAATAAAACAATATATAATAAATCCTCATACTCCAATCATTTCCCCAACCTCACCCATAACAGAAATTTAGTAAGCCCTATTACCTTTTATTCCCCTATCCAAGAAGGGAACAGAGAAACAATTACTCCTAATGCAACTCCTACCAGCTTGAAATGGATAAGGATAAATGGATAAATTTTAACTTTGAATTCAGTGTAACCTAAAAGTAAAAATGTAAAATCCATGCAAAAGTAATTCATTCTCTCTATTTCAAAAATTTATTTATTTGCTACTACTAGTGTTTTGACAATTATATTCTTGAATGGTGTGCCCAGAGACTTCTTCTCTCCCTCTTTCTCTCTTTCTTCATTTAACCTTCATTTAATCTAATTATTTTTTTACTTTTTAATTTATTTTGTATTTTTCAACAATCATATAGCAATACATGTCATACAAAGACAGAGACTTTGCATGGTTGAGTTTTTCATTTTTGGACAAAGCCAAACTCAACCTCTTCTCTTCACCTTTTATAAGGTTAATCCATCTTCACTCTTTTCACCATCTTCACTTCACACAATCACTCCTCAAAACTCTTATTTTCTTTCATTTTTTCTTTTCTTTCTCGTTTTCTTATTAGCTATGGTTTTCAATAGAGATGTTGCCCGTTTTGCTGTTGGTGTTATTGGTTAGTTCTTCACATTTTAAGTTACCACAAAAACACACACACACACACACATCAAAACACAATCATAGAGTCAGAGTTGAAGAATTGTTAGTTTTAATTTTTTAAAGGGAAAAGCTGATGAGGTTTTTCTATTTTTATTTTCAGGGAATGTCATTGCACTTATCTTGTTCTTGTCACCCTTGTAAGCTTCAATTTCTTCTTGTTTTTCCTTTATTTTAGTTTAGTAAATAAGTTTTATATATATATATATATATATATATATATATATATATATATATATATATATATATATATATATATATATATATATATATATATATATATATATATATATATATATATATATATATATATATATATATATATATATATATATATATATAACATAAATACCAGGCATAGAGTTTAAATAAAAAAGGAAGGACCTGAAACTCATGATTTTAAACTCATAGATAGGTCTTATATATGTAGCTTAATTATCTGATTATCATGCGAAGTTTTTTTCAAGATTACTAATTTGTTCATAATTTCTTTTTTAATTTGATTAACAGGCCAACTTTCATACGTATATGGAAAAACAAGTCAGTGGAGCAATTTTCTCCTATACCGTACCTTGCCACATTTGTCAACTGTGGGCTTTGGGTGTTGTACGGTATCCCTTGGGTACAGCCGAACAGCATCTTAGTTGTGACAATTAATGGCACTGGACTTGGCATTGAGATCGTGTACTTAACGCTGTTTTTCTTGTACTCTGATCGTAAGCTAAGGACGAAAGTTTTTCTTGTCATCCTTGGTGAAATTATCTTTGTTGCTACACTTGCAATTTGTGTTCTAAGTTTTGTCCATGGAAACAAGAAAAGAGCTGCTATTGTTGGTAGCATTTGCATGGTTGGCAACATTTTGATGTATGCATCCCCTTTGGCCGCCATGGTAAATACTATCTTTCCTTTTTGTTCTTTTATCATATATTGTTCTTTTTGGAGGATTCTACGACAACAACAACCCAGTATAATCCCACTTAATAGGGTCTGGAGAGGATAGTGTGTACGCAGACTTTACCTCTACCATTAAGTAGAGAGACTGTTTCCAAATAGACCCCCGACATCCTTCCCTCCAAGAACTTCCCACCTTGCTCTTTGGGAGACTCGAACTCACAACCTCTCGGTTTGAAGTGAGTGTTGCTTACCATCAGAGCAACCCCTCTTGCCTTTTGGAGGATCCTACAACAACAACAACAACACAGTATAATCCCACTTAGTAGGGTCTGGGGAGGGTAGTGTGTAAGCAGACCTTACCCCTACCCTTGAGTAGAGAGACTGTTTCCAAATAGACCCCCGACATCCTTCCCTCCAAGAACTTCCCACCTTGCTCTTGGGGGCACTCGAACTCACAACCTCTCGATTTGAAGTGGGGGTTGCTTACCATCAGAGCAACCCCTCTTGTCTGTTGGAGGATCCTACAAAAGTGTTATATAATTTTGAAGAACACGAGTAATATAACTTTATTCTTGCATGTTACAAAAATTTGTCATCATGGTGAAGCTACTGCCAGCAGCGGGGCTAGAATTTTCGGGAATGAGTTTAAAAAAGAAAAAAAGTTAAAATATGAAAAGAAAATGTGGACAAATAGAAATTGAATCAATGACCTAATAAAGATCTTGAATCCTTGACCGAGCTATTTTCTTTTTGAATTAGAGTATTTAAAATATAATATATCGAGGTATAAATTAGATTTTGTCTTATATATATATAATTTAAGTTTTCGACGAAGATTGTTCGGGTGAATGCTCCGGCTAAAGCCAGTGAAGAATAGTCGGTTGAACATTCTCCACTAAAAAAATTATACTATATTTTCTTTGGTTTGAGAAAGAAGGGGAAAAACAAGAAAAAGAGAATCATCAAAATGGCATTTCTAAACTAAAGTTTTACATTCTGTTATTGCAGAAATTGGTGATGAAGACTAAAAGTGTGGAGTACATGCCTTTCTTCCTTTCACTTTTCTCTTTTCTCAATGGTGTTAGTTGGACTGCCTATGCTGTTATCCGTTTCGATGCCTACATTCTTGTAAGTAGCACAAAAATAAACTGAATTAATTTGTTACTTGTTTTTTTTCTTTCTTTTCTTTTCTTGTTTTTATTTATTTTTAAGTGGATTCCACGCCGGGACAAGAGGGGTTGCTCTGATGGTAAGCAACCCCCACATCCAATCGAGAGGTTGTGAGTTCGAGTCTCCCCAAGAGTAAGGTGAGAAGTTCTTGGAGGGAAGGATGCCGGGGGTCTATTTGAAAACAGCCTATGTACCCAAGACTAGGGGTAAGGTCTGCGTACACACTAACCTCCGCAGACCCCACTAAGTAGGATTATACTGTGTTTTTGTTGTTGTAAGTGGATTCCACACCCATAAATAAGGGTAGATAAGCGTTGTTTTTCTAGAATTTAAATCTTACACCTAAATATATAATGTACGATAAAAATAATATTACGGAATAATATAGTTGAACAATTTTCTTTTGACATTATATATACACATACATATACACCAAGTTCCCAATAATTGTCTCAAGGTAGTTGTGAAAGCTTACTCTAAACTCATTGACTTAAAATTGTGATTTGGATTATCTCCGCTTTATATTTTTGGCATTTAACATATCTATAGGAAAGATGACAACCTATTTTTACGTTTAAAACTTTGTCCTTATATAAACAACAATTCGAAAAAAGGAAAAAGGGAACTTTTTATATGTTTCTTTGATGTTGTGAGTTCCAACCGAGAGGTTGTGAGTTCGAGTATCCCCAAGAGCAAGGTGAGAAGTACTTAGAGGCAAGAATGCCGGGGATCTATTTGGAAACAGCCTCTCTACCCAAGGGTAGGGGTAAGATCTGCATATATACTATCCTCCCTAGATCCCACTAAGTGAGATTATACTAGGTTGTTGTTGTTGTTGATGTCACAGTGGTATTAATTTTAGTATTGATAGCTCTAACTTAACCACCGAATCAAAACTTTCTTGGCTTGTAATTTATCTCATTAAGCTAATAAAGATCTTTAAGTTGTTCCAAGTATCAATGAGAAAATGAAAGTTATTCATAAAAACCATACAAATATGTATGAAATAACCTATATTGGAATTAGCTATGAATATCATTACTAATTTGTCTCTAAGTAGCCTATAGCTAACATAATTTTTCGATAATGGACGGATTTTTGTTGTTTACATAATTTGTTCGTCGCGTTCCTGCTTTTTTGTAATTAATATTAATTCTACGTGTGAACTTTCCAATCAACGAATATTCATTCTTTTGTTTTATGGTAGTTACTGTATGATATTATTGCATGCTATTTTATTTATGGTTCTTATGTTTAAATAATTATTTACGTTATTTCTGCTAGACTTACTAATGCTCTTTTGTTTTTGTTTTTGTTTTTCCCTTTCCTTCACTGAGCAGAGGGTCGATTGGAAACAACCTCTCTACCCTTTCGGATAGGGATAAAACTCGTCTACATATTACCCTTCCCAAATCGCACTTTGTGGGACTATATTGGATAGTTGTTATTGTCGTTGTTATTTTATCAATCTTATTTTAAATCTTTTAAGACCTATAATCCTACTTTATTTCAGGCACCAAATTCGATGGGAACTGTTCTTGGGTTGGCTCAATTGCTACTTTATGCTACATATTACAAGTCCACTAAGAGACAGATGGCAGAAAGAGAGACCAAAGAAGAGTTGGCCATGACTGAAAAATCTGTCACTGTGGTGGCCCAAAAGCCTAGAAATGATTCTAGAGTTTAAGTTTAATTTGTTGTTTACAGAAAGCCCATTTAACTTTAGTAATTGGTCTATTTAGCCCCACTTCTTTTGGCCTTTTGTTTTTCATCAGCTTCCCTCGTCCCCCCCCCCCCCCCCCCTCCCCCCCCCAAGAAAAAAAAACTTGACTCTGGGTGCCTAGGGTGCCCTATATACCCCCTTTCAACATGTAGCAATGGTACAGGAAAGTCAGCAGTAATGAAGATAACGATTTCTCAATATTATATTTTAATCGTATGATGCTCGATTTTATAAAGCATGCTTCATATTTAGGATTTTATGTCAATACAGTTAGACCATCAGTACACCTCACTTCGTCCTTAAGAATCATAATGTAACGTATACAAACGTGTAAATTAAAAGATTAGTACTAAAAGAAAAGGAAATATGTAAACCCTCATAGAAAAATATTAACCATAATAATAAGAGGACTGATCTCAAATGAACATCAATAGAGAAAATTGGTATTAAAAAATACAGTACTTGGAAAAATAACAACTTGAGCACCGAATAAGAAAGAGAAATATGCCAGCATCAAACTAAAATACAATTAACAAAATAAACCAAAAATGCTAGCTACTGACGGGGGGAGATATAGGACGGAACAATCAGAATTATATTGACGTTTTCTCCCCTGATATTTATATTATGAAATTTCACATAATTATCTTCACTCAAGCAATGATGCATGAACATGCCTGTAGTTTGTGAGCAAACTGAGTTTCAACAATCAATATTTTACAATAAACGAAAAGTCTAGTTGTTAGTTGCTTTCTCATGGGCATCTGAAAGAAGCCACTAAGCCCGTTTTTGACTACTTGCCTCTCCATCTTTGTGTTCGATTCGAGGTGGAAACCTATAATTTGGGATTTCGCCGAGGATTCAATTACGTAGGTTAGAGTTTTAATCTTTTAGAACCCTGACTCTCTGTTGAGTTGTCCCACATCGGAGGGATTTGAGGTCCTTGATCTCCTTATATAGCTTGGCCAGTCTTCACCTCATAAGCTAGCTTTTGGGGTTGAGTTAGGCCCAATGTCCATTCTTATTATGGTATCAGAGCCAGGCACATCCCAATTATTGCTACCGATGTTGGGCCCTCATTTATGTTGTCCACGCTCCAGAGATCTGGGTGTGATGGAGGTGTTGAGTTGTCCCACATCGGAGGGATTTGAGGTCCTTGGTCTCCTTATATGGCTTGGGCAATCCTCACCTTATAAGCTAGCTTTTGGGGTTGAATTAGTCCCAATGTCCATTCTTATCACTCTCTGCTAAACTCTCCTACATTGGATTTTTTATACTGATTTTACAAGGTCATGCTTCGTGTTTAAGCTTGCCTGTGTGCCTTTATATGTGTGTTGAATCCTTCTTTAAAAGGATTTCAGCGAGTGATTGAGTCAGAATCCTTTCTCTTTAGGATTTTAATTTATTGTTATTGATTTTCCTTGTGTAAAACCTTTTTCTTCACCTTATGGGTTCATTCATACCAAATATTTTGGACTTGTGATTTTTTGGCTGTTAATTGATTCTCTTTCCTTAATTATACAACCGTGTATTTTCAGAAACCTTGTCCTTAAACAACCCTTATGTATTTTTCCTCAATTGCATGCTTTGCACAAAGAGTTCACATAAATAGCCGGCACTATTCATTATTTAATTTTTCTAGTCATATGTATAGTTTATATTGATCATACATAACTATACAGAGTTTTTGGCTAATATTGTCCCTTATATTTGAGGGTATGCCTATTTTGGTCCCTCAAATACAACTCTAAGCATATTTAATCCCTAAAGCATACTAAAGGGGAGAATCTTTAGTCTCACTCACGAATTGTGTTAAAAAACTAACGGTGTTACCCAACTCTGATTCATGAAAAAAATCTTCTGCTCTGAAGGGAAACGTTTCCTTTCCTTTTACTGGATAACGCAAGTTATTACTTTAATTCCTCATTTTTAGATAATGTCTACCAAAATTTTGAGCTTGAAAATATTTCTTTTTGTGCAAGTTTTCAATTAGAAAATGAAATGGTGTAGCCGCGGTAAAAATAATAGCAAAAAAATATATAAAATTTGTATATATTTTTGCATATATAAAAATTTTGTATGTTAATATATAAAAATTATATAAATTTTATATACTTTTTCGGCTACCAAATATAAATAATTTCTGGCTTGAGCTAAAGTGATAGTACAACCTGATTATTCATTTGCTTTAATAATATATCTAAAAGTGATCCTGACAGCTCTATTTTTTTCTTCAAATTTTAACTTTATATATATATATATATATATATAAACTTTATATATTTTTCGGCTATTATTTTTGCAGCAGCCTTACAATGTCATTTTCTTATTGAAAACTGGCACAAAAGGGGATATTTTTAAGATCAAAATTTTAGAAGACGTTATCTGAAAATGAGGAATTAAAGTGATAATTTGCGTTATCCAATAAAAGGAGAGGAAATGTTTTATTTCATAGTAGAAGACTTGCTTTATGAATCAGAGTTATGTAACACTATTAGTTTTTGAACACATTGTGTGAGTGAGGCTAAAGGTGCTTCACTTTAGCAAACTTAAGGTACTAAATATGCTCAGGGGTTATATTTGAGGGACCAAAATAGACCGACCATCAAAGATAAGAGACAATATTGTCAAAAACTCTAGCTATACACATATACTATTTTTACTTTAAACGGTTGGGTGCACGATTATTTGGATTAATTCTATATTTTATTTAATTCATGTACATGTCACTGTACTTCTTTAAATTATGGTAATTATATTATCTCCATAAATATTTTTTAACTCGTAAAAATTACACGGGGCGTCCTACTTGGTCGCTCCCATTTAATTATGCCCATTTTTTTAAAACTTTTAACTTCTACCCATTTCTTAAATAACTTCACCCCCTTTCTCCTTCTTCATCTCCTCTTTCGATTTCTTCTTCTTCTGAAACTGAGTTGTCAAGCAAAACTATTTCGTATTTCCATAATCTCTGATTTTGCAATGAGCTGAACTCGTAGTTCAATCTCAAGTTGCAGCAACTCTTCTTTTTTCTTTTACCATAGTATGTAGTCTCTGAAGAATATCATTGCTCGAACTTTCATCAATAATAATTGAACAGAAGTCAAGAGCACGCCAATACAAATGTTTTGCTGGGTACTGCATTGTTTCTCTTCGGCCTAGTCTTAGCCTCATATGCAACAATGATAGAAGCATTGTTAATATTTGATTATAAATTTCTAAAACTTCAAAGCTCTAGTATGTAATATTAATAAGTGGTAAAAAAACTTCAGCTCTAATATGTAGTATTAATAGGTGGTAAACATTAACTTCAGTTCTAATATGTAATATTAATAGGTGGTAAAAAAACTTCAGCTCTAGTATGTAATATTTATAGGTGGTTAAAAAAATTCAGCTCTAGAGCTAAAATTTCCCAGTTACAACACAAAAACTTCAGCGCTAGAGCTGAAGTTTTTGTGTTGTAACTGGAAACTTCAGCTCTAGTATGTAATATTAATAGGTGGTAAAAAAAACTCCAGCTCTAGAGCTGAAATTTTCCAGTTACAACACAAAAACTTCCGGCTACTAGAATGCTGAAATTTTACATGGTTGTCTTTGCTACTTCAGCCTCGCGGGGCTGAAGTTATACGAAAAACGAGTACGCTTGCAATTTTTTTTACAAAGCGAGCACAAATTAAAATGTGACACAAAAAGCAGATATAATTACAAATCCCCCTCATAACTAGATGAACAAATGTTTGTTTACCAACAAAAATTATATCTCTTGAAATCACTTGTGAACTTCAAGAGAAACAAATACCATTCCTAATACAACAAAAACAGAAAATGAGGAAATAGTATTCGGAATTGCTTAAACTCTAATCAATAGAGGTAACAGGTAACTAGCTCGAAATTTTGAGTATTATTTTTCAAATCAAATTTCTTGTGATTTCTTGTCAAAGTGAAAATAGAACACTGAAATTAGAATGCAGGAGGGGAATCAAATTAAAGAGTTTTTATTCGGGAGCTTTATAATTCAATATATTATGCTAGAACTTTTCGTGTTTTAACTGGAGTATTTTTATCCACCGCATAAAACAATAGCTATTTTTTAAAATAATTTTGCAAATGCTGGCTATTTTTTAATTATCGATCTGAAAACTAACTAGCCCATGCAATTTTCATAATTACTCGAAATAAAAATAGCACGGGCTAGTCAGTTTTCAGACCGATTATTCAAAAATAACCAGCATTCGCGAAGTCATTGAAATATAACCACTATTTTGCTGCAACAAGGACCGGTGCAGCATAATATACTGAAGACCGGTGCACTTGTTTATGAACTTCTAGCATATTATGCTGGAACTCCACGCAAAAAGTTCCAGCATAATATACCAAAATTTAGGACACTTGTGTATGAACTTCTAGCATATTATACTGGATCGATATATTATACTGGAACTCCAATATATTATGTTGCAGTTCCAGCATAAGTATACTGAAACTCCATTATAATATGCTGGAGTTCCAGTATATTTGTGCTGGAGTATTTTTTGAATTTTGAACTGTATTGATTTATCTTTACATGAAAAAGAAGAGTCTGTTCAAACTGCAAGTTTAATAACATGTCGTGCATTAAACATATGCTATGTTATTGTGGAAGTTCCTATAGACATGATAATGAATCCCAAAAGTCCCAGTACTGATAGTACTAAGATTTACTTGGAAATAGGCTGCTAGTTCAGCTCTTGGATTATCAAAGGCAATATTTTCTGCGACACTTGGTGAAAGCGCTCAGAAATGACAAGCGAAAATTGTCCAAAAATAAAACAAGAGAGAACACTAAATCACTCTGCTTTGGCTGCATTCTGCTGCAAATATCTGCAGGGAAAAGAGATAGACCAAAAATATCAGATCAAAAGAATATGCTGCAAAATTTTATTTGATTGTAACTGCAAGCACAAATCGACCATGTTACTCCCATTTATATTTATCTCATGCCAATATTATATAAAATAAAACTAGTTCTTTATATTTTCTACTCATGTAGAAATCTTTCACTCCTCGGAAAGCATAGGAGACGTAAACAATGACTAAAACATATTATCAACTAATAGGTATATCCTATATAAAACTGTTGGCATCTTTGACAGCAAACTAGAACTGTGAGCATGTTGTCGAGAACTCTGATGCCTGACGGCGCAAGTGCTCAAGGGCAAGAAATCAGATGTGTGGGTGAAAATCTTTGGGGTAAAAATTCCCAGCCTCCCTCCGCTTTTCCTTAACTTAATTTTTTTAACCAAATTAGGGAAATAATTCTCAGCAGTCCAGCTCCGTTTGGCTATGGACCGTGGAACTCTTTCAATGGTGGAGGTACTGGAGAATAAAGACAGGACAGTGAGAGGGGTTACCTAAAGCATAAATCTTTATCAACCCTTTACCCTCCATTGACTGTTTTATCTTTTAGGAATACTGTTGACAGAAGTGTAGTCTATGTCATGCGCAGAGGCAAAATGAAATCAGAAGGTGACAGAAAGTTCCACTCTTTTAAGTGCAATTGATCACTTACCCTTGACTTTTTGCCCAACGTGATAGTTGATAGAGTTGCACCGATTCATTCGAGGCATGGCATGCCAGAAGAAGATAATTACGAGGCTGTACCATCCATGCAAATCTCATGAACAATCCAGAATACACACACATTGCTGCAACACCAGAAGGAAGAGAAGGATGAGGGCCTATATCATTTCAAGTCAACGTTCATTTAAGTACAAATTTCTACCTGAAGTCATGTTGCCTGATATCATCTCTGGTGGTTTCTGTGTGTCGACCAGTCCCTGAAAAGTACATCAATGGAAACTCAGTAGAAAGAGTTATATAGCAGGAGACAATTACAAAAATTAAATTTTGTAGTGGATAGTCATACCGCAATGACAAATCCCCAGTTGGCTACAGGACCCCAAAAATGAGTTGTTTTAGGGCCAACAGGACTGTTCAAGAATGCCTTGAATGCAGCCATGTGCGACAAGCTATATGAAATATCCTGCAATTGTTAAATAACAACAATTGAGACATAAGCCTATGACAATAGTTAGTATTAGATTGAGTATTGCCAGAAGTGTTAAACACTTGATAGCCTGTTAATAATTGGATACGACTAATATAGCAGCAAGCAGCATCCAAGATAACGCATAGCGTTCTGAAAGGGGTAAAGCTAAACACGTTTACACTTCTGTGACCTGTCAGAAATTAACAACAAGCACTGCGAAACCAACACATCACCATTCACCACCATCACAACTACTACCACGCCTCAATCCTAAGCAAGTTGGGGTCATTGCAAGACCACCACCAATGAACAGAATTTTCAATTTACCAAAAACGAGATTGCAGACAATATCATATAGGAATTTCAGGTTTCTGGACAAGAGTGGGTTGCTCTAGCGGTGAACACCCTCCACTTCCAACCAAGAGGTTGTGAGTTCGAGTCACCCCAAGAGCAAGGTGGAGAATTCTTGGATGGAGGGATACTGAGGGTCTATCGGAAATAGCCTCTCTACCACTGGGTTGTTATTGTTGTTGTTGAATTTCCGGTTTCTACCACTAATAATGTATCAATCTTTTAGATGCAATATCCTAAGAATCGTGCCTTTTATATTCTTCAATCATGTTCAAATAAATAAAGAAAAAAGTAGCATATGGTGGTATTCGCATTTCCTATAAAACCATTCCAACCCCAATTTACAACCCCCTACTTTTCAAAAATATATAATTTTAGGCAATCTTCAACTCGTAATCAACACCAAAACCAAAACCAAAAAGATGCTTTGGTTAGAGGTATGAATTACTTAAGCTTCTAATACCCTTAAATTTTCTTACTCACGATCCCATGTGCTTATTCCACTGTTTCTGATTTTCTTTTTGATATAGTATTTCGGTGCTTCTGATTTGAACATAGGCACAGCTATTTAAGACAGAGGATATGAAATCATAATATAGGTATAGAGCTATTTATTTTTATTTTATCGAGAATAAGGTATAGAGCTATTTATGTAAAAGAGAAGAGGCTACAGACTCTCTAATGATTTTTTAAGTGAGTTTCTTCTTCGAAGCTAGATTGATTTGTCGAGAGAGTTAAACAGAAAATAGCAAAAATGATCTTAATGTGTCATTAAGGCAAATATCTTGCAAGTAATTAGCTTCCATTGCGCCAGCTCTTCCGCCACCTACCACAGTCACTTGAACCCCATCCCGATAAAGATCGCCACCTAATTAAAAACCACCTCCGCAACCATTTATTTCCATCTTCAACTCTAGTAACTGACTAAAATCCTATTCACCAAGAACAAGCTACCAACCAAAGAAGGTCCAAAGGGCAAGCATCTATGAAAACCCACACGTAGTAGTGAACAAGCACCATTTTTAACAAAGCAAAACATTCGCAAATTCACAAGTTCACAATCAAAATAAAATTTTATTAATTCAAATCTCCACATACGTCGCTGGCTATTTGCACCTATCAATCAATTAATAAACTTAGCCTCAATCCTAAATTGTTTGGCTTCCGCTACATAAATCCTCTACATCCATTCCGCTATATTTGCAAGGGCGAAGCTATGTACACCGAAGAGTGATCAGTTAAAGACCCTTTGCCAGAAAATTATACTACTTATATAGGTCAAATATTTCTTTTCACACACACCTTGGCAGAATTGCTGGCCTCGCCACTGTAATATTCGGGAACATTTCATTCTTCCCATTGCAACCAAGAAACATAAAAATCAAAAGTTGAGCAAAAAATTGTACCCCTCATCCCCTCTCCCAAATCTAATAAATAACCACACACTCAGTCAGTAAATAAACTTAGCCTCAATCCTAAATCATTTGGTGCCTGCTACATAATTCCTCTACATCCATTCTGCTATATTTGCAATGGCAAAGCTATGTATGCCGAAGTGTGGTCAGTTGAACATCCTTCACTGCCAGAAAATTATACATTATATATAGGTCAAATATTTCTTTTTATACCCACCTTAGCAGAATTCCTGGCTTCGCCACTGTCCGGCCCATTTGCAACCAAGAAACACAAAAATAAAAAATTGAGCAAAAAATTGTGTCCCCCAGCCCGACCCCACCCCACACCCAACCCACCCAATCCAGGATGCTGTGGAAAAACTGTTACTCACATGGGTTGCTGTTTATTTTTGCTAATTAAACTAATAATAATATTCGGTTTATAATTCCTGAAAATCATATCCAAATAAAAAAGATTGTATCTTTCTGTCATCAGAAAAACAGAAATGCAAACATTAGATTTAAATTTCCATAAAATTCAAACACCCTTTATTTGTAAATTGACTTTACATCTAAAAACATGACAAAGATTGTACCTTAATGGAAGATCTGAAACTGAAGGATGGTTCTAACAGTGGCTTCGATTGGCGATTGTGTTATGATGCAAAGTCTACAGGGTGGTACTTTAGCAGTTTGGTTGGTGGTCGTCAAAGAATTATTTTTGTATTCGATGCTGTGAGGAACACTGTAACTTCGGTGGTCTTCCCTTCCCTTAATGAAACGTTTTATTGACTTACTCGATTATGTGGATTATAATACGAAAATTAAATCATAGTATATATTTGGTTCATTGAACTAACAGCTTATTTGGATGATGGTTAGATATCGTTTTATAATGTATTATATTCTATTATATTGTACTGTATTATTTGATAAATACAATATTTAGATATATTGTATTGTTTGCCATTATTTTCTGATATCACCACCAGCAATAGGAAGAATAAATTTACAATCAAGGTAAAATTATAGGCAAAATATCTTAAATCTCCCCTAAACTTGACTAAGATTATTAGTATCCTTTTCGAACTATGTCTGATCTTAATTACCCCCTCAACTTGGTCTTTTGAGGACCATTATCCCCTAAACGCTGATGTGGCAAAAAGTGTGGGTGCACTCCCATGCCACGTGGATTTTTCTGTCTATGTGGCATTTTTTAAAGAATAAAATATCTTTTTACCCTTTTAAGAATAATACTTTTATAGATAATTTTTTTCGAATAAAATTTATAATAAAACTTGGATATAACTACATTATAATGGCTAAATATGTTTGTTTGGCCAAAATAATAAAGTTTTAGTTAATCTTTTTTGAATTTGACTTGAAAATAAAAAATTAATACAATTTAAATAAATAGTAAATGCATCGAAAAAGTTATAAAAAATACATAGTTGAAATAATAGTCATTGCATCAAAAGAAGAAATAAAAAGAGTATATAATTGCACTTGTAATTTCTTGCAATTGTACACTCTTTTAATTTCTTCTTTTGATGCAATGACTATTTATTTCAACTGTATATTTTTATTTTTTTTAGATAAAATCCATACAAAAATAAAAATAAAATTCGAGCACCGTCATTTAGAGCTAAATAAAAAATAATAGCCAGAATAATTAATTTCAAACTATGTATTTTTTAGATCTTTTTAGATGTCTTGACTATTTATTTCAATTGTATAAATCTTTATTTTTTCAGGTCAAGTTCAAAAAAAGATTAACTGAAATGTTATTATTTTTGGCCAAATAAAAATATATAGCCTAAATAATGTAGTTCTATCCAAGGTTTATTATAATTGTACTCGTAAAAAATTATCTAAAAAGTAATATTCTTAAAATGGTAAAAGAATATTTTATTTTAAAAAAAAATGCCATATAGACAGAAAAATCCACGTGGCAGGTGAGTCCACTCATACTTTTTATCACATCAGCATTTAGGGGGTAATAACTCTCAAAAGGTCAAGTTGAGGTGGGTAATTAAGGCTGGGCATAGTTCCGGGAGGATACTGATAATCAGAGCCAAGTTTAGGGGTAGTTTAAGGTATTTTGCCATTATTATATAAAAAGTAGGGTAAATGATAAAATAAAATTATTTAATAATAATGAAGAGTGAGATTGAGAAAAAAAGACAAGGTAGCGACGGGACTACACCAAATCGGTCGTCACATAAAGTGGCACATTTAATTGTTATATAACGACAAATTTAACGATACAATACAATAAAATTTAACGATAAATCAAAACAAACATCATATTTAAAGTACCAATACGATAGATACAATACAATGGGTAACGACCATCCAAACAAGCTCTAAAAGTGAGATATACGAATTTTAATATTCCCTCCGTTCACTTTACTTGGCACATTTTGAATTTTTACGCCCTGTAAGAAATAATGAATTAAGTGCATAATGTACCATGAGTCCCATATAAATTGATGCATATTTTGTTGGATTTGAGAAAATAATTTGAAATGAGTAATAAATATCGTGGGTATAATAGAAAAAAAATTGTCTTTTCTTGATATGCGTAAAGTGATAAGTAAAAATAAAAATCTATTTTTAGTATACATATCAAGTAAAAGCGAATGAAGGGAGTATAATATGTAGAATTTGATTTAGACAAGATGGGTTGCTATGATTGTAAGTAACCTCCACTTCCAATCAAGAGATTGTAAGTTCCAGTCTCCTCAAGAGCAAGGAGGAAGTAATTGTTGTTGTTGTTGTTGTTGTTTAAAAAGTTTTTGGAGCAGGGCAAGCGTAAAGTTTTCGAGCTAGTATTGTAACGTCATAATTTGAAGTATTCTTTTAAATTTTAATCACTACATTGTTTTTTTTTTTGACATATATTTGGATTTCAAAAGGGGTATTATGAAGCCTAGTTTTCCATTTTTTAAACTTAGCATTATGTAGTAATTAGGGTACTAGCAGTAGTATAGAGGTTTTGCTATTAAAGTTACTTTTTTCTCATGGTGTTCGTAACAAGTATCTTTTCTCTTCATATTTTATATAATATCCTAGTTTAATTGCCAAACAAAATAAAAAGAATAGGAACTCAATAATCAAAGTAGTGAACTATTTGGGGTCTTTTGGTTGAAATTTGAAAATAAGTTATCCGAGAGTATTTATCCTGGGACTAGTTATTCCACCTTATGGCCTTCCATAGATATAAAAAGAACACTACAATTTCGGGATAACTATTTATACCGTAGTTTTATCCCAATCAAATATGAGATAAACTCATTTCAAATTTAACTTCGGGAATTATCCCTTAATACCTCGTACCAAAACAAGCCCTTTAAGACTGCAGCAGATGTGATCTTTAGTTTTTTTAAAAAATAGATCTATAGGCTCTCTTAGTATATTTTTGTTTGCTAAAAAAGAGGGCAGTCCGGTTCATTAACTTTCCGCTATACGCAAAGTTCGCAGAAGGACCGAATGACAAGAGTATATTGCACACAGCCTTAGACTAAAGTAGAAAGTAAATATTTTGGATCGGAATTGGTCAAACTAACCCTATTCCAATTAACTCAAAATATGAGTCTGCAATATCATAACATTTGCTAAAAATCATATAATAAGACAAGAGTGGGTTGCTCAGTTGTCAGCTTCTCAACCTACAACCTTATGATCGTGGGTTCGAGTCACCAAAGGTCCAACAAAAGGATCAAAGGGGAGAGAAATCCAAAAAAAAGTACACGACCACGTAAAGAATAACTAAATTTTGATAACACTGACAAAGTTTATAGTTCAAGAGGATGACTGATGGCTGCTGGTAAAACCAACATCTTGATGGTATTCTTCCCTAATGATAGAGCATTATTAAAACAATCGCGCAAATCGTCATCACAGGCAATCCATATATAATCAGTATCTTCATCCATATACTTTATTCTAAATTTTCCAATTGGTAGCTGCAATCTTTTAGCCAATTCCGTGTCCAAATCTTCTTTTCTTGAGAATGAGTAGAGGTTAAACTTCATCATATCTTCTCCATATGTCGCCTTCACTGTAATACTGCTGCTGCTATTCACATGGTTTGTATGTGTTGCAGTTGCTGCTGAAGTTATTGCTTTCTTCTTCTTTGGAAGCATATTTAATGGCTGGCAATCTGATTCGCCGAGTGTCTTCTTTCATTTTGATAATGGCCACCTTCAACAACAACAACCCAGTATAATCCCACTTAGTGGGGTCTGGGAAGGATAGTATGTACGCAGATTTTACCCCTACCCTGGGGTAGAGAGACTGTTTCCAAATAGAACCCCGGCATCCTTCCTTCCAAGAACTTCCCACCTTGCTCTTGGGGAGACTTGAACTCACAACCTCTCGGTTGGAAGTGGGGGTTGCTTACCATCAGAGCAACCCCTCTTGTCTGCATAATGGCTTCAGTGTAGACCGACTAACTGAAACAAGAAAAAGATATCGAGTTTAACTTCTATTCTTTGCAGTATAATGATATCTTCATACGGTTAGATCACCTAAAAATAACTACATATAACTGTCCATAATAAGTGAACTAGTAAGGTGGAGAATAAGACAAGCAACCTGCTACAACATGTTAAGTTACACTGAAAGAATAAAGTTGTTTACGTCGTAAGTTTATATAAGTTAATGTAAGATATATGGATTTATATCTAGATATATGGACTTATATCTACACACATATGAACAATATATGGATAATTATATGTTATGTGCTATCTTTTGGTTTGGCCTAATTATGTGGTTTTATGGACATTATGTTAAGGGGGCCAATGTATTGTCATACTAAAGTGTAGGACTAATGTGTAGATACCCAAAAGGGTAACCTTAGTTTATGATGGGCTAACTAAGGTTGCATAAGTAACTATGGTTACTTGCTTGTGACTCTTGAGTTATGTAACTCTTGCAAGACATAACTCAAGACATAACTCTTGTCTTGTAACTCTTGTCTCTTGGGTTATGTAACTCCTAGAGTTATAAAGTGGGGTTATGGTTCCCATTCTAGTGCAAGACAAGTTCTTCTTCTTCCCATTGAATCAAGAACCATATTGTCCATTGTCTTGCAAATAGGGTGGAAAACCATAAGCCAAAATTTTGAATATTGTCATAACAATATTATTGTGAACCTTTCATACATTGTGTTAGTATTGTGGATACATTCTTGTGGGTACAAGTATACTTCAAGGAACTTGAAGGAAGACTAAAGGAGTTCACAACAACTTAAGGACAATCATCAAAAGGAGGTTTCATCAAATTCCACACATATAGATTCAGGTTAACTTCCGCTCATGTAGTTTGTATATCCGAATTATTCAATATGAAGGTTGTTGTCTTTAGTAGGAATCATAATCCTAACAATTGGTATCAAAGCCACCCTTCAATTTTGAATAATTTGGATGTTCATAAGGTTCATGTTATATTAGGATTCATGTTAAAGTATAATTAGAATTTTGTTTATGAAATTCTACCATGAAATAGCATGATAGCATGATCTTATGAATGTTATGATTTGATTCAGTTTGATGTTTTTATATCATGTTAAAACGTTGTATATAGCATGATTTAGTTGGTAAATAACATGTTTTCATGTTTAAAGATTCATGTTAAAAATCATGTTATAATTCAGAAAAAGTATACACTGTACAATCGATTGTATACACTCCAGTGAGATGAAATGTTTTTAAATTATACCTGACAATCGATTGTCTGGATTTGACAATCGATTTTCTGGTCCAGTAACTTAGAAAAATTTTTCCTTGTCACATCCAATGACTTAAAATTTTTCCAGAAAAAACCAAACAATCGATTGTCTGTTTTGACAATCGATTGTCTGGTCCAGTAACTTAGAAAAAATTTTCCTTGTCACATCCAGTGACTTAAAAATTTTTCAGAAAAAACCAAACAATCGATTGTCTGTGTTGACAATCGATTGTCTGTGTTGACAATCGATTGTCTGTGTTGACAATCGATTGTCTGGTCCAGTAAAGTTTAAGAAAAACGTTTCAACTCTCTTAAGTTTCAGTGAATGTTAATTGTTTTATAGTCCATCAATTCTTATATATTATAGAATTGTCCAATTCAGTAAACAACGATTAATATTCAAGTGTTACACATCCAATCATGTAACACATTAAGTTAAGATTCATAAAATGGCTTAAGGAACTAAAGTTGATTGCATCTAATATTTTAGTTTTTCAATTGAAGCATTATGTTGCCAAAGTAACCTCTATTGTGTAGATTGATTAATTATAAAATATGAGATGACTGTGGATGTTAGTTTTCCATGCGTTTAACATCGGCCCAAAGGAAGGTGTTATTTGGCAGGAATTCGAACATTCTTGTGGTGGTAAATATGAGATGATTATTTGGTTTTCCATGTGAATATTAAATCGGCCCAAAGGAAGGTTTAATATTTGACAGGAGTTTATTGTCTATGTTTGATCACTACACCAAGAGTACCACTTACAAGTTGATTTTCTGTCCAAAGACTAAAATCAATGTTGTGCTAGGTATCTTGTAATGGGAAATGCCTAACTTTGAATCTATAAAGTTAAAGTTCAAGTTTTGTAAGCATGTATTTAGTAATCCTTTGTTCAATTTTCAGTAAACTCTTCTGCTTCTACGATCTCTGCCAATATCAATAGCATCCCTGTGCTTAACGGCACTAACTTTAAGGAATGGAAAGAGAATGTAATGATCGTTCTCGGTTGCATGGATCTTGACTTAGCCCTTCGGACTGAGCAACCTACTCCTCTTGAGGATACATCCTCTCCTAATGAAAAGAGAGCGATGGAGAAGTGGGAACGCTCGAATCGCATGAGTCTAATGATCATGAAGCGTGCAATTCCAGAATCATTCAGGGGCACTATGAATGATGAACCTAATGCCAAAGTTTTCCTTGAAAACCTCGAACAGCGTTTTATTCAAAACGAAAAGGCGGAAACAAGTGCACTATTGAGTAAACTTGTTTCTATGAGGTATAAGGGCAAGGAAAACATTAGGGAGTACATTTTGGAAATGTCTCATCTTGCTTCGAAACTTAAGTTACTCAAGCTAGTATTACCTGAGGAACTGCTTGTGTACTTTGTTTTGATATCTCTTCCGGCACACTTTAATCAGTTTAAGGTCAGTTATAACTGCCTGAAGGAGAAATGGACTCTTAATGAGCTCATTTCACATTGTGTGCAAGAAGAGGAAAGGATTAAGCAAGATAAGGCAGAAAGTGCTCATTTGGCATCCTCTTCAAGGGATTCTAAGAAGAGGAAAAATAAGGAAGTTGCGGTTGTAAGGCCCAAGATTAAGCAACATAAGGAACCTAAGGTTGAAATTACTGGATTAGATTGCTTTCTCTATAATGGGACTGATCATGTGAAGAGAGATTGTACCAAGTACCATGCCTGGCGTGCGAAAAAAGGTATATTTCTGTCTCTTGTTTGTTCTGAAGTTAATATAATTTCGGTACCTAAGGATAATTGGTGGGTAGGTTATGCTGCTCACATAAGGATATCTATGCAGGGTTGCCTGAACTGCCGAAAACCCAAAGATGGTGAAAGATACATCTATGAGGGTGACGGCAAGAAGGTGCCAGTTGAAGCTATTGGCAAATTTAGGCTGTTGTTTAAGACCGGTTTTCATTTAGATTTGAATGAGACTTTTGTTGTACCGTCTTTTAGACGGAATTTAATTTCAGTTCCCCAATTGGACATATCCGGTTATAAATGTACATTTGGGGACAATAAAGTTAGTCTCTTTTGGAATTCAAATCTTATTGGTACTGGTGTTTTATCAACATTTGATAGCTTATATTTGGTTGATACAATAACTTCAAATAAAGAAACTTTGCATACAAGTTTAATGGTACCCAAAATTAACTAATGAGAATTCTATTTCACTCTGCATAAACGTTTGGGTCTCATATCCATTCAAAGAATTCAGAAACTCGTGTCAGATGGAATTCTTGATTCTCTTGATTCCTCAAATTCGGAAATTTTGTATTGAGTGTATCAAGGGAAAACAAACAAACAAGAACTAGATTAGGTGCTAAGAGATTCGGACGTCTTAGAATTGATACATACGGATATTTGTGGGCCATTTCCTACTCCTTGTCGGAATGGTCAACAATACTTTATCACATTCATAGACGATTACTCTCGTTATGGGTACCTATATCTTATTCATGAAAAGTCCCAATCCATATTAAAAACTGTAGCTTATATTCTTAATAGAGTTCCAACTGCAGCTACAATAAAAAACCCCATATGAACTTTGGACTGGGCATAAACCCGGTATTCGGCATTTTCACATTTGGGGTAGTCCAGCTGAGGCAAGGCCTTATAGGCCGAATGAAAAGAAACTGGACGCTAAGACGGTTAGTAGCTATTTTGTTGGATACTCTGGAAAATTCAGGGGTTTTAAGTTTTATGATCCCACATCACGAACTATTTTTGAGACGGGAAATGCTAGGTTCTTTGAGGATATTGAGTTTGGGGGGTGGGGAGATAAAGTTATTAGAGATTTTGTCTTTGAGGAAGAACATGTGTCTTTCCCTCAAGTTGTTGAAGCAACTCCGGTTCAAGACAATCTCGAAAATCTCCCCCATCAGGACCCTGATATAACTAATGAAAATCAAACTCAACAACCTCAAGAAACTGAAATGCCATTAAGGAGATCCACTAGAGAGAGGAGAAATGCAATTTCGGATGATTATTATGTATTTCTCCAAGAACAAGAAAGTGATATTGGACTTGAGGAAGATGATCCAATCAACTTCCGTCAAGTTATTAAGTGTTCTAACTCTCAAAAGTGGATTGATGCCATGAATGATGAGATGAAGTCTATGAGCGATAATGACGTTTGGGAGCTTGTTACATTGCCCGAAGGTACGAAACCTATTGGTTGTAAATGGATTTTTAAAACCAAAAGGGATTCAGGGGGCAATGTTATTAAGTACAAAGCTCGTCTTGTCGCAAAAGACTACACTCAGAAAGAAGGCATTGATTATAAAGAGACTTTTTCTCCAGTTTCATCGAAAGACTCTTTCAGGACTATAATGGCATTAGTAGCACATTTTGATCTTGAGCTTCATCAAATGGATGTTAAGACTGTTTTTCTTAATGGTGACATTGAGGAAACAATTTATACGATGCAACCTGAAAACTTTGTTTCGGATGAATCAGAGGAAAAGGTTTGCAAATTAAAGAAATCCATCTATGGGCTCAAGCAAGCTTCTCATCAATGGTATTATAAGTTCCATGCAGTCATTACATTTTTTTGGTTTTGAATCGAATATTGCTGATGACTGTATATACCATGAGTTCAGTGGGAGTAAGTATATTTTTCTGGTTTTATATGTCGATGACATACTGCTTGCCTGTAACGATATAGCATTATTACTTGAAACTAAGAAATTTCTTTCAAAGAAATTTGAATTGAAAGATCTTGGTGAAGCTTCTTTTGTATTAGGAATTCAGATACAACGAGATCGCTCTAAAGGTGTTCTCGGTCTGTAACAAAAGGGCTATATCGATAAGGTTCTGAAAAGATTTGGCATGCAGGATTATAAACCAGGCAACACCCCTGTTACTAAGGGAGACAAGTTTAGTCTCAAACAGTGCCCAAATTATAATTATGAAATTTCGGAAATGTAGAAGACGCCTTATGCTTCGGCGGTAGGTAGTCTGATGTATGCTCAGGTATGTACACGACCTGATATAGCATACATTGTTGGGATGTTAGGCAGATATCTAAGCAATCCGGGTATGGACCATTGGTAGGCAGCCAAAAGGGTCATGAGGAACATACATAGAACAAAGGATTACATGCTTACATATTGGAGTTCGGACCAGTTTGAGATCATCAGGTATACCGACTCAATTTTGCCATTTATGCTAATAACATATGTAACCATGGTTGCATATGTTAATAACAATAGTAGTTTGACGAAAGCAAAACATAAGGACGTCAAATTTCGGGTTGTTAAAGAAAGAGTACAAAATGGACAATTGTGCATTAAGTACATAAGTACAAACTCCATGCTTGTGGATCCGCTCACTAAGGAATTGACACCAAAAGTATTTCATGAGCATATTGCTTGTATGGGTGTCAAATCAGATAAGGATTATGTATTTTAGTGGGAGTTTGTATTGCACATTTATGTATTATTCATTATATTCAGAAATTCAGTAATTCAGTTATATCTGCGCAGATATTCAGTTTTAAAGTTTTTGTACTCTTACAGTTTATGTTTGATCTCAATAAAGAGAACCAGTTGGAAATAGACATTCTATTGACCACACTTTATGTTATTTCCATGCTACATACCTACACTTGATCCATGTCGTTGGTTATATTGATATACGTGATCTATGATTGGTTCTAGTTACGAATGAGTAACGACGAGCTCTTAGGTCCTATGTTGGTATGATTGATGGACCGGATTGTTCATGACAATTTTATTGTGATAGCAATTTTGTGCACCTAAGGTTTGTAACATATAATATTAAGGATTGTACATATGTTTGTATATCTCGTCCAAGTGGGAGATTGTAAGATATATGGATTTATATCTAGATATATGGACTTATATCTACACACATATGAACAATATATGGATAATTATATGTTATGTGCTATCTTTTGGTTTGGCCTAATTATGTGGTCTTATGGACATTATGTTAAGGGGGCCAATGTATTGTCATACTAAAGTGTAGGACTAATGTGTAGATACCCAAAAGGGTAACCTTAGTTTATGATGGGCTAACTAAGGTTACATAAGTAACTATGGTTACTTGCTTGTGACTCTTGAGTTATGTAACTCTTGCAAGACATAACTCAAGACATAACTCTTGTCTTGTAACTCTTGTCTCTTGGGTTATGTAACTCCTAGAGTTATAAAGTGGGGTTATGGTTCCCATTCTAGTGCAAGACAAGTTCTTCTTCTTCCCATTGAATCAAGAACCATATTGTCCATTGTCTTGCAAATAGGGTGGAAAACCATAAGCCAAAATTTTGAATATTGTCATAACAATATTATTGTGAACCTTTCATACATTGTGTTAGTATTGTGGATACATTCTTGTGGGTACAAGTATACTTCAAGGAACTTGAAGGAAGACTAAAGGAGTTCACAACAACTTAAGGACAATCATCAAAAGGAGGTTTCATCAAATTCCACACATATAGATTCAGGTTAGCTTCCGCTCATGTAGTTTGTATATCCGAATTATTCAATATGAAGGTTGTTGTCTTTAGTAGGAATCATAATCCTAACAGTCAAATCTAAAGAAAAATAGCTTGGACATTAATTCATGTGGCCTCATGCTAAAAGGTTTCCTAATAGACAAGGTTATTGCTATGGGTACCAACTTCATAGAATCCATTGGAAGACCTTCGTATTTATTTAAGTTCGTAACATGCCCCTCGCGTGCAAGCCGACTCTTTTTCTTGGACCAAAAACAACGCATTTCTTTATGCATTTTGTTTCTTTAAGTCCACAATGAAGGCTATCTGATTAGGGCAGCCTGGTGCACAAAGCATTTTGCGTTCACGCAGGATCCGAAAAAAAGGCCGCACCCTAAGGGATGTAATGTAAGCCTTCTACCTTGATGCAAGCATCAATGTTACAGCTTGTACTTGTGACCTATAGGCTACACGGAGAAATATTACCATTGCTCCAAGGCTCCCCTATACGAAGGTTGTGTGATGCCAGGTTATAATGCTACCTGGCAGCCGTCTGTGCAGCCAAATCAATATATTCTTTTTTGTACCTAAAAAAAGGTTGGAACTGAAGAAGGAAAAAAGAAAAGAACTTATCTTGAAGGCTTTCAGCTGCATCAAAGAGGTTTTTGTTAAAATGTTGTTTGAGATCATCATAGTTTACAGTGTCTTTAGTTCTTGTTCTGCTTTCTTTCTGCAAATGAGTAACACTAACACATTGCTTCTCTGAAATAACTTGTAAATCAGTGTTTAAAACATCTGATTGAACCAGCCGAAGTTGTCCATTATCCACTGAGTTTCGAACAGTGCACTCAAACGTAGCTGCATAAGAAAATAAACTTATCATCATTTGTTAGTCCTTCAAAATTTTGATGGCAAACATGATAAATTTCTGAATAACAAACAATAAATATCTTGATTCTACCTTCTTTCTCCATGTGGTTTGCATTGCCTGCTGTTAGTCGATTCCTTATCTCTTCAACGGGCAATACTTCAGGCATAAACGGACTTTCTCTAGTTTGATTGAAAATTATCCACATTCTTATCTGAAGACGCTTTAATAACATGAACACTTGAATCATGTTCTAGTTCTTGACCAGAAGCAAATTTGAAGTTCTGAAAATGTTGTCCCATTGTAGATAAAATTAATCCGAGCAAAATTTTTGGATCTCCGTTATCCGGGGGCAGAAACAGCTCCAGTATGTAGGCTTCATCGCCATTTTTCAAACAAATAGCAAAAGAACTAGTTAATCCACACCAGCGTGCGTAATGTACCAAGGGATACTCAATTATGCTGAATTCAGTTATGTTCTCGCAATAGCACAACTTGGCCGAAAAATATGCTTTCCAACAACCCCCTGATCTTTCTGCAAAGGTTGTAACTTAGAAATGTCCCGGAAACATAGCATATCATCGTAATAATAATCGTCATAAACATGGTCATTAGCATCCATTTCCTCATCTGCAACATAGTACACTTCATTACTAGCAGAAATGACATGCTCAGTGCAGCCCCTATACATGCCATTCTGGTCCATTTCCAGATTCTTACACCGAATCCAAACTCGAACGAATGGCAACTTGTGTGTTTCGCGCACTATTTTTAACATCCTTTTGATTTTCCCTCTTTCACTTTGTTTCCCTGGTTGTACCTGCTTAGACAGGAGTATTGTTCATATGAAAAATACTAATCCTGAGATGGATGAATGATCAAAAGTATGAAATTTCAACTTACTTTTCTACCTTTTTGGAGATATAATTTAGGACATTTGAGATCCACTCCCTACAAGGAGACCGAAATAATAGTCCAACAACAACAAAAAAATCAATGTAATCCTACAAGTGCGGTCTGGGGAGGCAGTGTGTACGCAACCTTACCCCTACCATGAGAAGGTAGAAAGGTTGTTTCTGATAGACCCTTGATCCAACGAAAGATGAAAAAAGAAGCAGTAGCACCAAGCAATAACACCAGCAAAATAGTAAAAGAACCGAAGCAAAAGCAACAACAAGGTAATAAGAAAACCGAAGCTTGGAAAGTACAAAATCTACTAGATGATCTAATTCTTGGAACTCTACGGAACCTTAAAATGAGAGTGAAATGCCAGAAAAACTCGTGTCTACTAAGTTAAAATTCTATGTCTGTATCCATATAAAAGCTACAAATAAGGAGATAGGGCGAACCTCAAGTGCATTTAGTACTTTTTCAACTTCATAAGTCAAGTAGCCACCTTTCCAAACTGTAACAAGCTCAATCACACCAACACAATTCTTTCCAATAGGTTCAAACACAGGCAAAGCCAAATAGGTCCAACCACCACAACGGACAGCATGATCCCTCATTGGAAACTCTTCGTTAGTGTAATATCTCACATGAGTACTTGATTCTGGCAGTTTTTCCTGGAAAACTCGTGCAGGCGGACCAAAAAGTTGCACTTTTTCTGCTCCTTGTTCAGCACTTTCACCCTTATTATTAGCACTATATTTATAACCTTGACAATGCTTTCTATACCAGCAAAGTCCTTTATATAGATATCTAAGACCAAATGGTTGTCCTGAAGTTGTTAGAAAATGTCTACCTTCAATCTTTTCCAGCCCCCAAAACTGTAGTAGAATTACTTGGGATGTTTCTGTTCTCTGAAGAGCTGCTTTAATCTTTTGCTTTACAGCTTCAAGAAAGACACAAATAAGAAATCCCAAAATATAGTATGAAAAATAAGCGAGTTTATGTTTTATGCACTACAAATCATGTTAAGCCAGCGTATAAAACATGTAACTGACAAGAGGGGTTGCTCCGATGGTCAGCACCTCCCATCTTCAATATTAGGGTTGTGGATTTGAATCACCAACAAAGAAGCAATAGCTCCAACAAAGGGGATAAATGGGGAATCAAAGAGGAGGGGAATAAAAAAAATGTAACTTATCATGACAAGCCAAATAAGATAACATAGAAAATAAAGTGATAATAACCGGGTATAACCAGCTAAATTGCACTAATAGTGTAAAATAACATTTACACTATCAAAAGTAAAAAGGCAGGTCCGAGCATAAGACGTCTCGCGTTTATGCAGGATTCGGGGTTCGCACCCTAAGGATATAATATAGACAGTATGTTCTAAGCAGAGACGAAGCTATAGGTCAATTGACCATTCTTCGTCGAAAAATTAAACTGCATATATAGAAAAATATTACGTTTTAAAAGTACATATCATATATTGAACACCCTTTCTCTGAAAAAAAATTCGACTTCTTTCAAATTTGAACACTCTTTAATAAATTCCTCCACTGACTCTAAGACAAACATTAGTGGTTGTTTCCACAACTCGAACTATAGGTCACACAGAGACAACTTTACCGTTGCACTAAGGCTCTCCTTCAGTGTATATAACTTAAATCCAAAACAAAAAAGGAAAGAAGAGTGGGTTGAAACAACTTACTACAAGTTTCTGTGAGATTATGGGGGAAGTTGGATTCAGTTTCATTATTGCTCCAGAAAACCATCAAATGAAAATTAGAGCGTTCTTTTGAACAGGATAGTGATTCTCCCATATAATTCTTGAACTCAGATGAGGTATATACTTCGTAAACAACATCATCATTGACAGGCAACTGAGATTTCTCAATCCCTTCCATCCTAGTGTATTTGCAAGTGATCAAAAGGAATATTTGTTTAAAAAGATATTGTCTTTTTTAAACTGATTAAAAAGAAAATATTCTGATGAAACGGAAGGAGGAACAAGAAAAGAAAATTTAGTCGAATTCATAGATTATAGCAACTCAAGCTAGCTGCCTTGTTTGACTTGGTTCTTAAATTTGCAGCAAGTCTACGATTTCTAGATTTTAAGATAATGGTTCACTGAGTTCTCGGTCATTTTCTCTCTCATTTGGTTACGACAATATTCCAACCAATTAATTATGCATCACTATGACAATAATTGAGATAAGTATATGAATCTTTTTGGTTCATATAAAAACATATCAAATGGAAACATAGAATTTGCATAGTGAACAAACAAGAGGTGGAAGATGCAACAACATAAACAAAAACTTATAGCCTTAGGCTTACAACAAGAATACAATTGAAAAATAAAACTAAAAATAAGGTGGAAGCTACACCAACAAAAGCAAAAACTTATTTTCCTAGGCTTACAACAAGAATACATTTAAAAGGGAAAACTTTCTACAATTTCAGATAAGCTGCCAAAACCCAAAACCTACACTCCACATGGACAAAACCCTAAGCACTACAAGAATGATTTTTACTAGTTTTATATATTTACAACCTAATTCTAAATCATGCACCTGAGCTCTCGCAGGAGCTCCCAAGGTTGGGCATTATATCATGAACCAACAACCTCACTACGTTGCTGCCCGATGATCTTGAGATATCGACACATTCCTGCAGGTCTGCATCACACGTGATTAAAACCCACTCATGGTCATCATCGAGGTACCTGATATCGAAAGTCCCAACCTCTAACTTTAGCCTCTTGGATACTTCCTCCTTCAACTTAAATAGACCATAACTCAAAAGAAGTCGAAATCTTATGATGTCTTCCCTATACGTCGCTTTTATTGTAACAGATGTTACTTCAGGCCTGGTAGAAAACTGTGGCATACTCTCTGCAGGAAGAGAAACCTGATCCTTAGCGATTCCATTTGAACATGGTGGGTTCATCCAACTGTATTCAGGGACACGGTCATCAAACATAGCATCTCCAGCCGGACAAAGATTTCTCAGATCATGTGAACTCCCTGCATCCTCAACTAGCATTCCCCCAAATAGTTGCTGGGTGTGTTCTGGAATATAAGGCCCAGGCAATAGGAATGCAGTGGATAAATTGATTTCTCCCGTGGCCTGACGAGCTGGTTCTGAAGAGCCATCCACTTTTACAGGCGACTCCTGTGTAGGTGAATTAACCAAGTCATTCTGAGGGGAAGATTCATTTGCAGGGAAAGGACTACCTTGGCATGAACCATGGGAGGTAGGTGTCCCTGCACTCTCTTCTCTCGAGCCACTACCGGTTCTGGACCTATGTGACCCTTCACGCACAAAACCATTCTGCTTCGGAGAGAGCTCTCCATTCCCAATAATTCTACTTTCCAGCATTTGATTCGAGGGTTCGGCTTCTTCATGACTTCCTGGCATTCCATGGTTAGAGAGCTCATTCTTCTCTTCATGGTACTCAGAAGCGTTACACGGCGAACCATTCATCCCTGCAGGCCAAGAAATAGAACCAACAGCAACAGGAAGTGAATTTGGTGCAAGTGAAGTCAGGCTGAATGTTCCATCAGCTCCTTGCACGGATTCAATTACACGTTTTAGCTTTGAAAGGGACCGGTTAACCTTGTTTATCTTGCGAGATGGCCATCTAGAGATTCCATGCTGCCTGCAAATGCGCTTCATTGTAGTTGGACAAACTGTAGATGCGAGAACATTAACAAGAATAGTCAAATCCGCAATGACACTGGTAAAGGAAAAAATGCACATTTAATTAAGAAAAAAATAGTGAAGGATCAGTTCCTAATAATTTGAAAACCATACCACCAAGACTCTTCGCAGCATCCTTGAGACTTCCAGCAAAATACTGTTGCAAAACCTCTAAGCTTATTGTTTTCTCAGCTTTTCCACGTTTTCTCTCAGATTTCTTACCAGTGCCTTTATTCTCAGAGAAAGAGGCATGATTATGGGCTTCAGCTGTACCATTTATGCCCTCTACAACTTTCGCAACATTTAACTCCACAGGGGACTGTTGCTCTTCCATTAGATCAGGAGGCACCCTTCCATTTACTACGTTAGCAGGCTGAGAAAGAGATTCGGTTGTTGGCACAGATTCAAGCCTAGAACCAAGTTTATCTTCCATGGATGCTTTGATAACCTCAACTGAACCCCAGTCATGCTCAAGTTCCTCCCCAGAAGCAACGCTAAGACTCCTAAACTGCTGCTTCATCGTCAATAAGAGTGAGTTCAGCAAAGCTAGCTGGTCATTGTAGTCTCCATCGTTTGGTGGCAGAAAAAACTCTAAAATGTAATCATCATTGCCAGTGTAAGTGCTCCTTAAGCAGATTGCAAAACAGCTGGACAACCCAAACAAACGTGCATAGTGCACCAAAGGGTACTCCGTTTTGCAAAATAGCCTTATATCTTCACAGAAACATGATTTTTGAGAGGCATATGCCCTTCCAGCTACTCCCTGTCCCTTTTGTAAGTGATGCTCGGCACAGGCCTCACGAAAACCCCACATGTGAGCATCAACCACATAAAACGAAACATCTGTTGTGGACATACAGACCTGTCCCATGCAGCTTCCATCAAAGCTACTGCAACTCTTTTTCAACCCACCGCCATCAGCCAGAACACTGCGATGCCTGCATGGAACCCATGTCTGAGCCAGAGGCAATTTATAAGTTTCACATACAGCTGTTAATATCTCCAAGATCTCAACCAATGCATTCTGCCGACCTTCATTACAGATCTGGTTCATAGAATACCCAACGACATAGACTTGTTCAGACAACAAAGAAGAACAACTTAGATGAGATGTGTCCAGAATTTTATTTTTGCTCACCTGAGTGTTTGGGTGGTCCAATATCTCTGAACTTTTCAGATTCACTGCCTGCAGGAAAACTGAAATCACTTAAAAAAGGAGCTCATCTTCAATGTCGAAAAAAAAGGACAGGAAAAGCTATGCATTTGGGTTACATGATGATGCATCTTACTGATAAAAAAGGTGATAGCTACTTAAGTACATATCAAAATAGTTTAAAAAAACTAGCTGATAATTTGATATCCCATGCAGCGAAGAGCACATGCTCTAATTCATCTTCATGAACTGGCAAAACTATCAAAATTTCCTATTCACTGCAGGAAGGGAAGCAATCGATCACATGCACATGGAAGGAAAACACAGATGTGATCTTGAACAGGGAGATTCCAGTTCACCAGAACACATCTAACAGAGTCACAACATCTCCAAAAGAATGATGTATACACTAATAGAAATACTTTCAGAAGTCCTTTACCAGCTTTTGCTCACCACAAGAAAGAAACTTCCCCTCCAGTGTGTGATTCTAGCATACAACTACTGACACAGCTTTATAGTATATACTTTCAGGTTACATGAGATTCATTCTTAATCTCATATCATGTACTTAATTAAATTTGACGTCGAGTTATTCATCCAGATTCTCTAAAAACTTTGGACAGTGGCTTGTTGATCGTCCACCAGCATGAAATTCTGGCACCAATACACAGCAATCACAAGCAAGATACAGGTTTTCAAGAACCGCCTCCTTTAGTTGTTCTTACTGATGAGTTGAAAAGATACTTCAAAATGACAGCTAGAAACATGATACGGCGAGCCAGAAGACACTTCAGCTAAGTCTATCCACTAAAAACTTAGTTGTTCCTTTAACACAAATGTGCACTTCTGTAAAAAGCATATAATGATGTATGGTGTAGTGCTTAAAATTTGGAAAATTTTTCACCACTTTGATCTATGAATATAACCTCAGTCAGTAACGAGTATGACAAGATTAATAATAATTTAGCATTCAAACACCACAGAATTGGTGCAGCAGACAAGCTATCGAGTGTCAGTGACCAATTAGTCAGAGGGATATGTAATAGAAAGGGTACAAGGGCCAACCTCAAGTGCTTTGCATACTCTATCAACTTCAGGAGCATAGTTTATTTTCTGGGAGGTCATTATGATCTCCAGCACACCAACACAAGACTGACCAGATGGTTCAAATACCGGCAACGCCAAGGTTCCTCGAACATTGTAATGCAGGGCATGATTAAGACGAGGGAACTCTTTACTGGAATAATACTGCACATTTGGAGTCCATTCTGGCAACTTTTTCCGGTAGACACGGCCTGGAAGTCCTAGAACTCCATCAGTCTCCCCATCCACAGCAAACATATACATCAACGAAACCATTCGATACTGATGAAGCCCGTTACAGTCGGGGTCAAGAACAAAGGGTTGCCCTGAAGTTGTAAGCATGTAGCGACCGCCATTCTTAACAGGTGCCCAGACCTGAGCTAACACTCGTTCTCCTGTTGATTCTTTTAAGTATCGAAGTGCCTGTGTCATCCTCTCCTTGATTATACAAGACCCATCCATACAATCTAAAGGGGTTAATCCCATAACTGGCGGAGGGATTCTTTTCTTATCATCAGTGACAGACAAAGCTTCAGCTGCTGCCTCATGATCGCCAGTAGTATCTGCTCCAAACACAAAAGGATATTAATCTTTCGTTGGTGTCAACAGCAAAATGATGTCAATTCTACTTCACTTAGAGAAAGAACAACAGATAGGACTTAATCCCAAAAATAGTTCGGAGTCAAATATATAAATCATCTATATCCATCATCCACTTTGCGTGTACATAAATCAAAGAAGCCTACATAAATCACGGTATAGCTAGTCCAAGGGAGTTTATTTGTAGAAAGACTATTGCAATCCATAATAACATTCACACATACATAAACAAGTGCTTGTACATCAAATATGGGTATTATTGGATAAAAACCTACACAAAGAGTGACAACCTAGTTTAGGTCAATGTTTAAAGTATGAAAGAATAACAAGTTCAAGTTCAAATGAGACAAAAAAGAACAGTCTGATCTTGTGCTAGATCTTTTTGTGTTTTTATGACAACAGTGTCCGGACCACCGTGCGAGCACCTTGAACATTCCACCAGGTACCTGCTACCACCCCCTCAAAACTCGTATTGGGCAACTCTATCAACCAAAACTTAGACAGATTGGAAAGATATCACTAGTTTTTATTACTTCGGCTGAGATTTAAATCTAATACCTCATGGTTGTTCTCTCCCACCTCATAGATCAATGTTTTAGGACAAAACCTGTTATAGTGCATTCTTAAGCTTATAGTGTTGAACTAACCAAGAGAAAGCCCAATTTTTTTCACAATTAAACCAAATAACTAATATCACTCGTACTATTTCATTATGTACTGAGCTAAAAGAATTGTTACTACTACTTTGTTTCTCTTCAAAGAGTCAAAATTTTTTTTTGTGAAGTCAACTAATTCCACACATAGTTCCAAAAATGTTGGAAACAACAAGTATAATAAGCCCCAGGCTTACAAGTAAGAAATCTAGGGTAGCTAGAGAGGCGGAGACTGGCGGTGGAGAGAGCATTTCCGGTAGACGGCTTGTTATCTTCATTTTCATCAGAAAAAGCCCAAAGAGGAGAACAAGGTTGTTCAGAAGCAGTAGTCGATATGAGAAACGGCGTCGTAGGATTATTAGAAGCAGCTGCAGCCGCAAAGATCTGATCGAACGACCAGGAAGCATCGAGATCCAAATCTAGATCCATCATCAACGACGGCTCTCTTTGATTTTGATTCTCAACCGCCACTGTATGCTGCGTCGTCGGCGGCGGCGGCGGAGGGAGAAAGTCCTTTGGCTTTGAACGGAACATGTGATTCATTTCTTCTTCCGGCTTCGACATTGAAAATGGTGATGATAATGATGAGTTTCTCTCTCTATATGTATTTGAATGTATGTGGCGAGAAGGGAAGAGTTACAAAGATGACGAAGAGGATGACGACAATGGTTAAGGGAAATTGCGGACTGTGATTCCATTGAGAATTGGAATCTAATGTAGCTGTATTACTTACTATATTTGCGCCCAAGTTTTATCCATATAACAATTGCAGAGAAATTATTGTCTGCATCACTTTCCCCACCATACTAGTACAATATATACTCTTGCCACCAAAATCTTCTAAAGAAACTTTTACGGTGAGTCTGGTGCAATAAGCATTTCACCTTTATGTAGTAAGACAATATAAACAATCTATTTTAATACAAAAAATTAAAAGTGTTATGAAATAATATAAGAACAAGAATAATAGAGAGAAAAGTAGAGAGAGGAGTATTCTTATTGATACTTAGGGATGATTTACAATGGGGTAAGACCCCTCTATTTATAGGCATAGAAAAGACTTAGCCTCAAAGTAAAACTCTAGAATCTCTCTAAATATAGACATTCACCTTAAATAGGATTCTATTTATAACACTCCCCCTTGAATGTCTATTCAATAATGTGCCTCGTTAAAACCTTAACTAAAACAAAACCCAATGGGAAAAAAATTATAGAAAAGGAAAAAGAGTACACATGTTTGAATATGCGCCTATTGGTTGCCTCGTTAAAAACCTTGCAAGTAAAACCCATTGGGACAAAACCTTGTAAGGAAAAAAGAGTGCAACGCGCATTAACTCCCCCTGAAAAGAGCATCAATTCACATCCTTGAGCATTTGCATTCCAATCTTGTGCACCATCTTCAAAACGATCTTTTGTAGAGATTTGATAAATAAATCAGCCATATTGATTTGAATAAATATTCCGTACCTTGAAATTATCATTCTTGATAGATATGAACATCTTCATATAATGTCGTGGAATGACTCTTCAATATCTCCATAGATGTATTCTCGATGCCATCATGCTTATAGTTATAGCAAGATACATATGTACACAAGTTGCACTTAGGATGTGGTACTTCAGGACCAAGAATTGTATATGCTTCAAGCAACTTCAATCTTTCATGGATGACATATAAGTTAAGTCATATAAGCCATATAATAGACTTTAGATGTATATCAAGTTTTCATGTCATGCTAAACAAATAAGATATCGAAAACTGATTACACATACCATTGACTTTATTATGATCACTTTGATCATTTGCTCATCTTCTTTATTAAGAAGTTATTTTGAAACCGATTTGTCTATACGCCTTAAGCGTATCAAAGACTTTGTCCTTCTAGGACTTAATATGAGCATTTGCAGTGAGAATATAGTTACTTTCTTTGGGTCAGCAAATGCGTATAGCATGCTTTGCAATATGTTGCAATTGAATTATCCTTTTATGAACTTCAGGTTCATATTATGATATTCGAGGATCTATATATACAAATGATAATTCATCCCATGTAACCTTTTCTCAAGTGTTTATCATGTCTCCCCCTCATGTTAGAAAAGCTAACTTGTTTCCTCAACTTTGAGAGTCCATCTTTGTGCATTATACACTGCACATCAATAATAAGATGGAGTTATTTGGTTCATAACCCTGAACCACTTGTGAGGGGAGAATATAATACACTCTCGTATATCAAACTGATATGTATAACTTTGTTCTCATAAGAAACAGTTTAGCTATTAAGTGGAGGCACTCAATAATTATCTTGCTAAACCAACTATGATATAAACCAACTTATCAAGATGAACTATCTTGAATAGAAAATCTGGAAATTATGCTCGAAGTTATATTACTGAGCAATTTACCTCGCAAGCACCGGCCAGGCTGCGGGTTAATAACAATCGCGCATGTAACCATATCATAGATGCATCATATGTGGTATACATGGCAGGTGAATGGGCCCATATTCACCTTTGATATTTCCAGAATTTATGGGATACCCGAACTCTTTAGTTGGTCAATCAATTAATGAGAACAAGTAATATAAGAGAATTCGTAAAGAACTTTCTAGTTCTTTAATATTTACCCATGTGAATTCTCTATTACTGCACATCATACTTAAAATGAGATGACTAACTCGAATGCCAACTGAATAAATTATCAAATTTACACCATGACGTGTGCAATTATCAATAAACTTCAAGTTTATTATGGTATGGGTTTTTATACCAATAAATATTCACTTTATTGTGGCATTCTTTTGTTTGTGTAGTACAAACTGGAGAATAAAGCGGGTAGCTTTTCATATACAAATTATCCCGCTACAAGTTGTAGTAATAGAAGATATCAAATCTTTCCTTTATTTATAGTCTCAATATAATCGCTCGCTTTCGCATATACTTTGGAAACTGAATAAGTTTCTTTGAGACTTACTACCACACAATATCTTATTGGTAATCAATTGCGTTTCTCCAACATAGTAATAATTGGCTCTTCTAGAGCTCTCAATTAATTTTGTACTACCACAGATTCATCAACATCCATGTGGTGAATATCTCTTTTAAAGAGAAAGTTATACCATTATGGTCATGGTCAAAATTATATGCAAGATATGTTTCTTGCATTATCGTTGTCCTTTAATAGTCATATTTCCAAAATATTTTGGCGTACAATAGGTACGTGACCAACGATCATTCATGCCATAACAATGACATTATTTTCATATATCATCTCAAACCTCCTTCTAGGGGTGAGTGTGGTATATTCAATACCAATGCGTCTGCCATTCGATTTGCTATTCTTTGCAAATGGATAATATTTTGCACCTCTTTTTCACAAATAGAGGTATGTGGATCAAGATGAGATAATGATGCATTTTTCCACAAAATTTCCCGTTTGGTTTCACCAACTTCTCCCCCTAATTCGGGAAAAGTGTCTTATCGAATTAACAGTCTGCAAATCGTGCAGTGAACAAATCCCCTGTCAATGTTTCGAGGTAGCGAATAATGGAGGGCGATTCAAACTCAACATATATTCCTAACTTTCTTTGCAAACCCATTTTGGTGCAATATGGCGGTGCTACAGGCACATATACTGCACATCCACAAATTCTTAAGTGGGATATATTAGGTTCATGACCCAAAACTAATTGCAACGGGGAATATTTGTGATAATTCGTCAGTCAGAGACGAACTAGCATTGCTGCATGCCAAATGGCGTGACCCCAAACCAAAGTGAGCAGCCTCGTTTTCATGAGTAAATGAGGTATTCAAGATTATACTCATGTATTGTCTCAATCTGATATCCATTTTGAATGATATCTTTAAAATTCAACAAGTTTCTCTTAGACTTGGAGGAGAACATTGCATTCTCTATGATAAACATTGTTCCTCTAGGCAGAGTTATAGTTGCTCTTCCGGAGCCTTCAATCAATTTACTACTACCAGAGATTGTAGTAACATCTGCCTTGCACATACTTAGTTGAGAGAAATATTTCTTTTCTTTGAGTATCGTATATGTAGTACATGAATCAACTAAACAAATATTTGATCCAAGTTTGCTTTGTGAGATATTCATATTTTCTTTCCCATGGTTTGACATACAAAAGAAAATACATGAACATGAGAATAAACAAATTCAATTCGTTTGTTTCACATTTAAACAATATTTTCAAAATCTGCTAAGGTTAGTTGACTAACTAAATCAGATAGTCGATTATATGTTTTCCATAATCGATTACTTTGCAGTTTGAAAATTTCAGTTTAAGCACTGTCTCAATGTAATCGATTGTTAAACATACATAATCGATTATTTGCTATTTTGAAAAACTTCAGATCACACTGTCTTAATACAATCGATTGTTAAACATACATAATCGATTATTTGCTATTTTGAAAAACTTCAGATCATACTGTCTTAATATAATCGATTGTTAAACATACATAATCGATTATTTGCGATTTTGAAAAATTTCAGATCACACCGTCTTAATATAATCGATTGTTAAACATACATAATCGATTATTTGCTATTTTGAAAAACTTCATATCACACTGTCTTAATATAATCGATTGTTAAACATACATAATCGATTATGTCTTAATATAATCGATTGTTAAACATACATAATCGATTATTTGCTATTTTGAAAAACTTCAGATCATACTGTCTTAATATAATCGATTGTTAAACATACATAATCGATTATGTCTTAATATAATCGATTGTTAAACATACATAATCGATTATTTGCTATTTTGAAAAACTTTAGATCATACTGTCTTAATATAATCGATTGTTAAACATACATAATCGATTATTTGCTATTTTGAAAAACTTCAGATCACACTGTCTTAATATAATCGATTGTTTTGCAGTTTTAATGCGAAATATTAGATAATCGACTAACTGTTAGGTTATTCGATTAACTCTACTGAAAAATAAAAATATCTTTGAAATTTAAGCATATTGAAACATTCTAAAGAACTAATACTAACATTATATCATAAACTAACTAATACGAGCTGATACTAATGACTATTAGTTTATTCACTAACTAATACAAATAAGTAAAATAAAATCAAACAATTCCATCTTCCTTCATCACAGATCCATCACCGATTAAGTGGTCTATTTTCCCCTCGGGTTGCTCAAAGAAGTCTGCCACATCCAGGTGGGTGATGTCAAAATTGTCGTCAGAGACAAAATTTGTTTCAGGGCCTTTATTCTTTAGAGATGCTTGAAAAGGTCAACTAAATGTCTTGGTACACGGCAAGCTTTTGACCAGTGCCCTTTTCCACCGCAACGATAATATATAGTTTATGAACTATTTGCTTTTGGATTCTCATCGCATCGTGCTTGTGGCAGAGTGAGCAACTTCAGGTTGTCATATCTTTCCTTTAAGCCATTCCACAAGATAGGTGGATCTTTGACTGTGATATATTCAATTTTCAAACCTTCATCAAGGTGATGGCGCAAGAAAATCAAGGCCTTAGCACAGTTTCAAACCTTCATCAAGGTGATGGCGCAAGAAAATCAAGGCCTTAGCACAGTTTCAAACCTTCATCAAGGTGATAGCGCAAGAAAATCAAGGCCTTAGCATAGTCTTGGGTGGATGCATTATTTCTGTCTTTAATGGCGTCTCCAGGACCCATTGCATCCAAATGGATTTCAGCATCCAACACCCATGTCATATAGTTCTTGCCCGAAATTTCAAGGGCAACGAACTTTCTTTTCATAATGTCAGACATAAAACAAAATTACATCAAGAGCGTGTTCATATTTACGGGCTTTATTACAATTATCACATTCACTTCAGGGAATGGATTAATATTATCAAAAGCTCTTTTCCTTCAGGAAATCGAACATAAATTAAAGTCTTAAGGTAAATATCAGTATAACACGAAAACTGTGTACAACATGGCAATAAAAACAAAGATTATAAAATATAGGAATATATTCTTTTAAACATTACGTTTACTTTCATACATAACAGTAATAAAAGAAAATACCTCATTTAGCTGTGCAGCAATTGCTGTCACAATTTATGGTTGAATATATACATTGAGAATCATCAATGCACACGGAGTAAACCTTGCCAAAAATGCATCATGTCTTACTACTTGGACGGAGACGGAGAGCGAGAAGACTTCAACGAACTCAATGTTTCCAGCGACAAATTTCTGGACAATTGATATTGTATGTTTGTGTAATATGAATAATATCAAATATTAAATCTCAACTATTAAAGGGAGAATTTTTAGGAAAAATGAAAAAGACACTCCCTGGACAATTGAAGCAAATTGATTCACATATGAAATACTCGAGCTTCCACCATCAACTAGTTAAAAAAAAAAAAAGAATTAACCCAACTAGCTGCCTACCCAACCACTTAAACTAAAAATAATAGGTAAAAGTATAATCTATATATATATATATATATATATATATATATATATATATATATAGATGAAATTTATGTGTTATATATTTATAATTGTATATAATCAATATATAATTTATATTTATGACTTAAAAAAAATAGACAGTAAATATACCATACTATTTATGTAACATCTCATCACATATTTGGTAGTTCGAGATCCCTAAGTAAATTACAAAAGATTCCACCATTTCCTTTGTACTTTCTTAGTTGTTGGAAAGTTTACGCAAATAAGTGAAGATTCTGTCTATTTCCAGATTGGGCCATCTTAATCACTTGTTTCTATAGACATTAAAATCAATTTTTACATTAAAATGATAGTGTATTTTTGCTAAAAATATGTCTCTCCTTCTAACAACAACAACTATAAAGCATATTCCCACAAAGTGAGGTCTGGGGTGAGTAATATGTAGATGGGCCTTACTCCTACCCGAAAGGACAGAGAGATTGTTTCCAATCGACCCTCGGCTCAGTGAAGTAAAGGAACAACAAAAACAAAAACAACAAAAGAGCATTAGTAACTTTAACATAAATAGCGTAAATAATTATCTAAACATAAAAATCTAAAAATAAAAAAACATAAAAACTATAAATAAAATAGCATGCAATAATATCAGACAGTAACTAACATAAGACATGTCTCTCCTTTTAAGTAGGAGTAATTAATTTAGTTTGACTTAGGGATTTTTTGTTTCCTTCTAATTTTGGAGGTGTACATTTGATTGGTTATTTGAACTACTTGGGTCACTTCTTTAGCAAAAATTCTTGTAATTAAATAAAGGATAAACACGAAACCAAAATAAGCCCGATTTGACTTGATTTGTTTTCTTTTGATTTGACCATCTAATTAAACTTACAATATTTTGGGTTTCATGCATCATATATTCCAGGGTTAGACGTATTATATAAGAAATTTAAATTATAATTACTCAAAATTGATAGAATAAAAAGCAATTGATTAAAGTAAAGCATCTTAAAGTAAGTTTTCTCACATTAAAGAGTAAAAATAAAATTCATGATATTATAGTAAAACTTTAACGATGTACACTTATAATCCAAATCTTTTAAAAAATAAATTAATAACCGAAACCAAGTAATCATAATCTCATAAATTTTAAACATGAAACCAACGGAAAGCTTAAAAAAAAGACACAAACTAAAATAATCAAAAGTTCAGTTGGTTGGTTTTCTTGGTTAAATAACCCAGTAGTGTATTCTTTTAATTATTTTAACCCTAATTAGATTCTCATATATGCACATCAAATATTTTCACTGAAAGTTTGT
Source organism: Nicotiana benthamiana (assembly GCA_034376525.1). NCBI lineage: Eukaryota > Viridiplantae > Streptophyta > Magnoliopsida > Solanales > Solanaceae > Nicotiana > Nicotiana benthamiana. Next base: position 179,981,076 of record CM067339.1, read on the forward strand.
CGAAGGCAATGAAACCATTTTTTTCATCAGTAAAGTAAATAAGTGAACAGGATACTTCAATAGAAGTTTCTGAAGTATATCTACATTACAACAACAACAACCGTATGAGGAGTGGTAGTATGTACGCAGACTTTACCTCTATCCTTGGGTAGAGATGTTATTTTCAAATAGACCATCGGCATCCTCCAAGAACTTCTCACCTTGTTTTTGAGGAGACTCGAGCTCATAACCTTTAGTTAGAAGTGAAGGTTGCTTATCTTCATAGCAACCCTCTTGTCTGAAGTATATCTACATTGATTTATCGTTTTTTTGTCAAATTTCATTTATTTTCCTCTTTTGAGGCCATCGAATATATTCAATATTCGTTTCCCTATTCTTTTTCCATTTTCCCCTTCACTTTATGGAATAAAATATGTTGAAATTCTCTTTCACCTTTTTCTCCGTATTGTAGTTTGCCATTCGTGGATTACATATTCATTTCGGTCTTTAAGTATCGTATTCTTCTTTTTCTTTTTTCTTTTTATAATCTTTATATTTGGGCTAGCTTGTGCATATTTTAACTAGTTTGATAGAATATTTTGCTACGTTCGGACTATGTTCCACTAGCACAAATATAAAATAGAGATTTTTATATTCCTATACCATATAGAAAATATTTTTACCCTCCATATTTAAGATTTGATTTAATTACAAACTCGTATATTAAATTACTAATCTTATTCTATATTTAATTAATGGTCTAATTAATGGGCAGATTTTACTCATTAATTAAAGGTATCCATATATAACATGTTTCTCTCTCCCCTTAATTCATACATTTCTTTCTCCTAATCCGAGCGTCACTTTCTTCCTCACATTTTTTCTCTTCTCCATTCCTTCATCTTCTCAGAAAATACAAAAATGAGAGACCCATTGAGTATAATCAGATTTAGCCAATGAGATTTAATATGAAACCCATTGTTTCGGTTATTGTAATTTCTGATAATTGTCAGATATTGTTCAATATAATCAGATTTATGCATACGTAAACTGATTTGTAGTTTATTTGTAGATTTTTTGTAGAAAATTTGTAGATTAGGAAAAAGTTTTGTAGTCAATATTTTTTTTAATATAGACTGTAGTTTAATTGTAGTATAAATGTAGTAGTTCGTAGATACCATTAAACAATATTGAAAAAATATTTAGTCCCAAATTTTTAGCCGCCTAATTTGGAAGAAATAAGCTATTCAAATATTTATCCCAGATTTGTAGGTCCCTAATTTGGAAGGAATCAATTCTTAATATTGGGTATTTAATGAACGGTATAAATTTTCCAGATTTGTAGGCGCCTAATTTGGAAGGAATCAATTCTTAATATTGGGTATTTAATGAATGGTATAAATTTTGTAGCAAAAATATAAACATGGCGGGTAATAATGAAAATATGCATATTTTTAGTAATAAAGTTATATGAAAAAATCACATATAAATAACATTACTAACTTCTGGCTATTGTAATTTCTGATAATTGTCAGATATTGTTCAATATAATCAGATTTATGCATACGTAAACTGATTTGTAGTTTATTTGTAGATTTTTTGTAGAAAATTTGTAGATTAGGAAAAAGTTTTGTAGTCAATATTTTTTTTAATATAGACTGTAGTTTAATTGTAGTATAAATGTAGTAGTTCGTAGATACCATTAAACAATATTGAAAAAATATTTAGTCCCAAATTTTTAGCCGCCTAATTTGGAAGAAATAAGCTATTCAAATATTTATCCCAGATTTGTAGGTCCCTAATTTGGAAGGAATCAATTCTTAATATTGGGTATTTAATGAACGGTATAAATTTTCCAGATTTGTAGGCGCCTAATTTGGAAGGAATCAATTCTTAATATTGGGTATTTAATGAATGGTATAAATTTTGTAGCAAAAATATAAACATGGCGGGTAATAATGAAAATATGCATATTTTTAGTAATAAAGTTATATGAAAAACTCACATATAAATAACATTACTAACTTCTGGCTATATAAAAAAAAAGTACCTAATATTTTTATTATCGCTGGAATCTAAACGTAAATCTCATATTTCTCAACTCATCCTAAAAAACCTATGTCTAAAGTTGCTACAAGTGTAAGTTATATCATAGGGCGCATAATAGCAATAGCTCAAAGCCAATGTACATTTTAGATTCACTTTTAGCACTTAACTATGATTCTTTTTTCTTCTTGTTCATCGAGCATAATTGTTCAACCAAAAAAGCTAAGTCCTTTTTAGTTAAACTATTTTAATAAATGGATAAAGGGTAAATTCTAGTTAAAGATAATTAACTCTCGATTAATGAATAATAAGTAAGAAGAGTTGAATACGGTTAAGCTTATGAACTCGTTAAGATAATGGGAAAAAAATCCAATACATATGATGAGCTTACATTCATTCTTGACATTATTATTCCACAATGTAAAATAAAGAAGGAAGAAAGAATTTACCATTAATGACCACAGGGTATATCCTTGTTTATTCCACAACGTTGGCTACAGTAGATGAATAGAAAAGTTATGAACCTTCCCTCTTCTTCGAGATGGATTCTCATATTCTCAATATTTATGAAGAAGTGTGTGATTTGTGAGAACCTCCTCCCCCTCCCCCGTTCTTTTTCTTCGTTCTCTCACCTGGTATATATACTAAGTATTTTCATTTACACATTGATCATTAGCCAGAATACCTTATGTCATTTAACTGAATTACATATTGACCCTCTAAATTGCCGTGACATCCAATTCACCGTACAATCATTATGAGTATACAACCTCGGCCATGGCCGAGGTACTTGTCACTATAGCATCGTATGACTACGACTTCGGCCCAAGTGACTTTGCCGTCCCTCTTTACGTAGATCTTGTTTGGTCAGATTTCGACCCATACAGTTAGTCCCTCTGCCTGTTGGGATCGCCCTTGGGCGAGCTCGGTAGGCGGACCTTGCCAATTCAGAAGTTTGAGAAATCTGAGTATTTTGGCTGATAAGGGAATACCCCATGGCGCGATAATGATGAGAAGTTTCGAAAGTTGCACCAAACCATTGCATCAGTTCGAAATATCACTAATTCTCCATGCTACATTATGATGCACGTTCTCTATGCGTTGCATCAGTTTCCCTTGCTCTTTTCATTTTCAAAATGGCGGTGCTTGGTTTTCCCACTCAGGGTATTTCCCTATAAATGGGAAACTCTTATATTTGAATGTTGCGTTTCCCAATTTCTCAAGAGAGACTTTCGCACCTTTTCTTCTTCTACCTCAGTTTCTCACATTTCCCTCTGTTAAAAGTTCTTGTTGCCGCTACCTTTTTCCTTTATCGTTCTCGATTTTTTCAATCAGATAAGAGATGGATAGTGCATCCTCTGACCCAAAGAGAGTTGTTGTACCCTTGCATTGGAAATTGATATGCCTCCACGTGAAGAGGGTGTAGTTATGGCGGAGGATGAAAAGTTTTCAACCGTGGATAAGGTGGTTCCTCGCCCATAGAAGGCAAGGATTGACTTGAAGACCTCTACCAGGAGGAGTTTGAACTGTGATTTCTACGATGGATATCGTGGCACTTACGACGTTCAAAACTAAATAGAGGATCCTTGGTCGCATTGAACTGGTTCTGACGGGTCGTGACATAATGCATACATTGCCCGGGCTACTACGCGTTCTACGCATATCCATTTATCATCGGATACAAGCTTCCCCTTCCTTCCTTGGTGGCGTACTTCTATCGCTTCTACGAGGTGTGTCCAACTCAACTCTCTCTGTGTGTATACAAATTTTTCCCTATGCGTTTCAAGTACGCGGAGTTGGCTGATCGGGTAATTTCGCTACAATACATGCTTTACCTATTCACACCCCATATTTATGGGGGCATGATAATCCTAAAGGTTTGGTGGTGAAAATAGATGACAAGGCCAATTCCCGCTTTTGGAAAAACTTCTTCTATGTCCAAACAGAGCATGTGGTGTCTAACCCTGCAGGGTTTTCTGAGGCATGGAATTTGGCCCGTTTGTCTTCCTTTCCTTTTATTATTTTTTTGAAAATGGTTGTTGATCGTCTCTCTTTAGTGATCTCGTCGAGTGTTTTTTTGTTTTCGAAGCCAAGAGAGTACCGCCTCTACAAGTTGCTAATATTCGCGAGTGGGTGAGCTCGATTCTGCCCCACACGATTGGGATTCGCGAATGGGCACCTTTTTATGAGATGCTTGGGCAAAAACCTTCCGCTGGTGAGTCGGCTTGTTTCAACCATAGTTGCTCTATTCTTTGCTCTTTCTTCACCTCATATCTTCGTTTGGTCGAATTTATCATTGGCAGGTCGGAAAGGAGCGAGAAGGGTAAGGGCTTCTATCCCTGCATTCCGTCAGCCAGCTTCTTCTGCCTGGGTCGTACCAATGGTAGTTGGGGATGAGGGCGTCCAATGTCTGGATATTTCGCGAACTGCATCCGAGTCTGATCCTGTTCGTTTGAAGGATGATCTTTGGTCAGACACTTCGGTTGCCATAGTCCATTCGGCGGAAGAACCTTCTCATGGTGGTGGCGAAAAGGCCCCGTCAAATAGGTGGAGGTTAATGTTTGAGGTGGCGTCTTTGATTGGAATGCCATCGAGGGGCGGCCCTGTTTTGGTGGTGTCTGAAGTTGGTGATGGTGCCATCCTGGGTGTGGAGGTGATGTCCGTTTCGGGCGTGGAAGAGGCCGCCATGGCAGGGGGATAGAGTTCAGAGGGTGCCACCATTATTCTAAGCGGCCCATCGACGCCTCGGCTAGATAGCACCCCTTCTTCAGCTAATGAGAGGTTGAAAGGCATAGTGGTATATGATTATGAATCTGATTCTAATATTGATCTTGAGGACATCAGGATGTTTGAGGAATCTGATTCTACTCGAATTGACACCAAATTTTACAGGCAGGTCTTAAATGATATTTCGGACCTGTATCGCACTTCGGAACCAGCATACGAGCCTGATACCTATAAAATCAATCATTAATAAGTTTTCTTTAAATCCTTAAAACTTCATATTAACAATTCCTAATAAAAATTATTACTTGGGCTAGGAACCTCAAATTTTGATTTCGGGCATATGCCCAGGTCCCATATTTTCCTACGGACCCTCCAGGAACATCAAATCATGAATCCGGATCCGTTCGCTCAAAGTGTTGACTAAGGTCAAACTTAGCTTTTTAAGAAAATTCTAAGGAATCAAATAGGCATATTTCACTCCAAGCTCTTCCATATCCTGAACCAACCGTCTCCGCAAGTCATAAATTAGCTAAAGCAAGCACGAGGAGTTTTATTTAAGGGAACAAGGTTCAAAAAGGTAAAACGACCGGTTGGATCATTACAGAACTAGATAAGGAACCTGACACATTTGGTGGACATCGCAAATCAACGGACTCCAGCAAATATTCCATGCTACAACTTTATAAGATAGAGAATCAACATAGGGACCTAATACCATAATAGTACGAAGTCAACTGTGTACAACTGGAAAGTGACTGCCTGCATTGTACACAGAAATATTACTACGGACCAGTTCCTAAATCACGTATCTTATTTTCCATTGTTAAGTTGTAACTTTGTAATTGTTCTTCATTGAAATTACCATTTTTCTTATCTAGAAGCGTTGTTTAGGAATCCCTTCTAAAACCATAAACCCTTACTATTTGTGTCGTGACTAGAGTTAATCATGAGTTGAAGTCTTTGTAATAGTTGTATTGCAAAGTGAGTTATAATAGGTATATTGCAAGTTAGGCAGGGATTGGGAGTTTAATTCCTAGATTGCATAGGTTATAATCTAAAGTTGCTCATAGTGAAGTTGAAATCCTACCAGTGAAGGTCGTGGTTTTTTATCCCCTTGAGCAGAGATTTTTTCACTTAAAACTCCATGTCTTACTTACTTACTGTTTCATTAACATTCTCAGTGAAAACTCATAAATTGACCTGGTCACTCTATAGTTTGGCGAGCTCATATAAACTAGCTAAATGGGATTATGAACGCATTTGGCATGCGTAGTTGTAGTCCCCTTATAATGGCTCATGTTCACAATGCATCGGGGTTGTTGCTATGGCACAACGCAATTTTCGTGTGGAAACCAAGCATAACTTCGGTTTCACCTACGGATTTATCCTTGGTTGGTTTGGCGGTTTCGGGGGTTTACCGACCGGTATCGCAAGTCGACATCCATAATGATAGGGTGAAACTTCACCGAATGGGAGATAGAGCTAAGACTGTGCTTGGATCTAGAGGGAACTAAGGCCTTGGCAAGAAAATTTCCACAGACGAAGCTAAATTGTTCGACTAAAAAATGCTAAGCCCTTTTGAGTTAAACCATTTTAATGAATAGATAAGGGGTAAATCCTAGTCAAAGATAATTAACTCTAGACTAATGAATGATAGGTAAGAATAGTTGAATAAGGTTAAAGCTCATGAACTCGTTGAGATAATGGGAAAAATCCAATATATATATATATATATATATATATATATATATATATATATGATGAGCTTACATTCATTTTTGACATCATTAATCCACAATATAAAATATAGAAGGAAGAAAGAATTCACCATTAATGACCACATGGTATATCTTTATTTATTCCATAACGTTGGCTATAGTAGATGAATAGCAAAGTTATGAACCTTTCCTCATCTTCGAGACCCATCCCCTATTAATGAAGAAGTGTGTGGTTTGTAAGAACACCCCCTCCCCCCTCCCAATTTTCTTCGTTCTCTCAGCTAGTATATATACTAAGTATTCTCATTTACATAACATTCATTAGCCAAAGTATCTAAGTCATTTAACTGAATTACAGACAGACCCTTTGAAATGCCATGACATCCAATTCACCATACAAGCATTTTGAGTATATGATGGCTGAGGTACTTGTCGCTTTAGCGTTGTATGAATATGTCTTCGGCCCAAGTGACTTTGTCGTCTCTCTTTACGCAGATACTTGTTTGGTCAAATTTCGACCCATATAATAATCACGATTAATTAGTCTGTACTTGTTCCTTTATTTGTCACTTAACTAAGATACACTATTAAGAAAGTAAAGTCAAAACAATTTGGGACTGAGGAACTACTACTAGCAGCTAAAATAGTGTTTAATAAATAAATAGAATTAAAGCGACATTATTATCGTTGCTTACGAAATAATAAATAGACGTTATCACTTTTTTGGTTTTGTTTTGTTCTTGATATAGATCAAGGTAGGTGAGGTTACAGTCGTTAAATCTGCATCACCCAATCACTTTCGGCCAATTTTTTTTTCTACACTAAATTCTGAGGTTTTTAAAGTGACGAGGAAATGAAATCACAAGTGGAATCTGTCGTAGATCCCTTAATAAATATTAGATTAAGGGAAATGATGTTTTTAATTGATTTTAAAAGAGTTAAACCTAGTTTACTTGTCTGTAGTGCTACAATGTGGATGGTGATTAACTTCTACTACATCTTTTGTTTAATGAAAATGACGATATTACCCATTAATTATCACTTTTGTGGTACTGCAAATTAGAAATAGAAAAGGTTAATCTGTCCAAGTATTGCCCTTTCGTGCAACATCATCATAATATTATGGATCAAATAAAATTGTTTTAGTGCCTCAATCATGTTGAGCAAATATCTAATGTTTTCATCTATAGAAAACTAGAACTGGTTGCTTGAATAAAGGGGTATCTTTAATTTGAAAGTATTTTTTTTATTTGGATATAATGGGTCCATTGATGGTGATGAAAGAATCCATCTGTAATAATTAGCAAAAAATAAGAGATGATTTAAGTTTGTTAAAGGTAACTTTACTTCTTCAACTTGCCTCTTGTTCACTTCTTAGCACCCTAAACGGTAATCCTTGGAAAGAAACTGACTTTTCCCTAATAAACATTTTGCTAATTATTAGAATTAAGGTTTACGTATATGCTATTTTCGCTGGTCTTCAATTGTGGAAGTATACTGAGTATGTTAATGTTGTTGTTCTTACAGGTGCGGCATACTATGATGATTAAAGATGCTAAAAAGGGAAAAAAATAACTAAATCGCAAAATGAAAGTAATTTCAAGCCTAAAATGTCTAAGTCTTATTAGCCTAGGCGGAGCTAGAATTTCAAACTTATGAATTCAAAATTTTAATCAAGTTAAAATATTATCGAGTTCTAAATTAATATTTTATACATATTCAATAAACTCTTTAAGACAAATAAGAGTTTGAACAAAAACTATTAAGTTCAGCCGAACTCGCTCTCGATACTCTAGCTTCACCCGTGCTCATTAGGTTCATAGTTAATGTGAACTTAACCAAACACAACATAGTAGAAACAATGATCTATATAGACTACCAACTAGTTGAGATTTTTTATCATCGTTATCTCATTTAAATTAGGTTACTTTACTTGTTTTGTTGATGTTTATGTTGTGTAAGAAAATTGAAGGGTTTAGAAACCATAATACAATTGTTTAGTATTAAAATTTATTGGACTTGATTCTTGAATAAGAAGAATGGATACAAGATATTTATATAGCTGGCCTCAATTAATTTAAGATTTGCATATAATTTATATATGATTTTTTACCCGAGAAAGAGAAATGGAAAAACTTAATTGGAATTAAACAGATAGCAACTTCGATGGATGATCTATCACTTAGTATTCAAGTCTTTCATAGCTTCCCTGGTCTCAAAGTAGCAATGTTGTAAGAGAAAAAAGTACTTAATTTATTTAAGAAAACAACTTCATATATTAACACCATATATATATATATTCAAAAGAAAATTCATTTTTCTTACACCACCCACTAACTCAGCTATGTATGTCATTACAAATTAAAATTAGATATGAAAAAGAATAAATGCCGCCAAAGAATGTGTTATAGTGGATGGAACCGCTCTTATCTTAATTAAAAGTCTCAAGTTCAAGTCCAACCCTGGATATGAAAAAATCTTTGGTAGGGAGCGCTTCCCCCTGAAGAGGGTCCTACGCGGTGCGAATTCGGATATAGTTGGGCTTCAATGCGAATACCGAACATTGGGGGTAAAAAAAAGAGAATAAATAAATAAATAAAGTTAATAATGGTGAAACCAATTTGCTAATAGTATATTTGGGGTTAATTTCATTGATGGTCATTCAACTATATTTCAATTTCACTAACGTCACTCAATTATTTTTGTCATTTAAAAGTAGTTAAACTTTATTATTGCCACTTAAAAATCATTTTGGTTTAAACTCCTACTATAAATATGACATGGCATAAAATTTATTGAAAAAATCTAAAATTAAATGTCACATAAGCTTAAACGGACCATATTAATTTTAGATCCATTTCTCCCTTAATGTAACCCAAATGGTTTCAATAGGGGGAAAACGCACACCCCTAATAAAATTAGGTCTTGTGATTTTTATGGGGTTTTTATCGTACAGAAAAAATCTTTCACTTGTCTAAACAATAGGAATAGGCTGTCTGTAATTGTATGTTCATTGTGAAAATAGACTCTTATTGGCCTTATTTTTCTTGTATGCTTATGATACATTAATAAGTTATACAATCTTTCTTTTTCGTCTAAACAATTGCAGTACGTTATCTGCAATTGTATTTTCATTGTGAAAATAGACTCTTATTATCCTTATTATTCTTGTATGCTTATGATACATTAATATGTTATGTGAGATTGATACAATACTATTTTAACTTCATTAGAAAATTATAAATATGTTATGTGAGTTGGATACAGTAGTATTTTTATTTCAGTAGAGTTATAAAACGACTCGTTTCGGCCTTTCGGGCATACAAACAAAATATTTTTTTTAGAATAGAATAATTATAAATTGGCATTATGTAACAGAAAATGCAAGAATTTTATAATATAGGATAATCAATTTAAACTAATGTGGAATTTAATACGTGTCGAAATCATTTGGGTTATGGGTCAAATCACATTATGGGGGAAATAGATCTAAAGTGGATATGGTTCATTTAAGCTTAATATGGTTCATTTAAGTTTAAGTGGCATTTATTTTTTGAATTTTTTATTAAATTTTATGCCATATTATATTTATGATAAGAATTTGAGTCAAAATAATTTTTAAATACAATAATAAATTTTAATTATTTTTAATAATAAAAAATAATTAAATTACTTTAACAAAATTAAAAGATAATTGAATGACGATCTGTAAAATTAATTCAATATACTTGAGGAAGATCGAGTTGGATTTATCACTGTTACGTTGACAAAGAGGTTCCATGATGGTCCCTTCTCACTTGGCATCTAATTGAACACACCATTAATTTTTCTAACTAATAGTTGCCTCGTCTTGAAAAGAAGGGACCTTGGACTTAATTTAACTCCAAAAGCTAGCTTATTAGATGAGGATTGTTCAAACTATATAAGAACAACAATGACCTCAAATCCCTTCGATGTGGGACAACTCAACACCCTCCCTCACGCCCAGATCTTTGGGGCGTAGACAACATAAATGGGGGCCCAACATCGATAACAATAATTGGGATGGATCTGGCTCTGATACCATGAAAAGAATGGACCTTAGGCCTAACTCAACCACAAAAGCTAGCTTCTGAGATAAGGATTGCCCAAGCCATATAAGGAGACCAAAGACCTCAAATCCCTCTGAAGTGGGACAACTCAACACGTCTATTTTCTACAACTTTATCCTAAAGAAAAATCATCAGATTCTTCGAAAATAGGAGTCACGTATTATCATTGTCGACTTAATGAGTTTCTAGTTTTTGTAATTAAATTTATTATTTCTCTTAACAATGTAATAGAGAAAATTGTTTAAACTTTTTAAATAATAAATCCTTATAAAATTGCAGTGTCAAAGTATTGTCATAAGTTTTGCGTAAATGGTGGGGAAGTGGGAACTGCCAGAGAAGATTTCTTATTCATATATATCCGCGTCATCTTTTGTTATCCTCAGAAAACAACTAAAGACTGCCATTCATCTGTTCATCCTTGATTTCGAACTCAAATTCTAATGAGGAATGAAAAACGTTTTATTGCCTAAAATAACAAAAAAATTAATCTGAATCCGAATTAATTGACTTCAAATTGAGTACTGAACACTAAAAAGGATAATTCGATGCATAAAATATCTTGCGTTCATACTGAAAAGGAATCGCGCCTCAAAGTAGAGACAGATCTATATATAATGTCAAAAATAACCGGATCCTATAAACTTCGGAAGAAATCTTGTACTATATGCGTATGTATACACCTTAAAAATAATTATGTATAAATAACTTGATATTTTGAACATAAAAAGTCTTTAGAAGGTGTTGATCAAGTAAATTAATGATACTCTCATCATGTTAAAATTCTGAGTCTATCTTTATCAAGAGGTATAACATAATAGTTTATTCCTATATAAATATTAATAATTATTTTTATAACTTGAATTTATAATTTATTATTTACATAAAAATAATTTTATTATTGCTCCGACAAATACGAGATTGAGGCCTGCATGCGGGGCACATAATACGGCTGAGGTGGGCAGGAGGCTATTGAGGTGGTGCTACAGTTTCCACGTGGACTTCTCCTCTGCCATGCAATGCAATTTCATATATCTTCCACGAGAGCACCACACGCTACATGCTCATATTATAGTTGAGATCTTATCTTTGGATTTCCTTTCATTCATTTTCTTATTAGCTTTTCAATGTAATAAAACATGAGTTATAGCTTGTACTGCCATATTGGCATTTCATCCGCTGCTCTAGCCCCAGTTGTACTGTCATATACTAGTTATTTTCAGATGTTCAAATATTGAAAATTTTGCTAATTGAAGATTTTAATCGTTGACAAAAACGTATTTTCTCACTGCTTGATATTCATAGTGTTACACATGTACTGATGCATCCACAACCTAGTGTTAGACGTTGATACTAAAATAGTGAAATCATGACAATATGCCAATAAGATATGTCGTCATATAGTATTACAAACTATTTCTAACAAACTGTTTGACGTGTATTGTAGTTATAAAGAAGCAAAAGATATATGGAAGCTTTAATTAAAAAGTTTACTGCTGAAGATGCTACAAAATAAAAATTTATAGTGGAAAAATTTTATCAGTAGCAGGTTAGAGAACATACAATCAACGAATTTTAAAAATTGTTAGAAGATTGAAGACCGGGGGGATGTCTTTACCAGAGAAATTTATTGTTGTAGTGCTAATTAAGAAGCTGTCTGACTCATGGAGTGACTACAAAAATAACTTAAAGCACAAACAGAAAAATTTCACAGTTGAGAAAATTGTGACCCACATCCTAATTGAAGATTCCAACAGAAAAGAATCTGCCAAAGCTAGGATGACATCTCTTAAAGCAAACTTAATACAAAGCAGCAACAACAACCGTAAACGGTACGAGAATAAGTCTCAAGGTTGCAAGCCTAAAAATTCTAACCATAAAAGGAAAAAAGTTCTTGTTTTGCTTATGGAAAACCAAGTCATCACGCATCACAGTGCAAGTACAGAGCAAGAATGACAAAGAAAAAATTAATACTCCTAAGGATAACTTAGCTGAAGGAAGTGAAATTATTGCAGCTGTCATTTCTCAAGTAAACATTGGAGCACATGCAAAAGAATGAGTGATAGAATCTGGGGCTACTCGGCACATTTGTGTAAATCGAGAAGCATTTCCTCTTATACTCCTATAGAGGATGATAGAGAAGAAATCTACCTTGGAGACTCAAGTACTATCAAAGTCTTGGGTAAGGTTAAAGTTCTTCTGAAACTCACTTCGAAAAAAACTTTAGCCGTTGTTGATGTACTGCATGTTCCTACTATGAGGGAAAACTTGATCTTTGTATCCTTATTGAAAAGAGCCGGAGTCAAAGTGTCATTTGAATCTGATAAGATCAAAATAACTAAAAATAATGTGTTTGTGGAAAAGGAAGTAACCAAGGACGCTTTGTACTTAATGTTTCTAATGTTATCAATGGAAATGTATCTGCTTCTGCTTATATAGTTGAGTTTATCTCTTTATAGCATGCCAGATTAGGACACATTAATATCGCATATATAAAGAAAATACAGCCACTCAGATTAATATCTGGTTTAGATTCAAATAATATTAACAAGTGTGAAATATGTGTTGAAGCCAAAAGTACTAGAAAAAACTACTTTTCTGTAAATAGAGAAACTGAATTATTATATTTAATTCACACTGATTTATGCAACTTGAAGTAGACTATGACTAGAGGTGGTAAAAGATATTATGTGATTTTTATTGATGATTTTTCTAGATATACTAAGTTATATTTGCTTAGGAATAAAGTGTTAGGATTATGATTCCAACTAAATATAACAACCTTCATATTGAATAATCCGGAATTAAACTACATGAGCGGAAGCTAACATGAATCCATATGTGGAAATTGTTGAACCTCCTTTTGAAGATTGTCCTTATGTCTCTATGAAGTTTGCTCCTTAGCCTTCCTTCAAGAATGTCTTGAAGTTGTATATGTATCCACAAGTATGCAAGAAACAAACCTTAAACAATATGTGATTTATTCACAATAATAATGTTATGACAATGATCAAATAGGTATATGATTTTCCACACTATTTGCAAGACAACAATGGAGTATTTTTGCTCTTGATTCAATGGGAGGAAGAAGAGTCTTGTCTTGCACTAATGTGGGAACCATAACCCCCACTTAATAACAAATGAGTTACATAACCCAAGAGTCACAAGAGCTACATAACTCAAGAGTCACAAGCATGTAACCATGGTTACATATATGTAACCTTAGTTAGCCCATCATCAACTAAGGTTACCCTTTTAGGTATCTACACATTAGTCTTATACTTTATATGACAATATATTGGCCCCTTAACCTTATGTCCATAAGACCACTTATTTAGGCCAAACCAAAAGATAGCACATAACATATAATTTATCCATATATTGTTCATATGTGTGTAGATATAAGTCCATATATCTAGATATAAATCCATATATCTTACAATCTCCCACTTGGACGAGATACACATACATATGTACAAACCTTGGCATTATATGTTACAAAATAACCTTAGGAGCTCAAAATTGCTATCACAATAAAATTGTCATGAACAATCCGGTCCATCAATCATACCAACATAGGAACTAAGTGCTCGTCGTTACTCATTCGTAACTAGAACCAATCATAGCTCACGTATATCAATATAACTAACGACATGGATCAAGTGTAGGTATGTAGCATGGAAATAACATAAAGTGTGGTCAATAGAATGTCTATTTCCAACTGGTTCTCTTTATTGAGATCAAACATAAACTGTAAGAGTACAAAAACTTTAAAACTGAATATCTTCGCAGATATAACTGAATTACTGAATTTCTGGATATAATGAACAATACATAAATGTGCAATACAAACTCCCACTAAAATACATAATCCTTATCTGATTTGACACCCATACAAGCAATATGCTCATGAAATACTTTTGGTGTCAATCCCTTAGTGAGCGGATCCGCAAGCATGGAGTTTGTACTTATGTACTCAATGCACAATTGTCCATTTTGTACTCTTTCTTCAACAACCCGAAATTTGACGTCCTTATGTTTTGCTTTCGTCAAATTACTGTTGTTGTTATTAGACTAAGTGGCAAAACCGGAGTCGGTATACCCGATGATCTCAAGCTGGTCCGAACTCCGATATGTAAGCATGTTATCTTTTGTTCTCTGTAAATACCTTATGACCCTTTTGGCTGCCAACCAATGGTCCATTTCCGGATTGCTTAGATATCTGCCTAACATCCCAACAATGTATGCTATATCAGGTCGTGTACATACCTGAGCATGCATCAGACTACCTACCGCCAAGCATAAGGCGTCTTCTACATTTCTGAAATTTCATAATTATTATTTGGGCACTGTTTGAGACTAAATTTGTCTCCCTTAGCAACAGGGGTGTTACCTGGTTTACAATCCTGCATGCCAAATCTTTTCAGAACCTTATCGATATAGCCCTTCTATGACAGACCGAGAACACCTTTGGAGCGATCTCGTTGTATCTGAATTCCTAATACAAAAGAAGCTTTACCAAGATCTTTCATTTCAAATTTCTTTGAAAGAAATTTCTTAGTTTCAAGTAATAATGCTATATCGTTACAAGCAAGCAGTATGTCATTGACATATAAAACCAGAAAAATATACTTACTCCCACTGAACTTATGGTATATACAGTCATCAGCAATATTTGGTTCAAAACCAAAAGATGTAATGACTGCATGAAACTTATAATACCATTGACGAGAAGCTTGCTTGAGCCCATAGATGGATTTCTTTAATTTGCAAACCCTATTCTTTGAGTCTCCCGAAACAAAGTTTTCAGGTTGCACCACATAAATTGTTTCCTCAATGTCACCTTTGAGAAACGCCGTCTTAACATCCATTTGATGAAACTCAAGATCAAAATGTGCTATTAATGCCATTATAGTCCTGAAAGAGTCTTTCGATGAAACTGGAGAGAAAGTATCTTTATAATCAATGCCCTCCTTCTGAGTGTAGCCTTTTGCGACAAGACGAGCTTTATACTTAATAACATTGCCCCCTGAATCCCTTTTGGTTTTAAAAATCCATTTACAACCAATAGGTTTAATACCTTCGGGCAATGTAACAAGCTCCCAAACGTCATTATCGCTCATAGACTTCATCTCATCATTAATGGCATCAATCCATTTTTGAGAGTTAGAACACTTAATGACTTGACGGAAGTTGATTGGATCATCTTCCTCAAGTCCAATATCACTTTCTTGTTCTTGGAAAAATACAACATAATCATCTGAAATTGCATTTCTCCTCTCTCTAGTGGATCTCCTTAATGGCATTTCAGTTACTTGAGGTTGTTGAGTTTGATTTTCATTAGTTATTCCTGATGGGGGAGATTTTCGAGATTGTATTGAACTGGAGTTGTGTGATCCGAGTCAGGAAGACCAAGATCAACAACTTGAGGGAAAGACACATGTTCTTCCTCAAAGACAAAATCTCTAACAACTTTATCTCCCCACCCCCCAAACTCAATATCCTCAAAGAACCTAGCATTACCCGTCTCAAAAATAGTTCTAGAAGTGGGATCATAAAACTTATACCCCCTGGATCTTTCAAAGTATCCGACAAAATAGCTACTAACTGTTTTGGCATCCAGTTTCTTTTCATTCGGCCTATAAGGCCTTGCCTCAGCTGGACAACCCCAAATGTGAAAATGCCGAATACTGGGTTTATGCCCAGTCCAAAGTTCATAAGAGGTTTTGATTGTAGCTTTAGTTGGAACTCTATTTAGAATATAAGTTGCAGTTTTTAATGCTTCACCCCAGAGTGAGTCTTGCAAAGAAGTACGAGAAATCATACTTCTTACCATATCCTTAAGGGTCCTATTTCGTCTCTCAGCTACACCATTCATCGTAGGACTGCCTGGCGTAGTATATTGAGGGACGATCCCACACTCATCTAGGAAATTAGCAAAAGGCCCTGGACGTTGTTCACCGGAACCATCATATCGACCATAGTATTCACCACCACGGTCAGATCTAACGAATTTAATTCGTTTGCTTAGTTGATTTTCAACTTCAGCCTTAAATGATTTGAACACGTCTATAGATTGGGACTTTTCGTGAATAAGATATAGGTACCCATAACGAGAGTAATCGTCTATGAATGTGATAAAGTATTGTTGACCATTCCGACAAGGAGTAGGAAATGGCCCACAAATATCCTTATGTATCAATTCAAAGACGTCTGAAGCTCTCTTAGCACCCAATCTAGTCTTGTTTGTTTGTTTTCCCTTGATACACTCAATACAAATTTCCGAATTTGAGGAATCAAGAGAATCAAGAATTCCATCTGACACGAGTTTCTGAATTCTTTGAATGGATATGTGACCCAAACGTTTATGCCAGAGTGAAATAGAATTCTCATTAGTTAATTTCCTTTTAGTACCACTTAAACTTGTATGCAAAGTTTCTTTATTTGAAGTTATTGTATCAACCAAATATAAGCTATCAAATGTTGATAAAACACCAGTACCAATAAGATTTGAATTCTGAAAGAGACTAACTTTATTATCCCCAAATGTACATTTATAACCAGATATGTCCAATTGGGGAACTGAAATTAAGTTCCGTCTAAAAGACGGTACAATAAAAGTCTCATCCAAATCTAAATGAAAACCTGTCTTAAACAACAGCCTAAATTTGCCAATAGCTTCAACTGGCACCTTCTTGCCGTCACCCACATAGATGTATCTTTCACCATCATTTGGTTTTCGGCAGTTCAGGCAACCCTGCATAGATATACTTATGTGAGTAGTAGCAGCAGAATCTACCCACCAAGTATCCTTAGGTACCCAATTAAATTAACTTCAGAAAAAACAAGAGAAAGAAATGTACCTTTTTTCGCACGCCAGGCATGGTACTTGGTACAATCTTTCTTCACATGATTAGTCCCCTTACAGAAAAAGCAACCTAATTCAGTGATTTCAACCTTAGGTTCCTTATGTTACTTAATCTTGGGCTTTGCAACCGCAACTTCCTTACCCTTCCTCTTCTTAGTTTCCTTAGAAGAGGATGCCAAATGAGCACTTTCTGTCTTATCTAGCTTTATCCTTTCCTCTTCTTGCACACAATGTGAAATGAGCTCATTAAGAGTCCATTTCTCCTTCAGGCAGTTGTAACTGACCTTAAACTGATTAAAGTGTGCAGGAAGAGATATCAAAACAAAGTACACAAGCAGTTCCTCAGATAAATCCAGCTTGAGTGACTTTAGTTTCGAAGCAAGATGAGACATTTCCATAATGTACTCCCTAATGTTTCCCTTGCCCTTATACCTCATGGAAACAAGTTTACTCAATAGTGTACTTGTTTCCGCCTTTTCGTTTTGAATAAAACGCTGTTCAAGGTTTCCAAGGAAAACTTTGGCATTAGGTTCATCATTCATAGTGCCCCTGAATGATTCTGGAATTGCACGTTTCATTATCGTTAGACTCATGCGATTCGAGCGTTCCCACTTCTCCATCACCCTCCTTTCATCAGGAGAGGATGTATCCTCAAGAGGAGTAGGTTGCTCGGTCCGAAGAGCAAGGTCAAGATCCATGCAACCGAGAACGATCATGACGTTCTCTTTCCATTCCTTAAAGTTTGTGCCGTTAAGCACAGGGATGCTATTGATGTTGGCAGAGATCGTAGAAGCAGAAGAATTTACTGAAAATAGAACAAAAGGATTACTGAATACATGCTTACAAATACTTGAACTTTAACTTTATAGATTCAAAATTAGGCATTTCCCATTACAAGATACCTAGCACAACATTGATTTTAGTCTTTGGACAGAAAAACAACTTGTAAGTGGTACTCTTGGTATAGTGATCAAACATAGACAATAAACTCCTGTCAAATATTAAACCTTCCATTGGGCCGATTTAATATTCACATGGAAAACCAAATAATTGTCTCATATTTACCACCACAAGCATGTTCGAATTCCTGCCAAATAACAACCTTCCTTTGGGCCGGTTGTTAAATGCATGGAAGACTAACATCCACAGTCATCTTATATTTCAAGATTAATCAATCTACACAATAGAGGTTACTTTGGCAACATAATACTTCAATTGACTAATTTAAAATATTAGATGCTAAAAAAACTTTAGTTCCTTAAGCCTTATTATGAATCTCAACTTAATATGTTATATGTTTTTTATATGTAACACTTTGAATATTAATTGTTGTATACTTGATAGGACAATTCCAAAATATTAAGAAAAGATGGACTTTAAACAATCAATATTCATAACTTAAATATTAATGTATAATACATTAATAATAAACACTTAAATATTTTAATTGAACAATAATAAGTCAATTAAAAGACTGAAACTTAAGAGATTTGAAACGTTTTTGACCTTACTGGACAAAAATAATCGATTATCTGCATTTAGAAAATCGATTATCTTCGACATAAAAAAAAATTTTAGCTACTGGACCAAAATAATCGATTATCTAAAACCAGATAATCGATTATTTTGGTTTTTAAGAAAAATTTATGTCACTGGACCAGAATAATCGATTATCTACAATGAGATAATCGATTATTCTGGTATATATAAAAACGTTTCAATCTCTACTGGACTAAGATAATCGATTATCTGTCCAGGAATAATCGATTATCTTAGACTAGTGAACCTTACTGTTTTACACAACTTTCAGAATTAAAGCATGATTTTCAACAAGCATCTTAAACAAGAAAACATGTTGTTTACCAACTAAAATCATGCTATATACAATGTTTTAACATGATATTAAAACATCAAATTACATCAAAACATAACATTCATAAGATCATGCTATTTCATGGTAGAATTTCATAAACAAAATTCTAATTAAACTTAAACATGAATCCTAACATAACATGAACCATATGAACTTCCAAATTATCCAAAAATGAAGGTGGCACTGATACCAATTGTTAGGATTATGATTCCAACTAAATATAACAACCTTCATATTTAATAATCCGGAATTAAACTACATGAGCGGAAGCTAACCTGAATCCATATGTGAAAATTGTTGAACCTCCTTTTGATGATTGTCCTTATGTCTCTATGAAGTTTGCTCCTTAGCCTTCCTTCAAGAATGTCTTGAAGTTGTATATGTATCCACAAGTATGCAAGAAACAAACCTTAAACAATATGTGAATTATTCACAATAATAATGTTATGACAATGATCAAATAGGTATATAGTTTTCCACACTATTTGCAAGACAACAATGGAGTATTTTTGCTCTTGATTCAATGGGAGGAAGAAGAGCCTTGTCTTGCACTAATGTTGGAACCACCCCCACTTAATAACAAATGAGTTACATAACCCAAGTGTCACAAGAGTTACATAACTCAAGAGTCACAAGCATGTAACCATGGTTACATATATGTAACCTTAGTTAGCTCATCATCAACTAAGGTTACCCTTTTGGGTATCTACACATTAGTCATATACTTTATATGACAATATATTGGCCCCCTTAACCTTATGTCCATAAGACCACTTATTTAGGCCAAACCAAAAGATAGCACATAACATATAATTTATCCATATATTGTTCATATGTGTGTAGATATAAGTCCATATATCTTACATAAAGATGATGCATTTAATGCTTTTATTGCTTAACTTTAAATATTTAAAATTGTGGGTGTGCCTTGCTAAAGTTCTTTTGCCTGAACCAAAAAAGAGAATGATTGCATACTTATTGGATATGCTGAACATAATGATGCATATAGATTTCTTGTTTTAAAAAGTGATGTGCTTGATTGCAATACTATAATTGAGACAAAGAATGCAAAATTCTTTGAACATATGTTCACTATCTGATAAAATCTCTCATACATCCGTTGAAGCAAATAGTGAAATTACATTTAATGAGGAATTGAGAAGAAGTAAACGACCTAGGAAAGAATATTTTTCAAATGGAAATGATTTTCAAAAATTTCTTCTCGATAATGAACAATCAAATTATTTTGAAGCTATATCTTCTTTAGATGCAAAATATTAGAAAGAGGCAATAAAAATTGAAATTTATTCTATTAAGAAAAATAATACATGGATTGTAATTGATTTACCTCCTGGTGCAAAGCCTATTGGTTGTAAATGGATTTTCGAAAAGAAATTTAATTATGATGGATCTTTATATAACTATAAAGCTCGGTTAGTAGCAAAAGATTTTTCTCAAAAATAAAATATTGATTATTTTGATATATTTGCACTAGTGACTAGAATTTCTTCTATTCTAATTTTAGTTGCCTTAGCTTCAATCTGTAAGCTTTTTATCCACCAAATGAATGTGAAAACTGCTTTTCTAAATGGTGATTTAGAAGAAGGGATTTATATGGTTCGACTTCTACGTTGTGTCATTCCTGAACAAGAAAATAAAATTTATAAATTAATTAAATCTCTTTATAGCCTTAAACAAGCTCCTAAGCAATGGTATGAGAAATTTGAACAAGTCTTACTGAGAGACGATTTTTCTTCAGTTGAGATGGATAAATGTATTTATACTAAAGTGGTAGACAATGATTATGTGATAATATGTCTATATGTTGATGACATGCTTATATTTGGTACAAGTTTTGTGCAACGTACTAAATTATTTTTGTCTTCAAATTTTGATATAAAAGATTTAGGTGAAGTAAATATGATATTGGGAGTTAAAGTTATAAGGAGTGAAGATGGCATAATATTGTCAAAAGAACGTTGTATTAAGAGACTACTTAAGAAGTTTGAATTTTTTATTATAATATCTGTGAGCACTCCTTTTGATACTAACTCTCAGTTGAAAAAGAATGTGGTGACCTGGTTTCTTAGTCTAAATATGCTCAGATTATTGGTAGTCCAATGTATTTAATGAATTTTACAAGGCATGATATAGCCTGTAGACTAAGTAGATATACTCATAATCCAAGTAGAGAGTATCGGTCAGCATTAGATAGACTAATTAAATATTTGAGAGGAACCATGAATTATGGTATCCTATATAGTGGATTTCCTTCTATTTTAGACGGGTACAACGATGCAAGCTGGATCTCTAATTCAGATGAAAAACAATTCACTAGTGATTATGTATTCACCTTTGGTGGTGGTGCAATATCGTGAAAATCAGCTAAACAAATGATCATTGCTAGATCGATTATGGAATCAGAGTTTGTAGCTCTGGCTGAGTGGCTAAGAAACTTCTTATCTAATATCATTTTAATAAAGGGTGTATTGCCTCCTATGTTTATGCATTGTGATTGCTAGGTGGCAATAGCCACAGCAAAAAATAAATTTTATAATTGTAAAAGTAGACACATGAAATTGAGAATGATGTCATAAAGCAGCTGCCAAGAGACGGAATAATTTTCATAGATTATATTAAATCAGAAGTCAATTTGGTCGATCCTATGACTAAACATGTGGGAAAAAATTAATTCTTCAAACTTCAAAGAGATGGGGTTAAGGCTGATATACTGTCAATAGAGATGGTAACTCAACCTATGTGATTAGAGATCCCATGAAATAGATTCATATGGGTAATAACAAGTCGATACTGGCACTGAAGTACTGAAAGAAAATACTTGACTGCTACCAATTGAGAGGTTGAGTTATAACTCTTAATGAAATTCATAGTCCTTATGGATGGTGTATTTAAAAACAGTATACACTTGATGAATTCACCTATATGAAAGTGGAGTGGGCCACTCCTATGAGATCATGGCCTAGTCTCTAGAGCTCTCATGAATAACCAGGCATGTGCATGCCCTATTGGGGGCAAAATAGCGTTGAACAACAGAATTACTAGGGGTCGAAATGTAATTGATAAAGTCTCTCACTTACAATAAGAATTATTGGCTAATAGAAATATTATATTCACCAGTAATTTTATGAGTTAAACTTTATTGATCTAAGTTTGGTTATAGTCCAAAAGACACCAAACCTATTGCATTTGGACCATACAAATCCAGAAAATTTTACTTCTCTTTGTATGAACTTTTTGAAAATATGCAGGGGAACTGTTGTGATATTTCCCAAAAATGGACAAACGTCTAGCCATGTGGCAACTTGCATGGGAAGTTAAAAACAAGTTCTTACACTTGGCATGTCTTAAGCCTCTCAATTAGCCTATAAATAGGCCTTCAAAATAGCCACCATGTATCAGCATATTTTTACTTTTCTTCTTTTGTTCTGCTCAGTTTCCTTTTCTTCTTCCATAAAATATTTATACTCTATTTTATTTTGTTCCTCTTTTGAAATAGTTGGATTTGTAATTTACTATTTAACCGATTCTTGTATCCTCTCTTATAAAGGTAGGCTTGTTTAATCCTGAAGAGATATTTTACTATGACGACCTAGAAGGTCATCACCGTAAATTCTCCCTTTTCTTGTACTTTTGAGGCCTTAAAACCCTTTTATTGGGTTGCCTAGATTTGTGTACGCAGTCCGGACGCGAAGCCGGAAGATTTTTATGTGAGAATATTTGAATCTTGTGTTAAAAACTATGAATTTTGATACCAATATTGCTATGGTTGACTTTCGTCAATGTTTTGGGTAAACGGACCCGGACCCGTGATGTGATGGTCCCCCAGGTTCCGTAATTAAATTTGGGACCCAAGCGTATTCCCGAAATTGAAATCCGAGGTCCCAAACCCGAGTTCGGAGCTTTTCTGTGAAATTATTTTATGAATATGCTTAAGGAATCTGCAAAGTTTGGTTGAAAGCAGACGTCGTTTGACATGTTTCAGACTAAAAGTGAAAAATTTAAAAGTTTTGAACTTAGAAATGAAAATCATGAGTTTTGGGGGTTGATTTTGTGATTTTGATGTTATTTTGGCGATTTGATCGCTCGAGCAAGTTCATAGGATGTTATTGAGTTAGCGTGTGTGTTTGGTTGGGAACCCCAAGGACTCGGGAGTGATTCGGAGGTAGTTCGGGGTGGTTTTACACTTGAAATCATAGCAGATTTTCTGCATTTTCTGCACAGGCATTTTGTTCATCGCGAACGCGCCCTTAAGCTCACGTTCGCAGTCCCCTGTCCTTTCCCTCTTTCGCGATCGCGTGACTCCTGCCGCGTTCGCGTAGTTCAGCTTCCCTCCTTTACGCGTTCGCGTACTAGCCTTCGCGTCCGCATAAGCCTACCCAGGACCCCCCTGTTTTCCTTCTTCACGTTCGCGTAAGTCCCCTCGCGAACGCGATGCCTTAGCAGACTTTCTCATCGCGAACGCGTCCCAGATGTCGTGATCGCGAAGCACAAATTCGCCCAGTGAATTTACAAATTCCAGAACACTGTTCATTACGGGATTCTCCCATTTTTTTCTCACGAGCTTTCTCTAAAAAAACCCCTATTGACGAACTCCAAGCTCCCAAATCATCAAGACTCTTTGGGTAAGTGATTCCTACTTCATCTAATCATCATCCCTTCATTAAATCATCAATCTTCTAGCCTTAAAACATGAAATCAAGTAGAATTTAGGGGGTTTTGGGTTTAGTTAGGATTTATGGGATTTTGGGTATTTCAACCTCAATTTGCGATCGAATTTAAAATCTAATATATATTTGAACTCGTGGGGTCAAGGGGGATTGAGTTTTGGTCCGAGCCTCGAGCTTGGACCACGTAGGCCCGGTGTCTTTGTATTTTTGAAAGTAAGCTAGGAAATGCATTTCTAGGCTATGGGTTTGTGTTTTTGGATTCTTATTGAATATATTGAATCGAATTATGTTAGATATCATTGGTCCGGGGTCGAATTCTAGAGGAAAGGCATTTGTTGAGCTTTGAGTTGCCATTTTCGGATTCGAGGTAAGTGTTTGATCGAACTTTGGCTCGAGGGAATAGGATTTGGTTGATCATTGCTATATGCTATGTGGAGTCGGTGTATAGGTATGGTGGAGGTTACCTATGTGTCCGAGTCAAGCATGACCGTGTTGTCATTTTTTATTAAAATTGTGAAAGAAGTGAACAATGGGGATAGATTCTTGTTATAAGAGCTATGAAGTGAAGGATGAGAAATAAATGAACTAAAGATGAGTTGTTGGTATTTTTCCCTTGCCGGGACTTGTTGTTAAACTGTTTCCCTTGCCGGGACTTGTTGTTAACAGTTTCTCTTGCCGGGACTTGTTGTTAACTGTTTTCCTTGTCGGGATTTGTTGTTAAATTGTTTCCCTTGCCGGGACTTGTTGTTGTATTGTTCTCCCTTGCCGGAATGGTTAATCTTGTTGTTTACTCCTTTTCCCATTAATTGTGATTATTGTTTGGGTGAGGAAGAGTGATAAAGCATGATGGGTGATGCCGTGTACGTATTGATTTCCTCCACAAGATGGAGTGGTATATATCGATTTTCTCCACAAGATGGAGTGGTATTTATTGATTTCCTCCACAAGATGGAGTGGTATTTATTGATTTCCTCCACAAGATGGAGTGGTATATATTGATTTCCTCCACAAGATGGGGTGATATTTATTGATTTCCTCCACAAGATGGAGTGGTGCTTATTGATTTTCTCCACAAGATGGAGTGGTGCTATTGATTGGGTGAGGACAAGAGTAAAAGCACGATGGGTGGTGTCGTGCAACGTGGTTTTATTGGCCTTACCTTATTGGTGTTCCTTATTCCACTTTTCCTTTATTAGTTGTTGTTTCATTGGATTCTCTTATTTAAATGCTATCTATTCAGTTCAATCTCTTAATTGTAAAAGGTATAATTGAACTGTTATTTCCTCCAGTATGTCCCCTTCCCTTTTATTGTTTGAATTCTTGTTCTTTTTCTGTTGTTGTATATATATCCGTACAGGTTGTTTATGGTAGGTTCGGTTAGCCTCGTCATTACCTCGCCGAGGTTAGGCCGGATACTTACCAGCACATGGGGTCGGTTGTACTGATACTACGCTTCTGTGCCTTTTGTGCACAGGTCAGGACCCAGGCTACGGACCGCAACTTTAGACCGGGAGTGATCCTTCAGTCCAGAGGCTTGATGTAGTTCGCTGGCGTTCGCGGGCCCCGAGTCTCCTTTATATATTTCTTTCAGTTTGTTTAAATGTACCGAACAGACATGTTATGTAATTTCGTTCAGACTATTACTTTTAGTACTCTATTAGTAGTCCGTGAGCAGTGTCACCGGATACTGGGTAGAGATTGGTTGTTAGTTTTTCGCATATTGATTTTCATTACTGATATTTAACGTCTTCCGCATGTTTAATTAATTATTTTGGCATTTAACCTATTTTAGACTTAAATTTTCTGGAAATGGTTATAAGGGTTTGCTTGCCTATCTTCGACAGTAGGCGCCATCACGACTACCGATGGTGGGTAAATCCGAGTCGTGACATTTACACTGTTAAAATAATTTTTTGGAATAGTGACCAGTGCGAATCAAACCAATTTATGTATTTCTGTTCACAAGTAATATTATTATTGTATTATTATTATCGTTACTTTCACGTGTCATTTCTTTGCATAAATATCCCCTATTAACCGAAAAAAAAAAAGTATTTGCAATGTGTGCTTCGCTTAGCTTTTAATAAAGCATGAGTTGGCTTGAATATCGTGGATTTTCTATGCATCTAGCATCCGTAGCTGTAAAGAGTGAATATTGAACTATTGGCGCTATCCAATGTCAAATAACGCCAATACTTCAAAATTATTCTCCAACTGTTGGCTGTTAAAACCAAGTTTCAATGTATATTACGAGGAAAAGGTCTTCTATAACCAACTACAATTTGAATATAAGAAAATAACCTATAAATCGTACTTTTTTTTATTGATCTGATATATAATATTTTATCAATCTCTTAAAAAAGAAGAGATAAAACTTGTTGGATATGCGTACTATAACTATAATCACATTTATAATGAACACCGTCAAAAAATATGGTGTTGTGGATGAAACTGTTTTGCCCTTATATATTAACAAGATGTTTTGAGTTTGGGTCTTGAGTATGAAAAATTCTTGCTAGGAAACGTTCCTTTCGAATGAGATCCTACATAGCAACAAATCCGAATATAATCGGATTCTACTGCGGATACTGAACACCGAATAAGAAACTAAAAAAAATTATAATGAGCCAAAAAATAGATGAAGCCAAAAGTCACCATGTTATGATGGGTTCCATTTTTGTTCACAGTTGAAGCCTCCCCTTCTCCACCAGTAAACTAAGTAAATTGAAAGGAAACTCAACTGGACAAGTTCAGATAAGGAAGCCATCTCTTTCGGTAGGTAAGATTGACTTACGAGAAAAGGTTTTTTCAGCCTAAGGTTTTTAAAAAGGAATAATTTAATTCTAAACAAAGAACAATGTGTTGAGAGCATTAGTGGCAGTAAGTTAATTACTCTGTTTCCTCAGTGGTCACAAATATATATATATATATATATATATATATATATATATATATATATATATATATATGCGCCAATATGAATTTGCCACTTATAGCTTGTTTGGATGATTAATGTATCAATAGTATTATATCGTATTGTACTATATTATTTTGATGTCGTAGAAAATAGAATCCATCCAAAAAGGGTATTTTTAGGGTCCACTAGGGCAAATACAGTAATTTAAATAATTATTGTAACCTTGTTATTCCCTATATAAGTATATTTAATGTGTATAATGAAAAAAGACACTCTTTAGTATTTCTTATGCCTAGTCTTATCCTAGAGCCGAACTAGGGTTTAGACTGTGGAATAAAAGTTTTTCCAACACATCTTGATAACCATCACCGACCAGTGATTTCCATTGCGGTTCGTTTCAGATTTTCGCTTCGAATACGTACAATAATTTGATAAGTTATATTTTGTTATTATTTTATGATGTCATGTATCAATAATACGAAGAATAGACTTGCAAAATTACTAATCAAAAGTAAGATACAAGATAAAATTATTACACAAAAAGATAGGGTAATAAATAAAATATAATTATTTAATAATAAAAGAAGGTTATAAGACGAGAGGGCTAAAAAAAAAAGTAACGGTGCAACCATACCAAATCGGTCATTTTATAAAGTAATATTTTTGTTGCTTCGTAATAATAGATTTAATAATATACAATAATTTAAGTAACAATCAAAATAAATATTATTATGTAACATACAATATAATGCAATATAACATGTAACAACTATTCCCACATAATTTACTAAGTTTTCCAACGTGTCCTCCACCGGTGCCTTTCGAGTATATTTATTTGTAATATTTTATTTTCACCTCTCTTTTTTCTTACTAAAATTTTATTGCAATTTGCACATTGTACAACAAATTAATTAGTTGGCCATGACGAATTTCTAGTTTCTAAGGGCAAAGGATCCTTTTTTCAAAGAGGAGGCCTACCACCTTTCGTTTGTCTTGGTTTATAGGCTAATTCCAAAACCACATTGGGACCACAAAATATATGTCTCTAGATTTAATTGTACGATAGTCACACTTAGGATTAAATTCACAATTATAATAAGTAAAAATCATTGACTACATCTCTTATCCTTTATTGAGTTGTCCCGTATCGGAAGGATTTGAGGTCTTTGATCTCCTTATATGACTTGGACAATCTTCACCTCATAAGCTAGCTTTTGGGTGTTGCGTTGTCCCACATCGAAGTGATTTGAGGTTTTTGATCTCCTTATATGACTTGGGCAATCCTCACCTCATAAACTAACTTTTGGGGTTGAGTTAGGCCCAAGGTCCATTCTTATCGTCCATTTCCTATTAATCACAAAATGGAGGTTTTGATTCTCAGCATAAACCCTTTTCGACGTTTAATAGTATATCCTAATATTATGAGGAAACTAAAGTTTTATGGAGTACTACAAAGGTAGAACAAAAGGCTTGCATCAATTCTCGCAACTAATATGTTCTATTATAAGTATTCTGTATCTGAAATTTACTAGTCACTAATTCAAATTTGCATTACGTATAAGTAGAGGCGTTAAATGGGCAGGTTACATCGATTTTGAACGGGTTAAAAAGGTTGAGCGGGTTAAATGATCCGCCCAAAAGCTACTTCGATCGAGATGGGTTGCGTTAACGTGGACTAAAATTTAGGTCATATCCCTAACAATCCAAATCTTTAATTAATATGTATTATTTTTTTATGAATTGTATAATTATTAAATAAAACTTGTTTTCTTTTGTTATGGTCATATATAACATTTCAAACCAAAAATAAATATTTCTAAGTTATTTTGGCAAAGTTACTTGTAAATCAATTGGGCTAAAACTTAACCAAACTTTAAATGGATTTGAGATTGGTTGGGTCAAGATGAGCAGAATTTAATAAATGGCTGGGTCAATAACCAGCCCAACCTTGGACATGTTAGACGGGTCATTTAGGCTTGAGCCAAGTTTGACATCCCTAGATAGAACCACTAGAGAGATAAAATGTTGGAAATTTTACCTTCTATAGCAAATGTTGATATCTTATTTATAATAAGTAAATATCCTTTTAAAAATTTATCTCCTATAACTACCTGTTTATTTTTATAGCAGAATATTTATTTATAGGTCACTTCCTACCTTTAAGCCTTTAAATACGTTGTGTATTATTTTTCTCTTTCCATCTCTCCTCGTTTCTCTTTCATCTTTCTTCTCTTTTTTCCCCCAGTTTTTTCCTGCCCTGCTTTTAAAAATTCTAGCAGAGTTTGTGTGTTATATATTAGGAGTTTATTACGTTAATTGATTCATTTACCGTTTATAAACAGCTGAAGACCTTTTTCCGTAAATTTTGTTACTATATTCACGAATACAGCTCGCATAAACAGTCGAATACATTCTCTACTTAGCTGTACTCCTCTGTTTTTTCGTCAAATTTTATTACTATATTCATGAGTATAATATCAAAAATATATCGAGTACAGTCTATAGCAACAAATAATACAACTATATGATGTAATTTAGCAAACTAAGCTAATAATCGCTAAATCATAGTGGGTTCTGAAAATTTCTCTAAAATGTTCCATACTAAGAGATATTGTTTGTTATTATATATTAAGGAATAAAGAGAGTACATTTATAACTAGTTAGTACGCTTGGCAAATATGATACGTTGAACTAGAATAACATCGAATTGTACAAACAGCTTGTTTGGAGAGAGAGTTATTATGTATCGTATTGTATTATATCGTTTTGATATATATAATACTTGAATAGATTGTATTATTTGTCATTATTTTATGGTGTCATACATTAACAATGCGAAGAATAAATTTGTAATATAGAAAAAGAAAGGTACAAGGTAGAATTATTATATAAAAATGTAGGGTAAAGAATAAAATATGATTATTTAATAATAAGGAAGGATAAGACGAGAGAAAAAAAAATAAGGTGACGAACGCGACCGAACCAAATCGGTCATTTTATAAATTAACACTATTCATCGTTACGTAATAACAAATATAATGATACAATACAATAAAATATAAATAACAATCAAAATAAATATTTTATCTATTGTAACACTATAATATAGTACAACAGGTAAAAACCATACTCCGAGTTATATTTAGTCTACACCTGACTAAAATGTAGAGCTTAATTTTTTTATGGCCTATTTCATTTGCTTCAACAACTCAAAATACTTGATCAATTACGTTGCAATATCATAAATTAACAAGTAGGCATGAATTTAATTAAAGTTAAAAAAATACTACATTTATGAAGGTTATCACACAAATATTAGTAGCAAACTTAAGAAAATGTTAAATAAATAGCACTGTGAATATTTTTCTTTTTAGAAAAGAGAAAGACCTTTGTGTAAAGGACAGTGAGTTAGTGGGCATAGCAACTTGAAGTTTTATAATTCATTTTTCTCTTCTTTAAATTCACAAATAAAATATATTAAACATATTTTATATTATTATTTTATATAAGTTCTACCAATAGTAGGACCATCAAGGGTTGGGGTAGAATATATCTTCCATGAAAGAATCAATGTTGGTTATCAAATTGGCATCCAACTACTTTTAAATATCAAAATTAAAATTTCTTCTGTTTTCTTCCTGAAGAAAACAAATTATTAACAAAAAAAAAACAAATAATATAATATTTTCTCCCTCCCTCTATTTTGGAAGTCTTACTTAATTCATACTATTAATCTTTTGCTATTTCAATTGAAGAAGTCTATAGAATCCATGCTTATCTCTAAGTATTATTTTACTTTATATATATCAACTTGACTATTGAAATAAAAATTCCGAAACGTGATATCGTTGTTTTATGAATGATTGCGATGAAGTTTAATTTTTAATGTCTTAGAGTAAATTTTCCATATTTAATAGGGGTAAAAATTATTTAATCCGATAGCCAAAAAAGTACACAAATTTTATATTATTTCTGTATGTAACATAAAAAAATATATATATATATAAAATATATATATTTTTTGACTATTATTTTAATAGCGGATACATAATGTCATTTTTCCTATTTTAATTTTGGTATACGTGTGCAATTTATGACGTAACTACAATTTTAAGATTCATTAATTGAATTGGTCGGTAGTTA
Source organism: Nicotiana benthamiana (assembly GCA_034376525.1). Taxonomy (NCBI): domain Eukaryota; kingdom Viridiplantae; phylum Streptophyta; class Magnoliopsida; order Solanales; family Solanaceae; genus Nicotiana; species Nicotiana benthamiana. The sequence continues at coordinate 180,012,123 of CM067339.1, forward strand.
ATTATAAATAATTAAAGTGGTTCAGCTTTAATTAGTGCGTCACCACATCACTGACAGGTTATTATGATAATGGAAAAAGCTGGCATTTTGGGCAATATAATTTTATAGTCAACCTATTTATTTCTAAAAATGTTGGCTGATTATGAATCTTAATTTTTTTAATAATTGTGTTAATTATTATTCTTATGGCGAAGTGGAGCTGGCGGCTGGCCTGATGAAACATTGACAATAGCTAAACATATGTTTTAATTATACACGTTTTATATTTCATTTTCAAATGTAATTTTTCCACTCGTTATTTTCATCTTAGACATTGAGATATTCATGAAATTATAAGGTAGACAAGCGGTACACTAAAGTCTTTATACCAACTTAATCGTGAGAAAAAAATTCTTTTAACTATAAAAATTATAACAATCTTTATCGTGAACAAGACGCTTCAGTTAATTCTTTTTATATTACTTCAATTCAACAATTAAGAAAATAGGTGTAAAAGGTTGCTAAAGTGTGTTTCATTTTGAATTCTACGAGTATTTTTACGAAAGTCTTTTCATTTGTAGGAATTAAATCAGGGATTATTAATTATAGTATTATAATTCTGGTATAATTGGTATAAAAACCACCCAGCCCGTACACTTATGGAAAAATGAGTAGAAATGATACAGGTAGTCATTTTAATTGGCTATTATTTAGAAAATAGCCAATACATTTTAAATTTTAGTTTTTCAGTTTAATTTTTTGGATTAAAAATGTCTTGAATTGTTCTAAAGTTAAGTTTTAGTTCAAAATTTCAGGACAAATATATATATATATATATATATATATATATATATATATATATATATATATATATATATATATATATATATATATATATATATATATATATATATATATATATATATATATATATATATATATATATATATATATATATATATATATATATATATATATATATATATATATATATATATATATAATACAAATTTTATATATTTTTAATTACCGAATGTATTTTGATTCTGATGCGGATGGGAGTTCGAGTCTCCCCAAGAGCAAGGTGGGAAGTTCTTGGAGGGAAGGATGCCGGGGGTCTATTTGGAAACAGTCTCTCTACCCCCAGGGTAGGGGTAAGGTCTGCGTATACACTACCCTCCCCAAACCCCATTAAGTGAAATTATACTGGATTGTTGTTATTGTTGTTGCTAAAAATCAAAACCCTATTTTAAAAGTGACTATACAACGTCATTTTCGCTTATGTTTAGCTTCCCATGCCTTGGGACAACCCTTCAAAACGAAGTTGGGTTGATCAACTTGATTTGTTCGAAAGGTAAAGTTTCTAAATATGTGACAACTTGGGTGTTAGAACTAGCAACTTGGAAAACTATCAAAGGACTCCAATGGGTACTTGACCCTTTATTATTTTACACAAATGATTGTTAGTTGTAAGTAATAATCAAACATAATCATAATCACCATCTCACTTAATTTGGATTAAGAAATATTATTTGAACAAAATTTTCTTAAATTTTGTTTGTGTGTACACATAATAATAATTACAGGAGAAGGACCTCAACAGTCAAGGGTCATAATCAAAAAGAAAAATAACACTGTATATAATCGCTCTAAAAATAATAGCTGAAAAAATATAAAATTTATATATTTTTGAGTATATATACATTTTTTATGTTATATACAAAAATTATACATTTTGAATTGTAATATATCGTGATTATTGCTTAGTTTCCAAATAACTGGAAAAAAATTAGGCCAACTTTTTTTAACTTTGGGAAAAAGGTCCAAATTAATTCCTATGCTATTCGGAATTGATTAACTTTAAGCTTGTTACACTTTTAATCCATTCTTATTCTTAGTGTTAACAAAATAATCTCGTGTTTTGTCTGGCTATTAATGACATTTAAGCGTGAAATAGATAAATTTCACGAGCCCAATTTTCTAGAAAGAGGTAGGTTACATAAATACATGTAGAATCATAAAATATTTCATAATTTACAACTATAAAGTAATTAACATATTCTACAACTTAAACACAGTAAAAGAATAAAGAAAATAGCTCTTATATACGGTAGCTTCCTATAAATAAGGAAACTGAATATCAAACATATTTAATAAAATCAATTGTTGCCTAAAAATATTCCATAGCAATTCCTATAATTAAGGAAAGAAAAATTCTCCATTTCCTTTTTTATTTGTATTCTACCTCTCCGCCAGAATCTCAACAAATAATCCATCTTTATCAAATCTTCTTTCTCTAATAGTAGGACAAAATAATCATAAAATAAAAATTACTCGAAAAAGGACCAATATATATCATAATTATTATAAAACAATAAAACTAGAATAATTATATTGCAGAGAAAGAGAGAAGAAATTTTTATTGAATTTTTGGAATGATTTACAATGTAGTAACAACAACAACTACCCAGTTATCCCACAAGGTGGGGTATGGGGAGGGTAATATGTAGACGAGCCTTACCCCTGCCCGTAAGGGCAGAGAGGCTGTTTCCAAACGACCCTCGGCGTGTAGGATAAAAAGAGGGAAAGCTGCATTACGAAAACAAAGGTAAAATTAGAAACACAAGCAAAACAAAACAAAATAATAAAGCATAGGTACTCCTGCAATAATAATGTAAGTACTCATGAAAACATAAGCAACATAAATACAGTCGCATGCAACAACAACAACTACCCAGTATACTCCCACCAGGTGGGGATACACAGTCGCATGCAATAATGCAATAATAACAAACAGAAACTACCATATTAACAACCATATGGAGACATAAGCTAAAACACTAATCACCTATGGGTAACCCTACTATCCCACACCCAACCCCGAGAGATGCGAACGAAGGAGTCTAGGAGCCCCTAGCCTACAATCCTGATTCTAGACCTCCAAACGCCCCTATCAAGGGTCATGCCCTCGGTAACCTGCAATCTGGTCATGTCCTGCCTAATCACCTCTCCCCAATGTAGTAAGACTCATCTATTTATAAGGAAAAAATGACTTAGTCACAAAGTAAAACTCTCTTCAAGATAGGCATTCACTCCAAACGAAATTCTATTCATAATACTCCTCTTTGAATATCTACTCAACAATTAATGTGCCTCATTAAAACCTTCACTAAATACACATATCCACTAATACTCCTTTTGGTCGTCTCATTAAAAACCTCGCAAGGAAAATCCAGTGGGACAAAATCTTGTAAGGGAAAAAGAGTGCAACGCGCACTAATTCCCCCTGATGAGAGCATCAATTCACATCCTTGAGCCTTTGCGTCCCGATCTTGTACACTAGCTTCTTGAAGGTTGATGTCAGTAGAGATTTTGTGAACAAATCAGCCATATCATCACTTGAACGAATCTGTTGCACATTGATATCACCATTCTTTTGAAGATCATGTGTGAAAAATAACTTTGGTGAAATGTATTTTGTCATATCTCCTTTTATGAATCCTCCCTTCAATTGAGCTATGCATGCTGCATTGTCTTCATACAAAATCGTGGGCAGCTTGTCACTCTTCAAACCACATTTGTCTCGAATAAGATGTATCATAGACCTCAAACACACACATTCTCAGCTTGCTTCATGAATAGCAATTATCTCGACATAATTTGATGAAGTAGCCACAATTGATTGCTTAGTCGATCGCCAAGATATGGCAGTGCCTCCACAGGTAAACACATAACCTATTTGAGATTGAGCTTTGCGTGGGTTAGATGAATATCCATCATCGGCATAACCAACAAGATCATGACTACAATTATTGCCATAAAATAAGCCCATATCAGCAGTTCCTTTTAGATACCGTAATATGTGTTTGATTCCATTCCAATATCTCCTTGTAGGAGCAGAGATATATCTTGCTAAGACATTAACTGAAAAAGTTATGTCAGGCCTTGTAGTATTGGCAGGATACATTAGTGCACCAATTTCACTAAGATATGGTACTTCAGGACCAAGTAGATCTTCATTCTTTTCTTGAGGTTGGAATGGATCCTTATTCGCATCAAGTGATCGAACAATCATCGGAGTACTTAATGGATGTGCTTCATCCATGTAAAACCGCTTTAATACCTTTTCTATGTAGGTAGATTGATGAACAAAAATTCCATTTGTCAAATGTTCAATTTACAAACCAAGACATAATTTTGTATTTCCGAGATCTTTCATCTCGAGTTGTTTAAATAATGAATTTCCTTTTGGAGTTCAATAGGAGTTTCAATAAGGTTTATGTCATCAACATATATGGCAAGTACAACAAATTTCGATGTTTTTTTCTTTATAAAAACACATGGGCAAATGGAATCATTTATATAGCCTTCCTTTAATAAATACTCACTAAGACGATTGTACCACATTCATCTTGATTGCTTTAGACTATACAAAGATCTTTGCAATTTGATTGAAAATACTTCCCGGGACTTAGAATTATGTGGATTAGGAATTTTAAATCCCTTGGGAATTTTCATGTATATGTCATTATCAAGTGGGCCACAAAGATAGGCGGTAACCACATCCATTAAATGCATGTCAAGCTTTTCATGCACAACAAAACTAATGAGATAACGAACATTATAGCATCCATAACGGGTGAATATGTCTCTTCATATTCTACACCAGGCCTTTGTGAAAATCCTTGTTCAACAAGGCGTGCTTTATATCTTTGGACCTCGTTTTTCTCATTTCTCTTGCATGCAAAGACCCATTTATTGCCAACAAGATTAACACCATTAGGTGTTTGGACTGCAGACCCAAAAACTTCACGTTTTGAAAGTGAATTCAACTCTGATTGGATTGTTTCTTGCCATTTTGGCCAATCAAATCTTTATCTACATTCTCCAACAGATTGAGGTTCAGGATCCTCACTTTCTTGCATAATGCTAGATGCAACATAATATGTAAAGACATAATCCACCACTATATCCACTCGATTCAAATTTATCTCAGTATCGATTGGATTTATTGATAACTCCTTATTTTCTTGAGCCTCGGGCTTAGTGGATTTCTCATGAATCTCAAAATTTATTAAATTGTGGATTTCTTCATGAAATTCTTTCATAGTGTCATTTTGATCATTTGTTTTCGTTTTTCTAGGATTTCGATCTTTAGAACCTAATGGTCTGCCACGTATTAGGCGTGCTTTCTACTCATTAGCTATGACACTAGGAGATTGTCCAACAGGGACATCAATAAGGATTGGAATATTCTCTACATGGATATGTAATTTTGTTATTCTTTTCAAATCCGTAAATGCGTCTGGCATTTGATTTGCTATTCTTTACAAATGGATAATCTTTTGCACCTATTTCACAAATAGAGACACATGGATCAAGATGAGATAATGATGAATTTTTCTGCGAAATTTTCCGTTTGGTTTCACCAACTTCTCCCCCTAATTTTGGGAAAAGTGTCTCATCGAATCGACAGTCTGCAAACCCTGCGGTAAACAAATCCCCCGTTAATGTTTCGAGGTAGCGAATAATAGAGGGCGATTCAAACCCAACATATATTCCTAACCTTCTTTGGGGACCCATTTTAGTGCGATATGGCGGTGCTACAGACACCTATATTGCGCATCCAAAAATTCTTAAATGAGATATATTAGGTTCATGACCCAAAACTAATTGTAATGGGAATATTTATGATAATTTGTCGGCCTGAGACGGACTAGCATTGCTGCATGCAAAATGGTGTGACCTCATTTTTATGAGTAATGGTCTTGCTATCAATTGGAGACGTTTAATTAAAGACTTTGCATGACCATTTTGAGTGTGAACATGAGCAACATGATGTTTCACTTTTATCCCAATAGATAAGCAATAATCATTAAATGCTTGGGATGAAAACTCAGCAACATTATCAAGTCTAGTAGACTTAATTAGATTATTGGAAAACTGCACCCATAATCGAATGATTTGTGCCATTAATTTTGCAAACGCAAGATTGCTAGATTACAATAGGCGCACATGGAAAATGGGAATGAATGGACCTTCACTTGCATTTGGAAATTAAAAGCTCCTAACAAAGTTAAAAACTTTATCTAGCTTCTTGCCCAAAATAGGTTACTTACAGAAGCCTACCTAATTCCGGGGTTAACTGTAACTCAAAATGTTGCTTCTGCCAAAGTAATCAAGAAACAAGTGACCATATTTTCTTTGATGGCATAAATGCAGCTCAATTCTGGCAGAAAGTGCTATCCAAAGCTTTGAATGAAATTAGGCAACAGAATCCCATTTTCTCACCACAATAATGGCGATCAACATGGAATAAACTTAGGAACAAACTCTTTCACGAAAACATTCTTTGGGACAACATCGTTTCCTTTTGTATCTAACACATTTGGCAAATAGGAATTACAACCTCTTCAACAACAAAAAAGATAGCATCAACACCACCGACACCGTTTCTAAAGCAACTTGATACTTTATGTTGGTAAAAAATGACCCCATCAAGAAGTCTTACCAAACCAATGAGAAATGAGATCCCCCCCCCCCCCTTCCTGGAGAGGGTAGTATAAATTGTATACAGATAGTGCCGCTAGAGGTAATCCTGGCATAGGAGGAATAAGCGGAGTATTCAGAAACCATAACAGGGATTAGATTATGGGGTATATGGATAATATATCATATACCACCAATACCATGGCTTAGCTGAAATCTCTTTTGGAAGGGATACAAAAAGCTGAGCAAAATGGATGGATCCCTTTAGACATCAATATAGACTCGTCAGAAATAATCCAAATGCTTCTTACAAGTAACTTAACATATGATCCCATGATTTATGAATATACGTTGTTAAGACAAATGATGAACAAGTTCGTGGTGAGGCACACGTACAGGGAGCAGAATAGGGTGGTAGATGCACTAACAAAAAAGGCAGCAAAACCAAGTTTTTTAGGAAGAACTAGCTTACTAGCAGTTCCTCCAATGTTTTTAAATGATGTATTTTAGGTAGCCATTCTAGGAACTAAAATTGTTAGAAAATTTGTGGCATGTAATAATGATACAGTAAATTAAATATCGTAGTACTTGGGGAATTACACTACCCCGGCATTGACAGTATTATACAATGTATTTCCTAGTTTTCTTGTTATATATATAAATTGTTGTGATATTTCTCAAAAATGAACAAATGTCTAATGATATGAAAACTTGCATGGGAAGTTCAAAATAAGTGTCATACACTTGACATACCCTAAGCCTCTCAATTAGCCTATAAATAGGCCTTCGATATAGCCATCATGTATCAGCATATCTTTACTTTGCTTCTTTTGTTCCTCTCAGCTTCCTTTTCTTCCTCCTTAAATATTTATAGTCTACTTTATTTTATTCCCTCTTTTATAATAGTTAGGTTTGTAATTTACTATTTTGCTGATTTCTGTATCATCTCTAATAGAGGTAGGCTTGTTTAATCCTAGAGAGACATTTCACACTGCTGAAATAGTTTTTTAGGACAGTTCCCAGCACGACTCTAGACAATTCGTGTATCCCCGCTCACAAATAATATTATTGCAGTATTATTGTTATCATTACTTTTCGGTGTCATTTTTCTACAATCTAAGAAACTATGGCAAATAACACTGATATTGAAAATACTACTGACACCTCCAATATTAACATTACATCCACTGCTCCAGCCCCAGTTGCACTGTCATATGCCACACCATTTCTAGATGTGTCAAATATTGAAATTTTTTCCAATTGAAAATTTTAAACATTGGCAAGAACGTATTTTCTCACTGCTTGATGTCCATGGTGTTACATATTCACTGCTGCATCCACAACCTAATGGAGTCGTTGATACTGAAATAGTGAAATCATGGCAATATGCCAATAAAGTGTGCCGTCATACAGTATTACAAACTATTTCTAACAAACTGTTTGACGTGTATTGTAGTTAAAGAAGCAAATGATATATGGAAGCTTTAATTAAAAAGGTCACTACTGAAGATGCTACAACATAAAAATTTGTAGTGGAAAAAATTTATCAGTGACATATGAGAGATGATAAAGAGATGAACATACAAATCAACGAATTTCAAAAATTGTTAGAAGATTTGAAGGCCGAGGGGATGTCTTTACCAGAGAAATTTGCTGTTGTAGTGCATGAGAAACTGTCTAACTCATGGAGTGACTACAAAAACAACTTAAAACACAAACAAAAAACTTTCACTGTTGATGAAATTGTGACCCACATCCTAATTGAAGATTCCAATAGAAACGAATATGCCAAAGCTAGGATGTCAACTCTTAGAAAAAACTTAATGCAAAGCAGCAACAACAACCGAAAAAGGTACGAGAATAAGTCTCAAGGTTGCAAGCCTAAAAATTCTAACCTTAAAAGAAAAAGCTCTTGTTTTGTTTGTGAAAAACCAGATCATCATGCCTCACAGTGAAAGTATAATCAAGAAATGACAAAGAAAAAACTAATATTCCTAAGGATAACTTAGCTGAATGAGGTGAAATTATTGCAGTTGTCATTTCTCACGTAAACATTGTAGCACATGCAAAAGAATGACTGATAGAATATGGGGCTACTCGGCACATTTGTACAAATCGGGAAGCATTTTCCTATTACACTCCTGTAAAGGATGTTAGAGAAGAAATCTACCTTGGAGACTCAAGTACTACCAAAGTCTTAGGTAAAGGTAAAGGTCTCTAGAAACTCACCTCGAAAAAAACTTTAGCGCTTGTTGATGTACTGCATTTTCCTGCTATGATGGCAAACTTGATCTTTGTATCCTTGTTGGGAAGAGCCGGAGTCAAAGTGTCATTTGAATATGATAAGATCACAATAACTAAAAATAATGTGTTTGTGGAAAAAAGGCTATTGTAACCAATGACTCTTTGTACTTAATGTTTCTAATGTTATCAATGGAAATGTATCTGCTTCTGCTTAATGGTTGCGTTTATCTCTTTATGACATGCTAGATTAGGACACATTAATATCGTTTATATGAAAAAATGCAGTCACTCATTAATATCTGGTTTAGACTCAAATAATATTGACAAGTGTGAAATATGTGCTGAAGCCAAAAGTAATATAAAAAACTATTTTCCCGTAAATAGAAAAACTGAATTATTATATTTAATTCAAACTGATTTAGGCAACTTAAAGCAGACTATGACTAGAGGTGGTAAAAGATATTACGTGACTTTTATTGATGATTTTTTTACAGTGGACGGCGCGCCACACGCTCCCGTATTCTCTGTGCACAGTGTCACCGGCATCTCAGGCCAATAACAATTGGTGGACGGCGTGCCACACGACCCTATAATAAATGTCATCGTCATCTCAGGCCAATAACAATAAGTGGACGGCGTGCCACACGATCCCATAATAAATATCTCGTGGTCGGCGTGCCACACGATCCCAATATGTAATGTAATTGAATAATTCGAACAATCTCTTCACAGAAGATCCCGATAGGGAAGCACATCAATATAACAGTCTAACCCGGCAAGGGTACAGTTGATAGCCGAAAATATCCTGGCAAGGGGAGAACAACTCCACAATAAGTCCTGGCAAGGGAAAACGATTCAACAACAAATCCCGGCAAGGGAAAACACCATAAATCCTTCCTTAACTCATTTACTTCTGAACTATCATTTCACAGTTCGCTTAACGAGTACTTATCACGATTGTTCACTTCTTTCGACAATTTAATAGCAATTATGACTCACGGTCATGCTAGACTCGGGCACATAGGTAACCGTCACCATACCTATACATCGACTCCACATAGCACATAGAAAATATTATCCTAATCCTATTCCCTCAAGCCAAAGTTAGATCGAACACTTACCTCGAAAGCTTCCAACTCAACTCACGCTTCAAGAATAGCTTTACCCCTCGAATTCGCTTCAAAACCGATCGAATCTAACCATAATTTACTCAAATGTATCAACAAATGCTAGTTAAATCAATTTGAATGAATAAGAATGAAATTCCCAAAGTTTTATCCAAAAATTCATAAAACACCCCCGGGCCCATGTGGTCAAACCCGAGGTTCGAACCAAAATCGGGTTACCCATTCCCCCAAGAGTTCATATATGCAATTTGTTTTGAAATCGGACCCCAAATTGAGGTCCAAATCCCCAATTATTGAAAAACCTAAATTCTACCCAAATCTTCATTTTTAACCATTAAAGCTTTGACTTAAGGATGAAATCATGTTAGAAGATGATAAGGATTGAAGAAAACTAGTAAAAATTGACTTACATTTGGTCTAGGGACGAAGAGGTTCGAGAGAAATCGCCTATTGAGGTTTTGGGTTTTGAAAATATGAAACGTGAGGTTTAAAATCGGTAAAGTATAAAATTCGCAGGTGCAGGGCAGAAATAAGGGGGACTTCGCATTTGCGAGAAACTGTTCGCAATTGCGAACTAGGCAAAAATGAAGGGGATCTCGCATTTGCGAGAAAATGTTTGCAATGCGATAACATGTTTAGGCTAGGGAAGCTCGCAATTGCGAGATTGACTTTGCATTTGCGAAGTCTGGATGCCAAATGGGGGATATCGCATTTGTGAGATAAACGTCGCATTTGCGAAGAAAGGCCAAACAAGGGAGGTTCGCATTTGTGAACAAGTCTTCGCAATTGCGAAGACTGCAGACACCAGCAGATTCAAATGCAACAAAATGAGCCTAAAACCTATCCGACACTCACCCGAGCCCTCGAGGCTCCAACCCAAACATGCACCCAACCTCTAAAACATCCTACAGACTCACTCGTGCAATCAAATCGCCAAAATAACATCAAAATCAAAGAATCAACCTCCAAAACTCATGATTTTCATTTCAAAGTTCTAAATTTTCAAACTTTTCTACTTTTAATCCGAAACACATCAAACGAAGTCTATTTTTTACCAAACTTCACATATAGCGCTTAATGCTCATTTAAGACTTGTACCGTGCGTCGGAATCAAAATACGAGCCCGATACCATCACTTTTGATCAAATTTACATTTCCATTTTACCTTAAGCATTTTCAAAAATAATTTCACAGAAAAGCTCCGTACTCGGATATGGGACCTCGAATATCGATTCTGGGAATACGCCCGGGCCCCAAATTTCCTTACGGACCCTCTGAGACCATCACATTATGGGTCCGGGATTGTTTACCCAAAACGTTGACCAAAGTCAACTATAGCAATATTAGTATCAAAATTCATAATTTTTAACACAGAATTCAAATATTTTCACATAAAAATGTTCCAGCTTCACGCCGGACTATGCACGCAAATCGAGGCAACCCAATAAGAGGTTTTCAAAGCCTCAGAAGAGCAAGGAAAGGGAGAATTACGGTGATGACCCCTTTGGGTCGTTACAGATAATCTTTTGCACCTCCCTTTCACAAATAGAGACACGTGGATCAAGATGAGATAATGATGGATTTTTCTGCAAAATTTTCCATTTGGTTTCACCAACTTCTCCCCCTAATTGGAGACGTTTAATTAAAGACTTTGTAAGACCATTATGAGTGTGAACATAAGCTACAGGATGTTTCACTTTTATCCCAATTAATAAGCAATAATCATTAAATGCTTGGGATGAAAACTCAGCAGCATTATCAAGTCTAATAGACTTAATTGGACTATTGGGAATTGCGCCCGCTATCGAATGATTTGTGCCATTAATTTTGAAAACGCAAGATTGCGAGATGACAATAGGTGCGCATAAGACCATCTAGAAGATGCTTCAATTAAGACCATCTAGAAGATGCTTCAATTAAGACCATAAAATATCTAAACGACCCACTAGGTGGGTGAATAGGTCCACAAATGTCCCCTTTTTTACATTCCAAAAATGCACGGAACTCAATTCCAACCTTTGTTGGTGATGGTCTAATAATTAACTTGCATTGATAACAAGGAGTACAAGAAAATTCATTATTTAAAAGAATCTTTAAATTCTTTAATAGTTGCCCATTTGAGTTTCTAATAATTCGTCTCATCATAATTGATCCAAGATGTCCCAATCGATCATGCCAAAGTACAAAAATATTGGAATCAGTAACCTTTTGGTTTACAATAGAATGTGCCTCAATTCTTCTAATTCTTGTCCAATACAAGCCACAAGACAAAGATGAGAACTTCTCAATAGCCCTTTTCTTGCTAGAGGTATTTTTCGTAATGATGAGATATTCAAGATTATTCTCATCTATTGTCTCAATATGATATCTATTTCGGCGGATATCTTTAAAACTCAACAAGTCCCTCTTGGACTTGGAGGAGAACATTGCATTATCTATAATAAGTATTGTTCCCTTGGGCAGAGTTATAGTAGCTCTTCCAGATCCTTCAATTAATTTACTACTATCAGAAATTGTACTAACATCTGTCTTACACATACTTAAACGAGAGAAATATTTTTTTCTCTTTGAATATTGTATGTGTTGTAGATGAATCAACTAAACAAGTATTTTTATAATTGAACTTTAATCCTAGTTTTCATTTTGGAATATCCATATTTGCTTTTTATGATTTGACATACAAAGAAATATATGGACAAATATTAGTAATTTCAGAGAAAAAAAGAAATCTTACTATTATCATAAAAACAGGATAAAAATACTACTATAGAATAATGTTTAAAATATTCACACACATGTGTCAGTTATATATGTATGCGTGTAAACTAAATATCCTTTACTTATGTATCAAAATTTCTATGAGAATTGCACATAACAAAGGAATATTTGTTTTCACTGCATAAGTATACACATAAAGGGAATATGATTTACGTGAACTAAGAGATATGACGTCATTGTAATTTGATAGTGCATTCTTCTAACAAATATTTCCCAAGAATTCATCCTCAATAACTGGCCCAAACTCAAAACACAAAAACTTAATCTTTCAGGGAAATATTGTGTTAATATTCTTGAAATCTTACGTTTTACTTGCTTATTTTATAGTTAGTTTTTTTTTAAATAAAATTACCTATAATTTAGACCATTCCAGCATAGTGAACGATAAGAAATGTGTTTGTACGCATACTGAAATATTGTTTAAAACGAATAGTAGAATTACATTTAATCAAAACGAACTAACATTATTTTATAAAATAAATAATACCAATGATTACTACTCATGTAAAGAATTATAATTACATGATGTTTATTCATTAACTATTGCAAATAGGTAAAAATTAGAATTAAAATCAAACTACTCAGTCTTCTTTAACCACATATCCGTCACCGATCAAGTAGTCTATTTTTCCATCAGGGTGCTCTAAGAAGTCTACCACTTCTAAGTGGGTGATGTCAAATTAATTGTCATAATCAAAATTAGCTTCAGTGCCTTTACTCTTTAAAGATGCTTGATAAAGCTCAACCAAATGTCTTGGTACTTGACAAATATTTGCCCAATGCCCTTTTCCACTGCAACGATAACATTCAGTTTCTGAACCATTTGCTTTTGGCTTCTCATCTTTCCCTTTCCACTTTTGGTGGTTATTTCTCTTTGAAGGGTGATTAACACCAAAAAAAAATTCCTTGTCCACGACCATGACCACGAATAGGGTCACGACTTTTCCCACGCTTAGCATAATAGAAATACACCTCACCCACTTCAAGCAATGGTGTAGAGTCAGTGGGTCGGCTTTCATAATTTCTCAGGAGCAATTCGTCGTTTTGATCAGCCATAAGGAGAAGAGAAATCAACTTAGAGTACTTCTTGAAACATTTCTCTCTGTAGTATTGTTGCATGACCATATTGCAGGCATGAAATGTTGTAAACGTTTTTTCAAGCGTATAATAGTAAGTGATAGTATCTCCATAGAGCTTCAATTTAGAAATAGTTCTGAACGTCTCAGAATTATATTTAGAGACAGATTTAAAGTCTTGGAGCCTAAGATGATCCCAATCATATCGTTCTTGTGGAAGAGTGACCAACTTTAAGTTGTCATATCTTTATTTTAAGCCATTCCACAAAATAAATGGATCTTTGATTGTGAGATATTTTATTTTCAACCCTTCATCAAGGTGATAGCGCAAGAAAATCAAGGCCTTAGCGCAGTCTTGGGTGGATGCTTTAGTTTTTTCTTTAATGGCGTCTCTAAAACTCATTGCATCTAAATGGATTTCAGCATCCAACACCCATGTCATATAGTTCTTGCCCAAAATTTCAAGGGTAACGAACTTTCTTTTCATAATGTCAGTCATAATTAAAAAGAGAAGAAAAGTTATACCTTAATCTTCCCAAAAGCTTCTTGAGACGGTTGAGTCTCGTGCTGATAACGTATTATAAAACAATAAAAGTAGAAGAACTATATTGCAGAGAAAGAGAGACGAAATTCTTATTGAATTTTTTGGAATAATTTACAATGGGGTAAGACTCCTCTATTTATAGGAAAAAAATATCTTAGTCACAAAATAAAACTCTCTACAAGATTAATATTCACTCCAAATGAAATTCTATTCATAACAATAATCAATATATAGTAAACTTTAATATCTAACGTCCCATTATATAACAAAGATATGATGTATTTTATAATTATATACCAAGTGTCAAATATGTTTATATTATATATTATATAATGTATTGTATACAATATTATAGCGTTTAGCCGGCGGTAACAGAGGCTAAGAATGCAGCGTTTAGCCGTCTATACGAGGAATTAGGGGAGAAAATAAGGGACAGGAAGTTGTTTCGGCTGGCTAAGGCGAAGGAGAGGAAGGCCCGAGATCTGGACCAAGTGAGGTGCGTCAAGATGAGGATGGTAGAGTTTTGATGGGAGATCCCCAGATTAAGCAGAGATGGGAGACGTACTTCTATGGTCTTTTAATGAGGAGGGGGACCGGGATATAGCGCTCTAAGACTTGGGGCATTCGGAGATTCCCCGAGATTTTAGGTATTGCAGGCGCATTAGGGTTGACGAGGTCGTTGAGCTTTGCGTAAGATGAGTAGGGTTAAAGCGACCGGGCCAGATGAAATCCCGATTGAGTTTTGGAAGTATGTGGGGAGAGCGGGATTGGAATGGCTAACTCGGTTGTTCAATGTAATCTTTAGGATGAAAAGGATGCCGGAGGAATGGAGGTCGAGTACAGTAGTACCGTTGTTCAAGAACAAAGGTGATATCCAGTGTTGTAACAATTATAGGGGTATCAAGATACGTAGCCATACCGTGAAAGTATGGGAGAGGGTGGTGGAGGCGAGGGTGAGGAAGTCGACGTGTATATCCGACAATAAGTTTGGGTTCATGCCGGGCCACTCCATAACAGAAGCTATCCACCTTATTAGGAGGTTGGTGGAGTAGTACAGGGATAAGAAGAAGGATCTGCATATGGTGTTTATTGACTCTGAGAAAGCGTATGACAATGTCCCTAGGGAGGTGTTCTGGAGGTGTCTTGAGGCGAAGGGCGTGCCGGTAGCCTACATAAGAGCGATCAAGGACTTGTATGATGGAGCTAAGACTAAGGTTAAAGTTGTGGGAGGCGACTCGGAGCATTTCCCGGTTGTTATGGGATTACACCAAGGCTCTGCGCTTAGCACATTCTTATTTGTCGTGGTGATGGATGCTTTGACATACCATATCCTAGGAGAGTTGCCATGGTGTATGTTTTTTGCTGATGACATTATCCTAATTGATGAGACAAGGGCAGGTGTTAACAAGAGATTGGAGGTTTGGAGACAGACTCTCGAGTCTAAGGGTTTCAAATTGAGTAGGTCTAAGACAGAGTACATAGAGTGCAAGTTTAGCACTGAATCGAGGGATGGAGGTGGGGAAGTTAGGCTTGGGTCACAATAGAGCTAGCTTCAAGTACCTTGGGTCGGTGATTCAGGGGGATGGAGAGATCGACGAAGACGTCACTCACCGCATAGGGGTGGGATGGATAAAATGGAGGATCACATCTGGAGTCTTGTGCGATAAGAAAGTGCCACCGATACTCAAAGGTAAGTTTTATAGAGTTGTTGTTAGACCGGCTATGTTGTATGGGGCAGAGTGTTGGCCGGTTAATAACTCCCATATCCAGAGGTTAAAAGTAGCTAAGATGCGGATGCCGAGGTGGATGTGCGGGCACACTAGGATAGACAAGATTAACAATGAAGATATTCAGAGGAAGGTGGGTGTCGCCCCTGTGGATGACAAGATGAGGGAAGTGAGGCTCAGATGGTTTGGGCACGTGCAGAGGAGAAGCATCGATGCTCCGATTAGGAGGTGCGAGCGGTTGGCCGTGGGGGGTATGAGGAGAGGTATAGGGAGACCTAAGAAGTACTTGGGAGAGGTGATCAAGCAGGACATGGTCCGTCTGCAGATTTTCGAGGACATGGCCCTCGATAGGAAGGCATGGAGGACAAGCATTAGAGTTGTAGGATAGGGGTAGTGGTGTTTCCCTTCCTGCATACCGGGGGTGAGGCAGGTTGGATTAAGGTTGATCTTAGATGGCCGGTAGTTTATGTCGAACCACATTATTCTTATTGTTTATCTTAGATGTCGTAGACTCTGGTTATCGTTATTGCATGTCTTTCATCTTTTGATTTTTTATTTTTATACTTATTTATGCTTCTGTTACTTTAATGGTTTTACTGGAATAATGAATTCCCTTTTCTTTTCTTTTCTTGTTTTCCTCTATTTCAGTCGTTTTCAGCCGAGGGTCTATCGGAAACAGCCTCTCTGCCCTACCAGGGTAGGGGTAAGGTCTGCATACACATTACCCTCCCCAGATCCCACTATGTGGGATTTTACTGGGTAGTTATTGTTGTTGTATTGTATACAATATTTATTAGTAGTGCATCTAATAAACTAAAGTGGTAGTATTATACAATAAAAGATATGTTGTGTATTACAACATAAATTATCATATAAGTTTAGACGATATCATATATTGAATACTATACTATTATGAAATAATAAAGTAGAAAAAACAATATTATAGAGACAAAGAAAAAGGGGAAATTTTTATTAATTTGGGATGAATTATAAAAAAATAGAACCCTCTATTTATAGGGAGATGGTGATTTAGCCGCCAAGGAATAAACAATCTATCTAAATATAAACATTCATCATAAATAGAATCCTATTTATAACACTCCTCCTTGAATGTCTATTCAACAGATAACGTGCCTCGTTAAAACTTTAACTAAAATAAAACCCAGTGGAAAAAATTTTAGAGAAGGAAAAAGAGTACACATATCTAACAATATGCCTTTTGGTTGCCTTATTAAAAGTCTTGCAAGGAAAATCTAGTGAGACAAAACCTTATAAGGGAAAAAAGTGCAAGCCGCATTAATTCCCCCTGATGAGAGCATCAATTCACATCTTTAAGCATTTGCATTTCAATCTTGTGCACCATCTTCAAAAGATCTCTTGAACGAATTTGTTTCACCTTGAAATCATCATTCCTAATAGATGTATTGTCTTCATATGATCTTGTTGGAATCGTCAGTTCAAATATCTTCACATAGAGGTGAAACTCTTGCTATCATATTATCATGCTTATAGTTAAAGCAAGATACATTTGTACATAAATTGCACTGGGGAAAAATAGACTTTAGATTTGTATCAAGTTTTCATGTCATTCCAGACATATAAGATACATAAAGGTGATAACACACACCACTTTTAAGTGTTTAAACTATAAGTCCAAAATTACTTGTCTTTCATATGAAACCAAATACCACTTGAATTGTTTATCCAGACTTAAGATCCTCATATATATATATATATATATATATATATATATATATATATATATATATATATATATATATATATATATATATATTTAGCCCTATAATCAATATCGCCGACAAACATTTTATATCGGTTCCAACCTTTATTTTTCATAAAGACATAACATAGAGATTCAGGTATCTGAATCACTCATGAGATTTTATGAAATGTTATGTCATGTGATATTCTAGATCGTTTGCCTCCTTCTTATAATTATTTTGATCATTTGCTCATCTTTTTTATCACGAAGTTTATTTGAAATCGATTTATCTATACGATGTAAGTGTACCATAGACTTTGTCCTTCTATGACTTAATAGGAGTATTTACAATGAGAATATAGTTACTTTCTTTGGGTCAGCAAATGCGTCTGGCATGCTTTGAAATATATTGCAAATGAATTATCCTTTTATGAATTTCAAGTTCATATCATTTTATTCTAGGATCTAGATGTATAAATGATAATTCATTCCACGTAACTTTTTCTCAACTGTTTATTTTGTCTCCCCCTCATGTTAGAAAAACTAACTTGCTTCCTCAATTTTGAAAATCCATCTTCGTGCATTATAGTGTTAATCAAAATATACACCATACATCAATAATAATAAGATAGAAATATTTGGTTCCGGACCTCGAACCACTTGTGAGGGGAGAAAATAATATATTTTCGTATATAACATATATCAAACTAATATACAAAATTTTATTCTCATAAGTAATTGTTTAGCTATTAAGTAGAGGCACTCAATATATCATTTTTCTAAACGAGCTATGATGTAAACCAACTTATCAAAACGAACTATCTTTAATAAAAAATCTGAAAATTATGCTCTAAATCAATTTATTGAGCAAGTTACCTCGTAAATACCATGTTGTGGGTTAATAAATAATCACACATGTAACCATCTCATAGATGCATCTTATGTGATGTACATGGCAGGTAAATAGGCTCATATTCACCTTTGACATTTTCAGTATTCATGGGACTCAATCCCAATTTTTGTTGGTCTATTAATAAATAAGAACAAGCAACATAAGAGAATTTGTATAGAACTTTCTAGTTCTTTAATATTTACCCATGTTAATTCTCTATTATTGTTGCACATCATGCTTAAGTTGATATGGCTAGACCAACTATGCCAATTGGAGAAATTATCAATAATAATAAACTTCAGGTTTAGACCATCGCATGTGTAATTGTCAATAAAGTCTAAGTTTATTATGATATGGGTTTTTATATCAACATCCACTTTATTGTGGTATTCTTTTATTTGTGTAGTACAAACTGGAGAATAAAGCGAATAACTTTTCACATACATATTACCCCACTACAAGTTGTAGTAATAGAAGATGTTAATTCTTTCCTTTATTTATAATCTCAATATAACTATCCGCTTTCACGAATACTTTTTAGAAACTCAATTAAGTTTCTTTGAGACTTAAAAAAACAAAACACAATACCTTAATGGTAATCAATTATGTTTCTCCAAAATAGTTTAATTGGCTCTTGCAAAGTTCTCAATTAATTTTATAATACATATATTCTCTCTCTCTCTCTTTTTTGTATGTGCTATATGAAAAGGATCTTGCACGCGTTGGAGGAATTTTATAACTCATTTATCAAGTTTTAATTTTTTTGAAATATGTAAAGAGGGAAGTAAAGAAAATAAATAAGAAAGGGGAGAAAAGGAAAAGATAAAAATGTGGAATCTGATTTAGGTGTAAAACGAATGGTAAAAGGAAAAAGGAATCACAATGAATAAACAGTGGACAGAGTTTGACTTGTTTTCAGAAATCTTTGTAGGCTATTGGATGAAAACTGAATTCCTGGGTTAGGCGGGTAAAAAGTGCTTCCTCTAACTGTATTTTTGTATAAATTTTTTTCCTTTTTTTTGAATCGGTTTACATATATTATATATTGATTATACATAATTATACATATATTTTTTTATATGTGTATATAACTATATATACACACATGTATATGCTGGCTATTTTACTTTAAAAGGTAAAGTTAGCGGCTATTTAGGTAATTATGGTGTATACGGTTATGTTTATTTCAAAACGAGAGTCAAATTTGTTGTACTAGTCCTCGATAAATGTTTACTCTAATATTATCTTGATATTAGGAAAAAATAACCTTTATGTTATGAAATAAAAGATTCTTACACTTCTATTTAAGGTGAATGTCTTTAATGTACTTAATTAGAGAGATTTTAGAGTCCTATTATTGGTAGCAAGATCTTCCTCCTCCCTATAAATAGAGGTGCTCTCTACCATTGTAATTCACCCCTCTCAACTCAATAAGAAGAACTCTCTCTACTCTTCTCTCTATTGCTATTGTTCTTGTTCTATTGTTCTTGTCTTTTGCTTTGGTTTATAACACGTTATCAGCACGAGACTCTACCGTCTCAAGTATCATTCTCGAAAATCCAAGGTATTTTCCCTCTTCCTAATTTAATTTTCGAGTATGTCTGACATTATGAAAAGAAAGTTCGTTGCCCTTGAAATTTCGGGCAAGAACTATATGACATGGGTGTTGGATGCTGAAATCCACCTAGATGCTATGGGTCTCGGAGACACCCTCAAAGATAAAGAAAAAGCATCCACCCAAGATTGTGCGAAGGCCTTGATTTTCTTGCGCCACCACCTTGACGAAGGTTTGAAGATTGAATATCTCACCGTCAAAGATCCACTCGTTTTGTGGAACAGCTTAAAGGAGAGATATGACAACCTGAAGTTGGTCACTCTGCCACAAGCACGATATGATTGGGCCCACCTGAGGCTACAGGACTTTAAGTCCGTTTCTGAATATAATTCTGCTATGTTCAGAATTACTTCTAAACTGAAGCTATGTGGAGATAACATCTCCGATTACGATATGCTTGAGAAAACGTTTACAACGTTTCATGCCTCCAATATGGTACTGCAGCAACAGTACCGAGAGAAAGGCTTTACGAAGTACTCTGAACTGATTTCTCTCTTACTAGTGGCTGAGTGAAATAATGATCTGCTCATGAGAAATCACGAAAATAGACCAACTGGGTCTACACCACTGCCTGAAGCAGATATGGTGCACTCGCATTATGCCAAACATAAAAGGGACCATGATCACGGTCATAAACGGGGTCAAAGCCAAGGACGTGGACAAGGAAGAAATTCCAAAGAAGTCCGTCACCCCCCAAAGAGAGATAACCACCGAAAGCAGAAACGGGGTCCAGAAGATCCTAAGGCAAATAGTTCAGAAACTATATGTTATCGTTGCGGTGGAAATGGGCACTGGTCTCGGACTTGCCGTATACCAAGACACTTGGTTGACCTTTATCAAGCATCTCGAAAGAGAAAATGCCCTGAAACAAATGTTGTCTATGACGACAATGAGGATATCACCCACCTGGATGTGGCAGACTTCTTTGAGCAACCCGAGGAAAAAATAGACCACCTAATCGGTGATGGAACCATGATGAAAGAAGATGGAGCTGTTTGATTCTACTTGTATTAGTCAATGAATAAATTAATAGTCATTAGCATTAGCTCGTATTAGTTAATTCATGATATGATGTTAGTATTAGCCCTTTAGAATGTTTCAATATGCTCAAATATTTTTATTGTACAGTAGAGGTAATCGACTAACCTAAAAACTAGTCGATCGTCTAATATTTAGCAATAAAACGAACTTTTTTCCGCCAGGCCAGATATTCGAATATCAGAATTCCTATATTCGAATATCTGGCAAGATATTAGAATATGTGCTTAAATATTCGAATATCTAATATTTTTCGCATTAAAGTATTATTTTTTCCGCAAGGCATTATATTCGAATATTAGAATACAATATTCGAATATCCTAAATAACTGCTTCCCAAAACGCTGTTTAAACGCGAAACAAAAGAATTGAAGTTGTTTATACTTATATTTATGTATTTCTTTTGTATGTTAAACTATGTGATATCAAATATGGATATCTCACAAAGCGAACTTGGATCAACGTCCAACTGTAAAAGTATTTGCCTAGTTGATTCATGTACTACACATACAATACTCAAAGAAAGGAAGTATTTCTCTCAACTGAATATGTGTAAGGCAAACATTTCTACAATCTCTGGAAGTAGTAAATTGATTGAAGGCTCCGGAAGAGCTATTGTAACTCTGCCCAATGGCACGACGTTAATCATAGAGAATGCAATGTTCTCCTCCAAGTCTATGAGAAACTTGTTGAGTTTTAAAGATGTACGCCAGAATGGCTACAATATTGAGACAATGGATGAAGATAATCTTGAATATCTCGTCCTCACTTTAAAGAATGTCTCCGGCCAAAAGAGGGTTATTGAGAAATTCCCGTCTTTATCTTGTGGCCTGTATTGGACAAGAATTAGTGCAATTGAGGCACATTCAACAGTAAATCTAAAGAATACTGAGTCCAATACATTTGTACTTTGGCATGATCGACTGGGTCACCCAGGATCAACCATGATGAGACGGATTATAGAAAGCTCATATGGGCATCCGTTAAAGAATTTCAAAATTCTCTCAAGTAATGAATATCCTTGCACTTCGTGTTATCAAGGCAAGCTGATTATCAGACCATCCCCAACAAAGGTTGGGACTGAGTCACCCCAGTTTCTGGAACGTATACAAGGGGACATTTGTGGACCTATTCACCCACCTAGTGGGTCGTTTAGGTATTTCATGGTCTTGATAGACGCATCCTGTAGATGGTCTCATGTGTGCCTGTTGTCATCTCGCAACCTGGCGTTTGCGAAGTTAATGGCACAAATAATTCGGCTACGAGCACACTTTCCAGATAATCCAATCAAATCCATTAGACTGGATAATGCTGCTGAGTTTACATCCCAAGCATTTAATGATTATTGCTTATCAATCGGGATAAAAGTTGAACATTCTGTAGCCCATGTTCACACTCAGAACGGTCCTGCAGAATCGTTAATTAAGCGCTTGCAGTTGATTGCAAGGCCATTACTGATGAGAACGAGGCTGCCCACTTCAGTGTGGGGTCATGCCATATTGCATGCAGCAATGCTAATTCGTCTCAGGCCGACGAATTACCACAAGTATTCTCTATTGCAATTGGTTTTGGGTCATGAACCCAATATATCCCATTTAAGAAGCTTTGGATGCGCAGTATAGGTGCCTGTAGCACCGCCATCCCGCACCAAAATGGGTTTGCAAAGAAGGTTAGGAATATATGTTGAGTATGAATCGTCCTCCATTATTCGCTACCTCGAAACATTGACAGGAGATTTGTTCACTGCACTATTTGCAGACTGTCAATTTGATGAGACACTTTTCCCAAAATTAGGGGGAGAAGTCGGTGAAACCAAATGGGAAATTTTGTGGGAAAATGTATCATTATCTCATCTTGATCCACATACCTCTATTTGAAAGAAAGAGGTACAAAAGATTATCCATTTGCAAAGAATAGCAAATCAAATGCCTGACGCATTTACGGACTTGAAGAGGATAACGAAATCCCACATTCACGCGGAAAATGTTTCGATCCGTATTGAAGTCCCTATTGGACAAATATCTAGTGTCATATCCAATGAGTCAAATGCACGCCAGAAGCGTGGCAGACCATTAGGTTCCAAAGATCGAAATCCTAGAAAGAGGAAAAAGAACGATCTAAATGACACTATGAAAGAATCACATGAAAACGCTCATGATTTGATTAATTCCGAGATTCACGAAGAATCTATTGAGCCTGAGACTCTTGAAAATACGGAATGCAAGAATGTGAGGATCTCGAACCTCAGTCTGTGGTAGTACAAAATTAATTGAGAGCTCTCGAAGAGCCAATTATTACTATGTTGGAGAAACACAATTGAGTATTGTGCTGTAGTAAGTCTCAAAGAAACTTATTCAGTTTCCAAAGTACACGCGAAAGCGATTGATTATATTGAGACTATAAATAAAGGAAGGCTTTGATTCTCCTATTACTACAACTTGTAGCGGGGTAATTTGTATATGAAAAGCTACCCGCTTTGTTCTCCAGTTTGTACTACACAAACGAAAGAATGCCACAATAAAATGGATATCTATTGGTATAAAACCCATATCATAATAAACCCGAAGTTTATTGATAAGTGCACATGTCATGGTGTAAATTTGAAGTTTACCAATATTGATAATTTATTCAGTTGACATTCGTGTTAGCCATCTCATTTGAAGTATGATGTGCAAAATCACATAGGTGAATATCAAAGAACTAGAAGTTCTTGTTCTCATTAATGAACTGACCAACTAAAGAGTTCGGGTTGAAGCCCCTTGATTCTGGAAACATCAAAGGTGAATATGGGCCCATTCACCTGCCATGTATACCACATATGATGCATCTATGGAATGGTTACATGCGCAATTGTTATTGACCCGCAGCCTGGCCGGTGCTTGCGGGGTAAATCGCTCAGTAATCTAACTTCGAGCATAGTTTCCAGATTCTCTACTCAAGACAGTTCATCTTGATAAGTTGGTTTATATCAAAGTTGGTTTAGCAAGATAATTATTGAGTGCTTCCACTTAATAGCTAAACTGTTCCTTATGAGAACTAAGTTATATATATATATCAGTTTGATATAAGTTGTATACGAGAGTATATTCTCCCCTCACAAGTGGTTCAGGGTCAGGAACCAAATAATTTCATCTTATATTAAGGTGCTGTGTATATTGACATAATGCACAAAGATGATTTCCCAAAGTTGAGGAAACAAGTTAGCTTTACTAACATGAGGGGGAGACATGATAAACACTTGAGAAAAGGTTACATGGGATGAATTATCATTTGTATATGTATATCCCCGAATATCATGATATGAACCTGAAGTTCATAAAAGGGATAATTCAAATTGCAACATATTGCAAAGCATGCTTTACGCATTTGCTGACTCAAAGAAAGTAACTAAATAGAAGAGATACAATTCAAGAAGAATTGATTCCATATGAAAGACATGTAGTTTTGAACCTATAGTTCAAATGCTTGAAAGATAAAAGTCAAAGGTATGTATAGTCAGTTTTCGATATCTTATTTGTTTAGTATCACTAATGAAGATTGATATGCAGCTAAAGTTTATTATATGGCTTATATGACTTAACTTGAAAGATTCAAGTTGCTTGAAGCATATGCAATTCGTGGTCCTGAAGTACCACATCCTAAGTACAATTTGTGTACATATGTATCTTGCTATAACTATAAGCATGATGGCATTGAGAATGCATCTATGGAGATATTGAAGAGCTATTCCACGACATTATATGAAGATGTTCATATCTATCAAGAATGATGATTTCAAGGTGCGGAATATTTATTCAAGTCAATATGGTTGATTTATTCATCAAGCATCTACCAAAGATCGTTTTGAAGATGATGCACAAGATTGGAATGCAAATGCTCAAGGATATAAATCGATGTACTCATTAGGGGGAGTCAATGCGCGTTGCACTCTTTTTCCCTTACAAGGTTTTGTCCCACTGAGTTTTCCTTGCAAGGTTTTTAACGAGGCAACCAATAGGCGCATATTCAAACATGTGTACTCTTTTTCCTTACTTTAATTTTTCCCATTGGGTTTTGGTTTTAAGGTTTTATGAGGCACATCATTGAATAGACATTCAAGGGGGACTGTTATGAAATAGAAGATTCTTATACTTCTATTTAAGGTGAATGTCTTTAATGTACTTAATTAGAGAGATTTTAGAGTCCTATTATTGGTAGCAAGATCTTCCTCCTCCCTATAAATAGAGGTGCTCTCTACCATTGTAATTCACCCCTCTCAACTCAATAAGAAGAACTCTCTCTACTCTTCTCTCTATTACTATTGTTCTTGTTCTATTGTTCTTGTCTTTTGCTTTGGTTTATAACACTTTAAACATTATTAGGTTATTTATACTAATATGGGATTTGCGTACAATAAAACTATTAAAAGATTTATCTATATTTTTACAATTGCTTTAACTAAATTACTTTTAGTACAATTTATTTTAATATCTTATTTTTTAATTATATACATCTTTTCATATCCT
Source organism: Nicotiana benthamiana (assembly GCA_034376525.1). Lineage (NCBI taxonomy): Eukaryota > Viridiplantae > Streptophyta > Magnoliopsida > Solanales > Solanaceae > Nicotiana > Nicotiana benthamiana. The sequence continues at coordinate 180,037,860 of CM067339.1, forward strand.
AACATCTCTTCCTTGAGATTCTCTATCACTTAAAATATACCTCTTTCTAATATTCTCTCACCTAAACTCCCAATTTTTTCCGCAAAATATATTTCAGTATATCACAAGCGCCTATCCCCTTTTCTTCATCTCATATATTCTGTGTAGGTTAAAATACATAAAAATATTGGTAGCATACTTTTGAAAGTTGATCCACTGGACTGAGTCAATGGTGGATGTATCAGATTCGTCATATTCAGATATAGTGGCATGAGTAAAATGGCGACCCTGAGTTGGGCTTGCTTGGGCTGAATCAGAAAAGAAAGGAATGTTTAAAGCAGATATTAATGTATTATTTTATATTCTATATACTATATATTGTGTTATTATATATTTAATCACATACATATTTTATTTTATATATTTAATAATATATACATTATATTGTTTCCCCAAGTTTGCTTCTTCTTTATCACCCAATCAGCAAAATGTAATTATTTCCCCCAAATTTTTATACAATATATTTATCTATCCGTATTAAGTTTTCTTTTTCTTCAAATTACTCCATTAAAGGATTTGAGCATATCCCAATATCCAAGCCTCTTCCCCATTATTAAAAAATATATCTAACGTATACGGATAATAAACAGAGTATATAATATATTTTATAGTATGAACTTATATGGAAGTGTCTATAAGTATATAATACGACATACCTTCATTGTATAGTATCACTTTAGTTCATCTAATGTATACATTGATGGCAATAAATCTAATGTATACTACTAATAAATATTGTATTTGTTATAAATAGAACTTTAATTATGGTGAATGTCTATATTTAAAGAGATTCTAGGGTTTATTATTTGGTGGCTAAGTCACTCTCTCTCTATAAATAGAGGGTTTTATTTCATTGTAATTCATCCCAAATCAATAAGAATTCTCCCCCCCCCCCCCCCTCTCTTTTTACAATATTATTCTTCTACTTTTATTCAGCCTCTCTGCCATTTCGGGGTAGGGGTAAGGCCTGTCTACATATTACCCTCCCAGACCCCATTTTGTGGGACTATACTGGGTAGTTGTTGTTGTTGTTACTTTTATTGTTTCATAACACGTTATTAGCACGAGACTCTAACCAATTGAGTAGAAGCTTTGGGATTGAGCATAATGATTGTCAATTATTCCATAAGCTTCCTTCATGATTAAATTTTAGATTTAAGGTAAGTATTTTACTTTATTTTTCTCTTTTAAATTCTTGAATTCTATTATTTAATTTTATATACAAGGAAAGACAACAAAGTTTGATTATAACTCTAATTGAGTTTGTAAGAAATTACAACCACTTGAAGTGGTAAAATTTCTATGCCTTACCATGATCAAATTCATGTATAATTGTGGGCAAACTATTGAAAATCCGTCCCATTGAATTTGCTCCATTCCTATTTCCTTAAGAGAATGTGATAGCAGTATGTGATAAGTCTGAAAGAAGACAAAAAATTATTACTATAAATGTATCAATGTATGTGGATAGGGCAATACACAGAATTATAATCATCATCATTGTGATAATGAGAACAATAAGGATTCTCAAAATAATCATTCACTCTATGAAAATAATATGTCTCATCGATTTGACATGAGATTTTGTAAAGCACATATAGATGATTATAGTCCATTCATGATATGAATATGAGAACATGTGATTTATGAGTACATATTCATTCTTGGAAGAATATAAATGTGCTAGTGGTAGTGAATATACTGCACTCACCTCTAGAAGTAGATTGAGAATGAACATAATGTCACCATTATGGCATGAATGGTTATTGATCACGTATCTATTGTACACCAAAATATTTTGGTAATGTGATAATTAAAGAATAACATTAATGCAATAAACATATCTTGCATATTAGTTTTTCCATAACCATAATGATATAACTGTAAATAATATATCAACTTGTATAAACATGTATAATAGTGTATAAGAGATGTTTGTACATCTATATACATAATTATGTACTACTATTATACAGTGTTGATACAAACTGCTATATAGTATAAATTTTTATCCAAACTTTGCGTTGCAGGCGGAGATATTGGATGATTCAACTCGTCAATAAGCTAACAACTTTGCGCCACCGATTCCGAATTCAACACCCACACAAGATACACCTAGATTAAGATCTGAGATTTTAAGGTCATAATAATAATAATCCAAATTTCAAACTTCAAAATCTTATAAAATTAGTGATTGTTTTTTCATGCAACTGAGAGCTGTTTATTTTCAAATCTATGTGTATTTTTATTTTTCTTTCAAAGTCTTCAATTTTCTTGCGCTTTCCACCATCAGAGTTGACGGGCTTGGACGATGGAGGAGGAGCCTGAGCCTTTTTCGAGCCATTGATGGCAGAATTGCGTGAGGAAGGGCGAATGGCGGGGCTAGGTTAAGATAGGATGAGGGTATCTGTATGAGTTATACTAAAAAAAGCGAGAGGCGGTGGGGAGAGAATTCAGTGTGGTGCAAATGAAGAAAGAAAAAATAATAAAAACCTTAGATGTGTGTCTTTAATAATGGGCTAAATGCTGAAAAGTTTCTTTCGAGTTATGTACAAAACTTAAAAATATGAATCATTTTTATTATAGAATTTTTTCCTTCCTATACAATATATGAATCTTTATTATCAAATATGTGCATAACATCTAAATTATCCACCTAGTCTATATTTTTCCTACAATTTATGTACCATTCGTTTATTAGGAATTAATAGGGTAGAATCTTCCCTGATGAAGCTACAGTGCATTTCAATTCAAAGCTATGAATCACGATTGATCTTCAAACATCCATACACTTAGGCAAACTTCGCATTACAATATGGCAGTAACTTTGGATTTGGCTAGAGAGAAGACTATGCTACAGTAAGTCTTAAAATGATTTTTAAGATCAGTTGCAAATGATTGTAGATTTTAGAAAAAAAACAAAACGTAACAATGAGAATGGTGTTCTTTTGGGACCAATTTTGCGATGTTACCTTGCCGGATGCCGGAATTATGGTCGATCCAGATATTTTCCACCATTGACAACTATTAAAAAGCTTGAAAGCTTTGAATTCAAATTTGGATTTTCAAAAATCATTATTTTTTGGATTGGTGTTGATAAAAATAATTGGAAATATAGTTTGGAGTTTATATCTCTATTTTGAGGGTTTTTGGTGAAGATTGAACTTGGTTTTGACTGAATTTCAGTTTGAAACTCGAAGAAGAAGAAGAAGAAGAAGAAGAAGAAGGAGGAGGCGGCATATTGCGGAAATTGTAGATAAATTGTAAATTATTTGTATTATAGTTGTAGATGCTTTATTTTCTGTTTTCACAAATAAAAAACGGCTAAAACTTCTACAAATCTTCTGACAAAATGCAATTATGTCAAAAATACTAATTATACAATAATTGAATGAGAATTGGGATAATACAAATAATCTACAATTTATCTACAAACTGGCTACATTCAATTTCATATCCCAATTGGCATTCAATTGTAGCATAATGATTGTAGATTTTAGGAAAATACAAAAGGAGATTGTTAACAATGAGAAGAGTGTACTGTTGGGACCAATTTTGAGATGTTACCTTGCCGGATGCCGGAATTATGACCGATGAATAGTGATTTCAGAAATTGTAGAAGAAGAAGACATATTGCAAAAATTATAGACAAATTGTAGATGATTTGTATTCTGATTGTAGATGTTTTATGTTCTGTTTTCACAAATATAAAACGGCTAAAACTTCTACAAATCTTCTGAAAAAATACAATTATGTCAAAAATACCAATTATGATACAATTTAATGAGATTTGAGATATAAAATTAAATATATCAAGTTTGTAGATATTTTATAGATAAATTGTAAATTATTTGTATTATTTCAATTCTCATTCAATTGTAGCATCTACTGCTGCTCGATCTTGCAATGTCGAAGTGCTGGTCGTAGGTTTTACAGCCTTTACATAATCCATAGGTGTTGTCGTGCATGGATGTGTGATGTTAGGGGGAGGTTGTGGAGGAAGCCCAACGAGTGAGGGTAGCTGGCCATTGGCCATAGTGGCCATGGCTGCACTGCATAAAGTAGCAGTGATCTATGAACTCTAACATTTTCCTTCAGGAATCTTGAAAAATATATATCAACACAGATTTTCACGACATCACTCTCTTGCACCAAAGATAATTCTTTAGCACCTTACTAACTATGACAAGAAATGCATCAACTTATGCTAATTCGATGCTACAGTGTTCTGAAAAACTTTTTAAAATCTGGTTTTGATTTTAGCTTCAAACTTGTGAATCACGCTTAAAAATAAACCATCCAAGTTGATCTTCAATCATCCAACTTCACGTTACAATAAGCAGAAACTTGCAAGGGCATCAAACGTTGAAATTGGCTAAAGAGAGCTCGATGCTACAATAGCTCTTAAAAAGAATTTTAAGATCTGTTGTGAATGATTATAGATTTTAGGTAGAAATCAAGCGGAGATTGTTCACAATGAGAAGAGTATTTTTCTGGGACCAATATTGTGACCTTACCTTGCCGGTTGCTGGAATTATGACCGATGAATAGTGACGGAATCACTATTCATGGTCTTCCTGGAGAGAAAGGAGATGATTGTGACCTTAATAGGGAGATGGTATATAATTGATAATTTGGTATACTAAGTATAATTAAGTTAAACCTTAAACATTAAGGGTAATAAATTTTTCTATGTGGCATAAGAATGTAAAATTTTCTTTTTTATAGTGTGAAATCATATATATTTTATTATAATTCTTTCAAAAAATAAACATTAAATTTGACCAGCTCAAAAAACCATCCCTAAACATCGATCCCATATAACAGAGTTGGACTTAAAATAAATAGGCCCAAATTCCGCCATTTCTGTATAAAAAAGCCCTAAAACTTAGCCCAGTTCACCAAACCAAAACCGAATTCTGTAAATCCCCATTCTCATTCGATCCGATCAACAGTTTCAATCTTCAATTCTCTCCTTTATCAAGGTACATTTTTCTCCTTAATTTCAATTTCAATCAATTTTACGGTAAAAACTGTTGTTAATCATAATTTTAAGTGACATTTTTTTGAGAATATTCTAATTTTTTGGTAGAAATCAGAAAGATGGATAGTGAAATTAAGAATATCAAGAAGTGGAACATAATGTATCCAATTTATATAAATTCAAAGAAGACAATAGCTGAAGGAAGGAGAATTTGCGTGACAAAAGCATGTGAAAACCCTACTGTTACTGAGATTAGTGATTGCTGCAATTACCTCAAAATCCCTTGTGCTATCGAGGTTTGTTTCTTCGTCGATCTTTCGCTTCTTTCATTGATTGTGTATCGGAATATATATATATATATATATATATATATATATATATATATATATATATATATATATATGTTTTATTGAGATGTGTGATCATCTCATCTAAAAGGTTAAGCTGTTATAAAGTTTTTATTTATTGAATTATGTCTTCGACGTGTTTGAGTGTATACTTGGTTGTATGTAGATAATTGGGCAACAGAAGATATATATAACAATCACTCAACTAAGCTTTGATCATGAGATAGTTGAGTCGACGATATGAGTCGTCTCTATTTATCTGCCCTAAGCAGGCTCATTTTATTGGATTACTAAAGTAATTCATCTTTTAAGGCAAATTAGAGTTCCCTACACTATTTAAATCTCGCAATCATACCCAAACATACAGACACCTAACAGACCAATATGAGCGAAAGTGTAATAATAACAACTTAGTCTTAATTGCAACTAGTTTAACAATTCATAATCACTTATATGAATTATCTGGTTTTTGTGTTACAAATTTTCAACTTCATTTCATTAGGGCAACAGCAGAAGGGGGGGGGGGGGGGGGGGGATGTGTTCAGGGAATGGAATATAAATAACAGTTGGAATTAACGGATCGACCAAATCTCCCCAACCCCAGCAAACATGTTCATCACCGGATGATTGGTCGGGTGAAAATTTACTCGTGGAAGCAAATTTCTGAATAGGATATAGCATTTTCAGTCTAATGCTCACAATGGAAAAGATGGTAAGCTGTTTAAAAACAAAGTATTCTTGTTACTTATGAGAAAGAATTAATTGTGGTGATGTGTCGAGCACCCTTGGTTCTATAAGGATGAGATGTGCCATTAAGAAAAAAAAAGGTGGCAATTGTGAACCATACTGTTTTATTAATGTTTTTAAAACTTTTGAATCAGCGAAATTATAAGATTGAGAAAGAATTTGTTTGTAATTATATTCTTGATTGATTGTAACAGCTCGATAAGGCATATCCGCGAGATTTCATGCAAAGAGGAAGAGTGAGAGTTTTGTTGAAGAAGGAAGATGGAACCACTTACAATCCTGCCATTTCTTCCCGTAAGTTTTTTTTTGTGCCATTGTTCTGTCCTCTTATCTTGGTAAAAACTTTGGCAAAGCATTATAGTTTCTTAATACGTTGAGTGACTTCATACTTCTTTTAGCTTTCTTTTAGCTTTCTTTAAGCTTTAACAATGTGTTTGACATGGAATGATTTGCGGTTTTGTATGCTCTTAAATTGTTGGAAGAAAGTCTTATGGATAAAAAAGCTAAATATTTCAAACATTAATTATAATTGGGAAGTGAACATCATTAATCTATGGACTAAAAGTGTTCTATACCATTCTTGTGAAGCTATATCCACCATTTCACAATTGATGTTATCTTTGGCAACTCTATATAGAAAGTCGTACACTATGATTTTGTAGGAGGGTTTTGGAAACAATTTGAAGAGGAGTATATGTTTTCTCTTCCAGGTGTTCATTAAGGATAGGGATTTGGAGTTGGGGTGTATTCATTTTCTATAAGGCCCTCTTTGGGAAATGGTTATCAAGATTTGGTTGATGGATTCCTTTCTTCTATAGAGGAGGAAAGTTGGAATAGAAATGGCTCTTTGTCCAGGTTAAGTTATTCAATTACTAGAAAATTTGTGAGGAATGTAACTCGTATACTCCAAAGTTTTTACAAACCCAAACAGAAGAAATTAGATCCTCCGTATGATTGGTTTTCCTTTGCATGAGGATAAACATGGCCGTGAAGAGTATCTGGGGGAAGACGTATTGTGAGAAGTCCATATAAGTAGGAGGATGAACAAAAGTGTGTTGTGAGTATATATCAGGATTTGTGTCATTGGATTTCCATGAAATTGAGGATAGTAAACAGGGTCTAGTTTCAGTAAAATTGCTAGTTTGTTAGTACTTAACTAAAGGACAAGCTCAATCAGCCCATGACAACCTAGCATCATAATTTTCCCCTTCAGAGAATGGAGACGGTGGTTTTGATGTCCTTGATCTGCAGAAAATGCTGGGTCAACTAGAAACTATGCTGCAGGTATTGGTATGTGATATGAGAAGTAGAAGTGGGGAAATAGAGGTATATCCGAACCCAAATGGATAAGGGCCTGTTTAATTCATATGAAACCTACTGCAAATACGGCTGCGCCATTTGAGATGTTATTGATCTTTTCTACTGCAGTTTGTGTAACTATTCAATTGCGGACATCAGCAGCATAATAAGAAATTTGTTGGACTGTTTTTCCCTGCCAGAAATTGGGAAATGCTTTCTTAATTTTTGGCTTAAGATTCTAAATTGGCTGTGAAGGAGCTTCTGTGATACTGGGGTAATTCGGCTCTCAGGCATTAAAAGTATTTCAATGTGAAAGCATGAGAAAGATATAATAACCTCTATCCTTGGGGAGTATCCCAGCAACTCCTACTTGTATAAATTCAATTGAGAGCCACATGCACTTCTTGTACATGTTTTTTTTCTTCTTTATTTTTGTTCTTGACATCAACTTGGTTTTTTATTCATGAATCTTTTTGGCTTATCTAAAATAAATTGAGAGCCTCTAGTTATGTGAAGCATTGTGCACATATGGAGATTGTTTTTAGTTATGACAGATGTCATCGTATTTTGAAAGAAATCGAGTAACATCACTAACGTGCTCGTCAGAAAAAGTACATGTGATACAGTTAGCTTTAATTGATGTTTGTGGTATTTGAGGATATTTCCTTTTTTTTTTCTAGTTCAGTTCCTGTAAATTGTTTTTGTTAAAACTAATTTGAACCAGCTGTAATACTTGTACTATTGTATATTGCAGGGAAACAGCTGATGATCCATGTTGCCGAGTTGGTCCGGAAACATCCTAATAGGACTAAGAAGCAGGAGCCTGCATCCTCTTCTGCAGCTGGTTCTTCAAAATCTGGGAAGGGAGGTAAAAAGAAGAGATAGTTTCAGGAGGGTAATGTTTCGATTTCTTCAAACCGTTTGGAGATCTTAGATCTGTTTTTCTTGGAATATTGTTGTTCTTTCTTCTCGACTTGATTTTGCGAGATGTTGCATAGTAAGAAGGGATGAACGAACTATCCAAGAATGTATCAAATGTACTTGTACCATCGATTGAGAATTTGAGCCATTTTTGTTGTTTTTTTGGCTGAACTTAGCCATATGGTGATTGTTACTATTTACGGTAGATTACAACTATGCTATAATCCCAAATTAGTTGGGGAAGACGATAGGCATCAATCTCAGACTATATGGAATAGTACTAGTATGTAAAGCTCATTATCCATTATCTGTCTTGGCCTCGTGGTTTAAGCAACAATGTTATCTCTCACTTTATCGAGGTTTATTTTCTTTATATGCTCTATGACAAGATAGGACCTTTGGATTTCATTCGTGGTGCATTTAATTCTTTAACACATTGTTTCTTGAACTGTAAAGTTGCAAATTTGAAATCTTTAAGGGCCTTTTTGGATGAGAGAATTGGTGCTATGCATTCCAAATTCATAGGATTAGAAACATACTCCAAAAAGGGTAAGTGCAACCAAAAGACATCTTCGGTTTTACCAGGCTATTCAAGCAAGTTTTCAGCACAATTTAATAAAGTTTACCTCCTAGAATCCGGCTCCAAATCTCTGAACAAAATGAAATGCATTTATTATATTTTTACAAATACAGCTTTATATGACGTTTAAAAGGAAGAGAAAAAAAGAACAAACAGACAACCATGCATCTATAATGTTGTCGCACAAATCAACCAACCGTGGATCAATATATAAATAAAATGAATTGGGTAATCACATCCAACTGTGAATAGGAGAAAAGCTGAGATCAGAATCCTGGACCCAACACGTTTCTTGTTAAAGACAACCCAACAGGATAAGATCTGTGAATCCTCATTTTGCTAGCAACTGGACCTTTAGCAGATTTGTCCCTAACTTTTCCTTCGGTATCAGTAACCGATTTCGGTGGCACACTTGATTCATTAGATTCAGCAATGAACTCAAGCCCCTGAATTATAATAAAAATTGTTCGATTAGACCTTGTGAACCATTGAATGGACAACCAAACCCAGTTAATCAGTTGATGTACCTTCACCCAGTTTTCCTTGGGAGTCACCTTTGAATGCTCTATCAGCTTAGCCTCAATGCCCTTTTCGGAATTCCAATCGCCAAAATAAGAATACATGTTTACACTTTGAACAAATAGGAACAATGGACAAATAGAATATTTCCCCACAAAGAAAGAGACAGCAAAACTGCAGTTCTACTTTAATGCATAGCCAGCATAAAGTAGGAGTAACAAACATCAAAAATTTCCAAGAGATTGTTTTTATTTCAACCAATAACATCAGATATCATGCAAAGACGCCAAAGTTATTCTTAGCACCGCATAATTACAGTCTTTACGGTTTAGATCAATTACAAAAAAACCTTTCGAGTAATCTAACAGGATACTTTGCCGAGCACCAACGGAGAAAGTCAATGGTCAGCAGAATGGAAAAGACAGTGATAACCAGAGATCACAACAGTAACCGGAAATGCAAACACTCATTCAAAACGCGATAGAAACATGCATGCAAGCATTCAAAACGCTATGGAGAAAAGACAAGAAAAGCCTCAAGATGCTCCTTGTTTTCCTTGTGGGAGGAAGAAAGAGAACAAAGAGGAAGAACAACAATAATCAAAAGGCTTTCATATATGAACACAAAAATACCTGAATAACTTTAGGATTTTCACCATCCTTAATGCCCCCAGCAACTTGGCACAAGTACCACAAACCAGAATTAGTCACATCCTGTGGGGTGGGGCAAAATAAACAAGCACAACTTGTGAAGCAACTGCAATAACAATGGACAGAACATAGGAAAAAGGGGCAAATAGCATGTTACAAACACATTCAGATATTCACCTGGTTACTCTCAAGAAGCTCAATCTTCCCTTCCTGCCAAATTGAGCAACAACTGAAAAATTACAAAATGACTAGCCAGCAGATTTTTTACTAGCACTTCCATATTGATACAATTTGTCAAGCAATATACTTACCAGTCCGGACACCATCTCATAGATTAAGTTTATATCAAAACCAATTTGATTCAGATTAGCCTTAACGTCACTCACCTGCATAAAGAAACATCTGATGTTGAACATCGACAAACAAAGTCTCCACATGCCTCGATACACAAAATCTATTACTAAGATATTCAAGCAAGTTGCCGGTGATAGTCTGTGACCTCTATTTTGACATACAACCAACAAAGTTCAGGTCTTGCGGCAAGTTTCTCCCAGTAATTTTCTGTTATACGTCTCTCAAGTTTTACAAAGGAGTTGATTCCTACCTCATTCCCCTCAAAAGAAAAAAAATCTTCATTACAACCGAGAAAAGGGCAGCCCGGTGTGCACTGAGTTCTGGGCCGGACCAGAAGGGTCTATCGTACGCAATCTTACCCTACATTTATGCAAGAGGTTGTTTCTACGGCTCGAACCCGTGACCTCCTGGTCACATGGCATCAACTTTACCGGTTACAACCGAGAGAGAACCAAATTTTTTTTTCCTTTGGCATGTTGGTGAGAAAACAGGAGTTACGCGAAAATACTTTACCCATAAGATAAAAGAATCCATCCTAATACGTCAATGTTAAAAGGAGAATGGGAAGAAATATTTTTCTCCTTACATCATTAGCAATAAGTTTTGATGTCTCAATTTGCTCATCTAGCTTCCAGTCTAAGTTTTCCAGCCTCTTCGTCAGATGTCTTTTTGTAGACTACAAAAGAAATAGAAGTGAAAGAAGAATGAGAACAGTTGTTAGCATATATAACACAGATAATCCACAAAATTGTTGACAAATTCTTGACTCACAGCCAATGCCTCAGATACATTCTCCAACTGCTTAGACACAGAGGCAACAGCATTCGCCATATTATGCTTTGTGACATACATTACATCAGAAAATGACCAACCCTGTGGAAGATTAGCAAGAACACATGTGATTTATAACAACATATAAAGAATGTAAGAAAACCTGTGGAAGATTAGCAAGAACACATGTGATTTATAACAACTATATAAAGAATGTAACAAAACTCAAAAATAAATCCTTGGGGTGACAATAGATACGAACTGCAGCAGCGAACACTTGCCTTCCACTTCATGTAACAATATCCCATCGCCCCAACTGCCGCAGCTGGAAGAATGTAAGAAGCATAGCTCCCTAAAAAAACAAAGGCCCCTAACCGTGTCAGCTCTATTTAAACTGGATCGTCCATAAAGGAGAAGTAGGGTATTTATATTCCTAGTATTCTAGCCTCAACTGGGGCAGGTGTGCTCTTTGGTACGTGATGAAAAGGGCAATATTGCAGAAAAGGAAACAAAAAAGTAAGGAAATACTCCTCTTGATTAAGGAAGACTACAAACAAACAGGGCCTAAAGAACTTCCACTTTTCATGCTGAAAACAGGAACTGTATTTACATAATTCAAAACTTAACCATCAGGGTACATTTAAGAAGTTACATATCTCCATTCTAGAGAATTCAGCATTTGCAGTAAGATGGGTAAACACAATTTAAAATGAACATAAAAAGACAAAAACATACCACTGGAGGAAGAATCCTTATAAATAGTAATTGGATTTGATATGCTCATCTCCCGAATGTCCTGTGCTAATTGTCGAATCTGAAGGCAATATCAGAACCAAGAAAGGCTTGGATGAGGTAACAGAGTGGAGTTATATAAGAAACATGCTAGTACTTGTTAATTTTAACATCATTAACATACAGCACAGCCCCTTCTTTATTTTTTAGATAAGCAACATACATAGAGGATTCACAATGCCGAACCATAGTGATTGATTGAAGTATCATTTTAGAGGAGATCTATCACTTACCACTATTTAAGTTGCATAATTGTTTTTTCCCCTCTTTTGGGGCGTGGGTGTGGGGTGGGAATGGATGGTTAATATGTTCACCTACGGTGTATAAATGAGATTTGATGTTACGATGTAAAATACTATATCAAAGAAGTTCGGCAGGCCTCAAAATTTCAACATCATGGAAGACCAGGCAAAAAAGTTATTGCATATTCCATTTTTTATCAATAAAAATTTTGTGAATTCTATATCAAACAACAACTCCAAGCTTTGAATTTGCTTCCAGAAGAAGGCTACCAATTCAGTAAAAGAACCTTTTCACCAAGTATCAACCATATTTGCTCCATCTTATAAAGTGCAAATCAGGAGTTGTTTGAGTGTCACAAAAAAAAGATTGAAGTAATCAAGCTACAGCTTGTGAATTCAGAACTAAAATTACGTTCTATCCATGTTTCGCACACAATGAATTCTGAAGCAAGGAGAACATATAAATGCCATGCACATTAACAAGCAGAAATCAAGTCCTTTGGTGAAGCATATTTTGTGAGGGTAATGCTTCAAAGCTGTTGATTGTATTGACCACTGACCAGCTCGTTTAAAAGCTTAAGTCATTAGAAGTAAGACTTTTTTATTTAGTTATTTATTTATCAAGGTTGCCAATATGCCCTCTATTCTGATTGTTTTTCTTGAGTCAAAGAGTGTAAATTTTATTTGCTGATGGATGGAGGCGAAACTCAAACCCAGGACGTCTGCGTACTATGCTACCATCAGGGTACATAGCGGTCAATAAAGTGGGAGGAAATTAACGTCTTGAATTGTGTGACTGCCTTATTAAAAGCTTAAACTATCACAAAGAGGAATCTTTACTTTATTAGTTTTATTTATTTCAGGTAAACAAAATAATATGCTCTTCTATTTCGAGGAAGGAAGATGGTACCAACAAGTTTCGAAGTATACTTTATGCTAAATGCTTTTGACATGGCTAAATGGCTTCCCTTAATCATGTGATTAGTTCCCCCCCCCCCCTCTATGCGACTAAATCTGAAGTAACACATTACATAATGTCTTGAATAAAATTGTATGTTTCTTCTCTTTATCTTGTTTTATATGCTTTACCCTCAAAACATCTGATGAATCTACTTCGATAAGCACAAGATCAATGTAACAACATCATAAATGTATACCTGAGCTGCTAAAAGAGCAGTATCATATCTACCAGGTGATGTCTCAGCCGCATTCACTCCATTTATCACCTCCTGAAGCTGTGAGATAAGATCAGATAATCTTCCACTCTTCAATATCACTGACCCAGTCAAACCTACACCACAACCAAATTTGTCAAGTCCCAAAAAGAACCTATCAAATGTGAAGGAACTACTAACTCCGATCAAAAACTGCAACAAAAATTTGAAGATGCTAATTTTCTAAGACTGCTTTTCTTCCCCAACATCCAATAATATATCGAGTCGTAATGAAATTTCTGCTCTACGGTACAACTAGAGGTAATCCCTCTAGAAAATGTAAAGGTTGGATATAAAGGAGGGTTGGGATAGCTTAACGACCAATGTAATACTCAAAGATGTAGCCTAGTGGTCAATAAAGTGGGAGGAGAACCACGAGATCTCAGGTTCAAATCTCACGCGACGCTAAAACAGTAGGTGATTATCTTTCCATCCACCAAAACCTTGATGGGCAGAGTTACTTGGTACATATGCATGTTGGAAGGTAGAGGTAGCAGTTACCTAGTGGAATAGTAAGGTGCACGCAAGTTGGCCTAAAGACCACTGTCTTAAAAAAGAAAACACTAGGTGATCATTTTCCCATCTGCCTAAGCATTGATGGACAGAGTTACCCATAATCGGATGAAATAGGTCAAAATGCATGCAAGTTGGCCCGGACGCTACTGTGATAAAGAAATTCTCTTGAGTACTCAATTAACTTAATAGAGCAGAATGAACATAGAAAATTCATATAGTCCAACTTAACCATGAACAAAGCGTAGTTGGTTGATTGATTTTCTATTAGATCAAGGTTCCAAGTTATCAGCTGAATTAACCTAATTTCCTCAACTTTCAGAACCAAAATGAATCTCTTTTTTTTTCCTCCTTTCAATTGACTACTACAAATAAAGCAACTATAAATGGAATATAAAGATAAAAACTATGAACTCTATATGTTTTTTGGAGAAATTACCTGCGCCGACGAGTATCAGTACTTTAGAAGTGGCAACGCCGGTTTGCATCGCCATGTTTCGGTGTGGTGGCGCTGCCGGCGGTTGAGCGAATTTTGTTGAATTGTCAATATCTCCGGCGAACTTATTAGACCTTTTATTTAAGGCCTGCCTTAATTTGGAAAGTAGCGTGTTATGCGATGGCTTAATTACACAAATTTACTTTTTGTCTGAAACCAATTTTACAGTTTACAGTTGGTTGATGAAAGTAAAAGAATTAACTGTTTGACTTGTGGTCCATGTTACCCTTTGACTTATATACCGGTTCCAATCCGAGTTCTGATTGATCTATGGTCAATATTAAATTATTATTTATATATTATTTTTTGTTATAAATAAATTTTATTTACGATGAATGTGAGAGATTCTATGGTTTATTATTTGGTGGCTAAGTCACTTTCTCCTTATAAATATATGATTTTATTTCATTGTAATTCATTCATCTCAAAAAGCAATAAGAATTATCCCTCTCTACTTTTCTCTACAATGTTCTTTTTCGTATTTTATTATTTGATAACACGTTATCAGTACGAGACTATAATCAATTGAGTAGATGCTTTGGGATTGAGCATAATGATTGTCAAAATGTTCCATGAACTTTTTTCATGATTAAATTTTGGATTTAAGGTAAGTATTTTACTTTAGTTTTCTCTTTTAAATTCTTGACAGTCTATAATTTGATTTTAAACACAAGCAAAGAAAATAGTTTTGATTATAACTCTAATGGAGTTAGTAAGAAATTATAACCACTCGAAGTGCTAAAATTTCTACTTCTTGCCATGATCAAAGTCATGTGTGATCGTGAGCACAAGAAGTGAAAATCTGTCCCATTGGATTTGCTTCATTCTCATTCCTTTAAGAGAATGTGATAGCAATATGTGATAAGCCTGAAAGAAAACAAAATTATTACCGTGAAGGTATCAATGGTTGGAGATGTGGCAATAGACAAAATTATAGTTGTCAGCATTGTGATAGTGAGAATAATAAGGATTCTCAAAATAATCTTTCAGTGTGTGCAAGTAATATTTGTCATCAATTTTACATGAGATTTTATAAAGCACATATAGATAATTATGGTCCATTCATGATGTGAATACGACAACATCTCATTTATGAATACATATTTATTCTTGGAAAAATATGAATGTGCTAATGGTAGTGAATATACCACACTCACCTCTAGAAGGAGGTTTGAGATGATATAAGAAAATAATGTGATTATTATGGCATGAATGATTATTGGTCACGTACCTATTACATGTCAAAATTGTCATGGATCGAATTTTCTACCCTCGGGAGTCGTGATAGTGCTCATTCGTGGAAGCTAGACAAACCGTGAAATAAAGAATCACTAACTATCTCATTTTAGTCCCTCTTAACAATTTGGGTTAACAGGTAATCAACATTGAAGTATTAATGATAAATGAGAATCAAGCGGAAGATTTAATCTGATAAAATAACTAAAGCTAGTACGACAATGCCAACATACATCTCTACCTGGAATCTGGTGTCTTAATAGCACGGACTATCTATGAATGCTACAAGCAAATGTCTGAAATGAAAGTACGATCTGTATCGGAACAACTGAAAACATAATACATGATACGGTAGAAGAGAACGTCGAGCCTTCTGACGCCTGCAGGACTACCTATGGATCTCTAGCTGGACTGAAGGAAGCCACCCAAATGCTACGGTCCAAAAGTTGCTCCCGGATCTGCACATAGTGCAGATTGTAGTATTAGTGCAACCAAACACATATGCTAGTAAGTGCCTGGCCTAACCCCGACGAAGTAGTGACGAGGCTAGAACCAGACTACCAAATAAACTTGTGCATTTATATAATATGCAGCGAAAAAATTAAACTGGAATAAACGAATAAAGATAGGAGGGGGTACATGCTGCCGGAGGAATATCATTACCAGCAGTAATTTTAGAGAAATACACGAGAACAATTTACGATCTACATCAAAACAATAATAATACTCTTGCAGCGCGCAACTCAATCCCTTTCATTTATCGATGTTAAGGCGTGCAACCCGATCCATTTATATCACTGTTGCGCGTGCAACCCGATCCGTTTATATCACTATTCCGGTGTACAACCCGTTCTGTTTATATCACTATTCCGGTGAACAAGCCGATCCATTTATATCACTGTTACGGCGTGCAACCCGATCCATTTATATTACTGTTGCGACATACAATCCAATTCATTTATATTACTGTTGCAACATGCAACCTCATCCATGTGTATAGTTCATTACCAATTCACAACTAGAGTCATGGCAAGGGATTAATTAAAGAAACAGCACTATACCGATAAAGAAATCGACCGTATAAGTAAATATATCACGGCAAGGAAGAAACAACTACAACCAAACTTGTCCCAACATTCTACTACTTTAGCTAACACCAATACTCAACCATAAGTAGTTTCCGCATGTATATTCATAATCCTTGCTCAACACATAAAATCATCAACTTAAAACATCTATAGTATTATTTAAGAACACATCAAATTCCAATTTAAGACTCACGATCATGCTTGAAACCAACGTATAGATACTCGTCATTGTGCTTATACATCATACACAACAAGTAGCACATAGCAAATAGGACGCAACTCCTAATCCCTCAAGCTAGGGTTAGGCCAACTACTTACCTCGAACTTTCACGGCCATTTCAAGCCTCAAACACCGCTTTTCCTTTTGAATTCGGCTCCAAATCAATTGTATCTAGACATAATCGACTTAATAACGTCAATAAACGCTAAACAATCCAATTCTAATGCTTAATTATAGTTTTCCAATCATTCTTTCAAAAAGTCAAAAATTAATCCCGGCCCGCTTGGTCAAACACAAGGTTCGGACCAAAACTCTATCACCCCCACCCCATTCACTCACGAGACCAAATATATAATTATTTTTAATAGTCGACCCCAAAACGAGGTTTAAATCCCAAATATATGAAAAGCCCTAACTCTACCCAAATCCCTAATTTTTTACCTTTAAGAACATGATTTAAGCCTAGAAATATAATGGGTGTTAATGAAAATTGAAGAAAATGAGTCTAAGATTACATACCTATGATTTGGTGGTGAAATCCCCTTTCAAAAATCGCCCAATTTGGAATTTGGGAGAATAAGTTATGAAATTCTGGCTAAATCCCATTTTTGGTTCTGTTTTAAATTCAGTGGATAAGCCTTCATCGCTTTCGTGATAGGCCTATCGTGTTCGCAATAAATTAGGCCTAAGTAAACTTCGCATTCGCAACATTGGGCTCGCATTCGCGGAGCATTATCTCCTCGAGCCTTCACGTTTGCGGTCCAACGGCCGCGTTTGCGTAGGGTAAATATCCCTCTCCTTGCCCAGGCTCACAAGCCTTCGCATTCGCGATACCAGGCCCGCATTCGCGAAGGGAGAACCCCTAAAGCTTCACATTTACGACTTGGGTCTCGCACTGTGTAGAAGGAAATTTTCTTCAGCCTAACTAACTCATCGCGTTCGTGAGGGTCCTTCCGCGAACGCTAAGAAGAAATACCAGAATACCAAAAAACTGAAAAACCTGCAACTTTTATGAGTACAAAAACTTTCGAAATACATCTGAAACTCACGCGAGCCCTCGGAGATCCAAACCAAACATACGTGCTAACTCAATACCATATGAACTTATCTGTGTGATCAAATCGCCAAAATAACCTCTTAAACAACGAATTTAGCATAGAAATCTAAGAAAAATCTCAAAACTTTCAAAGTAGGAATTTTCACAACTACGGGTCCAAATCACCTCAAACGACTTTTGTTTCTTACCAAATTTCACGGACTCATATTATTTCACATATAAGACATGTATTGGGCCCCGTAACTAGAATACGGGCTCTATACATTCAAAACCCAGATGCATTTTATTTCTAAAACTCATAGAAATTTCCAAAAAATAATATTCTTTAAAAATTCATTTGTCGGGCTTGGAATCTCGTAGTTCAATTTCAGGCATATGCCCAAGTCCCATATTTTTTCATGAATCCTCCAGGACCATCAAATCACGAGTCCGGGCTCATTTACCTAAAACATTGACCGAAGTCAAGTTAAATGCATTTTAAGTCAAAAATTTAACATTTTCACATATTTTTTTCACATAATAGCTTTCGACTACGCGTCCAGACTGCACATGCAAATCGAGTTGAAGTTGAAAGAGGTTTTTAAGGTCTAAGAACGTAGAATTCATTTTAAAAACAAGTGATGACCTTTTGGGTCATCACATTCTCCACCCATAAAACAATCTTTTCTCCTCGAACGGACATAAGAAGGATGTACCCTAGTCAGGGAAAAGATGAGGATAAAGACTCCACATATCGGACTCGAACTCCCGGGTCGATGCCTCAGCAATTTGACCTCTCTACTAAACACGAACAGAAGGAAAACTCTTTGAACTCAACTGATGAATCTACCGGTCTAGAATAGCTGCCGGCTCCTCCTCATAAGACAAGTCCTTATCTAGCTGGACAATGATGAAATCTAACACGTGAGATGGATCGTTGTGATATTTCCGAAGCATGGGCACATGAAACACTGGATGCACGGCCGATAATCTCGATGGAAATGCAAGTCTATAAGCCACCTCTCCCACTCTATCAAGAATCTCAAACATGCCAATGAACCTATGGAAAGCTTTCCCTTCTTCCCAAATCTCATCACGCCCTTCATATGCGACACTCGAAGCAATACTCGCTCACCAACCATGAGAGACAAATCTGGAACTTTGCGGTCGGCATAACTCCTTTGCCTGGACTGAGCTATACGAAGCCTATCCTGAATAATCCCGACCTTGTCCAAGGCATCTTGAACCAGATCTGTGCCCAACAATAGAGCCTATCCCGACTCTAACCATCCAATCAGCGACCGACATCGTGTACCATAAAAAACCTCATAATGAGCCATTTGGATACTCGACTGGTAGCTATTATTGTAGGCAAACTCTGCAAAAGGCAAAAAATGATCCCACGAGCCTCCAAAGTCAATTATATAGGCTCGGAGCATATCCTCCAAAATCTGAATAGTTCGCTCAGACTGCTCGTACGTCTGAGGATGAAATTTTGTGCTCAACTCAACCCATGTGCCCAACTCTCGCTGAACTGCTCTACATAAATATAAGGTAAACTACGTACCTTAGTCATAAATAATAGACACATGCACACCATGAAGACGAACGATCTCCCAATATAGATCTCAACTAACCTCTCAGAAGAATAAGAGACTGCCACAGGAATGAAATGCGCTGACTTGGCCAGCCTATCGACAATAACCCATATGACATCGAACTTCCTCTGAGTCCGTGTGAACCCAATGACGAAGTCCATAGTGATCCGCTCCAACTTCCACTTAGGAATCTCAATCTTCTGGAACAAACCACCAGGCCTCTGATGCTCATACTTAATCTGATGTTAATTCAAACACCGAGCCACATATGTAACGATATCCTTATTCATTCTCCACCATCAGTAATGTTGTCGCAAGTCCTGATACATCTTCGTAGCACCCGGATGAATAGAGTACCGGGAGCTATGGGCCTCCTCTAAAATCAACTCTCGAAGTCCATCCATATTGGGCACACAAACACGACCCTGCAATATCAAAACTCCATCATCACCTAAGGTAACCTTCTTGGCACCTCCGTTTTGCACCGTGTCTCTAAGGACACACAAATGAGGATCATCATATCGATCTCGGATATACTCTAATAGTGAAGAATGAGCGATTGGTCAAGCTAACACATGCCTGGTCTTAGAGATATCCAACCTCACGAACTGATTAGCCAAAGCCAAAACATTCAAAGAAAGCGGTCTCTCACCGACCGGAATATAGGCAAGACTACCTATAATGGCTGAGTTCTTACTCAAACTATCGGCCACCACATTGACTTTTTCCGGATGATATAAGATGGTGATATCATAGTTTTTCAACAGCTCTAGCCACATTCTTTGCCTAAAATTCAACTCATTCTACTTGAACAAATAATGCAGACTCTTGTGATCCGTGAACACCTCACATGCCACATCATACGGATAATGCCTCCAAATCTTCAATGCATGAACAATGGCTGCTAAATCCAAATCATGAACCGGGATAGTTTTTCTCATGAATCTTCAACTACCGCGAAGCATAAGCAATGACCTTGCTATTCTACATCAACACTAAATCAAGACTAATACGAGATGCATCAAAATAAACTGTATATGGCCCTGAACCTATGAGAAAAACCAATACTGGTGCCGTAGTCAACGCTATCTTGAGCTTTTGAAAACTCGCCTCACACTCGTCTAACCACCTGAACTGGGCACCCTTCTGGATCAACCTGGTTATCGGGGCTGTGATAGATGAAACCTTCCCCCGCACCAAAGGATAATAGCATGTCAATCCCAAAAACCTCCGGATATCTGTATCTCATGCTGGTCTACGCCAGTTCCTGACTGCCTTAACATTCTTCGGATCAACCTGAATACCCGTTGCTGATACGACATGACCCATAAATGCAATTGAACTCAACCAGAACTCAGACTTTGAAAACTTGGCATACAACTGACTGGCATCAAAGTCTAAAGACCACCCTAAGATGATGCTCGTGCTCCTCCTGACTGCAGGAATAAATCAAAATATCGTCAATGAAGACTATCACGAACAAATCCAAGTAAGGCATGTGCACTAATTTATCAAATCTATAAAAGTTGTTGGGGCATTTGTCGACCCGAATGACATTACCAAGAACTCATAATGTCCGTACCGAGTGCAAAAAGTTGTCTTAGGGACATTGGATGCCCTAATCCTCAACTAATGGTATCCAGATCTCAAGTCAATCTTCGGAAAGACCTTGGCACCCTAAAGCTGATCAAATAAATCATCAATCCTCGACAATGGATACTTATTCTTGATTATAACCTAGTTCAATTGCCGGTAATCTATACAAATTTGCATCGATCTATCCTTCTTCTTAACAAACAACGCTGGTGCACCCCAAGGCGAAACATTGGGTCTGATGAAACCCTTCTCAAGCAAGTCTTGCAACTGCTCCTTCAACTATTTCAATTCAGGAAAGACCATACGATACGGCGGGATAGAAATGGGCTGAGTGCCCAAAGCCAAATTAATGCAGAAATAAATTTCCCTATCGGGTGGTATACCCGGCAGGTCTAAAGGAAATACCCCAATAAACTCCTGAACAACAGGCACATAATCAATAGAAGACCTTATCACTTGAATCACAAACATAAGCCAAATAGACTAGACACCCCTTATCGACCATACACCGAGCCTTTACATAAGAGATAACACTATGGATCGAATGACCAGGAGTCCATCCCCACCCTAGACGAGGTAAACCTGGCAAGGCTAAGGTTACAGTCTTGGCATGGCAGTCCAAGATAGCATGGTAAGGTGATAATCAGTCCATCCCAATATAACATCAAATCAACCATGTCCAAAAGCAACAAATCTACACTACTATCAAGACCCCCAATCACCATAATACAAGAACGATGGACTCGATCTACCATAATATAATCACCCACTGGTGTAGACACATATACAAGGGAACTTAAGAAATCACTATGCATGCCCAGATACGATGCAAAATAAGATGACACATAGAAGCAGGTAGACCCTATATCAAATAAAACTGAAGCATCCCTGCCACAAACCAGAACAGTACATGTGATTACTGCATCGGAAGCCTCAGTCTCAACCTCAGGCCTCGTTAGAAGAGCATAATATCGAGGTTGGGCCCCTCCACCCTTGACTACGTCTTTGGGACAACATGTAGCTGGATGGCCTCCAACTTCATTAGTCTGAGCTCCACCTCTAACACCTCTACCTCCACCTCTAGCACCCTTACCCCCACGCTTAGCTGGAGGGCGGGCGACCGAATACCCGGTGCCTAAACCATAGCATCGGAACACTGCTGCTACGACGGAGTACGCACCAATCTTGGAAAAGCCCACCAGATATGACCATACTCACCGCTCTCATAGCATCCACCTAAGTGTTGCGGCTGAGAAAATTGAGACTGAACCTGGCGACCTGAATGACCACCCCAAAAACTCTAGAGCAGTGGTGCACTGATAGGAGCTGGTGCTGCACTGTAGTACTGCTGATCAGAATACTGCATATGAGAACCATGGCCACCTGAAGCACCGTGAGAAACCTGAAGTGCTGACTGAAAGGGCCTAGGAGGATAGACTCTACCATACGAATCTCTGCTTCCAAACGAGGCACCACTGAATCTGCCTGAATGACGAGGCCTCTTATCCGACCCATGACCACCTCCTTGCGGCAGATCCTTCTACACTCTCCTGTCTGCATTATCCGCCTCCTAAAAGGAAATCACTTCCTATCTCCCTAGCCATCTGAAGTTGAATAGGCTGGATAAGTCCATCGATGAATCTCCTCCCCCTCTCTCTTTCGGTGGTAAGTATATCAAGAGCATGACAAGCCAAGTCGATGAATCTGGTCTCATACCGAGTAACGATCATAGAACCCTATTTAAGACACTTAAACTACCTCCAATAGTCCTCTCTCTGAGTAATGGGGAGAAACTTCACCAGAAATAGCTGAGTAAGATGCTCCCAAGTCAAAGCTGGTGATCCGTCTGGTCTGCCAAGCAGTAATGTCTCCACCAAGTTTTGGCGGATCCAGATAAGCAAAAAGTAGCAAAATTGACCCTGTTGGTCTCCACTATCCCCACGTTCCTGAGAACATCATGACAACTATCTAGATAATCTTGGGAATCCTCAGAAGATGCACCCTTGAAAGTAGTAGTGGAGAACTTGGTAAACCTGTCCAAACTCCACAATGCCTTGGCAAACATAGATGCGTTATCACTGGTCTAAGATACCACACTCGGCTTAACTACTCCAACTGGCTGAGTTTTTGGAGTCTGAAACTAGGGAGTCATCTACTCTAGAGTGGGATTAGTAGGAGTCCGGGCTCCTCATCCAACCTGAGATATGGTTGGTGCTACAGGAAGGAAGCATGCCTGGGTGACACTCTACATGAGGCCAATAGACGGACCAGAGCATCTTGGAGTACCAGGGTAGGAAAAACCCCTTTTGGGACCTGAGCTGGGCCAATAGGAACTGTCTAAGCCAGAACCTCATCATCAAAGTCAACTTGAGGCTAAGCCGCTGGTGTTGTTGCTATGGGGTGAGCTCTACCCCTACCTCAACCTTTAGCACAGCCTCGGCCTTGCCCTCTACCCCTCGTGGAAGCTGTTGTTAGGGGCTCAGGCTGCTGATCGGTGAATGAGGAAATGCGTGTTCTCGCTATATGTGAAAGAACATAGTAGAAATTCAATTCGCATTGAGAAACCAAATCACACGACAAGAAAGAATAAATGTGAAGTTATTCCTAACTCTGTAGTATTTGGAGGATAAATACAGACGTCTCTGTATCAATCCCTCAGACTCTACTAAGCTTGTTTGTGAATTGTGAGACCTATGTAACCTAGAGCTCTAATACCAACTTGGTATGACCCGTATGAGAGTCGTATTGCACCTACTCATGGAAGCTAGGCAAGCCGCGAAATAAAGAATCACTAATTATCTCATTTGAGCCCTTTTTAACAATTTAGGTTAACAGGTAATCAATATTAAATTATTAACGATAAATGAGAATCAAGCGGAAGACATTATATGATAAAATAACTAAAGCCAGTACGACAATGCCAACATATGTATCTACCCAGAATCTGGTATCACAATATCACCAATTGTCTATGAATGCTACAAGTAAATGTCTAAAAAGAAAGTACAATCTATCTCGGAACAACTAAAATAGAATACATAATAAGATAGAAGAGAGTCATGTGGATGCCTACAGGACTACCCAGGGATCTCTAGCTTGATTGAAGGGAGCCACCCAAATGCTACGGTCCAAAAGTTTCTCCTGGATCTACACATAGTACATAGTGTAGTATCAGCACAACCGACCCCATGTGCTGATAAGTGCCTGCGCTGACCATGGCGAAGTAGTGTCGAGGCTAGGATTAGACTACCAAATAAACATGTGCAATTATATAATATGTAGTGGAAACAAAACAGGAATAAACGAATAAAGATGGGAGGGGGTACATGTTGCAGGGGAATATCAATACCAGCAGTAATTTAAGAGAAATACATGAGAATAATTTACGATCCACAACAAAACAATAATAATACTGGTGCAGTGCGCAACCCGATCCCTATTATTTATCACGGTTGCAGAGTGTAACCCGATCTAACGGTATCATTGTTGCGATGTGCAACCCGATCCATTTATATAATTGTTGCGGCATGCAACCCTATCTATTTATATCATTGTTGCAGTGTGCAACCCGATCCGTTTATATCGTTGTTGCTACGTGCAACCCGATCTATTTATATCATTGTTGCAGCGTGAAACACAATCCATTTATATCACTATTGCGGCATGCAACCCGATCCACATATACAGTTCAATACCAATTCACAACTAGAGTTCTCACAAGTGATTAATTAAAGAAACAACGTTATCCCGGCAAGAGAATCAATAATATAAGTAAATACATCTCGGAAAGGGAGAAACAACTATAACCAAACTTGTCTCAACATCGTACTACCTCAACTAACACCAATACTCAATCATAAGCAGTTTCCATGGGTATATTCATAATCCTTGCTGAACACAAAAAATCGTCAACTTAAACATTTGTAGTATTATTTAAGAACACATCAAAATTCAATTTAAGACTCACGATCATGCTTGACACCAACGTATAAATAATCGTCACCATGCCTATACATCATACACAATAAATTACATGTAGCAAATAGGACGCAACTCCTAACCCTCAAGCTAGGGTTAGACCAAACACTTACCTCGAACTTCCACGGCCAACTCAAGCCTCAAACATTGCTTTTACTTTTGAATTTGGCTCCAAACCAATTGTATCTAGATCTAATCGACTTAATAATGCCAATAAATGCCAAACAATCCAATTCTAATGCTTATTTATAGCTTTCGAATCATTCTTCCCAAAAAGTCAAAAATTAACCTCGGGCCCTCTTGGTCAAAACACAATGTTCGGACCAAAACCCGATCAAACCCCATTCACCCACGAGCCCGAATATATAATTAGTTCTAAAAATCAATCCCAAAATGAGGTCTAAATCCCAATATATATATAAAAATTTCTAACTCTACCCAAATTCCTAATTTTCTATCCTTAGGAACATGATTTAAGCCTAGAAATCTAACAGGTTATAATAGAAATTGAAGAAAAGGAGTCTAAGATTATATACCAATGAATTGGTGGTGAAATCCCCTTTCAGAAATCGTCCAATTTGGAGTGTGGAAGAAGAAGTTTGAAATTTGGCTAAATCCCGTTTTTTGAAATCACTTGACGGGCCTTCATCGCTTTCGCGATAGGCCTGTCGCGTTCGCGATGAATTAGTCCTAAGAGACCTTCGTGTTCGCGACTTTGGGCTCACGTTCAGGGGCAATAGCTCCTCAGGCCTTAGCGTTCGCGGTCCAATGACCCCATTTGCTTAGGGTAAATATCCATCCCCCTGCCCAAGCCATAATCCTTCGCGCTCACGCGTTCGCGAAGGGAGAAGCCCCAAAGCTTCGCGTTCGCAACCTGGGTCTCATGTTTGCGTAGAAGGAAATTTCTTCAAGCCTGACTAACTCATCACGTTTGTGAGGGTCCTTCCGCGAACGCGAAGAAGAAAATACCATAACACTATAAACTGAAAAACCTCCAACTTTTATAAGTTCAAAAACCTTACGAAACACATCGAAACTCACTTGAGCCCTCGGGGCTCCAAACCAAACATACATATTAACTCAAAAACATCATATGAACTTACCCAGGAGTGCCATGCAATGTATGAACTCATTTCCAGAACTTATTAGCCACACCAATTGCAGTAAAAGGGTGAGATAGTGACATGAAATGAGCTGATTTAGTCATTCTATCCACCACCACAAAAATGACATATTTACCTTTGGATTTAGGCAATCCTTCAATAAAATCATCTAGATGTGTCTCCAAGCTTGATCAGGTATAGGAAGGGGTTGTAATAACCCATGGTAAGCTACATATTCCTCTTTACTTTTCTGGCAAACATCACATTCAGAAACATAACTTATAATCATTTGTTTCATTAAGGGCCAAATACAATAGATGAGCTAATCTTTTGAGTGTACGTAACTGTCATGAGTGCCCACTGATTGAATAATCATGAAAAACTTGCACCAACTGATGCCTCGAGTTACAATTGTCCTAATGTATATCTTCCCTTTTCTTCTTAACACTCCAGAAGTGAATTGCTATATTTGTGGTCCTTGTACATTAACTGATAGATGTGACATCAAGTCATAAGACAAAGTATCGCCAATATAGCTATCACTGATTTCCTGCATCCAACTTGGAACTTTCACACTAATAGCATGAAGGTAATAATTGTCATCTGGAACCTGCAAGCCTTCATATTATTTTGAAAGGGCATCAACCACTCTATTCTCAGCCCCTCTCATGTACTGGACCTCATAGTCCAGCCCCAACAAGTTGGTCAATCCTTTTTGTTGGATAGTTGAAGTGAACTTCTATTCAAGCAGATACTTTAAAATATGGTAATAAGTCCTCACAGTAAAATACCTATACGGGAGATAGTGTCTCCATTTGTCTATGGCACTAAGCAATGCCATATACTCTTTTTCATAAATGGATTATTCCATGAGCCTAAGTGCCACCACCTTGCTGAAAAAAGCTATTGGCCTTCCTTTTTGCATTAGTACATCACAGATTCCTGAGTGGCTACCATCTGTCTCGATTATAAACTCCTTAGTGTAAACTGGCAAGTCTAGTACTGGGGTAGTGGTCATGGACTTCTTAAGTGTTATGAAGGCTTGCTCTACCTCTTCATTCCACTTGAATGCATCCTTTTTTAAGAGGCCTGTTAATGGCCTGCAAATTGTACCATAGTGAGCTACATATTTTATGTACTAACCTGTTAGGCCTAGGAAACCCTTGAGAGCTTTGGGGGTGTTTGGTATAGGCTAGCTATGTAAGATATATGGATTTATATCTAGATATATGGACTTATATCTACACACATATGAACAATATATGGATAATTATATGTTATGTGCTATCTTTTGGTTTGGCCTAATTATGTGGTCTTATGGACATTATGTTAAGGGGGCCAATGTGTTGTCGTACTAAAGTGTAGGACTAATGTGTAGATACCCAAAAGGGTAACCTTAGTTTATGATGGGCTAACTAAGGTTACAAATGTAACTATGGTTACATGAATGCTTGTGACTCTTGAGTTTTGTAACTCTTGCAAGACATAACTCAAGACATAACTTTTGTCTTGTAACTCTTGTCTCTTGGGTTATGTAACTCCTAGAGTTATAAAGTGGGGTTATGGTTCCCATTCTAGTGCAAGACAAGTTCTTCTTCTTCCCATTGAATCAAGAACCATATTGTCCATTGTCTTGCAAATAGGGTGGAAAACCATAAGCCAAATTTGATCATTGTCATATTATTGTTATTGTGTAACAATTCTCATATTGTTAAATCTTGTGGATTCATTCTTGTGGTGACAATCATACTTCAAGAAAACTTGAAGGAAGGCTAAAGGAGTTCACAACAACTCAAGGACAATCATCAAAAGGAGGTTCATCAAATTCCACATATGGATTCAGGTTAGCTTCCGCTCATGTAGTTTATATATCCGAATTATTCGATATGAAGGTTGTTGTTTTTAGTAGGAATCATAATCCTTACAATTGGTATCAGAGCCACCCTTCATTTTGGATAATTTGGATGTTCATAAGAATCATGTTATGTTAGGATTCATGTTTTAGTTTTATAAGAATTTTGTTTATGAAATTCTACCATGAAATAGCATGATCTTATGAATGTTATGTTTTGATTTGATGTTTTAATATGATGTTAAAACATTGTAAATAGCATGATTTTAGTAGGTTAACAACATGTTTTTTATGTTTAAGATTCATGTTGAAAATCATGTGTTATTCAGAAAAAATTTTGGTCACCGCCTTCAGACAATGGATTGTTGCCTTACACAATCCATTGTCTGTGACTTTTAGTATTCTGGCAGTTTTTTGGAACACCAGACAATCTATTGTCAGGTTCTGACAATCGATTGTCAGGTTCTGACAATCGATTGTTCAAGGTCCAGTGAGTTGGAAACTTTTCCAGTAACTGAAAAGTTTTTCATAAAACCAAACAATCGATTGTCTGGCGTTGACAATCGATTGTGGATGGTCCAGCAACTTAAAATTTTTTCATAAAACCAAACAATCGATTATCTGGCTTTGACAATCGATTGTGGATGGTCCAGTAACTTAAAAATTTTTCATAAAACCAAACAATCGATTGTCTGGCTTTGACAATCGATTGTGGATGGTCCAGTAACTTGAAAAATTTTCATAAAACCAAACAATCGATTGTTTGGATTTGACAATCGATTGTGGATGGTCCAGTAACAATTTTTCAGAAAACCAAACAATCGATTGTCTGGTTTTGACAATCGATTGTGTTGGTCCAGTAAGGTTAAAAACGTTTCAACTCTCTTAAGTTTCAGTGAATGTTAATTGTTTTAAAGTCCATCTATTCTTATAATATATAGAATTGTCCGATTCAGTAAACAACGATTAATATTCAAGTGTTACACATCAAAACATGTAACACATTAAGTTGAGATTCATAAAATGGCTTAAGGAACTAAAGTTTATAGCATCTAATATTTTAGTTATTCAATTGAAGCACTATGTTGCCAAAGTAACCTCTATTGTGTAGATTGATTAATTTTAAAATATAAGATGACTGTGGATGTTAGTCTTCCATGCGTTTAACATCGGCCCAAAGGAAGGTGTTATTTGGCAGGAATTCGAACATGCTTGTGGTGGTGAATATGAGACGATTATTTGGTTTTCCATGTGAATATTAAGTCGGCCCAAAGGAAGGCTTAATGTTTGACAGGAGTTTATTGTCTATGTTTGATCACTACACCAAGAGTACCACTTACAAGTTGGTTTTCTGTCCAAAGACTAAAATCAATGTTGTGCTAGGTATCTTGTAATGGGAAATGCCTAATTTTGAATCTATAAAGTTAAAGTTCAAGTTTTTGTAAGCATGTATTTAGTAATCCTTTTTTTCTATTTTGAGTAAATTCTTCTGCTTCTACGATCTCTGCCAATATCAATAGCATCCATGTGCTTAACGGCACAAATTTTAAGGAATGGAAAGAGAATGTAATGATCGTTCTCGGTTGCATGGATCTTGACTTAGCACTTCGGACCGAGCAACCTACTCCTCTTGAGGATACATCCTCTCCTAATGAAAAGAGAGCGATGGAGAAGTGGGAACGCTCGAATCGCATGAGTCTAATGATCATGAAGCGTGCAATTCCAGAATCATTCAGGGGCACTATGAATGATGAACATAATGCCAAAGTTTTCCTTGAAAACCTCGAACAGCGTTTTATTCAAAACGAAAAGGCGGAAACAAGTGCACTATTGAGTAAACTTGTTTCCATGAGGTATAAGGGCAAGGGAAACATTAGGAGTACATTTTGGAAATGTCTCATCTTGCTTCGAAACTAAAGTCACTCAAGCTGGATTTACCTGAGGAACTGCTTGTGTACTTTGTTTTGATATCTCTTCCTGCACACTTTAATCAGTTTAAGGTCAGTTATAATTGCCTGAAGAAGAAATGGACTCTAAATGAGCTCATTTCACACTGTGTGCAAGAAGAGGAAAGGATTAAGCAAGATACGACTGAAAGTGCTAATTTGGCATCCTCTTCTAAGGAAACTAAGAAGAGGAAAAATAAGGAAGTTGCGGTTGTAAAGCCCAAGATTAAGCAACATAAGGAACCTAAGGTTGAAATTACTGAATTAGGTTGCTTTCTCTGTAAGGGAACTAATCATGTGAAGAAAGTTTGTTCTGGGTTTAATTTAATTTCGGTACCTAAGGATACTTGGTGGGTAGATTCTGCTGCTACTACTCACATAAGTATATCAATGCAGGGTTGCCTGAACTGCCGAAAACCAAATGATGGTGAAAGAAACATCTATGTGGGTGACGGCAAGAAGGTGCCAGTTGAAGCTATTGGCAAATTTAGGCTGTTGTTTAAGACCGGTTTTCATTTAGATTTGGATGAGACTTTTATTGTACCGTCTTTTAGACGGAACTTAATTTCAGTTCCCCAATTGGACATATCCGGTTGTAAATGTACATTTGGGGATAATAAAGTTAGTCTCTTTCGGAATTCAAATCTTATTGGTACTGGTGTTTTATCAACATTTGATAGCTTATATTTGGTTGATACAATAACTTCAAATAAAGAATCTTTGCATACAAGTTTAAGTGGTACTAAAAGAAAATTAACTAATGAGAATTCTATTTCACTCTGGCATAAACGTTTGGGTCACATATCCATTCAAAGAATTCAGAAACTCGTGTCAGATGGAATTCTTGATTCTCTTGATACCTCAAATTCGGAAATTTGTGTTGAGTGTATCAAGGGAAAACAAACAAACAAGACTAGATTAGGTGCTAAGAGAGCTTCGGACGTCTTAGAATTGATACATACGGATATTTGTGGGCCATTTCCTACTCCTTGTCGGAATGGTCAACAATATTTTATCACATTCATAGACGATTACTCTCGTTATGGGTACCTATATCTTATTCATGAAAAGTCCCAATCCATATTAAAAACCGCAGCTTATATTCTTAATAGAGTTCCAACTAAAGCTACAATCAAAACCCCATATGAACTTGGACTGGGCATAAACCCAGTATTCGACATTTACACATTTGGGGTTGTCCAGCTGAGGCAAGGCCTTATAGGCCGAATGAAAAGAAACTGGACGCTAAGACGGTTATTAGCTATTTTGTTGGATACTCTGAAAAATCCAGGGGTTTTTAAGTTTTATGATCCCACATCACGAACTATTTTTGAGACGGGAAATGCTAGGTTTCTTTGAGGATATTGAGTTTGGGGGGTGGGGAGATAAATAAAGTTGTTAGAGATTTTGTCTTTGAGGAAAACATGTGTCTTTCCCTCAAGTTGTTGATGCAACTCCGGTTCAATACAATCTCGAAAATCTCCCCCATCAGGACCCTGATATGACTAATGAAAATCAAACTCAACAACCTCAAGAAACTGAAATGCCATTAAGGAGATCCACTAGAGAGAGGAGAAATGCAATTTCGGATGATTATTATGTATTTCTCCAAGAACAAGAAAGTGATATTGGACTTGAGGAAGATGATCCAATCAACTTCCGTCAAGTCATTAAGTGTTCTAACTCTCAAAAGTGGATTGATGCCATGAATGATGAGATGAAGTCTATGAGTGATAATGACGTTTGGGAGCTTGTTACGTTGCCCGAAGGTACGAAACCTATTGGTTGTAAATAGATTTTTAAAACCAAAAGGGACTCAGGGGGCAATGTTATTAAGTACAAAGCTCGTCTTGTCGCAAAAAGGCTACACTCAGAAAGAAGGCATTGATTATAAAGAGACTTTCTCTCCAGTTTCATCGAAAGACTCTTTCAGGACTATAATGGCATTAGTAGCACATTTTGATCTTGAGCTTCATCAAATGGATGTTAAGACAGTTTTTCTCAATGGTGACATTGAGGAAACAATTTATATGGTGCAACCTGAAAACTTTGTTTCGGATGAATCAGAGAAGAAGGTT
This sequence comes from Nicotiana benthamiana, assembly GCA_034376525.1. Lineage (NCBI taxonomy): Eukaryota > Viridiplantae > Streptophyta > Magnoliopsida > Solanales > Solanaceae > Nicotiana > Nicotiana benthamiana. The sequence goes on from CM067339.1 coordinate 180,070,059, forward strand.
TGCAAATTAAAGAAATCCATCTATGGACTCAAGCAAGCTTCTCGTCAATGGTATTATAAGTTTCATGCAGTCATTACAATTTTTTTTGGGTTTTGAACCGAATATTGCTGATGACTGTATATACCATAAGTTCAGTGGGAGTAAGTATATTTTTCTGGTTTTATATGTTGATGACATACTGCTTGCCTGTGACGATATAGCATTATTACTTGAAACTAAAAATTTCTTTCAAAGAAATTTGAATTGAAAGATCTTGGTGAAGCTTCTTTTGTATTAGGAATTCAGATATAACGAGATCGCTCCAAAGGTGTTCTCGGTCTGTAACAAAAGGGCTATATCGATAAGGTTCTGAAAAGATTTGGCATGCAGGATTGTAAACCAGTCAACACCCCTGTTGCTAAGGGAGACAAATATAGTCTCAAACAGTGCCCAAATTATAATTATGAAATTTCGGAAATGCAGAAGACGCCTTATGCTTCGGCGGTAGGTAGTCTGATGTATGCTCAGGTATGTACACAACCTGATATAGCGTACATTGTTGGGATGTTAGGCAGATATTAAGCAATCCGGGTATGGACCATTGGTAGGCAGCCAAAAGGGTCATGAGGTACATACATAGAACAAAGGATTACATGCTTACATATCGGAGTTCGGACCAGTTTGAGATCATCAGGTATATCGACTCCGATTTTGCCATTTATGCTAATAACATATGTAACCATGGTTGCATATGTTAATAACAACAGTATTTTGACGAAAGCGAAACATAAGGACGTCAAATTTTGGGTTGTTAAAGAAAGAGTACAAAATGGACAATTGTGCATTAAGTACATAAGTACAAACTCCATGCTTGCGGATCCGCTCACTAAGGGATTGACACCAAAAGTATTTCTTGAGCATATTGCTTGTATGGGTGTCAAATCAGATAAGGATTATGTATTTTAGTGGGAGTTTGTATTGCACATTTATGTATTGTTCATTATATTCAGAAATCCAGTAATTCAGTTATATCTGCGCAGATATTCAGTTTTAAAGTTTTTGTACTCTTACAGTTTAAGTATGATCTCAATAAAGAGAACCAGTTGGAAATAGACATTCTATTGACCACACTTTATGTTATTTCCATGCTACATACCTACACTTGATCCATGTCGTTGGTTATATTGATATACGTGATCTATGATTGGTTCTAGTTACGAATGAGTAACGACGAGCTCTTAGGTCCTATGTTGGTATGATTGATGGACCGGATTGTTCATGACAATTTTATTGTGATAGCAATTTTGTGCACCTAAGGTTTGTAACATATAATATTAAGGTTTGTACATATGTTTGTATATCTCGTCCAAGTGGGAGATTGTAAGATATATGGATTTATATCTAGATATATGGACTTATATCTACACACATATGAACAATATATGGATAATTATATGTTATGTGCTATCTTTTGGTTTGGCCTAATTATGTGGTCTTATGGACATTATGTTAAGGAGGCCAATGTGTTGTCCTACTAAAGTGTAGGACTAATGTGTAGATACCCAAAAGGGTAACCTTAGTTTATGATGGGCTAACTAAGGTTACAAATGTAACTATGGTTACATGAATGCTTGTGACTCTTGAGTTTTGTAACTCTTGCAAGACATAACTCAAGACATAACTTTTGTCTTGTAACTCTTGTCTCTTGGGTTATGTAACTCCTAGAGTTATAAAGTGGGGTTATGGTTCCCATTCTAGTGCAAGACAAGTTCTTCTTCTTCCCATTGAATCAAGAACCATATTGTCCATTGTCTTGCAAATAGGGTGGAAAACCATAAGCCAAATTTGATCATTGTCATATTATTGTTATTGTGTAACAATTCTCATATTGTTAAATCTTGTGGATTCATTCTTGTGGTGACAATCATACTTCAAGAAAACTTGAAGGAAGGCTAAAGGAGTTCACAACAACTCAAGGACAATCATCAAAAGGAGGTTCATCAAATTCCACATATGGATTCAGGTTAGCTTCCGCTCATGTAGTTTATATATCCGAATTATTCGATATGAAGGTTGTTGTTTTTAGTAGGAATCATAATCCTTACAAGCTAACCATGGTTTCCACCTTGCTAGGGTCATTTGCTACTCCTTGAGCATTGATGACATGACCAAGGTATTCAACTTGTGGTTGGCCCAATGAACACTTAGACCTCTTAGCATAGAGAGTGTTCTTTTCAGAATACCAAAAACTAATGATAAATGGCTTACATGATCAGACAAGGATCTGCTATAGATTAATATGACGTCAAAGAATGTTAGGATTTATGCCTCTCACTAGAGGGGGAGTAAATAGTGCGGCACAAGAATATTGATAAATATTGCGGAATTAAAATTGCAGGAATAAAATAAATTCGGTAATTAAAAAAGCAAGGAAAGAACACACCGAATTTATCCTGGTTCACCACAACTTGTGGTTAGTCCAGTCCCCGAGAGACTCTCTCGAGATTCCACTAACTCCGTTAAGCTTTCAGGTGCCTAACAAACCGTTACACTTGCTCGTAGATGTACACTCTACAAGACTTCAACTTGCTCGAGGATACCGCACCTCAAGACTTCAACCTTGCTCGTGGATACCGCACCACAAGACTTCACACACTAAGACTTAGGGTACTTAGCGAACCCGACAATCAACGAGAAGATATGTTCTTCTCAAACACCTTTCTCTTTTACAATAAGAACTCTCTCAAAGAGTAGATAAAGAGATACAAATTTAGCTCTATGAACAACTCAAAGTTGTCTCTCAAATGGCTCAACAAAAGCTCTAAAATGATGCTCAAATAATGTCAATATGTATATCAATATTGGGAGGTGTTGTGTGTTTCAAATCAGCTCAAAAGACCTCTTTTTATAGGTGAAAAATGGTGTATGTCCGTTGCTTAATTGGCAATCAATTATGCTGATTTTGTGCCAAGATAATCGATTATTCACAATCTGATAATCGATTATTCTCCAACGTTCAGAAAATCAGAAGCTGATTTGCTGCTGAATAATCGATTATCTGATACTGCATAATCGATTATTCTGAGGCAGTGTTCAAACACTTTGGCCACTATTATAACATAATCGATTATGCACTTGTATAATCGATTATTCTGAGGCAGATTTTAAAACTTACTTCAAAAACCATTTTGGTTAAGATGAAAACTTTAACATCATTTTGTTTGAAGTATTTAAAATATGTTTATGATAAATATGATTTAATAAAATATGTTTATGATAAATATGATTTAATAAAATATGTTTATGATAAATATGATTTAATAAAATGATTTTATGCATATTTGCGATGACCTATGTTGAGCCAAAAGACGAAATAACTTAAGCGTTGCTCTTACATTTGTTCTACCTAACGACCTACGCCTTGGGTCTTCGGTCTTGAACATTTGAGCTCGTCTTTGGCTTTTCCATTGCAATCCGTTCATCAATATGCTTCTCGGCATTCAAGCTTGATTGTTTGTCATATAATATCGTTGTTTGACACTTGACTTCATTGTTGTCATTCATCAAAACCTATACCTGAAAATCATGCTAATACAACCAAAGCGCACATATCATAGATAGAATGATTTTCTACAAAGAACACTAACGCAAACTTTATTAGAAAAGGCTAAAAAACTGGTTCATTAAGGCTTGTAAAGTTGCAGGAGCATTGGTAGGCTCAAAAGTCATTACTCGAAACTCATAGTGATCCATGTGAGTCCTAAATGCAGTCTTAAAAAAATCTTCCACCCTCATTCTGATGTGGTGGTATCCAGCCCTCAGATCCACTTTAGAGAAAATCACAGACCAATGTAGTTCATCCAACAAGTCATCCACAATAGATATAGGGTATATGTCTTTAATTGTTATGTCATTCAACCATCTATAGTCCACACATAATTGGCATGTTCCATCTTTTTTCTTCACTAGTAAGGCTGGAGATGTGAATGTGATTGGCTGGGTTGAATGATCCCACTCAATAACATCCCTGTTACTTGCCTCTCCAGCTCTTCCTTATGATAATAGTTGTATCTGTAAGGCCTCAAACTGACAGGAGTTGCCCAAGACTTTAATGGAATTTGGTGATCCAATGGCCCGGAAAGGGCAAGGCTTTAGGCTCTACAAAAATTTCTTGATAGTCACTCAGTGCCTTCTGTATAGGGGCAGCTATTTCATCCTCCTATGATGGTCTCACACTTACCATAAAGAGATGGGCCATGAGTGTGTGTGCTTTTTTCAATAACCTCAAACATTGAGCTGTTGCTGATCATATTTAGTCTTCCTTCTTCAGTAATGGAATGTAAGACAGTCTTATTGCCTTTATTTCCAATTGTCACAATATTCTTTTCATGATCAAACTTGGTGAGGTTGTACTTCTTCATCCAATCATTTCCCAATACCAAGTCACAACTACCTAAATTGATGATCCTCAAGTCCTCCTGTAATGATTTCTCTCCCATCTTCCTGCTGAACCCCATGCAACTAGCATTGCACATCACATAATTTCCATCTGCAACAGTTACCCTTATTGGAGGACTATAAATGGGTGCATATCCAGTTTACTTCACAGCTTGTTCATCAATAAAGCTGTGAGTACTCCCTGAATCTACTAGAATTGCCAGAGTTTTATTTTTAATAATTCCCTTCACTAGTATCGAGTTCACTCATGAGTTGTTACCCCCTAATGCACCGAGGTATATGGCCTCAAAAATATCATGTTGCATCTCACCCTCAATAACAATATTGGCCATTTCAGAATCTTCTTCTTGCGTTTGTGGACTTGTTATCACTGTGGCAGGGTTATCTTCATATTCACCCACTAAACAATTCAGTTGCCTAATTTTGCATTGGTGACTAGGTGCATATTTTTTACCACATCTAAAGCATAAGTGATTGGACTTTCTGTATTCATATACCTCAGGACTCAGTATGTAAGCTCCAATCTTGTTGGGTTCTTGATTTGAGGCTGTTGGTAGTCATAACCCCAGTTTGCGAAGAACCTCTCCCCATTGATTTGTCATTCTTATGCACGGCCCCAATAACATTCTCCTACATACTAGCGTGCTCGATTGCTTCACTCAAGGTAGCAGGTTTTGGACAGATTCACAATGTACTTGATTTCTTCCTTAAGGACTCCATAAAGTTGGATAGGAAGTGAGACTCATTCAATGCAGGGTTCCTCATTATCATTTGTGCATTAAGGTCTTCTAATTTCCCCAATAATTCACGTACAGATCCAGTTTGAATTAACTAGTTGAATTATTCCACTATGTCCCATTAAGGTTTCACCAAATCTAATACACAGTTCCTTTTTAAATTCCATCCTAGTTGTCACCCCCTACTCAAAACGAGTGAGCTATACCAAGTTTCTGTTAGGGATATAGTAGATATGCCCTCGATCCAATATCGTATTTGATAACTTGAATATATTTTGTGAATGTCATTTGGTATAAAATATATGGCATTTGTATTTTTTTATCATTATTATTAATTATTTGATTAATATGATAAGGTCCTTGATTAAATTTTGAGATTTGTCATCGTAATAGAGATCATGATAATGAGAGCAAAGTCTTTTACAATTTAATCTAAATTTGTTCTTGATCGTAGCATTATTAATTTGGACATTAGTAATCCAGTTAGATCAATATTCATGTGATCGTCTTTATCGGATAAAGATTAGTTGATCTCATTAACTAAATCACATAGATAGATGATGCATATAGAGATATGATCATTAAACTGACTCATTGGATAATTCCTAATGGTTAGAATTACCATAATTGTCAATAGGATATTTTCTTGAAGAATGTGATGTAACTGTTTCCTTTGACTTGAGATCGTCATAGTAAATTGACAAGTTATTTATTGTTATTTGATACTAGACACCTATGGCCCTAGGCCGATAGTTGAAAGGATATTGGGTACGATTAAATACTTGTAGAATTAGTGGTTGATCAAGACGGAATCTGTCAACTCTTGGTAATGAGTTTAAGCTCCATGTTGTCATGAATTATAAACGACCAAACTAAGACCTTGGCCAGGGCAATTGAATGAAAGAAGAAATGAGTTTCTTAGGTCATTCAATGGTCGATTATATTTGACGTGAACACATAGTTGATCGCCTATTAGGATTTGACAGTTGAACCATATCCTAGGGTGATCCAGAGCTATAAGGACAGAAGGAATTATTACATTATTCTTCTACTGGTTCTTGAGAGTAAATTGTATATTTCATGCTATCCGGTCGTTAAGGAGTGTTGCTAGACACCACCCTTAATTAGTATATTGATATGATCAATTTACTACCTGTTTAGTATTGAACCTATGGGGTCGCACACTAACGAGTGTTCTGATCTTTGCTAAAGGATTAATTAATCTATTATTTGATAATTAAATTAAAGAATTTAATTAGCCAAATAAATTTAGTTATTAGTCCAAATGAAATATTATTATATTCTTTGCTAGCATATAGAATATAATTAATATTGTGAACGAATTGAAGTTTTCTATTTGGAATAGAAAATTAAAATATCTCTCTCTGTGTGACATATATAATTAATATTTACTTATATAAGGTATGCATGTGAAATATTAATAAAAGACTTTTAAATCATATCCAATTTAGAATTGGATCTTTACGCATAAGCGGCTGACTTAACGCACTGAGAATGGGATGTGATTTTTCTATATTAAATACGAATAAGAATCTTATAATCCAATTTAAAATTGGACTTTATGTAATGTCCATAAAAATTGGCAGGCATGAGAACCGTAGAATGGGATTTCGAACCAGCCATTGAATATTCCATAAAAGTTATTTTTGGAATAAAACTTTTACCCTAAGTAAATTATTACCTCAACCAAATAGAAAAATGGTTTGTAGGTGATGCTATATAAAGGGTGATGGAGAAAATTTGCAAAGTTTTTTTTGGTTTATATTTTTTTCTTGAGAAGAAAACCTACTTTGTGAAAGTGAGAGTGCCAAATCCAAGAGAGAAAATACAATTACAAGAAAAGTGTTTCTTGTTCTTCTAATTTTAGTTGAGATTTTTTAAGAAAAATTTCAACACAATATTCTTCGTTCAATTTGTTCGCGGGTTTCATTGATCAAAGGATTGATAACAATGATCGGTCTCAGTGTGGATACGCATAGAGTCTTCGCACTATCGAAGAATTTTGAAAAGGAAACTCTCTTCACCAGGTACGTCTTAGATCCGATCTTTGACACGTAAATAAATTTTAAACATGAAAAAATCTACCTAGGATTGGTATTGTCTTCCGCTGCGTGTTACGAACACCTATACGCAATCCTACAGTTTCAGCTACACCATTCAGGTGTAAAGCAACTTCGACCTTCATATTTTCAGCAGTCCTATACAATTTAAAGTACCTCTCACATATTTTGGGCCATACCTTAGGTTCAGCACCTTCGAAACATGGAAGTTCCCATTTGGGAGAAGGTATTGTCCACCCAGGAATCCTGTTAGCCCTAGCGTCATAGCCATGTACTAGTAGCAAGCCATCGTCAAGTAGATTGACATTTTCTGTTGCTCTCATGGGCCTAGATAAAAGTCTGTCACCTTTAGATTTGTATTATGAGCTACTTGTTGAATTATCCCACATCGGAGGGATTTGAGGTCGTTGGTCTCCTTATATGGCTTGGACAATCCTCACCTCATAAGCTAGCTTTTGGGGTTGAGTTAGGCCCAAAGTCCATTCTTATCATGGTATCAGAGCCAGGCTCATCCCAATTATTGTTACCGATGTTGGGCCCCCATTTATGTTATCCACGCTCCAGAGATCTGGGCGTGAGGGGGGTGTTGAATTGTCCCACATCGGAGGGATTTGAGGTCCTTGGTCTCCTTATATGGCTTGGACAATCCTCACCTCATAAGCTAGCTTTTGGGGTTGAATTAGGCCCAAGGTCCATTCTTATCACTACTCCGCAGGTGCTCTTTCGAGTGCAATTAGTCGATCCATAATCTGCTCTAGAGCTCCTCGTATAGCAATTTGCGTCTCGTTCAGTTCCCTACATGTGGCTGTAAGTTCCTCAACAACTTCATCGTGTTTTGCGAGTTTTTTATCCATCAACTTCTTTCGAGTGCCTTCCGTCATTGTCGCGCCCACAGGTTGTAGGACCAGCCTCTGATACTAAATGTCACAGTCTAACCAAATTAATCTGGAAATAAACAATTGCGAAAAGGAATTGGGATAATTTTCTGTTATATTAAAATAAAGTAGAATTGAACTACAAGCTAAAAAAAGAGAAATGGAAAACAAAATGAAATAGTAAATCTCCATGACTGAACTCTAGACCTACAGAAGAGAGAAGGAACTGGGTTAGAGAAAAAGGAGAAGAACAAAATTTGGGAGGAAGTGAGAGAAGCAAACACCTGTATTCGTTGCGCTTCTCTGCAGAATTTGTTAGTTTAATAACAAACTGCTTGACAGCTGGCAGAATCTGGTCCCTTGAGCTTCAATAAGTAACTAATTATCTGAGCCCTCGATTTTGTGATTAGCCCTCTCCCTGGTGATTCAAGATCGAACCCCGCTAGCTACACTTATTCAGTTAATAACTTTTGGGTCATTAAAAAAAAGGAGTTTTTCCAATTAAAGTTACATTATTCGAAATAAAATGATTTATATAATTTAGAGTCGTCACTTGAGATAATTATTATGGTGTATCAAGTCACTGGTTTATTTTAAAATATTAAATTTAGAAAATTAACTCTTGTTTATGGTCCGCGAACACAGAAGACAGAGTAAAGAATTCTGTTATCCCGGGAGAAAGTGTGAGTCATTCCCGAGTTTCGTGGTTTTAGTACTAATCACATCCAATTATGCCTTATAAAAAGGACTAAGCGGGCGTTGCAAATATAATCCGGTTTACAAGTTCGGAGTCGAATCCCACATGGAACTAACGTACTAATCACAAATTTTAGTTTTGCAAGAATCCAAGTAATCAACCTCCAAAAATATTGAATAATGAATTGAGTTTTTACTAACTAACAAAAACATAATTAAAAAGCTGTAAATTTACTTCTAACAAAGCAAATGTTGTAAACAATATTGGAAATGTCTAGGGTTATGATTTTCCCTCTTATTGGAATTCTGTCTGTTACATCTTCTATAAATTCGCCTAGATACTTTCTATCGATAGTGAGCACTTGAGGTGGCCTAATTCTCTTTTGAGAAAATACAAAAAATTACTAAACATATTCTTCCGAACTACGCTAGCTAGCACTGTTTTACCGTTCACTAAGATTGCACCAAGGTATCTTATTCCTAATCCTACTTTTAAACACTCCGTACTGACCCCTCATATAGGTTATGAGTGACGTTGTTCAATAACTACCTAAATATGTGATCTTTCCAAGTAATACACACTAAGTAGTCATAGTCGATTGAGGGCCCTTCAATCAACCACAATAACCACGTAGTTGAACAATTAGAGAAATTCAATGGCAAATTTATTTTGAACGCAACAAAAATTCATCGTCTAAGAGATTTCATCAAACCCTAGAATAAGGAATTTAGCTACTCATAATTGTTTTCACAACCACAGTATGAGAATTCATCACCAATAATAAAAAAGGGAAGAAGAAAGATAAAACTCATTTCCGAATCTTCCGTCTTGCTCCTTGTAATGTTCTTACCTTCAAAGTTATTCTAAAAACCAAGATACCCTTTTTGAGCGAGCTAGGCTTCATATATGTTATGGAAAGTCGCCTCTGGAATTACAATTTTAGAATAAGTTTTTCCAGGAGAACGTACGCGGCCGTGCACCTGGGTTTGTGACTGCACACTTTGGCTAGTTCCTGCTTGACTTGCGAGGCCCAATGCGCAGCTACGCACCTGGGCAATTTTATGCACCTTTCTTCGTCTTTTTTTTTAAGTGCGCTAACCTCCTTGATCCTCGAACGAATTTTTAATTTATTCCAGAAGGTTTTACTTGGCCTTCAACGCTCCATATTTGCTCAAAAAAGGTCCTTAGTGTAAAATTTTTTTTCTCCTATGTGTATTTATAAGAAAGTAAAGAGATTAAGATGTAACAATAATAAGTTATGTTTCATTTCAAAAAGATTTAAGGTATAATATAAAGGAATTGAGCTTTCTACTTTTTAATATTATAGCCTATATTTTAATTTATAATCAACTAGCCAAAAAATAAAATGTTAAGATTCAGCACCAACTCCAATAGGTTCTAGAAATTATTGTTTAATTTTTAAAAAAGATTGTTCAAGCTTTAAGTTAATTTTCGAATCAGTAACCGTGACTCAAACATTAGTTCAACAAGCAAAATATATTTAAATGGTGAAATATAGATTTTTAACAAGCTTAAATACATAGGTTTCAATTTCAAATTTGATTTTAGGAGAAATTTGGAGCAGATATTATTTAGACTTGTTAGAAATAGTATAAGGAGATTATATATAAAATTTGAAGTCATTTAATTGAGATTTGGACGAGCTTTGAATAAGAATTGCAACTGAAAATCATGGAAGAAGTTTGTCCACAGGAGTTTGTATAAAGGTGTATAAAAATATATAATAGTGTATAAGATGTGTTTATACACTATTATACAAAAAACTGACTTCGTCTTCTTTCTTGCGTATTTTCTAAAATTTAACTCAAATTTTGCTCAAATCTACTCCAAATCACTTACAAATTTAAATTTTAACTCATTTTCATATTTTCAACCAGTTGGAACAACATCCAATCCAAACAACTAACAAATTTGAAAAAAATCCTATTTTCGGAAGCAAGGTTTGAATTGCTTTCAATTGTGGACTTCTATTCTTCAATTTTACTTACACTGCAACTAGGTGACACATGGTAAGAAGCATCAATGACAGACGATCCTTGAAGCATGTGTACAAAATATGAGAAGAAGAGAAAGTGAACGAAATGGTTGTGTGAACACAAATTTAACACCGTAACTTCTAGAAACAAGGTGTAAGAACACAAATTTTGAATTGCTAATGCTTTCAAAATAGGGACTTTTACATACCTATACACTATTAGAAACTTTAGTATTCTCCCTACTTAAGTCTTATTTTTATTACCTTCTATATACAAAATTATCAATTATGTACATTTTTAGGATTAAGGATAATTAATCAATTCCTACCATCACTATAGTATACAAATTCCAACCCCCCCCCCCCCCCATGTTTCTCTCCCCGTATCCCACTCCTCCTATGTTTCTCTCTCCACATCTCACTCCCATCCTCCTATGTATCTTGCATAAGAGAACAATAGTTCTACCATTGACAATCATTAAAATGTTTTGAAACTTTGAATTCGAATTTGAATTTAAAAAAAAAATATTATTTGTTTAGATTGGGTGTTGTTGCAAAGAATTGAAATTCTCTTTACGTTTCTCTCTATCTCTCAATACATAATCTTCGTAATGTAAAGCAACAGAAAAGAGAGCATCAGTTCCACTATTGACAACCATTAAAAAGCTTTGAATCTCTGAATTCGAATTTGAGTATTTAAAAATCATTATTTGTTTGGATTGGGTATTGTTGCAAACAATTAGGAATATGATTTGGAGTTTATATGTGAATTTTGAGAGTATTTTGGTGAATATTAGATTTGATTTTGGCTGAATTTCAGACATCAAGAAGAAGAAGACGACGAAATGGTATACATTATATTTACGAAATTGTGTAGTAAACTTGTAAAAAAAAGTATAGAAAAGTTGTATTCTCTCTCTCTCTCTATATATATATATATATATATATATATATATATATATATAGTATAAAAATTGAAAAATATTATATAAAAATTATATTTAAGTTGTGTGATATTGTAGTTGTATATAACTGAGTAGACTAATATGAGAAAATTGTAGATAAGTTGTAGATAAATTGCATAATATATAATTAGTTGTATGAACTTAATTTTTACCATGTATAAATCAGATCTAAAATATACAAAAGACATATTGTATAAATTTTGTATTTAAGTTATATGTTATTGTAGTTGTATTTAACTGGGTAAAAATAGCGTGTGAAAGTTGTAGATAAGTTGTATAATATATAATTATTTGTATGGAATTTATTTTTACTATATATAAATCAAATACAAAATATACAAAAGATATATTGTATATAATTTATATAAAAATTGTATTCATACTGGTGTGCTTGCATATTCCCAGCAAAAAGTATCCATTTCTTCTGAATCTTCGTTAGTAAGTACTAAATGTACTTGTAAGTTAATGTTTTAAAGGCTCCACTCTATAGGTATATTATACAGTGAGTATTAATTAAACAATTGCCTCCTATTTTCTTTTAATGTTTTATTGATGATTTAATTCCCTACTATTTTGAAACGAAAACCTTAAATTATAGATTATACCAAAGACATGCCATTCTTAAAATTTTAGAGTAATATTCCAACAAAATGAGTGGAGATATTAGGGATAAAATTTTGATTGTACGTGTACATATGGTCTCTGGGAACACCTAAGGAACCAAGAAGCTGTTGACATCGTACAGAATCACCCACGCAATGTAAGATATCCTATAAACATTCTCATTGTTATAAACTAAAGTAAAAGACAAGAACAATAGAACAAGAACAATAGCAATAGAGAGAAGAGTAGAGAGAGTTCTTCTTATTGAGTTGAGAGGGGTGAATTACAATGGTAGAGATCACCTCTATTTATAGGGAGGAGGAAGATCTTGCTACCAATAATAGGACTCTAAAATCTCTCTAATTAAATACATTAAAGACATTCACCTTAAATAGAAGTGTAAGAATCTTCTATTTCATAACACTCCCCCTTGAATGTCTATTCAATGATGTGCCTCGTTAAAACCTTAAAACAAACCCAATGGGAAAAATTAAAGTAAGGAAAGAGTACACATGTTTGAATATGCGCCTATTGGTTGCCTCGTTAAAAACCTCGCAAGGAAAACCCAGTGGGACAAAACCTTGTAAGGGAAAAAGAGTGCAACGCGCATTGACTCCCCCTAATGAGTACATCGATTTATATCCTTGAGCATTTGCATTCCAATCTTGTGCATCATCTTCAAAACGATCTTTGATAGATATTTGATAAATAAATCAACCATGTTGACTTGAATAAATATTCCGCACCTTGAAATCATCACTCTTGATAGATATGAACATCTTCATATAATGTCGTGGAATAACTCTTCAATGTCTTCATAGATGCATTCTTAATGCCCTCATGCTTATAGTTATGGCAAGATACATATGTACACAAATTGTACTTAGGATGTGGTACTTCAGGACCAAGAATTGCATATGCTTCAAGCAACTTAAATCTTTCAAGTTAAGTCATGTAAGTCACATAATAGACTTTAGCTGTATATCAAATTTTCATTAGTGATACTAAACAAATAAGATATCGAAAACTGACTATACATACCTTTGACTTTTATACTTTCAAGCATTTGAACTATAGGTTCAAAACTTCATGTCTTTCATATGGAATCAATTCTTCTTGAATTGTATCTCTTCCATTTAGTTACTTTCTTTGAGTCAGCAAATGCGTATAGCATGCTTTGCAATATGTTGCAATTGAATTATCCCTTTTATGAACTTCAGGTTCATATCATGATGTTCGGGGATATATATATACAAATGATAATTCATCCCATGTAACACTTTCTCAAGTGTTTATCATGTCTCCCCCTCATGTTAGTAAAGCTAACATGTTTCCTCAACTTTGGAAAATCATCTTTGTGCATTATGTCAATATACACAGCACCTTAATATAAGATGAAATTATTTGGTTCCTGACCCTGAACCACTTTTGAGGGGAGAATATACTCTCGTATACAACTTATATCAAACTGATATATATATATAACTTAGTTCTCATAAGAAACAGTTTAGCTATTAAGTGGAAGCACTCAATAATTATCTTGCTAAACCAGCTTTAATATAAACCAACTTATCAAGATGAACTGTCTTGAGTAGAGAATCTGGAAACTATGCTCGAAGTTAGATTACTGAGCGATTTACCTCGCAAGCACTGCCAGGCTGCGGGTTAATAACAATGGCGCATGTAACCATATCATAGATGCATCATATGTGGTATACATGGCAGGTGAATGGGCCCATATTCACCTTTGATATTTCCAGAATTTAGGGGCTTCAACCCGAACTCTTTAGTTGGTCAGTTCATTAATGAGAACAAGTGATACAAGAGTATTCGTAAAGAACTTTCTAGTTCTTTAATATTCACCTATGTGAATTTGCACATCATACTTAAAATGAGATGGCTAACATGAATGCCAACTGAATAAATTATCAATATTGGTAAACTTCAAATTTATACCATGACATGTGCACTTATCAATAAACTTCGGGTTTATTATGACATGGGTTTTATACCAATAGATATCCACTTTATTGTGGCATTCTTTCGTTTGTGTAGTACAAACTGGAGAACAAAGCGGGTAGCTTTTCATATACACATTACCCCGCTACAAGTTGTAGTAATAGGAGAATCAAAGCCTTCCTTTATTTATAGTCTTAATATAATCAATCGCTTTCGCGTGTACTTTGGAAACTGAATAAGTTTCTTTGAGACTTACTACAGCACAATACTCAATTGTGTTTCTCCAACATAGTAATAATTGGCTCTTCGAGAGCTCTCAATTAATTTTGTACTACCACAGACTGAGGTTCGAGATCCTCACATTCTTGCATTCCGTATTTTCAAGAGTCTCAGGCTCAATAGATTCTTCGTGAATCTCGGAATTAATCAAATCATGAGCGTCCTCATGTGATTCTTTCATAGTGTCATTTAGATCGTTCTTTTTCCTCTTTCTAGGATTTCGATATTTGGAACCTAATGGTCTGCCACGCTTCTGGCGTGCATTTGACTCATTGGATATGACACTAGATATTTGTCCAATAGGGACTTCAATACGGATCGGAACATTTTCCGCGTGAATGTGGGATTTCGTTATCCTCTTCAAGTCCGTAAATGCGTCAGGCATTTGATTTGCTATTCTTTGCAAATGGATAGTCTTTTGTACCTCTTTCTTTCAAATAGAGGTATGTGGATCAAGATGAGATAATGATACATTTTTCCACAAAATTTCCCATTTGGTTTCACCGACTTCTCCCCCTAATTTTGGGAAAAGTGTCTCATCAAATTGACAGTCTGCAAATAGTGTAGTGAACAAATCTCCTGTCAATGTTTCGAGGTAGCGAATAATGGAGGACGATTCATACTCAACATATATTCCTAACCTTCTTTGCAAACCCATTTTGGTGCGGGATGGCGGTGCTACAGGCACCTATACTGCGCATCCAAAGCTTCTTAAATGTGATATATTGGGTTCATGACCCAAAACCAATTGCAATAGGGAATATTTGTGATAATTCGTCAGTCAGAGACGAACTAGCATTTCTGCATGCGAAATGGCGTGACCCTAAGCCGAAGCGGGCAACCGACAAAGTAGCATTGCTGCATGCAAAATGGCGTGAACTCAAACCGAAATGGGCAGCCTCGTTTTCATGAAGAATTCAAGATTATTCTCATCTATTATCCATTAACTTTGCAAACGCAAGGTTGCGTGATGGCAACAAGCACACATTAGACCATCTACGGGATGCGTCTATCAAGACCATGAAATACCTAAACTACCCACTAGGTGGGTGAATAGGTCCACAAATGTCCCCTTGTATACGTTCCAGAAACTGGGGTGACTCAGTCCCAACCTTTGTTGGGGACGGTCTGATAATCAGCTTGCCTTGATAACACGAAGTGCAAGGATATTCATTACTTGAAAGAATTTTGAAATTCTTTAACGGATGCCCATATGAGCTTTCTATAATCCGTCTCATCATGGTTGATCCTGGGTGACCCAGTCGATCATGCCAAAGTACAAATGTATTGGACTCAGTATTCTTTAGATTTACTGTTGAATGTGCCTCAATTGCACTAATTCTTGTCCAATACAGGCCACAAGATAAAGACGGGAATTTCTCAATAACCCTCTTTTGGCCGGAGACATTCTTTGAAGTGAGGACGAGATATTCGAGATTATCTTCATCCATTGTCTCAATATTGTAGCCATTCCGGCGTACATCTTTAAAACTCAACAAGTTTCTCATAGACTTGGAGGAGAACATAGCATTCTCTATGATTAACGTCGTGCCCTTGGGCAGAGTTACAATGGCTCTTCCGGAGCCTTCGATCAATTTTACTTTCCATGGTATGACATACAAAAGAAGTACAGGAACATAAGAATAAACAAGTTCAATTCCTTTTGTGTCACATAATATTTTCAAAATCTGCTACTAACAGTTGACAAACAAAATAAGATATGTTGTCCATAATCAATTACTATGCAGTTTGAAAATTTCAGCGTTTTTCATAGGACAATCGATTATTAAACACACACAATCGATTGTTGGAACATAGACAATCGATTGTTAAACACACACAATCGATTATTTGTTATTTTTGAAAAACTTCCAGAGCACACTGTTTAAGACAATCGATTGTTATTCATAGACAATCGATTGTTGGCTATTTTTGAAAAATTTGACCTCTGTTTCAAGACAATCGATTGTTATTCTTAGACAATCGATTGTTGGCTATTTTTGAAAAATTCCAGACCTCACTGTTTCAAGACAATCGATTGTTAGTCAACGACAATCGATTGTTGATCAATTATTTTTCAACTTTAATGCGAAAATAGTTGATAATCGACTAGTTTTTCAGGCTAGTCGATTACCCCCACTGGAAAATAAAAGTTTTATTGATATTTGATCATATTGAAGATATTCTAAAGAACTACTGCTAACATTGCTTTATGAACTAACTAATACGAGCTAATGCTAATGACTATTAGTTTATTCACTAACTAATACAAATAAGTAGAACAAAATCAAATAACTCCATCTTCTTTCATCACAGATCCATCGCCGATTAGGTGGTCTATTTTTCCATCGGGTTGCTCAAAGAAGTCTGCCACATCCAGGTGGGTGATATCCTCATTGTCGTCATAGACAAAATTTGTTTCAGGGCCTTTTCTCTTTCGAGATGCTTGATAAAGGTCAACCAAGTGTCTTGGTATACGGCAAATCCTAGACCAGTGCCCATTTCCACCGCAACGATAACATATAGTTTCTGAACTATTTGCCTTAGGATCTTCTGGACCCCGTTTCTGCTTTCGGTGGTTATCTCTCTTTGGGGGGTGACGGACTTCTTTGAAATTTCTTCCTTGTCCACGTCCTTGGCTTTGACCCCGTTTATGACCGTGATCATGGTCCCTTTTATGTTTGGCATAATGCGAGTGCACCATATCTGCTTCAGGCAGTGGTGTAGACCCAGTTGGTCTATTTTCGTGATTTCTCATGAGCAGATCATTATCTCGCTTAGCCACTAGTAAGAGAGAAATCAGTTCAAAGTACTTCGTAAAGCCTTTCTCTCGGTACTGTTGCTGCAGTACCATATTGGAGGCATGAAACGTTGTAAACGTTTTCTCAAGCATATCGTAATCGGAGATGTTATCTCCACATAGCTTCAGTTTAGAAGTAATTCTGAACATAGCAGAATTATATTCAGAAACGGACTTAAAGTCCTGTAGCCTCAGATGGGCTCAATCATATCGTGCTTGTGGCATAGTGACCAACTTCAGGTTGTCATATCTCTCCTTTAAGCTGTTCCACAAAACGAGTGGATCCTTGACGGTGAGATATTCAATCTTCAAACCTTCGTCAAGGTGGTGGCGCAAGAAAATCAAGGCCTTCGCACAATCTTGGGTGGATGCTTTTTCTTTATCTTTGAGGGTGTCTCCGAGACCCATAGCATCTAGGTGGATTTCAGCATCCAACACCCATGTCATATAGTTCTTGCCCGAAATTTCAAGGGCAACGAACTTTCTTTTCATAATGTCAGACATACTCGAAAATTAAATTAGGAAGAGGGAAAATACCTTGGATTTTCGAGAATGGTACTTGAGACGGTAGAGTCTCGTGCTGATAACGTGTTATAAACTAAAGCAAAAGACAAGAACAATAGAACAAGAACAATAGCAATAGAGAGAAGAGTAGAGAGAGTTCTTCTTATTGAGTTGAGAGGGGTGAATTACAATGGTAGAGATCACCTCTATTTATAGGGAGGAGGAAGATCTTGCTACCAATAATAGGACTCTAAAATCTCTCTAATTAAATACATTAAAGACATTCACCTTAAATAGAAGTGTAAGAATCTTCTATTTCATAACACTCATATCTTTTTCTTAGCTATTCCTTGATTTTACCTAAAGGCGAGAAGGTATTTTTACGAAAAATTCAGGAGTGGGTAGAAGATCGGGAGAAAAAAAAAGAAAAAAAGTATAACTATATCCATTGATTGAAGGCACAAACAATGAATTGAGAGACTTTTAAGAAGAATTATATATATTTTGTAAGCAACGCCCAGTTCCAATCGAGAGATTGTGAGTTCGAGTCTCCTCAAGAGCAAAGTGAGAAGTTCTTGGAGGGAAGGATGCCAGAGGTCTATTTGGAAACAGTCTCTCTACCCAAGGGTAGGGGTAAGGTCTGCGTAAACACTACCCTCCCCAGACCCCACTAAGCGAGATTATACTGGGTTGTTGTTGTTATTGTTGTATATATATTTTGTAAGCAAAATTAATTTATGTGGGGTAATTAACTAAACGTGAACATTAGAAATAATAAATTTTCAAATTAGTGTATATGAGTGATAAAATCCGTTCAAAATATGTAATATGTATGATATAGGCTAGGTCGGGTAAAACGTAAAAAAGTGAATAATTTTTTGTTATAGTGTGAAGTCACACATATTTTCTTGTAATTCTTTCTAATATTAAAAGATATAAACAAATACCCTTCCATAAAGACTAAATTAGAAAAAGCTTCGAATTTAAATCTATCTTTTTTTGCCCGTATTTATTTTCTTCTTCCCGAATTTACTTAAAGGAAACACCTTTTGAAAACACTCGGAGTACAATTTATCAAAAGAACGACAATTTCCCGCCTAAATTTCGCACCAAAAAGTCACTGATTCTCCCGAAGCTTCTAGAACTATCCGTAATATTCCGAGGAAAAAATCGCGGATTTGCTATCTGTTTGGCGACAATGGGAGATGTGAAGAAATGGAGCGTGACGTACACGAAGCATCTCAAGCAGAAGCGAAAAGTTTATCACGATGGCTTCTTAGAGCTTCAATCCTCGAACCACAAGGTATATTTTCATATATCCGTACTTGGGTATTCCATTTTCTCAACTTGCTGGATTATACAGCTCGAAATATCATGTTTCAAGTGAATTGAAGAAAAAAAAACGTAAAATAGTTTAGGTGTTAAAAGATGATTCAATTTGACTTGAGATCAGGAGGCTGATTTAGGATTTGAAGTTAGTGAATGAGATTAGTGAAAACATGAGGATTTGAAGATAAAAATCAGAAAAGACGAAGATGAACAGGAACCGATACAGAGAGAGAATGGGAAGGTTCTGGAGAAAGCCAGAAGACCAAAATGAAAACCCCGTATATAAAATATCTGTATAAGTCTTTGTATACAATCACTTCTTGGGTCGGGTCAGACGGCTCAAGAACAAAAAGAAAGTGGGCTCAGATATATGTACAACCCAAACAACAAATCATCACAGCCCAATACATTATATACCAGAAAATACAATAAATATACAATGTATATACAATGCGTACAATCATTTTTGCTTAGGTTTGGAAGCCATGTAGTCTTTCATCTCAACACCCCCTCAAGTTGGAGGGGGTAACCACCTGCAACTTGGATAACAGCGGATTAAGCACAGTGCCAGGTAATGGCTCAGTGAGCAGGTCAGTCAGTTGACGAGAAGTAGGAACATGAAGCAGCTTGATAAGGCCATTTTGGAGCTGATCTCGAACAAAATGGCAGTCCACCTCGATGTGTTTAGTGCGCTCATGAAAAACAGGATTATTAGCTATATGGACAGCAGCCTGGCTGTCACAATACACAGAAAAAGGAAGAGAAACAGATACCCCAAGATCAACCAATAAACGAGATAGCCAAGATAATTCAGCAACAACTTTGCTGAGGGCTCTATATTTTGCCTCAGCAGAAGACAAAGAAACAACAGGTTGCTTCTTATATTTCCAACTAATCAGGCAACCATCCAATAGCACAGAAAATCCAGTAACAGATCTCCTAGTATCAGGGCATGCAGCCCAGTCACTATCAGAATAACCAACAACAGAGAAATCATCAGTGGCAGAATAAAATAGACCCATAGAAGGAGTGCCTTTAAGGTATCTCAAAACATGCAGGGCAACAGTCATATGGGGAAGTCTGGGGATTTGAGGAATTGACTCAGATGTTGAACAGCAAAGCATATGTCAGGCCTAGTATGAGTCAGAAATAACATCTTACCAACAAGACTCCTGTATTGGTCAGGGGAGGATAAAAGGTCACCAGAATCAGCATGAAGTTTGACATTAATATCCAAAGGGGAGACAACAGAGGAGACATTTGCACAATCAAACTGATGCAGTAAATCAGAAGTATACTTATGCTGATTAAGGATCATTCCACCAGGAACAACTGACATTTCAAGGCCCAAAAAATAATGCAAAGATCCTAGATCTTTGATTTTAAACTGATCATCCAGAAACAGTTTCAGGGCAGTAATCTCATTACTGTCATCCCCAGTAAGGATAATATCATCCACATAGACTGCCACAACCACAAGGGATCCAGGTTTACCTTTGATGAACAAAGAATAGTCATTCAAAGAATGTTTGTACCCTCTGGAATAAAGAGCAGAAGACAATTTGGCATACCATTGTCTGGATGCTTGTCTCAGACCATATAGGGATTTCTTGAGTTTACAAACCAGAGGAGAAGAAGTAGAAGATGGAGGAGAAACAGAACCAGAAAGAGGAGCAGAACTGTCAAACCTGGGGAAGTTTCATATAAACTTCCTCATCCAAATCCCCATGGAGAAAAACATTATTGACATCAAGTTGAAACAGAGGCCAGTGATTCTTGACAGCCACAATAATAAGGCATTTCACAGTGGTCATCTTAATCACAGGAGAAAAAGTGTCACTAAAATCAATCCCTTCAACTTGTGTATCACCCCTAATAACAAGCCTTGCTTTATACCTTTCAACAAGACCATCAGACTTGTATTTGATTTTATAGACCCATTTACAGCCAATGGGTTTCTTACCAGGAGGAAGAGGAACAACATTCCAGGTATGGTTAGCTTCCAAAGCATCAAACTCTAGTCTCATTGCAATTTGCCATGCTGAGACAGATGCAGCTTGAGAGTAATACAAAGGTTCAGATTCCAAAGTAGAAGAAGAGGAACCAGAAAAGGCAGGGAGTTGACAGACATAATCCTTAAGATAGGAAGGTGGATTATGCTGTCTAGTGGACTTTCTAGAAGTAGGAAGAGGATGTGAAGGAGGTAAAACAGGAGGAGAGATATCATGATTGAAAGAAGGAAGAGAAGATGGAGCAGCATCAGTAAAATCAGGAACAGGAGAATCAGATTAAAATTAGGAACAGGAGAATCAGGAGAAGCATGTATAGGAAAATCTGTGTCAGGGAAATGTTCAGCAAGAGGAATAGAAGGAAAAGATGAAGGAGAAGGGTGAGCAGAAAAAGGTTTATTCTTAAAAGGAAAACAAGTTTCATGGAAGACAACATCCCTGGAGACAAAGCACTTCTTGGAAACCAGATCATACAGTTTATAACCCTTTTTGGCAAAGGGGTAACCCAAAAAAACACAAGAGAGGGCTCTAGGCTTTGTCCCTTTGAGGAATAGGGATAACAGCATAAGCAAGGCACCCAAATGCCCTCAAATGAGAATAGGATGGAGCTTTCCCATACAAAATTTCACGAGGAGACTTATTGTGAAGAATTCTGGAAGGTATTTTGTTAAGAAGATAAGTGGCAGTCAACAGACAATCCCCCCAGAAAGACACAGGTAGGCCAGATTGAAAAAGCAAGGCTCTACATGTTTCAAGAAGGGTTCTGTGCTTTCTTTCAACAATACCATTCTGTTGAGGTGAATGAGGGCAGGAGGTTTGATGAATAATCCCCTGGCTACTAAAGAAAGATATGCCCTCAATGCTGGATCCCAATTCTAAGGCACTGTCACTTCTAACAGTTTGAACCACAGTGTTAAACTGAGTTTTAACAAAACAGATGAAAGACTTAAGCAGGGAAAAAGCATTGCTTTTAGATCCAATTAAGTGTGTTAAGGTTGCCCTAGAAAAATCATCAACTATAGTAAGGAAGTATCTATAACCAGAAGAAGTAGAAGTGTGGTAAGGCCCCCAAGTATCCACATGTATTAATTGAAATGTTCTAGTAGTACTGATACTGCTGTCTGGAAAAGAGAGTCTAGTTTGTTTGGCCATAGGACAGATAGAACAAGGAAAAGGTTGTTTAGAAGCAAGTGGAAAAGACAAACCAGAAATATGTCTCATATTTGCAAAAGAAGTATGTGCTAGTCTTAAATGCCAAATGTAATTCATATCAGTGGTAACAACATTATTAAAAATGGAATTATTTACAATTGGAGACAAGGCAACAATTTTTCTGTCAGACACATTGTCATCATTACAAAAATCAGACAAAGCGCACACAGAAGTAAAAGAAGAACCATGAGAGGAAGAGGGGGAAGATGGCACCCAAGACAGTTTGTATAGGCCAGCTTCCTCTTTACCAAGATCCAGAGGCCTCTTCAGAGAAGGGTCCTGTATCATGTGAAGTAAACAGGAAGTTGGAGTAAACAGAACTATACAGTGCAATTGTTTTATCAACTTGTGAACAGAAATCAAGTTGTGTTTAAAGGAAGGAACCAGATGCACATTGTAAAGAGTAAGGGAAGAAGTTAATGCAAAAGAACCTGTACAAGTTACTTTCACTTTGTAACCATTAGGCAAAGTTACAAGATAAGGAACAGTCAAAGGTATGATGTTAAAGAGTAGGTTTTTATCCTGTGTCATATGATTAGATGCCCCCGAATCTATGATCCAGGTGACAGAATTAATGTGTGTAAGCATGCATAATTTGGACTCAGAAACAAGACTCTCAGTCAACATAGTACCAGCAAAATTAGCAGCACACATGGGAGGAGGAGCTTGATCACTGGAATCCCCTAACTTGGTCTGTTGCAACAAGCTCATCAATTGATCATAGTGGTGTCTGCTCAACCCTGGTATCACAGAGCTGTGACCATCTATGTGTGTAACATGGTGATGGCTGGCAGGAGGATCCCCAAGAGGAACAGACATGTTAGGATTCCCATGATTGACAGACACACATTCCTCACCAGTGGAGACATGAGCAGCTGCAGATTTGCTTCCCTTGTTGTAATTTACGTTTTGAGGAAACCCATGAATCTTGTAGCACTTATCAATTAAGTGCCTAGATTTCTTGCAGTATCTGCAAAATAAGGGCCCTCTGCTTTGTTCAAAATTAACTCTGGGTCTGAAAATAGGGGGTCTAGGCATTGTGGCCTGATTAAACCCAACTGAGTGTTTGTTTGCATTAGCATTAAAAGACATAGAGTCTGGACTGATTTGAGAAATAGATTGAACTTGTCTCTGTTTTTCATCATTAAGCACTATATTGTAAACACTGTCAAGGGAAGGAAATGGCTGCATCATCAACAGATTACTCCTAACCCCCATGTATGCTTCATTTAACCCCATAAGAAACTGGAATACCTTGTTTTCATCATCTTCCTCAATTATTCCATTTTTAGCAGCACACATACATCTCTGCCCATGATTTGTGCACATTGTGCCCAACTCATCCCACATGCCTTTGAGCTTGTTAAAGTATGAGGCTACGTCTAAGCAGCCTTGAGATGTGTGGGAAAGTTCCCTTTTTAATTCAAAGATTTTGGTCTTGTTAGGGGTACCATATCTTTTCTCAATTTGGGACCATATACTCTGTGCAGTATCGGAATACTGCACACTATCAGCAATATGAGGAGACAGGGAAGAGGTCAACTAGGAAATGACCATGTTATTACATCTATCCCACAGCCTCTGTTGAGCCACATTAATGGTAGGTCGAGGACATGAGCCGTCAACAAATCCGATTTTGTTTTTAGCAGATAATTCAACAATCATTTTTCTCCTCCAACCCCCATAACCACTACCCGAGAAGGGAGTGGGGACAAGAGAGACCCCAGGGACATTAGAGGAATATACAAAGAGGGGGCTGGTAGAGTCTATCGAGGAGGAGGTACCAGCAGTGGTATTAGAAGCCATGATTAATGAACCAGCTTGAAAGAAAAACAGTTTCGACAAGCAAAATATAACGGAACCAGATACTCACATACGGAACCAGATAGTCACACACAAAGCATACAATACTCAAAATAAGGACAGAGTTACCCTCCTTCTTCGCGACCGGAGAAGATCGGCCTTCAATCAACAGAGAAAACCCTAGGTCCAACACCGGAAACCCTAGGTTCTGAAACTCACCGAAATAAGGTCACAGACGCCGGAAAGTTACCCAAAGCGTCCATCAAGCGAAGAGAAAGTCATCGGACAACCCCAAAACTCTAGGTCCGGAAGTCGGAAAACCTAAAATTTGAAGAACTCGTCGGAACAAAGTCAGAGATGTCGGAAAATCACCCAAAACATCTACTGATACAGGATCGGAGCCTCAAACAGTCAGAAAAGTCCCGATTGACTGATTATCATTCATCAAAAAAATATACGAACAGTATTTTTTCTCAAATAACCAAAGAAAAACTTCAGCGAAAGCTTCATCAAGTATTGACAACACGTAACAGAGAAGGATCGGAAGATTTTCCTGCTCTGATACCATGAAAACATGAGGATTTGAAGATAAAAATCAGAAAAGACGAAGATGAACAGGAACCGATACAGAGAGAGAATGGGAAGCTTTTGGAGAAAGCCAGAAGACCAAAATGAAAACCCCGTATATAAAATATCCGTATAAGTCTTTATATACAATCACTTCTTGGGTCGGGTCAGACGGCCCAAGAACAAAAAGAAAGTGGGCTCAGATATATGTACAACCCAAACAACAAATCATCACAGCCCAATACATTGTATACCAGAAAATACAATAAATATACAATATATATACAATGTGTACAAGCATTTTTGCTTAGGTTTGGAAGCCATGTAGTCTTTCATCTCAACAATTAGCCATGTAGTCTTTCATCTCAACAATTAGCACTGCGTTTACTGCTCCTTTCTGGCTATGAGTATGGGCTTAGTATATATTCATACATACACATATTATATGTTTGTGTGCGTATGTGTGCAGAGGCTGATACATGATTTAAGATTGATAGGTTCAAACTTTAAGGTTTTTCGCAGTGACCCCATTATATTTTCAAAATTCTAGATTTTGACTTTAAAAATAGTATTTGTTGCAGTTTAGTGAAATTTTACATATAAATTTATGTTTAACATCAAACGTACACTGGTTTAGATGAACCCGGTGTCGGAAGATTACATCCGACATTGTATATGTGTGTGTGGGGGGGCTTGGTGCAGATACATACATACAGGGGCGGATACACATGGTGACAAGCGGTGTCATTCGTGGAAAAAATTCACTAAATATATCTATAATGATAAATTTAAAACGGAATAACGCTTATATGCTATTACAGTGACACCACTTGAACAAGTGTGGTGTTCCAGTCCAACGGTAACATAGTTCAGTTATGTTGGTGAGTGTTGTGGGTTCGTATCTCTGCACATGCTGGGTTTTAGGCACATTTCTTACCTTTTTGTTATAATTAATAAGAGTCCTAATCCTAATGACATGTGATGAAGAAGAGTCCCTTGAACATGCAAAGGCATTTTTATGGAAATCCAAGACAGAAGTAAGAAGAAAAAAAAGAGATAAATTACAATGTGACTCTAAAAAATTCATTATTAAGGATAAACTATTGAAAAAAAAAATCTGTTTTTAAAAAAATTCTTAACTATATTCTAGTACGTTAAAGATTTTTCGAAGACATAGTTTATCCTCTGAGTTTGGTATTATAGAGATAAAAATTTATTTGTTCACTTTAAGTGTGACACCGTTTATACAAAATTCTGCGTACGCCACTGACTGCATACATATATACATACATGCATAGTGTGTATGTGTGTGTGTGGGGTGGGGGTGGGGGGTGGGTGGGTGAGAGAGAGAGCGAGAGAGAGATTTCATTGACGAGCTTAAATTATGTGCAATTTCATTTCCATATACTGTTTTATGCACGTTTAATTCAGATTGATCTCTAATCTTAAGGTACAAGGCTTGCGATCAAGTAAACTCTTGTTAAGTTGAGAGAGAGAGAGAGAGAGAGAGAGAGAGAGAGAGAGAGAGAGAGAGAGAGAGAGAGAGAGAGAGAGAGAGATTTCGTTGACGAGCTCAAATTATGTGCAATTTCTTTTCCATATACTGTTTTATGCACGTTTAATTCAGATTGATCTCTAATCTTAAGGTACAAGGCTTGCGATCAAGCAAACTCTTGTTAACTTGTGCAGTTTTATCTAGAGATTTATGGGTCAACCTTCATAGACATTAGCGGCATGAGAATATGTATCACTTTTATGAGCTGCCTGTAAATAAAACCTCAGTAAGACAATGCCAGCCTCTCTAGCAAGGCAGATCCAATTAGCAGTGGGTGCACAATCGTTATAGAGCATGACCTGTATAAGTTGCCTGAGTTCTGTTAGTGCCTCTATCAAGGAGTCCACTGATACACAAACAGATATATTTGGAAAGGGGTTTGTGACTAGTTTTGACTGTTGAATAGAAAGGGCTTTCATGTTCTGCAGTGAATACATCCTCAGGAAATTATGTATAACATCGAAATATTCTGGTTGTTTACAGGCCATGCTCTATGATGACTGTGAGAAGCTGTTAGGCATCAAGATTTTGAAGAACAATGATGATGTCAAAACAGGCGAAACACTGCCATTTGATTCTTACCTTGTTGATATTGGTGATCCTCACGGCGATTACAAACTTATACCCAAATTAAATACTAAACTGATGAACAAGAAAGTTCCGGTGGAATCTGGGCTACTGCATTCTGGGAAAAGTTCAGCTGCTGTTGGTACCACTCAACTTTCTTTCTTTTGTTCTTGGCAGTTGTTTACAATTTGATTTGTTCTTCCTTTTTGTAGTTTGCACATGATTATTATTTTTCTTCTTTTGTTTTCAGATAATAGGAATTCTAACCCGGGGAAAAGGAAAGCAGCACCAAGTAATCTAAGCCCATCACAAAAGATTATTAGAGGTACATCAGATGATTCCTGTCCTGTTTTTTCCGTGAAGTACAGTAATGGGTTATTTTTTCTTGCTTTTGTTAGAGGTCTGGAGGTCTAGTATCAGGGTTGTAGGATAGGGGCTCCTAGAGTTTTTCGTACTCCTCACCCGGGGTTGGGTGAGGGTCGGCAGGGTTATCCATAGATTATTCGTGTTTTAGCTTATGTCTCCCTTATGGCTGTTAGTTATGGTAGTTACTGTATGATATTATTGCATGTTATTTTATTTATGTTTCTTATGTTTCCTATGTTTAGATAATTATTTACGCTATTTCTGCTGGAGTTACTAATGCTCTATTGTTTTTGCTTTTGTTTTTGTTTTTGTTTTTATTGTTGTTTTTCCTTTTCTCCACTGAGCCGAGGGTCGATTGGAAACAGCCTCTCTGCCCTTTCGGGTAGGGGTAAGGCTCGTCTACATATTACCCTCCCCAGACCCCACCTGGTGGGACTATACTGGGTAGTTGTTGTTGTTGTTGTTAGAGGTTCTGACATTATGGGATTCACCGCATGAATTCATGAGGGACTGTACAAAGATATGATGTTCATTGGTTGAGTCTCTGATTGCGAGATTATGGTCCTTATGGGTCTAGTATGAGTCTGAAAGTTCAAGCGAACCTTTAGTAACCAAATTTATGTCTTTTCTCTGTTACTGTTACGAGAGTGAACTATATCAATAACTAATTTCAACTTGCAGAATTCAAGAAAAGTGAAGCTAGCAAATATGGTTCTTCTCCAGGTTCTCTCGATACAACAAAGTCTAGCACAGAAGGTAGATAAGAACTTTTTGCAGCAATTATATTTATTACTTTTATGCATTTTATGGTAAATAATTTTCTTGTTTCAAGTTTAGAAGTTTCTATATTTTTACTGCATCTAGTCTAAATTCAGTAGATCTAATTTCTTTTTTGGTTCATCCAATTTCCTGAACTGAACTGCTTAAACGCTTTCAAAGCATTTATCTAGTACTTTCTCTTGGTACACCCACTGCATGTGGAAGTAAGAGGACATTAGGAGCTATAAAGGCAAAACAAGAAAATCACTTTATAGTGGTTCTTTTTTTCACTTTATCATCTTATGTTCACTCTTCATAATCTTATGTTCACTCTTTCAGAAGGGCTGCATCCCTACCATTTCATTTTCAAGCCATTGCATTGCTGGATGTTTCTTTATATACCTGCACACAACCAGTCTTCATAGAGACACATTCTTTTGTAAAGAGATGAGCTTGTTCATCTTTTCATTGGGTTATGAAGAGGTTGGATTCTATGTTCCTCTCCTTCATGTGTTCACCTTTTGGATTTTGAGATACAGAGAGATGTTGGTGAGACTCCTCTTTCTCTCCCCCTCCCACCTCTAGGTGATTTTATTTTAAAAATTGCAGTAAAGTCATCCAAATTTGAGGTGTAACATATTCTAAACAAAAGTCCTTTCTCATATCTGAACTATAATCTGGACCAATCTCTATCCACAAACTACTATTAAAAACATTCTATCATCTTCTTCTCTTAGTTAAATAAACCGGCTAAATAGAGATGATAATGCAAGTGCTGCTGGCTATCATGTTTCCACTACTGCATTTGAAAAATCAGTTCTCTTAGATTGCATTTTCCTCTCCATTTTCTGTATTTTGTGAGAATGAGATTCTATTTCGATTGTTAATTCAGAATGGCAGGTATTGTACACCACACAAATAACTCAAAAGGCAAAGAAGTTCCATGATGGGTATTTGCGACTTGTGATGTCTGGCTCACATGGCAAGCAGGTTGCTTTCTGCATTATTTCTTGTCTAACTTGCATGGGGAACACCTTCACTGTCACGACCCATTTTCTGAACAAGCCGAGACCGGCACTAGATCACTAAACATGACCGAGCAAACCATCTGTGCTTATCAAACCTATTATAACTCCAAACTTTATATGCAACAAAGCAATAATCTAACCAAAAACTTTTGATTAATTCAAATATTTTAATAAATCAATTCCAAAACTTTATTGGTAGTAACTACTGATTTACTGTTAAGTTATTACAAAATAACATCTGAATCTTGACCCAGCAGCTATGTCTATGAAGCCTCTACTGATAAACTGTAGCACTGCTCAGGATATGAGATTTCCTGGTCAATTCTAAGTAAACAAAGAAATGACTAAATAAAAATGACTCTAAAGAATACTCCACGAACAAAAGCGAAGCTCACCAGTAGCACTGGAAAAGAAGGAAGTCCTAACTCGTAGCCTGCTCGCCTGCAAATCTGGTTCCTACGTTGTAACGCAGATCAACGTAGGTTCCCAAAAGAGAACGTCAGTACCATCCATTGTACTCAGTGAGTCTCAACAACATGGGTGAAACTTTAATAACATATACATTATTGGCAAAGGTTCTAAATGCATGTAAAACATAAAGCTTATAAGAATAATTCTAATTACTTGCATAATAGCAGTTTATGAATATTTCAAAAGAAATTCTTTTCTTTTTTTCTAATAAAATTACTTCTCTTCATACTTTGGAGTTCCAACCATCCTGACTTAATTCTGTCTCAGTCACTGTGTGATCGGCATGGGTTCGATCCCAGCCTGATCGAATAGGCCCAATTCACGAGGTGCCACTCGTTTCATGATTCTCAGCACTCACGTCTCATACCTTAGCATGGCTAAGTAAATTCTCAGCAACGAGATCCTCGGCTCGTGTGCTACCTACTTTGGCACAAGTAGTTTTAGGAAGTCAACACCTTGGTCAGGACCCTAGGCCTGAAAAATGACCCCTTCTCAGAATAAAGGGTACTCCCAAAAATCTTTTCTTTCTACAACTTCTTCTTGTGGCCTTATAAGTCTAAATCTTTTATACATACTCATATTGGTATCCTCAAATGTAAGGCATGATATAAAAATGAACTAAACATCTAAAAGTATTTTTAAAGATTCCTTCTTCATAAATTTTCAACATGAAAATAGCATATAAGAATAACAAATTATATTCTGATTTTGACACCCATAAATTAACATATGACCAACTACAAAAAGGCGAAAGAAGCACATTCCAAGAATCTTACGTATCAAAATTAGTTTTAAATTATAAAATATTACTTTCTTATATTAGTAAAGATATAGTACTATTTAACGTTATAGAAAAAGAAATTAAAGGTGACAGCGTGAACTTTTTGTTGGCCTATTCCCACCTGCAATTGGTGCTAAATTTGCTCTCCATATAGCAAATTTAGTTATTGGAGATATTTTACTGGAAGTTGATAATAAGGTCTCCAACTAGCTGGAATTTTAATCTAGTATTAATGTCTTTGTTGACCAATTTTAGAATATAGAAATCCATAACTACAGTTCTATTGTTGTTTAAGGTTTCACACGGTTAACTACAGATTGCTATTAAAAGATTGCTTGACTGGTTAGAAACATTTATTTGTTTCTTGCTAGACTTTTGAAAATAATAAATTTATGCACATATCATAATAAATTATCTAAACTTTTGCTAGAGAAATTCTAAGTTAACAGATATTCACTCGCTCCAATTAACCAAATATAAACTTTTTTAAGCAATTCGTCAAACACCGTGTATGCGTGCTTTTGTGAGTTAAACCACTTTAGAAAAAAGTTATATCAACTCACCTCAAAACTCCTTGAGCCAATATGTTGACCCTAGTCCAATTTATACCCGTCAAACAATGAATTCTACAATAACTAGTGCATTTTAATTAATTTTAAAATTTCACACTTAAACATGAAATTTACTGTTGATATAGAGGAAGAACGTAATTAACTATTCAATTCTTACCTATTAACAACAACAACAACAACGACAACCCAGTATAATCCCACTTAGTAGGGTTTGGGGAGGATAGTATGTACGCAGACCTTACCCCTACCCTTGGGTAGAGAGGCTGTTTCCAAATAGACCCCCGACATCCTTCCCTCCAAGAACTTCCCACCTTGCTCTTGGGGAGACTCGAACTCACAACCTCTCGGTTGGAAGTGGGGGTTGCTTACCATCAGAGCAACCCCTCTTGTCTAAGGGCGTGTAAGAGGGAATTCTTACCTATTACTACTTTAGAATAATTATGACAAGAGAGGTTGCTCTGATGGCAAGCAACCCCACTTCCAACCGAGAGGTTGTGAGTTCGAGTCTCCCCAAGAGCAAGGTGGGAAGTTCTTGAAGGGAAGGATGCCGGGGGTCTATTTGGAAACAGCCTCTCTACCCAAGGGTAGGGGTAAGGTCTGTGTACACACTACCCTCCCAGACCTCACTAAGTGGGATTATACTGGGTTGTTGTTGTTGTTGTTGTTGTACTAATTTAGAATAATTGACAATAGAGAATTTTATATACCTGAGTTCAAGAATAAGTGATTTGTAAAAGATCCTACGTTTTCCATTGACTGCGTGACTTGTTGGCTGCTTCTGTTTCTTATTTCCGTGCGTGCGTGCGTTTCTCTATCAATTCTGTTTCCTTAGTTTTTGTGTTTTTTTTTTCTTGGTTTGTTTTGACTTTCATCAAGGCTTCCTTTGATTTGGTCGTGAGACAGAGGAGTACTATATGGGCTTTAAGCCCAAATTCTTAAAAGCTTATTTTGCTTCCTTTTTCTCTTTGATACACTCTTCTAATGATTAATAATATTAAAAATTATTAATATTTTTTCTAATTGTATGTCCAATTATTTATAAATAGAAAAGTAATTCAAAATCATTACAAGGATTTAAATCTGTAATAAAAGTATAATTTAAGATTATAAAAATTAAATTCTATATTTAGCGTGTCTTGAAACTTTTTCATAAAACTGAGAAGTGTTACATTCACTGTACAGCATCATCTTGTCATTAACATCTGTTTGCTTGTACCTTCTCAAAGTATGATGTTGCTCCAGTTTTTTCTGTCTAATTTAAAATCTGTGTTAGAATCTATCACCAACCTTGCGCTCCCCCTCCCCAGGCCAAAGCAAAAAGCTTCCTGTTGCTTGTGTACGAGAGCAATATAAAAAATTAACCTGTTGAGCCAATGTTATTCCTTTTTACAGTCTTGCTAATGCAAGAGTCAATGCTGTATTCTGAATATTTGAGAACTTACTAGCTTACACGTATTGGTAGCAACACTGGAAATTGCCTCTGTATCTCTGGAGAGTTTCAACTTTGAAGGTGAATATGACCTCACGCTTCATACTTCTGGTCAAGGCATGAATTAGAAGAATACCATTTTTGATCTTTAACGAAAATTTATTACTATTATCTGTTCACTTTTGAACTTCCAAATAAGGAAGCATGCCAAGAGCCAAGAAGGCATTGCCAGGGAACTAGATATGGAACAAAAGGAAGGGGGGATAAGAAAGAGAAGAATAATATATGTTAGAGCTGGCTGTTATGAGGAGGTTACAAAGAAGACAAGTTTGAGCTAAAACATGAAGGATAGTAAACATGCAGTAGAGCATCTCCTTTATATTTTCATGTTCTGTTGTCCCTAAGTCTCGCACGTTAATCTCACAGCTCTCAGACCTTAAGCCAGGGGAAGCAAGTTGCTTTCAGCAGCTTGGATGCATCTAGTTTTTAAGATTGAAAACATTGGTTTCCATACTAGCTTATCTGAACGGTAGCTGTAGAACTTTTGTGAAGAACGGTATCTTTCTTTTTTTCTAAAGCATAGTTAATGCTCAATATTATGTCCTTGTATTGCTGATTTCTAGTTTGAATAAAGTTTTGCTGATTGTTTCCAGATCATGCTGTATGATGCAACCAGGAGACTCCTAGATAATAGGTTTCTGAAAAAGGATGAAAGTATCATGTCTGGCCAATCGGTAACATTTGATGGTCACTTAGCAGAGATAGGAGAATCTGAGGAAGATCAAAAGCCTCCAAAGGACATTAGACCTCAAGGAAAGCATATCACAGAATTTGGAAAACAAGAGCCAGTGCACGGGGATGCCGGTGTCCATAACAAGTTTCCAGCTGGTTGTCTAAATAAAATTCAGTTAGGTAAAGATCGTATTATAGTATTTGATGCTTGTATAGGAAGTCTTCCTTACAATATATGATTCTTTTTTGTTTTATGACTATCTAGTTTGTCACGTCCTATAATATTGGACTTACAAATGAAGAAGGTCTTGTTTCGTTGGGCCTTAAAATTTCACAAAATAATGCAATGTTTGGTTCGCAACATTAAACTTTGGTGTAATCTTTGCTTCACCAGTGAAATGCTGGGTTTTCAGTGCAAAACTTATGCAACATGTTTAAACTCTGCATTACTAATATTGGCATTAACGTGTGCGGGAATGTTTGCATTATTTATGTGGGATAAAATGTGAAATAAGAATATGTTCATAGCAATAGCTGGATAAGAGCATCTAATGACGAAAATGCCATTAAAATAGGCAATTCTGCTCAACAATCCCTATAATATTACTATCATGTGACAATAACTACAGTATCATTCACTGCATATCAATTCTTTTTATTATTATTCATTCACTGCATTACTGGTCCATGAATCAAACAACCCTAAAGGTTTTGCAATTTGGTAACAATCCTAATTTCATTTGTGGCATATGTATATCTTTGTGACTTAGTACATCAAAACAGGAATTGTCAATCACTGTTCTAAGCTCATATCTTGGTCTCATGTTCTATTTCTCTAACACTCCTTTGCTTTTGTTAATGGGCGTACCCTTTCTTATTAAATTGAATTTTCAGAAATTCTTTGCGGGACAGAAGCTGTTCGGGAGTACTTTGTAAAATGATGTATATTGCTTTGTGAGATGGTTTAGGGTCGTGGCATCCTTAACCTAAAAGATTTTGAATCATCAAGTAGAGCTAACTACTCAGAAGATCTGAAGCTTTTCCTGCGAATCTAATTATGTCAAGTGACCTTCAAGTTAAAAAACACATGTAAATCTAATTTTCTAGCAATTGCTTCTGAATTTCCTGCGCAAATTTGAAATTTCATGTTTTCAGTTTTGGATAAGCCAGGTTATGTGAATCTACAGCGTTTCCGAAGTTTTATTTTTGTATCTATGGAATTTGACAATCATGGTTCACTCATTAGGGCTTCGTAACAAGTTGTCCACCATCTTAAAATGGATTTATTATGAGTCTCAAGCTAACCTTTATTAATCTTTCTCATGGCTTTTGTCTGTTACTGTTCTGGGGTGAAGTATAGCAATTACAACTTTCAACTTGCAGAGTTCAAGAAGAGTGAAGTTCGCAAATATAGTTCTTCACCAGGTTCACTCGACATGACAAAGTCAAGCACAGAAGGTAGGAACGTACTTTTGCAGCAACTTTGCTAACTATCTTTTTTGTGCATTTATTGTAAATTATTTTCATATTTCTAGTTTAATATTTTTGTATTTTTACTCCCTGTAGTCCAAATTTAGTAGGCCTAATTTCTCTTTTTGTACATCCAACTTCTAAACTGAATTGTAGAACCATTCTAATTGTGTATTGTCTTCAGAATTTTCCCATTACTTTTTCTTGGTTCACTCGCTACCTGTGGAAGTAAGAGGACATCTGAAGCTTGATAAGTTGCAACTACCATCTCATAAAAGTAAAGCAAAACAAGAAAGTCACAGCAGCATGGTCTTTTGTTCACTTTAAAATCTTATGTTCACTCTTTGAGAAGGGCTACCTTCATGTACCCGCCCATAACTGGTCTCCTTAGAGACTCATCTTGTTTGTAAAAAGATGAGGCTGTTTATCTTTTCATTAGGTTATGAAGAGGTCGGATTGTATGTTCATCTCCTTCATGTATTTATTTTTTGGGTTTTGAGAATATACAGGGGGGCGTTTGTCAAACCCTTCACTGCCTCTAGATGGATTTATAAGAATCACAGTAAAGTAATTCAACCTTAAATTGCTTTGTTGTGGTGTTACATATTTTTAACAAAATCCATGCTTTCTCATATCTGAACTACAATTTGAACAGATCTATAACATAGACTACTGTTAGAAATGTAAGAGTACCTTTTTTCTTACAATTGCTCTAGTCAAATGAACAACAACAACAACAACCCAGTATAATCCCACTTAGTGGGGTCTGGGGAGGGTAGTATGTACGCAGACCTTACCCCTGCCCTGGGGTAGAGAGGCTGTTTCCAAATAGACCCCCGGCATCCTTCCCTCCAAGAACTTCCCACCTTGCTATTGGGGAGACTCGAACTCACAACCTCTCGGTTGGAAGTGGGGGTTGCTTACCATCAGAGCAACCCCTGTTGTCGCTCTAGTCAAATGAAAACTGATTAAATTGAGATGATAAGACAAGTAAGCTGGCTATCATGTTCCCGTTAGTGGATTTGAAATATCAGTTTTCAAAGATTGCGTTTCTTGACATATCTACGTATTTTCTGAGAATAAGTTTCTACTTTATTTCTAATTCAGAATGGCAGGTACTGTACACCACACAAATAACTCAAAAGGCAAAGAAATTCCATGATGGGATTTTGCGATTGGTGATGTCTGGCTCACATGGCAAGCAGGTTGGTTTCTGCAATTATTTCTTGTCTATCTTATAAATAGTCAACATCTTCCACCGTTCAGCATCAGCTTGTCATTTACAATTATGTGCTTGGACCTTCTCAAAATATGATGTTGATCCTTTCTTTTTGTCTAATTTTACTGTGTTTGAACTGCATCACCTACCTAATCTGCTCCCTCCCCAGCCAAAATCAAAAAGCTTGCTGTTGCCTGCTGATGAGAGAAATATAAAAGATTAACCCGTTTAAGCCAATGTAATTCCTTTGTGAGTCTTGCTACCGCAAGAGCCAGGGCTGCATGCTGAATTTGATAACTTATTAGCTTACAGCTATTGATAGCAACATCAGATTTAGTCTCTGTGGCTCTGGATAGTTTAAACTGGGATGGTGAATATGACCTTATGTTCATACTTCTCATCAGGCATGCATTGGAAGACAAACTTTTTATTTTTTTAATTTTTTGTATCTTTACCAAGAATTTATTATCTGTCAACTTTTGAACTTCCAAAGAGGGTACATACCGAGAGCCAAGAAGGTATTTCCAGGGAATTGGGGGTGGAGCAAGAGAAGGGGGAATGAGAAAGAGAAGAATAATAGATTTTAGAGCCCATTGTAATAGGGAGTCTACCTTTGAGCTAAAATATGAAGAATAGTAAATCAGCAGTAAAGCATCTCTTTTCTGTTTTCATATTCTTTTGACCCAACGTCCCACACGTTAACACATAACTCTCTGACCCAACGCCTAACTAATTTGCTTTCAGCAGCTAGGATGCATCTCGTTCTTAAGATTGAAGACATTGGTTTCTATGTTTAGCGTATATGAACAGTAGCTGTACAATTTTTGTGAAAGAACAGTTCCTTTCTTTTTCTAAGTATTCAAATAAAGTGCATAGTTATGCTAAATATTATGTCCATATGTTGGCTTCTTGCTTGATTAAAAGTTTTGCTGATTGTTTCCAGATCATGCTGTATGATGCGACCGGGAGACTCCTAGTTAGCAGGTTTCTGAAAAAGAATGAGAGCATCAATTCTGGTGAATCGCTAAAATTTGATGGTTACTTGGTGGATATTGGAGATTGTGAGGGAGACCAAAAGCCTCTAAAGGATATTAGTCCTCGAGAAAAGCATATCACTGAACTTGGAAAAAGAGGGCCGATACGTGGGGAAGTTGCTATCCTCAATAAGTTGCTTGCTGGTACGCCTGACTTTGCGTAAATAAAACTCTAGTATAGTAATGATAGTATTATGATGCTTGATGCTCTTGTAGGAAGTCTACCTTACCATAGATGATTCTCTCTTCTTTTTGAATGTCTATATCGAGAAGAGAGGTTGCTCTGATGGTAAGCAACCTGCACTTCCAACCATGAGGTTGTGAGTTCGAGTCTCCACAAGAGTAAGGTGGGAAGTTCTTGGAGGAAAGGATGCTGAGGGTCTATTTGGAAACAGTCTCTCTACCCCAGGGTAGGGGTAAGGTCTGCGTACACACTACCCTCCCCAGACCCCACTAAGTGAAATTATATTGGGTTGATGTTGTTGACTATCCAGTTTGTCACGTCCTTAAATCTTGGACTTATAACTTGTAAAGTATAGAGAAAATAGAGAAATCTCTCTTATGTTGTATTCAAAAAGTAACAAGTATATAGAGCCTTAACTATGGAAATAATCAAAAAGAAAATCTTATAAATCTGTTGTGAATCCCTATAATTATGCTAGTTATGTATATTACATAAGATTATGTTTACATTTATTATCTAACACTCCCCCTCAAGCTGGAGCATAGATATTGATCATGCCCAGCTTGTTACAAAGGTAACAACAACAACAACTACCCAGTATACTCCCACCAGGTGGGGTTTGGGGAGGGTAATATGTAGACAAGCCTTACCCCTACCCGAAAGGGCAGAGAGGCTGTTTCCAATCGACCCCCGGCTCATAGAATAAAAGGAAAAACAGCAGTAAAACAGAAACAAAGACAAACAAAAACAATAAAGCATTAGTAACTCCAGCAGAAATAGCGTAAATAACGTAAATACTTATCTAAACATACGAGACATAAATACAATCGCATGCAATAATATCATACAATAGCTACCATAACTAACATCCATAGGTGGGACATAAGCTAAAACACAAATCATCTATGAGTAACCCTGCTGACCCACACCCAACCCCGGATGAGGCGTACGAAAAGCTCTAGGAGCCCCTATCCTACAACCCTGATTCTAGCCCTCCAGCTTGTTACAAAGGTAATCAACTCAAATTCCATTCAACGCCTTTGTGAACAAATCAGTCGGTTGCTCTCCTGTCTTCACGTGGCCAGTGAAGATCAAGTTCTCCGGAATCTTCTGACGAATAAAATGGCAGTCAACCTCAATATGCTTAGTTCTTTCATGATACACCGGATTTGATGCAATAAGGAGGGCAGCTTGATTGTCACACCAGACCAGAGTTATGCTGGTATTGGATGCTCTAACCCAATTTCAGTCAACAGATGATGTATCCACATAATCTCACTGTAGACTGTGACGTAGCTGTATACTCGGATTCTACACTAGATCGAGATACGACACTTTGCTTCTTACTCCTCCATGATACCAAGTTTCCTCCAACAAAGACACAATAACCTGTAGTAGATCTTCTATCAATTTTCAATCCATC
Source organism: Nicotiana benthamiana (assembly GCA_034376525.1). Taxonomy (NCBI): domain Eukaryota; kingdom Viridiplantae; phylum Streptophyta; class Magnoliopsida; order Solanales; family Solanaceae; genus Nicotiana; species Nicotiana benthamiana. Next base: position 180,108,502 of record CM067339.1, read on the forward strand.
CCAGTCAACATTTGCAAAACACTCAATACGAGTATGATTGTGATTGCTATATAATATGCCAAGTCCAGGAGATCTTTTCAAGTAACACAAAATATGTTCCAAAGCTGCCCAATGTTTGACTGTTGGTGCAAACATGAACTGGCTAACAACACTTACCGCAAAAGCAATATCTGGATGAGTCACAGTAAGGTAGTTTAATTTCCCAACTAGCCTCACGTATCTCTCTGGATCGTCAAAAGGATCGCCATCATCTTTCATAAGATGTACAGCAGGAACCATTGGAGTACTGCAAGGTTTAGCTGCCAACTTTCTAGTTTCTGCAAGCAAGACAAGAATGTACTTTCTCTGAGACAAAAGAATTCCCTTTTTGTTTCTATTTACTTCTATTCCCTAATAGTATTTCAACTAGCCCAAGTCTTTTGTATGAAACATAGTATGCAGAAAAGACTTGAGGGAAGAAATCCCAGCATAGTCACTTCCTGTGATAATAATATCATTAACATATATAACGAGGAGAATAGTGCTTGTGATCGCACTTACTCATTTTCAACCCAAACTCCTGAACTACCTCACTGAACTTGCCAAACCAAGCTCATGGACTCTGCTTCAAGCCATACAAAGACTTCTTCAAATGACACACTTTCCCATACTCTCACTGAGCAACAAAATCGGGTGGTTGCTCCATATACACTTCCTTCTTAAGATCACCACGAAGGAATGCACTCTTGATATCCAATTAATGTAAAGGCCAATTCTCCGACGCGGCTAGAGAAATAAATAAGCGAACAGAAGTGAGTTTGGAAACCGAGGAGAAGGTGTTAGAATAATCCACCCCATAAGTCTGAGCATACCCTTTCGTCACAAGTCTGGCTTTAAGTTTTGCCATAGAACCATCTGGATTAACTTTAACTGTAAAGACCCACTTGCATCCCACTAGTTTTTTTTCCTTTGGTAAATCTACCAAATCCTATGTATGGTTATGCTCTAAAACATGTATTTCCTCAAGCATTACATCAGACCATCCGGGATGATTCAAAGCTTCCTGCACTGTTTTGGGTACAGAGATTGAGTTTAGAGAAGCATCATAGATCTAGACGTAGAGGATAAGTGGTCATAGGAAACAAAATTAGCAATAGAATATGTTGATTTGCAAGTATGTGTACCTTTGCGAGCAACATGAAGATCAAGGTTATCTGGAGGATCAGGCAAAGAAGAATCAGATGATGCAGGAACTGGTGCGGAACATGTATCATTTGTCTCTCGCCTCTGCGAATAAACTTGAACAATTGGAGGTCTTGTTGGAGCAGGTACTGAAGGCACAATAGTTGATTGGTGCTCAATAGAAGAACTGGGAGATCGAAGAGTATCATTTGATTGTTCTGTCAAAGTACGGGTAACCTGATATACTAGCCACTCATCTTCCTCCCCCTTGGCTTGTAGAAATGGGAGGTGCATAGAAGAATGGTGTAGTCTCTGAAAATACCACACTAGTAGACACTATATATTTGCCAAGCTCAGTAGAATAACATCGATACCCCTTCTAAAGGCGAGAATAACCCATGAAAACACATTTCACAGCCTTGGGATCCAACTTGGTAAGAGATGGTCTAACATCTCGAACATAACATGTGCTTCCAAACACATTAGGTTCCACCGGAAGTAATGACTTATTCGGAAAAAGAACACTGAGGCACATTACCATTGAGTACACTAGATGGCATGCGATTAATCAGAAAACAAGCCGTAAAAACCGCATCACCCTAGAACTGTTTAGGAACCTTCATTTGGAACAAAAGTGCTCGAGCTGTCTCAAGTAGATGCCTATTCTTCCTCTTAGCAACTCCATTTTAAGAGGGTGTATCAACACATGAAGACTGATGTAATATACCATGTTGTCTCATGTAGGACTGAAATAACTCTGACATGTATTCTTTAGCGTTATCACTCCTTAGAGTACGTACTGAAGCATTGAATTTAATTTTGACTTCAGCACAAAAGGCAAAAAAATGAGTAAACACTTTAGAGCGGCTCTTCATAAAGTAAATCCAAGTCATTCGTGAAAAATCATCTATAAAAGTGACAAAATACTTATGCCCAATTTTAGAAACACCGGACATGGACCCCAAACATCATAATAGACCAACTCAAAAGCTGACTTAGCTCGCTTATTAACCCTTAGACTTAACGCAAACGAGATGCAATGGTGTTTTGCAAATCGACACGACTCACAATCCAATGATGAAATATTCTGAAGCTGAGGACAGAGCTTCTTTAACAAAGACAAAGAGGGATGTCTAAGTCGACAATGTGCTTCAAAAGGAGACACGATACTAGAGCATGCAACTGACTGTGGCTCCCATTCATCAAGAATGTAGAGATCACTAGATATATATCCTTTACCAATAACCTGCATCGTCTTAAGATTTAAAAACAAATAATGATCGGGAAAGAATGCAACACAACAATTAAGGTTTTTGGTAATTTTTCTAGCAAAAATCAAGTTAAAGGCCAAGTTTGGTAGACTTAATACAGATGACATGGTAATATAGAAAGCTGGTTTAACAATCCCAGATCCAACACTGCTACAAGTTGATCCATCAGCTACAGTAACCGGAGAGGGTGCTTTATGTGAGCGAAAGCTTGAAAAAATATTTGGATTACCTGTCATGTGATTTATAGCACCAAAAGAGGTGATAAGACATGTTTTTTCTGACCCGGCAAAGGCAGTAACTGAAGGAGATTCCTTAACTGATTTATGATATTGAAAGGAATTTTAGAAACTCATCCGAAACCAAGAATGTTGGACTAGGAGTTGTTGCATTATTATTCTTTACCATCATTTTTTTCCTTTCAATAACAAATTGATTAAACTAACAGAGGTCCTCGAAGCTAAAAGATACTAAAACAGATCCTGGTAGATACGAAATGAACAATCTATTGAACATGATTCAACTTTAATAATCCACTCAACCAAATTAGAGAAACAAACGAATTTGTCTCCAACTCAAACAAAAATAGAGACCAACAAAGTTTTTAATACGGAAAGACCGAACAGACAATATCTAGTCACTAATCGATTAGCACAACAACAACAACCCAGTATAATCCCACTTAGTGGGGTCTAGGGAGGGTAGTGTGTACGCAGACCTTACCCCTACCCTTGGGTAGAGAGGCTGTTTCCAAATAGACCCCCGGCATCTTCCCCTCCAAGAACTTCCCATCTTGCTCTTGGGGAGACTCGAACTCACAACCTCTCGGTTGGAAGGGGGAGTTGCTTACCATCAGAGCAACCCCTCTTGTCTAATCGATTAGCACAATGAGTCAAAATTAAGGATGCAAGCTTCTCACGCTGGCAACCTCCAAGAAAAATACCACAGATTAAAGAAATCTAATAACCAATAAACCAAACTCAAACTTGACCAAAAAAAAGTGAGAATAAGATCTGGTCTGAGGTTGTTTTTTGCCAAAATGTGGTTCTATGACCAGAGAACTACCACAAGTCAACTGGAAATGTCAAGAAGACCTCAGATTAGCTTCCGGCCAAGGAATTTCAGGCAGCGGATTCGACTCAACTCCGGCGAGCAGTAAACCGACTCTGACACCATGTAAAGTATAGAGACAATATAGAAATCTCTCTTATGTTGTATTCAAGAAGTAACAAGTATATATACAAGTACATAGAGCCTTAACTATGGAAAGAATAAAAAAGGAATTCCTATAATTCTATTGTGAATCCCTATAATTATGCTAGTTATGTATATTACATAAGATTATGTCTACATAACTTTATGTCGTGATGAGCTTGTTGGGTTGGCCCGTAAAATTCCACATAATTATACAATGTTTAGTTTGTAACACAAAACTTTGCATTACTAGTATGATTTTTGCATAACGAATGATATATTTGATTTTTCGTATAAAATTCTGCATTATGCAAAATGTTGTTTCTGACTAAAATTAACCGGCACAATTTATTTGAGATTTGTGTGTTATTCTATGTTGGTTAGAACATGAAATAAGAATATGCATGTTTGCAGTCTCTGGATAAGAGCATCTAAAGACAAAAATGCCACTAATGTAGGTGATTCCTGCATAAATATCCCTCTAATATTACTCATCATATAACAATCCAGTATCATTTAAGACATAACAATTATTAGATTATTATTCATTGAATAACTAGTCCATGAATCAAATGACCCCTAAGTTTTTTGTAGTTTGGGATCCTAAAATTCATCTATAACATCTATATAGCATTGTGGCTGAATTACCAAATCATTCTTCTAAGCTGATATAGCTTTGTGGCTTAGAACTTCAAATCAGGAATAACCAATCATTATTTTAAGCTCATAACCTCTGTCGGGTAGTTATTGTGCATCCTCTCGGACTTGTTCATAAACTACTATTATTGTACTTCGATTACAGAATGGGATGCCATGTATACAACTCAGATAACTCAGAAGGCAAAAAAATACAATAATGGAATCCTTAGACTTTCATCCTGTGGTTCCTACCAATCTCAGGTTAGTTCTATCTCCATCCATTCCATGCTACTGTAGTTCAGTTCATCGTTGTTGAGTTTGCCAAGGATTTGGTTGATAGAAATGATTGTGCTTATCTTGGCATTTTATCTGCCTAGTATTTCTATGATTGCAATGATTTTCGGAAGCTAATCATTCAGGTATTTAGATGGTTGCATCAATAATTGATTCAGACTTTCAACATTAACTGACTGGCTTTGTTTTGATTTTCCTAATTTGGATTATTCCAAATATTTTAGTTGGTGATGTTACAGATCTCAAACTTATGATTTGGTTCTAACATAAACTCACTCCACAAACAAGTCAGGTTACTCTACTTACAGAAGAAGGGAACATACTATGCCGAAAGTTCCTCAAGTTATCAGAACATGTCACAACTGGAAATACATTGAATCTGTCAAATTATTTGGTTGAAGTTGGTGGCATGAGGACAAGTCCAGAAGGTAATTCTACACCACATTGCTAATATTTCTGCTTTCTTCAATCAGTAAGGTAGATTGATCATTTAGCTATTACATGCTTTCACTGTCTTGACATAAGCTTAGTTTGAGAAATTCTAAATGCTCTTATGGCCTGGATTTCATTATGTGCAGGAAAACCTCAAACTGGTGCTTCTTCCCGAGAGCATGCACAATCTGATTTTAAGATATCTGGATTCGACCATATCAAATTAAGTAGGAGAATCTCCTCTGACAAGCCACTTCCTAATAGTAAGTCTGTTGGCAATTTAGCGTATGGAATAATGTTTGATCTCTAGAAACAAAGCAGTCTTGCCTTTCCTTTCCTTAGTTCATGTTTATGTGCACTTTTGTTTTGTTTGTGGCATCAAAATTTCTTGCTTTTAACAAGTATATAAATCTAGATATATTTCGCCCCTCTAGCTTTTATAGCCTGTTGTAATGTAGCATCACACACGACTACATCATCAGAAAGAAGTATTAGCACTCAAGATCTTACTTCCTACATCCAGAACCTTCATTACGTTTCACTTTTCCTGCTCCCAATTGGTGTTGCTTTACAGGTGAACGTCAAAATGGAGCTTTTTCGGTGGAACATATGGACTCAAAGACTGCAAGATGTTCTGTTGAAAAAACAATGAATTGTAGGATTTCCAGAACAAACTCTGTTCGTGCAGGTAAGCTGTCGGCCTTTTCCTTATTTAAGCAGCAGAATTTTGCTTTTCTCTAGACGATCTTGTTGAGAATTGTGACTTTCATTGGTTGTTCGTAATCAGTGGAACTCTGAACTCTTAACTGAGAAATAAATTGTAATATTTCAACCATATTGAGTTGTATGTGCCACAGTACTTAGGCTGGCGGAACTTCTGAAGGCTCTTGGTTTTGTTCCTTCATCAACTCAACAAGCACCCGTACTCGAGTTTGTGGAAATAGATTTTTTTAAAGCTGCTGAGCCTACTTTCCTAAGATAAGGCATAGGTTAGTTTCTGAAAATCTAACAGTACACGTGGGGAACTGGCTAATTGTTTGCATAACTTTAGAAGTGTTTTTTCTATTAAAAAATGTGGACATGCAGGTTACAAGAAAATTCATTACGATTAACTTCTAAAATAAGTTCTCTAATTTCTTTCAGTTACGTCTGCTTCTGTTCCGTTAGCCTTAGTTAGTTGTTCAGTCAAAAGCCGTACATATGCCCCTTTCTAATCGTTCTATCATTCGATAAGCGAAGAAAACAGAATGAAAAGTTAAACCACATATGGGTTTAGGACAAAAGTGGTAGAGAGATGGAGCAAACAAAGAAACAGGAATAAGATGAGCAAAAAAGAATGTGGGGTTAAAAAGTGGCAGTGAAGTTAAAAACATTACTGTCTAAATCATACGTGATGTTTGATTGGGGTAAAGGAATGGTGAGACGGGGGAAGAAAATAACGCTTGAATTGTTTCTCTCGTTGGTTAAGGATGTAAAAGTGCAGGGATTTGAAATTTGGTTGATCCGAAGAAAAATTGTAGGGGTGGAATTTCTGGACATTTAAAAATACAAGTGCAGGGATTTGAATCCGTTATATTAGCTTTTTCAACCCCTCCAAAAAATTGGATGGAAGAGGAAGTTTATCTCTTTTACTTCCTTTAAGTCGCATCGGCAGAGTGCAATGTATTGCTTTTCACTAAGCAAGTCATAAGGTTATTTCGCGGAACAAATTTGATTGGATGTTGTCAAAATGTAATAACAAAGCTGATATCCCTCCATCAACTAAGGATAGATAAGTATAATCAGATATGACATGCTATCTTTCTTCTTATTGCAAATGAACATGTTAAAGATAATACTCTGTTTTAGCTTCAACAAAGAAGCCAGGCAAAGTGGTTTTTCTTCCAGTGTTGTATGTTTGTATTGTTGAAACCAGGGGCGAAGCCACATTGTCCTAAGGGTGGTCAATTGACCACCCTTTATAAAAAAATACATTGTATATATAGGTAAAATATTAGGTTTTAGAGGTATATAACATATATTGAGCACCCATTGTCAGTAAATTTTTTTACTTCTTTCAAGTTTGAACACCGCCAGGGAAATTCCTGGTTTCACCACTGGTTGAAACTATATGACTTTCATCGATTTTCTTGGGAATGGGGCTGCCTTTGGCTTAATGTTAGTGTATGAAGCCACTTAGCTTGATTTTTAAATCAGCCATTGATCTCCAAGTCCATAATTTGTGAAGATAAATATCAAGGACGGCAGATGCTATACGTCAAGTTAGTTAAACTTGGAATTACACGAAACTTTAGTTTTCTTCTTCTTTTGGCAATGTAAGGTCCATAGAGTTTTCTTTTCGCTAATCTAGTCAATTGCTAAATATATCTGTTAATTTCTGATGTTATTCCCTCATGACAGCCCATGAAATCTTGTCCATTCTTAAAAAACCTATCACTTCGAAAGGCGCTGGCACAGTAAGGGACATCACATTTGCAGAGGAATGCCAAGTATTGCGGTCATCAAGTCTTGTTTGCAGTGACATTAAGAGTCAAACAGAGGAACATATCTTGCAAGACATCAATGTTAAAGGTTCAACACTGCATAGGGAAGAACAAACTACCATGACACATAGCAGTGACAGGAACATTTCAGAAATAAAAGTTACTGATTCATCCCATTTGGATGACATTTCCCAGTCATCGGATTGCACTGGCCAAAGAGTATCTCATACTCAGTCATTAAGCTTGTCTACAGTGTATGTATTGAGTTCATGCCATGAATAAAAAATGAATACATAACTGCTAAGCACATTTCCATTTGTCAGCTTTATCTATTGGCTTATTGGGTAAAACATACCTAAACATTGCTTATATATGTGATTATTCTTTGACTGTTTTAACTAGTATTTGGCAAATTTTATTTGGTTTGAATTAATTCTTTCCAGATTAGGAGAGATGGATATATGCTTGCGTGATGTAGAATGCTCTGTCACAGAGAGGTCTCCAACTGCAAAGCTGAAGCATTTGGTTATTCCTGAGTCAGACTCTAAGATTCAAGCAGTTGAAATACTCTGGCACGACAGGTCTAATAAAATTTCTGAAATTGAGGATGCATCTGAATCTGCCTCCCAGCAAGGCAAGCATCGTCCAGAATACATACCAGCATACCAAATTTGCTATTAACTACATTTATGTCATTTGCTTCTGCTTGTGCAGATAATCCTAGTGGCTCAGTGCCTCCATTAACTGATGTTTGCACCTTGATTTATGCATCCAACAAGGTAAGACATTAATCTCTATTTCTTTTTTGAGCTTTTTATTTTATGATATCATCCACCCTCGTATGGTGAATGTATTGAGTCAAATATGAAGAGGAAAACGTCGTTTCCTTCTCCCATTTAACAAAGGAGCAGCAACGACAACATACCCAGTGTAATCCCACGAGTGGAGGGATGAAAGGAGAAAAAGGAAAAAAAGAAGCCAAGAGGGAATAGGGGATGAAAACTAGGGCAAGTATAGGGTTTCTGGAAACCAAGCAGGGGAGAGGAACATTGAAGTTAGAATTTTTTTATGGAAGTTATTGTGAAAATTATATGCATGTCAATCAGCTGTAACAGTAGAAGATTGCAATATCAATTTGTCATCCACTATTTACTCGAAATCCATTATCTAATGCCGATTATAACATTATTGCATGACTTTGCCACCAAAACTTGTATTTCATGATGAAAATTACTGTATGACTGCCACCAATACTTGTTTTCTGACAGTATATCTGCTGTTTTCCTTAGCCCACTGCAGATAATAAGCAGATGGGTACTCAATGGCAAGAAGGATTTTCTGGTGTCATTGCAGATGCTTCAAATGACTTCCTTCCACGGTTCCCTTGCCACTCAACTGAGATGAATTCTATGCATGATATCAGTACATACAACATGGACGATTTACCTAGTTTTGATCTTGGATTTTAGACAAGGATTATTGTCATGCTGAATCGTTCTTTTCCATGCAACAGCAAGGTACAGTCACTGAGGCTTTCTCCCCCTAGATGTTCGCAAACTCGCCAATTGTGGGCATGCTCAGACAAGAATGGATCATAGTGGTTCTAGTTCATTCATACTTTTACTGTTGAGTGGAAGGATAAATGGTGAAGAATTACTGACAATAGAAGCTAACCATTTTTGTATGAACTGGAAGAGGACATGTGCCAGGCATATGCATATTATGGAATAGTAAAACCTCAAAATAAAATTTTCATTTCAAATGCTGTTGTTCATTAAATTACACTATTTTGCTTGAGCCGAGGGTCTATCGGAAGCAACCTCTCTACCTTCCAGGTAGGGTTAAGGTTACACAGTACACACTATCATCCCAGACTCCACTTGTGAGATTACACTAGGTTTTTTGTTGTTGTTCTACAAGGATGTATTTGCTAGACAATAATATTGGAGACATAATAACGTGTATGAACTTACAAATTACACGTACAAGAGAAGTTCCAATTTGTATGGTTTCAAAACGAAGGCAATGAACTCTGAATTACATTGCTCTTACTTCATTCGATTATCCTTTGACTAAGCACCATTGTACATTCAGTCCTTTTGTCTTTCTTTCTCTTTATTCAAATATTTAATCTTTTCTGAAAGGAGATGTTGGCATTACCCTGCAAATGGCATAGTAGTTTACATTTTACACGGTTTTTGAACTTTCTTTTATTGGGATTTTCATTTCTTTGCCCATGAAGTAAGCTAGTTCCTATTTTCATGATTCCATCCTCATTTCCCATGTTTATTCATACTGAACCATCTATTGATGAATGCGTTGCCTTTTAGCTGTAGAAGAAGGCTAACACACCCTTTATGCGTCCAAAATTCCAAATTGCTTGAAGATATCTTTATTTTCTGATTTCATCTCTGTCGTCGCGGTATCTAGAAGGTATAATTCCCTTTCTTGATCCATGACTATGAAGGCTGAGGAATGCTGTAAGTACATTTTTACTCTTTCTGCTGTAGTCTTGAATATCCTTTGCATCATTTCTTTCTGGATTTATTGACAATGAAACTGCCCGCCGTGGCTCAGATGGACACTGTAATATTATCCAAAAACATATAATACAATCATTTAGTATGAACAGATACAACTTTTCTTTGCCACAAACATAATGTACTTGCTAAAAGTCCTTACCCTCACTTTTTTATTGGAAGTGCTGGGAGAAATTGATCTACTGATAACAGATCCAAAACGCATGAGAGGAGAAACTGATCTATTGACAGATCCAGAGCGCTTGAGAGCAAATTTAAGTGGTGAAACTGATCTTTTCCCTGTTTCATTATTGAATGTGTTAATTGAGTTCAACTTCTACACATGAAGGTAAATCCATGATAATTTACTAAGTCTTTTGAACTATACTGCGTATAACTAGAATTTCAGTTGGTACTTACCAACATCTTTGGTGGATGCAACTCTTGTGAACGAGAAATTGAGAGGATTTGGAGAAGCGTCTGTCCATGAAATCTTGGAATGCCTTTTCCTGTGCCAAAGTTTAATATGATTACTACTTTTAAAGGCAAACTAAAAAAAAAAGAATTATCAAGAGTATCCTCATTTATCGAAAACTTACATGTACTTTGGTTTAGATGGATGAGGCTTTGATGGTAGAGTTTGAAAAGGATGAGGAAAACAATCACCTAATGGCAGACAAAAGAATCATAGAAAGTTGAGAAGAAAAAGAACTACAAAAGCAAAGATTAAAAGAACTTGGTAAATTACGTGATTGTTTTATCTAAAAGCTTAAGCTGTTTGAGAGATCACACATTAATTAGTTAATTACGTTATGTTTTAATACGTTCATCATTAAATTGTATGATCATTTTATCTAAAAGTTTAGGTTGTTAAAGATATAATAAGTGAATAAAAAGGGTACTTCCGTAAACTTTTTGATGAGATTATCATACAATTCAACAAAGTTCAAAGGCACGAAAACAAGAATCTGTCAAATAAAGTACCTTGCTTAGGCAGCTGTAGGTCAACTTGAGGAGACAGGTTGTGTTCCTAATGTCTTTGACGAGGTCTTGGAACTGCAGGTTGTGTCTCTGCAGCTGCAAAATGTGAAAACTTGAGAGTGAAATTGAAGCAAAAATAACATTTGTTTGTTTTATAAACGTATTGAATGTAAAAACAATACTAATGAAGAGGAGGGAAAAAGATCATTGCCTGAAATCAAGTACCGCTTATGTTGCTTTGGAGTCAGAATTACAAAGGATTATTGCAAGAGGCCACTGCAATCAACAACTTGTGGCATTTTTGCAATTTCTAATTAGGAGTAACCAAAAAGGAAATGGTAAGACAGAAGACTCGTGAAGTGAGAATTGTCCAAAGCTATACAAGAAAATAACAACTCGTTCCCTCGGCCAATGTGATAATCTAACACTCCCTACCCCTCCCTTACACGCCCATTGCTAGACATTAGAACGTGGCCAACATTGCATGGAGGCCCTACGAGAGGCGAATTCAGGAATTTAAGCTTATAGATGCCTACACGATCTCAAATTGATATACAGTAGTAATCAGACCAATAAATTGGATTCCAAACGGAATATTCTTATAAAATTAATGGACTTGTTAATATAAATATAGAGTATAGGCAAAAATTATTGGATTTATGTGAACCCGGACCTATTGCACTAGATCCACCTTTAGGCCCAACATTGAATTCACCAAGAACTTGGATAAGTATGGCTCTGAAAGCACGTAAAAAGAAATTGACCTCCGGTCATTATCTTATGAGGTGAGAATTGTTCAAGATCGTATTTTCACAACTAACTTGAGATATATAAATGAACTAGCTTGAGACATATTTAACATTTTGTAAAATAAACCAGATATGCTTTCTGGTGTGTGTTTGTCTAGGGGGGAGGGGGGGAGGGGGGGAGGGTAGGGGAGGGGTGAATGTTACCTTACCTGTTCCATACATGAGAAACGAAGGTTGGTTGTAGAAAATTCATCAACTTTTTCGTCCAAGAAGCTGTTTAATTTACATGCCACTGAGCCCAAATGATCCACACTACTTTCTAGAGCATTACTCACATAATCTTTCAAAGTCTCTATCACTCTGTACCAAATATTTTTTTAACAAAAAATTAACAAAACTCCAATGAGTTAACAAATTTTTTCCACCAAAAACAGACAATAAGAAATGGAATGACATTAGACTTACAATGTTTTTTGCTCATTTTCCTCATAAGAAGACTCAAAGTATTCTGCAGCTGAATACAACTGTTTCCTTAAATTCTTCAAGTCCTAATTACCATAAACCAATAGAGGTTAAGTTCTATATACTATATCGTACGCGATAAAATTGATCTACAATAATAGGTAACTCTTCATATAGGTAAACTAGATAATAGAATGAGAACCTGTTATAACCAGATAATGTAAAATTTATGTACTGTCAGCATATACAGGACAACAACAATAAATTCAGTGTAATCCCCCAGGTGAAGTCTGGGGATTATAGTGTGTACGCACTCCTTACTCCTAGCTTTTGAAGGTAAGACGCAGTTTCCAATAAATCCTCGGCTCAGGTCAACATATATAGGAGAAAGCCAAAATTTCATATCTTATCAGTGATGGAATATATACCACAGCGGAAGCAATAACAGAATCTTATTCACGTGTAATCTAAACAACTAGCACGTATGGAGATTTTAGGATTACCTCTTGAAAAGTAAACACAACAAATCTATGTCGTTCTCCAGTTCCTCGATTGAAAAAGCACCAGCAGCTTTCCACAGTCTTCTACTGTGTTGCCCAAAGAATAAATAAAGAATTTTGGGTGGGCAAAATTCTAGTAAAAATCGCAGTCAGAATTGTGTCGAAAACGTCCATCCCCTATATGTATATATATGGCTGCATTTTTTAGGTCAAAACCGTTTTCAAAACCTGTTAGGTTTCTTTCTCACACTAAGGGTCGGTTTTCACATTTTCTTTCCCACTCAGTAATAGTTTCCACTATTTCCTGTTATTTAGGCACAGTAGGGACCACCGAATTTAATTAACAAGGCTTCCTATTATGATATTAGTTTCAAAATTCTGAAATTAATTTCCATCATAATAAATTACGAATTATTCCACTAAAAATTCGTAATTGCACTCCTTAGTTCAATTTCAAAATTCTTCCATAAAACCTTATTTAACTCCCCATGTTAAGATTCACGTACTAATCAATCAAATTAAATTACTGACTATTTAATTTATCGATACTTCCTTTAGACTTACACGTAACTTATTTCATGTGTCGGATACAAAACCCACCGGCCGGGTTTACACATGAAAACTTATAAGCTTTCATAAAGGAGTATCATCAATCTCAAAATCGAGACATGAATTCCATCAACTAATTATTACTTCGCCAATGTATATCAATGTTATCCAATTTACCAGGCTTATTGACTCGCGAAAGAATCTCGCATTTTAATAAATCAAAACAACAAGTGACATACACAGTTAACAATAATTATATCAGGATTAATATATAAATACATTAAATGGACTAGAGAAATTATTTTATAAAGTCAGTATAAAATACTCATCTCTACTTGATCCGTTCAATACATACAAATGTATTAGCACAAGAAGTTGGAATTAAACCATTCCCATAATCAAGATAAATTATATTTAATCTTGTGCTACAATCATTCCGATGATTTGTCCAATTTCATCATTAGATTGTGAACATTAACTTTTATGTCTTACAATAACCGATGATTTAATCTTCCGTGTATAAGCTAAACTCTATACACTAAATCATCTACTATATAAGCAATGGACGCACAAACCAACACATGATCTATTTAAAATAAAACTTTATTGAATTTAAACAAGTAAATAAATAATTGTTCATAAAGAATACTATAACAATACGCATGGCTTATAGTATATTCTAACAATCTCCCACTTAGACTAATAACCATGCGTCTACAATTTTGACACTCATTCCTTCTACATGCTTATCAAAAGTCTTCTGTGGTAAGCTCTTAGTAAACGGATCTTCCAAGTTGTTCTCTGACGCAATCTTGGTGACCACTACATCCCCTCTTTGCACTATATCACGAATTAAATGATATTTACGCTCAATGTGCTTTGTCCTCTTATGGATTCGTGGCTCCTTTGAATTTACAACCGCACCACTATTATCACAATAAAGTGTAATTGGAGCTTGAATCGAGAGAACCACACCCAACTCTCTCAGGAAGTTACCAAGCCAAACTGCCTCTTTGGCTGCCTTAGAGGCTGCCACATATTCGGCTTCCATGGTGGAATCAGCAACACAAGTTTGCTTGATACTCCTCCAACCTATGGCTCCACCTCCAAGAGTAAACACATTACCTAAGGTAGACTTTCTAGAATCTCTGTCTGATTGGAAATCCGAATCAGTATACCCAATAGGTATGAGGTCATCCGAATGGTAGATCAACATGTAATCCCTAGTCCTTTTCAGGTATTTGATTATATGTTTAACCGCCGTCCAATGCTCTTTCCCAGGATTAGACTGAAATCTGCTAACAACGCCAACGGCAAAGCAGATATCAGGCCTAGTGCATAACATAACATATATGAGGCTCCCCACAGCTGATGCATAAGGGGCCGCCTTCATATTTTCTATCTCTTCATCAGTCTTAGGAAACTGATCTTTAGATAGAGAAATTCCATGTCTGAAAGGAAGAAATCCTTTCTTGGAATCATGCATGCTAAACCTGGAGAGTATTGTATCAATATAAAGACCTTGGGACAAGCCTAATATCCTTTTCTTGCGATCTTGCAAGAGTTTGATCCCAAGGATATGAGCCGCTTCTCCCAAATCTTCATATCAAAATGTGTGGACAACTATTTCTTAACTGAATTCAACATGCCCACATTATTTCCTATGAGCAGTATGTCATCTACATATAAGATCAAAAATGCCACTTTGTCCCCATCCCACTTTTTATATACACAAGATTCATTAAGGCACTGATCAAAATCAAAAGTTTTAATCGCCTTATCAAAACAAGTGTTCCATGCCTTAGATGCCTGTTTTAGTCCATAAATGGACCTTTTAAGCTTACACAACATGTGTTCTTTGCCACTTTCCATAAAACCGTCTGGTTGCATCATATAGATGCACTCATCAAGACTTCCATTAAGGAAAGCTGTCTTGATATCCATTTGCCAAATCTCATAATCATAATGAGCAGCAATATATAAGAGAATACTTATAGATTTAAGCATGGCTACCGGCGAGAAGGTTTCCTCATAGTCGATCCCTTCTTTCTGAGTAAACCCTTTCGCTACAAGCCTTGCTTTAAAAGTTTGTACTTTTCCGTCTACACCTCTCTTTTTCTTATAGATCCACTTGCATCCAATGGGTTTAACCCCATCAGCTGGTTCTACAAGCTCCCAGACCTGATTAGAGTACATAGACTCCATCTCTGATTTCATAGCAGCAACCCACTTATCGGCATCCTTATCATGTAGTTCTTGGTCGTGATTGACAGGTTCAGAGGTAGGCTCCTCAGGGATCCTATCATATGATTCTCCCAAGAGCGTATAACGAACTGACTGTCTTATTTTCCCACTACGACTACGCACTACATCAGTTGCAACTACATCACTTTGATTTTGTGGTTGAACCACAACATCATCAGGAACTTGAGTCTCCATGCTATCCATAGGGATATCAACGACTTCTTCCTGTTGTGCAGTCTGCTCAACATGACTCCCACTATTTTGTGGTAGTTTGACTTCGGGCACTTGTTCTTGTGGGACATTAAGTCTATTGAAATTTCTCCCACTACTAACGTGCAATGGTATGTCAAAATCGACTTCAGGGGTTTGGATATGGTCGTTTTGATTTTCAGATGACTGAGTTTCCATTCCTTTGATAAGTTCCTGTAAAACGAGTTTACTTCTAGGAACATGGTTCATCAAATAGTCCTCTTCTAGAAACTTGGCATTTGTGCTAACAATTACCTTTTTCTCTTTAGGACAATAGAATAAATCACCTTTCCTCCCTTTTGGATAACCTATAAACACGCATACATCCGTTCTTGCCTCCAATTTATCTGTTTTCCCCTTTAGCACATGTGCTGGACAACCCCAAACTCGAATATGCCGCAGACTAGGCATGCGCCCAGTCCACAATTCTGTAAGGGTCAAGGGTACTGACTTTGAAGGAACTAAGTTCAGAACGTAATTCGCAGTTTCTAAGGCATGTCCCCAAAAAGAAGAAGGCAAATCGGAATAACTCATCATTGATCTAACCATTTCCATAAGAGTCATATTTCTTCTTTCAGCTACACCATTTTGTTGTGGAGTTCCAGGTGCAGATAATTGAGATGTAATTCCACATTCTGATAAATAACCAATGAAGTCCGTAGAGAGGTACTCCCCACCATGATCAGATCGTAGTGTCTTGATATATTTATTATGTCCCTTTTCTGTCTCAGTCTTGAATTCTTTGAACTTTTCAAAACATCCAGACTTTCGACGCAACAAATAAATATATCCATATTTTGAGTAATCATCTGTGAAAGTCACAAAATACTCAAAACCACCTCTTCATTGGACATTCATTGGACGACACAAATCAGAATGAATTAACTCTAATTTATCACTTGCCCGATTTCCTTTTGAGGGGAAATTTTGTTTTGTCATTTTTCCTTCTAAACAAGATTCACAAGTTGGTAGTGCCTCCACTTTCAATGAACTTAAAGGTCCATCCCTGACCAACCTGAAAATTCTGTTTAGATTTATATGACCCAAACGCAAGTGCCATAAATATGTTTCACTCAATTCATAAGAACGTTTTCTCTTACTTGGTAAATCAACATTATTCAGTTCTTTAGGTGGTAACGTATTAGGAATAGAGTCAACAACAAAAAGACCATTAATCAATGTAGCCGAAGAGAGATAACACTTATTGTGAGTAATAACACATTTATCAACGTCATGACAATTAAAATCATAACCATCTTTCATAGCACTAGAAACCGAAATTAAATTCCATCTAACAGAAGGTACATATAATGTGTCTTTTAAAGCTAAAACTCTACAACTACCAAACGAAATACTAATATTTCCTAATGCTAAAGCTGGGGCTGCTGAACCGTCTGCTTGATAAACATTGATTTCTCCTCTACTTGACCGCCGTGTTACCTGAAACCCCTGCAAACAAGTGCAGATATGATTAGTGGCTCCCGAATCTACACACCATGACATGGTAGAAACAACCGCTAAAAATGTTGCAACAACAAGTAGATTTAAATCACCTGGTTTGTTTTTCAGCTTGGCCAGATAAGTTGGACACTGCTTTTTATGATTCCTTGGCTGCTTGCAGTGATAACACTTGCCCTTAGCCTTTTTCACACCAGCAGTCGCGCCACCAACAGAGAGGTTTTGAGCCTTTTTCTTTTTCACCCGCCTCTCGGCTTAGAAGAAGAATCTGCCTCAAAATTCAATGCCACGGGAGGAGCTTGGGACTTGATAATAGTCTCTGCCGACTGCAGCTCATTCAGCAATTTTGCAAGGGACAAATCCATTTTGTTCATGTTATAATTCAAGTGAAACTGCTGAAAGCTGTCAGGCAAAGTCTGCAGGATTATTTCAACCTGCGTGTCCTTATCAATGTTAGCTCCAAGAACCTTCAGTTCATTAAGAAGACTCATCATCTTCAGAACATGGTCCCTTACCGATGAACCTTTTGGTATTCAGAAGGGCTTTCATGGCAGTCTGCTTAGCCGCACGATTCTGATGTCCGAACATTTCTTTGAGATTTTCCAGAATGTCATAAGCAGACTCCATCGCCTGATGCTGATGTTGCAGAACATTCGACATGGATACCAAAATGTAACACCGCGCCATCTTATCAGCCTTAATCCATTTCTGGTAAGCCTTTTGTTCATCATCTGTGGCATCATCTCCAGGTTTTTCTGGACACACCTCATCGAGCACAAAAACAATATCCAAATTTTGTTTCCAATCAACATAATTTGGACCCTCAAGTTTGTTTTGGGTAAGAATGACAGTAAGAGGATTGAAAGCAGTCATTGTCAATCTGGGAGACATTAAATATTTAATTAGATCAAACCAGTTTGTATTATGAAAATTAAAATTCAAAACACATTATATATATACAATCTATGCACCTTGAACAACAAATTTCGATGGGAAAGAAGCTATTCTTGCAATATAATATGTAATGACAGATTTTTACTCCATAAACTTAAGCAGGTCATACTTAGATGGAGAGTAAACTGTTAATTTAAGCCAAGTGAATATAAACATTCAACATATATTAGTTCCATTGAACCAACATGCATACTCAGATGGAGAGTAAATACAAATAATCAATTACTAGTATAACATAGTGATTATTCATAATATTTTTATCCGATATGGAAGAAGACCTACGTCAACGTGTAAAAATATTATATCACTAATTTTTAAGCCTGGGGACCAAGGGAATTTATCCCCACAATTAATGGAATTAAAAACAACTAACAAAAATTTCAAAATTTTAGAAAACAGCAAAAACACCATCTAAACGACCCCGAAAGCCCAAAAACGGTTTCAATCACGAACGAAATCCATGTGTATTGCTCACTGGGCCGTTTTGCATAGACCTGCCAAATTTCAGGTCAATCGGAGTTCATCAACATTTTGACCTCCGATTTTCTGCCCTAATTCGGCAAAACATGCTTTTCCGTTTTACATGATAAAATTCAACTTTCAGATTATTCTAACTCAAAATCACCAATATTAAAAGGATACAAGTTTTTAGAATAATCTATATTACCCATAACATATAATCACACCAAAACAGTGCAGGTTTTCAGAAAAACAAACTTTGCATGTAATTCAAAACTTGCATATAGAACATGATATTTATCCTTATGGTTTATTCTAATTATTTAATTAGACGTGAGTAGGCTCTGATACCAATTGATGGAATATATACCACAGCGGAAGCAATAACAGAATCTTATTCACGTGTAATCTAAACAACTAGCACGTATGGAGATTTTAGGATTACCTCTTGAAGCGTAAACACAATAAATCTATGTCGTTCTTCAGTTCCTCGATTGAAAAGGCATCAACAGCTTTCCACAGTCTTCTACTGTGTTACCCAAATAATAACTGAAAATAGAGAATTTTGGGCGGGCTAAATTCTAGTAGAAACCGCAGTCAGAATTGTGTCCAAAACGTCCAGCCCCTATATGTATATATATAGCTGCATTTTTTAGGTCAAAACCGTTTTCAAAACCTGTTAGGTTTCCTTCTCCCACGAAGGGCCGGTTTCCACATTTTCTTTCTCACTCAGTAACAGTTTCCACTATTTCCTATTATTTAGGCACAATAGGGACCACCGAATTTAATAAACAAGGTTTCCTATTATGATATTAATTTCGAAATTCTGAAATTAATTTCCATCATAATAAATTACGAATTATTCCACTAAAAATTCGTAATTGCACTCCTTAGTTCAATTTCGAAATTCTTCCATAAAATTTTATTTAACTCCCCATGTTAAGATTCAGATACTAATCAATCAAATTAAATTACTGACTATTTAATTTATGGATTACTTCCTTTAGACTTACACTTAACTTATTTCATGTGTTGGATACAAAATCCACCGGCCGGGTTTACACATGAAAACTTATAAGCTTTCATAAAGGAGTATCATCAATCTCAAAATCGAGACATGAACTTCATCAACTAATTATTACTTCGCCAATGTATATCAATGCTATCCAATTTACTAGGCTTATTGACTCGCGAAAGAATCTCGCTTTTTAATAAATCAAAACAACAAGTGACATACACAGCTAATAATAATTATATCAGAATTAAGAGTATAAGTACATTAAATGGACTAGAGAAATTATTTTATAAAGTCAGTATAAAATACTCATCTCTACTTGATCCGTTCAATACATACAAAATGTATTAGCACAAGAAGTTAGAATTAAACCATTCTCATAATCAAGATAAATTATATTTAATCTTGTGCTACAATCATTCCGATGATTTGTCCAGTTCCATCATTAGATTGTGAACATTAACTTTTATGTCTTATAAGAACCGATGATTTAATCTTCCATGTATAAGCTAAACTCCATACACTAAATCATCTACTATGTAAGCAATGGACGGACAAACCAATACATGATTTATTTAAAATAAAACTTTATTGAATTTAAACAAGTAAATAAATAATTGTTCATAAAAAATACTATAACAATACGCATGGCTTATAGTATATTCTAACAATGATAAAAGCATAAAAATTGTAATGGAGAAATTACAGCCTCTACCTTTTGAACTATCAGAGAACTGCAAACTATGCTGCATGAATATTTCATCATAGTTTGAACTTTTTTGAGGACCATTTGCTGCTGAAAATGATGGAAACTCATTTCCCATTGTTAGATGAAAATTTTTTCAAACCTGCCACCAAATATAAAAACCAATGTTAGTATTACTTATATTTTTCACTTTCCAGGAGAAAACGTGCAATTTTTTACTCAGTAAAGGCAAGGTCATAAAATTAATGTGATAGCTTTAAATATATCTTGATTCTTGACAATAACTCAAAAAGAACAGAGCATACCCTGAACTTATTTGAGTAAACTGCAATATAAATGATAAAATAGTTTATGACCCTCTTATATTGTCACACCCCAGGCGAATACCACGTGGAATTGACAAAAACATGAGAAATATTGGATATATAACTAAACAAACCTTAAACCTTAGTGACACGTTTTAAAACGCTGCAAGCCTAGGTCTAAAGCGTACAATATTAGTTGAACAGTAACATATAATATCAGAATCACTCTGCGTGCAATCTTAAACGATGGTGGGACAAACCGGGACGAATTCCATATCAATAAAACAAGGGATAGATACCAAATATACAAGTAAATAAGTCTTACTTAGTGACGTGTTTTAAAACCCTGTGCGAGCCTAGATCCAAAGTAAATAATATTACTTGTGAACTGAACTGTTACATCTAATCCCACAAAGAGTAAATAAAGATTCAAAAATTTTGTTCAAACCTGCTATTCAAGAATGAATTATTGTAACTGGGAAACTAAGGAGAAGAAGAAAGTGAAAAACACTGTAAATAGAGAGCAGAAAAGGGACAAAAAATCAATAATACAAGTGGTGGGAAGGGATGTGGGAGAGACAGAATTGTGGGGTATCAAGAATCTAAATTCTAAAAGGAATGGCTCATCATATATATATATATATATATATATATATATATATATATATATATATATACTCAAAGGCAAGAACCATTATCCTCCAATATGCTTTTAACATTTAGTGCCAAAATTCATGGTTGGAAATGTTTTACCTCGTTGTCAGGGTAGCTTATTTTTTTCTTTTTCCCACCCCCAACACAAAAGAATAGTAACGTATGTGATCAGGAGGTAACGGGTATATGAATTATCACATTAATGTTCGTATCATGTAAATTTGTATTTTCTTGAAGGGCAGTCTTCAAGTAAATGGTAAAATAATTACTATGTGATCAGCAAGTCACGGGTTCGATCCGTGGAAACAACCTCTTGCAAACATACAGGATAAGGTTGCGTACAATAGAACTTTATGGTCCGATTCTTTCCCGAATCCTGTACATAGTAAGAGCTTAGTGTACCGTACTGCCCTTCTTTATATAACACCTCATTTTATTCTATTTTCAATATGAGATTTGCCTAAAATATCACATTTACTCATTCTTTAAAAACATATCAGTCCGTCCGACTATTATCTTTGGGTAGCTTTTTTTTTGAAGTAGACGCAATGCTCAACTAACATGATTTTGTTGTGATAGGATTAATCAATGCAAAGTTCATTTGTTAAGCTCTATTTACTTGAATTTTTCAGTTTAACAACATTGGGATGTTGTGGACATTTTGTATTCAGTGTAGCATAATCATACAATAATAAAATATCCAGTATTATCCCATACCGTAGGAGAATAGTGTGTATACAACAGACCTTATCTCTACCTTACGAGGATAAAGAGATTGTTTACAATAGACCCCGGCTCAGATACACTAAATTTTCTTCTATTTAGGCTTTGAGTTCTTTTTGGAACAGTTTAATATTGATAATGGTTAATCTTGATGATGGATTTTGTGGTAATTAGTAAGGAAAGAATATCTCCACTTATTACATGAGAAATTTGATTTATTTTTTCTTTATGCTTTTTGTCTTTACTTTCTTAAAGAAGAAAATTTGCTGTCTAATTTGTCCATTTTGGAGGAAAAGTTCCAAAAAAGCTACGTAGGCTACGCTATCATTTGACATGTTTAAAATTTGTGGTTAGGTACAAAATTTAAAAGTATATAATTATTGGATGTTTTTATTTGGAGAAGCTCTTTAATTTAGTGTAGAGGGAATGTTGGCTAATTAAAGTCCACAATTAATTCTATAACTACTTCACCAAAATAATTAGGAAAAAAGCAGACTTTCATTAAAGGTGAAGCTGCTAAGGTTACAAGAATATACATAGGGGTATTACAACTTTTAACCCCGGTCAAAAGTTATTTATATTTGGTAGCAAAAAAAGTATATAAAATTTGTATAATTTTTATATATAACATACAGAATATATATATATATATATATAAATTTTATATATTTTTCAGCTATTATTTTTACGATGGCTATGCAATATCATTTTTCATATAAATATAACATTAAATTGCGTAGAAATAAGTCAATAATTCATATGTGGAATTAAAGAGTATTGCTTTCTTGTACTTCCCCCGTTTCAATTTATATGAACTTATTTCTTTTTTAGTTCATGCAAAAAAGAATGATCTCTTTCCCTATTTGAAAACAATTTATTTTTATGTAATGATTTATAGCCACACAAAATATATGTCTTCATTTTACACCACAAATTTAAAAATCTTTTTTCTTTTTTTAAATTTCGTGCCTAATTAAATAAATTCAGAAGTATTTTTTTTTCCATAAAGTGAATAGTATTGTGACTACAAGGAAATGAAAGATTACGTATTAAATGGCATAACTCCAAACCTAACACTACCATAAGATAAAAGATATTTTTACACAAATAATCGATCATATATATATATTGTTTATTTTTTCTAATCATATATATAGGTTATGCATTAATTATATACAACAATACACATGATAAATAAACTATATATATATATATATATATATATATATATATATATATATATATATATATATATATATATATATACCTCCACCGGCTATATTTAGTTTAAGCGGTTGGCTATTTGGAAGAATTAATCCAAATAGCCGTCCGCTCAACCACTTAAACTAAAAATAACTAGTGGAGGTATAATACCTATATAATTTGTGTATTATATATATATTGTTATGAAATAATATAAAAGACAAGAACAATAACTCAAGAACAAGAGCAAATAGAGAGAAGAGTAGAGAGAGTTCTTCTTATTGATACTTAGAGAATGTTAGGAGTGATTTACAATGGTAGAGAGCACCTCTATTTATAGGGAGGAGGATGATTTATCTACCAAGAATAGAACTCTAGAATCTCTCTAATTAAAGACATTCACCTTAAATAGAAGTGTATTTATAACACTCCCCCTTGAATGTCTATTCAATGATGTGCCTCGTTAAAACCTTAAAACAAAACCCAATGGGAAAAATTAAAGTAAGGAAAAAGAGTACACATGTTTGAATATGCGCCTATTGGTTGCCTCGTTAAAAACCTCGCAAGGAAAACCCGGTGGGACAAAACCTTGTAAGGGAAAAAGAGTGCAACGCGCCTTAACTCCCCCTGATAAGAACATCAATTTATGTCCTTAAGTCTTCGCATCCCGATCTTGTGAACTAGCTTCTTGAAGGTTGACTTTGGTAGAGATTTTGTGAACAAATCAGCCATATTTTCGCTTGAACGAATCTGTTGAACATTGATATCACCATTCTTTTGAAGATCATGTGTGAAGAATAACTTTGGTGAAATATGCTTCGTTCTATCTCCTTTTATGAATCCTCCCTTCAATTGAGCTATACATGCTGCGTTATCTTCATACAAAGTTGTGGGTAGTTTATCATACTTCAAACCACATTTGTCTTGGATATGATGTATTATCGACCTTAACCACACACACTCCCGACTTGCTTCATGAATAGCAATTATCTCGGCATGATTAGATGAAGTAGCCACAATTGATTGCTTAGTCGATCGCCAAGATATGGCGGTGTCTCCACAGGTAAACACATAACCCGTTTGAGATCGAGCCTTGTGCGGGTCGGACAAATATCCAGCATCAGCATAACCAACAAGATCCGGGTTGCAATTCTTGCTATAAAATAAGCCCATATCGGTAGTTCCCTTTAGGTACCGCAATATGTGTTTGATCCCATTCCAATGTCTCCTCGTAGGAGCCGAGCTAAATCTTGCTAAGACATTAACTGAAAATGATATGTCAGGTCTTGTAGTATTTGCAAGATACATTAGTGCGCCAATTGCGCTAAGATATGGTACTTCAGGACCAAGTAGCTCTTCATTCCTTTCTTGTGGTCGGAATGGATCTTTGTTCACATCAAGTGATCGAACAACCATCGGTGTACTTAAAGGATGTGCTTCATCCATGTAAAACCGTTTCAGTACCTTTTCTGTATAGGTAGATTGATGAACGAAAATTCCGTTTGCCAAATATTCAATTTGCAAACCAAGACATAGTTTAGTCTTTCCGAGATCTTTCATCTCGAATTCATCCTTTAGATAATCAATTGCCTTTTGGAGTTCTATAGGGGTTCCAATAAGGTTTATGTCATCGACATATACGGCAAGTACAACAAATTCCGATGTTGTTTTCTTTATAAAAACACACGGGCAAATGGCGTCATTTATATAGCCTTCTTTTAACAAGTACTCACTAAGACGATTATACCACATTCGTCCAGATTGCTTTAGACCATACAAGGATCTTTGCAATTTAATTGAGAACATTTCCCGAGATTTTGAGTCGTGCGCGTTTGGCACCTTGAGTCCATCGGGAATTTTCATGTATATCTCATTATCAAGTGAGCCATAAAGATAGGCAGTGACTACATCCATTAAGTGCATGTCCAGCTTTTCATGGACAGCAAAACTTATGAGATAACGAAAGGTTATCGCATCCATTACAGGCGAATATGTCTCTTCATAATCGACACCAGGCCTTTGAGAAAAACCTTGTGCAACAAGGCGTGCTTTATATCTTTGTACCTCGTTTTTCTCATTTCTCTTGCGTACAAAGACCCATTTATAGCCGACAGGCTTAACACCATTAGGTGTTTCAACTATAGGGCCAAAAACTTCACGTTTTGCCAGCGAATTCAATTCTGATTGAATTGCTTCTTGCCACTTTGGCCAATCCTGTCTTTTTCGAAATTCTTCAACAGATTGAGGTTCGAGATCCTCACATTCTTGCATAATGCTAGATGCTACATTATAAGCAAAGGCATTATCCACCACAATATCCACTCGATTAATATTTGCCTCAATATTAATTGGATTTAGGGATAGTTCCGTATTTTCCAGAGTCTCGGGCTCGATGGATTCTTCATGAATCTCAGAATTTGTTAAATCATGAGATTCTTTCGTGGTGTCATTTTGATCGTTCTTTTTCCTCTTTCTAGGATTTCGATCTTTGGAACCTAATGGTCTGCCACGCTTCAGGCGTGCATTTGACTCATTGGATATGACACTAGATGATTGTCCAACAGGGACATCAATACGGGTTGGAACATGTGGGATTTCGTTATCCTTTTCAAGTCCGTAAATGCGTCAGGCATTTGATTTGCTATTCTTTGCAAATGGATAATCTTTTGTACCTCTCTTTCACAAATAGAGGTATGTGGATCAAGATGAGATAATGATGCATTTTTCCACAAAATTTCCCGTTTGGTTTCACCAACTTCTCCCCCTAATTTTGGGAAAAGTGTCTCATCAAATCGACAGTCTGCAAATCGTGCAGTAAACAAGTCGCCTGTCAATGTTTCGAGGTAGCGAATGATGGAGGGCGATTCAAACCCAACATATATTCCTAACCTTCTTTGCGGACCCATTTTGGTGCGGGATGGCGGTGCAATAGGCACATATACTGCGCATCCAAAAATCCTTAAATGGGATATATTGGGTTCATGACCCAAAACCAATTGCAACGGGGAATACTTGTGGTAATTCTTCGGTCTGAGACGAATTAGCATTGCTGCATGTAAGATGGCGTGACCCCATACCAAAGTGGGCAGCCTCATTCTCATAAGTAATGGCCTTGCAATCAATTGCAGGCGTTTAATTAACGATTCTGCAAGACCGTTTTGAGTGTGAACATGAGCTACAGAATGTTCAACTTTTATCCCGATTGATAAGCAATAATCATTAAATGCTTGGGATGTAAACTCAGCAGCATTATCCAGTCTAATGGACTTGATTGGATTATCTGGAAATTGTGCTCGTAGTCGAATTATTTGTGCCATTAATTTCGCAAACGCAAGGTTGCGTGATGACAATAGGCACACATGAGACCATCTACAGGATGCGTCTATCAAGACCATGAAATACCTAAACGACCCACTAGGTGGGTGAATAGGTCCACAAATGTCCCCTTGTATACGTTCCAGAAACGTGGGTGACTCAGTCCCAACCTTTGTTGGTGATGGCCTGATAATCAACTTGCCTTGATAACACGAAGTGCAAGGATATTCCTTATTCGAAAGAATTTTGAGATTCTTTAACGGATGCCCATATGAGCTTTCTATAATCCGTCTCATCATGACCGATCCTGGGTGTCCCAATCGATCATGCCAAAGTACAAAGGTATTGGAATCAGTAACCCTTTGGTTTACTGTTGAATGTGCCTCAATTGCACTAATTCTTGTCCAATACATGCCACAAGATAAAGACGGGAATTTCTCAATAACCCTCTTTTGGCCGGAGACATTCTTTGTGATGACGAGATATTCAAGATTATCTTCATCCATTGTCTCAATATGATAGCCATTCCGGCGTACATCTTTAAAACTCAACAAGTTTCTTTTAGACTTGGAGGAGAACATTGCATTCTCTATGATTAACGTCGTGCCCTTGGGCAGAGTTACAATTGCTCTTCCGGAGCCTTCAATCAATTTACTACTTCCAGAGATTGTAGTAACGTTTGCCTTACACATATTTAGTTGGGAGAAATACTTCCTTTCTTTGAGTATTGTATGTGTAGTACATGAATCAATTAGGCAAATACTTTTACAGTTGGATGTTGATCCAAGTTCGCTTTGTGAGATATCCATATTTGCTATCCCATAGTTTGACATACAAAAGAGATACAAGAACATAAGAATAAACAAGTTCAATTCTTTTGTATCACATAATATTTTCAAAATCTGCTGCTAACAGTTGACTAACAAAATCAGATATGTTATTACTTTGCAGTTTGAAAATTTCAGTTTAAACGTTTTCTTCAAATAATCGATTGTTACTTACAAACAATCGATTGTTGAACATTGACAATCGATTGTTAAACACACACAATCGATTATTTGCTATTTTGAAAAAACTTCAGATCACTGTCTTAAGACAATCGATTGTTATGCATAGACAATCGATTGTTGGCTATTTTTGAAAAATTCCAGAGCACACTGTTTCAAGACAATCGATTGTTATGCATAGACAATCGATTGTTGACAATTTTTGAAAATTTCCAGATCACTGTTTTAAGACAATCGATTGTTAGACAAATACAATCGATTGTGGATGATTTTTGAAAAATTCCAGATTACACTGTCTTAACGACAATCGATGTTAGCCAAAGACAATCGATTGTTGATCAATTGTTTTTCAACTTTAATGCGAAAATAGTAGATAATCGACTAGTTTTTCAGGCTAGTCGATTACCCCTACTGGAAAATAAAAATTTTATTGATATTTGAGCATATTGAAGATATTCTAAAGAACTACTGCTAACATTGCATCATGAACTAACTAATACGAGCTAATACTAATGACTATTAGTTTATACAAATAAGTAGAACAAAATCAAATAACTCCATCTTCTTTCATCACGGACCCATCGCCGATTAGGTGGTCTATTTTCCCTTCGGGTTGCTCAAAGAAGTCTGCCACATCCAGGTGGGTGATGTCCTCATTGTCGTCATAGACAAAATTTGTTTCAGGGCCTTTTCTCTTTCGAGATGCTTGATAAAGGTCAACCAAATGTCTTGGTATACGGCAAGTCTTTGACCAGTGCCCTTTCCCACCGCAACGATAACATATAGTTTCTGAACCATTTTCCTTAGGATCTTCATGACCCCGTTTCTGCTTTCGGCGGTTATCTCTCCTTGGGGGTTGACGGACTTCATTGGAATTTCTTCCTTGTCTACGTCCCTGGCTATGACCCCGTTTACGACCATGACCATGGTCCTTTTCATGTTTGGCATAATGAGAGTGCACCTTATCTGCTTCAGGCAGTGGTGTAGACCCAGTGGGTCGATTTTCATGATTTCTCATGAGCAGGTCATTATTTCGCTCAGCCACTAGTAGAAGAGAAATCAGTTCAGAGTACTTTGTAAAGCCTTTCTCTCTGTACTGTTGTTGCAGTACTATATTGGAGGCATGAAACGTTGTAAACGTTTTCTCAAGCATATCATAATCGGAGATATTATCCCCGCATAGCTTCAATTTGGAAGTAATTCTGAACATAGCAGAATTATATTCAGAAACGGACTTAAAGTCCTGGAGCCTCAGATGAGCCCAATCATATCGTGCTTGTGGCAGAGTGACCAACTTCAGGTTGTCATATCTCTCCTTTAAGCCGTTCCACAAGACGAGTGGATCCTTGACGGTGAGATATTCAATCTTCAAACCTTCATCAAGGTGGTGGCGCAAGAAAATCAAGGCCTTCGCACATTCTTGGGTGGATGCTTTTTCTCTATCTTTGATGGTGTCTCCGAGACCCATAGCATCTAAGTGGATTTCAGCATCCAACACCCATGTCATATAGTTCTTGCCCGAAATTTCAAGGGCAACGAACTTTCTTTTCGTAATGTCAGACATAATCGAAAATTAAATTAGGAAGAGGGAAATACCTTAGATTTTTCGAGAATGGTTCTTGATACGGTAGAGTCTCGTGCTGATAACGTGTTATGAAATAATATAAAAGACAAGAACAATAACTCAAGAACAAGAGCAAATAGAGAGAAGAGTAGAGAGAGTTCTTCTTATTGATACTTAGAGAATGTTAGGAGTGATTTACAATGGTAGAGAGCACCTCTATTTATAGGGAGGAGGATGATTTATCTACCAAGAATAGAACTCTAGAATCTCTCTAATTAAAGACATTCACCTTAAATAGAAGTGTATTTATAACATATATATAATTGTGTATAATAAATGTATAACTATATATGGGGATAGAAAAAAAAAATAATATTTCCGACTATTTGTGTACATAAGAGGAGAAATAAATATAAAGGGTTAGGAGTGGATCTAGCCTTCATTACTTGTTTAAGTCTATCATTCTAGCGAAATTAGTATTTTTTTTAATGATGTTCAAATTTGAAAGGAGTGAAAAAATTCTGCGATAAAAAGTATTTAATATATATTATATACTTCTAAAACTTAATATTACATATATATTCAATATAATTTTTTTACGAAGAATAATCACTTCACCACTTTTAAGATATGTAATTTGGTGCCAGCACTTGTCATTTTAGACTTATATATGTCAAAAAATAAAGGTGGTCACGGACTCACATATATTAACGTAAAGGACAATAATAGGATATGATTAGGTAATTGCAATTATTTGCTGTTGGGAATTCTTAAACGTACTGTTGTTATAGCTGTAAATATTTAATTATTAATTAATATTTTTGTTGCGACTAATAAGTGCATTTTGTTATGAAATAATATAAAAGACAAGAACAATAACTCAAGAACAAGAGCAAATAGAGAGAGAATATGGAGAGAGAGAAGTATTCTTATTAATACTTGGGGTGATTTACAATGGTAGAGAGCACCTCTATTTATAGGAAGAGGAATGACTTAGCTTTAAGCTAAAACTCTTAGACATTCACTCTAAATAGACTTCTATTTTATAACACATTTCAAATTTTCAACCCCCCTATTAAAGGGCAATCTACAATATTTCCATGTTGAACAAGTCAAGTTTCTTTATGGATTCATTTTCACATTATCTTCTTTGTGATGCAATATTCAATTTTCTAATAAATGGTTTGCATTTTCTTTTATATCCTTCCAAATATGTAATACTATTGTATTTGCAATATCGTCATAGCACAAGTATAGCGCCGTTACAAATTCGAAGAAAATTAGCACCTACATTCATACATGTGTAAAAGTGCCATAACAAAATAGTATAATATTCTACTCCCTCTGTTTCATATTAAATTTGATAGTTTGACTCAACACGAAATTTAAGAAAAGAGAAACTTTTGAAATTTGTGGTCTTAAAAGTTTAATGGGTAAAAAGTTTGTGGGACCATGGCTATAAATGCTTCTCATTAAGGGTAATGGGTAAAATGAAAAAGTTTAAAGTTGAATTATTTCTAAATTTAGAAATCGGTCATTTATTTTGCAACAAACTAAAAAGGAAAGTACCTCATTTAATATGAAACGGAGGGAGTAATTTAGAGTATAATATTCTTAATTAGAACACAATATGCTAAATTGGATTAGAATATTCAATAGAGTTATAACAAAATAGTACAATATTCTAATTTAGAATGCAATATTCTTAATTGGAACACAATATGCTAAATTGGAATACAATATTCAATAGAGTCATACTAAATGATGCATAGTCAAGTACAAAAGAATTGTTTGGAATACAATATTGAAACCTAACAGATCACAATATTTTAATCTGGAATATGTGATTTAAGTCTAAGTTGTTATAAAACAATAAAAGAACATGAGCAATATTGCAGAGAAAGAGAGAGAAGATTCTTATTGAATTTTGGGTGATTTACAATGGGGTAAAACCCCTCTATTTATAGGGGAAAAATAACTTAGCCATAAAGTAAAACTCTCTACAAGATAGACATTCGCTCTAATTAGAATTATATTCTTACACTCCCCCTGGAATGTCTGCTCAATAAGTAATGTGCCTCATTATAAACCTTAACTAAAATAAAACCCAATGGGAAAAAATTCTAGAAAAGGAAAAAGAGTACACATGTTTAGAAATGCGCCTATTGGTTGCCTCGTTAAAACCTTGCAAGGAAAAACTAGTGGGACAAAATCGTGTAAGGGAAAAAGAGTGCAACGCGCATTAACTCCCCCTGAAGAGAGCATCAATTCACATCCTTGAGCCTTCACATCCCAATCTTGTGCACTAGCTTCTTGAAGGTTGACATCAGCAGAGTTTTGGTGAATAAATCAACCATATTAACTCCAATGAATATATTGCGCCTTGAAAATCCTCGCTATCACATTATCATGCTTATAGTTATAGCAAGATACAAATGTTCACAAATTGCACTTAGCATGTGGTACTTCAAGTCCAAAAATTGTATATGCTTTAAGCGGTTTAAGTTCTTCAAGGATTGTCATATAAGTTAAGCAATATAAGACATCTAAAGAGGCTTTAGTGCATATCAAGTTTTTATGTCTTGCATAGACATATAAGATATCGAAAACTGATTGCACATACCATTGACTTTATACTTTCAAGTATTTGAACTACATGTCCAAAACTACATGTCTTTCATATGGAATCAATTCTACTTGAATTGTATCTCTTCCATTTGGCCAATACTTTTGTGTCTATATTCGATAGACTTAAGATCTTCATCTATACTTAGCGCTATCATAGATATCGTCGACGAACATTTTATACTGGTTCCAATAAATTTTCATAAAGACATAACATATAGATCTCTTCATTCATATAATCAGGTACCTGAATCTCTCATGAAATTTTATGAAGTGTTATGTCATGTGATCTTCTAGATCACTTGCCTCCTCTATTATGATCACTTTGATCATTTTCTCATCTTCTTTATCAAGAAATTTATTTGAAACTGATTTGTCTATACGCTTTAAGCGTACCATAGATTTTGTCCTTCTAGGACTTAATATGAGCATTTGCCATGAGAATATAGTTACTTTCTTTGGGTTAGCAAATGCGTATGGCATGCTTTGCAATATGTTGCAAATGAATTATCCTTTTATGAACTTCAAGTTCATGTTATCCTATTCGAGGATCTATATGTATAAATAATAATTTATTCCATGTAACTTTTTTCTCAACTGTTGTATCTTGTCTCCCCCTCATGTTAGAAAAACTAACTTGTTTCCTCAACTTTGGAAATCTATCTTTGTACATTATAGTGTTAATGAAAATATACACCGCACGTCAATAATAATAAGATGAAATTATTTGGTTCCTGACCCTGAACCATTTGTAAGGGGAGAATGCAATATACTTTCATATATAACACATATCAAATTGATATATATAACTTTGTACTCATAAGAAACAATCTAGCTATTAAGTGGAGGCACTCAATAAATTATTTGCTAAACCAACTATGATGTAAACCAACTTATCAAGATGAACTATCTTGAATAGAAAATCTGGAAATTATGCTCGAAATTAAATTACTGAGCAAGATACCTTGCAAGCACCGGCCAGTTTGCGGGTTATTGATAATCGCACATGTAACCATCTCATAGTTGCATCTTATATGGTATATATGGCAGATGAATGGGCTCATATTCACCTTTGACATTTCCAGCATTCATGGGATTCAATCCCAATTTTAGTTGGTCAATTAATTAACAAGAACAAGCAATATAAGAGAATTCGTAAAGAACTTTCTAGTTCTTTAATATTTACCCATGTGAATTCTCTATTATTTTTGCATATCATATTTAAATTGATATGGCTAAACTGATTGTGTCAACTGAATAAATTATCAATATTGATAAGTTCATGTTTATACCATGACATGTGCAATTATCAATAAACTCCATGTGAAATATGATATGGGTTTTTATATCAATAAATATACACTTTATTGTGGCATTCTTCTGTTTGTGTAATACAAACTGGAGAATAAAGCGGGTAGCTTTTCGCGTACAGATTATCCCGCTACAAGTTGTAGTAATAGAAGATATCAAATCTTTCCTTTATTTATTGTCTCAATATAATCAACCGCATTCGCGTATACTTTGAAAATTGAATAAGTTTCTTTGAGACTTACTACAACACAATACCTTATTGGTAATCAATTGTATTTCTCCAAAATAGTATAATTGGCTCTTACAGAGTTCTCAATTAATTTTGTACTACCACATATTCATGAACATCCATATGGCAAATATCTCTTTTAAAGAAAAAGTTATACCATTATGGTCATGGTAAAAATTATATGCAAGATATGTTTCTTGCATTATTGTTATCCTTTAATAATTAAATTGCCAAAATATTTTGACGTACAATAGGTACGTGATCAATGACCATTCATGCCATAATAATGATATTATTTTCTTATATCATCTCAAACCTCCTTCTAGAGGTGAGTGTGGTATATTCAATACCAATAGCATGTTTATATTCTTCCAATAATGAATATGTATTCATAAATCAGATGTTGTCACATTCACACCATGAATGGACCATAATAATTTGTATGTGCTATATAAAATCTCATGTCAAATCGATGACAGATATTACTTTCAGAGAATGAATGATTATTTTGAGAATCCTTTTTGTTCTCATTACCACAATAATGACGATTATAATTTCGTCTATTGCCACGTCCACATCCATTGATACGTTGACGGTAATAATTTTGTCTTCTTTCAGACTTATCACATACTGCTATCACATTCTCTAAAGGGAATGAGAATGGAGCAAATTCAATGGGACGGGTTATCAATTCTTTGCCCACAATCATACATAAATTTGATCATGGCAAGGCATAGAAATTTTACCACTACGGATGGTTATAATTTCGTACAAACTCCATTAGAGTTACAATTAAAATTTATCGTCTTTGCTTGTATTTAAAATCAAATTATAGAATATCAAGGATTTGAAAAAAAAGAAGCAAAATACTTACCTTAAATAGAAGAAGCCGTCATCGAAATTGCACGGGAGAGTAAAACTAGGCGACAGATCTTTCGAAGATTTGTTACTTGATGTAGGAATCATAGGGAGATGGAGCCAATTTTTGAGCAATTTGGCAAAAGATGTTGAAGGATCAAAACTTTGACTTTCTTCAACGCAACCAAAGTTCCAGTGGCACAAGCCTACTGAAGATGCAGAAAGAACACTTCTAACACCGGCACCAAGTGTAGGATCAGCTGAAAGAGAGCACACAGTATGAACAAAATTGCCTGTCAACCCAGTCATACATTCCACTGGCCTCGCAGTTTGACGTCCATCAAACTGCAAAACCATACCATTCTGTAATCCGGCATACATGTAATGCGAATTGTTGGGATCCCACGAACATGACCAAGGAACAGTCGGTAAGTCGTATGTCAGAACAGCATGGTTGTTTTTAGTACTAAGAACCGACAATTTCTTCCCTAAGGAAGCCAAGAGTATAACTCTTTCATGAGGAGAAACATGCAAGTCCTTGATAGTTTTCATGCTCGCAGGAAGCAGAATGTCTTTTCGTTCATCCGGAGGTAATAGGCTGATTTTCGTAAGCATATGCTGTCCTCCCATTCCAGCGAGCCTTCTAGCAATCATCAAATTCTCACTGTTACTATCCACATCAAATAGGCGAGCACCATCAATCCATCTGCATTAAAGCCTATTGCTAAATCTCCATAATCACGAGCACCAGACTCAAGGGTAGAAGCATTGTGATACTTTCAAAATATTTGCTTGAGATGACAGAGTCTCGTGCTTATAACGTGTTACAACAACAACAACAACCCAGTATAATCCCACTTAGTGAGGTCTGGGGAGGGTAGTGTGTACGCAGACCTTACCCCTACCCTAGGTATAGAGGCTGTTTCCAAATAGACCCCCGGCATCCTTCCCTCCAAGAACTTCCCACCTTGCTCTTGGGGAGACTCGAACTCACAACCTCTCGATTGAAAGTGGGGGTTGCTTACAATAAAACAATAAAAGAATAAGAGCAATATTGCAGAGAAAGAGAGAAAATTCTTATTGAATTTTGGGGTGATTTACAATGGGTAAAACCCCTCTATTTATAGGGGAAAAATAACTGTTATAAAGTAAAACTCGACATTCATTCTAATTAGAATTCTATTCTTAACTATGTAAATACATAATAATGTAAGAGATTCTGAAAAAGAAATATTCATTCCATTCCAAGGAATGCTTTTATCCTATATATACCATGATCGAGCTATATTGGCTTCACTTGAATAAGTATGAGTTGGCAATCATCAGTAGTTGCTGGAAGAGACAAAACTAATGCAAATCTCATTTGGACAAAAAATTATTAAAATTAAACTTGAACCATAATAGGGTACTAGTTAAAAAGAAACTGAATAAGGAAGATGAAAAGCTTGAAAGAACAGATGTGGGTATATGGTCTTTTACACTTTTATTGGGTATATGATGGTTTACCGTATATTGAGAAAGATACGGTATTTTACTACAATTAAATGTTGATTGAAGATATCCTAATACAGTATGGGAAGATTATCTATTACCTTAAAAGGTGAGATATGTTTAATAGCATATAATGATACTAAAGATTTAAGAAGTAAATAATGTTTTATAAAGTAGTATACAAAATAAAATAAATAATTTAGAAGTATGTGAAGTTAAGTGGTGTTTTTAATAGGTCGACCACGTAAATTTTCCTGTACGTGCCTAGATTTAATAAAAATAACACAAACTAACTAGTTTTCAAATTAGTCATTAAAAAATAACCAGCGTTTGTAAAGACATTGAAAAATAACCACTAGTTTGCTGGAACACAAAAAGTTGATATATATTATACTAAAATTCCAGTATATTATGCTACTTTTCAATTTCTCCCCTAGATCTAGTAAACCGCAAATACAATGACTATAATTCTACTCGAAAAATTAGGAAAATGATGCAACTTATATTCCTGTAGCAGTTGTTGCAGATAAATCACCACTCCTGGCAGGAATGCAAATTCTGAAAAGGAAACACACACAGAGATGTTGCAGTGACCCACGGCCGTATACATGCAGACACTGAAACTTCCTTATGAAGCAGGCAAAATGCTTTTCACTAAATGTGGAATGAAACAACAACAGATTTAGATATATCTGATTTGAAATGCAGATTAAAACCCAAAAACAAAGGTGCATGGCCAGTTAAGATACAGAAACTAGTCCCCCTAAGACATCCTTTTCATTATCATTAACTTGTAATGGAGGTCAAAGGAATGAATTCAACCAGAGCAACGAAATGTCAACAACTAAAAGCTGAATATATGAAATGTTGAAGTGACAAAAGGAACAGAGTGGCATATCCTCTCAGACAATTCGCTCCAATTCCCTTGCATAGCTGAGTGTTTGAGTGATGAGCTGAAGGGATGGTATTTCTTTACAAGGCACAGAATCTTTTACTTTTTGGAAGACGATAAACCCATCTTTGATCTCCCAACCAGGATGCTCCTGCACAACACCCTCTGTTCAGATGATTTCAAGAAAAGAAAAACAAGCAGTGCTCATATTGATCAGCCTTACAGGCAAAGAAATGGTTAAACTAGTTTAAAATGCAGACTAGTGAAATATTAACATTAACAGAGAAGGATTCTAACGCAAATACACAACTTGAAGGCGCCATTTATCTACCAGTAGCTACACATCCAGAATATAAATATCTGATTAAACAAGCATGGGGCACCCAGCTTTTATTGCTTTGGTACTCAAAAAGGATCAGTGGATCACCAATATCAAACATTTAACGCCTATTATCTTAGTAAACGCAACATCACTACCAAGCTGCTATACTACAAAATGCTGAATAGTATTGTTTCTTGATTCCAACGCTTTTGTGGTAGCGAGATAGAATCTAAATGTAGCCTTATTCAAGGTGTCCAGGGTATATAATTCAAGCCAGACTTCCAAAAAGTCAATGGTATTCTTTGATCCCAGTTAAGCACAAACTGGATTTGGGATATAGGTGGATCAACGGATAAGAATTTGCATCCCTACAGTGAAACTATCTATACTTAGTAATGAAAGGCCTTTCATGGTATAAGAGGGTCACGGCAAGAGGATCCCTTTTATCCCTGTGCATTTCACAGTTCACAGTTGTCCTTGAAGGATTGAGTAGGATAAGAAGGCCAAGGATGGGCTATCAGTGACTTAAAGCTGAAGGGTGGACGGGACGAATAAACAGAAACTTAAAGAAACACTCTGCTTCAATTCCAACTTCCAAGCAAATCCTAAAATGAGGTTTGATCTTTAGATTATGAAAACTATTTTTCATTGAGGGGTGATTATATCGAAAGTTCATCACAGTTTATGGTTGCAAAGTTAGTCAGTTCCCTACATATTTGGGGATGCCATCGTGGGCACGATAAAAAGGTCTTTTCGTCATAATATTAAAATATTTTACAAAGGAGTAGCATGATTGCAGAAGCAGTACTCATCAGAGGGGTGTACGTATCCAACATACATCTACTCTCAATCTACTAGCTGCCCTAGCTCCTTTGTACACCACATATTGCAGACATACCGGAGATGCAACACCAAAGGTACTTTGTGCTGGGCAAGAGAGCTATGAAAAAATTCCATTATATACATTGGTTAACTGTTACTTCTTCAACTTTGATTTTGGGTTTTTTTTGTGTGTGTGTGTGGGGGGGGGGGGGGGGGGGGGGACACAAGAGCATTCAGCAGACTTGAGGATGGTTCGTGGGTTGGAAAGGGGAGATGGTGGAGATTTGGACAAGCTTAGCCAATGAGATCTTCTTGCAAGCTATTTTAACAAAATTTGCTTGAATTACCAAAAAACTAAAGAGCGGAGAGGGAGACAAGGGGACACAGTTTACCTCCCTAACATATTCAAGAAGTTCTTGATCCGAGGAAAACAGCAACATTTGCTGAGCATCACTAGTTGAAAGACGATCATAAGCTTTCTCACTGCATCCAGCTATCTCATCCCTACGAATGACAGGAGGAGTTGCACCATTTCAATCTAAAGACTAACACGTAACACCACAATACACTTGGGTACAAAAAGATTTATAAGGTGATTAGTTATTAATACACATTAAGAACAAAGATATGCATGTACTTTTGATGAGTATATACAATATATATGTGTGTGTGTGTGTGTGTGTGTGTGTGTGTGTGTGAGAGAGAGAGAGAGAGAGAGAGAGAGCGAAGCCAGTGTTTCTTGAAAATGCAGTAAAAAATTAAACAATACATGGGATTTTAGGAGGCTTTAATATGGTTGTACATTCAATATGTCCAGCTTCAAGCCGCCAGATTAACCGCTTTCTGTTTGGTTTGAAACAAACTAGGCTTATAGATGTGAAATTATCAATTAATGACAGTAAGTTATAGATGTAATCAAAATTTCAATTCAGGCGGATTTCTTTTTCTCAACTTAGGATTTTCATTTTAACTAAGTAGTGCAACGAATAAGGGAAATCCGGGAGAAGGAGAAAGATGAATTTCTATACTTATTAAGAGTCGTATATTTCTAACTTTCTTTATGTTGCTTGGAATTGAATAGTTTCTTCAGAAAGTATTTCTTGTAGATCTAATCAATCCTTGAAAGATCTCACTTCATTAATCAAGCAACAAGTGACCCCTCTAACATGATTGCAGCTACGCCAATGAACATATAAATGAAGCTTAGGCAACAGTCCAACAAAATGTTCTCCCAGAAACATCCAATCACCAGAGAGAGCAAAAGTTGCAGTCATTATCTACAGCCTGTTCTGCCAAGTGCTACCATTAGTTTAGAATACGGGTGGAACGAATTAATTTACCTCACAGTCTTTGCAAGAAGATCCATGAAATAAGCATAGGTTGCATCTGGCACGGTCTGCCTTGCACTCAACACCCGGTGGTAGGCCCCTTCCATGAAAGATTGTTCCAATTCAACAGCATGCTTTATACATGGATTGTCCAAAGCACTTTGAGAAAGCAACTCAAGTTCAGTGTGGAATTCAGCAATCCTATTTTGTACAAGGAGTCTCAAAAGGTTGAGACCTAAGATTTGGTATTCCTGCGGGGAAGGTGGAAGACGACCACTGCATCATCACAAGAAAGAGAAGACGATAAGCACCTTCTTTTCAGTTCAATTGCTATGCATCTATAAAACAGACCTATCCAGCAGGTGTTAATACGACAGAAACAAAGATGTGACAAGAATAACTAGACCGCTACTAACATACACCAACCCAACTATGCTCTAAGGAAATCCCCCCCCCCCCCCCGGTCCTAAAGCATATCCTAGTTGAAATCAGGGATTCAAACTAGCAAAAAAGCAATCTAAATATCTAACTCAGCCACCTCAGTTGATATATGTATTGCTCCCTTTTGTCAAACAAGCACAGAAGAATGACATGGTATATGGTTCTAAAGCTTGAGTACATAGATACCGTGCATCTGTGTAATAAGACTTTAGCTGAAAAAAGTCCCTCTCAAAAGCATCTTGGTCCTCCATCTTCACAGATAAAACAACTGCATGCTCGTAAATATCTCCTGTGAATTGTTATACCATCGAATTCTATTAGTGTAGACAATTAGGAAAACCATAAAATTTCACCAAGCTCCAAATACACATGGCTGAACTTATTTAAATCAACGTAGTATCAGTAAGCCAGCAACAATCTCAACAATAAGCAAAACAGAAGAGTATAACAAGCTGAAATCACAGGCAATCAAGTTTTGCAGTGTAGTACCTAATATGACCTTGGTCACACTTCACTTAAATTAACATTTTCATCTAAAGAAACATACAACAACAACAACAACAACAACAATCCAGTATAATCCCACTTAGTGGGGTCTGGGGAGGGTAGTGTGTACGCAAACCTTACCCCTACCCTTGGGTAGAGAGGCTGTTTCCAAATAGACCCCCGGCATCCTTGCCTCCAAGAACTTCCCACCTTGCTCTTGGGGAGACTCGAACTCACAACCTCTCGGTTGGAAGTGGGAGTTGCTTACCATCAGAGCAACCCCTCTTGTCTCCCGAGAACGAAACATAGAATTTAACTTTTCAAACAATAGTTGGTCTTTGGTTAACTTATAACTACAACCATAATGATACTAATAATAATCACAAGCAATGAACTTTCCGCCTTTCTTAGACTTCCAGACATGATCAGAAATAGCAATTCACCAAGCAAGGAGAAAAACACTCTACATTCAGGCGGCCTCATGGAATACATGCGCTGCATACTTTTTTGAAAAAGGTAGCAGATTACATATATATAAAAGAACTCAAGCATACCCTGCATGCTTGGAGGACATTTTCTATTTAATTTTAATAAAGTAATAACTGTAACAAATTGCTTGGAAACATAGCTGCTCCTTCTGTGCTTTTTTATTTTTCAAACAGTTGAACTACACAACATCACACTTTCAATTTTAGAGCATATCACATAGTGGTGAAAGAACATTGAAAAAGGGCAGGAAAAAAAAACAAAATAGTGTCATCCTTGCGCGGCCATGCTAATCTTCTATGTATCGTTCCAATTTTATCGGATGTCCCAGAAGGAGATAACAGAACATTGTATCTCCATAATAATGTACTTATAATCCATAGATACACAATCAACAACCAACCACCAGCATCTACAGAAGCAATTAGGCGAATATAATAAACAAAATAAGATAAAGAAGAGTGCAGAATATTACTTGCAATTGTCAACTCATGGATGGCATTAGGTGTTTCTTGGAATAGGGGAGGTAGGCTCTTGAATTCGGTCAATAGAACCTAAAACATCAATAAGAAAAATCAAAGTTAACGGGGAAAAAGTGTTTTCTAAAACCGATTTCAACAAGGTGAAGAAGTCCTTTATATTTTAAAAAACAACAATAATAAAGGTAAGAGCATTGCTAATATCTAGAATCGCACAAAAACACTATATATTTGGTACGTTATCTCCTCAATTGATCAACTATGCCCCAATCCTAAACTAGTCGAGGTTGGCTATTATGACTCCCCTATATAAATTCAGCTCTGTTTGGTGCATCTCATTCCAAATACTCCATTCAGGATTTCCCCAAACTAGAGGTTCTCTAAATCTCACACTTATCAGTGGATCAGTCTTTTGCCTACAAGTGCTGGTTGTGTCCAGCTCGTGATGATGGAATAAGTTATGGAATATCTCTAACCCACCATTTTTCCCTTTTTATATGTTCATTGGAAAATACGGGATAGAATGGACTGTGTAAGTTGATATGTCTCTCATTTGAAGCTTTTTTAGGTCCAGACATTCTATTTGATATATATCTACCTAATTTCCTATCAAGATAAATCCTGAACCATTGTATCCTAAGCTCTTTCACATTAATTGCATGTTAGACAGCTAAAAAACATGGACACAATCATCAAAGCATAAACTCGAATATCATAATGAAGATTATCTTAACAGAGGATTCTTTTTATAAGCAAGCAATTCCCTATGAGTTAGCTGCCCACCCCTGTTGTGGCACAAGGTTCTGAAACTCGGAGTAGTATGTGCCCCTCTCTCTATTCCCCTCCCACTTAAATACCAGGATTTAGGCCTCATCATGGTTCGAACTCATAATGTGCGCCTACCGTACATTCAGGCTATCATAAAGCTACGCCTTCTAAGGCAACAGAATAGGAAGTATTCAAGAAGAGCAAAATTATGACAACTACAGCTAGGGTTTTGTATGAGTTTGAGCTGTGGCAGTGATATCGACCACCTTGAGCTGAGAGATAGCCTATTGCAAGTATCAAAATCGTTCCTAACAAAAGTGTCTGAATAAATGCAATCATAAAGAGAAGATTTTTAAGGCAGCGTAAGAGTAAAATCTAAAAATAGCACATTTCATAAGAGGAGTAATATTTATAACAAAAATAAAAGGTAGGGTCTAAGACGAGTTTGACTGCAAGCATCAAAATCGTTCCGCATAAAATCGGCATTATATAATACTATAATTATCAGCATACAGATAAGAATTTTAAGCTAATTGAAGAGAATACTTTTAATCATAGTACATTTCGGAAATTGAGCAAAATTATGAACAAAAAAGCTAGGGTTTTGAATGATATTAAGCAGTGGTAATGAATGATTGAGGCGATTACCTTGAGCTGAGAGAGTAGGGTAGTGCAAGTGCCGAAATCGTTACGCGCAAAAGCGGCTTTGAATCGCTCGAAAATTTGTGAAACTTCTCTTAGCTTTGGATCCATCTCTGATCGGAGCTTTTCTAATGTTAGATTTGGTTCTTTTGTGAAGGGATTCTCTTCTTTCTCTACAAGTAACGGGAGCAACAAAAATGGAGGAATTTTGTGAGTATCTATATGAGGCTCCCGGGAAAAGAGTTTGTGGGCTTTAAAGTTAGGCTGTCTAATGGATATTGGGCCCAATAGGTTCTCCCCGGTCTTGTATTGACTTTTGAAAAATTAAAGCACTATCTTTTAATGTTACTTAATTATTTATAAATATTATTTGTTATATTATAAATTATAGATATGTTTTATGTAATTATAAGATGTAATTATTTAAGTTACTGTATTTATGAATATAGTAGTAAAAATAGGTGTGAATCACGGAAGTCCAGCTAATCAGTTGTTGTATTCGACTGTATTCATTGAGTGAAATATGAGATTATAGTTGGACAAATATTTTATTCGACTGTATTAACGGCGTAAAATAGAGGATTACACTATTTTTAAAATGGAAAGTGAATCAATTAACATAATGAACTCCTAATATAACTCAACAAACTCAATTATAACACACAAATTTTTTATTTTCAATTATAAAAAAGATTTTCAACCGAAAAATACCCCAAAAATATAATAATCTTCAGATAAAATTATATAATATATATATATATATATATATATATATATATATATATATATATATATGAATACATAAATGGTATTTATTTAAAATAAATTAGATTTTAACCTTTGCTATCGGATGTAAAAATTCCAAAAACTAACCTAATTAGCTGATCCAATTGTTTAAACGTAAAATAACTGGCGGATGTGCAATGTATATATAATTGTGTAATATATATAAAACCTTATATAATTAATGTATAACTTGATATATATCGGCTAGGAAAAGTAAATAATAAATTTGGTCGGCTATTTCTATAAAGACA
Source organism: Nicotiana benthamiana (assembly GCA_034376525.1). Lineage (NCBI taxonomy): Eukaryota > Viridiplantae > Streptophyta > Magnoliopsida > Solanales > Solanaceae > Nicotiana > Nicotiana benthamiana. Next base: position 180,151,806 of record CM067339.1, read on the forward strand.
CATTGACTTTTTCATCCATCTTTTTTAGTACGGGTATTATTGTTTACTTCTAATTGCATATTATATAGAGTTTCATTTATATTCATAAAAAATTGAAATTGAACTAAATTAAAAATCGAACCAATTGTCACGATTCAATTTAGGATCATGACCGACACTTAGGAGCAAGTGATCACAAGTAAGCCTCCTTGGTAATTTTACAGATAATCGTACAGAGTCTCCCCTGTGTTTGGACTATCTCTATAATTTTCCTATCCCAAATCATCAACCAAGTATTTTAATAGCAATTCAAAAGACAATGACTTTATTAATTAACCAAAATAAATATCTACCTTTAACACTCCCCCACTAGCAACTAGAAATACTACTTTATCTCTCAATTTGATAAGAATGATGTTATTCAACATAAGGCTATAATAACAAAGACTACTCAAGACACTAAAAAAAAGCCATGGAGCGATTCTAAGAGTTCAAAGAAAGACCATCACAATTAATAAAATTTCCACTCACTTGAATAACTGCGGGGCTCACCAAGAACTATCAACATGTGTGCTCTAATTGACGAAATCCTCGCTTGCGTTAATTGTTGTCTCTATAAAAGAAAATTAGTGGGGAATGAGTCGCTAGCTCAATGAGTAATAACTAAGGGTGTATTTTGTCCCGGGCCCGGTCCTAAACCGGCTTCACGGGCCGGACTTCGAGGTCCCGGGCTTCGTGGGCTTGGGCTCTGGCGGTCCCGAGCTTCGTGTGCCTGGCGGGTGAGACCAACCTGTGACGGGCCTAAGCCCACAATGGTCCTGGGCTTAGCGGGTCGGGCCTGGCGGTTTTTTTTTTAAGGCAATATCTTGTATAGTAGTTATTAGTATAGTATATAATATATTTGATATAGTATACTAGTTATTAGTATATTATATATTATATATATTTCATTGTATATTGTATTGTAGTGATTAGTATATATTGTATATTATGTATATATATATATATATATATATATATATATATATATATATATTCCCTTATATATTTTCTTGTAGTATATATATGTTATGTATATATTTTCTCTTATATATTTTCATGTAGTATATATATTGTATCTTATGTATATATATTATAACTTATATAGTTATATATTTTGTTGTGGTATATATATTGTATCTTATGTATATATGTTATTAATTATATATTCTCTTGTAATTTAGGTTGTATGTTATGTATATATATTCTCGTATATATTTCTTGTAGTATATATTGTATGTTATATATTGTATGTTATGTATATATATTCTCTTATATATATTTTCATGTAGTAAATATATTGTATCTTATGTATATATATTATAACTTATATAGTTATATATATATATATATATATATATATATATATATATATATATATATATATATATATATATATATATATATATATATATATATATATATATATATTGTAGCTTATAAATAATTCGAAGTAAAGACAAAGAAATATTGAGAAAAAAGATATTCAAGGGTATGTCTTATAATTTTTATTACCAAAAATGGCATATCTTTCTTAGTCTTCCTTCCCCCAATGGAATGAGCACAACAAGTTACTAATACCACCATTAAAAGGGGAAAAAAAACTAAAAGAAGATGTGCCAATGTATAAGTTACATCATAATCTACATTGTATCTCTAATAAATCTCATAAATCCGTCAAGGTTGGGAGGAGGTTATGTTGGTGGTGGTGGAAATAAAGCTTGTTCATCACCACTTCCGGGCGAAGCCGAATCCCCGGAAAGTTCCGCTATTATTTCTTCATAAGCTTCATCTATCGCCGGTTGTGATTCTGCAATTTCAAAGATTCTTCTTTCCGCGCGGATCCAATCTCTAAAAAGTACCGATTTTTCCAAGCTATCCATCATCGCCGCTCTATGATCACCTATTTGTAGTCTTGCTTGACTCAAAGCGCTCTCCGATGCAACAGTTGGAGCTTGAATTGATAAAATATCCCGAGCCATCCTTGCAAGAACCGGAAAAAGTTTTTCCTTGACTTCCACCATTCCAAAAGATCGAAAGAGCCGTCTGGATTCTCCTTTCAAGTCCCCGAGACAAGTAAACTTGAAGCTCATTTAGATGTGAAGTTTCATCATAATTATAACCTTGAGAACCCCGGAACTTCGTCCAAGATGTAAGTGCTGTTAAGTCCGCAACTGTTTTAGACGATTGTGAGCTAAACGAAGTAGGGGTTGGAATATTTGGCCTAGCATGCTCAAAGGCAACTTGATAAGCATTATAAACTATTTGAGCATTAATTTTAATTAATGCTTTTGCATTTGCAAATGTAGCAACTTCCTCGTTTGAAAGGTCTAAAGCCTTATAAATATTTGAATACAAAAAATGAGGACCTCCCAATTTTATTGTAGGATTTAACATTGCAGCAACATCAAAAATAGGAGGGATAGGGAAAAAATATTTTTTAAATTTTTATTTCATTTCATTTATAACAAGTTCATAAATATCCCCACCTCGCCAAATTCAACAAACAAAATCAGCTAGTACGGCAATATAAACTAAACAGTTTGAAATAGTAGGATAATATTGCCCAGAAAATGCATTTGTAGCAACTTGAAAATGTTCTAAAAATTTAAATGAATTTTAACATTCGTCCAATCTTGGGTAGTAAGCATTTCATCATCATCCTCACCACATACCCAAGAATTAAACGTTGCATTAATTGGGTTTCTATATTCATATAAAACTACTAAATTTTCGTACATACAATTCCATCTAGTCGGGCAAGGTTTAGGAACCTTTCTTTCTTTAAGGCCATATTCATCGCATTTTTTAAAATACTCTCTAAGTCTAGTTCTACGGTTTGAACAAAAAAGCCAATTAAGAGCCATTCGAACCTTTTCAATTATGATTAGAAGCAAAAGTGTAAGGTAAGCACATAACAGTAATCATCTTTGCTAATTCTTCACGATCTCTATTTGCATCGTACTATAAAATACCTCCGTCGACAGTGTTAATTCCTGGTTGAACTAGATTTGAACCTTTAATAGGGTTAACCGCAGAATATACACTTGTCCCATCTTGCTGCGCTTGCATTTGAAAAAATCTAGCCCTATCTGTAGGGTGTGTTTTTTATGTGCCTAGTCAAACTACCCGTGCCGCTACGGTCTCCAATAAATTTATGAACCAGTAATTTCCCAGAAGTTTTACAGTTAGCCTTATTTAGTTCTCTTACTTGAGTAAAAAAATTCCAAACTAATGATGTTTCTGGACGTTTAGCAGGCTGTCTACTAAAAGTTGGAGTTTCTACAGGTGGGTCGGCCGTTGCATTACTTGAGTTATGAACAGGACTAGTAGGTGTACCATCTAAATTTGGTGCTTGGGTTTCATCATCATCATCATCATCATCCTCATTTTCCTCTAATATAGGTTCATTAGGATAAAGAGCATTCATAATTTCATCATCTAATCTATCACCTACGGCAATATCATGTAGAAATTCACTATCGGTAAATTGAAAACAAGGGTGATCACTATCAAGCATTACGGGAGAAGGAGGAGGACGTATACGTTGGCGACTACTTTCAACTTGCTTATATTTTGTAGGTCGGGGAGTCGGGGGAAGGGTAGTATTATGGCCACTACGTTCACCGATTTTACCTTTTCCTTTACCAAATATTTTTTTCAAAGAAAATGCCATATTAATTATAATTATGCAAACTAAACCATACAAAAATATATTATTAAAACGTAAGAGTTGAAACGAGTTTACCGGATTGCCGAACAACTTCTTCAAAATTGAAAATCGTTGAATACTTGAAAACTTCAATTCAACAACTTCACAATTTTCACGTATTTTCAACAATAAATTAAGCAATTGTAGTAGAAAGATTGAGAGATATTGATGAATTGGTGAATAAAAATGAAAGATTAAGGGGGGTATTTATAGTTGAGATATGGGAAAAAGTGTAATTATATAAAGTTTGGGGTTAAATTAAAGTTTGGGGGCCAAATGACCATTTTATAAACTTCCAAACGGCTATATTTTAAATATAGTCATTGCTGATTTTATTTTTTATTTTTTTTAAAAACTAGCCGTTGGGCCCGCCAGGCCGGCCCAGGCCTAGCTGACGGTCCCGGGCTCACGGGCTACTTTTTGAAGACCGGCCCGCCATGGGCCTACAGGTACCACCAGGCCCACAACCACCAGGATCGGCCCACCAGGGCCGTGAGGCCCGCCAGGACCGTGGGCCCGGCCGGGTCCGGTTCAGGCCCGGGCCACAGTGGACCCCCAGTAGTAACACTTAACTACAACCGTTTTAATTGGGGACAACTTAGAAAATATGCTAGTGTATCAAACATAAAATAACTTGAAATGCCTTTTAGAAATAATAAATAATTTCCAGTCTTATCATATTCTTCTTGTAGAGTAATATATTTAACAATTCAATAATAACCTCGGTAACTACTATATAATATCAATATTCATATTTTTTGGGAGGTTTCAATGAACAGATCATGTAATCGGCATAATTGTGAACTTCTTCGCAAGAAGTCAAATATAATGATGGTCCCTACTCGAGGAAAATCGGTAACTGTATGCTAGTTCTACCTTCCAACTAGCGAGGGCTAGTGCATTATAAGGTGCACCAGGTCTAACAAACTCGCAGCTAGCTACGAGATCCTTCAATGTTTACTTCAATTTATACTTATCTCTGTAATCCGCATATACTCGTAGAAAATATTTTAAAACAATATAGGACATTTTAGTTTTTATGAAATCATGTAATTTCGTTTCAATAATGGTAAATGTCATATAAAGTAACGGTAAAATGTATTCAGTTAATAATGAGAATATTTAGAATAACTGCAATCATCTAAAATAAATATAGTAATATCATATCGAGTAAAGGGCTTGTCCCGCAAGCAAATGCAAATCATTTGGTAACATGATATTGAAAGCATACATAAGTCATGCTAGTTTAAGAAATACAAACTGAGGTAAGGTTTCTATTCACCGTACTCGTGCCGAAATACCAAATGCTTCACCTCGAGCAATTCGTACAAATTTCTCCAATCAATCTATAATTACATAATATAGATCTCACGTTAATTTTTTTGTTTAGGCTAATTCATAGCTAATTTCGAATACCCATTCATTGGGGTTCATGTTTGAGTCTTAATTTGTGGATTTATATTTAGTCATAGAACTAGTCCATAATTCTATCAATTTCAAACTATTTAATATAATTTATTCCTCTAAAATTAGACCTATTAGTGCTTAAACCAAGTCATTTTAGTCTTGTTATCTCATTAGAAATTGTATATTTTATTTTTTTTAAGCTTAACTGTCGACTTTGTATTGATATCAAAAAATATACAATGTAATCCTAAGGTAGTAGTATGGACTTCTACTACTCAATTGCTATCATTCTAATTACATTTGAATTCTAACTACTTATATCAGATACATATCACTACTTAGCAGCTAAAATTCAACCAAAAACTAAGGATATATATTGAGTTTTTGTAAACCATCCTTCCACTTTTTGCGATTCTTATTTCTTGCATGTAATAGCAGTGCTACTTCTCTGCAACATTGTTCTTCATCAAAAATCTTATTCTCAAACCTGATCAGATTTCTATTCTTCCACAGCAATGCAACAATAGTCACAAATGTTGTTGCAGTGGTCTCTTTTTTCCAGTTTTTACTCTTGGCATTGCTACAGATCCATTTCAATTCATTCTCCCAGCATTCAGTAGTTCTTGTGTGTCCCAACCATAGACAGATTCTCCTCCAAACTCTACTGGTAATGTCACATTCAAAGAACAAGTGTTTAAACTCTTCATCATACCTTCTGCAGAATGCACACAAAGGTGGAACTTGAATGCCCATAAGCTGCAGTCTCTCAATGGTAGGAAGCTTCTGATGAGCAGCTAACCAGACAGTAAATCTATGTCTAGGTAGTGCAGATGACACAAGCATTACATTCCTCCATACAATCTTAGGAAATATAGGCAACAGTGCAATATAGAGTTTATGAATCCCAACTTACAAACACTCTGAAGTCTGTTGAGTATATTCCCTTGCAACTGATTATTTTCCAACACCAAGGTCCTAATGTCCAATATCTTCTTTACTACCCAAGATGAGTTTGATGGCACAGCCACAGACTCAATGGATCTATTCTTGATATAGTAGGTATGCACCCATTTCACCTAAAGACAGTCCTTCTTCTTTGCCAAAGCCCATAGCAATTTAGCTATAGCTGCTTTGTTCCATACTTCCATTCTCACAACATTGAGGCCTCCAGAGGAAATAGGTTGACACACCTTATCCCAAGCCACAAGTGCTCTTCTAGATAAGATTGCTTTACCTGTCCATAGATAAGATCTGCAAACTGCCTCTATAGCCTTCAATACCTTCTTAGGAATTATAAATACATGTGCCCAATAAGTCTGCATACCAAAGATCACAGCCTTTATCAGTTGAGTTCTGCCAGCATAAGACAATAGCTTTGCAGACCAACAAGTAACTCTTGCTGTGATCTTTTCAATGAGAGGCAAATAATGCTGAATGGATAAATTCTTAGAATCCAGAGGAACTCCAAGATATCTAAAAGGCAGCTGTCCTTCAGTGAAACCTAGAGCAGCAATAATCATCTCTCTAGTATCCTGTGGAATACCTGCCAAATAGATTGCACTCTTGCCTATATTTGCCTGAAGACCGGAAGCATAAGAGAATTTGAGAAAAGTGCTGTGAAGAATTTGAATAGATACCACATATGCTCTACAGAACATTAGTAAATCATCAGCAAAACAGACATGAGAAATATTAAGCTTCCTGCATCTAGGATGGAAATTAAAATTTCCATCCTTATGTAGTTGTTGCAGCAGTCTATTCAAATATTCCATGGCTAGAACAAATAGATAAGGAGACATAGGATCCCCTTGCCTTATACCTCTCTTAGCTTTGAATGGTTTAGTAAGACCTCCATTCATTACTAGAGAGTATGAGGCAGAAGAGATGCAAGCCATAATCCAGTCAGTAAATTTAGCAGGAAAGCCCAAAGCAATAAGAATCTGCTTCAGATATCCCCACTCTAATGTATCATAAGCTTTCCTGAGATCCACTTTTAGAACACATCTAGGTGAAACCCCTTTCCTAGAGTATCCTTTAAAGATTTCATGGCTTAGAAGAATGTTATCCATGATACTCCTTCCTTCTATAAAAGCAAATTGAGCAGGACCAATCAAGTCTCCAATTACTCTCTTCATTCTGTTGGTTATAACTTTGGATATGATCCTGTATACTGTAGTACAACAAGCAATTGGCCTGTAGTCCTTCACTGTGGTAGGAGATTTGACTTTAGGAACAAGAGCTATTGCAGTAGTATTGATCATATGAGGAATTTTACAGGTTTCAAAAAACTCCTTAGTAGCAGAAAATATATCCTCTTGTACTATCTTCCAGTTCTTTGTAAAGAACTCAATAGGAAAACCATCAACTCCAGGAGCTTTATCCTTAGGCATCTCCTTAACAGCCGCATTGATTTCCTCCATTGTGACTGGGCAAATAAGTATTCTTTGCTGTTCAAGTGTAAGACATCTTCCACCTCTCATAATATTGGTATTTCTTTTTATATAATAAAAAGTTAATATTGACATAAAATTACATAAATATAATGAAATAATTCAACAGACGAGAAAAAAAAAGTTAACATCTTGAGTTGAAGGAGAACTTTAATATTTTTAATTTTCTTCTTAAGGGCTTTTCCCAAAACCTTTTTCTTCTTCTTAATCTCTTTTCCCTTTTTCTTCTCTGAAATCGCTGCTTCTCTTCTTTGTTGGCAGCTTGCTACTTTACCCTTTTTGTTTTTCTAAGACTTTCCGGAGAATGGGCTTCATGCCCTTTTCAAATCCTTATTCTTCTTTTTTTTTTTTTTTGGTTATGACATGTGCTACGCCAACTTATATTCTATCTCCTTTTTGTTTTGTTTATTTTATTTCATTATTTGCTTGTGTATTTAGTTACTTTTTTTATAATTATTATTATAAATAGTCGAAGATAAAAGATTTTGAATACTATAAAATTCAGAAGAACTGAGTGGATGAGCTATTAAACAACTCGAAAAAGCTCGTTCTCGCTTACGGAAAGTAGAAGATGAAGCCGAGCAATTTGGAGTAAATGGATATTATTATTATTATGATTACTATTGTTGTTGTTATTATTATGTTAATGACCAATACACGATAATCAAATATAGGGTATTGCACCAATCCAACAAAAAATACTGATACTTTTTTGCTTTAATTTAATTTTGGTTTTGAATTTTATAAATCGATAAAAATTTAGTAGTTTTGGTTTCAATTAAAAAAAATAACCAAAAAATCGAATGTTTGAGTCATATTATTTTAGTATATCATGCATTATTTAAGCAAATATTATTGTATGGATTAAATAATGAATCATGTGATATATATAATGGTGAAAGAAAATAAAGACGAAATAAAAAGTAAAAATATGCGTAAACTATCTCAAACATCAATTCGATAAAAAAATATTGCTGTCCAAAGAACTAATGTTAATTCTTGTGATCTTGTTCATTAAAGTAGTTATCCTTCATAATATAATTTTATTGTAATAGTTTTTCAATTAATTTATACTATATATTCTTTATAATAATATTTTGCTATAGCAATTAAAAAAATGACCATTTTAAAGAGGTTAAATTTTGTAAATAAGTAGAAAAGTAGCATTTACAAGTCTTGTGGGGGTGGTTAAAGGAAAGCCAATAAATTTTCTCTTGTACAGTTTTAGCAATGTTGGAATTGGGAATAAATTTTCCCTCCTTATCCACTTTATCTCTCAACAACAAACAACAACAATGGCGTCTTCTTTATCATCAATATTCCCATCTCTCACCTTCACATTCTCCTCTTCTAAACCTTCAATTCTCTCACTTACACACGCCTTTAGTTTCAGAGCTTTCACTTCTAAGGTCTCTGGCCCAATTGTGAAGGCCCAGACTCTAGAATTTTCGGGATCTTTCTTCGAAGGTGGGTTCGGTGGAGGAGATGACGAGCCACCGGCAACTACTCCTTGGTCTGGGATTTCAGCCGTTGAAGATAAAGAGGAGCCGCAGTGTCCTCCTGGGTTGCGCCCTTATGAAACTATGGCGGTTTTGAGACCCGACATGTCTGAAGATGAAAGACTTGCTCTTACCCAGAAATACGAAGAGGTATGAATTTATGCATATGTGTTTTTTTCAATTTGTTTGTTTTGATAACTCTTGGTACCCATGTGTAAATTGATATCTCCTACTAGATTTTCCATTAACTTGCATGCAAGCGTTAGCTCAAGGTAGTAATTTTTCAGCTTGTAATTGCTAATCTGAAATTCTGAGTGCTAAAAAATAAACTTATGAATATACTGTTCCCACTTGTTTGTCACTTTTTACTTGTTCAGACAATGATAAATTACTTAAAAGGTGATGAGACTATCTGTCATCTTTCATTCACAAATGATTGGAAAAACTTACGTTTAGTGAAATGGACGATAGACCATACAATAATACTAACATACCCATTGTGATTCCCCTTGTGGGGTCTGGAGAGGGTTGGGTGTACGAAGACCTTAACCTTGCCTTCTGTAAGTGTAACAGCACAGTCCGCACGACTTTAAAATGCGTCACAGCATGCCTCTTGTGTTTTACCGATGTGGGACGGTCTAAAGTTTATTGTCTACTTTGAGCCTAAACCTGCACGAACTGTCTAAAGACTAGGTGTTACATACACCCTCTCTTATGGACTCAGAGGCTGACACAAGAGTGCTTTGATACCATCTGGAACAGCCTAGCCCACTAGTAATATTGTCCGCTTTGGGCCTAAAAACGCACGACTTTAAAATGCGTCACAGGGTCTAAGGCTTGTTAACTTATATACCTAACATCCTTCTTGTGTTTTGCCGATGTGAGACTCTGTCTAAAGTCTGAGATGTTACAGTAAGATAGAGAGGCTGTTTTAGATACATCTTCGACTAAAAGAAAGCATTTTCAAAAGATGCACAATAAACCATAATAGGCGAAAATGTCAAGCATCACCACATTTCCCTCTATGTTCTTGTAAGTTCTTTCCAATATTAGCAACATTTCAGCTTCCCTAACATGTCAACCCAGTGTTTTTAGAGCGAGAAGTGCAAGAAAGTGACAAGGACTCGCCTCGCTTCAAAAATGAAGCGCACGCTTTATTAAAGTGAAGCGCAATTCTTAAAAAACATATTATAAAATTATAAATCATCAAAAACTTCAATTTAAAAACTTAAAAGTAGGTAATAGGTACCACAAAATCCTCCACGAGCCATAGGACAAGCAAAATCAAAGCTACTAAATTACTAGAATCAACATCTTATTCTTCTACTCTTTTTGTTCTTCTTCAAGATTGTCAAAATCTTGAATTCCTCTATTATCTTCATATTGCATCATCTTCTTCTTCCCCCTCCTCTTCCTCTTCATGATCACTTTCATCTTCATCAATTAGGGATAGGGATCGACTTGTAATAGCCACACTTTTCCCTTCCTAATCGAGCTTGAACTTGAAGTATTGCCCTTTAAACCATAAGGATTCTCCCCAACTCCACTATCAATCGTAACATCACCCCGAGTGAAATTAGAGTCACCTTCAAATACTTCTTCATCTTCACAATTTTTGGGGACTTCGGTTAGCCACTCATTAGCCTCATCAATATTATCTAAAAGAATTGGATCAATTAGTTTGCGGTGGTTATAGCGACGCCTCAATGCTCTATTGTATTTTATGAACATTAGATTATAGAGGCGCTTCAAGGTTAATCGATTCCTCTTCTTTGTATGAATCTACAAACAAGATGTGTCACCTAATTAGTAGGAGTTGGGACAATTGAGATATAATTTACTTTATCTCAAAATACGAAATAATTCTCTTTATTTCTCACGTGTTCAAAAACGCTCCAATTCCTTTCACATCCGGATGAGCTACAAGTTAAACTTAGAATTTCGATGGCGAAAGTCTATAAATTCGGAGTCTCTACACCATATTGGTCCCCCCACTCAACTATAGAAGTCAAAAAAAATGTTCAAGAGTTAATAAGTATAAAAAATACATTAAAGTTAGAGCTATAAAATATAGTAACACTTGGTCACCCGACGACTTCGTCTTTCTTTGTTTAATAGCAAGTTAGAGCTTAAAAAGTTAGCTTCCTTGTAAATAACAAGCTGATTTACTATCTTTCTTGCAAGTCTTCATCTGGGGTAAACTTGATAACAACCTCATGGAATCCTGTCCATACTTCTCTAGCCAATGAACTATTTTCATGCTGATCATAAAAGAGTGACAGGTTCATAATAACTCCAGCTGCATGCAAAGGTCTATGAAGTTGCTCATTCCATCTTGCATCAATGAAATGAAAGACATTTGCATATTTCTGCTTATTAGTGAATGATGCTTGAATAACCTTTTTGGCCATATCGTAGCTTCGTAGAGGTAGCCTATTGGTGGTTTTTGCTCTCTTTCCACCAAACGGAGTACTTTAACCAAAGGATCACCAATTTTAAGAGCATGAAGGACATTACTCCAAAAAGAATAAGAAAGAATAATGCGTGCAACATCTTTTCCCGCACTTTCCTTTGCAAATTTACTCTTGCTTTATTTCTCTGAAGTGAACAACTTTCTCAAATTGACTTTTTTCAAGTGGATACTATGCAAAGTCAAGAAAGCAATGGCAAATCTTGTCTTGTCCGATTTCACCAAATTTTTTGTCTAGTGAATCTTCTCATCATATTCAATAACAAAGGCTGCGGAGAAAGATGCTTGGAAGATCAAAGGACCCAGATTCCTGCGCTGAAAAATAATTGTTAGCAAAATCTATATTTTTGGTGTAAGGAAAGGGTAGTAGGAGACTTGGTGCAACTGTTAGATTTTATGGAATTGTAGAATCTTTATTTGTAATTTTTTCATGTGATGTTTTGCTTGTACTTTGAAAGTAACCCCTTGGTACTTTTTGAAGCTTTTTAATGAAAGTTACCTTACATGATAAAAAAAAGGCTGCTGAGAAATATAAGAATGTACCCTAATGCCCTGGCCAAAAACTATAGAGAAGGTTTTTCCTTGAAAATGTCCCCGAACATTAAGTTGATATGATAAGCCGTACATGGAGTCCAATAGACATTCTTGTACGCTTCTTCAATCATGCCACCCGCTTTTACATTTTCACTCGCATTATCAATGAGCACTTGAACAACTTTGCTTGGCCAATCTTTTCAATGGTGTTCTGAAACGAGGCGAATATTTTGATGTGGTCAGTGGATCAGTCGCTAGCATCAATGGACTCAAGAAACAAACTTTCCCTGGGAGAATTCACCAACACATTAATAATCATTTTTCCAATTCTTGCCGTCCACTTATCCATCATAATGGAACAACCATACTTGTTCCACACAATTTTATGCTCCTTAACAATTTTATTAGTCTCCTCCACTTCCTTATTAAGATTAGCACCTCTGGTTTCATGATAAATGGGAGGTTTCATTCCAGGTCCGTATTGATCAACGACCTCAAAAAAGTCTCCAAAAGTGTCATAGTTGACACAATTGAAGGGGAGCCTAGCATCATAAACCCATCGTGCAAAAGCTCTAAATGCACGATCCCTCAACGTCCTTAGCAATTTTTTGTAAATCTTTTCTACCGTTCTTTGCTTCCGGCTTCTTTAGGAAATAGCAATCTGTAGGATCTTTAGTCCTACTCATATCCGTCGATGATCCATGGCTCGAAGAGATTGCATCTCTTCCCCTTTTTTTGGAAGTGACAATTCTTCAATATCATCATCATCATCAAGATTGGTCACCAATGGTTGATGACTCATTTGATTTTTTTGCTTCTTCTTCTTCTTCTCAGCAAAATTCTTTATTTCATTCCTCATCTCTGGTGGGCATTTCAGACAACTTGTGACGTTTCTATCGCCACCAATAAGATGGAATTTAAAACGATAAATTCCACCCGTTGTACTCTTGTTACAAAACTTGCATACAATATTTATATTCTTCTCATTAACTCTATCACAGTGTTAGAAAAAGCGGTTGCTTCCTCAGTTTAAGTGAGAAGCGAAGCGAAGCGACCCTTTCCTCGCTTCTGCCATGTGAAGCGACTTAAGTAGGAAAAAGCGACCGCTTCCCACTAAAAAGCGAGAAGCGACCAAGCGAAGCGAGCGCTTCTTTGTTTAAAACAACTACCAGCCTATTTAATTAAAAAAGAAAGGTTTTCAGTGTTCTTTTATTAAACACAACCAGCAGAGCATCTGAGAGTCTCTGCGATTAGTGTTCTTCAACAGAGATTCCAACATCAGGTATGTGATGATTTTCTCTTTTTCTTCTGATTTCTCCTCCGCTTCTTATTATTATTATTATTATTATGATTTCTCCTCTTTTTCTTCAATACTATTATTATTTTTCTTCTTCTTCTTCTCTTTCTCTGTTTCAACGTCCAAATAGTAGCGAAATGATGGTGAATTTTTTTTACCTTCGGTTCTTTCCCAGAATCCAGCAACAAATTTTTTTATACCTTCAGTTCTTCTTTCATAGTTTCTTAGTTTTTATTGCCTTTTCTTATGTGTTATGTAATTGTTCTTTTAATGGCACCAAAAGAAGATAGGAAAGACCTTGCTTGGGCTTACTCTACAAGAGTTAGCGAGAAAAATAAGATGACAATTAGATGTCTTTTTTGTGACAAGATTTCAAATAGGGGCATCTATCATCAAAAAGCGCATCTAATCGGCGCTGATCCAAATGTCGTCTCTCGCTTGACAATCTTGTAGAAGAATAAGATGCTCATTTTGTGCTTTAATTGATGCTGCTCTTTAGTTTTTACATTGAAGTATTCAACATTTGCTTACAGTTATATGTGTTGTCTATGAAGTATTTATTTTTAATATATATTTTTTAAAATTCCGCTTCACTTCAAGAAAGCGAGTGCTTTCCTTCTCGCTTTAAACGAAATGGGGGTTGTCGCTTTTCCTCGCTTCACACTATTTTTAACACTGCTTTATCGTCATATCGCCAAGCCGGATCTTTCTCTTTCGAACTTTGAGACATTTTGAAATCCCTATTAAGATATAAGAAAATACATAATCAAATAAACTGAAAATACATATAATATATATAATAATCAATTTTATAAACTGGAATACACATTAAAAAAATCAAATATATATAATGAATTTTCTAAAATGAAATGCATATAAAATTAATCAAATAAACTGAAAATATAACATATATATAATAATTAATTTTATATACTGAAATATATACTAAAAAATATCAAATAAACTGAAAAATATAACATATATAAATATTGGAAGAACGAAGGAAAAAGAAGAAAAAGAATAAAAAAAGAAAGCAAGAAGAAAGAAGAAGAAGAAGGAAGAAAGAAGGAAGAAAGAAAGAAAAAATAGGAGAATCTGGACAGGAACAAGAAGAAGAAAGAAAAAATGAGAAGAAGAAAATTACCTGGACAGAGAAATGGTCAGCAATGATCGAGCCTCGAGCGATTTTTTGTCGATGAAGAAGAGAAAAAAAAAGCAGAAACCCTCGGTTTTGTCGATGAAGAAGAGAGAAGGGTCTGTTTTGTCGAGCAATTACAGAAGCAAGCTTAGGGGTGTGTTTTGTATAATTTACAAATAGACCCAATCTTTTTTTTTATTTAAAAGGGCCCAGCTGCGATTTTTTAACAGAAGCAATCGCTTCGTCGCTTTTGTCGCTTTGTCCACTGAAGCGTGCGCTTCACACGGCCGAGTTGCCTCAGACAGTGAAAAGCAATACCTGGTCGTTTCGTGCTTAATGCGACGAAGCGATCACTTTTCCAAACACTGTGTCAACCAAATAGACGCGTTGGTTTGTGCCAATGTTTCCACACTTTGTGACCATTACTCAGCTGCTCCATCTAACCAAACATCACACGTTAACCGAATAATCAGAATCACTCTTCTCTTTAATACCCGAGAAATTCCTTGGGCCAATGGTGCACGGTTCGAAATTCGGTGATTAATGGGCCCGTCTCTCTATCCTTATTCGCTTAAATAGGTTTGAACCCCTGGCATACGCCTAACCAACATATCACTTGATGTGCTTTTAACACTAGACCAAAGCTTTGGGGGCAATAAGAATCTCTCATTATTCAGTTGATAAGGCTAATATTTTCTTCTAGTTTTGCTAGCCATCAACAAAGAGTCTGTTGCAGCTATTGGATAAGGTTATTTCTCATATAACCATCATTTCTCCCCATTCTAGTGTTACGGACGGCACTATTTTCGCCCCAAAACAAGCTCAAAACAGCTCCAAAATGCTTCCAGAACAGTCCGGAACATTCTAGCGTGCCCCGGAAGGCCCTGGAAGACTCTAGAATTGTGCAGATTATTGAAGACAAGCCTAGAAACATGTGGAGGCTTCTAGATTCGGCCATGGCAGCAAGGGCAGCCAACTTGTGTAAATATCTTAGATATTCCTTTAGGAAGATTCTAGAGACTTAGAAGAGTCTAGACATTTAGGTAGCCAACTAGTATAAATAGGCACCTTAGGCATTTCATTTGGCATCAAGAAGGCCATCAAGCAATTAAGCAAAGTTGTAAGCATTCAAAGCATTGTAAAGTTCTCAAAGTTCTCTTAATAAAAGAGTTCTTTCTTCCAACTACTAGTTTCCTTCGCCAAGTTTCTACAAGCTTAGTCTTTCTTAAGTTCTACTAAGCTTCCGGGTAGGCTGACTAGCTAACTTTGGCATTGAAAGTTCGCTAGGCCGGACAGATCGTCGTGTTTGAGTTACGGTCTCGTCACACTAGTAACTGGATCTACAACCATTAACCATTATGTTTCCAATGGAAAAGCTATGAACTGTTGCTAGGGATGGCAATGGGACGGGCAGGTTCTGTTTTAATCCACGAAATTTCAACCCGCCCCGCATAGCCTGTTCACCCGCATCCACCCGCCCCGCAACATTACATCCGCTCCTTGCTAATTAGTATGGCCTGCAGGAAGTCAAGCATGCCTAGAAAAGAGGTTCTCTTAGAACTCTCCCTTTTCTTATAATGTTCTTAATACTCTACCTCTTACCAGGGGCAGTCTTATAATGTTCTTAATACTCTACCTCTTATCAGTGGTATTCAGTGGTTTAACGAAATTATCATTATCTTCAACATATGTGACTAGTTTGTGATTTTCTATGGTTTTTAGCTAGTAACGGTGAATCTTTATCTTTTGCCTAGTTTGATCATTGATTGGGTAATCAAGATTTTTAGGTGGTCGAGCTAAAAAAATAAAGAAAAAGAAAAAAGACGGAGAGGCAAAGCAGTTACAGAGGGAGGGGTGATTTTTTTTAACCGCTGTATCTACAACCTTTAATTTCCAATGGAAAAGCTATGAATTGTTAGCTCTCCAAGTCTCCATTACCCACACAACTCACAGTCTCCACCTGCACAAAATATTGCCGACTTTAAACCTTTTTTGCATCCTTTGAATCAAAGTAGCTCTTTGTTCCCTTCCTTTTTTAGTTTCATTTCTATCTAACAAGAATATTTTATTCCTTATGTTATTAGTTTTTAACCAGGTTCAGTATCTCTGAATCTCTGGTTGGTCACTTCCATGCCCTTCTTGAGCCATTAACTGATTAGACATACTAAAGAAAAGCTAACCACAGAATTATGTCTTCTAATTTAACTGACAAGTTCCTGAGTATGATCTTTGTTATCTTGAGAAATCTGTACTGTGTTATCTCTTGGATTTCACCTGAAGCTAGAAACAATATGTATATTCTTATTGCAGTGTTATTGCTTCAACTGGTCATGGAATAAGTAATTTTCATGTAATTGTTTGCGTTATAGATTCACTGCAACTATGTTATGGAGTTACATCAAGTTCTGATTTCCCTTCAATTTCAGTTGCATATGATACTGGCTATTTGATGAATAATGATGCAACTATTAAGTCTTCATAAGTTCTCCAATGTCGTTTTGCTTTTCTTTCCGTTGGGCAGTTGCTGGTCGCAGGTGGTGGTATGTATGTCGAGGTCTTCAATCGAGGGGTTATTCCACTTGCATACAGCATTAGGAAAAAAAATAAAGCTGGAGAGACAAATACATACTTGGACGGTATCTACCTCTTGTTCACTTATTTTACCAAACCTGAATCCATTGCAGCCCTTGAGGCAACAATGGTGGCTGATGATGATGTTATCCGAACGTCCACTTTCAAGATTAGGAAAAGGAAATACTAGTTTAATTAGTTAGTTTAATTTGCATTTGTTCAGCTGTAAAAGACTATAACAGGGGGGAGGCAGGTTTTCCTCATCTCACCTCTCCTACGTTTTAGTCTTTTTCAAAGCAAAACAGTACCTTTTTGTAATATTTTTTTATATTACTGGAGTTGCCATTACATTCTGCTTTAGTATCCTCCAATTTGGCTGAAATATAATAGTAGAGCATTATTGAGCACTTGATAGTCCTGTATAAAGATGATCATTGATTTTTACTTTTCTAGTCTCTTTAGTTGTCAGGTCAGATTACCATTTCTCTTTATTATTGAATTTAAATCCATTTGTGTCTTAACCATGGTGTCGAGGTCAACTTGTATGCTCCTCGACTTAGGGCATCTGCTACCTCTCACCAACATAGGTACTAGATAATTTTGTCCACCACATTTTAAACACGAGAAGGCGGATTAACGTAGTCTACTCTCCTCTTTTTCTTCCCCTGTCAACTGGTCTCCCGGAAACAACTTCTCTGTTCTTTCGGGGTAGCGGGGTAAGGTTTGCCTACACTGTTTTGGCTAACAATTGCTATCATTCGGTTTAGGAGTTTGTTATTAGCTTCCTATTTTCTAGGTTTAGGATTTTGTTAGTTTCGTGTATTCTAGTGTATCCTACTGCACATAATCTTATCATATCAGTTTGTTCCACCTTTAATGTATTTCTGTTTGTATCCGCTCTATATAAAGGGCCCGTTGTTCATGAATAAAATTATTTTTTCTCTGGTGCATTTTAAAACTTCATACAATCTACCCTCTCCAGACCCGACTAATGGGATTTATTTGGGTGTGTTGTTGTAATTGGACACTTTTTGAACTTTGTTTGTGAGCCCAAGTTGACTGTTGGTACTGAAGGAAGTTGAGAAACGGTATTTTCTTTCTTTTTGTTGATGGCCTTTTGCCCTATCTAAACTGCCATGGCTTCCAAAAGTAGGACTATCTATTTTGTGGGTTGTGATTTAGACATTTGGTTCAAATTTTTGTGCTGATTGCTTTAAGACAAGTTGGCTTCCACCAGAACATCTATAATAAAATAGTCATTATATTGTTAATTGCTAAGAATTTTTTCCAAAGTCAGGCTACTTTATTTTAGATAAGTTTAAATTTCTTTGATTTCTTTTGCTTTATAGAAATCGGGAGAATCAAGATTTAATGGTGTAATTTGAAGATGACCTCAATGTCCACTTTGAGAGAGGGAAATAATGAGAATCTTCTCCATCCCACAAACAATAGCATAACTTTATTCCAAGAAAATGCCCACATGAAATGAAAATGCATCTTGTAAAGTTGATGGAAAAAAAAAAGTTACAAATTAAAAACTAGTAATTGGAGACATAAAGAAAGAGCAAGTAGGTTATATCCAAGGGAGTTAGCTCAACAATCAATAAAGCTGGATGAAAATCATGAGAAACTAGACATTCAAGGATTTCTTTCCGTTTGTCTAGCCTTTGATAGATATGAATAAGGGTGGCAAATGAGCGGATTGGATCGATATAAGCCTAGTCGAAATGGTTAGTACAAAAATGGATAAATTATCCGGCCAGACTCATTTTTAATATGGATAAAAAACAGGTTAACCGACAGATAATAAGGATATCGATATTATCCACGACTTCTTGAATATGATCAGTTTTGGGAGAATTTCTAATCTCCTAAACTTGAGGAACCCCAATTTGGGCTTTGCAAATGTAAAAGTTAAACTCATCAGTTATTCATTGGTTATTCATCTAAATGGATAATATGGTTCTTATCCATATTTGATTCGTTTTTAAACAAATCATAAACCAACCCATTTTTTAGTGGATAATATATGTGTATAAATGTTTTTAAAACCGTTTTGCCATCTAGATAGAAATATTTGGTACTTGTATTGCAGAGGTAGTAGATACTCGGTAAAACGTGTATGGATAGAAGTAGCCGGTACTCAGGAAAATAACCGAAATGTGCATGAAAATAACTAGACATTCAATGATTTTTTATGATTGTCCGCGTAAATTTTGGTGGATAGAATTATCTGATACTCATGTGGCAGAAATAGTAGATATTCAGGAAAACTTATACGATGGAAATAACAGATATTTAAAGAAATAATCGAAATGTGTACAAACTAATACGTGATATCAAGAAAAAGGAGAGCCAGTAGGTTTGACATATTAGAGCATATTGAAGATATTTCTTAACAATGATTTGGTAATTTAAATTAGTTAATCTAAGTGATCACCCCGTCATCAGCGGTTAGTGCTCACCCTGACCAGGAAACAAGATTTTGCACTAATGCATGTTTTCTCTTCATATACAAGTCTTCTAACAATTGGTAAACTTGTCTTCATTTGAAAAGTTGAATCACTTTATGAGCACATGATTAAATTGAGATGTGTTTTTTATCCTTTGGCTGAGGTAAAGGTCAATCTCCTAGGCATTAGCTTTTTTTTTTCTTTTTTCTTTTTGAATAACGGTATTGTGAGGCTCAGTTTTCGCATACCTTAACTATTTCATTCGACACCGTTATTGAAAAAGCAATGTCAACTCTAAACTAACATAAAGAAGAGTGTTGCAGTAAGTCGACAGCCTCTTTATCTCCACAAGGATAGAGGTAAGGAATGCGTAGAGACGGATCTATGGTTTAAAATTAATGAATTCCTACAACCATCTCAACTTAATATACAATAATTTATGGGTTTGTAATTTGATATTTATAAATATCAAATGAATTTCCTAATACATATACAAGGTATAAACAAAAATTACCGGGTCCTGATGAACTCGGTCATTGTACTCTGAATATACCTTTGAGCCTGAGTATACACTACTCTACCCCGACACTATATGTAGGATTATATTAGATATATTATTATATTGTAGTAAGTTGATAGCCAACGTAAGAGTAGTTCGGATGTGGTAAATGTTCTCAAATTAACATGAATAGAGTATAAAGGTTACATACTCCATATAATTTAATATTAAAGACTAGTTAATTGATTTATTTTTTTGAGAATATACTTTGGCTTGGTGGATGAGAGTGCAAATGTGATATGACATTTCCAAGTTGATGGATGGGACCCTTTTATATAATCAACCTGCAGTGATAGGTGCATATGAATAGATGCATGTTGCATGGGCCACTTGTACTATATTGCTATATATTTCCATATAAGAAAAAAGGTTGTGAGTTCGAGTCTCCCCAAGAGCAATGTGAGAAATTCTTGGAGGGAATGATGTTGGTGGTTTATTTGGAAACAGCCTCTCTATCCCATGGTAGGAGTAAGATCTGTGTACATACTATTCTCCCCAAACCCCACTAAATAAAATTATATTGGGTTGTTGTTGTTAGTATTTCCATATAAGAAAAAACTCATTTATGTGCAACACTTTGAGTGTAGTATGTGGAAGAACCACTCATTTTGTGGATGTCAAACACAAAATATTTTAGATTATATAAACAAATTATCACTAATGATTTGCTTTCATCCATCTAAGTCCCGTGGAAAAGTTATTTGGTATATGTGATAATGGTCGGAAACAAGGGCCAAATAACATGGTCTAGCCAGTTTTTGAACGGATAATTCAAAAATAGCCCAGCGTTTATCAAGTCAATGCAAAATAGTCATTGTTTTACTGTAACAAATACTGGTCCAGCATAATATACTGGAGTTTGGTGCACCTGTGTATGTACTTCCAGCATATTATGCTGGACTGTTATACTTTGTTGGCTCCAGTATAATATACTGGAGACTGGAGCACCGATGCTTCAAACTCCAAAATATTATGATGGACCGGTATATTATACTGGAATTCCAATATATTATGCTGGAGTATTTTCCGGATTTTGAATAGTATTTTTGCTCAGATTTATCTTTACATAAAAAGTAGATAAATTTTCGATTACTTTTAAAATTGTGGTTATTTTTAAATGATCACTTGTAAATCTGACTATTTTTGAATTTCTCTCGAAACAAGCACCCGATAGAATAATCGAGGCGTGCCAATTTGTTCGGATATCAACAATTATTACAAAAATAGAAAGAAATTACCCCGAATTGTGCAGAGTAACAACAACAACAACAATTTAGTGTAATCCTATAAATGGAGTCTCGGGAGGGTAGGATTTACGCAGCCTTAGCCCTACTCTAGAGAGCAAAGAGACTGTTTTCAACAGACACTCGGCTAAAGAAAAGATAGAAGAAACACTAATAGCAAGTAATAGTAAAACAAGATATTTATAAAACTAAATTCAAGATAGCAAAAGAGAATAGGAAAAAAATACCAATAGCAAATAATAACACTATAAGATATTTAGTGATAGAAATTAAGGAATACCGATGATAAATAATAACAGTACAAGATATGTGATAAATAGCAAAGAATGAATAGAAGGGGTACCTAATTGTGCAGAGCACAAAGTAATTCAAGATGGCAAAAGAGAATAGAAAAGAAATACCAATAACAATACAAAATATTTAGTGATGGAAATTAAGAAATACCGATGACAAATAATAACACTACAATATATGTGATAAATAGCAAAGAAAGAATAAAAGGGGTACCTAATTGTGCAGAGCACAAAGTAATTTATGTCAAAAATCATCTATTTCTTTACTAAATTCAAGAATGAGTTTTACCTTCCAACCCCAATGAGATTTTGAAAACTTAAGAAAATAGAGATTGAGATATATCTAGTAAAGTTAGGTTTCAGTAAAAATTGCCCCAATAAACAGTTGCACAATTGGTTTTCAATTACAACGACAATTCAATATAATCCTACGTGGGATTTGGGTGGGGTAATATATACGCAGACATTATCCCTACTTTTGGGTAGAGACTGTTTTCAAATAGACCCCGACATTATTCCCTCCAAAAAATTTCCACCTTATTCTTGGTGAAACTCAAACTCACAATTTCTTCGTTGTAAGTGGAGATTGCTTACCATTAAAACAACCCCTCTTGTCTTGTCTGGTTTTCAATTACATGACAAGGTAATAACTGAAAGGTAAGTTAGGCTTATCTGATCAGGGCTCACCACCTTTGATGACAATCTTTTGAGGTTGATTGATTATGAGACAACTTATGTTTATGGGAATCTTGTCAGAAGACAAGTGAGAAAGTAAGATATTTGTATATACTTAAAGCAAAAAGTTTAAAAAGTGTACCTCTTTCTATTCTGAATATATCTTAATTTTACGCTCTGTTACAAAAATTTATATATCCTTAAAAGATGTGGTTGCTGATTAAAGTTACTCATGTATTAATAGTATACAAATTAGTCATGCAGATATTAGTTATATATGAATTTATTAGAGATGATTTCATCATGACGGTATTAATTATGTAAGGGTTACTAATACATAGATTAGTAATTTATGGATTGTTATATAAATATTAAATTTTTGTTGAATTTTTACTTTATTTTGATTGTACAATGTGTAATTTAAGTAAGTATGAGGGTTTTTTGGTCATTTGATTTTTTAATTAGTGTATTACAAATACATGTATTAGTTAATCCACAATTTACCTTGAATAAATAATGTACAGACTTGTTGTATAACTTATCCATGTATTATTTATACCCCAAATGGAAAAAACCAACCAAACATTACATTAGTTAATGTTGATTTTTGTATAAAGTAACTAAAAGCTACTAAACAAGGTATTAGTTATGTTACTACTTTTAATACATAAATAACTAATCTTGTAACCAGCTAACAAACGACCCCTTATTGTTAGTAAATCGTCTTTCCTTGAGCCTAACAAAGTTACGACTTGAAGTATAATAAAAGTTAATTTTAGACCATAGTAAAA
This sequence comes from Nicotiana benthamiana, assembly GCA_034376525.1. NCBI lineage: Eukaryota > Viridiplantae > Streptophyta > Magnoliopsida > Solanales > Solanaceae > Nicotiana > Nicotiana benthamiana. Next base: position 180,174,917 of record CM067339.1, read on the forward strand.
AATAGAGGGTAAATTTGGACCATTTTCCTAAATTAATTTGACACGTAAAATCTATTCAATCCATGCTAGAACTTTGGTAAAGTCAAGAAAATCAAATACGCAAGAATATGAATTGCCCCTAAAGTATGACGGATGAAAAACTTAAGATATTTTGTATAGTAGAGTAGTAAACAACAACAATAACTATCTAGTATAGTCCCACAAAGTGGGATCTGGGGATGATAGTATGTAGACGGGCCTTACCTCTATCCGAAAGGGTAGAGAAGCTGTTTCCAATCAACCCTCGGCTCAATGAAGGAAAGACAACAAAAACAAAAACAACAACAACAACAAAAGAACATTAGTAGTTTCAGCAAAAATATCATAAATAATTAACTAAGCATATAGTAGAGTAGTAAATTGTGACTTTTTCCTATAACCTTTGTATAGTTTTCAGATGCTATTCCAAAGAAAAAACTATGATTGAATCCTATGCTAATATGACGAAGATAAAAGAGTGGGCTGAGGGACCTGGAATTATTACCTTTTCTTTTTCTTTTTATATGTATAAAATCTGAGTGGCAAGTTATGAGCAAGTCACATCATTGAAAAAGTGTAAATAAAGTAATCATGTTATGTTGATCACTTACTTGATCTCAAAAGCACTACACATTTTAGCAGTCTCCTAAGCATTAGTGCTACTGACCTTATAAAATCTCAATTAAATCCAAAATATAAAGCATAGGCTGCCGTTCTTTCCCGAAGCCTGCATGAATACGAAATATTTTGTGTACCGCCAATATCCTATATATAATGCTATAAGGTTTAGGGTATATAAACCCTAAACCCTAAGAGATCATGATACTAGGATGTGCACAAAGGAAACCGACAAACCACACCAATCCGATAATTCGAGTCAAACCAAGAAAAAAATCCGACTATGGTTTGGTGTTGAAAAACAAAATCCGATCATAATTGGTTTTGTTTGGTTTTAACTAAAGAAAGTCAAACCGAAACCAAACCAACCCGACATTACATATAAAGAAATTTTAGATATATTTAATATATAATATATTTATTGTGATGTAATTTATAAATATTTCTTAAAAATTTCATAATTTTATCTTTTAAGATATTATTTCAATGTTGCACTTAGAACTTTTGAATGTTCCAATAAGTTTTATAGCCATTAACACTAGTAAATTAAATAATGCCAACAAAATTTCAAACTAAAATCAAATCAATAATTATACTAACAAAAGACGTTCAATTTAATACTACAAACGGGAGTGTATTGAATATCTATTTTTGCAATAATTCAAATAAAAATGCATAACCTATTTTTATTTTTTCTTTAGCGTTTAGTCATATAAGTAATATTCTCTTATTAGTCTACTTAATTATTTTAGCATGACTTAGTACTTTTGCATTATGTTTGTTTTTATTATGGCTTTTTAATTAGCAATATTTATATTATATAATTTTATTTTTTTTATTGTTGAATATTTTAGGATAGTGCCATGACACATCTCATATTTTGTATTATTTTCTTGAAAAATACTTTATATAATTGTATCTTCCTAGGATTAAAGAAATATTTTGAACACAAGTTGTATATTTTGTTCTACGAAGATTTTACCGGAAAAAACCCAAAAAAATTCAAAAATTCGAGAAAAGCCTAGATTGAAAAACTCAAGTTTTACTGATTTGTTTTGGTATTTGTATTTAATAATCTGACATAATTGGTTTGGTTTGGTAATTGTAAAATCCGAACCAACCCGACCTATGTACACCCATACCTGATACAATATTTTTTATTTTTGTTTGTATATATAAAGCTTAGGGTGCGGCCGAATCCTACATAAATACGAAATAATTTATGTACCGAGCTGCTCTATATATAATGCTATAGCCTAGCCTTATAATCTTTCTCATTAAACCTTTTAACAAACTGAGTTTTAAGAGTTTAATGTTCAATGGGGATCCCTGAATCTCCTAGTCCATCTCACTTGTATCCTCAAGCACTTCAACTTAAACTTTATCAAGCTTTCATCTTCTCAATTCCAATACTTTTTTCTATAATTTTATTTCTTTTGTTTTACTTGTTTTATCTCAAAAGAAGGGCTTCTATTGGTTCTATTTCCCCTGCTGCAACAGTTACAAGGAGTTCAACTCATGCTATTATTCATGTCAGTAAATATCTCCTATGTTTTAATTTCATAATATTTCAAAAACCATAGTATGCAAACTAAAACATTGGTAGTTTGCTAATAGTTTTCTTATTTTTGCAGGGTGAGGTAGATATAAAGGGGATGCTCAAGAACAAGCTTCCTGTAATATTATTTGATGAAGATTCAATGATGAGAGATTCCCAGTAAGTTAACTTTTGTTTCTGCTACTGGGAAAATCCATAGTCTTTATACAAAAAATTTGACAGGTCTAATTCAAGAGTTTGAAGGGGAGCAACTGATAATGTTGTTGCCACGTGACCAGGAATTCAACGGGTTAAGTCGTGAAAATAGCCTTTTGCATAAATATAAAATAGTTGCGTACAACAGACCCTTATGGTCCGGCTCTTTCCCGGACTTCGCGCATAGCGGAAGCTTAATGTACCGGGCTTTCCTTTTTTAATTCAAGAGTTTGAAAGGGAGCCTTGGCGTCACTGGTAAAATTGTTGCCATGTGACTAGGAGGTCACTGGTTCGAGCCATGGAAATAACCACTTGCAAAAATACGGAGTAAGGTTGCGTACAATAGACCCTTATAGTCCGATTATTCTCTGATCATGCACATAGCAGGAATTTATTGCACCGAACTGCTCTTTTCTAATTCAAGAGTTTCATTTCATCCTTAAACTTTTGACAAGTCTTTATAACTTTTTACCTACTTCATATCTTAGTTCAGGACTATAGATTTAGAATATAGACAAAGTAACTAAATGCTGCCAAAAGTTATAGATAAAAGGGTGACTGGATTCTGATAATGATTTAGGTAATCATGTGGTTCAAGGACGTGAACGGGAGCCTTGAGGTGACTGGTAAAGTTGTTATTATGTGACCAGGAGGTCACAAGTTCGAATCGTAAAATCAGCCTCTTCCAAAAATGCAGAGTAAAACTGCGTAAAATAGACTTTTATGATCCGACACTTTTCCGGACCCTACGCTTAGCGAGAACTTAGTGCATTAGACAATCCTTTTACGTGGTTCAAAGACTTCATTATCTGAACATACTTGCAATGAGCATTTCAAATTCTAAGGGTGAATTTAGGGCAATATTGTCAATATAGTACTTACAATTATGAGGTAATTTGTCACAGGTGTTGTGTTTGCTTGGGAGAATTTGAGATCAAAGAAGAGTTACATCAGTTACCTTCTTGTAAACACATTTTCCATGTCGAATGCATACGCCATTGGCTTCGTTCCAATTTCTCGTGTCCTCTCTGTAGATGCCATGTTATTATTACAAGACAAAATCCGCAACTTCAACAGCAGTCAGCTTCTAATCTTGAACATAACAATCAAGTCAGATTAGATATTGAAGAGGAAAGTGAACAACACGATAGAACGACTAACAACAACAACAACCCAGTATAATCCCACTTAGTGGGGTCTCGGGAGGGTAGTGTGTACGCAGACCTTACCCCTACCCTGGGTAGAGAGGCTGTACAACCAATATTAACAGAGAAGAGCAGAATGTGATGATAATTGAAGAATTTTCTAGTGCTAGTTCATCTTCTGGCACTACTGAAAATAGTGAAAGAGATTATTCAAATGTAGAAACTCTTGTTATCAGTATTAAGGACTAATTAATTAGTAGGAAGTTTAGGGGATACCATTTTGTACGTATCAGAATCTGATTATTAGATGGAGCTTTGCAAAATCATGCTTTTATTTAGTTCTCAGTAAAAAAGAAAAAGAAAAAAAAAAGCATACAAAAGTATTACATATATTATACAGTATAAGATATGGCAATATGGCATTACTATATGTGTCAAAATCGGTTTCGAGCCGTCGTTGGTCGAGGTAGATAAGGAAGCAATGAAGCCCATAGCCGAAGAGTCAACATGAGTCGAGGTCGAGGTTCCAGTTATGGTCGAGCTCGAGCACCATCGATGAAGGTGTAACGGCTAGTTTTCAAAATAGCGTATAGAGAATATTCTGTCTGTACATGTGTTATCAAAGTTTATTAGGGATGTGTCTCATATAAATAGAAAAAAAGTGACAATAGAGACAGGTGTGATTCAATTGTAAGAACAACACTTTAAAAAAAATTCATTCTTCACTAAATACAAGATTTCACTTTTTTACTAAGATTCTCATCGGATTGGAGGATTCCTCAATCGTTTAAGGTTCTGTTGTTTAATCAATGTCGGGTGAAAGGTTCTTTTGTTTAACCTTTTACTTATTAAATTATTCCTCTTAATTACATGAATGCTATTGTTATTTATTGAAAATCATATACATGTTGCTACTGTTCTTGATAGAAAAAGGACATTTATTACATAGAATCATTGTTACCCTCTAAAACGCTATTCGACCAGCTTTTCTGATTTATAAGATTTGAGGATATTATTTTTAATTAAGATTAACCAATATTTAACTGAAATTAATTATTTGAATCAAGGTTTTCGTTTTTGGGTCAAACAATTACATATAACTATTTATTTATTTAATTTTTGTTTTGGTAAGACGTATGACAGTCAGTCCTTTTTTTAAAGCGAAAGAAAAAGAATACTGGAAATTGAAATTGGTGAAATAATTTGTCGGAAAATCAATTTTTCGTTTTGACAAGAACTTCAGTGATTGAAATATTGAATTAGTTATTTCGTGTGAATATTAGCCCCGGAATCAATATATCCAATCATAGGGAATGAAATGATAGTAGATCTTTCTAGAATGAGTCGGTTAATTTTCTGAAAATCTCCAAAATATAGGTAGACTTTTTTGAATAATTCAAAATAGTAACCTAATTTGTTAGAATTCAATATTTGCTAGTTTCTCTAATTCATACCTATTCTTTATGAAAATTCATAATTTTATTCCTATAACAACATGCACAATAAAGGCGGATCTAAAATTTTGTGTGAACGACAGCACAATGACGGATCCAGAATTTTGTGCAAACGCCAACAACAACCACTAGTAAGAGCATCAATCAAACTCTTTTTTTTGGTCATAGCAGGGCCTCAAAACAACATCATTTTGATTTTTTTTCCTTTTCTAGAATGATTATCTGCTATAACATAGTTCACATTTTACAAGCAATATATGAAACAATGTAGCAAACTTAAATTGTTTTCTTGTTTAACAGACCATTACAAACTAACTAAACCATAAACCAATTAAAAACTTAAATAAAATTTTGGTTCTTAATTGTAGGTCCGCCTCTGTTCATAGATGTACTTTTCCATGTGGAAATAGTAGCAACACCAATTTTTGCTCGCTATTCAATTGATATGTCTATATACTTTTTGTATAGAGATCCGTTTTTTGAAAGATTCTGACTTTCGTACTTTGGCGGGTTTTTGACATCTCTCAAAAAGAGCTCAACTTGTCGCACGCTAACTAGATGCAAAACCTATTTATGCATTAATTAGAGAAACTAGCAAATATCAATTCCTGAACAATTTGAATTCCTACCACAACTTTAAATTATTTTTCAACATAGCTGATTCAAATACGGTAGAATATAAAGAAATACAACAATATACATTCTATGACATCTCCATGATCCTTTTATTTCTGAAATATAAACTAAATCTAGTATTTGCTTCTTCAACTAAACCTAAGTAATAAGACTATAAGAACATTAAATTATTTGTAGATACTCTATTGCTAAGCTAGTGAATACAATCACCAAAAATCCGAAGTAAACAACAACAACAATAATAACAAACGCAGTATAATCTCATAAGTAGAGTTTGAGGACGGTAGCGTGTACGCAAACCTTACACTCACCTAAAAAATACAAAGATTGTCTCCAATGGATCCTCAGCTCAAAGGTCCAAAGCGAAAAAAAGAAGAAAAAACTTCTTTGTTGTTACACACTTCTTAGAATAAAAGCAAATGCCATATAGAGAATACCAACAACAAATGTGGAGATAATAGTGGCTTTTGTAGGCATCCTTCCTTTATCAGCTCTCAAAACCATAGCTTCATAAATTGGCAAACAATTTATTACTACAAAACCAGCAATAAACATTTGTATAAAGCAACCATCCAAGCTTTGATCACCTTTGAAAATATCTGCTAATGCTTTGAGAAAGGCTACTAAATTGATTATTACTGCTGTTGCTAACATAACGAACATAGGCGAAACAACCCCAAAATCAAAAATTCCTTGATGGTACCTTTTACCTTGATCATCATCCACTACTTTGCTTGTCAAACTGAACCCTTGTGTAGCCATGCCTAAGTGTTTTGTTACATACTCAATTGTTCCAAATAGAAAAGATGTTAATCCCCTTATCATCCATATTCTTTGGTCATTCCACCACCTTTTCCATGTCCCTTGAGCAGACATAAAAACCAAACAGTCTTGCCCGTATGCTCCAAGAAATAGAAAAACGTACAAGAAAAACCATGGATCTGAAACCTGCAGCCCATGTTTCAAAAGAAATGCGATTTTAGATGATCATATGTTATATTTATAAGCAACGGCGGAGGCAGGATTTTCGCTAAGTGTGTTCAAAAAAAAATTGTGGCTAGTAGGAATTGAATTAGTGAACTCATAAAGATTTTTAACTCCCTTCACCATTGAGCTATGCTTTCAAGATACCCTTCACAAAAAGCTATGCTTTCAAGATACCCTTAAAATTTGCCTTTATATACATTGTGTAATTTTTTGGCGAAGAGACTTTTCACCCCTCTATAAGGAAGAAGAAGAAGAACAAATAACAATATACTTAGTGTAGTCTCATAAGTGAGGTTTGGGGAGGATAGAATATGCACAAACCTTAGTCCCCTGCCTTTAAAAAGGCAAAGAGGCTATTTTAGGTAGACCCTTGGCTCAGAAAGAAAAAAGGAGAGGGACAATAACAAACAAACAAATCTAAAACTAATACTAAGAAATGCATTCAGAAAACTGAAACAAAGTAGCAACAAGTAATAATAGAAGTCTAGAATACAAAAGATGCTAAGTTATATATCATGAACTAATTTTACTAATGACTGTGTTTTTACTTGCTATATTTTGTACGTAACTTATTGGTGCATACCTTTGGAAAGATGGGAACCCCATTGAGGAGAGTAAGTTGAGGAATGAAGGCATATAGAGAAATTGGTATTGACCAAATGGGCCAAAATGCATAGTGAGCATAACAATTGGCCATGACAAAGCCCATGGACCGAACACCAAAAGTTAATGGGCTATATTTTGAGAAACCAACTTCAAGTAGGCCCACAGACCACCTCTTATTTTGGCTGACCACATCATGGAGAGAAATTGGTACATCTCCTAAAAATGCAGGCCTTTTAGGATTGCAAAACACTGATTTCCAACCTTCACATTGAAGTCTATAACCTGTGTAGTAATCCTCCACTAGTGATCCATACCTAAATCCCATCTGCATAAATTTAAGAGAAATGTGTATTTTTAGCTGCTCCAAAAAATAATAGCCGATATATGTATATTATATACATATATTATCATTTTTCGTGAGTTCGAGTCTCCCCAAGAGCAAGGTGGGAAGTTCTTGGAGGGAAGGATGCCGGGGGTCTATTTGGAAACAGCCTCTCTACCCCAGGTAGGGGTAAGGTCTGCGTACACACTACCCTCCCAAGACCCCACTAAGTGAAATTATACTCGGTTGCTGTTGTTGTTGTATATTATCACTTTTTGGCTAGAAAATGCAAGTAATTTCAGTCGATCAGCCGATTTTATATTTTGACCTAATTTTGGAGTATGTCTTTGTCGCAAGGAGATTTAAAAATATATAACATATATGGCAAGTTCGAATGATTGCCACGAAAATATTGTTATTGCAGTTATACTCTACGTTCACTGACTTGTGCTCTTGTTGCTTGCTCTAGCAACTTTTTTCGTGGCAACAAGATCTTACATATGGCAAGTTCGAACTGATAGAGCTGGTTCAAATTTGCCACATATATATATATATATATATATATATATATATAAAAAAGATCTCGTGGCAAGTTGAATCAATTGCCACGAAGAAAGTTGTTAGTGCAATTACACTCTATATTTACTAACTTAAAATGTTATACCATTAATTTAGTAAAGTTAGGGTAAATTTAGTATAAAAACTCACCTTGGAACCCCAAGTACTTTCATTCTCATAGTTGCAACTTGATACTTGATGGGCTAGCTGTAAAATTTCTCGGGTCGGAATGAGCTTCTTCACATCATGATCTGGGAATAATTCTGGAATTTCAGGTTTTTCGAACAAAGATGGATTCCCAAAGAAAGCCCGACGACGGAAAAAGCATCGTGTTCCAACATAATTGGGCCCACGTAGCCCATCCATGCCCACTGGATTAGTATGAAATAGGCCTTTTATTTCACTACCATAAATATCAGCATCGTTAAGCCCATGAAATCGTTGAGGAAACTGGACGTAGGCTAAATTGGGCCGTAATGTTTGGTCCAAAAAATTGCATAGAGCCCGTTTAGGTGTTGATGGATCATTAGAGTACATGTCACAATCCAGTGTCAAAATTATTGGTGCATTGGTCATAATTCCCGATACTCGAAGCTATAAAAAAAGTTACACAATCAGGTCACTTAAAGGACAATTACATGTAACTATGAGAAAAATTCAAAAATAATTAGATTTACAACTGGTTATTTAAAAGTAGTACAATTTCAAAAGTAATTAGCAACTTTTTATGTAATGATAAATTTGAGCAAAAACACTGTTTAAAAACTGAAAAATACTTCAGTATATTATGCTGGAGTTCCAGCATAAGTATACTTGAACTCTAGCATATTATATTGGAGTTCCAGGATAAGTATGTTAGAACTCCAGCATAATATGATGGAGTTCCAGCATAAGTACACTAAAACTTCAGCATAATATATTAGAATTCCAGCAAGTATACTGGTCCCCAGTATAATATACTGGAGTTTGGAGCACTGGTGCTCCAGTCTCCAGTATATTATACTGGATCCATCAAAGTATACCGGTCCAGCATAATATGTTGTAGTTCATACACAGGTGCACCGAACTCCAGTATATTATGTTGGATTGGTCTCTATTGCAACAAAATAGTGGCTATTTTTCATTGACCTGATAAACGCTTGCTATTTTTAATAACCAATCCAAAAATTAGCTATACCGTGCTATTTGCAAAGTAACTATATCCAAGCGCAAGTATTGTAATCAAGAAAAGATTATAGTAACTTGTTATAACCGATCAAACTATTTTGATTTTGTAAAAATTATTTAGACTTGTCAGTATATAATATTTGACGACATTTTACTTACCAAAGCATTGAGGGCACCTGCTTTAAAATAATGAGGGGAGTTTTTGCTTTTCTCTCTTGAAAGATAAACAAGATTTGGCATCCCATGACCTTCTATGTCTCTTGAAAGTGAATTTGTTAAACAAAAAATTGGCTAGTACTTGTAACAGTTTCGCCCAAACTGGGAACCTTTATGCGATGGTAAATTCAAAAATAGCCAGATTTATAAATGGTAATTGAAAAATAATTATTTTTTATAACAAAAACAATGTTCAAAATTTAAAAAATATTCCAACATGATATACTAAACTTTCCGTATGTTGGAGTTCCAGCATAATATGCTGGAAATTTATACACAAAGATTTATATCTGGGAGATTGTTCGTCTTCATGGTATGTCTGTGTCTATCATTTCGCATCAAGGTACGCAGTTTACCTCACATTTTTGGAGAGCAGTTTAGCAAGAGTTGGGCACACGGTTGAGTTGGGCACAATATTTCAGCCTCATACTGACGGTCAGTCCAAGCGGACCATTTAGATTTTGGAGGATATGCTTCGAGCTTGTGTCATTAACTTTGGAGGCTTGTGGGATCAGTTTTTGCCTTTAGCAGAGTTTGCCTACAACAACTACTACCAATCGAGTATTCAGATGGCTCCGCGTGAGGCTTTGTATGGTAGGCGGTGTCGGTCTCCTGTTGGATGGTTTTAGTCGGGAGAGGCTCAGTTGTTGGGTACAGATCTAGTTCAGGATAGGCTTCGTACAGCTCAGTCCAGGCAAAAGAGTTATACCGACCGCAAGGTTCCTGACTTGGCATTCATGGTCGGTTAGCGGGTAAAGCTCTGAGTGTCGCCTATGAAGGGAGTGACGAGATTTGGGAAGAATGGCAAGCTTAGCCCTAGGTTCATTAGTCCATTTGAGATTCTTGATCGAGTGGGGGAAGTGACTTATAGACTTGCATTGCCGCCGAGCTTATCAGTCGTGCATCCAAGTGTTTCAAGTGTCCATGCTTTGGAAGTATCACGGCAATCCATCCCACGTGTTAGACTTCAGCATTGTCCATTTGGACAAGGACTTGTCTTATGAGAAGGAGCCGGTTTCTATTCTAGGCCGGTAGGTTCGTCAGTTGAGGTCGAAGAGTCTTCCTTCTATTTGTATTCAGAGGAGATGTCAGCCTCCTGAGGCATCGACCTGGGAGTCCGAGCCCGTTATGCAAAGTCGTTATCCCTATCTTTTCTCCGGCTTAGGTACTTCCTTCTTATGTCCATTCGAGGACAAAAGGTTGTTTTAGAGGTGGCGAATGTGATGACCCAAAAGGTCATCACTTGTGTTGCAATGAAATTCTACGTTCTGAGGCCTTAAAAACCTCCCTTAGCACCACCTCCGATTTGCTTGCATGGTCCGGACCTATATCCGGAAACTATGTGAAAATACGAGAAATAGAAATTCTACAGTTAAAAATTTGATTATGGTTGACTTTGGTAAATATTTTGAGAAATGGACCCGGATCCGTATTCCAATGACCTCGGGAGGTCGGAAGTAAAATATAGGACTTGAGCATATGCCCTGAGATGAATTCCAAGATCCCAAGCCTTAGAAATGAATTTTTAAAAGAAATTATTTTACTTAATTATCTAAGAAATGAAGAAAAGAATTAATATTATCGGGGCCATGTTTTAGTTCCAGAGTCCGATACAAACTTGTTATAGTATTTGAAAGATAATTATGAAATTTGGTGAAAATGGAGTTTATTGGCGTGAGTTAGACTTCCGGTTGAAGAGTTATGAACTTTGAGAGTTCACGATAAAATATTGAGTTTTGAGGTTTAATTCATGATTTTGCATGTTATTTTGATGATGTGATCACACGAGTAGGTCCATATGATGTCCTTGAGTTAGTATGCACTGTTGGTTTGGAATTTCGAGGGCTCGGGTGAGTTTTGGGTAGGTCCCGGGATGTCTTAGGCTTAAAAACATGGATGTTGCAGGTTCAGAGAAGTGCAAACCTCTGAACCCGCAGTGCTGATCGCATTAGTTTTTTTGTTGTCCGCACTGGTGACTATGCGGCCGCAATCCATTTTGTGCGGTCCACACAGGTCCACTGGTTCGACTTCTGAACCTCATATCTTTTGATCTACAAGGAATTTGGGGATGATTCAAATAACTATTTGTAGATATTTGAATCTAGTTTTCATGAACATATTATAATTGGCGTTTGGACATCTTTAGAGAAAGTTATACCCAAAACACGAAGACATGTCACTGCAGAACACAAGTAGTGTTGTGCGGCTGCAGTTGGTTTTCTATGGGTCCGCAAAAGGCACCTGAGAATATATTTAGATGGGATTTCAGTTATTTTTCATTTTTTAAAATCCAAAACATAAGAGCATTTTTTAAACAACCTTTTTTCTACAAAAGGTTGATAAGTGATTTCTAACTCATTTTCTTCACTCCTTAGCATCTTTTAACATGATTTCAACTCAAAATCAATGATTTTTATGAGGGAAATTGGGTGTTTCTGGTAGAACCTAGATTTTTCAAAAATTAGAGATTTGGACCTCGATTTGAGATCCGATTTCAAAACAAGTTATATATTTGAATTCGACGGGGAATGGGTAATCGAGTTTTGGTTCGAACCTTGAGTTTTGACCATGTGGGCCCGAGGATAATTTTTAATTTTTTTGGGAAAAAGTTTGAAAAATCCATTTCATGCATTCAAATTGATTTATTTTGCGTTTATTGATGTAATTAAGTAACTTACGACTAGATACAAGCAATTGGTGGTGGAATCAAGGGATAAAGCTATAATCAAATCGTGAATTATGTTTGTGGCATCGAGGTAAGCGTTTGGTATAACCTTAGCTTGGGGGGATTAGGAGTTGTGTCCTATTTTCTATTTGCTTCTTGTTGAGTATGACGTATAGGCATGGTGACGAGTATCTATACGTTATCGTCAAGCATGACCGTGAGTCTTATATTGTGATTTTCATGATTTCATTTTATTATTCATGTCTTGGTGAAGATTTCTATTTGTTGTGTAAAGTTGTGAAGAGAACTGTGACCTATGAACTTTGAGAGCGTTGACTCCAGTTATATAATGAATTGTGAAAGTATATGTGATAACTGAAACTCTAGAGCATTGGCTCGAGTTGAAGTGAAATGTGAAGTAAAAGTGAGAAAGAAAAGATATCATTATGTTGCCCCCTTGCAGGGATATTGTTGAGTTGTGGTTCCCTTGCATTGTGTTCTTAATTGACATTGCGAATGCTTAGGTTGATGACTCTTTGTGTTGGGTAGATATTATGGTTACATATGTGGTAGTTAGATGTTAGAACAAGTTTGGTTATAGTTGAGGCAGTTAGGCGTTGTAACAAGTTTGGTTGTAACTGAGGTACTTAGGTGTTGTAACAAGTTTGGTTATAGTTGTTTCCCCATTGTTGGGATAGTGTAGACCTTATTGATCCCTTGTCGGGACTCTCGTTATAATTGTAAGTATTATATATATAGATCAGGTTGCACGCTGCAACAACATTATATATGGATCGGGTTGCACGCCGCAATAATATTATATATGGATCGGGTTACATGCCGCAACAATATTATATATGGATCAGGTTGCACGTCACAACAATATTATGTATGGATGGGATTGCTCGCCGCAATAATGATATAATAAAATGGGAGGGGGTAGTACGCCTAACACAAAATGTAGTGAAATGGGAGGGGGTGGTATGCCTACCATAAGATATATATTCAAATATGGATCAGGTTGCACGTCGCAAATGGGTCCGCACAAGGCACCTGAGAATATATTTAGATGGGATTTCAGTTATTTTTCATTTTTCAAAATCCAAAAACATAAGAGGCAATTTTTTTAAACAACCTTTCTTCTTCAAAAGGTTGATAAGTGATTTCGGACTCATTTTCTTCACTCCTTAATATCTTTTAACATGATTTCAACTCAAAATCGATGATTTTTATGGGGGAAATTGGGTGTTTCGGGTAAAACCTAGATTTTTCAAAAATTGGGGATTTGGACCTTGATTTGAGATTCGATTTCAAAACAATTTATATATTTGAGATCGTGGGGGGAATGGGTAATCGGGTTTTGGTTCGAACCTCGAGTGTAGACCATGTGGGCCCGAGGATAATTTTTTACTTTTTGGGAAAAACTTTGAAAAATCCATTTTCATGCATTTAAATTGATTCATTTTGCGTTTATTGATGTAATTAAGTAACTTACAACTAGATACAAGCGAATTGGTGGTGGAATCAAGGGGTAAATCTATAATTGAATCGTGAATTATGTTCGTGACATCGAGGTAAGTGTTTGGTCTAACCTTAGCTTGGAGGGATTAGGAGTTGTGTCCTATTTGCTATTTGCTTCTTGTTGAGTATGACGTATAGGCATGGTGACGAGTATCTATATGTCAGCGTCAAAAGCATAACCGTGAGTTTTATGATTTTATTGTACTATTCATGTCTTGGTCAAGATTTTTATTTGTTGTGTAAAGTTGTGAAAAGAACTGTGACCTATGAACTTTGAGAGTGTTGGCTCTAGTTGTATAATGAATTGTGAAAGTATAAGTGTTAACTGAAACTCTAGAGCATTCGCTCGAGTTGAACTGAAATGTGAAGTAAAAGTGAGAAAGAGAAGAGATCATTATGTTGACCCCTTACAGGGGGCTATTGTTGAGTTGTAGTCCCCTTGTATTATGTTCTTAATTGACATTACGAAATCTTAGGTTGATGACTCTTTGTGTTGGGTGGGGATTATGGTTACATCTGTGGTGGTTAGATATTAGAACAAGTTTGGTTATAGTTGAGGCAGTTAGGTGTTGTAACAAGTTTGGTTGTAACTGAGGGACTTAGGTATTGTAACAAGTTTGGTTATAGTTGTTTCCCCATTGTTGGGATAGTGTAGACCTTATTGATCCCTTGTCGGGACTCTCGTTATAATTGTAAGTATTATATATATAGATCAGGTTGCACGCCGCAACAACATTATATATGGATCGGGTTGCACGCTGCAATAATATTATATATGGATCGGGTTACATGCCGCAACAATATTATATATGGATCAGGTTGCACGTCGCAACAATACTATATATGGATGGGGTTGCACGCCGCAATAAAGATATAATAAAATGGGATGGGGTAGTACGCCTACCACAAAATATAGTGAAATGGGAGCGGATGGTATACGTACCACAAGATATAATGAAATAAGAGTGGGTGGTACGCCTATCACAAGATATGATGAAATGGGAGTGGGTGGTATGCCTACCACAAAATGTGAAAAGAAAGTGAAATACACTTTTGTTTTTCTTACTCTTATTAGTGGTTGGATTTTGAGACCTTTATAGCTCTTTTGATAATCTATCCTTACTTGTTACTCCCCGAAGCATATCTTTTTCTCCCATTTTTACTTGTTTATTTATGCTTTACTTTTCGATGTATATCATATAGCTGCACAGGTTTATTTGATAGTATGGTCTTTGTCTCATTACTCCTTCGCCGAGGTTAGGTTAGGCATTTACCAGTACATAGGGTCGGTTGTGCTGATACTACACTCTGCACTTTTTTGTGCAGACCCCAGTGTTATGGACTTCGGACCGCAGTGAGATTGCGGATTCTTGATCATCAGACGACTCGAGTTAGTCCTGCTGGCATCCGCAGGCCTTGGCGTCTCCTTCTATCTGCTATTCTTGTTTCTTTCATGTATTTCTAGAGACAGTGTTGTATTTATTTCTTTCGGAACCTTTATTTGTAGTATTCTTAGACCGTTCTTGTGTTGGGTATTCATGTTTAGATAGCTTATTGTTCTTCTTTCGCTTATGTTAAATTCGCCATTGTTAATGAATATAAAATGGGTTAAAAAAGTAAACTATTCGCATAATTGACTTGCCTAGCTCATATTAATAGGCGTCATCACGACTCCCGAAAATAGGAAATTTGGGTCGTAACAATTTTAGTGATGAATTATCAAGTATATTTTTTTAAAATTGCAATTGCTTGCAAAAGAAATAGAAAGCTTAAAATGAATTGAATTAATGAAAGAAAATGAGTGCATGGAACATAAGAAAAAAATATCTATAGTTATGGACCAACTATTAAGAGACTTAAACTACTTTCTTATTATCCTTTATATTGCTCTCTCAGCTAACTGTCCAACTTCACGTTAATGAGTTGAAATTTGCTGGTCGTGCGATTAACCTTCAGGTATTTAACTAACAACAATAATTTTGACAAAATTATTGTAGTTGTAAATTACAAAAGAGATGAGCAAAATCTGAAGCAACGATTAGCATTGATGAAGTCCAGCTTAAGGAACAAATTAGTATAGTGCATCGGGAAAATAAGGAAAGCGAAGAAGAGAAAAAAGAAAAGGTAAAGGATGGAACAAAATTTCTTAATTGAAGGCACTAATAATAGAGTGAGAGCCTATTAACGTGGAATGTATATATTTTATAAATAAAACTTGTATAAATAGAATAATTTACTAAACATGAATATTTACAGTAATAAATTTTTTAATAATATATAAAAATAAAAATAAACCCCCCATATAGAATCCAACAACAACAACAACAACTACCCAGTATAGTCTCACAAAGTGGGTTTGGGGAGGGTAATACGTAGATGTGCCTTACCCCTACCCGAAAGAGCGAAGAGGTTGTTTCCAATCGATCCTCGGCTCAGTAAATCCAGTGAGACGCATTAACTTTGAGTCTCATGGGATCCTTTCTCTAAGACCCAAAAATCTAAAATTAACTTCAGAGTGGCTTGGTGTTTTATGAAAAGATCTTGATATAAATAACCAGTTGGATTTAGTGTTCTCATTTTCTAGTTAGTATATAAATTATGTATTAATTTTATATATACATATATATATATATATATATATATATATATATATATATATATATATATATATATATATATATATATATATACACATAATATATTATAAGTTTGCCATCTATTTTTAGCTTAAACGATTTTTTCCCCATGCTTTTAGTTTCACAGTTTAGTTACTCTTCTTTTATGTACCTCTCTCGATTGATAGAAAGACACGTTCGGGAGCTGGGAGGGCCTAATAAGTAGCTATTTAGGTTGATATTAAAACCATAAAGAGGAAAAAGACCTTTAAAGCCATGTATACATAACCTAAATAACAGTTTTTTTATCAACTTTATTGAATGATTCGAAAATAGGATCTTGGCGTAATCGGTAAATTTACTGTTATGTGACCAAAAAATTATGGTCCAAGCCGTAAAAGTAATTTTTTACAAAAATATAAGGTAAGACACCCTTGTAGTCCAGGAGCCCGCGCGAATCAGAAGCTTAGTTTGTTGTCTTTTTTTATTTTATTGAGAATGAATAGAAGATCTTTGAGTGGAACATGTGATTGCCTCGTAAAGTGAAAAAGAAAATGATTCATAAGAACAATGCCATCTTTTACAACAACAACAACAATAACCCAATATAATCTCACTTACTAGTGTTTGGGGAGGGTAGTATGTACGCAGACCTTACCCTTACCCTGGGGTAGAGAGGCTTTTTCCAAATAGACCCCGACATCCTTCCCTCCAAGAACTTCCCACCTTGCTCCTGGGGAGACTCGAACTCACAACCTCTCGGTTGGAAGTGGGGGTTGCTTACTCAACCCCTCTTGTGTTAAAACAATGCCATCTTTTGTCTACGCAAAATTCATGCTACTATAAGACATTTGCATTAAACAAATTCTAGCTATTTTTTGTATTTCCTCTATTCCATTTTGTCTGGAACATATGCTATTTGATAAGTAAAACTAGTTTAATTGTTAATTTATCATTAATAATTACACACAGAAAGGATAGGCATCAAGCAAAAATCCAGTATATCATTTCATTAAGTTGAAACAGAATAACAGGACAATGCATTGTGATACAGAATGCTTAACTTCTTACAGTGACACATAAATATTTACAGAATACATAGAACACTAAACAAAACAGCAGACTCCACCATTAGAAACACCATAACTATTCACAAATTTTAATACTATTTCCTATACTAGTTGATTCCTACTACAACCAGTTAAATTACTTAGCTGCTCTCAAAACCGAGCATGAAGTAGCTAAAACCTCGATGATCTTACAATGGTGACTCTTTCCAACAAACCTAACATGAAAGAATGAAAAGGGAGTTTTACGTCGTGCTATGTTAACACCCCTCTTGCTTTAAAAGCAATATTTGGAGACTCAAGTGGAAGAGATGAAAAAAATGATTCAACTTAGAAAGCAATCGCTTCATTGTCTGCACATGATAGAAGTTTGTTCCCTGCACTCCAATTTTTCATATCTTGAGTGGAAACAATGAAAATCCTCCTCACCACATTGCAAAATTCTCTGCAGTTTAGTAATTGAGCAAATAGTTTTAGGATATGGAAGTAGCAGATATCTTATATATTGGTTAGGTTCTATATTTCAGTCTTGAATTGGCGGAAAAGAGAACTTACAGCCATGGATGATCACCCATAAGCATCATATCTCCTTCATCATCTGTAAACACGATCTCCCATTTATTTCGTGGGTGAAGCTCTCCTTGGATTTCAAACATCTCCTCGAGTTCCTTTATAAGCTCATTATATCCTTTCAATGCGGTTAAATCCACTGCACGACCCACAGCTACCCCTTGCATTTGAACCTTCTCAAGTAATTCCACAAGCAAGAAAATGTTTGAGTTTTAATAATATGTTTCAAGACTATAATAAATTTGTAACGCTACAATTTTTTGCTGCCTTTTGATTTATTACCTTGGTGCGACTCCGGGTGGAACAATTCTGCTTGCTTTGAACCTCTTTTAGGAGTAACTGCAACTGGCCTTGCTTTTGATCTTTGAAATCAATTGAAAGATCGGAGTTTTGATCTGAATCACCAGCAGGCACTGTGTTTGGAGATGCTCTCTCGACGGAGACATTAGAAACATTGGCTGGTTTTGGCAGTGGTGCCTCGGTAGTGCGGATTAAGGTACTTTTCAAGTCAATACCAAATAATCTACAGGTTGTGATGGTATCACATTTTCTCTCATCGGTAGGACTAAGAATTGGCTGATTAGTCCCGTTACTGAATTGCGAGGACAAAATGCTTGGAAAACCACACCAAGCTGAAGCACTTTTACTGTCTTCAGTCTCATCCACAAGCATACTTGAAGAAGTATTTAAAGGAGGAAGCCGCCAACCACAACCACTGTCTGTATGAGACGTTAGCGTACTGCTGTTGATGCCAGTGGTGTTAAGTTGAGGCGAGTCAATGGAAGGATTCCAAACCGCTGATGCAATTGAGGATGCAGGTTCTAGCAGGAAAAAGGCAAACTAATTAAGAAAACAAAAATTAAATAAGCGAACACAAGTAAAACACCATGCTGTTAAGAATTTTCGTTATAACCTGAAATTTTCGTTTCAATATGTGGTCGATGCCTTTTATTCTTCCCTGCCATTGACGGGACAAGTGGATTTGGAACGGAAGCCATAAAAGGTTCTATTTCCCAAGGTGAAACTCTGTCGGGCCGTGAAACGGATGCTGGCTCGTCCCATTGAACCTGGAATGGAGGGAATAAACGATGATTACTAACCGAACCTAATAAATATTGCTGAACCTAAATAATTAACCAAATTATCTAAACCTTCAATGATCGCCATGTAGAATCTTTCCACTGTGAGGAAAGATCTTCAATCCCAACTATAGTGCCTGTAAATCTAAGAAATAATACAGGAATAGCCCAAGAAAATCGAAATACAGGTCAGTATTAAGCAGTTGGCAAATAAACATCCAAGTCAAAGAATTGTTGACATTTATCTCTCACTACCTTCTCTCAGGACTTTCTTCTCCTTCAAACTGCATCTTAAATCGCATGCCAACTGAATATCCATGCTTAACAGTCTCTAAGTATTTGTTGAGGCCTATGATAAACTGACTGGTTCTGAAATGTTTCGTCACAGCAGACAAATTTAAGAACATATGAAGATTTAGTATGTTCTCTGGCAGCGAAAAGTGATCTCACTTTGCACAAGGATGGTAATTGAAATGAAATGTATGTGACAAACCTTGGTTTGTAGTAAACAACAAACAAGGTCTGGGTTGTAACAGCATGAGATGCTGTAGCTAGGACTCCTAGGTGCATGCTCTGACTTGATATCACCGATGATGGCATCGAGCTCTGTTGGCGAGCTAGCCGTCTAACACCAACTCGTAGTTCTCCATTGTCACCCCTAGAACCAGCATATCCACAGATATAATTATTATGAACAAATCAACACTAAATGTTCTAGAGATATGTCATGCATCAGCGAAGGCAGAAGCCAAGCTTTTGGCTGAACCCAGTAGCATTTGCTCAAACAATATATTTGTGTTAAGAAATTCAGTAAATATGTAGAAATATAAAATTTAGAGCCTACGCATTAGCACTTGAAGTCATCATTTTAAAATCCAGAAGACATAATGTTGAAATCTTGGCGCTGCCTCTGATAATGTCATGGAATGGTCATGGAAATTTATGCAATAAATATCTCGTAGAAACCAGGACTAAAGAGAGATACCTCAAGAATACAAAAGAATCCCCAGCAACTAATCGCTTCGAAGAAACAAAGGTACTCCATCCTGTGGTAAGTAAGTGTCTCCGAGGTTGGCCTGTTAATTATAACATCAAGAGTGAGTTTTTGATCCTTCACACGAAATGTTGAAATCCCCTTGAACCAGAAGAATTACCTCTAAATATATGTTTAAAGTGCCACTCGGTGCCATGAAGGTCTTTCGCGATCAATTCCTGTGTTGGAGTCTGCTGGTTCATGTCCTAACAAAGGTAACAGCAAAAGAGCTAATGCATCAATTTATCTAAAGGAGACAAACAACAATAAACAACAACTACCCAGTATAATCTAAAGGAGACGCTGTTGCCTATATATGACAAGATCAGCTACTATTTACCAAGGGTGGAAGACATTCATTAGCATGCTTCCTGAGAACAGAAAATCCGCCATGAGTGCTTGTATCCGATGCAGTCAAAACTTTGCAAAAGGAATGAATTTTTGGCCTCTGAGGCTCGGGCGGACATGGATCTTGACTAGTCGGCTCGGCTTGCTAAATTCAATTAAAGACAAATTGAGTTGAATACTAAAACATACAACATAAATTTCCAAAGAATGAAAAGTGGTTCTTTTAACTTCTTACTTCGGCTGCTTCGGGCATCAAAGTAATTTGAGCATAGACCTCATCAGTATCTTGCTCAGCCTACAACAATTACATCGAAAAATCACTGATCAAATTTGTTTCATAAAAAAAAATGCTTGAACCCCACAATTAATATGTCACTGTTTGGATGAAATACTACAATATAAGTACATATACTGATAAAAGATACTCCATTCACCAGCCGATGGTCTATCGGAAACAGGCCTTCTGCCCCTCCGAGGGTAGTGGCATACATCTTTACAGTAAAAGTAAATATCTTTAAATGTCAAAAAAAGGAAAGACCAGCATACCAGGAGCTGAGTGTGAATAACACGACAGAGGATCTTTGGCTTGAGACTAAATGATGGAATTCTTAGATTCAATTCCTGATTCATTGATGCTTCCAACTATCCAAAACAAAAATAAAAAAAAGGTAGGACAAAAAAGTGAAGACACAATTTTTACAATCCCCATAAATAGTAAAAACCCAAAATAGATACTCAAAAAGAGAAAAATCCAATAATTGACACCAAAATTTAACTCCATAACTCCAAACCAACAACTTAACTTTAAATCAAACATATAGACCTAAAACAGAAAAAAACAAAAATTATACTAAAAATTAAAAAATTAAAAAAAAATAACTTACTTGCTCCATGTGACCCTGTGGGAAATAGTAAACTCTTTCTCCAACTTTTGGTACATCAACTAATGGACCTGCACACAACTTCCATAACTCTTGGTACAGATCATCTTTACCTGAAACATTGCGACAAAAAATTAAAAAAAAGGGTCCAAAATTCTAAAATTACAATTCAAACACTATAAAAAAACAATAAGAATCAAACCTTTAGCTGAAAAATTGGTCTGCTGCTGAGACTGATAACACCCATTATTCTCCATAATTTAATCAAGAAAGCTAAACAAATGAGACCCAAAATTCTGAATCAAAAAACTAACACAAAGAACATCCCAAAAACTGGGTAAATTCACCACCCCTTTATAACAACAGAGTTAAAGTATATAGTACTTGAGAAAAATAAATGCAAACAATAGTACTATTACTACTACTGCAACAGAGGAAGAGGGAGGAGCAGGCAGCTAATAGTTTTCTTTTTTTTTTTTGAGTGAGGTGAAAAAAAATGGGGGGGAGAGAGACTGAGAGAGAAATGGAGAAAACGCCGTTACAGAGTAGAGAAAAAACAGCTAAATATATGGCTTGATTTGTTGCTTTCTATCGCCTATTGCAGAGAACGTGCTTGTCTCCTTTTTCATCTGTGTAGTGTGAGGGAGCAGAACCTTGGACAATGGGGGTTGGTTGGTTTGTAACGCTTGCTTAGACTCACTTTTAACTATGGTTAGTTTCTAACTATAGAATCACATTGTTATCGTGGATTGTTAGGTACCCTGAACTTGTTTGATTGGATACGAATTTTAAGAAAAAATAAATATTTTTAGAATTTATGTTCCTCAATAAGTTAAAAAAATTAGAATATTTATATAATTATAAAAACTTCTCATTAAAAATAAAATTTTAATTTTAAGTTAAATTATTATTAATTTAAAAATGAATCATTTTCTGTAATATTACTAGAAAAGAAATAACTTTACATAAACAATAGAATCAACAACAACAACAACTACCCAGTATACTCCTACCAAATGGGATATGGGGCAGGGTTATATGTAGACGAGCCTTACCCATACCCGAAAGGACAGAGAGGCTATTTCCAATCGACTATCGGCTCATAGAATAAAAGGAAAAACAGCAGTAAAACAAAAACAAAGATAAAAACAAAAACAATATCAATAAAACATAAGTAACTCCAATAGCAATAGCGTAAATAATTATCTAAACAATAGAATCCTTCCTTCTTAAATAAATGCCTCAGATTTAAACCTGAAAATAGATGACAAAGGAATGTTTCTGCTGGAGGCACGTTCTTAAAGATATTATTTAGAAATTAACCGGTACTTTTTTTTTATGAAATAAATATTTTAACTTTAAAACAATTCAAAATATTTTTATAGCTAGATATTAAATTTCTCTTAACAAGCTTGTACGACCTATAGCTGGTTTGCCAAGTTAAAAAATAAGCTTATTTTGAAAAGTATTTTTGATAAGAAATAGTTTGTATTTAATTAATTAATTTTAAAAATATTTTTAAATAGTAATTAGTATTTGATTAAATTTTTAAAAATTACTGTAAAATATTTTTTACTCAAACATATTTTTCAAAAGAATATTTTTAAAGTAATAATACTTTTTTTTTGCTTCCACTCAAAATATTTTTTCTTCTAAAAATTTGACCAAATACTTAACTAAAACAATCAAGATAAAATCTTTTCAATTTGGAAAAACTTGACTAAACAGGGTATTACTTGGGTCGCAATATAGGTACATCAAGTAAAAATTATTAATATTTTAAAACTGCGGGACCAGGTTGTTTGGATGACGACAGATTTTGACGGAAAAGTAGAGCAATTGATACTGTACTTTAAGGTTTGTTACTAACGGCGGCAGTGTACCGGCCTGCTAATTACGATTTTTTTTTCTTTTTGTTTATATATTGAAATATTGCATAGTTGGTTAGTTTACGATAAATGAAAGAAATCACGCTTTGTGTTATGAAATAATATAAAAGACAAGAACAATAATGCAAGAACAAGAGCAATAGATAGAATAGAGAGAGAGTAGTATTCTCATTGATACTTAGAGATTGTTAGGGATGAGTTACAATGGTAGAAGACCCCTTTATTTATAGGGAGGGGGATGATTTATCTACCAAGAATAGAACTCTAGAATCTCTCTAATTATAGACATTCACCTTAAATAGAAGATTTCATAACACTCCCCCTTGAATGTCTATTCAACAATGTGCCTCGTTAAAACCTTAAAACCAAAACCCAATGGGAAAAATTAAAGAAAGGAAAAAGAGTACACATGTTTGAATATGCGCCTATTGGTTGCCTCGTTAAAGACCTTGCAAGGAAAACCCAGTGGGACAAAACCTTGTAAGGGAAAAAGAGTGCAACGCGCATTAACTCCCCCTAATGAGTACATCAATTTATATCCTTGAGCATTTGCATTCCAATCTTGTGCACCATCTTCAAAACAATCTTTGGTAGACGTTTGACAAATCAACCATATTGACTTGAGTAAATATTCCGCACCTTGAAATCATCATTCTTGATAGATATGAACATCTTCATATAATGTCGTGGAATAACTCTTCAATATCTCCATAGATGCATTCTCGATGCCATCATGCTTATAGTTATAGCAAGATTCATATGTACACAAATTGTACTTGGGATGTGGTACTTCAAGACCAAGAATTGCATATGCTTCAAGCAACTTAAATTTTTCAAGTTAAGTCATATAAGCCATATAATAGACTTTAGATGCATATCAAGTTTTCCATGTCATGCTAGACAAATAAGATATCGAAAACTGATTATACATACCTTTGACTTTATACTTTCAAGCATTTGAACTATAGGTTCAAAACTACATGTCTTTCATATGGAATCAATTCTTCTTGAATTGTATCTCTTCCATTTAGTTACTTTCTTTGGGTCAGCAAATGCGTATAGCATGCTTTGCAATATGTTGCAATTGAATTATCCCTTTTATGAACTTCAGGTTCATATCATGATATTCGGGGATATACATATACAAATGATAATTCATCCCATGTAACCTTTTCTCAAGTGTTTACCATGTCTCCCCCTCATGTTAGTAAAGCTAACTTGTTTCCTCAACTTTGGGAAATCATCTTTGTGCATTACCATGTCAATATACACGGCACATTAATAATAAGATGAGATTATTTGGTTCCTGACCTTGAACCACTTGTGAGGGGAGAATATACTCTCGTATACAACTTATATCAAACTGATATATATAACTTTGTTCTCATAAGAAACAGTTTAGCTATTAAGTGGAAGCACTCAATAATTATCTTGCTAAACCAACTTTGATATAAACCAACTTATCAAGATGAACTATCTTGAGTAGAAAATCTGGAAATTATGCTCGAAGTTATATTGCTGAGCAATTTACCTCGCAAGCACCGGCCAGGCTGCGGGTTAATAACATTGCGCATGTAACCATATCATAGATGCATCATATGTGGTATACATGGCAGGTGAATGGGCCCATATTCACCTTTGATATTTCCAGAATTTATGGGCTTCAACCCGAACTCTTTAGTTGGTCAGTTCATTAATGAGAACATGTGATACAAGAGAATTCGTAAAGAACTTTCTAGTTCATTGATATTCACCTGTGTGAATTTGCACATCATACTTAAAATGAGATGGCTAACACGAATGCCAACTGAATAAATTATCAATATTGGTAACCATGACATGTGCACTTATCAATAAACTTCAGGTTTATTATGACATGGGTTTTATACCAATAGATATCCACTTTATTGTGGCATTATTTCGTTTGTGTAGTACAAACTGGAGAACAAAGCGGGTAGCTTTTCATATACAAATTACCCCGCTACAAGTTGTAGTAATAGGAGATATCAAAGCCTTCCTTTATTTATAGTCTCAATATAATCAATCGCTTTCGCGTGTACTTTGGAAACTGAATAAGTTTCTTTGAGACTTACTACAGCACAATACTCAATTGTGTTTCTCCAACATAGTAATAATTGGCTCTTCTAGAGCTCTCAATTAATTTTGTACTACCACAGATTCATCAACATCCATGTGGTGAATATCTTTCTTAAAGAGAAAGTTATACCATTATGGTCATGTCAAACTTATATGCAAGATATGTTTCTTGCATTATCGTTGTCCTTTAATAGTCATATTTCCAAAATACTTTGGCGTACAATAGGTACGTGACCAACGATCATTCATGCCATATATCATCTCAAACCTCCTTCTAGGGGTGAGTGTGGTATCATCTCAAACCTCCATCTAGGGGTGAGTGTGGTATATTTAATACCAATTTCATGTTCATATTCTTCCAATAATGAATATGTATTCGTGAATCAAATGTTGTCACATTCACTTCGAGGATATGTGATTTTGTTATCCTTTTCAAATCTATAAATGCGTCAGGCATTTGATTTGCTATTCTTTGCAAATGGATAATCTTTTGTGCCTCTTTCTCACAAATAGAGGTATGTGGATCAAGATGAGATAATGATGCATTTTTCCACAAAATTTCCCGTTTGGTTTCACCAACTTCTCCCCCTAATTTTGGGAAAAATGTCTCATCAAATTGACAGTCTGCAAATCGTGCAGTGAACAAATCACCTGTCAATGTTTCGAGGTAGCGAATAATGGAGGGCGATTCAACCTCGACATATATTCCTAACATTCTTTGCAGACCCATTTTGGTGCGGGATGGCGGTGCTACAGGCACATATACTGCTCATCTAAAAATTTTTAAATGGGATATATTGGGTCCATGACCCAAAACCAATTGCAACAGGGAATATTTGTGTCAATTCGTCAGTCAGAGACGAACTAGCATTGCTGTATGCAAGATGACGTGACCCCAAACCGAAGTGGGCAGCCGACAAACTAAAATGCTGCATGCAAAATGGCATGAACCCAAACCAAAGTGGGCAGCCGACGAACTAGCATTGCTGCATGCAAAATGGCGTGAACCCAAACCGAAATGGGCAGCCTCGTTTTCATGAAGAATTCAAGATTATTCTCATCTATTGTCTCAATATGATATCTTTAAAACTCAACAAGTTCTTCTTAGACTTGGAGGAGAACATTGCATTCTCTAAGATAAACGTCATGCCTTTGGGCAGAGTTACAGTTGCTCTTCCGGAGCCTTCAATCAATTTACACTTCCCATGGTTTGACATATAAAAGAAAATATACGAACATGAGAATAAACAACTTCAATTCGTTTGTGTCACATAATATTTTCAAAATCTGCTGCTAACAGTTGACTAACAAAATCAGATAGTCGATTATATGTTTTCCATAATCGATTACTATGCAGTTTGAAAATTTCAGTTTAAACGTTTTCATAAAACAATCGATTGTTAAACACACACAATAGATTGTTGAGCATTGACAATCGATTGTTAAACATAGACAATCGATTGTTGACAATTTTTGAAAAATTCCAGAGCACACTGTTTCAAGATAATCGATTGTTAAATATAGACAATCGATTGTTGGCTATTTTGAAAAATTCCAGATTACTGTCTAATGATAATCGATTGTTAGACATAGACAATCGATTGTGGATGATTTTTGAAAAATTCCAGATTACTGTCTAACGACAATCGATTGTTAGACATAGACAATCGATTGTGGATGATTTTTGAAAAATTCCAGATTACACTGTCTAACGACAATCGATTGTTAAACATTGACAATCGATTGTTGACTGTTTTTGTAAAATTCCAGATCACACTGTTTTAAAGACAATCGATTGTTGATCATTGACAATCGATTGTTTTGCAGTTTTTATGCGAAATATGAGATAACCGACTAGTTTTTCAGGTTAGTCGATTACCTCTACTGGAAAGTAAAAATATTATTGATATTTGAGCATATTGATACATTCTAAAGAACTAATACTAACATTATATCATGAACTAACTAATACGAGCTAATACTGATGGCTATTAGTTTATTCATTCACTAATACAAACAAGTAAAATAAAATCAAATAGCTCCATCTTCTTTCATCAAGGATCCATCACCGATTAGGTGGTGTATCTTCCCCTCGGGTTGCTCAAAGAAGTCTGCCACATCCAAGTGGGTGATGTCAAAGTTGTCGTCAGAGACAAAATTCGTTTCAGGGCGTTTACTCTTTCAAGATGCTTGATAAAGGTCAACCAAAAGTCATGGTATACGGCAAGCCTTTGACCAGTGCCCGTTTTCACCGCAACGATAATATATAGTTTATAAACTATTTACTTTTGGGTTCTTATCGTATCGTGCTTGTGGCAGAGTGACCAACTTCAGGTTGTCATATCTCTTCATTAAGCCATTCCACAAGATAGGTGGATCCTTGACGGTGAGATATTCAATCTTCAAACCTTCATCAAGGTGATGGCGCAAGAAAATCAAGGCCTTAGCATAGTTTCAAACCTTCATCAAGGTGATGGCGCAAGAAAATCAAGGCCTTAGCATGGTTTTGGGTGGATGCATTATTTCTGTCTTTAATGGCGTCTCCAAGACCCATAGCATCCAAAATGGATTTAAGTATCCAACACCCATATCATATAGTTCTTGCCCGAAATTTCAAGGGCAACGAACTTTCTTTTCATAATGTCAGACATAAACCAAAATTACATCAAGAGCGTGTTCATACTTACGGGCTCTATTACAATTATCACATTCACTTCAGGGAATGGATCAAAATCATGTGCTTTACACAATCTCATGTCAAATATTACTTTCATAAAGTGAAAGATTATTTTGAGAATCCTTATTGTTCTCATTACCACAATAATGACGATTATAACTTCGTCTATTGCCATGTCCACATCCATTGATACCTTTACGGTAATTAGTCTTCTTTCAGACTTATCACATACTGCTACCACATTCTCTAAAGGGAATGGAGCAAATTCAATTGGACGGAATTCTTTGCCACGTCCACATTCATTGATACCTTCATGGTAATATTTTAGTCTTCTTTCAGACTTATCATATACTGCTTCCACATTCTCTAAAGGGAATGGAGCAAATTCAATGGGACGGATTTTCAATTATATGCCCACAATCATACATGAATTTAATCATGGCAGGACATAGAGATTTAACCACTTCATGTGGTTATAATTTCTTACAAACTCCATTAGAGTTATAATCAAACTTTGTTTGTATATTCAATCAAATCGTAGAATTTCAAGAATTTGAAAGGGAAAAGTAAATTACTTACCTTTAAGGTATACCAATTATATTTTCAATGTTTTCTTCCTTTTCTCCACTGATGCAGACGACGGCGGCTCCGATGCGGAGAAATTGACAGCGGCTTAATCTTCTTAAAGAGCTTCTTGAGACGGTAGAGTCTCGTGCTGATAACGTGTTATGAAATAATATAAAAGACAAGAACAATAATGCAAGAACAAGAGCAATAGAGAGAATAGAGATAGAGGAGTATTCTCATTGATACTTAGAGATTGTTAGGGATGAGTTACAATGGTAGAAGACCCCTTTATTTATAGGGAGGGGGATGATTTATCTACCAAGAATAGAACTCTAGAATCGCTCTAATTATAGACATTCACCTTAAATAGGAGATTTCATAACACTTTGTCCGTATTGTTTTATTTTTCTATTTTCACATGGAGCAAATGAACATTTTTCTCTATAAATTGTCATAAATTATTTTTCAATATAATAATGAAAAACTGACATAGTAGTATTTGAAATCATAATATTCAATTTCAATTATTTTTTTAAATTCGGCTTAATTGTTCCAATCACTACTGTCAATAAAATGAAATATTTCAAAAGAAACATAAAAATTATCAAAAAAAATTTAAAGATGTATAAAAGCTTTAAATTATTAATTCTACTATCAGTAATAATGTAGCTAATATTTGTCATTCTTTTATTCTCAATTTGAGATTTTAATTTCGAGCTTTAAAATTTAAAAAGAAACTAATAAAGATATTTTTTTATTTAATGAGCTTTATACGAATAAAGTCAATTAGTCGACCTCAGTAATAATATTTGAATATAATATTAAAAGAAAAATGAGAAAGACATAAAGTAGGTATTAAATAGGGGGTGTAAATATAGTAACGGAGGGTTGGGGAAAAGTGAAGTGGGCGTTAAGTTAAATGAGTGTACCCTCTCTTACTAATTGTCTGCTTCGCGGCAGGCAACAGGGTTGGCTCATCTATACCCGGCACACATTTATCCTCCTTTTCTTTACGCGCCATAATTTCCCCTTTTTTTATCTATTTTAGGTAGGAGTAGAGTATTTCCTTTTTTAAACTATATTTTTCGTGGATTTTAATGGTCTTTTTTTTTTTGGCCTGTTGGTGGGTGGTGGTATTTTGACCAACAGGTGACCTCATCTCCCTCTTAATTACTGTCTCTGCCACTATACCATTTTTTGTGGGCTCCATTCTCAACACGTGACAACTGTTTTTTCTTGCCAAACTCTTTTTCTCAGGTTTTTTCTTTTAATATTTTCCATCTTTTGTTAAGTATATCTATAGAGTTCCGATTAAATTTGAATTTGTGTAGAAAAAAATTTATATTAAAAATAAAGTGAATATCAAGGCTCAGATTGGATAACTCAGGTAATCACTTTACCGCAATCTTTATTATTTTTTTTTCAAGTTCTTACAAATTATAAGTACATACTCTACTTTTTGTGAGTTGTTATTTCCCTGATATAAAATTAAATGAAATGACATAATTATAAAAATAAAAATAAAAAACTTAGTATTATCCTATTTAGTTGTGTTTTGGGAGGATAGTGTATATGAAGTCTTATTCTTATCTTATAAAGATAAAGAGGTTGTTTCCAATAGACACTCGTGTCTCGATTCAGATAAGCATAAGTACCACATTAAAGAAGAGAAAAAAAGAAAGGGAACAATGAGAAGCTATATAAAAGCAGTGCAAATAACAACTAAATAATCAGATGATCGCAATGAAAGAAATGATAGGTAGTCATAAAAATGTAATGCTAACAGAATACTAGAGTATGTGCTAATACTTCCGATAAAATAACATAATTAATGAAAATATATATAACTTAATTCAATATAATTTGGGAGTGTAGTAGTTGTTGTCTCAGAATGGAGTAACAAATTTGCTAGCGCAAGTGCCATTATATAAAAAGGAAGGAGGTGACTAACATGGAAGTACCAAAGCAGGCTAGCTGGTTGGTAAGGAAAATATTTGGAGCTAGGGACTGGTGGGCACATGACTGGGCAGCAATGCACTCTTGCTGTCAGAAGGGAAGTTATAGCATCAAAAGTGCATACAGGTCTGGAAAAAACTGGTGACGGTGCCAGGAATTCTGCCAAAACAGAAATTCATACTATGGATGACATTGTATCGACGTTTGGCAATAGTAGACAGGTTAGAAAAATGGGGCATCCACACAGACCAGGCATGTTCTTTATGTGAAAGTGGCAACACAGAGACTCATGACCACCTTTTCTTTGAATGTCCTTATTCAGAATCACTGTGGCAAGGTTCACTAAGGTGGCTGAATTACAATAGAGTGATAAACAATTTGGAGCATGAAGTCCAATGGCTCTCTGACAGAGTCAATAATAGGAACCCAAGGAAAACCATCCTAGGAGTGGTATTCGCCGCATTTGTATATAATATCTGGATGGAAAGGAATGAAAGACGATTCAGACAGTTGAGCATGGATGCTAAGATTAGAGCAAGACTGATTGCACTCCAGGTGTACATCACTGGAAGGAAGATGAACAAATGGCAGCCTACTCTACAGTACTTAAACTGATACCCGCTATGTACTCCTTGAATATATTTACAGTTTTGTAGAATAGATGTTAGTTCAACGGCCTTCGGGTTGTATAATGGATAGTTAAACAATTTGAAAGATATTCTATAGTCCCAAAAAATACGTGATGTACAGTTATATTGGTTGAAATACAAATTTTTTCTTTTGACAAAAAAAAACTTGCTAGCGCAAGGACTTAAGTCATAGATTTTTAATCATATCATATACTATTACGTTCTCCTTAGTTTGCCATAAATAAACTAACAGCAGACAAAATTAATGGTTACTACTAGTTTGGTTTACATCTTTAAATCTATGATATTTTATTATTTTCTGCCAAAAAAATCTGAAATCATGTATTAACCAACTTCTATCCTTTTACCTTTATAACTTTGGGTTTAACTCTCTTTTATTTAATTCAGGATTATGTCATAAATTAGGAATCATTACACGAAAAATTTGTCGAATTATTATTTATTTTTTTAGCTAAAATACATCAATTATACATATATTTTTATCAATCGATTTTAACTAAACAGTTGGGTGAAGGGCTATTGGGTAATTATTTAGTAATAAATAATACCACTATTCTATACAATGTATTATCTGGAGAAAAAAATGGTGGTCCAAATAGGTACAACGTATTATCTGAATTTCTGATATATCTAATGGTACGTACTAAAAATAGGACACGTGGCAGGTTAGTCATTGTCCAGTGTCTGCTTGGTTTGGGACCATTTTTAATTTGGGCCCTACCCGCTGCGCACTTTGGGCCTTGGGAGCTGCGTTGCCACTAGGTCAACGACGTCGTATTATGGTAGTACTTTTTGATAAGTCATATTCTGCAAGTCCAATGCTCAGTCTGCTCTCAATTGTACCCAAGCACAGTTGTATAATAACGTGTCAATTTTCATTTTTTATTCGGAGAAGAGTTTTAAAACTAGTTATACTTATTTCTTTGGCGTAACTAATAAAATTTATACATGATCAGGAGATTACGAGTTCGAACGATAAAAATATAAAAATATAGAGTAATATTGTGCACGATAGACCCTTATAGTCTGACCCTTCCTCAAACCTCGCGCACAATCAATGCTTAGTGCACCGAGGTGCTCTTATACTTATTATAAGGGGTGGTCGTTTGGTAGAGTATATAAGAATAATGTTGAATAACAATAACAATCCTTTATAATTCCATAAATGAAGTCTGGGGAGGGTAATATGTACACAGACCTTACCCATATCCCAAGGTCAAAGAGGAGACCCCCGGCTCAAGAAAGTAACAAGAGACGAAGAATAATATTGAATAAGATATATTAATAACACAGAGATTAATAGTAGAAATATTAATTAGACAAAAATTATTTCTTATTCCGTATTTAGTTATGCAGGAATTATTAGTTGCATTTCTTCTTCATATGTGCTAAGAACAATGAACCCTAATATCCAATGGTAATTTAACTAATATTTTATTTATTATGTTTCGAATTGAATCTTTCCAAGATATCAACAAGTTTGAAACTTCAAAGAGGAGAGTGTACAGGAGTAGAGGTGGATCGAGGATATAAAGTGGGAGTAACCTTATTTAATTAAAATTTTAGCAAATGTTAGAGTCAGAATCGAACCAGGGCAATATACTAAATCCTAAATCGATCAATGTAGTTGTTTAAAATTTTGAATCTTAGTTAGCGTCTGGTCATAAGTTACTAAATTTATTTTGAAATATTTTATTTGGGTGAAGTTTGATTTGAAAATAAAAATGTGTTTGAACATTAGTTTTTAAATCATATTTTACTTCTTCTTTTTTTGAAAAGATATGAAAAATATCTTATACTTACAAGTCTAAAAACTATCACAAACACCTAACATTGTCTTCATCAATAATATTCATTATATTATCGCATACTATAGTCCCGAAGTAAATAAATTTGGTAACATTATCATTTTTATAATGAACTATATAATACACTGTCAGATGACCGAGAAGGTACGAATCAAGATTATTATAAAATAATAAATGATGGGCTATTTTATAAAATATAAAAGTTTGGGGTAATTTTTATAAAATATAATAGTAATATTTAGGGTCAAACCAGCTCTTGAGTTGGTTTTGGAATTTGAGTTTTGGGAATTTTTCAAATATGGATAAAATTTATTAACAATATAAATTTGTTAAAAAAGTTAAATATATTTTGGCAAAATTTATAAGAATAATGTTGAATAACAATAACAACAATAACAATCCAGTATAATCTCATATGTGAAGTTTGGGGAGGGTAATACGTACATAGACCTTACCCATATCCCAAGATCAAAGAGGTTATTTCCAGAAGACCCTCGGCTCAAAAAAGTAACAAGAGACGAAGAGTAATATTGAATAAGATATATTAATAATATAGAGATTAATAATAGAAATATTAATTATACAAAAATTATTTCTTATTCTATTATGCAGGAATTATTAGTTGCATTTTTACTTCATATGTGCTAACTACAATGAACCCAAACATCCAATGGTAAATTTAACTAATATTTTATTTATTATATTTCGAATTGAATCTTTCCATGATATCAACAAGTTTGAAACTTCAAAGAGGAGAGTGTACGGAAGTAGAGGCGGATCGAGGATATAAAGTGGGAGTAACCTTATTTAATTAAAATTTTAGCAAATGTTAGAGTCAGAATCGAACCCGGGCAATATACTAAATCCTAAATCGATCAATGTAGTTGTTTAAAATTTTGAATCTTAGTTAGCGTCTTGGTCATAAGTTACTAAATTTATTTTGAAAATTTTTATTTGGGTGAAGTTTGATTTGAAAATAAAAATGTGTTTGAACATTAGTTTTTAAAATCATATTTTACTTCTTCTTTTTTTGAAAAATATGAAAACTATCTTATACTTACAAGTCTAAAAACTATCACAAACACCCAACATTGTCTTCATCAATAATATTCATTATATTATCGCATACTATAGTCCCGAAGTAAATAAATTTGGTACAACATTATTATTTTTATAATGAACTATATAATACACTGTCAGATGACCGAGAAGACGAAACAAGATTATTATAAAATAATAAATGATGGGCTATTTTATAAAATATAAAAGTTTGGGGCAATTTTTATAAAATATAATAGTAATATTTTGGGTCAAACCAGCTCTTGAGTTGGTTTTGGAATTTGAGTTCTGGGAATTTTTCAAATATGGATAAAATTTATTAACAATATAAATTTGTCAAAAAATTTTAAATATATTTTGGCAAAATTTATAGCAAACGGATACTTAGTGTGCCAAATCAAAACATGTATTACTATATTATTAAAGATTTTTACACATATATCTTTTTTTTTGGTAATTAAATTTGTATTAATCACCAAAGTGGTTGCCTTACAAAATCATAGGACAGCTTTAGGCTCAGCTGCCTATCAAACTGGACAAAAGGATTACCTATACTACTCGAGCCAAGTCAGCAGTTATAACATGAACTGCTGAATATATGGACTAAGCCTAGGAGGAGCTCGAACATTACATATATAGGCTATACTACTGAGAAGCTTATCACAGTTACAATAGGTGTTTTCAAAGATTCTCGCATTTCTTTCTAACCATAAACCATAGAGCATTTCAGTTACTGTCATCTTGATTATGTGAGCTCGAGAAGATTTCCGTTTAGATTGCTCAATGAACTATTGGGCAAATTGTGACCAATCCTGTCCAGTGAACTTTTCAACTCCAATCCATTGTAATGTTTGGTATCTAAGTTGGGATGCAAAAGTGCATTGCAAGAATAAGTGATCTCTAGTTTCCATATCTTGCTGGCACATAACACAGTTGCCTGATACATTCAGATTCCATTGCAGCAGCCTGTTCTTGGTAGGGAGTCTATCTTGCAGTAACAGCCACAAACTGAAGATTGCTTTAGGTCGAGCAGCATTCTGTATTACCAAATTCTTCCAAGGGACTCTAGGTGTCTCTCCAATCTGTTGTAAGTGTAGTTTCCTTATGGTGCAGTCAGATTTATACATCAGTTGATGTTGTTGTAAAAGCTTAATACCCTCCACAATCTTCCTGACCATCCAACTAGCATGTTTTGGGGCAGTAAGGTTCTCCAAATGTTGTTGTTTGATATAGACTGTATGAATCCATTTCACCCACAAAACATCTTTTTTATGTGCTAAATCCCAACTAAGTTTGGTAATAGCAGCTTTATTCCACAGCAAGATATTGGTTATATTCAGCCCTCCAGCAGATTTTGGCATGCATACCTTTTCCCAGGACACATAAGCTCTCTTTGAGATATTAACTGAACCAGACCAAATATAGGATCTACATATTGTCTCCAGTATTTTTATAACTTTTGAAGGCATGATAAATAATTGAGCCCAGTAGGCTTGAACACCAAATATAACTGATTGCACCAACTGGCTTCTGCCTGCATAGGATAGATATCTAGCAGTCCAGGAAGTAATTCTGGCAGTAATCCTGTCAACCAGATGTTGCCATTGTGCAACTGATAACTTTTTGGTAGTCAAAGATACTCCCAAGTATTTGAATGGGAGATCCCCTCGAACATAACCAAGATGGTCAAGAATTTGTTGCTGAATCCCAGGATTAACCCCTCCAAAATACACAGCACTTTTGTGTAAGTTTGCTTTCAGACCAGTAGCTGCAAGGAACTGAGAGAAAAATATGAACATGATACTTACTGACTGAAGCTCTCCTTTGACAAACAGCAGTAAGTCGTCAGCAAAGCTTAAGTGAGTAATTCCCAGTTTTTTACACATATATCTATATATTTTCTTTGGAATTGTCAAATGTACACAATACCTAAAGATAAGTTCGCCTCTGAAAAATTTTATTTTGTGCTCATACAATTTATATTAATTGTATGTGGCAATTTTTTATCTCACAGTTTTATGGATTCAGAATTTTATGGACTCAGACGCATAAAATTGTGGTCCATAATTTTGTGAGACAAAAGATAGCTCAGTATCAATTGTAGGTGACTACAACGTATTTTTGGAATAGTTTTTTGTATTTATATATACAAGACATTCTTTGTAGTAACATTTTTCCTTTGTTCAAGGTTAATATATATTGAAATTCTAAGTCGCTACATTAAGGTTTGAATTGTATCCTCTTTTCCTCTTTGGAATTATTTTTCTTCTTCTTTCCCTAGGTTGATTCACGAGATTGAAAAATAATCCCACTTGCAGAAAATTAATTGATTTCTTGGATCTTACTACTGAATTATCCCGAAGAATATATTATACACTAACTAATTTGTGTGTGCTTATTTTGACATCTTCTCTATATGTCTACGTTCAAAGATTTGTTTCATGCTTCTAACCAGACCCTAGTTTATATATTCATGATTATAACCCATCTAATAATATAGCAATAGCACGCACAGAAGTCAGTAACTTTTCTTAATTAGCTATGATTTCTATTTAAATTATTATACTTTCACATGAACCGCATAAAAAGTGGGAATGCAAAGTGTTTTTTTTTTTTTGAATAAACAGATTTTCTATTCCATTCCATCAAAAAAACTGTACAAGTACAAACATAGATACTGACCATCTATACTTTCATGCTATACATTCATTACATCTATTATCAACTAACAAGAGTTTGCAATATCACTATTTGATAGTATATGTAACAATTCAGTCTAAGAGCATCCTAGGGGTAATGGTTTAAGCTTAATAATGCAGCCTTACATTTATGAATTGAAGCTCCTCTTAAGTGGAGGTGGATTGCTATTTCCTAACCGACATTATTGCTCAGCATTTTTCCTCCTTGGAATCTTTGTTTATTGCGCTCTCTCCACATCACTGTCACCAAAATCCCAAACAGACAGGCAGTGATTTTTGCTACACCAATTCTCTTCCTTGCAGTTGTTTTGCAGTTGCTAAGAGGTCACTGAATTATGTCTTGTAATACTTCAGTCTCAATTTACATGAATGTCTTAACAACTTGTTTGTTTAATAATGTATTGTATTATGTTATATTGCATTGTGTTGTATTTATATTATATTGTTTTAAAAATATATTTTTTTATTTGCACCGGTTTCGGAGTTTCTAAGAGTCTCGACTAATTCCGGGGGTGCACAGGCCCTCGGCAAGGAGTTTCCCGCAAGTGCACTACAATTGATTCAGGTTTTTACCCAATCCGATGGCCCTCCAAAATTGTTTGTATCCAGTGAGTTTCGAACTTGAGATATTGAAAGGGAGCAAACTCCAAGGCTCAAGTTAATTGCCACCAGGCCAACGCGAGGGTTAAATATAATGTTTGGATAGATTGTATTGTTTGTTGTAGTTAAATAATATTTGTTGTTTGATTTGACTGTATCGTATTGTGTTGTAACTTATAAGTTTACTAAAACACCTTCAATTATTTAAATAGTAAATTTATCAAGAATTATGCATAAAATAATTCAAGAAATCTCTTTCTACTAATTTATCACCAATATATCTTATAAACAGATTAAGCAATTAAATTCAAGCAAACTCTAACAAAATTAGTAAAATACAATTAGCAATTTACATTGGAGTTGGAAGCGACAGAAGTTCTAGAAAAAAAAGAAACGAAGACAAAGAATGTTATAGGTGAGAGATTTGGAGTTAAAATAAGAAAAAGGTAAAGAATAAATAGAATTATGAATTAATAAGTTAGGGCATAATTGAAAAAGAAAAATAGTAAACAATCTCACTACACCAAATCGATCGTTTCAAAAAATGAAAATTTTCATAATAATTCTAATCAGCCCCACCACATAATTTGATAGTAGCTCACGTACAGAGGCAAAGCTAACATAAAGTTTACGAGTTTAACCAAACTTAATAGTTTGGTTTAAATTTTATATGTCTTTTAAAAATTTATTATTTATAGACATAATAATAATTTAAAATCTAAAAATTTTAAAAAATTAAATTTAAAACAAATAAATTTTAAATTCTAGCTCAGCTTTTTATAGAAGTACATATAATTCGGGCAAAACATTGCAAGTGCACTAGTTTCTCTGCTACCCCGAGAAGGTGAGCACAATAGTTTTGCGTGGTTTCCATTGGAATGATGGCATTTGAATTATTGTTCCCTTGAGTACAATAAGCTATAATTATTTGATACATTGAAATTTTTAATTTTTGAAGATGCAAAAACAGGAAAGGAATAAGCAACCTGGGAGGTACATTCATGTCACTGTCCTAACTTTCCCTATCCCATCCCCCACGCATGGCCAAAAAAAGGGTGGCGTGGTTGGTACAGTGGCATCATATTTATAGAAATCTTCTTTTTTTTTATTCGGTCCGATATTTTTATTTGAGTTCGATTAAATTAAGAAGATAACAATTTTCGTTCAATTCAATTCATCTCCTTGGAGGCAAATGAAACTCTGATTCGATACCCCTGCCCCTAGCCCCTCACCCTCCCCTGTTGGCTGGGAGAGGCGTTTGCATATTTTCGTTAATCTATGAACATGATCTACATATCTCGATTGAAAAATTTCTCGACTCTTATCCAGCGAACAGCGTGATCGATCGTTCGATTCAAGGGTGAAATTATGAAGAGATTTTATGTCAGAAAATATGCATTAAAAGGTAAAAACATTCTTTAATAAAGGTAAATCTTCGCTCGTCTAATGGAGAATGATAAAAAATAATTGTAGACTCCTCAATCATATTAATTACTTTGTTATTTTGTTCTCAACTTTGTTAAAACTAAAAGTTGCTTTAATCTAATTATCAACAAAAATAAGCTAGTAAATAAATTGTTAACTAGATTGAGAGTCGACCTTGATTTTTGTAAATTTTAGTTGACAAGTTTGGTAATAATTCAATATTTTAAGGGCTTTTTGTGATATTTAACATACTCAATATCTTATAGTACTAGTTCTTTATTCCTTTATACACACCATTCTGTTTGGAATAAACCCCCTACCAAAATAATATTCACGGTAATAAAAGCAGAATAATAATGTAGCACCGAGATACAGTAATTAACAAGAATAAAAGAGTAACAATGACACCAAGATTTTTACGTGGAAAACCCTTCTGAATAAGGGAAAAAACCACGACCCTGAGATGAGCAACTGATATCACTATAGTGAGGAATTTTTACACTTTATAGATCCGAGTAAAATACTCCAAAGACCACTACAACACTCAAAAGAAATAACCATCTTTTGATATTCCACCTCTACAATATCGCTCACTCTCTATTTTTCTCACAGACTATTTTTCTATACCCTGTCTGTGAAACCTTACTCTTTTTCTCTCTTTTGTTGGTGTGTCAAAATGATAGCCGAAGCTCTCATTTTATAGGCAAACATAGGCAGATTTTTCGTTTCTGCAGCACACCAAAACTGACAAAAATAAACAAATGTAGGCTGCTTTAATGAGTTGTCATATTTTGACAAAAGTGAGGAAGGAAGACAAATTTATTCCTTGATTTAAGGGGACTGAACCCCGTCAATCTCCCCCTCCAGTCTCATTTATCTAGAGGAGGTAGCACTGTCTTAGTTTGAATGCATGCCGACAAGTTCTTTGCATAGCTCGAACTTGTTACTTGGTACCACCTTGGTCAGCATATCTGCGGGATTCTCACTTGTAGAAATCTTCAAGACTTTTAGAGATTCATTATCTACCATTTCTCGAATCCAATGATATCTCACGTCAATGTGTTTGGTCCTTGCGTGGTACATAGAGTTCTTGCTATGGTCTATTGCACTTTGATTATCACAATAGACGATATATTCTTTTTGATGCAATCCAAGCTCTTGAAGGAACCGTTTGAGCCATATCATCTCCTTGCCAGTTTCTGTAGTGGCAATGTACTCTACTTCAGTTGTTGAAAGTTCAACACACTTCTGCAACTTATACTGTTATGATATAGCTCCCCCTGAAAATGTACAAATATCCAGTAGTGAATTTTCTATTATCAATGTCACCTGCCATATCAGCATCCGTATAGCCCTTCAAGATTGGATCCGATACTCCAAAGCATAAGCAATCTCCCGTGGTGCCTCTCAGGTACCTGAGTATCCACTTGACTGCTCCCCAATGTTCCTTTCCAGGATTTTCAAGAAATCTGCTGACAACACCAACTGCGTGAGCAATATCAGGTCTAGTACATACCATTGCATACATCAAGCTTCCGACTGCTGAAGAATAAGGAACTCTAGCCATGTTCCCTTTCTCATCCTCTGTCGTAGGACACATCTTTTTGCTCAGTTTTAGATGACTAGCAAGAAATGTGCTGACTGGCTTAGCATTCTTCATGATGAAATGTTCTAGTACACGTTCAATGTACTTCTCCTGAGATAGCCACAAATTTCTACTTGTTCTCTCTCGAACTATCTTCATCCCTAGAATTTGTTGTGTTGTGCCCAAGTCCTTCATTTCAAATGACTTAGACAGATC
Source organism: Nicotiana benthamiana (assembly GCA_034376525.1). Classification (NCBI taxonomy): domain Eukaryota; kingdom Viridiplantae; phylum Streptophyta; class Magnoliopsida; order Solanales; family Solanaceae; genus Nicotiana; species Nicotiana benthamiana. Next base: position 180,215,404 of record CM067339.1, read on the forward strand.
TCCCTTCAACTTTGCTATCAACCCTTTGTCTTTTCCTACAATTAACATGTCATCCACATACAACAACAATATAATAAAATTATTTTCAGAAAATCTTTTGAAGTATGCACATGGATCAGAATAGGTCTTTATGTATGTTTGACTTTTCATGAATGAGTCAAACTTCATGTACCACTACCTTGGTGCCTGTTTTAATCCATAAAGACTCATATTCAATTTGCACACCATGTGTTTCATTCCAGCTACTTCAAATCCTTTTGACTGCTCCATATAAATCTCTTCTTTCAAATCTCCATGAAGAAATGCAGTTTTCACATTCAACTGCTCCACTTCAAGATCTAGGCTAGCTGCTAAGCTCCAAATTGTTCGAATAGAAGTCATTTTGACAACAGGTGAGAAAATTTCGTCAAAATTAATACCTTTCATCTGTTCGAAGCCTTTAACCAACAATCGAGCTTTGTATTTGACCAGCTTGTCATTTCCATCTTTCTTGAGTTTAAAGACCCATTTGCATTTGAGTGGTCTTTTACCCTTTGGAATTTCAACCAGCTTGTACGTGCCATTTTTCTGTAGGGATTTCATCTCTTCTTGCATAGCTTTCATCCACTGGTTCTTTTCTGGATGGGACAACACCTCCTTAAGACATTCTGGCTCCCCCCATCACTGATGAGGACATACTTTGTGGAAGGGTACCTGCATGACTCTACCCTTGGCCTCTCCGATCTCCTCAGAGGTTGAGGTTGTTCTTCTTCCTGAGTGGGGTGCTCCACTTCCTTGACACCTTCATCAAGTTGCCCTCCCTACTCAATAACCTTACCAGGTTGCTCCCCCTGCTCGGCAATCTTGTCGGTCGTACTTTCTGCACTTGTGGGATTGTTAGAAGTAGAAGGAATAGTAACAAGGTTAAGAATTATACCATTCTTCGCCTTTTCTGACATATCGGCAGCAATTCCAACTTCACTTTCTCGGAAGACTACATCTCTACTTCGGATGACCTTCTTCTTTACAGGATCCCACAACTTGTACCCGAACTCTTCATCTCCGTATCCGATAAATATGCAGGGAACAGATTTATCATCCAGCTTTGTTCTCTGCTCTTTCGGTACATGTGCAAAAGCTCTGCATCCGAACACCTTCAAATGCGAGTAGGACACTTTCTTATTGGTCCAAACTCTCTTTGGGATGTCAAACGCCAATGGAACTGATGGACTCCTATTGATCAGGTAATAAGTTGTTTGAACTGCTTCACCCCAGAATGACTTAGGTAGTTTAGCCATTCTGAGCATGCTTCTCACCTTCTCCACAATAGTGCAGTTCATCCTCTCGGTTACACCATTATGCTGTGGGGTTCCAGGAACTGTCTTTTCATGTCTGATCTCATGACTTGAACAGTACTCTTCAAATTCCCTTGAAGTGTACTCACTTCCATTGTCACATCGGAGACGTTTTAGCTTTTGACCTGTCTCCTTTTCTACCAGAGCATGAAACTTCTGGAAAACTTGAAACACCTGATCTTTGGTTTTCAAAATATAAACCCACAATTTTCGTGAAGCATCATCAATAAAAGTAACAAAATATTTGTTACCGCCCATTGATTCAATTTCCATTGGGCCACAAATATCAGAATATACTAAATCAAGTATATTCAATTTTCTTCAAACGATGTCTAAAATGAGACTCTTTGCTGCTTACCAAATAAACAATAGTCACAGGGTTTTATTGTTGTACCTTTGGCATAAGAAATAAGTGATTTCTTGGCAAGAATCTGCAATCCCTTCTCGCTCATATGACCCATTCTTTTATGCCACAAATCTGCAGAAATCTCATATTGTGCCACATTCAATTCACCTTGGCATATTTCTGCATTTGTCCTGTAAAACGTGCCACGAGCAACTCCCTTTGCAATCACCAATGATCCCTTGGTAAGTCTCCACTTATGATTTGCAAAATATTTCTCGTATCCATCTCGTCCAAAGCAATCCTCGAGATCAAGTTCATCCGCAAATCAGGTACATGTCGCACATCCTTTAGAACCAATGTGCATCCGACATTTGTCTTGATACAAATGTCACCAATCCCCACAATCTTTGAGTAACTCGTGTTACCCATTCTCACTGTGCCGAAATCACCTGCTACATATCTGCAAAAAAGATCTCTTACCGGTGTGGCATGGTAAGATGCCATTGTGTCAACCACCCATTCCGACTCCGGACCTTACAAGTGCATGCATTCCTCTTCCTCATTTATAAAGAGGACATCATTATCATTGTTCTGCACCATGGCGGTTGTGTTGTCGTCATTCTTCTGGCCACTAGTTTCACCTTTGCCCTTCCTTGGATTTGGGCAATCTCTTTTGAAGTGACCTGGTTGATCACAGTTGTAGCAATTTCTGGCTTTGATTTGGATCGATTATTTGACTTTCCACGAGCTCCGGATCTACCATAGTTGCTCGAACTCCTTTGATAACTCCTGCCTCTACCTTCTGTGATAAGAGGTTGTCCTTGATTTTCATGCTTCTTTCTCATCTTCTCATTGAGTAAAAGAGCCGATGTGACATCTTTCAACTCAATAGTAGTCTTACCGTGAAGGATGGTTGTTGCCAAATTATCGTACGAATATGGCAACGAGTTCAATAGCAAGATGGCTTTATCTTACTCCTCGGTTTTCACTCCGAGGTTAGCAAGCTATGTGATTAGTCTGTTAAACACATTAAAATGTGACAAAAAATTTATACCTTCACCCATGTGTAGGGCATATAACTGCTTCTTCAAGTACAATTTATTTGTCAGCGTTTTGCACATGTATAGGCTTTCCAACCTTGTCCTAATTCCACGTGCAGTGTCTTCATCAATGATGTTATTTACCACATCATTCGATAAGTGCAACCCGATTGCACTAGCAGCTCTTTCATCCAAGTCAGCCCAATCCTCAACTTTTATGGTATCAGGCTTTTTGGAATCAACATCTAGTACCTTGTGTAATCTTTGTTGGATGAGCAGATCCCTCATCCTTCTTTGCCATGTTGAGAAATCGTTATCTTCGTTAAATTTTTCTACCTCGCACTTTACTCCGGACATTTTTATTTCCACCGAGTATAGTACTACCGATAGTGAATAGTATTTCAGTGAACGAGCAGAACCTGTGCTCTGATACCAATTGTTGGGAATAAACCCCTTACCAAAATAATATTTACGGTAATAAAAACGGAATAATAATGTAGCACCGAGATACGGTAATTAACAATAAAAGAGTAACAATGATACCAAGATTTTTACGTGGAAAACCCTTTGAATAAGGGAAAAAACCACGGCCCTGAGAGGAGCAACTGATATCACTATAGTAAGGAATTTTTACAATTTGTAGGTCCGAGTAAAATACTCCAAAGACCACTACAACACTCAAAAGAAATAACCCTCTTTTGATATTTCACCTCACTACAATATCGCTCACTCTCTATTTTCCTCACAGACTATTTTCGTATACCCTGTCTGTGAAAACTTACTCTTTTTCTCTCTTTTGTTGGTGTTACAAATGAGAGCCGAAGCTTTCATTTTATAGGCAAACGTAGGCAGCCTTTCTTGAACTTTCGTTTCTGCAGCACACCAAAATTGACAGAAAAAACCCCCTACTTTGTTAAAACTAAAAGTTGCTTTAATCAAATTATCAACAAAAATAAGCTAGTAAATAAATTGTTAACTAGATTGAGAGTCGACCTTGATTTTTGTAAATTTTAGTTGCCAAGTTTTGTAATAATTCAACATTTTAAGGGGTTTTTTGTGACATTTAACATACTCGATATCTTATAGTACTAGTTCTTTATTCCTTTATACACACCATTCATCACCTTCACAAATTTAATTTTGAGGTTAAGGATAATCTTGACTAATTACAATATAGGGAGTGAATTATCCTTTATCCAACTATTGTTGAGTATTTTAACGATGAATAAAGTTGTTTTCCCCCCTCTCATATAATAGAGAGAAATAAAAGTTCAAGTAGTCAGCAAATTTTTTTAATTGACTCCCCCCCCCCCCCCCCCCCCAACCTCCCCCTCCAAAAAAAAGTGGCAATGCTATATATATATATATATATATATATATATATATATATATATATATATATATATATATATATATAAAATGTTCGGTATCTGCTCTAGATATTGATCTAGTATATTCGAACTCAAAGTACTTTAAATGTTGCTATGCAATTTATTTATCAAGGTTTTCAAATTTTTGAAGACCAAAAATAATGCGGAATATGTTAATTAACTATAACTATGAATTGTTTGAGATTGCGGTGCAAATTTTTATTTATTTTTTGACTTTTTTGTCAGTTGATCTAAAATCACCCCATTTACTTGTAGCAATTTAGAAATGCACAAAGAGCATTACTCTAATGAGTGATGACCAACATTAGCATAATAATAAATTAATAACATCAATAATATAGGCGTCCTAGGTTAGGCTGTTAATTAAACTTTACTTCAACCTTTTTTTTTCTTTTTCTTTTCATTAGAAAGGACAAGGAATATAAGAACAAACCAATGGTATTCTATTTATGTGCATTCGTGTGTCTGCTCCTTCACAATGTTGATAATTATGTAATTAAAATTCAATTAATTATGCTTAACTTTAGCGATTGACACCTGTATGATTGTACTTTTTAGTTAGGAGTTAGGATTAATGACATTTTCAATGAGAGTGACCATTCTTTTTCTGAAGAGGTAATATTCGCATCTTCATTTTTTTTCTCAATTATAATTTAAAGTTATGGGGTACGTAACAATACATAATTTATTAGCACCACTGTTTTACAATTTTAAATGCCCAATTGAGTTTTATAAAACTTAAGACCCACCACGATTAAGTAACCCCAAAAAAGATAAAAATAGTTTTCTTATTAGTCAAAAATTAATGACAGGTCAAAATTCGAGAGTCCATATATACATTCAAATTTCCCGTTGAGTTGAAGCATCAATTTTTTTTAGTTTTTTTTTTCATTTAGTTAAATTTTACATATTTATTAATTACTTGAAAGTAGAATAAACTACAATACTTTATCACAAAATATATTCTTAAACTATATTTCAACAAATATAACTTATATACACTTATAGCATAAATATGTCTAATACTATCGGATCACTCAAAATATATCTACAAGTAATCATCCACAAAAAGTAAGATTTATAATCTTAATAAAAGACAGATTACAATAGGTAAAAGTAAGCTGCAATATAATAATTAAATTTTATATATATATATTGCCTTTTGGTTTAAATACATTAATAACTACTCCATTATGATTTTCACTTGGAAGTACAAAATTTAGGAGAAAGGTACTTTTCAAATATTTCTACATCTTTCATGCCCAACTTATTTTTATACTTTTGGGTCTTTGTCAATATGCTTATAATATATGTTGGGCCAATTTCATTAAAAATGTATCTTAAATTGGAATAAAAGTTTTGTTTAATCTTTCAAACTGGAAAACTATAGGATAGTTAAACCAAAGTTGAGCTTGAGATATGATTCATTTCTTCTTCTTTTTTTCAATTAAGGTTTTTCATTAATCACCAATGAAGTATCATTACAAAATTATAGTCTAGCTTCAACTCAGCTGACTATCTGTGAGATAACATATAAACTGTTTCTACTACCTAACTAACTAACACTACTATATTCGAAGGTGTTGTAAATGTTGTCTAATTCGTGGGGTACCTCTAACATTACAATTATACACTATGTCTCTCAATAGGGCTGTATTATAACGAAATAACTTGTTGAAGACTCTTGAGTTCCTCTCCAGCCATATAGTATATGCAAACTCAGCAGTTACCATTTTGAAGATGGCTGCTCGACATGATCGACTCTTGGCGTTGCTTACTAACCACTGCATTTTTTGGTTCCAATCATTGGTGGGAGTATAATTCTCCTGCATCCAGTTCATTGTTCTTTCCCATAAGTCCACAGTGACAGGGCAGGACACTAGTAGATGTCTCTTGTTTCCGGGTGATTTTGGCATAAGGTGCATTGTTGATCAATACTCATTCCCCAGCTGTGCAATCTGTCCTTTGTTGGGAGTCTGTCCTGTAAGAATATCCATAGATTGAAGATTGCCTTTAGCTTTGCATAGTTTTGTATTATTAAATTCTTCCATGGGACTCTCGGCAACTCTTGCATCTGTGACTGGTACAACTGTTTAGTTGTGCATCTCTGCTCCTTCCAGTGCTGGATCCTCTGTAGTATGTCTCTTGATTGGATGATCTTTCTAACCATCCAACTTGCCTGAGCAGGAATTGGAATGGATTCTATAGGTCTGTTTTTGATGTAGTACACACTGATACACCTAATCCACAGCTTGTCCTTTATATGAGCTAGATCCCAGCAGGTCTTTGCAATGGCAGCTTTGTTCCAGAGCTTGAGATTAGTGAGATTCATCCCTCCAACTGATTTTGGGGTACACATTTTGTCCCAGGAGATATATGCTTTCTTAGTTACAGTATTCGTCCCAGACCAAATGAAACTCCTACAAATGCCTTCTATCATTTTCAGGACTTTAACAGGCAATATAAACAGTTGTGCCCAGTAAGCTTGGACCCCAAAGATTACAGATTGAACCAGTTGGATTCTCCCAGAGTAAGACAGTGTTTTGGCAGTCCAAGAAGTGATCTTGGCAGTGATTTTATCCACTAGAGGTTGCCATTGGAGCAGTGTGATTTTCTTGGTGGACAGGGGAACTCCTAAATACTTGAATGGCAATTGACCTTGCTCATAGCAAATGAGTTCGAGGATCTGTTTCTGTATAGCCAGTTCTACCCCTCAAAAATAGACTGAGATCTTATTCAAATTAGCCTGTAATACAGAAGCTTCAGAGAATTGGGAGAAACATTTGGATAGGGCCATGACAGAAGTAATGTCTCCTTTGGCAAACAGCAGCAAATCATCAGCAAAGCACATGTGAGTAATGCCCAATTTTTTACATCTGGGTGGAACTGGTATGCTGGATAATCTTTTAGTGAGGTGCATGATCTGCTTAAATACTCCATGACCAGAGCAAATAGGAAAAGGGAAATGGGGTCCCCTTGCCTCAGCCCCTAGCAACAGCAAAGGGTTCAGTTGCCTCTCCATTGACTAGCACAAAGAAGCTCACTGTTGAGATACATTCCATTGTCCATTTGGTGAAGGTGCTGGGGAAGCCAATCTGTTCCATAACCTGCTGTAGAAATACCCATTCAACTGAGTCATAAGCTTTCTGGAGGTCAATTTTTATCATGCATCTGGGGGACACATGTTGTCTAGTATAACTTTTGACTAGTTCATGTGCCAGGATGATGTTATCCTGAATTTTCTGCCTTGGATGAAGCCTGCCTCAGCTTCACTGATAATACTTGCCATCACCTTCTGCAACCTGTTAGCCAGAATTTTTGAGATAATTTTGTAGAGGACAGAATAGCAAGCAATAGGCCTGTACTCTTTGACTTTAGATGGTTTGGACAGTTTAGGAATGAGGGTAATAGTTGCACAGTTTATAGGTTTGAACATCCTGGTTGAGGTGAAAAACTGCTTAGTGGCAGTGGTGACCTGTCTACCAATGATGCCCCAACTCTTTTTGAAGAATACAGCATTGTATCCATCTATCCCTGGTGCTTTGTCATCTCCAATAGCCTTGAGACTCTACACTATTTCTGTATTAGTTACAGCAGCACATAGTTCCTTTCTTTGTTGTTACGTCAGCTTTGGGCCATTTGACATGTACAGTTGGTTTATAGCAGGCAGATTGGTTGCTGAAGTTCCCATCAATGTCTTGTAGAGTCCCATGATTTCCTCTTTGATATCTTCAGCTGTAGTAAGTTTGATTCCCATTGCATTGGTAAGTTCAGTAATCTGGTTGTGTTGAGTTCTCTCCTTCATTACTGCAAAGAAGTACTTAGTGTTGGAGTCCCCAAGTTGTATCCATTTTTCTCTTGCCTTCTGTTGCAGAACACTTTCCTCAATCATTGACCATTTTTCCAGTGTTAACACCAGCTCCTTCTCCTTCTGTTGTAGACCATCAGTGTATGCCTGTTTCATTTGGGCTTGTATTGACCCCAGTTCCTGTCTGCACTGTTCTATTCTCTGTGAGATAGTCTTGAATTCTTTGATATTCAGGGCCTTCAAAGGGCTCTTCAAGGCTTTGAGTTTGGACCATATTGCTCTCATAGTATCTGACCTTCCACCTTGCCACACTCTTGCTACAATCTGCTGGAGATCTTCATGCTCAGCCCATGCATTAAAGAATTTGAAAGTCTTTTGCCCATGCCAGGAAGATGATGTTAGTGTCATTATCATGAGATTATGGTATGAGATTAAAGTCAGGTCATAATCAGTTACCACTTGGTTCCATTTGATCATTCATTCATAGTTACCAAAGACTCTGTCGAGTCTACTGTATACTTTGTCCACACCAGTTTGTTTATTTGTCCATGTGTAATAGTCACCCCTCCAAGGCAATTCTGACAAACCAGCTAGCTGAATACATTTGTTAAACTCTTGAGTTTCAGGGAGCCTGACTGGTTTGCAGGACTGCCTATCTTTGTCACATAATACAACATTGAAATCCCCTACAACTACCCATGGTTCTTGCATTCCTAATGACAGTGTTTGTAATCTGCTCCATAAGGATCTTCTCTGTTCCACTCCATTAAAACCATACACCACAGTGAGGAAGCATGTGAAGGATCTTCTTTCTTATGATTCATTTCTTAAGAAAGAAAAGTTTTACTTTTTCTTTGAGGGGAAAAGAGAGAGAAATGTCTTAATAGAGTTGAAAATATATTTAAAGTTATTATTTATATGCAACATCTTAATTCTAAATCGCCAAGCGCGAGAGAAATGTCTCTTATATACATTTTCAAGCCCAAAATAACTTGTTGTTAGTTACGTAAAAATAGCACGAGCTAGCTAGTTTTCGGGTTAGTCATTCAAAAATAGTCAGTGTCTGCAAAGTCATTGAAAAATAGCCACTATTTTGGTACAAAATAGAAAGTTCCAACATAATATTTGGAGATCGATGCACCTGTGTACGAACTTCCAGCATATTGTTTTGGAACTCCAACACACAGAAAATTTCAGCATAATATACTGGAGGTTGAAGCACATGTGTATGAACTTCCAGCATATTATGCTAGACCGGTATATTATAATGGAACTCCAATATACTTTGCTGGAACTGCAGTACAATATACTGGAGTTGCAGTATACTTATGTTGGAACTCCAGTATAATATACTGAAAGTCCAGTATATTATGCTAAAATATTTTTCGAATTTTGAATAGTATTTTTGTTCGAATTATCTTTACATGAAAAGTGGCTAAATTTTGATTACTTTTGAAATTGTGACTATTTTTGTATTACAACTAGTAAATATGGCTATTTTTGGATTTCTCCCGTTAATTACTACTCATAAAACTATAGAGGATTAGTTAATGGGACTAATGATGTGATGTTAAATGTTTAAGAAATTGAGATACTTTTGTTTACTTTATTAATTAAGGGAAAGGATCAAAGATGTTTTGCTTCTTTCTAAGTAAACTAGGATTAGCTGTCGAAAAGAGAAGATTAATCATTGGTTAAACTAAAAATATTGTTTTTCAATACAGACCCCCCATGTGGAGGACCAATTTAGTTGGTGTTCTATGGCTACCTTAGCCTACAAAAATACAATATTTTTCATTTCTGTCCCCACATTCTTTGAATTGAAAGTTCGGCCGTTGTCCTCTCTTTCTCTTTATATTTTCAAGTTAAAAAGAAAATACATTAAAATACTAACAAAAAAATGAAAAATAAATTACTTTTAATTTAACCCCTCTATATCATTTCTTGACTCAATTCAGTGGTTGGATGTACCTTTCTACAGCAGTATAGAATTGTAAACTCTTAATTGTACTTATTTTCTTTTAAAACATCCATTATTCTATATTTACTAGTCATATAAGCCCTATTGAACGGATAATCACTCCCTAGCAGAAGTTATTCTATTACCAATAATAAAATATGAGATTTCTGATTTAGGGTATAAGAATTTTATCTATATTATTACATCCATTAATAATACATATATATTTTAATAGAGTCTGAATTTACAGCGTCAAAATAAAGAATAACGAGTGCAATAATCAGCGGATGGCTTAAAATTTCAAAAAAAAGGAAAGAAAAATTCAAGCGAAAATGGTATTTGAAAATTATTGTGTTTGGACACAAATATAATTTTTGGTTATTTTTGAATTTTTCTAAGTGATCTGAGTGAAAAATTTTAAAAGTAACTTTTTGGACTTTTTTAAAATTTTAAAAAATTCTAAAATTCATCTTCAAGTGAAAATTAAAAGTTTTATGGGCAAATGTTAATTTCGAAAAAAATGAAACTTTTTTGAAAAAATATGAAAAAAAATTCACGACCAAACAGGCTCAAAATCTATAAAAGTCAAAATCCAATCAAGGGTTTACTCTGAAATTACTATCTATTGAAATATTTTTAATCTTTCAGTAAGTTATACATTAGTTTCTAAAATATATTAGTTTAGAAAAGAAGCATAATTATTTGGCGTTAGAATCCATGTGAAGATAATCATGGGAAATGACGAATTTTTTTAAAGGCAAGTGGATAATTAACCCTCTTAAAAAGGTTGCTTCCACATATGCAAATGATGATTAATTAGAATTTAGGAGGCAAAAATAAAATATCTTTTGGTGGGATGTTTGTCTCTAGGGTCCATGACTTTTATTTTGACCTTGACAATATTCGGTCTCAACCATTAAAATTTGCTAAGATTCTGTAATATCAAAATGGACAGTTACACATTTGGCTAGTCGGTCAAATAATTATTCAAATATATATAAAAAGTATATTATATGTATATTATAGGAGTATTAATATTAAAAAGAAATTGTCGGCTATTTATTTTGGGATGACTATATTGTATTGTTTTTTGGGTGAAATAAAAAGTTAGCCAAATTTACAAGTGGTAATTGAAGAATATCCACAATTTTAAAAGTAATTAAAATTTTGCCATTTTTTATGTGAAGATAATTTTGCACAAAAACACTGTTCAAAATCCGAAAAATATTCCAGCATAATATACTGGAGTTCGAATTTTTTACATGTGAATTTCCAGCATAATATACTATAATCCCAGTATATTATGCTGAAACTTTCCATATTGTAGCAAAATAATATTTATTTTTTAAGACTGTAAAAAATTGGTTATTTTCAATTATCAGTCCGAAAACAGGCTAGTCCGTGCTATTTTCACTAGTTTTTCCTATTAAAATCTTCTATTTTACTCATGGATATGTGGATCTGGACTTTTAGCCCATCAAAATCTGAGATCCAATGGGCCCCAAAAATTTAGAACCTTTTATCAAATATTCACTTTCATTTTTTTCCCACGAACTATTTATAAATAAGATTGAAAGGGACTTTATCTTATAAACTGAAATTTGGCTCGTGAAATGTCCATAATGGGTCCTCCAGTTATATCAGTCCATCACAATATATAACATAAATTCTCTACGCACTAATATGTTGTTATTTAGAGTTTCGAGTTCTACAACAACAACAACAATAACAATCCAGTATAATCCCACTTAATGGGGTGTCTGGGAAGGATAGTGTGTACGTAGATCTTACCCCTACCCTCGGATAAAGAGGCTGTTTCCAAATAGACCCTCGGCATCCTTACCTCCAAGAACTTTCCACCTTGCTCTTGGGGAGACTCGAACTCACAACCTCTTGGTTGGAAGTGGAGGTTGCTTACCATCAGAGTAACCCTCTTGTTTTAGAGTTTCGAGTTCTAATCTTAGTGATTTTAATTTCCGTTGTTTCAAATCAATTTTTCATTTCCAATCTGCATGTAAAGGTTCTCTTACAATCGATCATTGAATTTCAATGATTTTCAAGATTTAATTCAATTTTTTTCTTATGCCTTCTTCTATCACTAGGCTCACCGTCTAACCTGGACTTGGAAGAAAAGGAAAGGAAAAAGGATTGGACCGAAGAATTTCGATAAAATATCATAAAAGGAAAAACAAAATAGTCAAAAACCATGTTAGAATCTTAAGATTGGTGGACAAAAACTCCCCAGCTAAAATCAAGTTTAGTGCTCAAATTAGGTCAATGGAGCACAAACATTCCACAGTATCACTTGGAATTCAATTGGATTTTGTGCTTTTCTTTCTTGTGATTTTCAATGAAGCTTCCTTAATAGGATATCAAAAGAAATAATAATAATAATAATTCCAAGTTAATGTTAGAAAGCATTTCAAACCTATACTATCCTTATCCTTTAAACTTTTATTAATAGCCCCGACTGTTATAGGAGTACCAATATCGTCGTTTTAGCTTCCTTACTTTTTATCTTCTATAGTCTTTAATGAGAGCATTCCAAACTATTATTAATTACTCATCAATAAAAAATACAGATCGCCAGTTGTCACGATAAAAAATATTATAAGTTGTGATGATACGTAACTCAACCCGCTAGGTAAGCCACCTAAAGAAAAATACTATCCAACTGAGATTATAAGAGGATAAAAAATAGATAACTAAACATTTATAAATTTACCAAGACCAAGTAGTACAAATCATTAGCAATAATCTAAACTATCAAGGACAAGTGACAGCTATATCCAAAAACACAAACATCTTCTGAATCAGCACCCGACGTCACCATCAACTTCGCTTCAAAATCTGCATGGAACGTGCAGAAGTATAATATCAGTGCAACCGACCCCATGTATTGGTAAGTATTTTGTCTAACCTTATTGAAGTAGTGACAAGACTTTTAGTTAAAAAATGCTTATTTAAATAACTTGTATCTTAGATTAACGGTAAAGCAATTCAAAGTATAATTGCTAAAAGTATCAAATACAACCCAACGAGTCAAACAACGAATAATGTAAAGAGCCGCAGTAGAATATTTACGATCTTTCCTGATATGAGATATATGTCCAAAAATTTAAAAATGTTAAATCACATGGCACAAAAAAACCCTTCGTACTTTTATTTCATCCTCACCATGTATTAATGCAATGATGTAATACTTCTGCACGCACGGCAACGCCCTTCGTGCGTTCAACTCATCTTTCCCAAGTGATCATATAACAGAACCAAACATATCGCAAGAACACAATAATATGAATTTCTAAGTAGGAAATACGCAAGTAGCAATCGTGGACATGGATACGCATGTGGGTCACAGTAAAGGACTAAGCGGAAAGCACATTAATACAACAACAATTGAAAAACAGGAAATATTAACTTCAATTAACTTGCATGTTGGAGGTCTAAGTACAAATATAACTATTAAGAGGAAAACACATGTTCTCTACAAATTAACCAGTAAGGGCATGAATGACTAGCACAATGGAAAGCTTATACTAAAGTGCAACATAATAGATATAACATATAATATAAAAGCAAAATAGACATGGTAATTATAACTTAAGCAAGTAAAAGACATAAACAGTGTAACAACAATCGAGATAAAGGTCAAGTAAAGGACAATAACAACAAGTCACCCTAAATATATAAATACAACAATAACAGCTCAAGGTGAGGGTGCAACCGTATACACGAAAAACAGATATCACATCAAAATGCATGTACATTGTCCTCACCTGTACGAAAACATCCTTCGTGACATGATCTCACCATAACATACAAATATAACAATACAAATGAAATGGCACGGCATCACCCTTCGTGCTTTTACTCTGAAATGATATGACACAATATCATCCTTTGTGCTTTTACACTCAATAATGCGGCACAACATTGCCCTTCGTACTTTTACTCTCAATAATATGGCACGGTATCATCCTTCATGCTTTTATTCTCAATAATATGGCACGGCATCACCCTTCGTACTTTTACTTTCAATAATACGGTACGACATTATCCTTCGTGCTTTACACTCTCTCTCACATGATAATGTACAAACAATGGCACGGTATCATCCTTCATGCTTTCACTCTTTCTTACCAAGCATATGAGTATCACTGACAAATAAAGCAGGAGGCACAAATCAAGAAGAGTGCTTAAACGGATATTAATAACACATTCCAAATCACAACTTTCCAAGTCAACAATGGTTCAACTATCCTCAAGAACCGTATTATTCAAATAATTCCACGAATCTTATAAATGATCCACAACACAAGTATAGAGCCTAGGATCTCTAGAAATTCGGTTGTAGTAATGTAGTAATGATTTCACATAGAGATGACCGAATTAGACGAATCAATGTATTCATACAGTTTCTGTCAAGTTTGATCAAGTTATAACAAACTAAGCCTTGATATCTATTATTTACTATTATGTCATTAGTATCTAAGAGTCAAACAATTCACAAAATTCTACAAACACAAATATAACATAATCTACCCTCGAGCATGATTAACCCTGGCACATATATATATACTCGTTACCTCATATATGTATCACTCCTGCATGTACCAAACGGTGACAAATAGGAGGAAAATTTTCTCAACAAAGATAGGCAAAATACTTACCTCGATCCGGCTAACTTAACGCGCAACTTAGCCTTTTCCTCTATAAATTCGCCTCCGCTTGACTCTATCTAGCCAATGATTACTTGAATATATCACACGATGCAAAAGAAAATAATTTCAATTAATAAAGCTATAATTTTTATTCAATTTCTAAAAAAGCCAACAAAAGTCAAATTTCCAGGCTTGCCCGGGGCCCGCCCGGTCAACACTCGCGTCCAAAAGTAGGTCTTGACTACCCATACCCCCACGAGTCCAAATATGTATTTTGTTTTCAAATCCGAGTCCTATTCGACTCCCAAATCTCAAATTTTCATTTTTCAAAACTTTGACACAATCTCCAAATTTTTCTATAGTTTCCCCATGAATTTGATGCTAAATCTTGTATAAAATCATGAAATATAGTTGAAAATAGATTAAAGATACTTACCCAATGATTTGGCATGAAAATCCCCGCTCTTAAGCGCCTCACCTCGAATCTAGGGTTCAAAATATGAAAAAATAAAGCAAAAACTCGTAATTTTCAGCACTTAACAGGATGCAGATGTCGTATTTGCGACAAAACTTCGCATTTTCCAATGAACAATGTTTTTGAAGTTGCCATAAATGGTTGGCAATTGCGGATAAATAGTATTTTTGCAATTGTCATAAAAGGTTCGCAGTTGCGAATGACCAATATCGTTTCAGAAACCAGCAAAACCCAAACTTCTCCAAAATTATGTTGTGTTCATAGTTCGGTTTGGATCGGATTTTTCCTAGAAAGAAATCAAACCAAATAAGTCGATTTTTTAAATATCAGAACCAAACCAATTAAGTTGGTTTTTTCTCAATTTCGTTTATGTCGGTTTTTCAATTTTTTCGGTTATTTGTCAATTTTTTCTTAAATATAAGACATATACTATCAAACACATATCTGGAGACCACATTTTCAACGTAACACTATCAAATCAATTGCCCTTTGAGAAATTTATTATTTACCAAGATATATTGATAATAATTGAATCAAATAGTGATGAATAGTTTAAGAACTCTAATAAAAATATATTATTTTTAACACGAAATGGATTCTTACATTTAGCAAAAGAAAATTACCAATCAAACTAGAATGTAAAGGTAAAGAACTATACTAAAAATGCAAACAATTAGCATTTACCATTTTTGAAACTTTGTAGAAAAATATACATACATATATATATATATATATATATATATATATATATATATATATATATATATATATATAGATATATATATATATATATTCATAAATTTAAAATAGTTACACATATAGTCGGTTTGGTTCGGTTTTTTCTGATTAAAACCAAAACCAAACCAAATTTGATTGGATTTTAAAATTCAAAACCAAAACCAAATCAAACCAAAAAGTATCAGTTTTTTGTTGGTTTGGTTTGGTTTCGGTTTCAGTTTGGTTTGGTTTTTTGGGTTTTTATGAACACCCCTATCCAAAATGATCCAAATCCAACTCGAAACTCATCTAGAACCTCCTGGACACAAACCATTTATGAATTTAAATCATAAAATAAACTACGGACCTGCTCGCGCACTCAAAACACTGAAAAGAGGTCGTCTTAGCCCAATATTGACCATGATCAAACCCTCAAATTTCTTAACTTTACTAGTCTCTCAACCAATAAACCAAAAATACACCCAAGCCCCTCGGGATTCCAAACCAAATGTGCACACCAGTCTAAAAATATCATACGAACTAGTTCGCATGATTAAATCGCTAAAATAACATTTAGAACTATGAGTTGAACACCAAATCAAATAAAATTTTCAAGAAAGCTTTGAAATCTCTATTTTACCACCAGACATCTGAATCACGTCAAACTGATTCCGTTTCCCACCAACTTTCACAAATAAGTCAAAAATATTATATTGGACCTCTACGACTCTGAAACCAACATACGAATCCGGTATCTACAATGCCTAATATTCAAACAATTCTTAAAAACTTTAGATTTTTCATACTTTTAATTTTCAATAAAAATTCATAATTCAAGTTAGGGACCTCGGAATTCGATTCCGGGCATATACCTAGATCATATGTTTCAATACGGACCCATCCGAGACCGTCAAAACACAGGTCTAGGTCTTTTTACTCAATATTGACTGAAATCAACTAAAATTAACTTTTTAGGCAAAATTCTTGTTTTTATCTTCTTCTTTTTTTGAATATAAGCCTCCCGGGTCAATATCTAAAGTGAGCACACAAATAAAGGAAGACTAGAATGAGGCTCTAAAGGTTTTGAAGCACAGAGTTTTGCTTTAAATCACGAGCTAAGTGCAGATACTCATAACAATCAATTGGGTCTTTGCACCAACAAATACATATTTTATTTACTTTATTTGATAATAAAAATTCTTATTGTGGTATTTTCCTAAAAGTCATTTAGGGATACAGTCTCATCGCCTTACATTATACAACCACCTACGAGATCAAGTCATACAGAAAAGAAACTTTGCCTAATACTTTCTCCTATGAAATGTTGAGGTTACGGTCAGCGTTATCAACAACAATAACAAATTTAGTATAATTTTATAAATGAAATCTAAAAAAAAAAAGATTATTTCCAATAGATCAAGGGTAATTTGTGAATTATATATTGAGTTTATTAAGAAATGTAAATAAAGAAACTACAAACTCATGGAGCACAAGGAAATTAAAATTCTATAACTAAATAGGAAAAACTTTCCCGGACAATTGGAAGTGGCAAAAATAGCTTGTTCTAAGATAATTAAAAAGTTTCTATTTGCAAAAAATTGAAAATTTAAAGGAAAAAGTGTGTCCTATAATCGGCAGTAAATAACCGCAAAAAGGACTAGGATTAAAGATATCTCAAGGCATATTCCAGCATTATACCAAAAGATTATGCTCTAATTTGATTAAGGAAAGTTCATAGTAGTTGACTTGAAAGTTGAAAATGCCTCTTATATTTGGATTTTTGTAGAAAAGTAGAATTGGTTCGTCATTTGCTTAATCATAATACATCAGTTTTTTTCTCTTTTAAAAATATAATGTAAGCATAGATATTTAGGAATCCTAATTCCTAAATTGTTAGAAATTTTCATCAAAACTGGAGCTGTATTTATCGTATTTGTAATCAACCTGATTTTTTTTGTGATGCTTTCTGGATTTTATATTATATGGAAAAATGACATTGTATAGTCATTATAAAAATAATAGTCGAAAAAATATATAAAATTTGTATGTTATATACAAAATTATACATTTTATATATTTTTTTGGCTACTAAATATAGATAGTTTCTGACGCGGGCTAAAAGTGATAATTTTTTTTGTCACTTTTAGCCCATGCCAGAAACTATTTATATTTGGTAGCAGAAAAAGTGGATAAAATTTGTATAATTCTTGTATTTAATACACAATATATATATATATATATATATATATATATATAGATATATATATATATATATATATATATATATATATATATATATATATATATCGCTAATATTTTCAATGCCATTGTCCAGGTACCAAAAGCATGCTATACTTGGATTAATTATAAAATTATTGACAGCTTGACTTGCTTAAATCACATTAAATTAGTAAATAAATTTCTAAAAGGATTTAAAATTCACTTTCTTAAATTATTAAATTAGAATTGGCTTTTTTTCTAAAAATATTTCTATGATGACTCCTTGATTGACTGCCTGTGTGTGTTTATTTCCTGTTGGAGCGGGCCGAATGCCATAGCAGATTAAATATATGCATCTATGGTTCGCGTTGTTCGACCCTCGACAGTGCACAATTTATTTTCTGTTGGAGCAGGCCGTCGACCTCGGCAGAATTTGCGCATGCTTTTATTGCTGCCTTGAGCTTATTAAAGTTTTTATTGCCTCTTCATGGCTTGAGAATATTTGGATAATAATGAAAAGAAGTCTTTGGAAATTTCCTATAAACGAATTAGTCGTTTACTTATTTCCTTCTATTGGATTAAAATGATGTTTATAGAAATACATGATTTAATGTATTATTGACATCAAATTTTTGGACCCTTAGTAAGTGTCGAAGTCGACCTCTCGTATCTACTTCTTCGAGATTAGACGGGATACTCATTGGGTACACGTTGTTTTCGTACTCATACCACACTTCTGTGTATTTTTGTTGTACAGGTTCATATGTTATTAGTGGCCTATTGGGCGTAGCAGCACGGATGATTCTGTATCACGACCCCAACCCCAGTCGTGATGGCGCCCAACACACTGCTAAGCAAGCCCGACCAATTAACAACCATAACCCAATTCCTTATACAATTCATTATTAGCTAACACAATCAAATTACCAAATCAACATATTAGGAATCTAAAATAAGAGTTAAACATGCGGAATCTCAAATGATAATCCTACAATATAGCCCATAAAGATCTGGTGTCACAAGTCTGAGCCTCTAATACATGTTTATCATTCCTAATACATGTCCATCTAGGGAATACGAAATAAAAACAAGGGATAGAGGGGAGAAATCAGGGTTGCGGATGCTATGAAGCTACCTCGATGCTCCCGGATATGCACTGCTCAACAGAAAATCCTCACTCAACCTCATATGCACCTGGATCTGCACATAAGGTATAGGGAGTAATGTGAGTACTTCGGTCCAGTGAGTAATAAACATAAATAATGGCTGATAATAAGAAATCATAGAAAAGCACAAAGTAACTGATACATCAATAGTTTTCAACAAGTAATATGAACGCGATAAACCAATAAAATCGAAATATGGAAATACTACAATAGATAAGCAGATAAATGACAGCCAAATAAAAGAATGCAACACATAGAACGGTACCCTATAGTACCTGTTGCGGTGTGTAGCCCGATCCATTTATTTATCATCGATGGCGCTCACTGGAGGTGTGCAGACTCCGGGAGGGGCCGCTTATGTCCCAATAGCAAAATCAAGCCATCTTGTGGCATCAACTAGGCCCTTGGCCTCATATCAATATCAGTATAATACCGCTGCGGCACGCAGCCCGATCCCATACTCAGTCCAGAAATCACATAGCCCATAGGCAATAATAAAATAGTGGTTCTCAACCCCAAATATCATTTAATATATCTTTTAGTTTTATAAATTTGAGTAAAGATGGCCAAGTTGTAAAATAGTAGGAAACGATACGACTGAGTTCAAGCAGTAAATCCATACAGTGAGGATATATTGAAAAAAACTCCCCGAAGGGTTCAAGTAGTTGGCATGAAGCCCAGACATGACAGTTAATCCAAATAATGATGATATTAAATAAGCTTCAATCAAATACGCGGTAAGAACATCACTTGGGACGGACCAAGTCATAATCCCCAATAGCAAACGACCCCGTGCTCATAATCAAGCGCGTGTCTCACCTTAATATAGCACTACGATGTGCAATTCTGGGGTTTCAAACACTCAGGACATCATTTACATTCATTACTCACCTCAAGCCGGCGTGGACAAGTTAGCTTAGCAGGTTCTATCGTCAAGAACAAAAGGAAAGATGAGTATCTCAGTTCTTCTCAAACCTACGTGTCTTTCCATTCAACTCCTTCAGATATAGTTCGTATCCCCATATCGAGACCCAGAAGTAGAGATAGAGGAAAAGGTTGCAGCAGGAGGGAGAGAGGGTTCAACACCCGATTTGAGAACCAGGTAACCTAGCTCAAAAACCTTAGATCTCTATGTCATTGCCTCTCAAATCGACCTCCCCGCGCGTCAAATTTGACCAAACCACAACGAATACGTCACAATAGGCTAAGGGAACAAAACCCAAGCGAAAACAATCGAAGAATATCAAAAATTCTGAAATTAGCAAAACCCGAACCCTGTACTCATTGGATAACCCGGAAGCATTTTGGCACCTATTGTGGAAGTTAGCATTTTGGAAGGATTTTTATAAGTTTGGGTTGAAGTTCCTTTTAGTGTTGTCGATGTTCGTTTGGGATTCCAAGTCTGTGAATAGCTCTGTATGGTGATTTTGGAGTTGGGAGCGCGATCAGAGGTGAATTCGGAGGTCCGTGGGTCATTTTGGAGTCATGTGGCTAAAGATAGAAATTTGAAGGTTTTTGAGAAGTTTGACCGGGAGTGGAATTTTTGATATAAGGGTCTGAATCTGATTTCAGAAGTGGCAATAGGTCCGTAAAGTTAAATATGACTTGTTTTCTAAATTTGAAGTCATTCGGACGTGATTTGATAGGTTTAAACATCGAAATAGAAGTTTGAAATTCTAAAGTTCATTAAGCTTGAATTGGAGGTCGATTCATGATTTTAAACTTTGTTTGATGTGATTTGAGGCCTCGAGCAAGTCCGTAATGTGTTTTGGGACCGGTTGGGGTCCCGGGAGCCTCGGGTGAATTCCAGGTGGTTAACAGATCGAAATTAGGTAAAAAGCTATTGCTGGTCGCTGGTATTTGGTTTCCTCTTTCGCGAATGCAGAGCAAGTCTCGCGAACACAAAGAGGAAAATGAGAGGTTGCTGGTTTTGGCGTTCACGAACACGAGGTTGAAGTCGCAAACACGAAGCAGAGAATTGAGCTGCTACGCGAACGCGGGGGAGAGATCGAGAATGCGTAGAAGGAAAAGTTGGGCCTGGGTCTTTGGCCTACGCAAATGCGAGGCCTTGTATGCGAACGCGTAGGGGATGGGTAGCTGGCCTTTGCGAACGCGATCGACGGGGCGTGAACGCGAAGAAGGGCAGACCTGGGCTAGGCAGAATATTTAAAAGCGAGTTTAGCTCATTTTTCACTTCATTTCTTCAATGGGAGCTGATTTTGGAGCAACTTTGGAGTGTCATTTTCAT
Source organism: Nicotiana benthamiana (assembly GCA_034376525.1). Lineage (NCBI taxonomy): Eukaryota > Viridiplantae > Streptophyta > Magnoliopsida > Solanales > Solanaceae > Nicotiana > Nicotiana benthamiana. Next base: position 180,236,773 of record CM067339.1, read on the forward strand.
CACCAAGCATGAGGCAAGTGATTTCTTGTGGTTTCGAGTTAAATACAAGGTTTATATATGGATTTAGACATGAAAATTGGTATAAAACTTGGTGTTTGAGGGAGTCCTAGAAAAATAGTATTTTTGGATTTTGACTACGATTTTGGGTATGGAATTAAGAGAAAATCATATATTTGAGTTCGTAAGTTCATGGTTAAACTTTATCTTTGAAAATTTCAAATTCCGGGCACGTGGGTCTGAGGGCCTTTTTGTCAACTTTTTGATCGAGGCTAGGAATTTTTATGAATTGGATTGTGATGAATATTTGAGCATATATTAATGGTTTTGCGTAATCATTGGCTAGTTTCAGAGCGTCGTGTATCAATTAGAGTTCAGAAGGGCGTGGAATACTAGTTATGGATCTTCAGAGCGAGGTGAGTCTCCTTTCTAACCTTGTAAGAGGCAATTGTCCTCATAGGTGAAATAATTGGTTATGTGATCCTAATTATCGAGGCTACATACACACGAGGTGACGAGAGTCCGTGCGTAGCTACTATTATGCCATTGTCCAGGTAGTTAGGAACCAAAAGCATACTATAATTGGATTAATCGTAAACTTATTGACAACTTGACTTGCTTAAATCACATTAAATTAGTAAACGAATTTCTAAAAGGATTTAAACTTCACTTTCTTATATTATTAAATGAGAATTTGCTTTTCTTCAAAAACAAATTCCATGATGACTCCTTGATTGACTGCCTGTGTGTGTTTATTTCCAGTTGGAGCGGGTTGAATGCCTCGGCAGATTAAATAGATGCATCTATGGTTCGCGTTGTTCGACCCTCGACAATGCACAATTTATTTTCTGTTGGAGCAGGCCGTCGACCTCGGCATGATTTTTCCATGCTTGTATTGCTACCTTGAGCTTATTAAAGTTGTTATTTCCTCTTCATGGCTTGAGAATATTTGGTTAATAATGAAAAGAACTTTTTGTAAATTTCCTATAAACGAATTAATTGTTTATTTGTTCTCTTCTATTAAATTAAAGTCATGTTTATTGAAATTCACGATTTAATGTATTACCGACATCATAATATTGGACGCTTAGTAAGTACCGAAGTCGACGTCTCGTCTCTACTTCTTCAAGATTAGACGGGATACTCATCGGGTACATGTTGTTTTCATACTCATACTACACTTCTGTGCATTTTTGTTGCACATGTTCATATGTTATTAGGGGCCTATTGGGCGTAGCAGCACAGATGATTCTGGGACTAGGTGATTTGCATTATTCGAGGCGGCTTGCAGCTAGTATAGCCCCTTTCCAACGTAATATATATTTACTTTCTGCCCAATGTATTCGGACGGATATTGTAATTTATTTCTATCTTAGTTATGCTCATGCACTTGTGACACCAGGTTCTGTGATGATTTTGAAATATTTTGTATTAATTGCTTATTATTTAATTTGAATTGAAGCGGTTATCTTTTTTTTTATATAAAAATTGAAGGAAAAGCTTAGTTTTCAAGATCGTTAAAAGTGAACTTCAATAAGTAATTTGGTATGTTTGCATGATAGCGGTATCCGGCATTACCACGACCCTTAATGGATTTTGGGTCGTGACAAAATAACTTCAGCACCTTCTGTTGAGGTTTTTTGAAAAAGCTTTTACGACAAAACTATTGAATCCACGAGAAAATTTTTTAGCTTATTGTGTGCTGAAGTGTTTAGAAATAAACTAAGTAACTTTAGCGGTTTCTGCTGAAGTTTTTGAAAAAACTCATAACAAAAACTTCAGCATGTTTTGGTATTTGTTTAACTTGATACTTATCTTTTTTGCATTTATTAGATACTTTTTGTCTTTTATCACCTACTTCATCTTTCATTTAAACTTTTTTGAGCATATAGTAAATGACGCAAAAAGTTACTTTTGCACTTACATTGATTATGTGAAAACATTTAAGGCTGAAGTTATTTTTTTACAGTAGAAAAACAGTGGCATGATTAGGGCTGAAGTTGCATTTCTTTTTTGCATTTTTCACCTACTTATCTTGTTTCATTCAATTTCTCTAAAAACATAAAATCGTAATAAGACCTAAAAAGTTAGTTCTATATTTATCGATATTAAATTGATTAGGTGCACTCTTTGGCTATATGAACAATCTCTTGACTTGAAAATTTCATAATCATTTATAGACTTCCATCCTATTTCTTTAAATTTATATTCATCCTTAACCTCTTAGCTTTTGTTAAAGAAAGAATACCTGGTGCAAGCGGAAGTAGGAAACCTACAATGGATGAAATTATGCAGAAGTGGGAGAGTTTGAAGTGTGAGTGGTATAATAATGTACCAATATCTAATTTTATGCATATGTAGGATCAAGTAAAGGCTGATTAGGAGAGAATCAAACCACAGTTTTTTGCCAATGAATCATTCCAGAACAGGCTTAACCTGGAACATAGTTGTGGAGTTTATTCAACCTTATTTAATAAGGTCGTGCAGCAATTTGATAGTTTTAAGTTTCCTATCGGGGACAACTATACCGAGCTGCAAAACAACCTGAAGACTCTTTTTTCTCTTATGGACAGAGTAATAGTTGAACAAAGTCAGTTGCGTGATGAATTCAACAAGTTAAAGATTGATCTTGTTGGAATCTGTGGTCTTTTTCCCGAGTATCCTATAGTTATATCCGATACTGATGATGATGAGATATTTCGAGAAATTGAGGACTACTGTTCTGATGATAATGATGATGTTTAGTTTTTGTTATTCTTTTTTATGTTTTTATCCTGTGCTTTTTTGTTTACTTTAGCATATTAATTAGAGAATATGCTGAAGTTATTAAGTTCATTTTCTATAACTTCAGCATAGAGATGCTGAAGTTTTTGTTTGTACATGTGTCTCTTGTGTGTTGTCCTCATCTCTTTCTGTATCAATATATTTCTCATCTCTTTCGTCTTAGGTTTCTGTTGCATTGTCCTTGTTATCATTATATTTGCTTTGTGCTTCTAGTCAGTACTAAGTTAATAAAATTTGTTGGTTTGGTATGATTTTTTTCATAGGAATTCCAAATAACCCTAATGTTTAGTTTTTGTAATCAGTTTTTATGTTTTTATGGTGTGATTTTTTGTTCACTTCAGCATATTCATTAGAGAATATGCTGAAGTTATTAAGTCTATTTTCTATAACTTCAGCCTAGATATAATGAAGCTTTTGTTTGTACATGTGTTTCTTTTATGTGTTGTGCGCGCGCGGGGGCGCAATTGCGAAGCCTGCATGCCCGCAACATACCAACAATTTCCTAAGTCCAAATTTCATTCCGTGGCCTATCCAAAACTCACCGGAGCCCTCGGGCAGCTAACCAAACATGCACGGTAGTCCAAAAATATCATACGCACTTGCTCGTGTGATCAAATCGTCCAAATAACATCAATAGCTATGAATTTAGCATCAAAGTCAAAGAAAACTCGCATGAACTCTTAAGTTCAAATGTTAACAACCCAAGGTCTGATTCATATAATTTCAAGCACGTTTCATACTAGATTTTATAGGCTCAACTTAAATCACGTATAAGACATGTACCGAGCTACGAAACTAAAATACGGGCTTGATACTATCAAATTCAATTACATTCACATTTTCCAAAACTCTACAATTTCAAATAAACAATTTTTTTTTTCAAAAATTTCGTTCTCGACCTAGGGATCTCGGAATTCAGTTCCGGGCATAGGCGCAAGTCCCATATTTTCCTACCGTCAAATCACGGGCCGGGGTCCGTTTACCTAAAATATTGATCGAAGTCAATCTAAATTCATTTTAAATGCAAAATTTATCATTTTTTTACAGATTTTTACATAATGGTTTTCCGGATGCTTGAACTGTGCATGCAAATTGAGGTGAGACAAAAATGAGGTTTTATGGCCTCGGAACACAGAATTTATTTCAAAAACAAGTGATGACCGTTTGTTTCATCACATCCTCCATCTCTAAAACAAATGTTCGTCCTCGAACGGACATAAGAAGGAAGTACGTGAGTCGGAGCAAAGATGGGGATAATGGCTCCATATATCAGACTCGGACTCCCAAGTATATGCCTCAACATGTTGACCTTTCCACTGAACACGAACAAAAGGGTAACTCTTCGATCTCAACTGACGAACCTTCTGGTCTACAATAGCTACCGACTCCTCCTCATAGGATAAGTCATTGTCCAAGTGGACAGTGCTAAAGTCTAACATGTGGGATGGATCTTTGTGATACTTTCGAAGCATGGACACATGAAACACTGGATACACGGCTAATAAGCTCGGCGACAATGTGAGTCTGTTAGCCACCTTTTCCACTCGTTCAAGAATCTCAAATGGACCAATGAACCTAGGGCTAAGCTTGCCTTCCTTTTCAAATCTCATCACGCCCTTCATTGGTGACACCCGAAGCAACACTTTCTCTCCGACCACGAATGCCACATCATGAACCTTATGGTCGACATAAATCTTTTGCCAGGACTGAGCTGTACGAAACCTATCTTGAATGATCTGACCTTGCCCAAGGCATCCTGTACTAGATCCGTACCTACTAACCGAGCCTCTCCCGGCTCAAACCACCCAACCGCGACCGATATTGCCTACAATATAAAGCCTCCTTAGGAGCCATCCGAATGCTCGACTGATAACTGTTGTTGTAGGCAAATTAGGCTAAAGGCAAAACTGATCCCACGAGCCTCCAAAGTAAAAAACACAAGCTCGGAGTATATCCTTCAAAATCTGAATAGTACGCTCGGACTGCCCGTCCGTCTGAGGATGAAAAATGTTGTGCTCAACTCGACCCGGTGCCCAACTCACGCTGCACTACCTTCAAGAAATGCGAGGTAAACTACGTACCTCGATCAGAAATTATAAACACGGGCACACCATAAAGACGAATAAGCTCTCAGATATAGATCTCAACTAGCCTCTTAGAAGAATAGGATACTGTCACAGGAATGAAATGTACTAACTTGGTTATCCTATGAACAATAACCCATACTGCATCGAACTTCCTCTGAGTACGTGGGAGTCCCACAACAAAATCCATAGTGATATGCTCCCATTTTCACTCGGAAAGCTCAATCCTCTGAAACAAACCACTAGTCTCTGGTGCTCATACTTTACATGCTGAAAATTCAAATGCCGAGCCACATACGCAACAATATCCTTCTTCATCCTCCTCCACCAATAATATTGTCACAAATCCTGATACATCTTAGCGTTTCCCGAATGAGTAGAGTACCAAGAACTAGGGCCTCCTCTATAATCAACTCTGGAAGTCCATCCATGATAGGCACACAAATATGATCATGCATCCTCAAAACTCCATCATTTACAACTGTGACCTGCTTGGTTCCACCGCGCTGTATCGTTTCCTTTAGGACACACAAATGGGGAACATCATACTGCCTATGTCGAATACGCTCAAATAATAAAGAACGAGCGAATGCACAAGCTAACACACAGCTGGGCTCAGAGACATCCAACTTCATGAACTGATAGGCCAAATAATGAACATTTAAAGAAAGCAGTCTCTCACCGACCAGAATATACGCAAGACTGCCCATACTAGCTGACTTTCTACTCAAAGCATCGGCTACCATATTGTCCTTCCCCGAATGGCATAAGATGGTGATATCATAGTCCTTCAGTAGTTCCTACCACCTTCTCTGCCTCAAGTTTAGCTCCTTCTGCTTGGATAAATACTATAGACTCTTGTGATCCATGAACACCCCACATACACGCCATATAGATAATGCCTCCAAATCTTCAACGCATGAGCAATGGTTGCTAACTCCAACTCATGAAACGAATAGTTCTTCTCATAAATCTTCAACTGACGTGAAGCATAAGCAATGACCTTGCCATCTTGCATCAACACCGGACCAAGTCCAATACAAGATGCATCATAATAAACTGTATATGGCCCTGAACCTGTGGGAAAAACCAACATTGTCGTTATAGTCAAAGTTGTCTTAAGCTTATGAAAGCTCACCTCACACTCGCCCAACCACCTGAATTGGGCACCCTTCTGGGTCAACCTGGACCTCGGGGCTGCAATAGATGAGAACCCCTCCACAAACTGACAGTATTAACCCACCAAACCCAAGAAACTCCGGATCTCTATAGCTAATGCGGGTCTAGGCCAGTTCTTGACTGCCTCAATCTTCTTCAGGTCTACCTGAATACTCTATGCTAATACAACATGACCCAAGAAAGCAACTGATCCCAACCAAAACTCGCACGTTGAAAACTTAGCATACAACTGACTATCTCTCAAATTCTGAAGAACAATTCTCAAATGTTGTTCATGCTCCTCCTGGCTGCGGGAATAAATCAAAATATCATCAATGAAGACTACCACGAATAAATCTAAGTAAGGCCTGAACATTTTATTCATCAAATCCATAAAAAGCTACTAGGACATTTGTCAACCTGGATGACATATCCAAGAAATCATAGTTCCCGTACCGAGTGCGAAAAGCTGTCTTAGGGGCATCAGATGCCCTAATCCTCAACTGATGGTAGCCAGATCTCAAGTCAATCTTTGAAAATATCATGGCACCATGAAGTTGTTCAAACAAATCATCAATCCTCGGCAATGGATACTTATTCTTGATTGTAACCTTGTTCAACTGCCGGTAATCTATACACAATCTCATAGATCCGTCCTTCTTAACAAACAACATCGGCGCACCCCAGGGTGAGACAATAGGTTAATAAAGCCCTTATCAAGCAAGTCTTGAAACTGTTTTTTCAATTCTTTCAACTCAAGCGGGGCCATACGATATGGCGGAATAGAAATGGTCTAAGTGACCGGAGCCAAATCAATACATGTGGCAATATCCCTGTCGGGTGGCATACCCAGCAGGTCTGAAGGAAAAACCTCAAGAAAGTCATGAACAACAGGCACATAATCTATAGAAGGGACCTCAACACTAGAATTACAAGCATATGGCAAATAGGCCAAACACCCCTTCTCGACCTTACGCCAAGCATTGATATATGAGATCACACAACAGGTATATTACCAGGAGTCCCTCTCCACTCTAAACGAGGTAACCCCGGCAAGGCTAAGGTCATAGTCTTGGCACGCCAGTCCAAGATAGCGTGGTAAGGTGATAACTAGTCCATCCCCAATATGACATCAAAATCAACCATATCTAAAAGTAACAAATCTATATGAGTCTCAAGACCCCCAATCACAACTATACATGAATTATGGACACGATATACCACAATAGAATCACCCACCGGTTTAGACATATATACCGAGGCACTCAGGGAATCACTAGGCATGACCATATACGATGCAAAATAAGATGACACATAGGAGTATCTAGATCCTGTATCAAATAGAATTGAAGCATCTATACTACAAACCAGAACAGTACCTGTGATAATTGCATCGGAAGCCTTACCCTCAGGCCTGGCTGGAAGAGGATAACATCGAGTCTGGGCCCTATCACCCTGAACTACATCTCTCGGATGGCCTGCTACTGGGTGGCCTCTACCTCTAGCGACCTAACCTCTACCTATAATACCTCTATCTCCACCTCTAGCTGGCAAAGTGGGTTGTAGAACACTTGGTGCCTGAACCATGGCACGGGAACCCTGATACTAAGAGCTGCTCGATGCTCGAGGGCAAAATCTAACAATATGCCCCATATTGCAACAAGTATAACAAGCCCTCGGCTGCTGAGACTTCTGACCTTGACGACCTGACTGACCACCCTGAAAACTCTGGAGTGGCGGTGCACTGATACTCTGATAGGAGCTGGTGGTGCACTATAAGACTGTTGATAGAAATACTGCATATGAGAACCACAGCCACCTGAAGCACTGTGAGAAACTTGAAGTGCTTATTGAGAAGGCCAAGGAGGATGGCCTCTACCATTCGAATCCCTACCTCCAGACGAGGCACCACTGAATATGCCTGAATAACGAGGCCTCTTGTCAGACCCCTAACAACCCCTTTGTGATAAAACTATCTCAACCCTCCTGGCCACATTAGCTGCATCCTAAAAGGAAATCTCGCTCCCCGTCTCCCTAGCCATCTGAAGTCGAATAGGCTGAACGAATCCCTCAATGAACCTCCTCTCTCTCTCTCTCTCTCTCTCTCTCTCTCTCTCTCTCTCTCTCTCGGTGGGTAGTATAAGAAGAGCATAACGTTCCAAATCAATAAACCCGGTCTCGTACTGAGTAAGAGTTATAGAACCCTACTGGAGAAGCTCAAACGGCTTCCAATAACTCTCCCTCTGAGTGATAGGAAGAAACTTCTCCAGAAATAATTGAGAAAAATGATCCCAAGCCTAAGATGGTGACCCAGCTAGTCTAGCCTAACAATAATCTATTTACCAAGTCTTGGCGGATCCTGACAAACGAAGAGTAGTAAAGTCAACCCCAATAGTATCCACTATCCCTATGTTCCTGAGAACCTCATGAAAATTGTCTAAATAATCTTGGGGATCCTCAGAAGATGCACCGCTGTAAGTAGTAGTGAAGAGTTTGGTGAACCTGTCCAATCTCCACAAAGCCTTCGAAGACCTAATCCATCATCGGTCTATGCTGTTGCCCGGCTGAAGAAGTGGTATGTGACCTTACCATTCGTGAAAGAACATAGTAGAGGTTCAATTAGCATTGAGAAACCAAATCGCGCGACAACAATGAAAAGATGTGAAGCTTTTCCTTAAGTCTGTAGCCTCTGGAGGATAAATACAAATTTCTCTGTACCGATCCCTTAAAATCTACTAAGCTTGTCCGTGAATTGTGAGACCTAAGTAAACTAGAGCTCTGATACCAACTTGTCACGACCCGAATTTCTCCTTTCAGGAGTCGTGATGGCGCCTACAAGTGAAAGCTAGAAAAGCCAACCATTTTTATTATTTACCTTTTCCCATTTTAATCCTTTAATAATTAAGAACCAACATTACGTAAACATTGGAATTTAATAAGCGGAAGAACAAAATATAACCATTTATATAATACAAATCCTTAAACATTAAACTACCTAGAACTGGTGTCATAATTTCACAGACGGTCTAGGAGTACTACAAACAAGGGCCCGAAAAGTAAATACAACACTATTTCTAAAATACATAAATGAAACAAGACGGAAGGATAAAAGGAGACGCCGAGGCCTGCGGATGCCGACAGTGCTACCTTGGATCTCTGAAAGGTCTGAAGACAGCAACCCAAAGCTAAGGTCTGGATGCTCAAGTACCGGGATCTGCACACAATGAAGAGTGTAGTATCAGCACAACCAACCCCATGTGCTGGTAAGTGCCTAGCCTAACCTCGGCGAAGTAGTAACGAGGCTAGGACCAGACTACCTAATAAACATGTGCAGTTAAACTATAATAATAGAAAAATAAAAGCATAACTTCACAATTATAGATAGGAAGGGGGAATCATGCTGCGGGAACAACAAGTGTCAACAGAAAGCTGACAGTTAAATTTAGAGAAACCATAACTCAGTTATCAATAACAATCAGGAATTTAAAGACAAGGGCACGACATCACCCTTCGTGTCTTAATACTCTCTCACAAATAATATACACGGCATCGCCCTTCGTGCTTTAACACTCTCTCACAAATATCATGTACGACATCACCCTTAGTGCTTTACATTCTTCCTCACCCAAGCAACTATCACAAGCAATTCGAGGTAAGGGAATCAATAACATCACAATAAAATCAAGTAACAACAGAAAATGAGTAAATAAATGTAAAGAACATCATAACTCTATTATCAAAAAGAATCAGGAAAATCAAGTATAATTGCACAACATCACCCTCTATGCTTTTACTCTTGCCCTCGCCATAAAAATCAATACAATCGGTACGGCATCATCCTTCGTTCTTTTACCTCACATAATTTTAGCACAGAATGATCCTTCGTGCATTATCACTCATATAAAGGCACATAATTGTACATCATGCGGCACAACATCACCCTTCGTGCATTAACACTCTCTCACAAATATCATGCATGCCATCACACTTTGTGCTTTAATACTCTTCCTGACCCAAACAACAATCATAAGCACTAAGGGCAAGGGAATCAATAAAAGAACAATCATATCCCGGCAAGGGAAACATTATCAAAAGCAATATTATCCCGGCAAGGGAGACAACATTAAAAGCAACAATATCCCTGCAAGGGAGAAAATATCATGATCCTCTTCTCTTTTTCGTTTTCTTCACAACTCAATTCACAACTTGAGCAATGCTCTATAATGTTCAATTATCAATGACACTTTCACAATTCATTTTACCAATTGAGCCAACGCTCTTCAATGTTCCTTCACCAATATTACTTCCACAAGCCTTGTGCAACAACATAAATTATCACATAAGGCATGAAAAGTACAAAACGAAGTCACATTAATCATAGTATAAGATTTGCGGGCATGATTGACACCAACATATAGATACTCGTCACCATGCTTATATGTCGTATTCAACAAATAACACATAGAACATAGGACACAACTCCTAATCCCTCAAGCTAAGGTTAGACCAAACACTTACCTGGATGCCACAAACACAATTCAAGCTTCAACTACCGCTTTACCTCTTTATTCCACCACCAATTCGCTTGTATCTAGCCACCTGTTACTTAACTATATCAATAAATTCTAAATGACAATTCTAATGCATGGAAATAGGTTTTCTAAAGTTTTTCCCAAAAAGTCAAAAATCGACCCAAATAAATAATTTGTCTTGAAACCGAACATCAAATCGAGGTCAAAATCTCAAAAATTCAAAAGTCCTAAGTTCTACAAAATACCCAATTTCCCCCAAGAAAACTCTTGATTTTGATTTGAAATTATGTAAAAAGATGGATTAGATTGAAATAAATGAGTAAGATTTGACTTACAAATGATTTGGATGAGTAGTTGTATTTGAAAAATCGCCCAAAGGTGTTTAGGTTTTGAAAATATTGTAAAAATAGTTGAAATCCTGTTTGAAATTTATATTAGCAGGTCTGTGATGTTGCAATTGCGGCCAGGGTTCGCAATTGCCCTAAGAAGCATGTTTCCTTCGCATTTGCGATGGAAATGTCGCATTTGCGACAACTGGCACATGCTAAAGATTTTGCATTTGTGAAATGTACCTCGCATTTGCAAGATAATTCTGGCCTTGGGCTCTTCACATTTGCGACATAGTACTCGCATTTTCGAGCCAGGCTTCGCAAATGCGTGCAACATACTAGCAGTTTCCTAAGTTCAAATTTTACTCCGGAGCCTATCCAGTACTCACCCAAGCCCTAGGTCTCCAAACCAAACATGCACGAAAGTCCAAAAATATTATATGGACTTTCTCGTGCGATCAAATCATTAAAATAACATCAATAACTATGAATTTATCATCAATATTAAAGAAAAATCTCATGAACTCTTAAGTTCAAATTTTAACAACCGAAGGTCCGATTCACGTCATTTCAAGTCTGTTTCCTATCAAATTTTACAGGCTCAACTTAAATCACGTAAAAGACCTGTATTGGGCTCCGAAACCAAAATACGGTACAATTTCAGTTAAATAATTTTCTACAAAAATTTATTTTACGGGCTCGGGACCTCAAAATTCGATTTTGGACATACACGCAAGTCTTATATTTCCTACGGACCTTCCGGGACCGTCAAATTACGCGTCCGGGTCCGTTTATCTAAAATATTGACTGAAGTCAACCTAAATTCATTGTAAAAGCAAAATTCATCATTATCTGCAAATTTTCAGATAATGTCTTCCGTATACACGCCCGAATTGGGAATGCAAATCGAGATGAGACAAAAAGGAGGTTTTAAGGCCTTAGAATACATAAATTTATTTCTAAAACAAGTGATGACCTTTTGGATAATCCTTTTAGTCAAAGGGTGCTCTTTTATCTCTCCCTTTTTTCTTTTATCTTCCACCTTTCTTCCTTCCTTTCTTTCTACTTCTTCTTTTTGCCCTTCCTGAGCCGAGGGTCTATTGGAAACAACCTCTCTATCTGTATTAGGTAGGAGTAAGGTCTGCGTACAGACGATCCTCCCATACCCCACTTGTTGGGATCAAACTGGGTTTGTTGTTATTGTTTGTTGTTGCTTTTAGATAAAAGGGTTATTATGTTATTTCCTTTATATGTAATTTTAATTTATCTTTTTATTTTTAATGAAAAATTATGTTTTTGTTTTAAGTTTTTTGTGCGTTTTTAATATTAATTCTCTTCAAACTCGAAAAATAACAGAGGAAATGAACTTAATAATTTTAGCATAATTAACAAAAACTCATCCGAAAATTAAGCATTTTTTGGTGTGAAGTTTTTCCAAAAAATCATAATAAAATACATAGTGCAGAAGGAAAATTTCAGCTTGTTTTGGTGAAGTTTTCAAGAATGAACTAAAAAACTTCAATATTTTATGCAAGACAAATTATTAAGCATGTTTTAGTAGATGAGTTAAAAAAACTTTAGCATACTAAAAATTATATGAAAATATTTTGCATATTCCGAATTTAAGCATTTTTTTGTATGAAGTTTTTTCCATAAATCATAATAAAATATGTTGTGGAGGAGGAAAACTTCAGCTTATTTTGCTGAAGTTTTTAAAGATGAAGTTTTTGTTCAATATTAACTTTTAATTTATGTTTTATTTTTCCCCAGTGTTAGAGGAAAACTTCAGCTCGTTCTGCTGAAATTTTTAAAGATTAACTAAAAAACTTTAGTACTTTATGGTGAAGTTTTTGTCCAATATGTAATTTTTATTTATGTTTTATTTTTTACCTAGTGGAGGAGGAAAACTTCAGCTCGTTTTGTTGAAGTTTTTAAAGATGAACTAAAAAACTTCAGCACTTTATGCTGAAGTTTTTTTAAATATGTAATTTTAATTTATATTTTATTTTTTTCCCTATGAAGGAGAAAAACTTAAGTCGTTTTGCTAAAAATTTTAAAGATGGACTAAAAAACTTCAGCACTTTATGCGGAAGTTTTTGTGAATATTAATTTTAATTTATGTTTTATTTTTTACCCAGTGGAGTAGGAAAATTTCAGCTGGTTTTGCTGAATTCTTAAAGATGTACTAAAAAACTTCAACAACCCATGATGAAGTTTTTGTTTAATATTAAATTTAAATTTATGTTTTATTTTTACCCAGTGTAGGAGGAAACTTCAGCTCGGTCTGCTGAAGTTTTTAAAGATTAACTCAAACACTTCAGCACTTTATGCTGAAGTTTTTGTGCAATATGTAATTTTAATTTATGTTTTACTTTTTACCTAGTGGAGGAGGAAAACATCGGCTTGTTTTGCTGAACTTTCTAAAGATTAACTAAAAAACTTCAGTTTTTGTACAATATATAATTTTAGTTTATGTTTTACTTTTACCTAGTGGAGGAGGAAAGATGAACTAAAAAACTTCAGCATCCCAGTGCAGCTATAGTTGAGATCGTTTTCCCGAAGTTTTACATATGAACTAAATAATTTCAGCTTCATTATATTACAAGACAATACTTCAGCATATGTAGAAACTCGGATTGTTTAGCAAATAAATCAAAAATTTTCGCATATTATGCAGTGAAAAACTTCGTCATATTTGAATTTGCCATATCAGAATGTTAGAATTCAATGTGAAACATATTTAGAATGCAAATTCAGCATATCAATGAAGAGTTCTTGTTTCATCCATCAAATAACTTCACTCAATCAGTCAGAAACTTATATTCAACTATGAAACATATATCATGAAATCAATCAGTTCCAAAAACTATTTTGAATTCTAAAGATGAATTTGAATACTTACTATATTTCGTAGTTTTGAATATAGAATTTGAATTTGGTTCAAATCTGATTTGTGAGAGGTGATCTGAGGAGAAATAGAGTGATAGAGGAGAACCGTAAATTGATTTATGCGTGATGCATCTTTTATATGTTTTGAAAGGGGTATAATGGTCATATTATTACAGATTTTTGGTTAGTTGTCTATGAAATCAATAGTTTTTAAAAATATGATACAAGTTAAAAGGTGGCATAAATATAGGGTATGACTGCAAAACGCCCGTATCATTTGTGTATCACATATGTATCATATTCATATCCATTATATATCACATGTATATCCATGTATACTTGTATGTGAGATACATTCATGATTGTCACATAAAACGTTTTTGAACTCGATTTAATTCCGAATTTTTATACAAAACTAGTCCAAATCACCTACAATTTTCCTTAAATTTTGTAGATTTACTTATCTATATGTTTTCAATGAATTTCAATCATAACCACTGAAAAAAGTTCTTTTTTTTTGTAGATTTTTGAAAAATGTATTTTTCTTTTGTATTTCATCAGCTTATTTGCTACCTCATTGACGAAATTTCCTTTCCGTTTTGCATCTAATGTTGCTAATCACACTTAAAAATATGAAAGATGATTTTTGTATTTGATTCTTTGATAGAAAGAATCTTATTTATTTGATTTTTCAATTTTTATATGTGGTTGGCTAGTTTTGATAAATTTATGACTAATGGCTAGAGCTTAGTAAGTTTAAATTTATTCTAGACATTTATGTAAGTTTGCCAAAAAGAGAAGCAAAACCCACAGCCCAATGTTCTAATATTACTTTACAGTTTCGTACTAAATTCCTTCGTTTATTGAAGAATTAATTATTTGTAGCCACAGTAGCAATTGAACATTGGGCTGTAAAAGGAGATATGTTGGTAAGAAAAGAAGTATAGAACACAATAAACTCTTTATATCATATGCAGAACTTGTCAACTCGGCGACAATAATTATTTTACTGTTACAAGGGCTGAAAGCGGCTATTTTGTGAATTTTATGTGACTTTAATCTATGTTATTTTATGTTTTGTAATTTTTGATAAGTATTTAAGTTTTTCTTACCGTTTGTATACATTGCTTCTTAAAAGACGTACACCTTATCATTAGTACCTTCAATTAAGGGATTCAATTACATCATTTCTTTTTTTCTCTTTCTCCTCTTTTCTCTCCTTAAAAAAAAATTGAAAATCCCTTAATCTATGTCCAGAATCTCCATCTTATTAAAAAATACAGAAAATGTATCATAATTGTAGTTGAATTGAATCTGATATATCAATGCGTAAAACATAAATGTAACGTACTTGTATCATAATTGTATCTAACTTGTATCTGGTACATTAATACCCAAAATAATACATGATATAATACTAATAAATCAATATACAATTATCATATTTGTGATACAAATTGTGAAATTCGTTACAAATTCACAACTGCTCGTAATAATATACTTTGAATATACAATTATCATACGTTTGTAATACAATTCTGCAACAATTATGATACATATACAAATTATAATACAATCGCTATACATATATAAAAAATTGTGATACAATTGTGATCTTTATTTTCCTCAAGTTTCAATCACGACTCTATACTAAAAATTTAATATAATAGTATTATAATTGTATTAGTGTTGTATCCACAACTTACCCACAATTTGATTGTAGAGCAAAATTTCGAATTTCTTTTATATTGAAATTTTGGATGATTAAAAGAGAGAAATCAGATATCAAAAGCTTTGGAAGAAGAAAGAATCTGCAATTTTTGGGGGATAACAGTGGATGATCGAAAAAGAGAAATTAGATATCAAAAGCTTTGGAAGAGGAGTGAGTAAACAAGATTTTTTGGTTAGAAAGATTTTGGGCATCAGTGGGTAAGGGAGAATTCTTACAGTGGGTAAGCACAAAATTGAAGATGTTTTGTAATCCTTTTGGAAAATGAAGAGAATCTTAAATGTAGCAGGATTATGTGTAACTGATACATTATATTTAATGTATGTTGCATTTTCTCTTTTTTATCATTTTGTATAAAACTAGCAAATATAGGTATATAAAGTAGTTAACAAGGAACCTAAATAAAAATGGTAAATAGTTTTCTATTATAGTATAGCTAGGTAAAATTCCCGAATTTTATCCGTTAATTTTGGGCTGATTTGGGCCGAAGCCCACACAACTATCCAATGGGTATGACAATGGACTGCCAAAAATGGTGGGGTATTATAATTTTTAACCCTCGCTAAAAAATATTTGCATTTGGTAGTCGAAAAAGGTATAACATTTAAAGAAGGCTGGAAAAAAGAGAGAGCCCCTTTCTTTTCTAGCTTTGGCGGGAGTAATGAAAATCCTATCCCATACAAAGGCCTATATACAAAAAGAAAGTACTTTGCCTAGAATCCCAAGTTACCTCCCCTCTCCTCTGAGGCCAACCGCATCCGTTTTTGGAGCCCCTCGCCTTTAAGTACGGCAGTAGCCCAGACATATACCGAATTAGGGGCCTAAATTCTTGAGTAGATTACCCATGGAAAGGAGCTTATTCCAAGATCTGACTCCGCCCATGTAGGAGTTCGGCAAGGCCAGAAGTAAACAAAGAGCGGTAGAAGAGGTGTTGCTTCAATGGCTAGATATGAAAGACGACCAACTCTACAACTTTGAGTGCCATATCTTCCAAAACCAAGTTGTGTACCGTTCGATTTGCAACCCCTACTACATCTGCTTTTACAATATTTACTATATTTTGTACGTTTCAAATATAACACATCCCTTTTTTTTACTATAAAAAATCCATACTTTGTCACCTGAGATTCCGTAATGAGTAAATACTTCCACATGAGCATAATCTATTTTCTGGTTAAATATATTACGAGATATTTTTGCATACTTTTCACATTTAGTTCTAGCTATTTCTGTAAAGTAAAGAAGATATGTGCATCAGTGTACTTTCATGATCACATATTAGTTCGATTTTATTGACGGCTTGAATGCGAAGCCGCATTTTTCCATTTTCTATCGCACGCTTCAACTATTTGTTTATATAGTGTGTGAAGTCCTCGGTCTAGCTAGGACAGAGCATCCTAAAGAGACTTTTTGCTGTTCTAGGTTTCAACAAAGCGGTATTAAGGTATAAGAATTCCTTTATCCGTTCCACCACCTTCTTTGCTTTGTTCCAATAGAGTCTAAGGCAAAGTGGTTTGTATGCATACTTGAGGAAAGGGAACGAACAACCTTTCATTTCTGGGTTTATGAATTGGATTCAGTTAGCCTCACGACAACATTAGAGTGAGGCTTTGTTTACCAGCAAATGCTTCTCCAAAGGCGACCCTCTCGAGTTTCCGGCTATTTCTATCATTGAAGTAGTTTTTTGTCGCCATACCAAACGAAAGAAGTCACTACCAAACAGCTCGCCCTATTAAAGTACCAAAGGTGCACTAAACCTGGTAACTAGGAAATAGGTTTGCCCTTGAATTGAAGTTTGGGTCGGAAAGAGGGAAGTAGGGTTCCTACTGACTAAATGGTGTTGCACCTTCTTTTTACACACCCGAAGGGGGTATAAGGGAGATTTTCTAATTTAAGCAATATTCAAAATAAGATTATTTATTTTATTTTTAGAGCCGCCACTTGAAATATTTTTATTGGTGTCCCAAGTCACCGGTTTATTTTAAATCCCAATCGAGGAAAAATCGACTTTCATTTTGAAGTCTACGCACCAGAAATTCTGAGTAAGGAATTTTGTTAACCCAGGAGAAGGTGTTAGGCATTCCCGAGTTTCGTGGTTCTAGCACGGTTATTTAAACTATTATAATTGGCCTACTATATGATTTTAATACATGTTTTGACATATGGTATATTTTAACTTATTGACCGCTTTTAATTATTTTTAGTAAGATTCAACGCCATTTAAAATACGCCTTGAACCACGTCACATAATGAACCCGCGATCTACGACACATTTTATTTAATGTTGTTGAGAATTGGAGTTGGGTCACATGAAATACACACTCGAGTTTAAGGAAATTAATTTAAATAGTGCGCCTAAAATAACTACGCACTTTCAAGTTTGCGAGGGCCATAAAAAATTCAACTAATGGCACACCTCGATTCTAATTATTCAAATGGTTTCTTATTTAATACTATAATGGCCATAAACTATTAATATTATTTAATATAGCACACCTCAACTAATTAAAAGGCCTAGTTAATGATTGAAAGACTAAAGGGAACTTCAAATTTATTTGAAGCAAATGTTTAAGCTCATTTCAATAACCAGTAAACTAACAATAAACAAAACCAAAGGTTAGTTGTTGAAAGGGGCCCAGGCTTGCTATGGGCCCAACTGCCAATTGCTGGTTTCATGTCAAACAATGAGAAAACAAGTGGGCTTAACATGGAGCCCAAATTGGGAATCTTATAGCAGGGAGAGGGATTTTAGCACAATTGGGCCAATACTAATAGCCCAAAGTCGTGATTCAGCACTAATAATTGAGGCAAATTACATTATCCATGAAAATCTTGAGTTTGAAAACAAAAACTAGCAATCTTTGCCGACTCTGTACAGA
Source organism: Nicotiana benthamiana (assembly GCA_034376525.1). NCBI lineage: Eukaryota > Viridiplantae > Streptophyta > Magnoliopsida > Solanales > Solanaceae > Nicotiana > Nicotiana benthamiana. The sequence goes on from CM067339.1 coordinate 180,255,154, forward strand.
TGCACAACAACATTTTTAAGCTCAAATCACATTCCATAATAAAATGCCAACCTTAATGTCATATAGCTCAAACACCAATTATTTCGTCTTTTAACATTGCAGAAATTCGATTTTTTAACCTAAAAAAGCTAACATGATTAGAAAAATGCATCTACTAAAATCTAATCAAACTCCAGGTCTTTAAAGAGGGAAAGAATGCTAATTAATTTCGTCAAAAACCAAATAGAACCCAAAACTATATTAAGGTTCGAAACTGATGCTTTTCTGCAGAATACCTAACATCAAAGGCTTCATGCTTTTACCTTTGTCATTTACAAATGAATTGTAGACTTTAAAGTCATTTAAAACCAAATTAAAAATACAACTGAATTATAAATAGATAAATTGATGCTATGCTTTAAACTCCATTTTTCATTTCATATTTCAAGTTAGGCTTCACATCTGGTAGAGTCCAGGGACATGTACCTGGTTACAACAATCAAAATAAGAAAAAATGAGCGTGAAGTCTAAGAGGAAACAACAACAGTAGATTCGATTCAGTAAACCTGCAACAACCAGTTTTGAAAACCAATTTTAAACTCAAAAATAACCCTAGAATTCTTTGTAATATTCAGATACTAGAACCAACAAGCAGCTGAACCAATTTCCACCAGAAATTATAATGGATTTCAGTATTTTTGAAGACTCTATTGCTTTTCTAAAATTTCAGTATTTTTTCATCTCATTATTCTCTGACTTAAGAATGAAGCAATTAGCCTTTTATAAGGAAGTTTTAGGATAGCAGAAACGAGTTCAGTTTTTGCCTTTTAATCCTTTTTTAATTTTTATTTTTGCTACCGAATCCTTGGTTTAAAAACTTGTTTGTTAAAACAGCCCCAAACCCACCTTCCTAGAAGTTTCCTAACTCAGTTATAATAGATTTTAACCTAAAATTCCTAAACTACCCTTATAATCCCTGTTATTTACTTTCATGAACCAGCTATGGGTCATGTTGACCCAAAGGCTCAGCAGGCCTCTTGAAGTGGGGGCGAGGATGGCCTCAAAACCCAATCAATAAACTGATCCAGTCCAAATAAGTGATTTATGAAAAGCGGAAGAAAACAAACACCTAAATGATTTCAAAACTAAAATATAACTACACGACTGATCAATTATACAAATAAGCATACAATTAACTAGGTTATTAAATCGAAACGACCAAATTAAACTGACTATAAGACTAAAAAATAAAGATAAAACTCAGGATTTTAACATGACATGAACAAAAGTTAACGGGCGAATGAATAAAACAACAGAAATTAGAGAACAAGCTTTTAAAATTTGAAAAAAAAACTACACAAAAATAAATGGAACAAATAAGAACACAACAATCAATCTAAAGGGAAAACTTAGGTTTGAACCTTGCTCAATTTCCGGTCTACTAAAAGAAGAGGAGAAGAAAAGAAGAGGAGTAGGAGGTGAAATAACAAAAAATGGACAGAGAAACAAATAAAACTTATCTACTAAACTCGAAACCAACACTAGACTCATTGATTTAACACGACCATTGTTAATCGTTTGTTCTTTATCAAGAACAACGACCAACACTGCTTTATGTCAAATTAAAGATTAAAAACTTAAAAATTCGGGAGTCTAGATCATGCATGCCAACGATTTGAGGGTACGGTGGGCGTTTGGGGTTTCGAACTTAGATTTAAAATTCAAAAGGATGTGGAAAGATTCGAGGGAAATGGTTTTGAGATTGGGAAGGGGAGGCTGTGAGGGTGTTGTGGTGCTGATTTGGGGCTAACTAGGGGTGGCACCTTCACTGGAGAACGTTAGGGCGGAGCTAAGGTTAAGGGCGATCTTAGAAGAGAAGAGTGAAGTGAGGGAGATGAAACAGGGGGGGAGGTAGGCCTTTAGGACAGTTAAATATATTTGAAGACTCAGTTCTGAACCGTTCGATTAAGTGAGATCGACGTTCCTGATTGGGGTAATCAAAACAGGGTCGTTTGGATCAGGCTGGGAGTTTAGATCGGTTAAGAGTTTGGGCAGGTTCGAGCGAGTTGTGGGGGGAAATGATTGTGGGCATGGGGAAATTAATTGAATTGGCCCAAAAATCAGACTTCTTCAATTCTTTTTCTTTCTTTTCATTTTCCAATTTTCTTTCTTTTTTTAAATTAAAATAAATCTAAACTTACTCTTAAAACTTAAATTAACTTGCCAAATTATATTAAAAACTCAACATAATATTTAAAAAAATTAAATAACTCCTAAAATTAAAAGAAAAGCTACAAAATTCAAAATTAAAGAGTTAAAATGCAACATGAACTATTTTTGTAATTTTTTATATTTTATAAAATAATTAAATTACTAATTAATCTAAAAATATATAATTAAATCTTAAATGCGAATGCAATATATTTTATATTTTTATAGATTAAATAAAATTAAACATGTACACAAAAATGCAAAGAATTAGAAAAACTCTACAATAATTCTTAAAATAACAACAATTAAAAGAATAATCTAATTCTTTAGAATTCTGAAGGAGTAAATCATGTGGGCAAAAATCACATGCTCACAAATGTATTTCCACTATAAAAAAATCCAATCCTGCGAAGGATTGTTCATGGAACTACTATCGAGATTTTTTGGACCAATGTAGGCTTGCAAAGCATAGGCTAGACAAGTGGTACACTGAACACCAACCCAATCTCGATGAAAAAAAGGAAAATCAAGTACATCCTTAACGGCCTGTATCTTATTGAAGAGAAGGAATGAGAAAAACCAAAATATTCCTACTCGAACAAGAATTTCTATAGTTTACAACTCTTCTTTGTATAGTAATTCGACCTTGTCATGACCCAAACCCCGAACCGGTCGTAATGGCACCTCTCGTGAAGACAAGACCAACCAAATAACCAATTTTGTCTTTTCAAAACAGTTAAATATTAATAAACATACTAAGTATGAATAGATAACCACAAACTAAGCAAACAATTTTTATGATGTGCGGAAAACAGCCCAAAACACAGTCCGATACCGGGGTGTCACAAGCACGAACATCTATTTGAATATAAATACAACTACAAGGTCAGAAATATACAAAAAACAGGATTCAAGAATGACAAGGGAGAAAAAAGGTGTTGTGAACGCTATCAGCCACCTTACTGAACCCCGATAACTCTGCCCCCGATTAGCCAAAACCCGCTACCGGGTTTATAAATACCTGTATCTGCACACAGGGTACATAGAGTAGAGTGGGTACTCCAAATCAGTCAGTAATAAAGGTAAATAATAACTGAGCAGTAAGAGATTACGTAAAGCAAATCAACGTGTTGTATAGAAGCAATGTAAAACATTTTGAGAAAAAAATGAAGCTGTGAAATCTTCAGAAACGTCTTTAGCTCAGGTTAAACCTCTTTTGAAAATGACTTTTCAACAAATACACAAATGAATGCAAAACAGTTAGTGCCGATAAAATAGAAAATCTGCCTCTCGGGCACAAATACCACATTATAACAGGTAAAATGACAAGTATGAAAGATGAACATATAAAGGTTCGCCCCTCGACAACATCTCCGAATAGTACCAGCCCATCGGGCTCACTCTCAGAATAATATCTGCCCCATCGGACTCACTCTAAGAACAATATCAGCCCCCCAGCTCACTCTCAAAATAATATCAGCCCCTCGGGCTCAGTCTCAAAACAATATCAGCCCCTCGGGCTCACTCTCAGATCATAATAGGTGCCCACACTCACTGTGGGTGCATACTTCGGAGGGGCCCTTACGGACCAAGCATAATATATCATCTCTCGGCTCTCGGCTCTTGCCCTCACATAACTTAAGCCACCTTGTGGCGTATTAATATATCTCAGGCCCTCGGCCTCATATCACTCAGTGTATCCTCACATCTGGCCCTCGGCCACACTTAGTCAAAAAAATTCATCACAAGCCCCTCGGGCATTTGCAAAACAGTAGTTCTCAGCCCAAAACATCACTTAGAAATATCATTTTTAAGTCTCAAACTAAGTAAAAGTGGCTGAATTGTAAAATAGTGGAAAATAACATGACTGAGTTGAAGTAATAAGTCAATATAATGAGGAAATAGTGATAAAAATCCCTGAAGGTTCAAATAATTAGCACAAATCCCAAATATGGCAATCAGCCCAAATCATGATGATAACAATCAGTCAAATACGCGGTAAAATTATAAATCGGGATGGACCAAGTCACAATTCTTAATAGTAAACAACTCCATGCTCGTCATCAAGCATGTGTCTCACCTCATAGCAGTGCAATCCGGGATTTCAAATCCTCAGGATATCATTTATAATTATTACTCACCTCAATCCGAGCAAAATCCTACTCCACAATGCCTTTGTCTCTGCGACAACCCAGCCGGTTGTCTTAAAAATTAACGCTTCGATTCCCTATTAAATGCTTTCCCCAAGTTTATTTCTACTAATTTGATTTTTCGGGATTTTTGTTTTGAGTTTCGGAGAGTTTTGGGACACTTAGTCCCTAAATAAGAGCTTAAGTGTTGGAGAGTTATCCATAGTCGGAACAGTGTGAAGACGGCCTTAGAATGGAAATCCGATGGTTTGTTAGGTTCGTTAGGTGATTTCAGGGTTAAGAGCACGTTCGGATTGTGTTTTGGATGTCTGTATCTAATTTAGGCTTGAAATGCTGAAGTTTGATTTTTGAAAGTTTCGTGTCCGATAGTGAGATTTTGATCCAAGTGGAAAGGAATTTTGAGAGTTTTTGTAACCTCGTTATGTCATTTGGGATATGTGTGTAAAATTTCAGGTCATTTGACGTGGTTTGGTTAGGTTTTTGATCGAAAGCGTATTTCAGAAGTTTTTAGAAAACTTAGGCCTAAATTCAATGCGAATTGATAGATTTAGTGTTGTTTGAGGTGTTTAAATGATTGGAAAAAGTTTGAATGAGGTTTTAGGGAGTGTTAGTGCTTTTGGTTGAGGTCCCGGGGGCCTCGAGTGAGTTTCGGGTGGTCAATCGGACCATTTTCCAAGTTGAAGTGTTGCAGAAATTGATCATTAGCTGTTGCAGAAGAATTGGCCTTCGCGATCGCGTGGGGCTGGTCGCGATCACTTAGAAGGAATGTGGGAGGCCATTATTTAGACCTCCGCGTTCGCATATGGTATCTCACGTTCGCGGAAGGTAAGTGGTCTATGCTTTGCATTCGCAGGTAAAGGTCCACGTTCGCGTATAAGGAATTAGGTCCTAGGGCAGTTGCTTTTCGCATTCGCGTATGTGGGTGCGCGTTCGCGAAGCACGGCAGGACAGTATCCTAGGAGATCCTCGTGTTACTATTGCTATTGAGATGTTCTGATGTTTACTCTGTTATTTGTATGATTGTTGCTGCCTGGTATAACCTATCTTATTTCATTGTCATTCTCATTCATATTGCTTATTTCATATTGTTGAAGCTTATTATTATGTTCAACCTCAGTAGGTCCCTGATCTTCCTCGTCACTACCCAACCGAAGTTAGACTTGGCACTTACTGGGTACCGTTGTGGTATACTTATACCCCTTCTTTGCACGTTTTTCATGTGCAGATCCAGGTACCATTGCCCAGGCATGAGGCAGCGAGATCTAGCAGAGACTTTGAGGTACATCTGCTGCGTCCGCAGACCGAGAAGTTGTTAGATAATACGCTTAACGCTAGAGGGGGGTGAATAGCGTTATAATGAAATTAGCGTAAACTTGCGGAATTTAAAAATTGCAGGAAATAAATAAGTGCGATAAGTAAATAAATTAGAACAGACGCACCGATGTATCCTGGTTCACCACAACCCATGGCTAGTCCAGTCCCCGAGAGACTCTCTCGAGATTTCCACTAACTTGTTAAGCTTACCGGTGCTCAACGAACCGTTACAACTTGAGGACACAAGCCTCAACAACCTTTGCTCGGAGATACAACACTCCAAGACTTCAACCAAGGAAACACAAGTTCCTTCTTACAACACAAGGGACTAACACTTCCCTTCAAGTGTGCAAAAACACTTAGCACTCAAACAAGACACTCCTTTAAGAGTAGATATGAGTAAAATGAATACGCTCAAGATCGCAACAACTTTCGACAAGAATTTGGCTCCAAAAGCTTATGTAATGAATATAAAATGATAAGCAATAAAGTATGCAAGCTTTAGCAATTGTATGATCAGTTGTAGTGTTTAGAAGACTGAATTGAAGCTGTATTTATAGTTGAAAAACCTTGTATTACCGTTGCCTAATTGCCAATTAAGAATTGCTGATTTTACTCTGTGACAATCGATTGTCAAATTACCACAATCGATTGTTTGCCAGATCTTCCAAAAATCAATCCCAGATTTTACGCATAACAATCGATTATCTAAGATCAATAATCGATTACTGGTAATGTTCAAAAAATCATTTCCAGATTTTACTTAAAACAATCGATTGTCAGAAATCTACAATCGATTACTCAGCAACGTTCAAAAAATCCTTTCCAGATTTTAATTAAAACAATCGATTATAGGAAATCAATAATCGATTGCCTGACGGTATTTGAAAATATTTTGGCAACGGTCAGTTATACAATCGATTATACTAAGTTAACAATCAATTATATATTAGTCTTGAAAAATCAATTTTGACACTACCTCTTGACAATCGATTGTTATAGGTTCACAATCGATTATTTAATAACTTTGAAAAATTCTGGAAGACACTGCCTCAACACAATCGATTGTCATAAGTTCACAATCGATTATTTTGTGACTTTGAAAAATGTGATGGACACTGTCTCTTCTCAATCGATTGTCATTAGCTTCACAATCGATTATTTTGAGCTTTGAAAAACTTTGATGGACACTGCCTCATCACAATCGATTGTCATTAGCTTCACAATCGATTATTTTGAGCTTTGAAAAACTTTGATGGACACTGCCTCATCACAATCGATTGTCGTAAGGTTCACAATCGATTGTCATGCAGATTTGAGAAAATCTGATGCGCACTGCCTTAACACAATCGATTGTAATAAGTTCACAATCGATTGTCAAGAAGCTGACTTAAACATAATCGATTATCATAAGTACATAATCGATTATCTTAGTCCAGATTTTAGAGGCATGTTTAAAAATCATTTTGACTAAAGTAAATATGCATTATTTAAAATCATTTTGCTCTAAATTAAATATGCATGATTTGTTAAAAATATTTTTACGAGAGAAGCCAAGTCTTGAGTTTAAGTTGTCGGATCAAGATCACAATTAAATACCGACTCATATAAAACTTAATCTCGATCTTTGTCTTGTGTTTGAATCTCGTTATATATCAATTTTGAGCTTGTGCTTGGACCTCGTCATGTGTCAATTTGCGCATAGTTTGTCATTCATCAAAACCTACAAATATGAACACACGTTTAGTATAATGCCTTGAGAACGTGTTTCCAACAGAAGTCTCTATCTTATTCTATCTTTTAGCAGTTAGCCTTCCTTTTACTATTGTTTTAGATATTCTGGAGTTAGAGCATTCTACTACATTTCCTTCAGCTTGTGTTCCGGTGAGTTTTCGGGTTTTGGGTTAGTATTGTAGAAGTTGAGATATTGTAATGTATGTGCTGAGTGGTATTTTACATTTCTTTTTCCATTTTGTTAAATATTGGTTTCAAGTTACAATTTTCCAAGTTATTTGTTTCTGTTTTGTTAGGCTTACCTAGTCATAGGGACTAGGTGCCGTCACGACATGTTCACGAAGGGCGAACTGGGGTCGTGACAAGTTGTTTTCAGAGCTCTAGGTTCATAGGAATCATGGAACACATGCCGATTTATTAGTCTCGTTGATCGGTACGGAGACATCTGTACTTATCTACGAGAGGCTATGTAACTGTTAGGAAAATTCCACTTCATTTGATTTCCTTGTCGTGCGAGATTTTGATATTACAACTAAAGGTCTGTCTTTCTATTCTCTCACAGATGGTGAGCACACGTGCTAATTGAGACGATCAGGCATCCGCGCCCCCTACTACAGCCGTCAAAGGCCGGGGTAGAGGTCGAGGATGTGCATGCGGTACAGCCGGAACACCTGCACAATCTACCACTGAGGTACCACCAGCAGGTCCAGCCGGAGTCCAGACACCTGAAACGCCTACTACTACTGCTACCACTACTCCAACTCTCTAGGAAACTCTAGCATAGTTCATGAGCATGTACACCACCTTGGCTCAGGCAGGTTTTCTTCCCCTTGACGCAGCCACATCCCAGGCCGGGGGAGAGGCACTGACTCCCGCCACCCACACTCTTGAGCAGTGAATGCATGTTGATCAGGTCCTAGAGGTTATACTTGCGCTGCCTGCAGTACTAGATCTGACTCGGGACAGGGCAGTGGCTTCCGAGGATGAGCAAGTGAGGCTGGAGAGGTTCAAGAAGTACAAGCCTCATGTATTCAGCAACCTAGCATCGTAGGATGCTTTGGGTTTTCTTGATGAGTGTTACCGCATTCTTTGTACCATGGGTATTTCAGGATCTAGCAGGGTTTCTTTCATCACCTTCCAGCTTCGAGGGGCCGCCTATGAGTGGTGGTACACCTATGAGTTAGATAGTCTAGATGAGGCTGCTTCACTGACTTGGACTCAATTTTCAGATATGTTTTTGTGAGAGTATATTCCTCAAATCCTCAGGAACACATGGCGCATAGAGTTTGAGAATTTGCGCCAAGGTACTATGATTGTTTCAGAGTATGTTGTCCGTTACACCAGTTTGGCTAAGCATGCACCAGCCTTGGTTGCTATTGTTCGCGAGAGGGTTTGCCGGTTTATTGAGGGGCTTATTCCTAGCATCAGATCTTGCATGGCTCGTGAGTTGGAGATGGATGTTTCTTATCAGCAAGTGGTGAGCATTGCTAGGAGAATTGAGGGTATGCATGCTAGGGAGAGAGAGACCAAGAGGTCTCGAGAGTCGAGCCATTATTCTGGTGCCCTTACGCTAGTTGCAGGTCGTCATGGTAGGGGTTATATGAGTCGACCCATTCCTTCAGCTCTTCCAGCAGGTAGCAGTGCTCCAACTCCAGCTCCTCCTAGGCCTCAGGAGCCTTATTATGCACCCCAATTTCTAGCGCGCCTCCTACGCGGGGTGCTTCCAGAGGTCAGTCCAGAAGACCTGGCCCTAACTAGTCTCAGCCACCACGTCCTCCCAAAGCTTGTTTTGAGTGTGTTGGCACACGCCATATGGATAGGTATTGATCCAGACTTGGGAGGGGTGCATCTTAACAGACTTCTCAGCCATAACGTGCCCCGCAGAGTTCCTAGGCTATGGTTACAGCTCCAGTCACCTCCCTACCTGCTCAGCCAGCTAGATATGGGGGCCGATGAGGTAGAGGTCGCCCTCGAGAGGGAGGCCAGGCCATATACTATGCCCTTCCCGCTCGTGCTGAGGCTGTTGCCTCTGATTCTGTCATCACAGGTATTATATTGGTTTGCCATAGAGATGCATCGGTTCTATTCGATCCATGCTCTACTTATTCTTATGTGTCTTCTTATTTTTCTCCACATTTGGGAGTATCTAGAGATTCTTTGAGTTCTCTTATTTATGTTTCTACTCTTTTGGGGGATTTACTTGTTATGGCCGATGTTTATCGGTCACCTTTGGTTACTATTCATGGTTTTGAGACTAGAGCAAACTTATTGCTACTCAGCATAGTTGATTTTGATATTATTTTGGGCATGGATTGGTTGTCGCCCCATTATGCTATTCTTGATTTTTATGCCAAAACCGTGATGCTGGCAATGACAGGTGTATTGCGTGTAGAGTGGAGTGGTACTTTAGATCAAACTCCCTGTAGAGTTATCTCTTTTCTTAAAGCTCAACATATGGTTGATAAGGGGTATGCCGCATATTTAGCTTATGTGAGAGATGTCAGTGTTGATACCCTTTCTGTTAATTCAGTTCTAGTGGTACGAGATTATCCCAATGTATTTCCAGCTAATCTTCGGGGCAAGCCGCCTGATAGAGATATTGATTTTGGCATTGATTTGTTGCCGAGCACTCAACCTATTTCTATTTCTCCATATCATATGGCTCCTCCTGAGTTGAAGGATCAGTTATAGGAATTGCTTGATAAGGGCTTTATTCGGCCCAGTATTTCACCTTGGGGTGCTCCTATCTTGTTTGTGAAGAAAAAGGATGGTTCTATACGTGTGTGTATTGATTATTTCCAGTTGAACAAGTTCACAGTGATGAACCGTTATCCTTTGCCTCGTATTAATGATATGTTTGACCAGCTTCAGGGCGCACATGTGTTTTGCTAAGATTGATTTGTGCTCAGGTTACCATCAGTTGAAGATTCAAGAGTCAAATATCCCGAAGACTGCTTTGAAGACTCGGTACAGTTATTACAAGTTTCTTGTTATGTCATTTAGGCTGACTAATGCCCCAGCAACCTTCATGCATCTGATGTACAGTGTATTTCGGTCATATATCGACTCTTTTGTCATTGTCTTTATTGATGACATTCTGGTGTATTCCTGGAGTTAGGAAGATCATGAGCAACATATGAGGACAGTGCTTCAGACTTTGAGAGAGAAGAATTTATATGAAAAGTTCTTAAAATGTGAGTTTTGGTTGGATTCAGTGGCATTCTTAGGCCATGTGGTATTGAGTGAGGGCATTTGGGTGGATCCAAAGAAGGTAGAGGCAGTGCAGAGTTGGCCCAGGCCTTCCTCAGCTAAAGAGATTAATAGTTTGCTTCGATTGACGGGATACTACCGTCGTTTTGTGGAGGGGTTTTCATCAATTGCTGCCCCTATGACTAGATTGACCCAAAAGGGTGCTCCATCTCAGAGGACAGAGGAGTGTGAAGCAAGCTTTCAAAAGCTCAAGACAACTTCGACTACAACCCTAATTTTGGTATTGCCTACAGCTTCAGGGTCTTATACCATTTATTGTGATGCCTTGACAGTCGGCCTTGGAGCTGTATTGATGCAGAACGGCATGGTGATTTCCTACACGTACAGACAGTTGAAGATGCACGAGAAGAATTATCATGTCCATGATCTTGAGTTAGCTACCATTTTTTACGCCTTGAAGATTTGGCGCCATTATCTATTCGACCCGTCTTGAAACACGGACCAAGGAGTCTGACATGTGTGCGAGTCAACGGGCGAGTAAACCCGTAAGGCGTAAGGAAGATGATTGGTGGGATCCCCCTGAGGGGTTTCAGAGATGTTGGATTAATGCTGATGAACGACTAAGATTAACTTCACCAAAACAACATCGTTTTGTGCCATGTGAGATTTATACTGATCATAGGAGTTTGTAGCATTTGTTCAAGCAAAAGGATCCAAATTTGCGAGGAGGTGGTTAGAGTTGTTGAACGATTATGACATCACTATTTTATATCACCCGGGCAAGGCCAATGTAGTGGCTGATGCCTTGAGTCGCCGGGAGGAGAGTTTGGGGAGTTTGGCATATTTACTAGTATCGGAGAGGCCTATGTCGATGGATGTCCAGGCCTTAGCTAGCCAGTTTGTGAGAGTGGATCTTTTGGAGCCCATTCGGGCTATAGCTTGCATGGTTTCTTGGTCTTTATTATTTGATCGTATCAAGGAGCGACAATATGATGACCCACATTTGCTTGTCCTTAACGATATGGTTCAGCATGGTGATGCCAAAGATGTGACCATCGGCGAAGACAAAGTATTGAGGATGCATGGTTGGGTTTGTGTACCCAATGTCGATGGGCTACAGTAGCTAATTCTAGAGGAGGCCACAGTTCGCGGTATTCTATCCATCTGGGTGTCGTAAAGATGTATCAGTACTTGAGGCAGTACTATTAGTAGAGGCGGATGAAGAAGGATATAGTTGGATTTGTAGCTAGATGCCTCAACTGTCAGTAGGTGAAGTACGAGCACCAAAGACCAGGTGGGTTGCTTCAGCAGATAGAGATTGCGGAGTGGAAGTGGGAGCATATCACCACGTATTTTGTATCTGGACTCTTACGGATTTTGAAGAAGTTTGATGCTATCTGGGTTATTGTGGATTGGCTAACCAAGTCCGCTCATTTCGCTTCTGCGTGTACCACTTATTCTTTGGAGCGGTTTGCAGAGATTTATATCCGGGAGATTGTCCGTCTGCATGGTACTCTAGTTTCTATTTATTCAGGCAGAGGTACTCAGTTCATATCATAACTCTGGAGGGTTGTTCAGCATGAGTTGGGTACTCGGGTGGAGTTGAGCACATCATTTCAACCTTAGATCGGACGGACAGTCCTAGCGCACTATTTAGATTCTTAAGGATATGCTCCGCGCGTGCGTGATTGAGTTTGGAGGGTCTTGGGATCAGTTCTTTCCATTGGCGGAGTTTGCATACAATAACAACTATCAGTCCAACATTCAGATGGCACCGTATAAGGCCTTGTATGGTAGGCGATGTAGATCTCTAGTGGGTTGGTTTGAGCCGGGTGAGTCCAGACTATTGGGCACAGATTTGGTTCAGAATGCCTTGGAGAAGGTTAATGTAATTCAGGATAGACTCCGTACAACACAGTCTAGACAGAAAAACTATGTGGACCAGAAGGTTCGTCATGTTTCCTTTATGGTTGGAGAGCAGGTTCTGCTTCGGGTTTTTCCAATGAAGGGTGTTATGAGATTTGGGCAGAAATGGAAGTTGAGTCCGAGGTTCATTGGCCTTTTTGAGAAATTGAGGTGTGTTAGGGAGGTTGGTTATGAGCTTGGCCCTCTGGAGATATCACGGTGATCCATCGCACATGTTGGATTTCAGTTTAGTCCAGCTGGACAAGGATCTATCTATTGTTGAGGAGCCAGTTACTATATTGGATAGGCAGATCAAAAAGTTGAGGTCTAAGAACATTGCTTCAACAAAGGTTCAGTGGCGGGGTCAGCCAGTCGAGGAGGTGACCTGGGAAACCGAGCAGAATATGCGCAGCCGTTACCCTCATTTTTTTACTACTTCAGGTATGTCTCTATGCTCGTTCGAGGACGAATGAATGTTTAAGTGTAGGAGGATGTGACGATCTGGCCGATCGTCTTATGAATTAATGTCCTGATCCCTTATTAACTGCTTTCCCAAATTTTATTTTTGATAATTTGATTTGCTGGGACGTCCGATTTTGAGTTTCCAAGAGTTTTGGGACACTAAGTCCCTAAATGAGAGTTTAAGTGTTAGAGAGTTGTCCATAGTCATAAAAGTGTGAAGATGGCCTCGGAATGTAAATCCAATGGTTCCCTTAGCTTTTGTAGGTGATTTCGAGGTTAGGAGCGTGTTCGGATTGTGTTTTGGAGGTCCGTAACTAATTTAGGCTTGAAATGTCGAAGTTTGATTTTTGGAAGTCTGTGATCCGATAGTGAGATTTTGATCCCAGGGTTAAAAAGAAATTCTGTGAGTTAGTGTAGCCTCGTTATGTAATTTTGGATATGTGTGTAAAATTTCAGGTCATTCGGATGTGGTTTGGTTGGGTATTTAATCAAAAGCGTACTTGAGAAGTTTTTAGAAAACTTAGGCTTAAATTCAATGCGAATTGATAGATTTGGTGTTGTTTGAGGTGTTTTGATGATTAGAATAAGTTTTAATGAGGTTTTAGGGTGTGTGGTGCTTTTGGTTGAGCTCCCGAGGGCCTCGGGTGAGTTTCGGGTGGTCATCAGTTGTTGCAGAAGAATTGGCCTTCGCAATCGTATGGGGTTGGTCGCGATCACGTAGAAGGAATGTGGGAGGCCAGGATTTAGACCTTCGCATTCGCATAAGGTTTCTCAAGTCCACGGAAGGTGAGGGGTCTGTGCTTCACGTTCGTATGGGAAGGTCCACATTCGTATATACGAAATTAGGTCCTAGGGCATTTGCTCTTCGCATTCGTGTAGGTGGGGCCGCGTTCGTGTAGTGATGGGAATTTAAGCATCGCGTTCATACCAGCATTATCGCGTTCCAATATCATTACTTTGGGAAGTAGAAATTTAGTGCTTCGCAATCACGAGACTTGGGTCGCGATCGCGATGAAGAAAACATCATAACTGGGCAAAAAGTTTATAAACATTTCATCCGCGTTTTTGAGCCATTTTTCTCACCATAGCTGAGTATTTAAGAGCTTTTTGAGGGATATTGAAGAGGGATTCAAGGAGAATTGATTTGAGGTAAGATTTATGAACCTAAAAGGTGATTCTATTGTGAAATCAACCTAGAAATTCATGGAAACTTGGAAGAACTAGGGCTTGGAATTTTAAATGTTTAATCTGGGATTTGAGGGGTCCTTTGGACTCCGATTTTTGTGTTCTTGTTATGTATAGACTCATGAGAGTATGAGGTTTCCGAAAATGTAAGTTTCATCTGATTTTGAGATGTTTCTTTAGGGGAATTTTGGTCATTTTACCTAATTTTGCGTCTTAACTTTGAATTTAATTGTAGAATCAATTATTTGAGATGTTATTTATGATTTGTAATTGAATTGAATATATTTGGTCCATTTGGAGTCGGATACTCGTGGCAAAGGCATGATTTCTAATTGATTTTGAGCCGATTCGAGGTAAGTGACTTGTCTAACCTTGTGTGGGGGATCTTCCTCTTAAGATATGATATTTGGTAATTGAATGCCTTGTACATGAGGTGAAAAGCGCGTACTTGAGCTAATTGTTGAAAATTCGATTTTGCTTTAAGTATCTAAAACTAAGTTTTCTTTCTTACATGCTTTATTATATACTTGCAAATTTTAGCCTGATGTTAGCGAGAGAAGCATGTTTAGCTGATTTGAAATTGCCTTTTTGCTAAATTGCCTCAGTTTCATTACGTGAAGCATTAGGCTACAATTACTTGTTGCCTTGGTATGAAACTTCATTTCTGAACATCTCCTTGTTGTTGCTGTATATTTACATTGGGACTACGGATGTGGGATTCCGGTAGCTCCCCCTTGTCTGTTTACTTTGGGACTACGGGTTAGATTCCCAGTACATCCTTCCTACATATTTACTTTGGGACTACGGGTTAGATTTTCAATAGATCTCCATGCATATTTACTTTGGGTCTGCGCGTTCGATTCCCGATAGATTCCGTCCTACATATTTACATTTGGGACTACGGACCGGGGTTCCGGTAGATCCCCACGCATTGATAGTTAGACTATGGGACGGTATCTCGGGAGATCCTTCAGATATATACATATGATGGACTACGGGACGGTATCCCGGTAGATCCACTGGGCAGTTGATGAAAGGGACTACAGGACAGTATCCTGGAAGATCCTTGTGTTACTATTGGTGTTGAGTTGTTCTGATTTTCGGTTTTACTCTGTTATGTATGCTTGTTGCTGCCTGGTATAACCTGTCTTATTTCATTATCGTTCCTATTTATATCGCTTATTTCATATTGTTGAAGCTTATTATTATGTTTAACCTCAGTAAAGCCCTGACCTTCCTCGTCACTACCTGATCGAGGTTAGCTTGGCACTTACTAAGTACCGCTGTGGTGTACTCATGCCCCTTCTGCGCATGTTTTTCATGTGCAGATCTAGGTACCACTTCCCAGGCGTATCACCCTTGAGGCGGAGAAATCTACTAGAGACTTCAAAATATATCTACCGCGCCAACAAACCGAGGAGTCTCTATCTTATTCTATCTTTTAGCAGTTAGCCTTCCTTCTTACTGTTGTTTTAGGCATTATGGAGTTAGAGCATTGTGTTTCTGTGAGTTTCCGGGTTGTGGGATAGTATTATAGAAGTTGAGATATTGTGTTGTATGTGCCGAGTGGCATTTTACATTTTGTTTTCTATTTTGTTAAATCTTAGTTTTGAGTTATAATTTCGCAAGTTATTTGTTTCCGCATGGTTAGGCTTACTTAGTCGTACGGACTAGGTGCCGTCACGACATGTTCACGGAGAGCAAAATGGGGTCGTGACAGTCTCTCAAATCGACCTCCGAATGCCTCGAATCTAGCCACATTGATTCAATTCCGTTAACAAAAATTATAGGAATTAATTCCATATGAAATTCTACATTTTCTCTCAAAAATCCGAAAGTGCACTCAAAATTCGCCCGTGGGGCCCACATCTCGAAACCTGACAAAAGTTACGAAATATGAAACCCTATCCAACCACGAGTCCAATCATACAAATTTTACCAAGATCTGGCAACAATTCGGCCTCCAAATCTAGAATTTCTCTCTGTACTGCTGTTGCAGGACCATATTGGAGGCATGAAATGTTATAAACGTTTTTTCAAGCATATCATAGTCAGTGATAATATCTCCAAAGAGTTTTAATTTAGAAGTAATTCTGAACATCGCAGAATTATATTCAAAAACAGACTTAAAGTCTTGGAGCCCAATCATATTGTACTTGTGAAATAGTGACCAACTTTAAGTTGTCATATCTTTCCTTTAAGCCATTCTACAAAACAAGTGGATCTTTGACGGTGAGATATTCTATTTCAACCCTACATCAAGGTGATGGTGCAAAAAAATGCTTTATTTTTGTCTTTAATTGCATCTCCAAGACGCATTGCATCTAAATGAATTTCAGCATCCAACACTTATGTCATATAGTTCTTGCCTGAAATTTCAAGGTCAACGAACTTTCTTTTCACAATATCAGTCATAATCAAAAGAGGAGAAAAATTGTACCTTAATATTCTTAAAAAGCTTCTTGAGATGGTAGAGTCTCGTACTGATAACGTGTAATAAAACAATAAAGAAGAATATTACAAAGAGAGATAGATAGATAGATAGAGAAAGAGAGAGAGAGTTCTTATTAGTTTTGGGATGAATTACAATGAAATATGACCCTTCTATTTATAGAGAAATAGTGACTTAGCCACCAAATTAAATCCATAAATTTTCTCTAAAATATAGAAGTTACCGACATGTATGCTCTTTGTAGAATAGAACCACACTATTTACTCATAAAGTTATTTATTTAATGTAACAAATAAGTATTTTTAATTTTGCTCGATCAAACGGAAGAAATTATCAATAAATAAAAGAACGTCTTATTCATTATTTGCGGATATTTATTGAAATTATTGATCCGAACAACCCATAACAAAATCAAATAAAGGCGAGATTGCCAAAACTCAAAGTGTCAACTACGAGAATTGAAAAAGGAAGGGAAAAAGGAAGCCATGGAATTAAGAAAACAAAGACGCATAACGTGTTAAGTTTCTCTTTAATTAGATTGAATATTTGATTAGATTAGTTTCTAAGGCATTGACTATTTAAGTTTGACTTGGTAATATAACAAATAAAGTCTTGAGACAGACCAATCTCCCCTAAGATTTTGTAAGATAATCCCATGTTCTATTCATGACTTATTAAATGTGATAAAATTTTTTAGACTAGTTCTTAATTAATATTAAAAAGAATTGTTCAGTACATAAAATATCTCGTATTTATGTATAATCTAACGTCTCAAAAGTGTGATGTAATTGTCTACTTTAATACAACTACTAATAATTATTTTGACGGTTTTAAACCATAACTATAGATCAACATTATTATTAACTTTAATTAGTAGTATTAGTAGTTATCAAGTCTTACAAAGATCGAAAGTTTGTTTTTTCTTTGTAAAAAAGACACAAATACGTTAAAGTTAGTAATTACTATTCAAATACAATGTTTGAAATGTTTTGGGATTTCATATTATGTGAATATATTGGTACAAGAAAATATGTTGATAATTTATTGTTTGCTACTACAAAAGTAGTAGGTTACCTAAAACAGTGTTGAAAGACCACAATATGACCAATAAAACATGGCGATGAAGTAATAAGTATTCCGTTATCTTCAACTAACAAATTTGATATTGTATAAAATCGTTTTTATTAGAAAAACATTACCTTAATATGAAATTTTTAAAAATAATTTTGCTTTTTAAAATTTCTGTGAATTTTGATTGACTATCCCTATTTTAAATTTCTTTTTCCTGCAAAAAAAGAAAAGAAAAGTATATTGTGTGATGTTTGGTTAAAACTATATTTAAAAAGTTCAAAAAACAAAATATTCAACAGTTTTTTACATAAACCCCCGCAAATATCCTAAAACAAACTTAGAGTAATTTTCTAATTATTTCGAGAGGCGTTAAAACTTTATATATTTAGCTTAAAATACTTTTCGAAAAATCGATAACAAAATTGAGTCCGAAATCAAAATATTGTAATTTTGACTCAAGAGACAAAAATAGGTAAAAAAAAAATATCGAGCACCATTTTATGTATAATGCATCTAAAACATACGTTATACCTTTGTTTGCAACAAATCTATTTGTGATACAAATTAAGTTATATATATAAATATGAAGAAATATAATTTTATTGATAAAATGATACTGGTACAATTCTGTTTGTTTCCTTGATTCTTTTCTCTAGATCTTTCTCCATGATTTGAGCGCTTAACTAGCGTATTTCTCGAACGTAGGATAATGCGAACCTTAGGATATATTTGATCTCCAAGAAAAGAAAGAACATACGTTGATCACTTAGGTAGCTTGAGAAAAATAATATTTGATGTGTTTGATCTCTTTATAAATATTACATGAATTTTTATGGAATTTTGAAATGCTTTTAAACGGAATATGTGGACCTCTTTTGTAGGTGTAGCGAGGGCTTTGGGTAGAGTACCCTCCAAATTAGGGTTCTAGGTAGAGTAGCCTCCAAGTTAGAGTTTCATATAAAGTAGCCTCCAAGAAACCTCGGTGGACTCTACTTGTAGTATCTTAAATTTGGATCAAACCCAAATTTTATATGGATTTGATCCGATAAAACTTTGATGTCTACAACCTTAATGGCCAGTTACCCTGTTAAGATATAACACATGTAATATATGTGTTACACTCAGTATTTACAACTATAATAATTGACTGTATAGCGCATCATTTATATGCGCTATGTATAAACACACTCATCCCAATCCTCTGATATGTTCTTTATTGCAAGAAAATCACATAAATGTGGTCTATGGGTTATCTTTTCAATACAATTAACAATTTAACTTGAAAATTTGCCCATGTAACTCTTGTGAATTTTTGTATATTTGTATTTATGAAATTTGTATATTCATGTATTTGTGAATTTTGACTTATTTTATCCTCTCGTGGAATCTGTATTAGGATTTAGTACACATATTTAAGTATAAATTGATTGGGGTAAGTAATACAGTTTTCAATATCATAATTTACTTTATTTTCTGTGGAACATATTTGTTGATAGTATAAAAAGTTAGGTTAATGCTCTAGTTTTTTAAAGAAAGTCATCATTTGTTCTTGTTGAGTTGTCCCACATCGGTGAAGTTTGAGGTCCTTGGACTTCTTATATGGTCTTGGGCAATCCTCACCTCATAAATTAGCTTTTGGGATTAAAACCCAGTATTCATTTTACCGTAGTATCTGTATGGGTCAAAATCTTATTGAGGAAGTTGGGCGTCGAAAGAACGTAAAGTGAAAGACTGTGTTCCGATTCGGGCAGGTAAGACAAGGACGACCAAAGCTCAACAATGGCAGTCGCTGAGTGAGCCGTAGAGGTCGAATAGCGAAGAATAGGAATAACGGCTAATGTAGTCTTGGAACTAGTAATAGAAATATTCTCCTAGATATTTCCTTTGTTGTACTTTTTAGGATTTCGAGAGAATATCCCATATAAAGAGAAAGGACGAAAAAGCAACGAACAAGTGCGATTGAATTTAAGAAAAACAATTGTAAGAAGTTGACATTGAGAGAAAATACAAAGTTTACCTTTTCATAATGATTGATTTCATTTATTTTTCTTTTTTTCCACTCACATGATCCAATAAAGCATTATTCATATTTTTGGTGACTGCTACATTTCGTTGTCACAAGGAAGAATATTCCACATCATTTGATATTTGGGTAACTTATTCTTCTTATTTATATTTATTATCATTTCTCATATTTATTGCTAATTATTCATTCTTCATTTACTCCCTAAGGTGTGCATTAAATGATTGAGCATACAAGTATAAGCATTTGATAAATCGGATCTAGAACTCATTATATTTACCTAGAATTTACCTATCATCATTCACTTAATTAGTTTAACAAAATTGTTTAACACTTTTTGTTCGAATAGTATCAGAGCTATGTCCACACAAATTATTATTACTGATGTTGGACCCACATTTATGTTGTCCACGCTCCAGTTTGCAAGTCTGGGCATAGGAAGAGGTGTTGAGTTGTCCTATATCGGTGTGATTTGAGATCTTTGATCTTATTATATGATCTTGGGCAATCCTTATCTCATAAGCTAGTTTTTCCCAATTCAAAAAGACATGGATCTTGTTCTTCAGGCAGGTCCCTACAATTTCCATAACAAGTCTTTTGTTTTATAACAGTGGAGAATAGACTTCAAATATGAACCAGGCAGTGTGAGTGTAATTCCTTTGTGGATTATCTTCCCTGGCTTGCCATTGGGGTTTTGGTCCACCGAAGCCCTTAGTAAACTAGCTAGTGTGGTTGGGAAGCCTATGTACACTGATAGAATCACTGCTGAATTGGAGAATATATATTATGCAGGAGTACTGGTGGAAACAGACATATCTCAACCCTTGCAAGATAGTTTTGAGTTACATACTAAGAGGGGAGTTATCACTTAACGGATTGAGTATGAATGGAGGCCAAAATACTGCAATGACTGTGTAAGATTTGGCCATAACTCTAATGATTGCTGGTATAAAAAGAAGCAGGGAAGTGAAGAGGTAACACAGATCCATTTCAAGGTAGCAGGGAAAAAGAAGCAAGTGCAAATTGAGAACTGGAAATGGATACCAAAAACCAAGTAGAATGGTGATGTGGTTAAAACTGATAGGATAATGGAGGAAAACAAGCAAACTGACATTGTTGGAAGCAGGGTGATAGATAAGGGGTTGGCAAAAGGAAAAAATGTACAACATTATACTGGATCCTCAGTGAACGTACCAACAGTTTCTCTTTGTTACAGATAGGTGATGACCCAGGGGACGCTGGCCCATCCAGCTTCACCATAATATGGTTTTCGGCACATGGAATATTAGGGGCCTTAACAAGGCCCTTAAACAGAAGGAGCTGAAACTCTTTCTGAGAAAGCATAAAGTAAACTGTATGGGATGCATAGAGACTAGAGTGAAGGAAGCAAATGTACAAAGGATTATCACAAAACTGGGAAATGATTGGAGATATAGTGGGAATTACAATGAGCATCCAAATGGGAGAATCTGGCTAATGTGGAATTTAAATATTGAGATGCAGATATTGAAGACTGATGAACAGTTTATACATTGTGAGGTTAAAGAAAGAAGTACAAATTTCAGAACATTTATAACAGTAGTGTATGCAAATAATGAGATGAACAAGAGACAACAACTATGGGCCAAACTGTTGACCTTAGGAGCAACTATTCAGGAGAGCTGGCTACTTAGTGGAGATTTCAACAATGTTCTCCACACTGATGATATGATAGGTTCTCCAGTTATGCAACAGGAGATTCAAGGTTTCCAAGACACACTCATTGCTCTTCAACTCACTCAGTTGAAGAGCTTGGGATGTTTTTATACATGGTGTAATAAACAAAAACCAGAGACAAGAGTCTATAGCAGGATTGATTTGGCTTTTGAAAATGTGAAATGGATGTAGGAGTACAGTCATATTGAAGCTGATATGTTGACCCGGGAGTATCAGAACATTCCCCTATCATTTTACTGTGCAATGCTGAGGAACAAAGAAGGAACATTCATCCTATGCCGTTCAAACTGTATACATCTGTCATGGATCATGCTGATTTCCCCAGCATTGTGGAAAAGGTATGGAATCAAAGCCAGCATGGAGGGAAAATGCATAGAGTATGGAATAAATTAAAGGCCCCAAAAGTGGGGTTAAAGGATTTGAATACTTATATGGCAAAGTATAGAATACACCTCAGTGAGGCAAGGCAGAAACTGGAAGCTATACAGAATCAACTACAGATCAATTGTATGGACCAAGGTCTGATTGATCAAGAAAGGATGGTGCTTATGGAAGTAGAGAAATGAAGTAACATAGAGGAGCATATCTTACACCAGAAATCTAGAGCACACTGGATTGCTTGTGGAGATTCAAACACTAAATATTTTCATGCTCAACTGAAGATGAGGACAAACTTTAGTACTATAAACTTTATATATACTGAGGAGGGAGTAAAATTTTCTGATCCCAGGATGGTGGAAGAAGAGTTTATTACTTGCTTCAAAAGCTTACTGGGGGGAAACAATAACATCTGCCAATGTCCAAACACTGCAGTAATCCATCAGGGTCCTTGTCTCAACTTGCAACAGAAAGATGATTTAGTAAATCCAGTCACAAGTGAGGAAATACTAATGGCAATAAAGGATATGCCTCATGATAAGGCACCAGGTGTGGATGGCTTCCCAATTGAATTTTTTATAAGGCATTGGCATGTAGTGGGGGAAGACATCTGTGAAGCTGTGAGGGAATTCTTTCTCACTGGGAAGTTGCATATGGGAGTTAGCAGCACTGCACTAACACTAATTCCTAAAGTACAAAATCCAAGCAAAGTGAAGGATTATATACCTATTGCATGTTGTACAACTCTGTACAAAATCAGCACTAAGATCCTTACAGCTAGGCTGAAAGCAGTTATTGACTATCTGGTTGGAAGATCACAGTCAACATTCATTGTGGGTCGTAGCATCACAGATAACATTATATTTATACAAGAACTTTTCAAAGGCTACTCCAGGAAGGGCATTTCACCTAGATGTGTTCTTAAAGTAGATTTAAAGAAAGCTTATGACACAGTTGAGTGGTGCTTCGTAGAAAGACTGATGCAGGACTTGGGCTTTCCTTATAAATTCATTGGGTGGGTAATGGAGTGCATATCCTCTGTCACCTACTCTACATCAATGGTGGACTCACTGCTCCATTTAAAGGAAGAAGAGGCATAAGGCAATGTGACCCTATGTCTCCATACCTCTTTGTTCTGGCCATGGAGCCTCTACAAAGAGAATTTATGCAAATGATGATGAGGAAAAAGTTCAAATTCCATCTTAGATGTAAGAAGCTGGGTGTAGCACATATTTGCTTCGCGGATGATCTACTTATGTTCTGTAAAGCAGACATTCAGTCTGTAATCTTAATGAAGCAGGCTTTCCAGAACTTCTCCAAAGCTTCTGGACTTCAAGCAAATGCTGACAAAGTGTTGTGTACATAGCAGGTGTAACAAACCGGCAGAAGGAGGAGATCTTACAGACATTGGGTTTCCCTGAAGGCAGTCTTCCATTTAAATATTTGGGGATGCCTCTGGATTCAAAGAAACTGACCATTGCTCAATGTTGGCCATTAGTTGAGAAAATCACACAGAAAATAAGCTGCTGGTCATCAAGGCTGCTCTCCTATGCTGGTCGACTTCAGCTGATCAAATCAGTTTTGTTTGGTGTACAAGCCTATTGGTCCCAAATATTTCTACTGCCAAAAAAAGTTCTGAGGATGACTGAAGCAATATGCAGATCATACCTTTTGACAGGTTCAGCTACAGTGTCAAGGGAAGCTCTGGTTACATGGGAAACACTCTGTATGCCATACATTGTGGGGGGATTAAATGTGCTGAACCTGATCAAGTGGAACAAGCTGCTGTTGCAAATCACCTATGGGCACTGACAAAGAAGAAGGATAGTCTGTGGATAAAATGAGTGCATACTTTCTATATTAGAAATTACTGTATTGATGACATGCAGGTGCCTAAATCTGCTGCTTGGGCAATAAGGAAAATCTTTGAGTCGAGAGAGTTGATAAATGGCATTGCAACTCTTCACGAAAATCTGGACAATCGACTGCTTCAGCTTCAGAGGGGTGATTCATCCAGCATTAAGAAGTTATACAGACTCCAACACCCTCAATACCTTAAATTCCAATGGAAGACAATCATACTGCATGCTCAATTACACCCCAGGTACAAATTTATTTTGTGGCTGGCTCTGCATAAGAGATTGGCAACTATGGACAGACTTCAGGAACTCAATATCCTGATTCCACAGGAATGTACTTTCTGTGGAATGTCTCGTGAGACTTGATCATCTGTACTTTGCTGCTTGAAGACTAAAGCACTTTGGAGTCGGCTCCTAAACTGGTTGGGTTATAAACGACCCATTTTTGACTGGAAGGAGGAATGTGACTGGGTCAGTAAGCTGGCAAGGAGTAGAACTAGTGTAGCAGAAATCACTGCCTGTTTGTTTTTTTACTATCCTGGTGACAGTGATATGGAGAGAGCGCAATAAAATGAGATTCCAATGAGGGAATATGCTGAGCGATAATGTCTGTAAGGAAATAGCAGTCCATCTTCACTCAAGAGGAGCTTCAATTCATAAATGGAAGGCTGCTTTACTCAGCTTAAACCATTACCCCTAGGCTGCTCTTGGACAGAACTGTCACATTTACTATCAAATAGTGATATTGAAAATCTTATTAAATTGATAATAGGTATAGTGATTGTATAGCATGTGAGTATAGATGGTCATCATCTATGTTTGTACGTGTACAATTTTTTAACGGAATGAAATAGAAAATCTGTTTATTAAAAAAAAATATTTTTAAGTCATTCAATTCGACTATTACTATATTAGAGATACAATACAAAATGATAGTTCTCATATTCAACCAAAAATAATTTTTTAAGTTTAATCTCAATACAAGTATATCACGAAGAAGATGAGGGTTAGGGAATACATAGCGCATATAACTGATACGCTATGGAATCAATTATTATAGACGCAAATATTAAGTATAACGCATATATTACATACGCTATATCTTAACTAGGTAATTGGTCATTAAGGTATAACACATATTTTAAATACTTTATATATATAGTCCTACCTATTTTTATCTCTTAATTCAAAATTTACAACATTTTAATTTCGGAATCTAACAAAATTCAAAAAAAATCATGTCACATATTTTTGAAACAAAGGAACCTAAACTGCCCACCATGATTGGCTCCAACACATCACCCTCACTATACACATGTGACAGCACATAAAACACGTGTAAATTTCATGTCACACCTCACAAGTACGAGTCTTACCTTACCAACTAAGCAAATAAAAAGAAAAAACACCTAAAAAGAAAACCCCTTAAAATTCTTCATGTGAACACAATCTTAAACATCACTTTGTTGGCTTTTTGTTTCATTGAATTGGAAGCTACTATATTAAAGGGATTTGTATTACCTTCTAGAAAATCTACTTTCTCGTCGCTAACGCTCCCTAATTTATCACATTATCCTTATCCCTTAATCTAAGATAATTATTTACTATAATTTTTTATAGAAGAAATTTTGATTTTATTTTAACTATATGGCAAATTTATATTATTTGTTTTTTTGAACTCTAGAACAGATCTCAGTAGTACAATTATTTTGAGAACTCTACAATTGTTGTTGTTAAAACTAATGTCCTATTATATAAATTGTTACAATTGCGGAAACTCGCATAAAGGATAGCTATTTTGTTCTGTAACATGGGTGACCATTGAGGTAGCTTTACGCTAGTGAAGTGCGCTTGAATTGTAATCTCCTTTGCTCGGTCTTTGACGTCTCTGGTTGTCTGTTGAAACCTTCTGTTGTTCCTTTCCATCCATATGTTGTATACTACCGCTGTAAACACCACACATAGGATGATTTTTCTAGAATTTCTGCTGTTTACATTAACTGTCAGCCATTGGATTTCTGTTTCCCATGTGCGTGTCGCTCTTTGATATTTCAACCATTGTAACATAGCTTGCCACAATGTTTTGGAGTATACGCATTCAAAGAATAAATGGTCGTGAATTTCTTCTGTATCTCTTTCACACAAACTGCAGGATTGATTAGTGTGAATCCCCATTTAGCTAACCTGTTAACCGTCGCCAAGCGTATATGCAACGCCATTCATAAGATGTATTTCTATTTCGGGAGCATGCGTCACCATTAATAATTTTTTTCATGTAACCTTAGGATATTGAGGAGTGATCTGAATATATGCCTTTCTGATGCTAAATAGCCCATTATTTGTATATATTTGCAGTCATGTACCATCAGTTAATTACTTACTATAATTACCAAAAAAACAAAACAAAAGAGAAAAAGACAATGCAACAGAACTTTCACCAATTTAAACTGCAAAAACAAAACAAAAAATGTGTTAAAAAAAAGTAAAAGCAAAGAGGATAATGTTTGGTAATGTTTAAAGGAGGAAAACTTTCATAATTGGAGATGATTGAACATATCTTTTAAAAGATATATCAGATGATAAAATTGAACACAGACGAATAATGTTATTTTTGTTAGTAAACTAGAGGAGTTTAACACAAACTAGCAGAATATCACTTTTCTAAATACATCTTTAGTATTTTTCAAAAAAAAAAAACGAAATTAGGGTCCCTATATTTAAATAATTATTTTATCTTTATCTCTTTTCGTCTCACATTAGTCTTTATCTTTTTTCTTTTTTTTTCTTGAGAAATAAACCCAAAAATAAAACCCCAACTTCTTGTCGCTTTCTAAACCGCGTGGTTTCTTTTTTGTTTTTTTCTTTGCCGTCACCAGTCATTCGCCCACCTAAAAGAACCCCAAAATATAATTAATTATCTATTAAATTCTCGGAGTACTTACTAGTATTAATTAATTAACGAGTTTATTTATACATTGGTGTATAAAATGTCAGTTTATCCCACTCCGACCTTCTAAAATTGATTTATTTTCAAAACTGTATTTTCGCAAAATTACTATAGGAAAAATAGTTCCGGAGAATAGTAGTTTGCGTTTAATTAGCCATTTCGAAAAGTATTTTTATCAACTTATAAAAATAACTTTTACTGCTATTGCTAAGCACTTATTTATTCCTGACTAAATGTTTGATCAAATATTTTAACTCTTCAAAATAAACATTTCTTTTAAGAAAATAATGATTATTGGTTTTGGCTTTCTAAAAATTTGACCAAATAGATTATATAAGTATATATATACATAATAAAATACTTATAAATAATATAGTACTTCAATTAATTATTCGATAAAAATAATAATCAACCAACTAGGTAAGATGTAAAATGTTGAAAAAAATTTGACATTCCATGTATAACATAAATTCTTGACTAATTTACTAGTAAGTTTTTTGTTTTTGTTTTCATGTAATGTTCAATTTTTATATTGGAGTTCGATTACATTTGAAATACATCACTCATTCGATAAAAGTCTTTGTCAAAAATATTTATATTAAAAATTTGAACCCGAAATTTTAGTTAAGGAAAAAACAATTAATCTTTTTTTATGATAATTTAGAGCCGGTTTGGCTAAGTTTTTAAGAGGCCAAAATTAATTTTGTAGTCAAAAAGTAATTTTTAAAAAAATTAAGATATTAGGCCGAAATAAAAAAGTACTTAGAAACATCAGAAATAGTTTTTATGCTTATGGAAAGAAGTTACAAATTCTAGTTTCTTTTAAAAAGCAGAAGCAAAAGTAGAAAGCTTATTTATTTAAGACAAAAATAATCTTACAATAAATTTATATTTTTTAAATTATCCTTCATTAATTTAATTTTTTTGTTTTCCATTTTGTTCCTGTTACATATTTATTCTATTTTTTATTTTAGTCAATTTTTTATTCTCTTTCTCTTCTTTAAGAGTAAATTTTAAATATATATTGAAGGATGTATCTTGACATATTTAAATTATCATGTATATAATAAGTAATATCAAAT
This sequence comes from Nicotiana benthamiana, assembly GCA_034376525.1. NCBI lineage: Eukaryota > Viridiplantae > Streptophyta > Magnoliopsida > Solanales > Solanaceae > Nicotiana > Nicotiana benthamiana. The sequence continues at coordinate 180,282,832 of CM067339.1, forward strand.
ATATAATATTGTTACTTTGGAATAATTAATTTTATATTAATTAGAATTTTTTAATTTATTATTTTAATTAAATTATTTTATCAGTAATATTAAAGTTATTTTTTTTACAAAATAATATTAATTATGAACTAAACTTTTATTATTTTTTTGTAATTTGATATTTAAAAGTATTTTTTTTTAAAGAATGTCCAAACAATAGTTTTTACGCCAAACGGGCTCTTACTAGTACTAGTACTTCACTCTTCTTTGGATTCCATCAAATTTCTTTGCCTTTTCCTTTTTCCACTGTTTACTTTTCCACACTCTCCTTTGACAATCTCACACGCAATTTCCTCCCCCTCTCCCAAAGAAACTCACAACCCACCCCTCCCACCCCTCCCACCCCATCCTACCAACGTAATTTTCAAGGAAATTTCCTCTACCCCATTACACCTAAATTCCATATAAACACACCCACCTTTACCATTTTCTCCTCTCAAAAACACCATCTCTCTACTGTAAGTAAAACTCCCAACTCTTTCGCAACCAAAGACTCGATCTTTGCACAAATTATTCATTTGGGTATTCAAGAAAAGGCAAAAAGTTTCAATCTTTATTCAAAAAATGGAGAACAACAATCAATCATCTTTCTGGCAATTCAGTGATCAACTCCGTTTACAAAACAACAACTTAGCAAATCTCAGTTTAAACGATTCAATTTGGAGCAATAATTATGTTTCCAGAAAACCTGAAGAAAGAAGAAATTTTGATATAAGAGTAGGTGGTGACATCAACAACAATTCTTCAACTGTTAGTAATAATCCCAACAAGTCAAATTACAATCTTTTTAGCAACGACGGTTGGAAAATCGCCGACCCATCGGCGGTTACCGGTGCCGGAAGTGGAGTTGCCGGAAAAGGGATTCTTGATTTTGGTTTAAATGGTGGGTTTAATAAAGGGATTTATTCAAACCAAGGTTTGAACTTTACTTATAGTAGAGGTATTAACAATATTGCTGTGAATACAAAGGGTGTATTAAATAAGAAATTTGGAAAAGGTGGTGGTGAAGATGAGTTTGGTTATGGGAATAATAAAAGTGTGAAGAAGAATAATAAGAGTAATAATAAAGAGAGTAATAACAAGGATATTAATGGTGAAAAACAGAATGGAGTTGATAAAAGGTTTAAGACTTTGCCACCAGCTGAATCTTTGCCAAGAAATGAAACTGTTGGTGGTTATATTTTTGTTTGCAACAATGATACTATGGCTGAAAATCTCAAAAGGGAGCTCTTTGGTAAGTTTTTATGTTTATTTTTTTTATTCCCATTTTTTTTCTTCTTGATTGGTATTTTTCTGTGTTTGATGTTTTTTTAGTTAGAACTTGTTTATCAATAGGTGGAACTAAGTTATTTTGAGTGGATTTATTGCTTGATTTAATAGGCAATTGCTAAATATTTTGTTGAAGTATTAGTAGACTAAGCAACTTTAGTCTAGATTTTTTTCCCCTTTATTATCGAGAAACTTGTTGGTGGTGTCCAAGATTGAATCTTTACAGCTATAAATTGTAATTTTAGTTAATTTTTTAAATTTACCAATTGGTGGTATTAAGTTATTTTCGATGGATTTTTTGCCTGATTTAGAAGGAATGATAAGAGGCAACTGCTAAATATTTTTTGAGAATTGAGAGATTTAGTTATTCTAATCTAGATTTATTCTCCTTTATGTTCTAGAAATAGGTTAATAGTGTTAAAGTTTGAATCTTTACAGCTGTGAATTGTAATTTTAGTTTGATTATTGGACATAGGTAAATGGACTATTAATATTAGATTAATTGGAGATGCTTATGAGATTTCTAATTTCGGTCTATGGAAAAAATATCTTGGATTTCAAGAGGAATAAATGATTTGATGGTAATTTAGGGGTTCTTTAATTTGGAAGTATTGGTTTGGGAGAAGTGGATCTGAATATAGCAGAATTAATACAAAAGATTCATATAACCAAACAGAAATTTGGGATTAAGGCATAATTTTTTAATTGATCAGAGAAATTTACACTCTTAGCTCCTACATTTGATTATGTTTAATATAGAGGAATCTGTAATCAACTCTTAACTAGTTTAGAATTAAGGATAATTTATTCATTAACTAGTGGAATTTACACTGTTAATCCCAATTAGATTTATGCTTCCTTTAAGGATTTTCGAGGGTCTATTGGGAACCGCCTCTCTATCTTCACAAGTTAAGGCTAAGGTCTGGGTACACACTACCCTCCACGATGTGGGATATTACTGGGCATGTTGTTGTCCTTGTTCAATAAGGATTATTTAATTGACTCAAAACAGTTCAGAATTGAGGCTAGTTTATTCACTGATCAGTGAAATTTACACTATTATTAGCTCCATTAAGATTTGTGCTGTTGTTTAATATATATTGAATTCAATAATCGAATTCAACCAGTTTAGAAGTGAGACTATTTTGTTCATTGATAAGTGGAATTTAGACTGCTATCTCCATCAAGATTTGTTCGTTTGTCTAATATCATCTACTACCATTATATGTCAGGATTACCGCCTCGTTACAGGGACTCAGTTCGACAAATAACCCCTGGGTTGCCTCTCTTCCTCTACAACTACTCGACCCATCAGCTTCACGGAGTTTTTGAGGTTTGTATTTCTTTTTGTATTACATGGTTGAATGAAAATAGATGAATCTTGTAGGACTGTCACGTTATACTCTTTTTTGTTTCGTCGAACTAATACATAAACCACTACAGGCTGCAAGCTTTGGTGGGTCGAATATTGATCCGTCTGCCTGGGAGGACAAGAAGAACCCTGGTGAATCCCGCTTTCCTGCTCAGGTAAGAGGAAGTTACTGAATGATATTACCTTCCGCACATAATTTATTTTGGATATTGGACTGTCATCAAAAGCTAATTGTTACACATCGCCGACCATCTTTGTTTCGATTTACCAGATTAAAGTTACGAAGTCTGTGTTTGGTTCAACTTGAAGACATTTTAAAAGTAGATGCATACTATAGTTGAGCCGCAGGGCTTTGGTCTAGAGTCTAGACGCATAGTGAGGGTTGGGAAAACACCACGGGTTTGTATACCGCTACAAAGAAAGGGTATGGTATTTAAGTTGAGAAGGGTGGTGGGACGGGTTCATTTTTGACCAAGTTCCAAACCGTGGACCAATAGCCCTTGGGGATTTCTCGATTATAAACATGTTTAGTAGTGTTGTTTAAACTTATAGAGTATGTATCTGCCTCGACGTGAAGATCAATCGAAATCAATCTACATACGGATGATTTAGTTGTTTGTGGTTCATCGTTTCTGGGAATCTCGTCTTACAACTTCTCGCTTACAGGTTCGTGTTGTGACAAGGAAAGTCTGCGAACCACTTGAAGAGGACTCATTCAGGCCAATCCTTCACCACTACGACGGTCCTAAATTTCGCCTCGAGTTAAATGTTCCAGAGGTGTGATTATCATCTTCTTGACAAGATTAAACCCTAAATATCGATCCACGTATATGTAAATGAAATCTTTTGTTTAACATGAACACTTTGATTTGTGATTTTGCAGGCCCTCTCTCTTCTAGACATTTTTGAAGAGAACAAGAACTAAATGAATGTATAGTTCTTGCATTCCAGCAGAGAATGAAAGAGAAGGACATATAGAAGAATTTGCTTCTAGTATACTGAAGAGTTTGCAGAGCATAAAACAAGAAAGTATCTAGTGTATATATATAAATATATATGCAAAATATATGATCTGGAGGAACACTTTTTGTGTGGAGATTAATATTAATATTATGTTGTGTGTAATCCAGCAGGAATTGCTGCATAATAAGAAGTAATATGAGCAAAACAAGTTATATCTAAGTTTGTTTTCTTTATAATCATCTTATTGTTATTTGGTGTTTAGTTACTGTAGTTGCTATCTAGTATTCCTCTTATTGCTAGCATCGTATGGTTGAGATACTAGGGAGAAAAATTTTAACCAACGAGTATCTGGGAAAATAATAATATAATTGAGTATAATTTTTAAGAATATATAATTTATATATAACAATATTTTTTATTTAAATAATTATTTTTATATTACGTGCATAAAATATATATTTTATAATTTTTATTTTTATATTTCTTTTTGAGTTGTATAAATAAATTTTTAAATTTTTATTGTTAATATTAAAATTATTATAATAAATAAATTATTCTAATTAATTCTTTTATTATGCTTATAATTTTATTTTCCCAGCTTTATAGTTGTTTAAATATTTTTTAATTTATAAATAATATTTATTTATTTTATAGATAAATTTATAAAAATTAAAAAGAAAAATTATAATATTAAAAAGTATTAAAAATAAAAGAAGATAAATATTTATAATTTAAAGGGTACAATAGGTATTTGACAGTTTAAATTTTAAAAAATATAGTTGAGTGATTTTTTGAGTGTAATAGATATAATTTAGTGATTTTGTTGTTATAAACAAAAGAAAAAAAAGTAACTTTAAGAAATATTTGAAATATTAAGTGACTATTTAATTAATTAACTCAAAAAAATATTGACAAGCTAAAGTGCGAATTCTAGATTATCTAGAGTTAAAGCCTTGTAATTTGGGTTATATCTCATACAAATTAACATTTTTAAGGTTACATAAGTGTTCTATCTAGGGATGTCCATAAAAATAGTTTTTGTATTTTTTGGGCTTAAATAAATTGATGTTAATCGATTTCGTAAAACAAAAATTAAAAATAAAGTATTTTAAAAAACTGACCAAGCCGGTTTTTTAACCGACTGACGTAGTTGATTTTTGCCCAATTTTTTCTATTATTCGCATACGCTAAAGCATAAGTAATCACAAAATTAATAGGAAGAAATATTTGTTGGCATAGTAGGGCAAAAATTTAGTAGGTTAGTTTTGGGTTTATAATGTCTCCCGGACAAATTTTAAGGAACATGAAAATGGTTATGTATTTGGTTGTGGAATAATGGAGAAGTTTTATTTTGTGTCTCATATGACGTTAGTTGTATGAAGTTTTTTTTTGTCTCATAAATTTATGGACTTCAATTTTATATTTTTGGATCTACAGAAATTTAGGTCCACAAAATTTTAAAATAAAAAAATTACCTCATAAGTATCAATTGAATGAGACACAAAATAAAACTTTTCGGAATAATGGAATAAAAAGGTGTAGGGCTAAAATGATTAGTTCAATATTTAAGCTGAGTTGGTTGAAATGTCACAACCTAGAAAAGGAAAATGGTTCAGCTCTTCTTTGACGTTACTTCTGGAAAATAGACTTAGTCGTTTGGGTCAATTCCAATTTCCAATCAAATGAGAGTTTGGTGGTAGTAGGCCGTAGCATTTGATTTAACAGTTTAACTTCTATGCACACGGGTTATTTAATTCTTTTTACACGGGCAGTGTATTTATAATTGGGTAATTATAAATAAAATTCTATAATAAATATTAGTAATTAATAACCTTAAAAAATAGTAAACAATATATTATCAGATGTTAAATTGCACGTTTTATGTGGAAAAAAGACAAAAAATTATACTGTCATTACATAAAACTTAATCCTCGAATTAGATAGTTTTCTAAGTTTGGTGGAATGTATATTGTCTTCGGGTGTCCTGTGAATTTATTATTTTGAAAATCGCACTTTTGATTTGTTAGGATTGCGTTTGAATATATTTGGTTGGTCACCAAAACCAACGTCAAAATGAGCATGTGAAGTTGATGAGATTTCTGTGTGTACTTTTCTTTTAGATAATACGTATCAAATTTGTATATATATATATATATATATGTATCCGAAAGAAAATACAACTATTTACGGAATAAGGAAAACAATGAAATTTGAGGTATAGAAGGGGACGCCAGGGCCTGCGACGCCAACATAACTACATTGGGTCTCCAAGCAACTATGGCCAACCTCTCGATCAGCACGAACCTGCTCCAAAATCTGCACAGGAGGTGCATGGAGCAATATCAATACAATCGATCTCATGTACTGGTAAGTGCCTAGCCTTACCTCGACGAGGTAGTGATGAGGCTACGACGAGGCATTTACAATATAATATGCATACAGTATATAATAAAGCAGAAAGAAGGACATGATAAAATAAAGCAGTAACTTGCAAAGAATGAATACAGTTCTCAAAACATATCATCAGTGTTCAGCTATAACCAATCTTTAAGTACAATTTAAGACTACCGTTAAGCTAATATAGTCAAGGGAAAACATAAGCATAAAGATTGTTGCGGCATGCAATTTGATCCCACCATATCACAATAACCACAATAACAATTCACCCTTATTTCACCACAATCCTCCCTTATTATACCTGTTGCAGCGTGAAATTCAATCTCACCGTATCACAATAATCACAATTACCCTTATCTCACCACAATCCACCTTTATTACACCTGTTGCAGTGCGTAACCCGATTCCACCATATCAATATCATTTATTCAGCAAGTACAGAAATTACACAATTCAATTCAGATAACTCTTCACAAGGCTCAACTTCAACCCAACGCATTTAGAAAGATTATATACTATGAGGCTTTACACAAGTAATATTACTCAGCGAGACCAATTCACAATATGCCTTGCAAGTACCAATAACCAACTCAAACAATAATAAGAAACAACGAATCTATGAAAGAACTAACACTTCCAATAAAAGATAAAATGTCTAATAAGCAGAAATTAGGCATGAAATTACAAGTAAAACATGTAGCGTTTAAGGCAGGAAAAGACAATATACGAAGAACGGGAATAAAACATGCAAAATAGATAAATTGCCGTTGCATAGGTACTCGTCACCTCACGTATATACCGCTCACATGAATTCTATATAGCAAATAAGTCAAGGACTCCTAATCCCCCGAGTCAAAGTTAGACACAACACTTACCTCGCTCTACGGGCCACTCAATGCTCAATTACCGTTTTTCTTCTAGTATCCACCTCTGAACCACTCGTATCTAGCCACAATTAACTTAATAATATTAATTAAAAGGAATCAACTACAATGCATAAATTTAGATTCCTTCTCCAAAAGTAAAAAACTGACCACAAGCCCATTTGGTTAAAACTCGAGGTTCGGACCAAAATTCATTCACCCCCGAGCCCGAATATGTAATTATTTTTTAAATCTGACCTCTATTTGAGGTCTAAATCCCAATTTTCTAAAAATCTCTAGTTCTACCCAAAACCCCAATTTCTACCATGAAAATCCTATATTATAAGGTCGGAAATTCATGAAATGTGATGGTAAACTAAAAGAAAGTTGGTTAGGATCACTTACCAAAGTTTTTGGGGAAGAATTGGTTTTGGAAGAATCGCATATAGGGTTCTAGGACTTGAAAATTTGGAGAATGGAGAAAATCCCATCTAACTTAAGTTTTGAACAGTTGCAGGTGTTGTATTTGCGACCAGGGGTCCGCAAATGCGAACTCCGCAAATGTGAAAAAGGCTTCGCAAATGCGAAAATTTGGTTGAATTTGCTTACCTCGCAAATGTGACCCATTGTTCGCAAATGCAAATTGTGAGGATCACAAATGCAATCAAAAACTTCGCAAATGCGAAGGTGTCCCTCCCAGCCCATTGCTCGCAAATGCGATGGTCTCTTCGTAATTGCGAGGCTCGCATTTATGAGCCAGACCTTGCAAATGTGAAGTCTGCAGATCCGGTGCATCAACTCATGGTTTTCCTAAGTTCAAACACTCCATAGCCTATCCGAAACTCATTCGAGCCCTCGGGACTCCAAACATGCACACAAGTCTTAAAACATCATACGAACTTGCTCGCGCCATCAAATCGCCAAAAAAATACCTAGAACTATGAATTTAGCATCAAATCAAATGAAATCCTCAAGAACACTTTAAAATTTCTATTTTCTCAACTGGACATCTGAATCATGTCAAACCAACTCTGATTCTCACCAAATTTCACAAACAAGTCTTAAGTATCATAATGAGCCTGTACCGTGCTCTGAAACCAAAATAGGGACCCGATATCAAAAAATCAACCCAAATTCTTAAAACTATTAGATTTTTCAGTCTTTTGATTTTTAACAAAAATTCATATCTCGAGCTAGGGACCTCAGAATTCAATTTTGGGCACTCTCCCAGGTCCCATATTTCATTATGGACCCACCGAGACTGTCAAAACATGGGTTCGGTCCGTTTAATTAAAATGTTGATCGAAGTCAACTATAATCAACTTTTAAGGCAAAAATTATTATTTTCATCAACTTTTAACATAAAAGCTTTTTAGAAAAATGTCCGGACTGTGCACACAAATCGATGAGGGTAAAAATGAGATTTTTAAGACTTAATAGTGCATAATCGAGTTCTAAAATATAAGAAAAATAATCATTCGTCCTCAAACGTACATAGAAAAGTATCTGAGATGGTGAAAAAGTGGGGATATCTGCTCTACTTATTGGACTCGGACTATCAGGTAGCAGTCTTAACATGCTGATCTCTCCACTGCACTCGAATTGAAGGGTAACTCTTCGACCTCAACTGATGAACCTGCCAATCTAGAATAGCTACCAGCTCCTCCTCGTCGGTCAAATCATTGTCCAACTAGACAATGCTGAATTCTAACACATTGGATGGATCGTCGTGATACTTTCGAAGCATGGATACATGAAACACCGGAAGGACTGCTGATAAACCAGGTAGCAACGCAAGTCTGTAGGCCACCTCTCCCACTTGCTCAAGGATCTTGGAAGGCCCGATATACCTAGGGCTCAACTTGCCCTTCTTTCCAAACCTCATATTACCCTTCATGGATGATACCCGAAGCAACATTCTCTCTCTCTGACCATAAATGCCATATCACGAATCCTACGATCGGCATAACTCTTCTACCTGGATTGAGTTGTGCGAAGTCTATCCTGAATGATCTTAACCTTATCAAAGGCATTCTGCACCAAATCTGTACCTAATAACCGAGCCTTTCCCCCGCTCAAACCATCCCACCAGTGACCGATACCGTCTACCATATAATGCCTCATAGGGAGCCATCTGGATACTCGACTAATAGCTGTTGTTATAGGCAAACTCCGGTAGCGGCATCCCACGATCCTCCAAAGTCGATCACACATGCGTGAAGCATATCCTCCAAGATATGAATAGTACGCTCGGACTGCCTATCTGTCTGAGGATGAAATGTTGTGCTCAACTCAACCCGCATTCCCAAATCACATTGTACTACCCTCCAAAAGTGCAAGGTAAATTGTGTACCTCGATAAAAAAATGATAAACACTGGCACACCGTGCAGACGAACGATCTCACGGATATAAATCTCTACCAACCGCTCTGAAGAATAAGTAACTACCACATGATTGAAATGTGCTAACTTGGTCAGTCTATCCATAAAAACCGAAACTGCATCGAACTTCTTCTGAGTCTATGGAAGTCCAACAACAGAAATACATAGTGATATGCTCTCACTTCCACTCAGGAATCTCTATCTTCTGAAGCAAACCACCAGGTCTCGATGCTCGTACTTTACTTGCTGAAAGTTTAGACATCAAGCTACATATGTAACAATATCTGTCTTCATCCTCCTATACCAATAATGCTGCCACAAGTCCTGCTACATCTTGGCGGCTCCCGGATGAATAGATTATCGAGAACTGTGATCCTCCTCTAGAACCAACACACAAAAACCATCCACATTAGGCACAAAAACATTATCATGCATCCTCAAAACTCTATCATCTCCAACTGTAACCTTCTAGGAATCACCGTGTCGCACTGTGTCCCTAAGGACAATCAAATGAGGGTCATCATACTGCCACTCTCTAATGCGCTAAAAAAAAGAAGACCGAGAGACTGTGCAAGCTAAAACACGACTGGGCTCAGAAATATCCAACCTCATGAAATGATTGGCTAAGGCCTTAACATCTAACGCAAACGGTCTCTCACCAACTGGAATGTGCGTAAGGATGCTCATACTAGCTGACTTCTTACTCAAAGCATCGGCCTTCCCGGGATGATATAAGATGGTGATAATATAGTCTTTCAATAGCTCCAACCACCTCCTCTGGCTTAAATTGAGCTCCTTTTGCTTGAAAAAATACTGCAAACTTTTATGATCTGTGAACACCTTACACAACACGCCATATATATAGTGCCTCCAAATCTTCAGCGCGTGAACAATGGATGCCAGTTCGAAGTCATGAACGAGATAATTCTTTTCGTGAACCTTCAACTACCGTGAAGCATACGCAATAACCTTGCCACCCTGCATAAATACTGCACCAAGTCCAATACGAGATGCATCACAATATACTGTATAAGGCCCTGAACATGTGTGCAACACCAACACCGGCGCCGTAGTCAATGTTGTCTTGAGCCTTTGAAAGCTCACCTCACACTTGTTTGACCACCTGAACGGGGCACCCTTCTGGGTCAACCTATTCAGCAGGGCTGCTATAAATGAGAACCCTCCACAAACCCGATGGTAATAATCTGCCAATCCCAAGAAACTATGGATCTCTGTGGCTGAAGTGGGTCCGTGACAGTTCTTGACTGCCTCAATCTACTTAGGATCCACCTGAATACCCTCGTTGAGACAACCTGACCCAAGAAAGCAACTGAACTCAACAAAAACTCGCATTTCAAAAACTTAGCATATAATTGGTTATCTCTTAGTGTCTGAAGAACGATTCAAAGATGCTACTTATGCTTCTTTCGATTGCGAGAGTAGATCAAGATATCATATCTAAAACAATCACAAAGAAATCTATATAGGGTTTGAACACATGGCTCATCAAATCCATGAATTTTACTGGCGCATTTGTCAGCCCGAATGACATCACTAGAAATTTATAATGCCCATACCACAACAACATCAACTACCCAGAAAAATCCCACAAAGTGGGGTCTGGGAAAGGTAATATTTATGCAGACCTTACCCTACCCTGTTGGGGCAGAGAAACTTATAATGCCCATACCAAGTTCGAAAATCTGTCTTAGGGACATTGGATAACCTAATCCTCAACTAATGGTAGCCAAACCTCAAATCGGTCTTTGAAAACACCTCGGCACCCTGAAGCTAATCAAATAAGTCGTCAATCTCCGGCAATGGATACTTGTTCTTAATGGTGACTTTGCTTAACTGCTGATAATCTATGTGTAACCTCACTGATCCATTCTTTTTCTTTACAAACAACACGGACGTACCCTAAGCTTAGACACTAGGTCTAATAAATCCCTTAAGCAAATCTTGCAACTGCTCCTTTAACCCTTTCAACTTTGGCGGGACCAAAACATATGGCAGAATGGAAATGGGCTTAGTTCCCGGAACGAAATCAATACAAAAGTTAATATCCCTGTCGCATGTCATCCCCGACTGATCTACAGAAACGCTTTTGGAAACTCACGGACAACTGGTACTAAATCCATAGAAGGAACCTCCGTACTAGAATCATGGACAAAAACCAAATAAGCTTGACACCCCCTTTTTGACCATACGTTGAGCCTTCATATAAGAGATAACCCTGCTGGTAGAATGACCGGGAGTCCCCATCCACTCTAATCGAGGCAACCCCAGCAAGCCTAATGTCACTGTCTTGGCTAGACAGACCAATATGGTATGATATGGTGATAGCCAATCCATCCCAAAATGACATTAAAATTGACCATATCGAGAAGTAGGAGATCTACACTAGTCTCAAGACACCCAATAATAACCACGCACGAATGATAAACACGATCTACAATAATAGAATCCCCCCACAAGTATGGATACATATACAAGAGCACTTAAGGAATCACGAGACACAACCAAACATAAAGCAAAGAGATGACTCATTGGAGTGGGTAGACTCTAGATTAAATAAAACTAAAGCATCTCTATTCCAAACTGAAGCAATACTTATGATAATAACATCAAATAACTCACCCTCAGGCCTGGCTGGAAAAGCATAATATGAGAGCTAGGCCCCACCACTCTGAACCATATCTCTAGGACGACCTCCTGTTGGCTAGCCTCCACCTCTAGCAGCTTGACCTCCACCTTTAACGGCCTAACCTCCACCACTAGCGGCCCGACCTATAACTCTAGCTCCCTGACACCTAGCTCTAGCTGGCTGAGAGGGCGCTGGCACACCCAGTGCCGAAATCATGGCACGAGAACTCTATTTCTATAGCGGAACACTAATCTCGGACAGGTTCTCCTAATATGCCCATATCCACCACACTCAAAAAATCCATCTTGATAATGTGGTCCTGGAAACTAAGACTAACCCGCATGAGCTGGATGACCATGGTAATAAATCTGAATAGGAGGTGCACTGATAGGAGTTGGTGGTGCACTGTAGGCTAGTTGATCCAAATAATTCATGTGAGGACCACGATCGCCTGAAGCACCATGGGATACCTAGAGTGCTGAATGAAATGTCCTGGGAAGATGACCTCTACCAAAAGTACCTTGACCTCCAAATAAGGCCCTAACAAATTCAGCGGAGTGACGCGGCCTCTTGTCGGACCCCCTGACCGCTCCCCTAAGCTAAAACCATCTCTAGTCTCCTGGAAACATTGGCCCCATCCTGGAAGGAAATCTTACTCCCAATCTTCTTAGCCATCTACAATCTGATAGGCTGAGCAAGTTCCTCAATAAACCTCCTTACCCTCTCTTTCTCTCTCGGCAGAAAGCAGGAGAATAGCATGATAGTCCTCTCTCTGAGTGATAGGAAGATATTTATCAAGAAATAGCTGAGAGAACTGGTCCTAAGTAAGAGCCGACAACCCATCTGGTTTGGCTAACATATAATCCCTCCACCATTTCTTGGCGGATCCTGACAGATGAAATACAGCAAAGTAGACACTATTAGTTTCCACTATCCTCATGTTCTGTAACACCTCGTGACAACAGTCTAGATAGTCTTGGGGATCCTCTGAAGATGCACCGCTATAGTGAACCGAAAAAGCTTGGTAAACCTATCAAATCTCCACAAAGACTCAAAAGACATAGCCGATCCAATCATCGGTCTGTGCTGCAACACCAGGCAAAACTACCCCAACAGGCTGAGCTGGTGGATACTGAAACTGAGGAGCCATCTGCTCCAGAGTGTGTGTAGCGGAAGTGTGTGTTCCTCCCCCAACTTGAGAGATGACTGGTGCTACAAAATATATGCATGCCTGTGCCACACTCTCCATGAGGCCCGCTAGATGGACCAAAGCATCCTGAAGTACCGGGGTAGCAATGAAACCTATTGGAACCTAAGCTGGCCTTGTTGGGAAGGTCTGAGCTGGAGACTCCTCAAGAAACTCTACCTGAGGCTCCTCCTCTGGTACTGCTGCTCGAGCTTTGGGATGAGCCTTGACCCTGCCTCGGCCTCTGGTACGACCTCGACCTTATTCTCTGCCCCTCGTAAGAGCTTCCACTAGGGGCTCTGGTTGATGCTCAGGGTTCTCGCCCTCTGCAAAAGAATAAGAGAAGAGATTTCAATTAGCATTGAGAAGCCTAAATTGCACGTCAGAGAAGAATAAAAGTGTAATTGCTCCTAAACCCTATAGCCTCGGGGAGATAAGTACATACATCTCTGTGCCGATCCCCCAGACTCAACTAAGCATGTTCGTGAATCGTGAGACCTAGGCAACCTAGTACTCTGATACCAACTTATCATGATATAGAATTCCTTGGATCGTGATGGCGCCTAGCATCACACTTTCTTGGCAAGAAACCGTTAGAGTTTTATTAAGCTAATTTCTATAACGTTTCAGTGCTTAACAATAAACAACCTAAACAAGTCGAAATAAATGCGAAAGTAAGTAAATAGTCTCTTTGTTTATATTCTATTAATATTACGTCCCAAAATTCGGTATCACAATCCACGAACATTCTAAAATTTTATTACAAGCATTTGTCCAAAAGAAAATAAAAATATTTACGAAATAAAGAAAACAACAAAGTTTGGGGTATAGAAGGAGACGCCAACAAGACTACCTTGGGTCTCAAAGCATATGAATCTTACAACCAACCTCTCGGTCAGCACGAACCTGATTCAAAATCTACACTGGAGGTACAGTGTGCGCTATTAGTACAACCGACCCCATGTACAGGTAAGTGTTGAGACTAACCTCGACGAGGTAGTACGAGGCTACGATGGGGCATTTACAATATAACCTGTATACAACGTATAATAAAAGCAGCAAGAAGGACATGATAAAATAAAGTAGTAACTTGCATGGGATGAATACAATTCTCAAAATATATTATCAGTGTTTAGCTATAACCAATCCTTAAGTATAGTTTAATACAATCGTTCAGCTAACAAAGTCAATGGGAAATATAAGCATACTGATTGTTGTAGCGTGCAACCCGAGCCTACCATATCCCGATAAGCACAATCACAATTCACCCTTATTTCACCATAATCCACCCTTATTACACATATTGTTGCGTGCAACCCGATCCCTCCGTGTCACAATAATCACAATCACAGTTCAACCTTATCTCAACATAATTCACCTTTATTACACTTATTGCGGCACGTAACCCTATCCCACCATATCAATATCATTTACTCAAAAATTAAAGAAATTACATAATTCAATACACATAACTCCTCCCAAGGCTCAACTTCATACCAAAGAATTTAGAAAGATTATAACTATGAAGCTTTACACAAGTAATACTACTCAGCGAGACCAATCCATAATAGGCCTTGCAAGTACCAATAACCAGCTCAAACTATAGGAGACAACGATGTACGAAAGAACTAAAACTTCCAAGAAAAGATACAATGACTAAAAAGTAGCGGCATAGAATTACAAGTAAGCATGTACTAGTTAAGGCAGGAAAAGACAATATAAGAAAAAAGGGAAGAAAATAGGCAAAACAGATAAATTGGCAGTGCATGGGTACCCGTGACCTCACCTATACACAGATCACATGGATTCCCTATACCTAATAAGTCAACGACTCCTAATACTACGATTTAAAGTTAGACACAATACATACCTTGCTCCGCGGGCCACTTAATGCTCAATTACCACTTTTCCTATAGTATCCACCTCCTAACCACTCGTATCTAACCACAACTAAATCAATAACATCAACATTGCTAAAGTAACCAACTACAATGCATAAATTTAGATTTCTCAGACATTCCCCCAAAAGTAAAAAATCGACCCCAGCCCACTTGGTCAAAACTCGAGGTTCGGACCAAAATCTATTCATCTCCAACCCCTAATATGTAATTAGTTTTGAAATCCGGCTCTAATTTGAGGTCTAAATCCCAATTTCCTAAAAATCTCTAATTCTACCCCAACCCCCATTTCTACCATGGAAATCCTAGATTGTAGGTTGAAAAGTAATGAAGTATGATGGAAAATTGAAAGAAAGTGGGTTAGGATCACTTACCAAAGTTTTGGAAAAGAAATGGTCCTGGAAGAATCGCCTCAAGGGTACTAGGATTTGAAAATTTGGAGAATGGGGGAAAATCCCTTCTAACTTAAATTTTGAGCAGTTTCAGGTTTCGCATTTGCGAACGCCCCGCAAATGCAAAAAAGGCTTCACAAATGCGAATATTTGGTTGAATCTGCTGACCTCGCAAATGCGACCGTGTGTTCGCAAATAAGAACTGCCGGGATCACAAATACGATCAAAAACTTCACAAATGTGAAGTTGTTCCTCCTAAGCTACTGCTCGCAAATGTGATTCTCTTTTCAAAATTGCAAGGCTCGTATTTGCGAGTCAGACCTTGCAAATATGATGTTTGCAGATCTAGTCCATCAACTGCTGGTTTTTCTAAGTTCAAATATGTCACGACCCCAAACCACCTCGTTCGTGATGGCGCCTATCACGGTATTAGCCAAGCCAAATCAACACAAAGAACATAAAGGTCTTTTTAAATTTAATTTCCAAATCAGTTATGAACACAAGTCTTGCATTTAATTTGACAAAATATGCGAATAAGACAAGTACGCAAATACGCGATCTTGGTGTCACTATCATAAGCCACTAAGATACTGTCCAGTACTGTATATTCAATATAAGAAAGAAAGACTGAAATAAATAACACTAAGGATAGTAAGGATAAAGGCAGGGTTTGGAACGCCGTACAACTACCTTGCTATCACCGAAAATACTCAGAAGCTGCTGAAAGCTCTCGCTCTGATGCTCTGGCGTCTGGATCTACAGATTAGGTGGAGTAACATGAGTATGACAACTCTAACCAAAGTAAATAAGTTCTGAGTGTAGTGACGAGCATTTAAATCATATACATAACATAAAATCTCAACGGAAATATAAAAGTGAAATTCATAGTTAAATTTCCAAACAGCTCGTAAAAACTTCAGTTTCAATGAAAGTTATTTAATACATTTGTTCATCACATCTTCAATAGAGGCCCAGTATAAAAGACGAGTGAAACCGTAATTTTATAAACAATTCCCTCGGGAAAAGCATCACTCATATATATATATATAGCCCCTGGAGCAGCCTCTCAGTCACTTGTGACTCAGCTCTCGTCAACCAGCACTCTCACTCAACACTCCCTCAAGAGATATATCATAATTAATAACCGTTACAGTGTGCAGCTTGATCCATAAATATATAGTTGACTAGGCTCACTAGGGGTGTACAGACACCGGAGGGGCTCCTACAGCCCAAGCAATATATCATTGCGGCATATAGCCCCGATCCAACATATTGTTGTGGTGTATAGCCCGATCCTTATAAATATCATATCCCGATCCATATATATATATATATATATATATATATATATATATAATCATCACCATCCAGCCCTTGGCCCCTCTAAATCACCAATCTCACAGCCGCTCGGGCATTTCAGTGAAAAATCAGGAAATCTCAGCCTAAATAACTTTCAAATATTTAAAACAGAGTAATGAAACTAAATAAAAAATAAACAAATAAAAATCATGACTGAGTATATTTTTAACATTCTGAGGGAAGTTGTAAAATACCCCTGAGGGCCCAAACAGATTGGCGCAAGGCCACAAATATGGCATTTAGCCCAAATTGACAGATTCATTTCTAAAACACATAGATATCACATAGAGTTTATCAAAATAGACAATTCTATAGTTGTCACGAGATGAACCAAGTCACAATCCCTACGGATGCACGCCCACACGCCCGTCACCTAGCATGTGTGTCACCTTATTTACCAAAACAATACAAAAATTTGGGGTTTCATATCTTCATGTCTAGATTTACAATCGTTACTTACCTCGAATCGGATGAAAATCTATTCCGCGGTGCCTTTGCCACTCGACTTGGCCTCAAATCTCCCTGAATCTATCCAAAATCAGAATCATAACATCAATATATGCTAAGAGAACAAATCCCATGCGAAAATAATTAAATTGCATAAAAAATCCTGAAATTGGTCAAATCCGACCCCCAGTCCCGCGTCTCAAAATCCAATAAAAATCACATCACATAATCCTTATCCTCCTACGAGTCCATACATAACCAAGAACATGCCTCAAACCCGCTATTTAAACTCTCCAATTTTTAACCTTTAAATTCCAATAATTTTATGTCTAATCAATTAGAAATCACCACAGAATTGTGTATGATTTCAAACACCTTACCTTCAAGTGATACCCCCCAATCGCTCTTCAATTCCTCTCAAAAAGCTCTAAGTCTGTCTCAAAAATGGTGGAAATGGGTAAAAATTCGCGAAGAGAAGCTTTTATACTTTCTCACCCGGGGATTTCGCACCTGTGGTCCTTTTCTCGCTCCTGCGGTACCGCTTTTGCAGTCTAACAAACCGCATTTGCAGTTTTCACTTATTTCCCTTAAACAGCACATGCGCCTCCCTACCTGCACCTCCGGTTACGCAGGAGCGTTCCATCTTCTGCACCTACGACTTCTGGACTTCTCTCTTATAGCCGCATATGTGGCTGCTCTAGCGCTCATGCGGTCTCGCACCAGCAGTCTCCAATCCGCAGGTGTATTTACGACAGGTGCAACAGCTGAAGCTGCTCAATTTCAAAATTAAACTTTCCGAAAATCTTCCGAATTTCTCCTGAGGTTTCTGGGACCTCAACCACAAATACGAACAAGTCACATATCATCATTCAAACTCACACCAAACCTCGGAACACCCAAAACAACATTGAAACATCAAAATACCCTCGAATTCAAGCCTAAGAATTCAAAAAAACTTCCGAATTTTGCAAACGATCAAAATATCAAACCTCATCCAAAAGACCTAAAAGTTTTCACACACATCACAAATGACATAGCGAACCTACTCTACTTTACGGAATTCCATTCTGACCCATATATCAAAATTTCCAGTACCAACCAGAAAACGCCAAAAATCCAATTTTTCCAATTCAAGCCTATATCTACCACACACCTCCAAATTACATTCCGATCACGCTCTTAAGTCCAAATCACCTAACGAAGCTATCCAAACCATAAAGCCACATTCCGAGATTATTTACCCACAAGTCAACTTCCAGTTGGCTTTTCCAACTAAATGGCCAACTTAAGAGACTAAGTGTCTCATATCACCCCAACACTACTCCAAACCCAAACCAACCAACACGATATGATAAAAGTTTTCTAAACAATACATAAAGAAGCATAAATGGGGAAAACGAGGATATAACTCATGAAACAACTAGCTGGGTCGTTACATCATCCCCCTCTTAAACAAACGTTCGACCTCGAAAGAGTTAAGAAATATACTGAAGCCCCAAATAGGTGAGGATATCCACTCCGCATCTCCCACTCGGTCTCCCAGGTAGCCTCCTCTACGGGCTAACCTCTCCACTGCACTTGCACTGAAGGTATATCCTTTGATCTCAAATTTCGAACCCGACGCCCCAAAATAGCCATTGGCTCCACATCATAAGTTAAATCACCGTCTAATTAAACCGTGCTGACATCCAAAACATGAGACTTACTACCAATATACTTCTGGAGTATAAAAACATGGAATACCGGGCGCACACTCGACAAGCTAGATGAGAATGCCAGTTCATAAGCCAGATCACCAATCCTCCGAAGTACCTCAAAAGGCCTAATGAATCGGGGACTCAGTTTACCCTTCTTCCCAAATCTCATAACACCCTTTCATGGGTGAAACCTTTAGTAGAACCTTTTCCCCAACCATGTGGGACACATCACAAACCTTCCTATCAGCATAATTTCTGTCTTGATTGCGCTATGTGAAGCCGCTCCGGCATCACTTTCACCTTGTCCAGGTCATCCTGCACCAAGTCTGTCCCAAAATCTTAGCCTCGCCCGGCTCAAACCAACCAACTGGAGATCTACATCGTTTCCCATATAAAGTCTCATATGGAGCCATCTGAATACTCGACTGATAAATTTTGTTATATGCTAACCCTGCGAGCGACATAAACTAATCCAATGAACCCCTAAAATTAATAATACAAGTGTGCAACACGCCCTCTAATATTTGAATAGTGCGCTTGGACTGCCCATCCGTCTGAGGGTGAAAACCTGTGCTCAACTCAACCTGAGTACCCAACTCTCGCTATACGACTCTCTCAAACTGCACGGTAAACTGAGTACCTCTATCTAATATGATGGAAACTAGAACCCTATGTAGGCGAACAATCTCTCAGATGTAAATCTCTACTAATCGCTATAAATAATAGATAGTACACACAAGAATAAAGTGCACGGACTTGGTCAGCCGATCCATAATCACCCAAATAGACATGAACTTCCTCAAAGTCCGTGGAAGCCCAATGATAAAGTCTATGGTGATCCGCTCCCACTTCCATTATGGAATATCTAACAGCTAAAGTAATCCACCCGGTCTTTGATGCTCATATTTTACCTGCTGACAATTGAGACACCGAGCTACAAATCCCACAATATCCTTGTTCATTATCCTCCACCAGTAATATTGTCTCAAATTTGGATACATCTTCGCAGTACCCAGATGTATGGAATAATGCGAGTTATGAGCCCTTTCTAGCATCAACTCCTGAAGTCCATCCACATTGGACACACATATCCGGCCATGCATCCTCAATACCCCATCATCACCAATAGTCACATCTCTGGCATCATCGTGCTAAACTCTGTCCTTGAGGATCATCATACCGGCGTTCTCTAGTGCGATCAAACAAGGAAGACTAAGAAACTATGCAAGCTAAGACCCGATTGGGCTCCAAAATATCCAACCTCACAAACCGATTGGCCAAGGCCTGAACATCAACTGCAAGAGGTCTCTTCCCAATATGAATATACGCCAAACTACCCATACTCACCGCCTACTTACTCAAAGCATTGGTGACTATATAGGCCTTCCCCGGATGATATAAGATAATGATATCATAGTCCTTTAGCAGCTCCAACCATCTTCGCTGCCTCAAATTAAGATCCTTCTTCTTGAACAAGTGTTGGAGGCTACGATGATCAGTAAACACCTCACAAGGCACACCATACAAGTAATGCCTCCAAATCTTTAACGCATGAACAATGACAACCAACTATGCATCAAGAACAGGATAGTTCTTCTCATGGGGATTCAACTAACAAGAAGCATAAGCAATCACTCTACCCTATTGCATCAACGCACACCCAATACCAACTCTCGGAGCATCACAATACATTGTATATGAATCTAAAGCTAAAGGCAAGATTAACACTAGAGTTGTGGTCAATGCAGTCTTCAGCTTCTGAAAGCTTACCTCACACTCATCCGACCACTGAATAAAGCACCCTTTTGAGTCAATTTGACCGAGGGTGATGCAATAGATGAAATCCCGAACAAACCGACGTTAATAACACGCCAACACAAGAAAATTGCGCATCTCTATGGCCGAGAACGATTTGGGCCAACTATGAACCACCTCTATCTTCTTCGGATCAACCTGAATACCCTCTTTGGACACCACGTGTCCCAAGAAAGCCACTGAACTAAGCAAAAATTCATACTTTGAGAAATTTGAATAAAGATTCTCCTCTCTTAACTGCTGAAATACCACTCACAAATTCTCCGCGTGCTCCTCCTGACTACGCGAGTACACCAAAATATAATAATGAATACAATGACAAACGATTTGAGATAAGGCCGAAACACGTTGTTTATCAAATGCATGAAAGCTACTGGGGCATTGGTCCGGCCAAAAGACATAACAAGGAACTCAATGACTATATCGGGCCCTGAAAGTCATCTTAAGAATATCTGAGTCCCTAATCTTCAATTGGTGGTACCCCGACCGGAGATCAACCTTGGAGAACACCCTCGCTTCTTGTAGCTGGTTGAATAAGTCATCAATATAAGGCAAAGGATACTTTTTCTTGACTGTAACTTTTTTCAACTACCTATAATCAATCCACATCCTTATCGTGCCATCCTTCTTCTTCACAAAAGAACAGGCGCACCCCAAAGCGACACACTAGGCCTAATAAATCCATTATCAAGGAGTTCCTGAAACTACTCCTTCAAAATCTTTAACCTCAGTCGAGGCCATACGATATAGTGGAATAAAAATGGGCTGTATCTGGCACCATATCAATACCAAAATCAATATCCATGCTTGAGGGCATGTACGACAGGTCTATAAAAAACACATTGGGAAAGTCCCTCACCACTGGAATAAAATCAATATTAGGGTCTTTGCACTGACATCTCTCACAAATGATAAGTATGAAAGAAAACCTTTGCCAACCATTCGTTGGGACCTCAAAAATGAAATCACCCTACTAGGGACAAAATCAGTCGAATCTCGTCACTCAACCCGTGGCACTCCCGGCATAGCCAATGTTACTGTCTTAGCATGACAGTCCAATATAGCCCGACACAAAGATAGCCAATCCATGCCTAATATCACGTTAAAGTCCACCATATACAGCAACAAAAGGTCCACTCGGGTCTCCAAACACCCGATAGTCACCACACACGACCAATATACGCGATCCACAATAATAGTATCGCCTATCGGAGTAGATACACGAACAAAGAAAACAAGAGACTCATGGGGCGTATCCATAACGAGAAAAATACGATGACACATATGAAAAGGTGTAACCAGGATCAAATAACACAGAGGCATCTCTATGGCAAACTAAGACAATACATTAATCATCATATTTGAAGGAATGTTGTCTTGTTTGGCTGGGAGGGCAAATAAATGGGCCTGACTGCCACCTAATCGGCTTCCCCCTCTAGGGTGACCCCTAGCTAACTGACCCCCGCCCCTAGCTACCTAGGTGGGTGGTGAAGTAACTAGAGTTGAAGTCGAGGGCTAACTCATCTGTTGAGATAGAACCTTATGAAGACGAGGATACTGCCTCTTCTTACGTCCAAACCCTCCACACTCGTAATAACTCCCTAGTGGAGGGAACGAGGAATGACACAAGATGACCTACAAAATGGAATATTTTACTTATAGAATTTGACATAATATATGTGACTCGAACCGTGATGAAGGCCCAAGAACTTCCCAATCATATGGTCGAGAACCCGTTGGATGAAGAGTATGAACCATTTGGATCTTATTTTAATGATAAAGAAGTATTGAATATTGACAAGGTCGAGCAGGATGAGAAGCCAAGTTGGAAAATTCATTGATGGAGCAGCAAACATGAAAGGTGTTGGAATAGGGGCTGTGCTCATTTCTAAAATAGGGCATCACTACCTTGTTACGGTCCAGCTTCGTTTCTATTGTAGAAACAACATGGCTGAGTACGAGGCATGCATTCTGGGATTGTGGTTAGTTGTAGATATGGGAGTCAAGAAAGTCTTGGTTTTGGGAGAGCTAGATCTTTTGGTACACCAGATTTAGGGAGAATGGGAGAATCTGGATTTAAAGCTCATACCGTATCGACAATTTTTGCATGATATTTGTCAACGATTCCGATCAATAGAATTCATGCTTATTCCAGGGTTCCACAATGAGGTGGTTGATGCCTTGGCTACCATGGCATCAATGTTGCACCATCCAGACAAAGCTTATGTTGACCCTTTGCATATTCAAGTTCGTGATCAGCATGCCTACTGTAATGTGGTGGAGGAAGAACTTGATGGTGAACCATGGTTCCATAATATCTGAGAATACATTAGGATGGGGGTATTTCTGGTACAGGCCTCATGTGATCAAAAGAGAACAATTCGATATTTGGCTAGCGGATTTTCTTGAGTGGGGAATTTTATACAAAAGAACTACTGATCTTGGACTGTTGAGGTGCATAGATACGAAACAAGCCATGACTATAATGACCGAAGTGCATTCCGAAGTTTGCGGACCGCATATAAGTGGGTATGTTCTGGGAAAAAGATCCTTCGAGCAAGATATAATTGGCTCACCATTGAACGACATTGCATCAGATTTGTACACAAGTATCATCAATGCCAGGTACATGGTGATTGATTCATTCCCTACCATCTGCGTTGCATACAATTTCTGCACTTGGGCCTTTTGTTACTTGGGGCATAGATGTCATCGGACCATTTGAACCAGCGGAATAAAATGGGCACTGGTTCATTATGGTGGCCACTGATTATTTCACTAAGTGGGTTGAAGCTTTAACTTTCAAATCCGTGACCAAGAATACACTGGTTGACTTTGTTCACTCGATTTGTCGGTTCGGAATTCCAATGGTAATCATCACATAAAATGGTGCTAATCTTAACAGTAATTTGATGAAAAAGCTATGTCAACAGTTCAAGATACGCATCGAAAATCCACTCCGTATCGCTCCAAGGAAAATGGAGCGGTTGAGGCAGCCAACAAGAACATAAAGAAAATACTTCAGAAAATTGTGCAAGGTTCTAGGCAATGGCATGAAAATTCGCCCTTTGCTTTGCTGGGTTACCGCACTACTATTCACACTTCACTAGGTACAACTCCTTATTTGTTGGTATATGGAACTGAAGTAGTGATACACGCGGAAGTTGAAATTACATCCCTTAAGATTAACCGAAGCTGAAATTGATGATGATAAAAGGGGTCAAAACCTGTTTGGAGCAATTAAATTTGATTAACGAGAAAAGACTGGCAGTAGTGTATCGTGGTCAATTGTATCAAAAGAGAATGGCGAGAGCATACAACAAGAAGGTGCACCCCCGAAAATTTGAAGTGGGTCAGCAAGTGTTGAAATCCGTCCTTCCACATCATGCTAAAGCTAAAGGCAAGTTTGTCCCAAAATGGTAGGGGTCGTTCATTGTAACGAGAGTGTTGTCCAATGGTGCTTTGTACTTAACAGATATAGAGGGAAAATGTGTAGATATGGCTATCAATTCAGATGCGGTTAAAAGATATTATGTATGACTTCTTTGATTTGTTTAATTGTTGTTTGTACTTGGCATGTTTTGAAGATTGCAATAATGAAGGAATTTTATTCTATTATCTAAAAACTTTATCCTTTGTCACCGCTTTTGAGCCTTGTTTATTTTCTTTCGTACACTTCTTTTGGAATCAGAAACAGAGTTTAGAAATACAAATATAGAAAATATAAATAAAAAAAAGAGAAGCAAAAAGAAGAAAAAGAAAAATGGAAAATTAGAAAGGAAAAAGAAAAGAAAAGAAAAAAAAAGAAAAAAAAGGAAAAGTAACAAAAACAAAGCAATTCCTATGTCATGAACTATGTTTGACCTGATTTCTTTTAAGGACACATAGGCAGCCTCACGGTTCGGTCCCATCAAAATAAAATTCAAAAGTCCCTGGACAAGGAAATTGGGGTAGAAGTTGCGGTTCTGTAAAAAATCTGATTCCAAAAATTGTAATTATGAACCCAGTTAAGCTGTTTCGAGCCTTTACGACAGACTTTCTTTCTAACCCTATCCAAAAGCCTACATTATGATCCAAAGAAAGACCTTCCGATCCATATTTGAGGAATTCGAAGTCAAGCGAGATAGATGTATGATTCACATCATGAGCAACACGTCGTTCCAAACAAGGAAAAGTAAATGAGAGACTACTATTTGGTGAAAATCCTCACGGTACCATAGGGAGAGAAATTAAAATAAGAGAGTTTTATTGGTGAAAACTCTCACGGGCACTGTAAGGAAATGGTGAGTGGAGAGATAAATGAATGAGAGAAGTTTGTTGGTGAATACCCTTCAGGGCGCCACAATCCAAATAAGGTTGACTTTGCAGAGAAATTGGATTACGGGAAACCCGGGCGTAAAGTATGAAGACTGAAAGATGATTGGTGGAATAGACTAGGCTGATTAATCCAAAATGTATGTCATGATCATTGGTTCTAGTTGTTGACTCAGATAAGTCTCTTTTCCTTTTCTTCCTCAAACAGTCATCCTGTTTCGAATTTTCTCCTTTATCTCTAACTTTCGAAGTTATTGCATTTCATTTTTTTGGGTTTACTTCTCTAAGGCTTAGTCAATGTTAGCCTTTCTTTAAGAAAGTAAGAAAGGATTTCAAAGCTTGATACCAACTTTTATGTTGCATAAAGCAAAGTACGGCCAAAGCAAACCAGAAATAGCACTACGCAAAATGAAAAATAAGGTGTTAATGGAAATTCAAGTGGTCGAGTGGTTTCATGAATTTCGGGAAAAATACAGAGGTTCAAATTGGAAGGACAGAAATGTAAAATATCAATTTGAGTGTAGAGCACTTGGGTCATTCAGGGTCCTGTGGTTGAAGTTCAGTCAGAAGGTCAAACAATTCTTTGCCAGTCAAAGGTGTGAGCATATGATTTTTGCCCGGTTGAGATGACTCCTACATGATTCTCAAGTTTAGGATTTTTCCTTTTAAATATTTATTTTTAGGATTTAATTGCGCGTGTCATTGTTTCATTAATGCATGCATAAAATCATAAAAAATATACAGAATTGCACAAACATTTAGGATTTAATTTCATAGTTTTGCTAGATTAATTGGTAATTAGGGTTATATTTGCAAATACAAAAATCATAAAAATTAAGTATTATTTCCGGCATTTTAATTCTTTTGCATTTTTGTGTTTAATTTTTATTTGTTGCATTTTTATTTATTTTTGCACAATGGGTAGTTATTAGGTTGTTTTAGATCAATTAGAATTTTTAAAATACAATTAGGAATTAAAAATAAATAAGAAAACAAAAACAATTGGATTTTCCTAATAAACCACCCAGGCTTGCCACAATTGGGCCAAACCTGGGGGGCCCAATCCAATTAAACCCTATAAAAATGCCCCATGTCCAGCCCAATAGTTGGTCCCCGACCCAGTCCACAAGAGATGCCCAAAATGATACCGTTTTGGGGCAATTCATCTTAACCATTGATCGTAGGCCATCTAACAGTCCTGAAACTACCCCCAAGTCCATATATATGTCCAAACCCCCTTTGTACACTCAGAAACCAACGAAACTTCTTCTTCGTACATGTAACGCTGGTGTATCACCACCTCGTCACCACCATAAGACCACCATCTACCACCCATCAACAACCCTGACGCCGCCGCCGGAAATCGCCTAACGGCGGCCGGTAACCAAACGGCCTCAGAATTACACCACCAGACCACCTCGACCTCCTCTTTCCTTTCCCACCGTAAGTTTCTTTCAATCAATCCTCAAACTCTTCGAATATTTGACAGAAGGTCTACCGTCACCACCATCTCCGGCAACCCAACCCTGAACCAACCCAAAATAACACCCCTGAACCACCTCCCCTCCCTCCTTCGAATCCTATCAGATCGTCTCAAATATCAAATCGAAATTAACCCTAAAACTCACCAGAACCCCGTGAAATTGGTCCTAGGTCACCGTCTCCTATCCATATGCACAACCCTACCACCCACAACCCTCAAATACAACTGGGCACAATGGAAAACCAAATCTGAGACCTCATCTTTATCTCAAAATCAACGAACCCTCCCCCTAACCCTTTTTCCCTTTTCAATACTTAAGGCGAAAGCCTTAGAAGTTAAAAGACCTCTCAAAAGAGGTCAAAGAACCATGGAACTGGATGATTTTCAATTTAGTGTTACCATGCCAAAAGAAAGCTAAGTCTTTGTGCGCTCGTTTTTTTGTGATTTCCTATTGATTTTATTTGGATTTTGTCTTCATTTGCTTGAGTTCATCTATTTATCTTTGAATTTATAGGCCTTCTCTTGCTTATTGTTGCTCGTTCTCTATCTCTTCATCTTCAGAACATGTTGGATAGTCATTTTCATCTAAAGGCACATGTTCCTGAGTTTTTATTTGTTGCATTTGTGATTTTGAACAATTACTATGTGTTCATCCTTGATTCCTTTTATTTCCAATCTTTTTATATATATAGCTATTTGTTCATCTTTGGAAACTTTGAGTAGTTGTCGCCAGTAGAATCACATACTTGTCGTAACTTTTCTTTATTTACAGTTATTAAGTTCCTTTTGCTTTATTCGTTTATTGCTATAATCTCGCGTGTTTTCTCTTCTATTTGTTTTTTTTGCTTTGAGTAATCATGTGTTCATCCTTGATCTCCTTTCCTTTTATTGTTGCATGTTCAAATTCATTAGTTTATTTTATCATCTCTGAGGTACCATAAACAGTGATTTCCATCCAGAGTTACATGTTCATCCTTCTTTTCTTTTTCTAATGCTTTATATTCCTGATTATCCAATAGCTGTTATATGTTCGTCTTGTAATCTTTTTTTAATCTCCTCCATTTTATTTTGTTTGAAATCCTGGTTTAGGTACTGTCATCCAGAGTCACTCGCCATGTTTCTCTTTTCTGTTTGATTTTTGATTTTCCTTATTCCCACTTGTTTCATCTGTTCATCTTTGAAATGTCCTGAATATCCATCTCTTTGCTTGTGTCTAAGTCTGGATTACTTGTCTTGAATGGTCTGCTTAACATTTGAACTCGTAGCCTATTCTTGTTAACATTGTTTGGATTATTTTAGTGCCCCGCACTTCTGGAATTTGTGTTAATTCAGTTTTGTAGTTTTGCCTGAGTTTGAAGGTTGCATTGTTTAAGTCTTGACCCCTGGAAGTATGTTTTTCCTTAGTTTGCAATTAAGTTGGCCATGGCTACCCTTTCAGAACTTGATCCTAGTTGATAATCTTAATGTATGAATTGAAAATAAGTAAGTAGGGACAATTTCTGACCAAATGAATGAGAATCCAAAATTAGAAACTCTTAGGCCGGTAATTAGGGAAAGGGAGAGAGGTATTAAGGGCATTTGAATATAGGGAATAATGTAACAAACTCCTAGAACAATCTAGTGAGGGGTCTTAGTATAATTTCTGCCTCAAAACTTGAGGCACAAGTCGGAAAACCAAGGACTATTTAGGCAAAACTGAAAATTTGATAAGGGGAAAACAAAGAAATTGAGGTTGCCCTAAGGCTTCAGTTATAAAAGGGGACAATCTGATCATTTCAAGGGGTTGGGATTATTTTCGAGCCGATTTTCAAAAAAGGATTAGGGAGTTTTCTTCAGGCTTTTAGAGAGTTAGAATAGAATACACCTTAGACTTTCATACACTATTCAGAAAATTCTCTTCGAGTTGTCTCTTCTGAGTGAATTTTCCTTAACAGTCAATACAAGTTCTGGGATGTTTTAGAAGATATATTGTCACTATTTTCCTCTCAAATTTCCTGAGTTCCTGGGTTTTTGCTGGTTGTGTGGTTGATGTGTTTGCGTGCTACTCTCTTAACCTTACTCATAGGTTCCATTTTTTGCTGAAATTCCAGGTATCCATCTTCACTCAAAATCTGAGAAGCAGTAGCTATGTACGTTCGAGATTATTAAGATGATAATGAAGACAATAATTTTTATATATATCAATTTCATATCATGAGTGTTGTATACCTTTCAGTAGCCTTAATTTTAATATTGTAATGTATATAAACTTGTAAAAATACTGGACTGCGCGTGGATTCTAACTTCAGTTTGTTTAGATTTTGTTAAGATTAACATAGCCAAAACCGTGATTTTGCCTAATATCCATGAATGAAGATGTAGTAAGGAATCATGATTCTATATGAATATTCTCTGAATGATGAGTATTTCAGATTTTTTCTAAATACTAGAATTGAAATCTAAAGGGGGGACAATTAGCTGGAATCTGATCGATATCTAGGGGCAAACCTGTCATTAAGATAGAGTCAGTGTCGGTAGCAGTTCTTGCTTAGCGGTATCAGGTCACCAATCGGTGACATAGTTTAGGAATGAATATCCGTAACTCCCATTCCAGTACTTAAACTGACAAAATGGAATAAAAAATCAAGACCTGGCTCAAGGCTAACCCCTACACACTCAGGGTCAGAAACGGGAAAAGGAGAATGAGTAGGACAGGCTCGAGGTCAATTCTTTCTTTTAAGAGAGATCCCACCCCCTTCTTTAGCGCTTTTTCGTTCTATATGACTTACTTCTCGTTCTCGGTGAAGGAATCAGAGCTGTTATAGAATCAGCATCTTACTCTTTAATGGCAAGCTCAGCAACGAGAAGTTTTCCTCTGCTGGAAAGCAGTCCTTCACGGATATGGGAGCTTACTCCGCTGTTGCAGTAAGCTAAGCATTTCCATCCTTTATGATTATGAAAAAGGAATGGATAGAGAGGAAGGCTCCAGGGTTTGTTTCTCTTGGTGTCAACATAGGAATGGAAACAGTTTGAATGTATGCCTTTTTCCCTTGTTGAATCAGCCAAGTCAGTAGCCTTTCTTTTATTCGGTATTGCCTGTTGATGCAAGGAATAAGGGCTAGCTTGATGCTAAGAAGAAGCTGGTGGAGGAATAACGACATCTAAATCATCTGCTGCACAGTAGTACGTATTAGGCAAATGGGATTTTGCTTTCCTAGGCTGAGGAGCGTAGTCAGAGGTCTTTGGTGCCTGAATGCTTGAATTAGAGCTTGGACTAGGGGCAATCCAGCAACCATTTCAACTGGATACCATCAAGAGGGCAAGAGAGGAGGAGCCGATGAAATTCTTTCGGAGTTCTTCCCCGCTGACGTCTAAGCTCTCAAGGACTCGGATTAGTCAACAGGAATGAAATCTAAGAAAGCTGGTAGCTCGAGCGAGGAGCGGAACCTAGCCCTATAGCTATAGGCTATATAATATTCTATTTCCTCTGCTTTGAATAGTTAGAATCAAACTCATTGCTCATTCATTAAGAGCTCTTGTCGGTAAAGTAGATCTAGATCGAGCGAGAGAATTGGCTTCTCGAGAATCCGCTGGAGTCAGATCAGTAGAGGAGTTCACACCAGGACATTCCGCTACGAGCCATACCCAGCGGGATACATATTGCCCAAATGGAGCCTAAAAGATGGGATGGGTGATCCATAAGATCATTTGGCGAGGTTCATCCCTCAGCGTGGGGATCTTTCTGGAAATAAAAACTTGTTTTGTTGAGGCAATTTCCCTCGTCGCTTACCCGCATTTCTCTTGGTATACCTACATGTGTGCCTCCTAATTCCGTGAAGTCCTTGGAGCATGTGCGATCTATTCAGGATCCTTGTCAAGAAAGAAGTCAGTCCCTTATTCTTTATTATATGTTAAAAGGTCTGGACTCGAAGAGGGAGTCGATTCACGTACTTCACCATTTCCTGGGTCGTTATCGCCTTTCCCCGGTTCAGGGTATGGGTTCTTTCTCTATTAAGAAAGTCCTGGTGTGAACTCCCCTACTGATCTGACTCCAGCTGATTCTCAAGAAGCCAATTCTCTCTCTCGATCTAGATCTACTTTACCGACAAGAGCTCTTAATGAATGAGCAATGAGTTTGATTCTAACTATTCAAAGCAGAGGAAATAGAATATTACATAGCCTATAGCTATAGGGTTAGGCTCCGCTCCTTGCTCGAGCTACAACTTTCTTAAATTTCATTCCTGTTGACTAATCCGAGTCCTTGAGAGCTTAGACGTCAGCGGGGAAGAACTCCGAAAGAATTTCATTGGCTCCTCCTCTCTTGCCCTCTTGATGGTATCCAGTTGAAATGGTTGATGAATTGCCCCTTGTTCAAGCTCTAAGTCAAGCATTCAGGCACCAAAGACCTCTGACTACGCTCCTCAGCCTAGGAAAGCAAAATCCCATTTGCCTAATACGTACTACTGTGCTGCAGATGATTTAGCTGTCGTTATTCCTCCACCAGCTTCTTCTTGGCATCAAGCCAGCCCTTATTCCTTGCATCAACAGGCAATACCGCATAAAAGAAAGGCTACTGACTTGGCTGATTCAACAAGGGAAAAAGGCATCCATTCAAACTGCTCCCATTCCTATGTTGACACCAAGAGAAACAAACCCTGGAGCCTTCCTCTCTATCCATTTCTTTTTCATAATCATAAAGGATGGAAATTCTTAGCTTACTAAACCAGCAACAGCTAAGTAAGCTCCCATATCCGTGAAGGACTGCTTTCCAGCAGAGGAAAACTTCTCGTTGCTGAGCTTGCCGTTAAAGAGTAAGATGCTGATTCTATAGCAGCTCTGATTCCTTCACCGAGAACGAGAAGGAAGTCTTATAGAACGAACAAGCGCTAAGAAGGGGGTGGAATCTCTACTAAAAGAAAGAATTGACCTCGAGCATGTCCTGCTCATTCTCCTTTTCCCGTTCCTGACCCTGAGTGTGGAGCGGTTAGCCTTGAGCCAGGTCTTGATTTTTTATTCCATTTTGTCAGTTTAAGTACTGGATATCGATAGTTTAAGTCTAAATTATCGACTCTAGTTAATTGTCCCCCTTTCCAAGTGTGATTTCTATCTTATGTATGGCCGTGCCTAAGGGCATATTGATGTGAAATCATTATCATCCTCTTGTTTTAAAATACCTTCAGTACACTTCAACATGATTATTTGTATAATTTTGCGACGGTAATATAATCAGTAAAAAAAGGGTTGCTATAAATTTCCTACAACAGACTCATAGTCCAATGTTTCTGGGGTTTATCGAAAGGCCCAACTGTTAGCAATTGTAACATGAAGAATATACACTTCATGTGTTGGCTATTAAACGAAGCCCAAGTTACATAACCTGCCATGAATGGGACTAGAAATGTAAGTGTTAAATCTCTCTAAATGCATCCCATGTGTATGAATTTTAGGATATTTGTACATACAAGCATAATAGAAAACTGTAGTATGCTTTATTTTGCCTTTATAAAATAAAGTGAGCCACACTAACTTAATCAAACACTACGTGAGGCTCATGAACTTAATAAAATACATAGAAAGTTGGAAGTGTTGTTTAACGAATTTCACAGCCTTCCACAAACTTCTAAACGCGTAGTTGCTATAGGCGTGAATTTATTAATAAAATATCTTCCTAAACTCGGGTGCGCATTTATGTAACCTAAATCCAAGTCTCAACGATGTTAAAAAGTATCGAGAACCCGGGTGCATTTATGTGACGTGGTTCGAGGCGTGTTTTAATAACGTTGTAAATATTCCTAAAATGACATCAGGCAGTTAATAACTTTAAAATTGTACTATAGGTTGGAACATGTATAAAAATAAGATTCTTAGTCATTTATAATAGTTTAAGCGACCGTGCTAGAACCACGGGATCGAAGGGTTCCTAACACCTTCCCTCGGGTCAACAGAATTTTTGGTTCGCACACTCCATTTGGGCAGTTGAAAAAATTTCCTCGATTTGGGATTCTAAATAAACTGATAACTTGGGACACCAAAATCCAAACCTATCCCAAGTGGAAACTCATAATAAATAAATGATCACATTTCGAATGATGTCACTTTAATTGGAAAAATTCCCTTGTACGTGTCATCATTCGGGGTAGCCGTATGAAAAAGGAGGTGTGACAAAAGGCATCTAATTAGAACAAAGCATGGCAATAGGAATGCCACTTTCAGAAAGAATGCCGCAAACTAACCACCGCATTTTCAAACTAGTAAAAAAAATTTGATTGAAATAGGGGCAGGAAATTTCGTTTGTTCCAGAGGAACCTTCCATGAGGAAAGCACGTACCAGATATGTTCGGCCGTAAATCTTCAGGGCCCTCCTGGATAATGGAATTTAGTATAAAAAATTTCAGGGCCTTCATGGATAATAAGATTTAATTTTAAAAAAGTCCTCAGGACCCTCCTCGATAATGAGACCTAGTTAAATTTCAAGACCTTCATAGATAACAAGATTTATAAGTTCTACCTTTAGGAAATATAATTTAGCTTTAAAGTGTTCACTCTTAAGATGAGATTTAATTTGAAATTTTCAGGACCCTCCTGGACAATGAGATTTAGCTTTTAAATTCCTAGAGCACTTTTGGGTAACATGATTCGAGTAATACTCACAGATGTGCCCAGATACTAAACTGGGGCGGAAAATTTTCTTTTATTTTGTCTGTGTCGTTGTAATGGTAGGCGTTCACCTAGAGAACAAGGGAATACAGTTTTGGAAAGTAGGCACCCACCTGGAACACAAGGGAATACAACTTGAATTTTGGCAATCACTCACTTGGACAACAAGGGAATACAGTTCAAGTTTTGGCAATCAGGCACCCACCTGGAAAACAAGGGCATATAGTTCAAGTTTTGACACTCGGGCGCCCGCCTAGAAAACAAGGGAATGCAGTTCAAGTTTTGGCAATCGGGCGCCCTCTTGGAGAATAAGGGAATACAATTCAGGTTTTGCCAGGCGTCCACCTGGAGAACAAGGGAATATAGTTCAAGTTTTGGAAATTAGGCGTCCATCTGAAAAATAAGGGAATATAGCTCAAGTTTTGGCAATCAGGCACCCACTTGGAGAACAAGGGAATAGAGTTCAAGTTTTGAAAATCAGGCACCTACCTAGTTAATAAGGGAATACAGTTTCAAGTTTGGGCAATCAGGAGTCCACCTGGATAACAAGGGAATACAGTTCAAGTTTTGGCAATTAGGCGCCCACCTGGAAAATAAGGGAATTCATTTCCGATTTTATTTTGAGTCAGCAACAAAACAAGCTCGCGTTGAGAGTGTGAGTCAATAATTCGAGATGCACAACAAAACTGCAGAAGCGACAAGATCAAGTCTGAAGTTGTGTATTTAGGATTCTTGTAATCACTGATCATAGTTTAGCCTAGCTTCTTCTTATTTTGTCTCGGTGTATAAGAAGTTCAGCAAGCAGTAGTGGCAACGACAGTGAAATCACTATTTCTCGTTAGTCCCATCTACCGAAACGTCCCGACTATATTGACCTGATTTATCTATAGCTAAGGATATATAGGTAACCTTGGAAGCAAGGTTCGATTAGATCTCCAAAAAAATGCTTCCCACAGAGTATTTCAACAGGCAAAATCTCTCGTATCCGCCCACTTTATCTTTGCCTAAAAACACTTCGTGCTTCCTCGCAAAGAGGGGCATCTGTGAGCACGTGATTTTTACCCTATGTGAAATACTCCTACAAATTAAAGAAAGGAATTTTCATAATTTTTTTGCAATTTTATAGGATTTTTGTAAGATTTTTTATTAATTGTTTGTATTTTTGTGCATGTTTACTTTTATTAAAATCATAAGAAATACTAAAAATATCATGCATTGCTTTTAGATTTTATTTTATATTTTTAGGAGTAATTAATTAAATTAATTACTTTATTAAAAATGAAAATACAAAAAAGGTTCATTTTTGCATTCTTAGCTTTTAAATTTAGATTATTACTTTTATCTTTTAATCTAGGATCAATAAATTTTATAAATATATAATTTGATAATTAGTTTAATTTTATAACTTAGATTAAATTAGGGTTTAATTTAGGATTTTTATTACTTAAAGAAAAGAAAAGCAAAAGCAAAATAAAAAGGATCAAAAAAAGAAATATAAAAGGGCTTAAATTAAGTGTTGAAATTGGGCTAGTTGCACCCGGCATTTCCCCAAACCCAAGCCCAAACAATTAATTTACCCAATCCAGCCCACCCCATCTGAAGCTAAACGACACCATCTCCATGATCATTGAATCCCATCCGTTGATTTCGTTTGATCGAACGGATGGAAACTAACCTTCCATTTAGTATACGACGTCCTAAACGGTCCATCCCTCCCCCAATTCAAACCCCCCCATTCAGTCTCTACCCTAACCCAGATAGAATCCCTAGCCGCCCCCAAATTGCCAAACCCCACCAGCCGACAGCAACACCCAAACCGCTCTAAACCGTCACCATACAATCACCATCCACTCCTCTTTCATAATCCATCACAAGTTTTTCCAAAATTCTCACCATTTGTCCCAATTTCAAATCTAATCTCAAAGAAATTGAAAACCTCTAATTTGTCCCCCTTTCTGCGTTTCAAATGGTTTGAAGGCTCGATTTGAGTCGAAATTTATGTCAATCGATTGTTCTCAGTAAGAACAATCGATTAGCATCATTTTTGGCTCATTTCAAGGCGCACCAAATTTCATGCAAAGTCAAAAATGACTTGCCAATCTTCGTCAAGCATCATCATTCGTTGATTCGCTTTGTTTGCTCAAATGTTTCCGGCCAAATTAGTATACGTACATTCCTTCCCTCTTTTTTTGTGTTTGTTTCTGTTCATCTATCTATAGTTAATCTGTTTGCTGTTGATTAGTTCAATCTTTAAAAATAGGCTGATAAGGTTAATTTCATGATTTAGGATTAAGATTATTTTCTTTTATTCTGTTTGATTTTCCGTCCTGGACGTATTTATTTAGTGTGGTCAGTAGTATTGAATTATTTTTAACTTATTAAAGTGTTTGGTTGAATGGTTCAATTAATGTTCAGATTTCTCTTTCTTTGTCTTTCTTCCTTTTCTTTTTTTTTCTCTTCTTTTTCTTTTGATTAATTATCCAGTTGGCTTTTTAGGTCACAATATCTAGTTTGATTTCGTTTATTTCTCATATTTTTATGTTGGGTCTATTTTTAGTTTATGGTTATCTCTGGTTTGGACAGAAGAAGCCCATTCGCATGGGTTTGAGTCTTGGGTCAATTTGACCCATGATTGATTCGTTTAAGGTGTAAATAAACGGTTGCCAGGGGGTACTTTGGGCGATTTAGGTGTAGAGAATATTTTCTGTTAAGTAGGAAGCTTCTAGAGGATAAGAGAAGACTTGCATGCTAAGAAATACAGGATCTCAGATATTCTTTAAGGGACTAGGGGCTAAAATAAAAGTGTTTGAGGGTTAAAAGTGACATAAAAAATCAAAGTTCTATTGTCCTAAAGACCTCCTATAAGAAGCTCATTTTCCTGATTTCTAGGGCAATGTTTCAGGCCCTAAAACCCACCCCAAACAGTAGCTTTATTGTTCCATTAAGATCTAAAAAAATCTGATTTGAAAGAAGAGAAGAACTTGAGTAATTTCTTGGGAGCTCTGGTTTTGTTAAATCAAAACATGGATTAAATTGGAACTGTATTACTGCTATCATTGGTTGTTGAGTTACCACTTTATTTCCTCTTGTTGTTCTCCTATTAACATCACCTTCCTCACTTTGTTCTTGTTCTATAACCAGGTTTTCTTTTTGGACTTTGTGTGGCTATTGGAGTGCAAACGTATTCTTCTTTAAGTGATATACCTGTAATATTGGAGTTGATGTGCAAATGTTAATGGAAGTTGATACTCAAATGTTTAAACTTCAATTTCGTTTTACGTTTGATTCTTTCAAGTTGTTTAGTGTTTTGGAATCTTCTTAGTTCATTATTTTTGTTTAAGTATTTCAGATTTGCATGATAGTCAATAGTTCTTAGTTGGGAATTTCACATATAAATGTTTAAGTTACTCCATCTTTTCATGTATTGCTCATAATAGCTCCATTTAGATGTTTCATTAGAGGATATTAGTTAGTATCTCACACATGTTTGAAAGATGCATCGTGTGGCTGCTGAATCCCTTCAGTTTTATGGTTTTAGATTTCAACATTGCTAAATGAATCATGTATTTGATGTCAATATGGTTGCTGAGTAGTTTAAGGCATGTTTTAAGCTTATGACTCGTTATTAAAGGCATGTCAAATGAATTAGAAGTCTATAATCTAATTATTCAAGTATGTTTAATTTCCAGAATTTTGTATAGTTTTGTAATTCAGAAGTGCATAAAAGCAAATCACCAGATTACAAGAACCCCAACCAGCACACATCGACAGAGTAATAATTAGTTTGAACAAGGTTTCGCATGGCCTTAATCCATTAGCTATTACTAAGTTAACATACAAGCATATGTTAATCAGAGAACAATATGTTGGGATAGAGAATCATATAGAAAGGTAATAAAGTTGACGATATAGAAATCATGAATTAATTAGGAGTTTGTTAAGCGATGAACACTTAAAATAGGACAGAGCTCATGAAAGTTGAGAAACCAAATAGACATAGGCCTAACAGACATGCTGAAAACAAGAAACACATAGGTCTAATTTCATGGAAGTAGACATGCTGATTCAGAGTAATAAATATGAAGCATATAT
Organism: Nicotiana benthamiana; assembly: GCA_034376525.1. Taxonomy (NCBI): domain Eukaryota; kingdom Viridiplantae; phylum Streptophyta; class Magnoliopsida; order Solanales; family Solanaceae; genus Nicotiana; species Nicotiana benthamiana. The sequence goes on from CM067339.1 coordinate 180,320,083, forward strand.
GTCTAATTACATATGATTAAATATGTTGATTAAGATCAATAAGCATGAAGCACATATGTCTAACTACAACATATTGAATGGTGGCAGAAGTGGAGATATACCAGTTAAGAGATAGTAAACAGAAAGTTAAAAATATGAAGGATCTAATAGTGTAGCCTTGGCTTTCAACCAGCTAGACAATGTAGCAAACATAAGTAACAGAAAGGTTTGAATGAGAGCAATAGTTTTTGTGTGTGTGTGTGTGTGTGTTTTTTTTTTTTTGAGTGTTTGTGTAAGTCTAAATCTATTTTGAAAATTATAATAAGAAGATTTTTATAGCATGCAATAGGGTAGGTCACATAAGGTAATGAATCAATCACATATACATAAGGTATGAAAATCAATCAGCAATCAATCATGAATAAATTAAGAGGACAAAGTCAAATAAGTACCACTTAATTTAAGAAAAAATCTCACACATAATCAATCCATAATTAAGAGCAAGGTTAATAAGGTAAGAAACAGTTTCCAAAATCAATTAGGAAACATGACACATAATCAAGCCAATAATACATATACATAGATAAGGTAAGAACAAGTAAAACTTAAATAAGGAAATATGGGTACTAAATTCAAACCCTAATTTAGGTAAGTAAATAAATTAACAATTTAATTGATAGAGTTAAAGGTAACGAGCGAAAGACAACGGGATAAATAGTCAGAGAATCAAAATCCTAGGATATGTCAAAGATATAGAGATGAAACAAAAAAAAAGGAATCGGTCCAGATAGTAAAGAAGAAAACCATAATTGAAAGCATTTAAACGTCTAAGCATTTTTACAGAAAACTCGTTAGAAATAACAACCCTAGGATTTAGAACATAGTCATGAGGATAAGTCGAACAAACAAAAAAATTAGGGTTAAACACCTAAAAAGTTACTATTTTTCAGAAACATAAAGGGATTAAACCCTAACTTTAGAGAAGACGAAAATTGGTTAATAATAAGAAAACACATAAAGTTTTTAAAGAGAAATAACAAATAAACTTAAAATTGTCTCACATCTACAAGTACCTGAACAGATTCGAGCAACAAGAGACTAGGGCTTTAAAAGAATGACTGAGATGAAAGAAAATATGGTTTGGAACCATAGATTCGAGCTATAAACACGAAGATAATAGTACTCACAAATGGAGATGATCATAGGTAGGTCCGTAAAAAGGTTTTTGAATGAATCTGAGTTGAATATCCTTGAGTTTCCTCTATATAACAACAAAATCGAACAACCAAAAGAGGTATGAGATCGGTATGGGCCGGAAATCACCAGATGAACCCTTATCTGGTCAAGAATCGAAAGGTTTAAGGGTTTTTTCGAGTGATGTCCCTCCAGGGTTTGAGAGTGTCTTACAGAGAAGAAAGGAGGATATGATTTGGGGGCAGCGCAATTGGAGAGAATGGGTAGGGTTTGGGGGGTCGTTTGATTAAAATAGGAAAGAGATAACGTGGGCCGTTGATCTCAAAGATCAATGGCAACGATTAGAGGAGGTTCTGGGTCGGGTAGGGTTATTTTAATTTGGGCTGGGGCGGATTGGGCTTAGGTTTAATTTGAATTGGGTTGGGGCTGTCCTAATTTAAACATAATTAAAGGGACTGTTTGCTATATACCAAATTTATTAAGGAAAAAATTTATAAAAATAGCTAATTAAATGATAAAAATAATTTTTATGCATGAAGATGATTTAAAATAATTATTTAGCATTATTAAAATATAAAAAGTTATTTTCTATATAGATATATAATTATGCATATGTATGGGCTATTATTGTAAAATATGTAATTATAGTCTTAAAAATGCAAATGTGAATGTAAAAAATGCAATTGAAATATTTGAATACTTATATAAGCATAAATAATGAATTTAGATGATTAAATCATCATAAAGTAATACGATATATAGTTATTGAGTATTTATATAATTACAAATGCACAAATAAATTTATTTAAGGCCTTTAAAAATTATATAAAAAAATATTTTAAAAACTTGTGCATGTTTGTAAATGCATGTACAATATTTTGAAGGTATGTAAGCATATCTAAAAATATATTAGGGACAAAAATGGATATCAATAACTGCTCCTCTTTATCCGGGAAGGATGAAAGAGTTTTCAGGTAAAGAAATTATGACCGATTTTAATCGAATGGGATGTTTTGATAAAATAGAGGCCGAACCCTAGTCACGACTTGGATTTTCCATCCTCAGGAGTCGTGAAGGCGCCTACTAGTGAAAGCTAAGCAAGCCAATTATTCCAATTACTTAACCTTTTTTTATTTTAATCCCTTAACAATGGTGAATAAACATCATGTAAACAGCAAAAATAATAAAGCAGAAGACTAAAATGTAACAAGTTAATAATAATTCCGATACAGATCCATAACAAAACTACCCAGAACTGGTGTCAAATCTCACAGATTGTCTAGGAATACTACAACGAGGGGGTTCAAAAGATAAATATACAACTATTTCTGAAATACAAAAAATAAAGAACAATAAGGAAAAATAGGATGAGATGCCAAGGCCTGCAGACACCTATAGGACTACCTCGGGTCGCTTGAATGGACTGAAGGCAACAACCTCACTGCGGTCCAAAAGTTCAGCACCGAGATTTGCACACAATACAGAGTGTAGTACCAGCACAACCAACCTCATATGTTGGTAAATGCCTAGCCTAACCTCGGCGAATTAGTGACGAGGCTAGGACCGAACTATCAAATAAACTTATGCAGTTAAATCATATACAGCAGAATAATAAAGGTAGATATTTACAATTGAAAATGGGAGGGGGAAAGCATATTGTGGGGAGTATCAGATAACAACAAAATACCAATAGAGAAATGTAACAAAATCACAATTCAATTGCTAACAAGAATAAGGAAATTCATAAACAAGTGCACGGCATCACCCTTCATACTTTTACTCTTCCATAAGAATCAATATTCACTTTCATTTTTCTTGTTGCGACGTGCAACCCGATCCCAAATCATACAATACAGTTGCGGTGTGAAACCCGATCCCATTTCATATAAAACAATTGTGGCGTGCAACCCGATCCCATTTCACATAATACCATGGCGGCGTGCGACTCGATCCCATTTCACATAATACCGTTACAGCGTGCAACCCAGTCCCATTTCACATAATGTTGTTACGTCGTGCAACCCGACCCCATTTCACATAATATTGTTGCAGTGTGCAACCTGATAGCATTTCACATATTAGCATTGCAACGTGCAACCGATCCCAAATACAATTCAACATCAAGCATAAAAGAATCCAGTAAGGGAATAAGAGTATATAAACAACATCCAAGCAAGAGAGACAATATCATAAACAATAGCATCCTGACAAGGGAAACAACAATGATAATCATCATACTAAGCATGAATAAATCACAATGAAGTCACAACAAATACAATATGAGACTCACAGGCATGCTTGATACCGACATATAGATACTCGTAACTATACCTATACGTCGTACTCCACAATTAACAAAGAAAAAATAGGACACAACTCCTAATACCTTAAGCTAAGGTTAGACCAAACACTTACCTAGATGCCATGAACACAATTCAAGCCTCAACTACTGCTTTATGTATTGTTTCCACCACCAATTCACTTGTATCTAGTCACAAGTTGCTTAACTATATCAATAAATGCTAAATGAAGCAATTTTAATAATGAAAATAAGTTTTTCAATGATTTCCCCAAAAAGTCAAAAATCAACCCCAGTCCCACATGGAAAAACTCGAGGTTCGAACCAAAATCCAATTACCCATTCACCCACGAACTCAAACATATAATTTGTTCTGAAATCGGACCTAAAATCACGGTCCAAATCCCCAAAATATGGAAATCCTAATTTCTACCCAAAACACTAAATTTCCCCCATGAGAACCCTTGATTGTGAGTTGAAATCATGTAAAACGATATTAGAGATTAAAGAAAATGAGTTTAAAATAACTTGCAATGGATTTGCAGAGGAATTTTTCTTTAGAAAAGCGCCCAAGAGAGATTAGGATTTGAGGGAGTTTGAAAAATGAAGAATTTTTGTTAAGTTATGATTTGCATAGGCGCAGGTATCACAATTGCGATAAGATTTTTGCAATTGCGAACTAGTAATTGCGAAAAACTCTTTGCAATTGTGAAGTATTCCTATCTATTCTTTCTTCGCTAATTCGAACAATTATTTGCAAATGTGGTACTTACTAAGGTCGCAATTGCGATATAACAATTGCGAAGGTTCCCTACCCAGCCCAGTCTTCGCAAATGCGATGGGTGTTCGAAAATGCGAGCCAGGCTTCGCAATTGCGAAGGGTGCAGACCTGCAACACACGGTAATTTTTCCTAAATTTAAAACACTCCGTGGCCTATTCAAAATTTACCCAAGCCCTCGGGGCTCCAAACCAAACATGCACGCAACTCCAAAAATATTATACGGACTTGTTCGTGTGATCAAATCATCAAAATAACATCAATAACTATCAATTTAGCATCAAAATCAAAGAAAAGTCTCATGAACTCTTAAGTTCCATTTTTAACAACCGATGGTCTGGTTCACGTTGTATCAAGTCTGTTTCTACCAAATTTTACAAACTCAACTTAAATACTATATAAGACATGTATTGGGTGCTGGAACCAAAAATACGGGCCTGATACTAAAGTTCAAACTCATTTAGATTTCTGAAAACTCTTATAATTTCAGTTAAAAAAAATTCTTCAAATATTCATTTCTTGGGCTTGGGACCTCGGGATTCGATTTCAGGTATATGTCCAAGTGCCATATTTTTCTACGGAACCTCCGAAGCCATCAAATCACGGGTCCAGGTCCGTTTTCCCCAAAATATTGACCGAAGTCAGCTTAAATTAAATTTTAAAGGCCAAATTTGCATTTTCATTAATTTTTCACATAAAAGCGTTCTGGATATACGCCTGGACTGCAAACGCAAATTGAGGTGAGAAAAAGGAGGCATTTAAGGCCTCTAAATACAAATTTACTTTCAAAGTCATCACAACCCTAGTCTCTGAGCTACCTGAACCCTACGGTGAATGAAACCGATGGAGTTGTTATAGGAATCGTATTCCGTTTCAACAAATGTTCTTTTGTGAAGGGTAATATCGGGTGGAGTTATGAAGCATGACGGATGTATCATACGGCATATATCTGAACAATCACAGAGTAAAGATGTGTAATTTGATGGTCAAAGACTGATAGGCCATCTGCTCTATTTAACCATTACACAACCTGATATTTGTGTTGTTGTGCAAGTTCTTAGCCAATTTATGCAGCATCTCAAACAATCCCATTTAACTACAGCACTTCGAGTGGTAAGGTACATTAAGGGGTCACCTGGACTTGGGATTCTCCTTAAGAAAGGTCCTATCACCCGCCTTACTGCATTTTGTGATTCAGACTTTGAAGCTTGCCTGAACACACAAAGGTCGATAACTGAATATGTCGTTAAACTTAGGGATTCCTTACTATCGTGGAAGTCTAAGAAGCAGCAGACTGTGAGTCGTAGCTCAGTTGAAGCTGAATATAGAAGCCTTGCTGCAGTAACAGCTGAAGTTACTTGGCTCGTTGGATTGCTGCAAGAATTGAGTATTGAGATATATCAGCTTGTTGATGTTTATTGTGATAGTAAAGATGCATTTCAAATAGCAGCAAATCCCATTTTTTACGAACGAACAAAGCACATCGAGATAGATTGTCACTTTGTTCGAGAAAAAATCAAGTCTGGATTCCTTGCTCCTTATCACATTTCAACCAAACTTCAGTTGGTTGATCTCTTGACGAAGGGACTTGGTGTTGCTCAACATTCCTTTCTTCTCTCCAAGCTTGGAGTGTTCAATGTTTTACACCCTCCAGCTTGAGGGGGAGTCTTAGCATGTAGGGATCAAAGTATACAAAATGAGATTAGGAGTGTGCAAGTTAGCAAAAAGGAAAATTAGTTGGTTATGTTAGTTGGTTAATAGTTGTACCTGTGCTGTCAACTTAGTAGTGGAGAAGTTGTATATACAGTCTTGTATGTAACGATAGAACTCAAATTTGAAGAATACAATTTCGTTTTTCTCCTTCCTTCTGATTTCTCTCTCAAACGATCACCCTTAAATGATCTATTCTAGCTGGCTCTCCAAACAACAACTCATAAGGAGATTTTCCAGGCAAGATACTAATAGGTAGCTTATTTATTAGATACACTGATATTCTTGCACAATCACCCCAACATCTCTTAGGAAACATTGCTGGCTTTGCTTTGTTCTTTTTGAATCATGTTCGAGTCACCCCGGGTAACCCCTGGTGGTCATAGAAATAAAGTTTTCGAAAATATGCACTTATTGATGAAATAGAGTTATTTTAGAAAAGATAGTGATATGTAATATCAAGTAATTTAGATGAAGTAATGACTATAACACTTTGTAAAGACATTACAGCTTCCTTGCGATAGAATTTTGGTGTCCTTCTCAAAATTCTGTCCCAATCTGATCTTTTGGTCCTAATTGAAGGTGCTAATCGTGGTGTGAGAACTTTTTAAGGGGAAATACATACGGTTTGTAGAAAACCCCTAGATAACTACAATACCTAAAAAGATAGATAAGTAAGTTTCTGTTATAGTAAAAACCTCCCTGGATTAGCTAGTCTTTTATATCAAATTTTGCATTTTTCATTTGATCATATATACATTGGAATAGAAAAAATTAACAAAAATGAAGAAAGACCTAAATTAAATAATCAAAACGCATAGACAATAAACACACATGGCACAACCATGACACAACCACCACATTCTAAGAAGCTAAACTCAAAACATAACCACTCCTACTATTTTTATTAGCTCCTTTAAATATCGATCTTTCTCCTTTCGCTTATATTTACTTTCATAGTGAACGAATCAGAACTTAAAATCGTCCATATTTAAGATTCTAGAACCAGTGTTGCCACCACCAAATCGATGTTATCTTGGATTTGATCATGAATCTTTCTCCTCGTTAGATAGATAAGAAGAATTAATCTAAATAGCTGTCCATGCTTAAATTAAAAATATTTGGTAGAGGTATAGTATATATATAATTTATGTATTATATATGTATACAGAATGTATAATCTAAATATATGACTAGAAAAAGAGACAATAAATATGGTCGCGATTTGTGTAAAAACGAAAATTAAGAAGGTTCTAGTTATTGTTTTATCAAATTCTAAGCAGCTGAGAACAAAGGGGTCCTTAGCTTAGTGGTAGAGCATTTGACTGCTGATCAAGAGGTCACCGGTTTGAACCCGGTAGGGCCCTATATCATGCATTATTTAATTTTTGTAACTTTTCAATTTCTTAAAATAAACTATTCTTTTGTTACTGCAACTATCAAGTTATATTTAATATTAACTGGAATTGCATCTCAAGCTTCAATTCCTTTCAATCCACAGCACCCGTAAACTCATTCAATGGAAAGCAGGGCAATGAATCAATTCAAGAAATGGCAGAAGTCTAATATACCTCAAAAACTAAAGTATATAAATCATTCAACTGAAAACTTTACACTGAACACAAACTATATATATGGGTTGTTCTGATGATAAGCAATCCCCACTTCCAACCGAGAGGTTGTGAGTTCGAGTCTCCTCAAGAGCAATGTGGGAAGTTCTTGGAGGGAAGGATGCCGGGGTATTTGGAAACAGCCTCTCTACCTAAGGGTAGGGGTAAGGTGTGCGTACAACTACCCTCCTCAGACTCTACTAAGTGGGATTATACTGGGTTGTTGTTGTAAACTATATATATGCAAAGTAATTGCATACGCATACTAAGTTCACGGCCACTTCACAAAAAAGAATTACATTTTTTGCGTTCATTGACTTAAAATCTTATGTATATGTGTGTACGAGGATACATACATTCATTCAATCGCAAATTGGGCAATGAATCAAACCGTTTTCGTTACACTTTGGACATCTTTCCTTAACATCTCCATTCACAACCTTGCAACTTCCTCCACAATCAAAACATGGCACAAACCTAGCCCCTCCACACCCTTCACACCCTACCCTCCCCACACCCCTCTCTACTCTTGCCCGATTCAGTATTCTCCCGAGTCGACTCGTCTCATTCAAATTCACTACTTCCTCTACTCCACCAATGTACCTTCCTTTAACAAACAATCTCGGCACGCTCGCGTCTTCTTGCTCTCCTAGAAGCTCCTTCAACTCCTGACGAAATTCACCGTGCAATGCTACGTCGCGCTCGTCGAAAACCAACCGATGCGACTCCAGGATTAGCCTCACTTTGTTACAATCCTCGAACGTGCGACGCACACCGCCTAGTGACGTTGTGTAGACAACCAATGAATCCTCACCACGTGGCGGACACTTTTCGGGGTAATCACTTAATGGATCAAATTTAATGAAAGTTGGAACTTTCCCTTCTTTTTCTCTTTCCATTTTGTCTCTTAACAAAAATATATTCTCTTTCACTGGCTTGTACCCTTCAGATTCTATCCTTTGTTGTACATTCCCCGTATGAACCACAATCTGTGACTCATTTTTCACTGTTTTATTACCAAACTTTTGCAACTTTTTATATTCCTCATAAGTAGGCATGGACTCTGTTTTCTTCAACTCATTAGGTTTTTTTGAACCTTTAGATGAAATATTGGATTCAAGTTCTTCAAGGGTATGAAAGGAAAAGCTTTTTCTTGGAAGTCTCCTTTTCGGGGAAGCGCCGCCATCTTTGGCGGCTGGCGGCGGCGGCGCGGGGAGTGCGAGGAGAGTTTTTTTAGGTGATTTTAGTGGTGGAGGATTTTGTAGGGTTGGTTTAATATCTTCTAAAGCTTTGCTAACTTCATCCCAAGAACGAGGATCCTCATCAGTATTTGCACTGAATTTTGCAAGAATTGGTTGTGGTACTATTGCAAGTTGTTTCTCTTCTTGTTCCTCCTCATCTTCTACCTATAAGAACATAAAGTATTATTATATAATAATGTTGTTATAGAAAGGTCTAACTGTATTTAGTTTTTAAATAGTAGAGTTTAAAAGAAAATACACTTCAACATAAAAGACACCTTTTGTGTAAAAATTACTTAGAAATGGAAGGGATATAGATAGCATTAAATTATTTTTTCATTACTGAACTAAATTAGAAAGAACGTTAGAATATCTATAACAGAAATCATACTTTTTGAGGCATTATCCACTCATTTAACGTTGAATCTTAGTTTAACTTGTGCCAAATAGTACCTTGTTATTGTCCGCTTTGAGCCAAGGTTCTTCGATAGAGTTGATATCAAAGACGGCGAAGCTCGTCGGCAGTGGACGGTAGACGTCGACGGTAGCCTCTATTCTTTTCGATGAGGCGCAGCCCATAATTCGACAAGTTTTATTCTGAGTTCAACGAAATGTGAATTTAGTTTTTCTGAGTTATGACTTATGCTAAGCAACAATTACATGGATATAGTCATATAGGTAAGTCTTAGCCTTAAAAATTATGTGGTGTTTGGTATTGCCAATTGGTATTGAGACAACCAATTGAGGATTTAGCCAAGATTTTGGTCGTATGGATCTTGAGATGACACGTGGCGAATTTTTTTTTTTTTATATCTTTTTATTCTTTATATGTTTTCTAACCTGGAGAAAATGGAATTAAAAGGATGGACATAACTTCATTTAAGACAAAAGTCGTTATCTCATTTTATGCCGTGTCTTATTTTTCTTAGTTTTATCCCATATCCTTGTTTAAGGAATAATATAAATCTAAATTATGAAATAATGCTTTATTTTAGAAACAATATAAAACGTTTTACAAGTTTTATTTAGTAATTATACAAAATGTTTTGCAAGTTCTATGTAATTTGAACGACTCCAACGCTAATCCACTTAGATTATCATCCATGTTAACAAACTTTACCAGTAGTTGGTTTATAACTCACTCAACTTTGTCAAATTTTTCACTCCACTTATTTCACTTAGGTAAACTTATTTAACTGGACATAAAGTTTAAGAAATTATATTGTGTGTAGCTATAAATTATAGCATAAAGTAAACTGCTTATATATATATATATATATATATATCTATATATATATATATATATATATATATATATATATCTATATATATATATATATAACTATTTTTTTGATAACTATGGTGTTTGAGTTAGCTTTGCGTGCATTTCGATTAATTTCACGGGATACCCGCCACCTCCCACCAACAATAGGTACCAGGTAACTCTATCCATCAAGGCTTGGATAGATGAAAAGAAATTACATGTCGTTTGTTGTCTGCGATTTGAACCTGAGACCTTATGGTTTTCTCCCACTTTATTGACCACTAAACTATACCCTTAAGTGCAACTGCTTTCAAATATAAAATGAGATCGGTTTTTTGGACAAATTAAAAAGAAAATCGATTCATATAAATTAAAAATGGAGGGATAAACTTTTTTAGACATGCTCTAAAATGGATACAGCTCATGTTTCATTGTCAAAGAGGTAGATAGAATGGGTAATAGACTCTATTTACTGTCATTTAGACGACATGATAGAAAATGCCAAAGTTTGTTGTATGACCTACTGTATTTTCTTTCATCATATCAACCAGAAATATTACTAATCCATAGGACTAATGGTTGGAAATTATGTATAATTAGACGTTGTTTCAATCATATCTAACACTCACCTTTATTACAACACATAAATGACTGTCTAATTTTAAGTTTGAATTTTGACAATTCCAAGTATGAGGGTCAAACTATATAATTTTAAGTGTGAATTTAAACAATTTAGAGTAATAAAAATTTATTTGACTCTCTAAATATTAACGGCATCATAAAGTAGAGTAGAGAGTAAATGACAAAAAATCATATTAGCTATCTATCTATATTTATATACTATATTAAAAATACGAAGGTCCTTAGCATCGTTCGCCTTTTTGCCTTTTAAAAATAGAGTGTAAATTAAATAAAATATCTTTTGACTATTTTTTAATATTTGAAAATATTTATTTAGTTAATTTCCTAATATTTTGGAATGTCAATTAATTATTTTTTCTAATATTTAGAGCTTTGATATTTGAATTTCTTTCCATTCTAGGTGTTCAATGATGGCATTCTAAGAATATTCAAAATAATATGCATACTCTTTTTCCCGTCATAATTTTGTCATTTTAGGAAATCTTAAAGAATTCAGTTAAGTTTTCAATTCCCTTCGTTAGGAAAGTTTAGTTCTTTTCAATTTCTGCCTAACAAAGTTTCGTTTGAATTTTAGTTCCCTTAATTGGAAAGTTTAGTTCTTTTTCAAACCCTTAAAAATATATTATATTAGACAAAATAGTAATTTAGTTATTTTAAATTTAAAGAATTTTAAAATTAGCTAAAATTTTGATTATTAAATCTTTCTTTATTTAAAATATGTATCTCTTTTTATAACGATATTAAATGCACTAACTCTCCTTTATGAATCAAGTTTAAAACTTACAAACACCAAATCAGGACTTCTAAAAATTCTACCATAGAAAATTTACCAAAGAAAAACTTTTTCTTTTATTCCACCAAATGACTCAATGCAACAACAACAACTACCCAGTAATGTCCCACAAAGTGGGGTCTGGGGAGGGTAATATGTAGACGAGCCTTACCCTACCCGAAAGGGTAGAGAGGCTGTTTTCAATCGACCCTCGGCTCAGTGAAGGATAGGAAAAACAAATTCAAAAACAAAAGAGCATTAGTAAGTCCAGCAGAAATATCATAAATAATTATCTAAACATAAGAATCATAAATAGCATGCAATAATATCAGACAGTAACTACCATAAATAACTACCATAAGGGAGCACAATCCAATACACAAATTATCTAAGGATAGCCCTGCCAAGCCTCATCCAACCCGGGGTGAAGGGTACGAAAAACTCTAGGGGCCCCTATCCTACAACCCTGATACTAGACCTCAAGACTTTCCTATCAAGGGTCATATCCTCAGAAACCCGCATTCTAGCCATGTCATACCTAATCACCTCTCCCCAATACCTTTTAGGCCTCCCTCTGCCTCGCCGTGCGCCGACCATCGCCACTCACTCACAACTCCTCACCGGGGCATCAGGACTTCTCCTCCGTACATGCCCGAACCACCTCAGCCTCGCTTCTCGCATCTTCTTATCAACCGGGGCCACCCCCACCTTCTCTCGAATAACTTCATTCTTAATCTTATCTAACCTGGTGAGCCCGCACATCCACCTGAGCATCCTCATCTCCGCAACCATCATCCTCTGAACACGAGAGTTCTTCACTGGCCAGCACTCCGCCCAATACAACATGGCCGGTCTAACCACAGCTCTATAAAATTTTCCCTTGAGTTTCTGTGGAACTTTCTTGTCACACAGAACTCATGATGCAAGCCTCCATTTTGACCACCCCGCTCCTATACGATGAGTGACGTCCCCGTCAATCTCTCCGTCCCCCTGAATTATCGATCCAAGATTTCTGACACTGTCTCTCTTGGCGATGACCTGAGATCCAATCATCACGTCCATGCCTACTTCGTTCAGCTCGGCGCTAAACTTGCACTCCATGTATTCTGTCTTAGATCTGCTTATTTTGAAACCCTTAGACTCGAGAGCCTGTCTCCATACCTCTAACCTCTCATTAACACCAACCCGCGTCTCGTCTATCAAGACTATGTCATCAGCAAATAGCATACACCAAGTCACATCCCCTTGAATATGTCGGGTAACAGCATCCATCACCAAGGCAAACAAGAGAGGGCTAAGCGCCGATCCTTGATGGAGCCCCATAACCACTGGAAAATGGTCTGAGTCGCCACCCACCGTCCTAACCCTAGTCTTAGCTCCATCGTACATGTCCCTAATGACTCTGATGTAAGCTTCTGGCACGATCTTCGCCTCCAAGCACCTCCATAGCACCTCACTTGGGACCTTTTCATACACCTTCTCCAAGTCGATAAGCACCATGTGCAGGTCTTTCTTCTTATCCCTGAACTGCTCCACCAGCCTCTTGACAAGGTGGATAGATTCTGTAGTGGAGCGACCCGGCATGAAACCGAATTAGTTCACAGATATAGATGTCATCTCCCTCACACTCGCCTCGATCACCCGCTCCCAAACCTTCATGGTATGACTTATAAATTTGATACCCCTATAGTTGTTGCAGCACTGGATGTCACCTTTGTTCTTGTACAAGGGCACCACTGTACTCCACCTCCACTCCTCCGGCATCTTTTTGGACCTGAAGATCGCATTGAACAACCTGGAGATCCACTCCACTCCTGACCTACCCATGCATTTCCAGAACTCTACCGGGATCTCGTCAGGCCCGGTCGCTCGACCCCTACTCATCCTATGCAAAGCCCCCATGACCTCCTACGCCCTAATGCGCCTGCAGTACCCAAGGTCTCTATGTTGCTCTGAATGCCCCAACTCTCATAGCTCTATATTACGATCCCCCACATCGTTAAGTAGTCTCGAAAGTATGTCTGTCACCTCTGCTTGACTTGAGACTCCCCCATCAGAACTCTACCATCCTCGCCCTTGATGCACCTAACTTGGTCAAGATCACGCGCCTTCCTTTCCCTTTCTTTAGCTAACCGGAATAACTTTGTGTCCCCACCTTTCGCCCCTAATTCCTCGTACATGCGACAAAACGTCGCATTTTTGGCTTCCGTAACTGCCATCTTTTGCTTCTTTCCTCGCCGCCTTGTAGATCTCCCTGTTCGCTCTCCGTTCTTCCTCGCTTGTGCTCCCTGCCATCTTAGAAAATGCCGCCTTCTTCACCTCCACTTTTTCTTGGACTACATCGTTCCACCACCAGTCACCATGATGCCTTCCTGAACAGCCCTTTGCTACCCCGAGCACATCCCATGCTACCTCCCTAACCAAGTTCTCCATCTCTGACCACATAGCATCCGCTTCCCCAGAACTTCTCCAAGCTCCGGCCTCAGCTAACCTCCTCTCCAACTCCTGTGCTTTCTCCTTATTCAAAACACTCCATCTAATCCGCGGTTGTCCCCGAGCACCCCTCCTCTTCCTCTTCACTCAGAGACCGACATCCATCACTAGGAGTCTATGAATAGTCGAAAGGGACTCTCTCGGAATAATCTTGCAGTCCTTGCACATACCCCTATCGCTCCTTCTGAGGATTAGGTAATCAATCTGAGTCCTTGCTGCTGAACTCATGAAGGTGAACAAATGCTCCTCCCTCTTCTGAAATGTCGAGTTCGCAATCAAAAGCTCGGAAGCCCTGGCGCAATTAAGCAGTGACGTGCCTCCTCCGTTCCTAACCCCAAAGCCGAAGCCACCCTTCACCTCACCATAACCACCAGCATCAGCCCCAATATGACCATTAAAGTCCCCTCCAATAACTAACTTCTCAGATTGGGGAATACTACTCACCATATCATCCAAGTCCTCCCAAAAGAGCCTCTTAACCTCCTCGTCTAAGCCTGATTGCGGCGCGTAAGCGCTGATGACGTTGAGGACGCAACCCTCAATAACCAACTTAATAGACATCAACATATCATTCACTCGCCTAACCTCTACCACGGACTCTCTTAGAGCCCTATCAACAAAGATTCCCACTCCATTCTTACCTCTCACGGCCCCAGAATACCACAACTTAAACCTGTCTGCATTCCTCGCCTTCGACCCTTTCCACCTAGTCTCCTGGACACAGGCTATGTTAACCCTCATCTTAGAAGAACCTTCGCCAACTCAATGGACTTACCCGTTAGAGTGCCTACGTTCCACAACCCGATCCTTAATCTATCAGCGTCAGCTACCCTCTTCCCACCCTTGCCTCCGACCCTACCCGCAGAACCGCTCCCAACCCCCCTGCTCGCCTCTGCCCCCACCCCTGCCCCCACCCCTGCCCCCCGAGCACATGACCTTACTCTACCATCACCTGCCGTAGCCACTATCCCCAACCGATTACGGAAAATAGTGATGCACCCACGTACTACAGCGGTGTACTCGAAAGGATGCAAGCTAGGAATCGACAAAGTAAACTACACACAGGGTGCTTAGATAGAAAATGTAAGGGTGTACAGAGTAAAAAAGGGGGGTCGGGAGGTACCAACTCCCGATGGAAAAACCTGGAAGTAGCTTTGATTCGCCCGAGATCAAATACCTAGCTCTTGCACACTTCGTCCGGTGTTGCTTTGCTCTTCGCGTCCAAATGTCGTAAGCTCTCCTTGTCCGCCGCGGCTTGTACTTAGGGGATCGCCGGAGAAGGATTGCCGGAAGGGGAAGGGGGTCGCCGAAGGGAGGGGTCGCCGGAGGGGGTAAGGGGAGAGGGAGAAAGGGGGGCTGGGAGCTGGGAGGGGTTAATTGCTGGAGAGAAAGAGCAGAACGTTGGAGAGCAGAGGAACGTTTAAATGACTCAATGCAATTTTTCATATATTAGTTATTTGTACTAATTCATAAATCTTTCAGAAATTATGATAAAAGTGTGATGACTCAAAATATCATTACTTGTTTTAGAAATAAATTTCGTGTTCCAAAGCATTAAAAATCTCTTTGTCTCATTTCGAGTTACGTGCATAGTCCGGACGCATCCGAAAAGCTATTATATGAAAATTTGTGAAAAATAATAAATTTTACTTTTAAAATGAATTTAAGTTGAGTCCGATCAATATTTTGGGTAAACGGACCCGAACCCGTGATTTGACGGTCCGATCAATATTTTCGAGTTTGGATCGGTTTTTCCCTAAAAAGAAACCAAACCAAGTAAGTAGGTTTTTCAAATATTAGAACCAAACTAAACCAATTAAGTCAGCTTTTTCTCGATTCGTTTTATATCAATTTTTCGATTTTTCTGTTATTTGTCGGTTTTTCTTAAAAATAAGACATACACTACCACACTCACATTTTGGCGTTCATATTTTCAACGCAACACTATCAAATCAATTTTTCTTTGAGAAATATATTATTTACCAAGATATATTGATGATAATTGGATCAAATAGTGATGAATAATTTAAGGACTCAGTTAAAAATATATTATTTTTAACAGGAAATAGGTTCTTACACTTAACAAAAGAAAACTACTGATTAAAATAGAATGTAAAGGTAAAGAATTGTACTAAAAGTACAAACGATATATATATATATATATATATATATATATATATATATATATATATATATATATATATATATATATATATATATATATATATATATATATATATTAAATTTAAAATAGCTACTCCTATATTCTGTTTAGTTTGGTTTTTTCAGTTAAAACCAAAACCAAACCAAATTTGATCGGTTCTTAAATTTCAAAACCAAAACCAAACCAAACCAAAAAGTATCAGTTTTTTTGGTCGGTTTGATTGGTTTTCGGTTTGGTTCGGATTGTTGGATTTTTATTAACACCCTTACTCGGGCGTATGCCCAGAATCGAATTCCGAGGTCCCAAGCTCGAAAATAAATATTAATACAAAATTATTTTCTGGAATATATATATATATATATATATATATATATATATATATATATATATATATATATATATATATATATATATATATATATATATATATATGAGTTTTTGGAAATGAAATATGTTCGGAATTTTATAGTATCGGGCCCGTATTTTGGTTTCGGAGCCCAGTACATATCTTATATGTGATGTAAGTCAAGCTTGTAAAATTTGGTAAGAAATGGAGATCATATGATGTTATTCGGAACCTTAGTTGTAAAATTTGAAACTTTGAACGTCCTTGAGATTTTCTTTGATTTTGATGCTAAATTCATAGTTGTTGATGTTATTTTGGTAATTTGATTATACGAGGAAGTCCGTATAATGTTTTTGAGTTAGTGTGCAAGTTTGGTTTGGTGACCCAAGGGCTCGGGTGAGTTTTGGATAGGCCACGGAATGAAATTTGGACTTGGGAATTTGCAGGTTTTTAGCTGGTATGTTGCAGGTCTGTGGGCTTCACATCCTAGCTCGCAAATGAGAGCCTGCAAATGTGAACGTTTAACGCAAATGCGAAAAAAAGACTTGTCTGCCTTAGGGTCGCAAATGCGACATAGTCATTGCAGAAGCGATATCGCAAATACAAAGGTCCCATTGCATTTACGAAGTCGCCTGGAATCCTTCAGTGTCGCAAATGCAACAATCCCATAGCAAAAGCGTGTTCGCAATTGCAAATGCGATGATAGCAGTCGGTCGGAATTGCGACATCTGCAACCTGCAAATTCAAAACTTAAATGAAAATCTTTCATTTTTTCAAACCCTTTCAAAACCAAAACACCTTTGGGTGATTTTTCAAAGGCAAGTACTCTTATGAATCGATTGTAAGTCCTTTCTAACTCGTTTTTTTCAATCTTTAATATCTTTTCTTATGATTTCAACTCAAATCAAAGGTTTTTATTTGGGAAAATTGGGTGTGGGTAGAACCTAAGTTTTTCCAAATTTTGGGGATTTGGACCTCAATTTGATGTCCGATTTAAAAATAAATTATATATTTGGAGTCATAGGTGAATGTGTAACCGGTTTTTGGTTCGTACCTCAAATTTTAACCATGTGGGCCCGGGTTCGATTTTTAACTTTTTAGAAAAAACTTTAGAAAACTTATTTTCATGCATTAGAATTGATTCATTTAGCACTTATTGATATAGTTAAGTAACTTGTGGATAGATACGAGAAAATTGGTGGTGGAATCAAGAGGTAAAGCGGTAGTTGAGGCTTGAATTGTGTTCGTGGCATCGAGGTAATTATTTGATCTAATCTTAGCTTGAGAGATTAGGAGTTGTGTCATATTTACTATGTGTTAATTGATGAGTACGACGTATAGGCGTGGTGATAAATATCTATACGTTGGTTTCAAACATGCCCGTGAGTCTTATGCTTTGATTAATATGACTTTGTTTTGTATTGTTCTTGCCTTATGTAAAATTCTTTTATTGAACAAGGCCTAGTGAAAATAATTGTGATAATTGAACATTGAAGAGTGTTGGCTCAAGTGGTGAAATGACTTGTGAAATTATTGTTGGCAATTGAACATTATGGAGCATTGACTCAAGTTATGAATCAAGTTGTAAAGTAAATGTAAAAAGAAAGAAGAGGATTAAGATATTATCTCCTTTGCCGGGATGTTATCGGTTATATTGTTATCTCCCTTACACGGATGTTATTGCTTTGGTATTGTTCCCTTGTCGGGATATAGTTGGTGTACTATTGTTCCTTTGCCGAAATTTTATGGTAATTTTATTTATTTTCTTGCCCTTATTGCTTGCGATTGTTGTTTGTGCGAAGAAGAGTGTTAAAGCATGAAGGGTGATGTTGTGCATTATTTTGGTGAGAAAGTGTTAAAGCATGAAGGATGATGTCGTGTATGATTTTGTGAGGAAGAGTGTAAAAGCACTAAGGGTGATGCAGTACAGATTATATTGATTCTTATGGTGAGGACGAGAGTAAAAGCACGAATGGTGATGTTATGCAATTGTTTGATTCTGATTCTTATTGATAATTGAGTTATGGTGTTCCTTATATTTATCTTTTGTCTTTTTGTTATCATTTGATGTTTCCTCGCATCATGTTTCCCCCTCTCATCCTTAACTGTACATTCCTGCTTTTATTTTTTATGGTATATGATTTAACTGCACAGATTTATTTGGTAGTCTGGTCCTAGCCTCGTCACTACTTCACCGAAGCTAGGCTAGACACTTACCATCACACGAGGTCAGTTGTATTTGATATTACATTTTGCATTGTGTGCAGACCCCGGTACTGGAGCATACGAACCATAGCTTTGGGTTGCTGCCTTCAATTCATTCGGAGATCCAATGTAGTCTTGCAGGCATCCGCAGGCCCTGGCGTCTCCCTCTATCCTTTCATCATGTTTCATTTATGTATTTTAGAAACAGTGCTGTATTTATTTTTCGGACCTTGTTTGTAGTATTCATAAACTGTCTGTGAAGTCGTGACATCAGTCTTGGATCGATATTTATGGATTGGTATTGGCATCTTTATTAATATATTATGATTCAATCTTCTGCTCATCAAATTTCGTTTTTTATCTAATGTCCGTTATTAATTATTAAAGGATTAAAATGTGAAGAAGGTAAATAAATCGAATGGTTGGCTTGCCTAACTCTCACTAGTATGCGATATCACAACTCCCGATGGTGAAAAATCAGGATCGTAACAAAAAGCATATGGAGTAACAAAATATTCATAATTTTAGATTTAATATTAGGTCACACAAATAATAATATTTTTCAAAAGATATTGTTAAAGGATATTCTTTTCAAATTCTCGCAAAATCGATAGATCAAATCCGTGTGTAAAATTGAACTATCTTACCTTAAAAACAAGCACTTATTCTTTATCATTTATGTACAAAAAATAATTAAATACATATTATACTCTTTAATTCAATGTCAAATTCTAGAAATACTTAATTAATAAAAGGATACTTAATATTTGCACGTCAAGTTCAAATGATACATCTAATTTTAGAGGAGACAAAGATATTGTTATTACATCCTCTTTTAATTTATGTATATCAAGTATATTCTTTTAACTAATTCCGTAACGTAATCGGAGGCACCAAAACTGGAAGTCCAAAACCATCACCAATTAGTTTGAACTATAAAACAATAAATGGAACTATAAATTTCGCGTCTATCATAATTGTATACTCATTATAATTATTGAACTTTTCCCTTATATTTCAAAATTTTAACTTAACGAAATTTTATGCATTAAATCCATCAGTATTTGAATCGTATATAAATTTTTAATACTACACATATTAAACAAATTCTTTTCTTATTTAAATTATGTAAATTTTTATTTTATAACTCAAATATAATTTTAATATAATATTTATATAATTATTTCAAATATATTTACACATCGAGATGGAGTACACGCATAAAGAACCAACTTGCTATTATGGAATAGAGCTGTCATTGCTAAGCTTGGGTGGGATTTGGCTCACAAGAAGGATGTATTGTGGGTCAAATGGATTCATGCTGTATACATTAAGCAACAGCAGCTTCATGCTATTAAAATTCCTAACCAAGCCAGCTGGATGGTAAGGAAGATTATAGAAGCCACTGTTGCATTGCACCAGTCCCAACTAATGTCCCAATCAAAATGTTCTATCAAGAAGCTGTATCTACACCAGATTGGGCAGCTGCCCAGAGTTATGTGGAAAAATCTAACCATCCAAAACTGTGCCAGGCCTAAGGCAGCGTTTAATCTTTGGTTGATACTGCAGGATAGGTTACCTACCAAGGATCGATTGAGACAATGGAATCCCAGCATGGACACCATCTGTATACTATGGGACATGGAGACCAGGGATCACCTCTTCTTCTCTTGTCCATTCACCATGTCATTGAGACAGCAAACACTGCTTTGGATTGGTGTAACTCAACCTAGCCTTCAAAGCTGGGATCAATACATACAATGGATCATAACCATGGCTAAAGGCAGGACTACTCGAGCTCATAGTATCAAAATGATCATGGCAGAATTGTGTTATAACATTTGGTTAGAGAGGAATTCAAGGTTGTTTAGGAATGTGTCAAGCTCATATGGACAGTTACTGAGAAATATTGCATACACATGTCATATTAGGAGTCCTATTAAGTTTAGCCTACAATTCCAGCATTCTCCCTGTAATTAGAAATCTAGGCTTAGTAAATAGTAGTTAAC
This sequence comes from Nicotiana benthamiana, assembly GCA_034376525.1. NCBI lineage: Eukaryota > Viridiplantae > Streptophyta > Magnoliopsida > Solanales > Solanaceae > Nicotiana > Nicotiana benthamiana. Next base: position 180,340,790 of record CM067339.1, read on the forward strand.
TACGTCTCTCTTTTTTTGATAATCCGTTGTGTATAGCTGACTATAGCTTTGTAAAGAACTCTCTTTGGTGATTAATACAACAACTAAATTACCAAAAAAATAAAGAACCAACTTGCAGTATTAGTATTAGTACGGCCCACTAATAGGTAGGTGAAGAAAAACAACTTCCCACCATTGAACCACGCCTCAAGTATAGGACATTTTAGGCCTAGTTTTAAATTATCCTTTGGCCACACAATTTTAGTTAGGCAATATATTAGGTATTATGACTTATTAATGCTTTTTTATTTTTGTTTTTCCTTTTCTTTACTGAGCCGAGGGTCGATTGAAAACAGCCTCTCTGCCCTTTCGGATAGTGGTAAGGCTCGTCTACATATTATCCTCCCCAGACCCCACTTTATAGGACTATACTGGATAGTTGTTGTAATATATTATGTATTATGCATCAGGAGAAGAGGCTAGTTAGGTGAAGTAAAAGCTATATGGAAAATCAAGGATTTCAAGAAGCTCTTTAGTCTTTCAAAAACCCAGCTACCTCTTCTAATTAGTTAACATCTATATACCCAAAAATAAGTCTCCTACTGTTGAAATACCTTAGATATTACAATCTACTACTGGAAGTGAAAAAAAAAATTACTAAGCCCTCGACTCCATTTTCTTGATGGCCTTTTCCACTGCAGGAATATTCTTCTTGAATGTTCCCCATTGCTCAGCTGTCAAGCTTATGCCTGCAGGAGACAACATAACAAGGATCAGAGGCAGTCCTCTTCTTTTTCTTTTCCTCAATTTTTTCTGAATACAACATCAAAAAACCCAGTAGTTTTCCACAAGTGGGGTCTGGAAGGGTATGCAGCCTTATCCCTACCCCGAAAAGGTAGAGAGGCTGTTTCCGATAGACCTTCGGCTAGAGAACGACTGAAAAAGAAAAGGTAATTGCAACAAGTAGGAACAACAAGATGAAATAACATCAATCTTTCTAAAGAATGAAATCAGGAAATTATACATAATGAAAGTCGAGAAAAGCTACGGGAAAAATGAAGAATATTGCAGCAGTGGACACTATGCTGTCACTACCTATACTGCAGGTGTAAGGACAAGACAGTGAACTTAGAGGAGCGTTACAACATCTAAAGAGGACCATCAAGTACCAAATTTTCCCGCCTTTTCCATCCGACACTTGTTAGTTTCGATTGAAGAATCAAGCACCATCTCTATCAAAAAGCCTTTTTTCATCCAAAACAAATCATCAGTACCACCATCATCCATTTCTTTTGCTTCTAGACTCACGTTACTCTTATGATCATAAAGAAAAGAGAAAAGCTGAGCAGATTGTATGCTAGCAGTTGTTGCGTACATTCAACAGAAAGACCAGAAATTACAAATACTTATATTAAGCAGTTAGAAAAACAACGAAATCAAATATTAACAAGGTAACTTTGGAAACAACTGAATAGCCAGGACAACACTAGAAAGTAAAGCCATTGGCTTGGAAATTAACAGCTAAAAAAATCAGAGTATAGATATCCTTTGAGACCCTCCTCGTACAATACTCCCTGGTGGAGGTTTAAAATCAGCAATAAGGTAAGAAATGCTTATTCAAAAAGTTAAATTCTTTATTGATTACCCAAGCATTAGGGCAACCGAAGTGCTTATACAAAAACCTTTAAATTGTTTTTGACCAGAAACAATAGGGCAAGAAGTGCTTATACTATAAGAACCTAAAGCTTTTCTTATTTTTATGTTCTCTCGACCTCTTTAAGTGACAGGCAGCAGACATAGCTAATAAAATCATGTATACGCAAATTAGATATTTGGGGGGGGGGGTTAAGGGCATACGAGTGCACACAGATAATGGTGGTACAATATGCTAATAACTCCTCTAAGAGACCTTGAAAGATAATCGGGTAATAAGAATAGAAGCAAGAAGGCAGAAAGAGATAAAATTCTTCCATCAGGTTCTTCCTACACCACAAATCCTAGGACATAAAATAAGGAGCAGCCTTAAGATGGATAACAAATAACTACACATTTTAAGCAAAGCAATAAGGAAAAATATTTTTTCTCCTTGTAGCAATTCAAACCATGAGCATAGCGAGATTTAATTCCACATGCAACAAGAACTGCTTTAAAAAAGAATATTGTACAGAGACTTCATAACTAATTATAGCAATCACTTAAGCTTATTTCAAACAAGAAAACATTCAAATATGAGTCTAAGCAATGCATACATGTAATAAACAATCTAATAATGATAGTTTTACCTTTAGCAGTAGGTAACTCTTTGCCATCTTTGTTGTAGTACTCTCTTATCGACACCAGAGTTTTCCCCCTAAACTCGGTAATTGTCACTCTTCTCTTATGTGACAACTACATGGAATGTCCAAAAAAGAAACACCAGGAACATCAACTCAGCAACAGTAAAAAAAGGAACATGTCACATCACATATGATTTTTAAGACCTAATAACTAGTAATGACTGAGTTCCAAGTACTAGTATCAAAATCCAAATTTCAGTATGAATGCAAACAAAGAATTTTCAAGTGCTTAAATTAGAGTTAGATGCCAGAAACTACATATCACAATTCCGTTAAGCCTATAGTTAAACTACTAGTATAACATTTTAAAAAATTATAATCAAAGAAAAAACTGTTTAATTCCAAAAATAGTACTACCTATGTTACAACTTATGTGACGTCATTTCCTTATTAGTCATTTATAAAAAAATTACACATTTCTACATTTGAATATAACTAGTAAACTTATCCGCGCTTTCGCGCGGTAGTATAAGACAATATTAATAAATTTGAAAAGGATTTATTTTTATAAATTTAATTGAGATAGAGGATGTAAAAATAAGTTCTTAATATGCCATACAAATATTAATTCCTTAAACTTGATTAAGTCACAAACATAAATATTTTTAGGTTGTTCTCTTCTTAACCTTTTTTTTTTCTTTTTTACCCTTAAACTTGATTAAGTCACAAACATAAATATTTTAATGTTGTTGTTCTCTTCTTAACCTTTTTTTCTTTTCGCTTTTCTTTCAATTCTCCTCCCTTTAATAATATTCTATAGCATTATCTCAAAGAAAAAGTTATCATTTATGGAGTATATGGATGGAGAGGCGGTTTTGTCTAACAATTATTATCATCACTATAAAGAACTGATACATAAAGGTATTATATATTATATATAGTAGAATGTTATTTTCTTTTTAGTTTTATCTTTGATTTATTTTAGTTCCTCTAGAGTACTAATATTTATAGTTTTCACCTTCTTATTCTTGGAATCAAACGATCATGTTCATATAATACCCTATAATTTCTGATTTGTTATTCCGATCCATGAAATACCCTTTATTTTCTACAAAAGCTTAAAAATACGCTTGTTACTCTAAATAACTTCTAGCAACATGCACCCTATCAGTCCCTTCAAATGGAGAGGGGAATTCTTTTAGAAGGAGATATATAATCCAATTCTTTCTCTCTCCTTCTTCTCTAGTGAAACAATCCCCATTTTTGTCCAAAACGTTTGCAAAATCCTCAAAATTTTACTTTTTTCCTCCAGTATCTAATCAATACTCCTGAAATGTTTGTATAAAAATTTATATGTATGATGATAACATGTATTTCGTGATAAATCACACAATATTGATAACTTTTACAACTAATCATTTGAAAATATTCTCATTACATATTAGGCGTTGCCATGTATTACCCATTCACGTTCAAAATATCAACAAAAATTGTGTGTTACACTAATAAAAATCATTGGGGAAAAGGGGAATAAATTTTTAATATAGCTAGGAAGTGTGGAGGCATATGACAAAAAGAAAGAATCCAAAGTACTCTATCCACGATATTGAAAATAAACAACTGCTACATCCTAAGAAATTAAAGAATGATAGACGACAACTATTTGATACAAAATTCAATAAACAAAATAAGGCAAAAAAGATCTCATTTGGCTTGGGATCTGGTTACCAAGGAAGAAAAAAAGTTATACTATATGATAACATTAATGCAGAACTCAAAGAAGTATAAAAGTTTACCCCCGAAATTTTACTGGTTGGTCAATGACGAAAGGGATATACATAAAAGCAGAAACACACTTTTTCTTTCCATTAAAGAAAAGAACCTGAGAATTAGTTGTATAGGACAAGACGGAGAACAACAGTTAATTAGGAACTAAACATACATCTGATTTACCAACTAAATTACTCTGATCAAACATCTTTGTCCAGAACATAGAAGCAGTCCTCATTCTCCTCGCCGCTGAGTTTCTCAAGGCTTTCTTATTTAATTTTGTTCTGCTCCATTGGATATCTTCACCGATTAAAATGATAATAGTTTCAAGGATAGAAAAAAATATTGAACCAAAGAAAAATACAATTGCACGCAGAAGAGGAACCCAAAAGAAGTGAATATATGGAATTCATCAGGAAGGCTACATTTACAAAGAAGAAGAGCAGACTATGTAACGTTTTTTAGACGTGGTAATGTGTAACGTAAATTTTCTAATATGATTTAAAATAGTTAAAAAAATAATAGTTCTCCACTATAATGCAAATAACTAATAAGTAATTACTTCTTGTAAAGACTTTAATATGGGAAGTGGAAAAGAAATGAATTGTATATACTTTTTGTCATATTATAACTAGGAAAAAGGCAAAAAAAAGGAGAAAAAAGATAAATAGAATCCTTGGCCAAATAGAGGTGCCAAATCATCTTGTCTAATCCCACAATTATATTTATATATAGATATAGATTAACTTTACACTATTTTATTCTTAATGGAAAGTTTCTATAGCCACAAAAAATATTATATCCCTGCAGTCAAAGGCGGATGAAGTGGGAAGGTTACGGAACCCATAACTTTCGAGGAGTAGAAATTTATGTGCAAAAATTCATTAAAATTATAAAAAAAAATAGATTTAAACCTATAACTTTAAATATATAATAGGTTCAATGTTAAAAATCTTAAAAGTTGAACCCATAGAATTTAAATCCTTAGTCTGCCTCTGTCCTAAGTCCCATTTTATGTAATGCACATTGAATAGGCGCGTAGTTTAAGGAATTTTTTTCTTTTTTTTTGAAAGTGTATGATGTAAAACAAGAGGGGTTGCTCTGATGGTAAGCAACTCCCACTTCCAACCAAGAGGTTGTGAGTTCGCGTCTCCCCAAGAGCAAGGTGGGAAGTTCTTGGAGGAAGAATGCTGGGGGTCTATTTGGAAACAGCCCCTCTACCCAAGGGTTGGGGTAAGGTCTGCGTACACACTAACCTACCCAGAACCCACTAAGTGGGATTATACTAGGTTGTTGTTGTATGATGTAAAACAAGCTATAAATATTTGTTTGGTCATAAATGATCTCAAAGTTTTAAGTGCAAAATTCTTCTAAGACCACAAATTTCAAAAGTTAAGTTTTGTTTCTTTCTTAAACAGTATGTTGATTCACCCATGCCACAAGTTGGTAAAGAAGCAGGAAAATTTTCATTCTTTTTGCAACAGAGAGAGGATTTCAAAACACATAAGAAAAAACTAATAATTACAGCAGTTGAGAGAAATTACTCGGCAAACAATGAGATCGCCGTCGTCATCGTACTCTTTATCACCGCCGCCGCTGCTTTTCTTCTTATTATCCTCTTCCTCTTCCTCCTCCTCCTCTTCTTCTTCCTCCTCATTTGCCTCCGCTTTAGCTTGTTCTTCGGCGAGGAACTTCTCCACGACTTTCCGTACAAATGCCTTTCGGGTCGGGTCGGATAGTTCAAGCCCTAGCTTTTCGGAGGCCATTTTTCGGATTTTGAGCTCCGTAACTTCGTCCAGGTTACAGGATTTCAGGATATCCAGTACTGTTTCTTCGATTTTGTTCGAAGTTTCTGAATCCATTTCTAAGAATGTTCTGGAATTTCAAAAGGTTGCTGAGATTTTGAAGCGGTGTAATTTAGCTCAATTTGGGAAGTAGATGGAAAGACACTATACTAGGTTTTAATGGCGCTTCGTTTCACTTCTGGAGGGTTTCTAATTTTCTCTGTTTTATTTGTCGCGCTTTCATTGTATATTATTATATTTATAGTTTGGTCAAATTTTGAGACATCTATGTTTTTAAAAGAAATTTAAATTTAAATTAATAAAGGATTATTTATAATGGTGACGTCTTAACTAGTTTGTGCTGAAACTTAATATTCTTGTCGAATCATATTAATTTATCAAGATTAAGTCATAAAATAAAATGAGAATGTATATATTAATTAATTACAATTTAATAATAAAAATATTTATGAAAATATGATTTTATTGGGTTAATGATTTCTACTTTAATACCAATTCGATAAGTTAATGAGTTAGTATAAACCACGCATGCCCATAAATCTTTTACCCTTGGGTTAGTATAAATGTTGGATGCACACCTCATGACCTCAACTATGCAACGAATGTGCATTACCTAGTACAAGATAACACATCAATTGTTTTCACGTCATATTTAATGTTATAAAATATATACTAAAAAGGGATAATTTATTTTGTATGTTGGCGAAAATAAATGGTATAGAGTAATTGTAAAAGAATGACTTATGATCCTAAAAACGTTTTTCATTTAACAAAAGATTTGTTTTAAAGACAACTCGACTTGGAGAAGAATTGAGCGTAGAAACGTTTTCTCGAAATACATGTTATGTTGCCAAACATGGTTTATTAATATATTCACTCTATGCTTGAAGTAGACCATGAATGTTGCAATCTTGTTTACATTTGTTTCTCTACCGAGGGGCAACAAACCGCTTTTGGGGGCAAGAGTGTTTGGTCGCTGGAGTTTTCTTCTGTCTTCAAATGCAGGAAGTGTAGACATTCAGTTTGATGAAGGTAGTTAGTGTTCATTGCTGAGGATCGCTCGTTGTCTGGTTGGAAATGATGGTTCGGAAGCTTCCTTAACTTATAGTCTTAACATAGTAGATCTACTATCTAATATTGGGTTACATTAGCTAAAGACATTCTTAACAATGAGAATGGATAAGCGGCTTGTGGGATGGACGTGAGGGGGCGAGGATGGCTATATTTCTGGGAATAAACTCCGGGTGAATATGAAGCACATAGATACAAGTTATGCCTTCTAATGAAAGACAATCCCAAATCCGCTTTGTTTACGAACAAGAAAGCTATAAGTAATGCAACTATGAATCTCATGGAGAGAGTTCGATCCTGGCTCGGGAGAATGCTGCCAGCATGCTTAACACATGTCGGACGGGAAGTGATGTTTTCAGTGGCGGACGGGTGCAATACCATTTAGATTTAAGCCAAACCTGCTTGGTTTTCTGCAAAACAAACTGTAATAGATGGATCCAAGGGTAATTATAAGCAAGAACTTTTCATGTTGCAAACTAGTAAAAGTGAAATCAAAACAATGTATATCATATGGATTACAATGGCTGATATACATTTCACAATTTAGAACTAATATAAATCCACAGAATTCAAGTTTCATCATTCCACATGAAGCCTATAGAGAGCCAAAAACTGCTAAATTAGTAACTGAATATACATCAACAACATTCTTCAATCTCTTAAAAGATAACTCCAATTGGCTTCTCATCCTAAGAGCAGGAAGCTGATTCAATTACCTTCTGATAGTTAGCTCGTCGATCTGCTTGATCCGTTCTTTTTCTTGCTGCCAAGTTTCATTTAAGATGAAATACGGAATTTATGAGTTTACTCGCTTTGTATAAATTTACTTAAGTACTTAAGCTCATAACATCAGCAGATTCATTGCAATAAAAGAAAGTTCATTACAGCAGAAGAAGTTAATAATGACACAAATGAAACATCTGAAAAACGTCCTATGGGAAAGAAAAAAAAGAGAGTACTAATTCACTGCACATATATAACTCTTTTGTCATTTTAGTGTAACATGTTCCAGAAAATATTGGCTGCTAAGGGGGGAAGTAGGCAATAGTATATGCAATGGCTAATCAAGATTAAGGTGGAAGAAACTATTCTTATCATGACATTGATGTAGGTGACAAAATGTACTAGTAATGGATTGGGACGAACTTAAATGGAGCGACATGGACAATGAGAAGCCATATAGCCGACTTGAGTAGTAGTTTTTGTCGTTTTTGTTGTCATTTAGACTAAGTTTAAACGATCAGTAGCATGTGCTAGCAGAATGTTTTATCCCAAAGATTGTTTTGCGGTTGCTTGTGAGATTTGGTGTTGGTTCAAATCTTCTGGTATGATATGCTAGATTATTTTCCATTTATCAGTCTGCTACCTATCAGCATCTATCTTGTATATACTAATAATGTCAAGTTAAACTCCTCGCTTTATAGTCCTTGCTATATCACCACACAGTTGACAGTTGCAAAGTGCAAAGAAGATGAAGAGAGTGGAAATGGACCAATTAGACGTGTCTACCTTGATTGAACCTCAGCATCAGTACCGGCGGAACTAGCTCTACCTCCTCTCCCAGAGCCAGAAACAACTTCATCCATGCTTTGCCCAAACCTTCTGTACCTACCACCCGAAGCAACAAAAGCAGGGCAAGGCCTGTAAGCCTTTATCGGCCACCAACCAAAACCTGGAACTGTTGCAATCCCCCCTTGTATCCGGCCCTCGCCATTACAGCCTCTTTCAATCTCCTCTCTCCCACAGGCCTGACATGCCCTGGAAATACATCAAATTCAAATCATTAAGATTGCAGAATACATCTGTGTACGTCAGCAACTGCTTGAAAAAAATAGCAAAATCATATTCAGAGAATAAAAATCATCATTCAAGTTATCTACAGCTTTCCATGCTCAGCTCTCTGTAACTAATAAACTAGCCATGGAAAATTCTCATTTTAATGTAGTAGAAACACATAGTAGTAAATACTATCTAGGCCGAGCAATGGTCTGAAATAGGACTCATTTTAATTGATAAGATCTCTTAAGATCAAAGTATCTAATCTAAACATTGAATCATTAAAATAGTTAGCAACCAGGTTAAGATTGCATAGCTAAAAACTTATCGTGTATTCCTAACAAGAGAAGATAGATTGAGAACCCACAAATAAGCAAGTTCAAAAGTTTGAATGATCAATATGTTGATCATCCTTTGAAAATACATGCAAGAGAATGATGTTATATATTGCAAGGAGGTAGGGCTAGGATTTGAAGCTTATGCGTTTGGGACTCTAGTCCTTTTAAATTATTGAGTTCTATATTAACAATTTGTACGGGTTCAAATTGGACCAAAGCTTATGAGTTCACCCGAACCCGTAACCAAAAGTCTAGCTCTGCCACTAATGCTGCTCTTCTTCCTTTGCTTAGACAATTGATCCAACTAACTTTATACATCTTTGATTGAACATCACATACCTCCATTCCACATTATACAGAATAAACTCAGACACCCATTCATCCTTACAATTTCAATTGCTAAATCAGTCACGCAAAAAACTAACTCAAGTGGCAATGTTGATGCGCCTTCACCTTAAGCAATAAATTTTAAGTTTGCAATTTGTTCCACTTAATCAGGCCCCATTAAATGTTGTTTCAATACTAATTTTTCTACGAACTTGGCGGTCTATCCGAGGAGTGACCTTGCTCTTGAAGACTTTTAAATCAATTGTCTTTCTTTCCTTTTCAAACTGATCATACATACAATCATCAAATCAACTCAACTACATTTGAGAAGCACTAACGTTTTTTGTGCATTAGAACAACTTAAAAGCTCACAGTTCATATTTCCTAACATATCACACACAAACCTAAAAAATGATCAAACACACACACATATAGAACTATTCTTTCTGGTGAAAACCTAAAAAAGATGTCGAAATAAAAATGTCCACTTAACAAGTTAAGCTTTTGCACCAAATAATGACACAGTTGAACTTGATAATGGAGAGACAGGTATGGGCCCCAGGGCATTGGTCTAGTGGAAAGAGCATAGTGCGTGGTGTATGGTTAGGTGCACATCACGGGTTCTAACCTGTCGCAAACAAAAATACAGTATTTAAGTGCAGAAGAGTTGAGGGACATGGCATTATCCATCAAGTTTTCAACCGTATGCCGCTAGCCCTCGTAAATTTATCAGTTATAAAAGAAAATAGATACAGAGGTCAGCTTAAAGACTAAAATAAATGAATAAAAGCATCACATCTCTACCAACTTAGATTTTTAGTCCTGTGATCACACATTCCTAATAGGTATTTTTAACATTCCTGAAGCATAGGCTTTAGATACGAGAAGAGGTAGAGGACGGCCTAAAATCTATTGGGGAGAGGTGATCATGCAGGATATGGACATTTCCGAGAATATGACGCTTGATAAGAAGGTGCGGAGGTTGTTACGGGTGTGGACTAGTGTTATAGGGTTTGTTTTAAACTGCTAGTGGTTAATGTTGTGTTCACACTATTCTTTCATTTTTTCATAGCACCGGACCTTATTTATTAATTATTGTTATTGAGTTTCAACTATTTATTGGTTCTTATAATGTTATAATTTTTATGGTTTTTGTTGATAGAATATATTGTCTCTTTTCATCTTTTTCGTTTTCCTGATTCGAAGGGCTATCGAAAATAAACTCTCTGCTCTGTCGGTATAGAGGTATGCTCTATCGGTAGGCTCTATCGGCATAGAGTTAAGGTATGCTTACACACTATCCTTTCTTTATCAGTGAAATTTTATTGGATTGTTATTGTAGCTGCAACTTTCAAAAAGAAAGGGTAAAATTCAAGAAATGAGATGAAGCAGAAAAATTGAGCATACCCGGGAGGTAAAACTGAAGTAGATTCTTGGTTTATCGAATCTAAAAACACATCATCGTTAGACCCACTTTCTTTAACTTCTTCTTTTTCTTCTTCTGTAACAAGAGGAGTTGAAGATGTGGAAGAAGAACAGAGAAAAGGACAAGATTCTAATAAACAATTCCCATGACTTAAAGACAATGTAAACCGGTACTTGTTGTTTGTAAAAGAAAGTTGTTTGTGTGAAAAAACTGGTAATTTTTGTGATGGTGGTGTTGGGACAGATAGAAAAACGGAGCTGCTCCCACCGGTGGCCATGGTGGTGATGGAGCTCATCTTCTCAGCCACTCAGCTCTGCTGTGGTCAGTCCCGGTGAGCTTATGACTGGTGATAACGTTTGTTATTGGACAAAATTTTGACACCAAGGAAAAGGAAAAAAGAAAAAGAAAACGATTCTAAATTTTCGAGCTATTTTAAAAAAAAAAATCTCAAGCGAGAGTGTAGTTAGAATTTGAAAGTAGCGAGGACATTACTGTAAAAAAAAATTTAAATAAAAATTAAACTACTATATTAATTTATAATTAGCTCATTATAAAAATTGATTAATTTATAAAATATTATTAATTCAAATATTATAAATATTAGTTAATTAGTTATTTGTAGCAAGAAGGGTCAAATTGAGTACATTTTTATTGAGTACATTTTTAAGAGCTTGAATCTCAGTTTTGGGATGATTTGGTGAAATTTTGAGGTGGTTTGAATTGAAAATTTGAAGTAAAACTGAACATAAAAAAAAATACTTGTATCACATTATGTATCACATATGTATCTTATTTGTATCAATTATATATCATATGTATATCCATGTATACATGTGTGTGAGATACATATGTGATACATGTTCGTTATATGTCACAGAAGAATTTTTTTAACCCGATTTGATTACGAATTTTAATACAAAACCAGTCCAAATTACCTCCAGTTTTCCTCAAATTTTGTATATCGACTTATCTATATATTTTCAATGAATTTCAACTATACCCATTGAAAAAATTCTTCTTTTTTTTTTTGCTTAGATTTTGGAATATTGTATGTAATTTTTGTATTTCATTACCTTATTTGCTACCTCATCCATGAAATTTTCTTTCCGTCTTGCATCTAATGTTGCTAATCACGCTTAAAAATATGGAAGGAGTTTTTTGCATGTGATTTTTTGAGAGAAAAAATCTTATTTATTTGGTTTTTTAATTTTTATATGGGCTTAGCTAGTTTTGATAAGTCTGTGACTAATGGCTAAAGGTTGGTAAGTTGAGACTTATTTGGGATATTTGTGCCCCAAATCGACCAGTGTACATATCCAAGTTTTGAGTCTTGGTATATCAATCAAAATGTACATTCATTCTTTCTCATATTATCTGTCATGATTCTCTTCTACACGCCCTTAAGAAAAATTAATTAGGATAAGATTTTGACTACCCTACCCTTATTTATGTCTTAATATTTAATCTTTCTTCATTGATATTTGAACAAAGTTAGGTGTCTGTAGTCTTCAAGTATAATTATTACTAAGATTGAAAAAAGACGAATAGTTTTGTCTTGAGCTGCTAAAGTGACAAATAATAATAGACAATTGTTTTTAGTAACCACGATTATTAATATAAGACAAAGTGAGTAACTATTATTTAAAATATATACATATATATTTTTAAATTACGGGACTTGTGACCCCTACCCTGAGCGTAGGTCCGCCTTTGATACCAAGTAATGGAAAATATAGAAAATAATTTAAGTAATATTACCTATGAAAATATTTGGTCGGAGCGTAGTAATGACGGAAAAGGGTCAAAACTACCCCCAGCGTATGATAAATGATTTATAAAAGCCCCCCGTCCATCTATCTGTCTGAAAATATATAGAATGTTATTTCTATTTTTAAAAAATACCACCGCGACTAACGGAATTCTATGTGTGCATCTCATTAACTGATGTGGTGTTATTTCATTTGTCCACACGGGTCAGTGAGGCAGACATTGTATTTGGGTATTTTTCGACCCATTAAATCGATCCAACCCATTCCTTTTACCTATGAGTCTGTCTTTTTTACTTTATACTCATAGACAATATATTCATTTTTACCATTTCTCTCATTTCTTCTATCTATACCATCAATGGCGATTTTAGGGCTTTTTTAGGATTCGTGGTTTGGTCCGATTTGGGGCGTACAAAGACTTTTGTTCTCAAAGACTTCACCTATAGGAGTAGCTGTTCTATTCTCAAAGAATTCGCCACATTCATGTTCAGCCCTCTAAGTTTCATCTTTATCCTTTGATCTTTGACATTCTTAGAAATAAGACATTTAAAGGGACATCTAATGTAACACTTGTATCTAATTTTTCTCCTATCACTCTTATCTATCTGAAATCCCCTCTTATTAGAAACAACATAATAAACAATAACCTCCTTAGCTTCAGCAAAATCTTTGAAAGTTATACCCTTTTTCAAGTCGGACCAAACCACGAACCCTGAAGAAGCCCTAACATCGTCATCAATGGTTTAGATAGAAAATGAGAGAAATGGTAAAAATGAATGTTTTGTCTGTGGTATAAGGTAAAAAAGACTGACCCATAGGCGAAAAGAATGGGTCGGATGGTTTAATGGGTCAAAAAATACCCAAATATAATGCCAGCCCCACTGATCCACATGGACAAATAAAATAGCGCCACATCAACTAATGAGATGCACACATGAAATTCCGTTAGTCGCAGGGGTAAATTTGAAAATAGAAATAACGTTCTATTCAGACGGATAGATGAACAAGGGGCTTTTATAAACCATTCGTCATACGATAGGGATACTTTAAGCCATTTTCCGTAGTGTAATAATGCGATATTCATGACATTTTTAATATACGTCTAAAAACTAATTAAGGGACAGCAACATTATCTCATATTGTTAATTCGACTTAACATGCGGATTTCCTTGCATGAACTGCATTTTCTCTTCCCATTTCTTACTCATACACATTCTTGTGTCAGCTACAGAATATGCCTTTTGCATCTTAGTTAGAGGTTCCTCGGTAATCAATCAACGACATCTTAATTCCAAATTAATTAAAATCAACTAGAAATTCTTTATAAACCATCATTAGATATTATGTTGTCATTTTGATGTATCATCAGTATCTTCAGCAGGAAGTGGGCTTTTTCTTTTCCGGGGAGAAATGACAGCAAGTAGCCACGTTAAAAGACTGCTATTTAAAAATTAGTGTACATCCTGAATTTTAATTTTTCAGTTTAAGTTAAAGATTTTAGGGAAAAATAATTACCGACTAGTCTCCAAATAACACCTCTGACAATGGCTATACATTCAGACCTCTCTATAACAACATTCCAATATAACAATCATTCGCTATCAAATCCAAGTTTTACTCAAAACCGATTTTTATGTTATGTTATAATATATATCTTCTATAACAACAACTCATTTTAACAACCAAAAATATCAGGTTGTTACTGTCTGCGCACTTTCCCCTGTCTGATGTTGTCACCTAATCTTCAATTGGATGGTACAAGGTTTTCTAACTTCAATCACACTGTCCTAAGTTTTCACAACGGCCGTAGCCTAATGTCATCTCCACGACCATGGCCACGTTTGCAAATTCTGACAAATCAAACTCTGCATTTGTATTGCCAAGAAACTTAGCAAAGCAAAAATAGGTGGGAAGAAACTAGCGATTTCTAAACCACCAAAGATGGAAAAATAAGAAGGAAAAAAAAAGGAAGCAGGAACTACATAAATAATTTTATGGAGATTCCAGAGAAAGTCAATCCTACTATAAACGAACACTATACCACTTTCCAATTTCAAAAGAATAATCAATCCTCTTCACAGTTGGCCTCTCTTTAATCCTATCCCTGCAAAGCTTGTTGCCCTGCACCTCCATGAATGAGCATCACTGAGCAATGATGATGCACCATGTACCATCTCCCATTATGGAATTCAAATACATTAGTCACGTTACCTGATCCCATATTAAGATAAGCTTTCATAGTCACCCAAGCCGAATCTGTCATTACCCTTGCCCTTACGTCTCTAATCTCAAAGTCAACATTTTGCTCCCAGTTAAATGCCAGCTGCCAGCTGCCCATGACTGTATTATAACTGCATTGAAAAAGTACGTCTTAGACTCAGGGCGTACTGAAAGATATAAAGACATGGAAACAAAACATGTCACATTAAAACATTCTATCACCCTAGTGAATTCGTATCAGGGAGAGCCGTCAATGGATAAACTTTGCAATATTTGTGATTACAGTAGCATCTTACTTGGACAAATCAATATCAAATATGGAGTGGGGCGGACTTCGAAAGAGACCACTAGAGGTAAAAGAAAATTAGAGGGGCATCTAAGCATACCTTAAGGTAATGGTGGAGTAGCTCAAAACCATGACAAAACAACAAAGTGACCAGTAAATTTCTAACACCCTAGAACTCATGTAACCGAATTCTAGGGTTAGACAGATTTGAAGATCTTTTTCCATATTCTCTCTAAAAGAGTTTTTGGGAAATTGAAGGTAGCTCGAAGGATGGAAGAATGAGCCTAAAAGGTAGGTAAATACTTTATAGATGGAAGCACGGGCTTGGAATAGAAAGGGAAGGCTCAACTCTGAATAGAGCTAATGTCTCAATGAACTGAATTATGAGAAAGACGCCCCCAGTGATACAAGTAGAGAGAAAAACTGACATAGTAACCCAAAATTGGTCATATTACCATGAGAAAGAATCCAAACATCCTAATCCAAGACCTTAATACAACGGGTGGAGTGGCCCAGGAGCCAGCACTACCATCAACCCCTTTGAAAACCTTAACCAATGTAGGACATGTATTCTCTAGCAAAGAAACAAAGTATATGCCAAATCTCGATCCAATTGCAGCGCATTTAACCCAAGAAAAGGGTTGCTCTTTTTTTCTTCAAATATATAAAAGTAGATTTATAAACAACTGAACCAGCAACGACTCAACCCACGCGCTGAGGAAAAACAAAATTAGCAACCATCCATTCAGAGAATAAAAACTTAAAAAGCGCACAACAAAGAACATAATATGTGCAGAGAAGCCAGGCTAAAGAGATTTGATTGTTGCAGGCAGAAGCATGACAAGTTTGTCATATGAAAATATTTCAGAGAATTTAATCACAAAAAGGAAAAAGTGGAGGAGGCTGAGAGGGAGAACACAACAAGAGATGCAAGTGCAGAGATGAAGTAGTAAAGCTCAAGAGAGACCCCCTTAGAGGATTGGAAAAATTCATACCCCGTAAAGTACTCCCCGGAGGCATGAAAACACTTCACATAATCTGCATTGAGCCAAAAACATTCCATAGCTGGGACTGATCTTTCTTTAATGATTTTAAAAAATTCAGCATTGACATTCATAATGGCTCTTGTAGCCGCATAGTAAGCCTTCCATCCATTGATTGGAGTAACAGAATCCTGCTCCAATGTGAAATCCTAAAAGGAGAAAACAAAAAATAATCACAATATGCTTAAGCTTAAGTAATAAATTATCGTGTAAATTTGGTGCTTGATGTTCAATCATTTTGAAGGACAAAAAAGTAAGTTGATAAACGTAATTATTTGATATAAAAGAAGTAGCAAGGTAAACCCCCGTTTCCCCTTTTATCCTAATTCTTTTAGAGTTCACGACCTTCAATTTCTTTCCATCCAATTTCCAAGCCAATGACGATCAAAATGAGAGAGATTTTTAGCTGATATAGGTACCAAAAGTAGAGCCAATCTCATATTTTTCTCTTCTGTTTTATTCGATATCTTCTTTTTTATCTATTGGTGGTGTCTAGGTCACCTTGCCCACACCTGGCCTAAATCAGTTGCCAGCCTGTCCAACCCACAAGCACAAGCTGTCATGCTAATCCTGCCGACCAAGGCAGGAGCTGAGGGTTTACACCAAAAGAAAAAAATTCTTTTTGGGAGAAAGGTAAAAGGGGCATGCACCAAGTGTTTGTGGCTGGATTCAGACAAAGAAAATCCAAGTTGTTACTCTCATCCCTTAACCACCCAGGCCATCCCCTTGGGGACTGTTGAATTCCATGTGGCCAAACATCTCTATATATCTGTGCATCTGCTAGAATCAAAGCCCATAGGGCTCAAAGTAAAGTCTACAGAATTACTGACGGCTTTATTCAAAGGGAAAGCTCTACCACATATTGTGTAACACAAACAAAACATTGGTCCCATTTTCCCAATAAGGTAAACTCTTTTCTCCCTTTGAATTCCTAATTAATGAATAAGCAGATTGCTTTCCTCGGATATTCTTCCCTTCCCTTCTAACATTCTTATAAGAGTTTATCTTATTGGGAAAATCCGAAAATGGGAAAAAGAACATTGTTATTGCACTTTTTGTATACTTCTTATTCTTCCCTTAGGAATGACTATCCACCTTTTATACATTTTTTAATAGTGAACTGTACCATACACCATGTATACCAGGAATTCCCCCTATTTGGTGCAATAAAACTCTTATTTACTTATAAAAATGGCTGTATTTTTTTAATTCATATATTGTAGTTATGGCATATCAAAAGAGGAGTACTCTGTACATCAATGATCAATGGAGGCAATGTTTTAACACAAAACACAAAAAAGGTATTCAGTTTGGGGTAGATGGCCTACGTCTACCAAAGGTTCTGAACTCCGAATTGCAAGCAAAGAAAATTGTTGGCACGGCTATTATGTGATGCATGAGAAGAGCTTTTCATCTTTAATTTTTTTTTTTATTGAGCAACTCTAACAATTGGAGCGCCGACACAGAAGCTTCACAAAGTAATAGGCATTGTTTCAGTGTGTTTCTCATGCTTAAACAATTTTAGGCTTCTAAATTACATATTGTTTGGAAGAAAAAGTTACACCATTAGCCCATGATAGAAGACAATGAAGGATAGGTCATAGCTTATGTTTTCTCGAGACAACATAAAAGACCAAACAGACTGTACCTGTTAATCCTATACTAAACTTTTTCCCAAAGAAAAAACAATAATTGCCGCTAAGCTCAAAAATGCTTCAATGACATGAAAAAAGAAAACTAAGCAAACCAAACTTGGAGAGCTGCCCATTTATCTAGAAGTAAAGTGAAACAAAACAATGGGAAGTAGATGGAAACAGGAAGATAGTGTTTCCTTAATGTCTAACACTTACATGACTTTCCTCTTAGAAGGCGTTCTAAAGGCAATCAGCACCAAGAGAATTCTCATATGCCCCTAAATGTGCACACACATACAGAAAGCACCTGAAGGAAGAAGTAGTAAGAAACTATTTGACAATAGCCTTCAGATAACCTAATGAGTGCCTATGAAAGATTACTATACCTCACTAATCATTTTAAAAGCATGCATGAAGTGGACAGTTGATTTCCTAAATCCCAGATAACGAAGGGAAAGGAGATGAAAAATATACAAAGCATAGTTTTTCTTAAACCATCCTAGGAAAATTTTCCTACTACTTTCACAATATTACCAGTGAAATACAAAAATGAGTAGCTTTGTGAATGCTCGTTATGCCATAAATCCATGTGGTAGGTGAATTAAATGGCTTAGACAGTGCAACTTCCAAAATAGACAATACTTCTCTAAAGCAATTTAATGTTTTCCTTGGATTGGAGGTTGCTCAAAGCATATCCTCACACAGGT
This sequence comes from Nicotiana benthamiana, assembly GCA_034376525.1. NCBI lineage: Eukaryota > Viridiplantae > Streptophyta > Magnoliopsida > Solanales > Solanaceae > Nicotiana > Nicotiana benthamiana. The sequence continues at coordinate 180,359,217 of CM067339.1, forward strand.
AGCAAGGCAAAGAAAAGTCAAATTATCCGTTGCAACTGTCAGTTCAGCCACGAAGCAGATAGGTAAGAATAAGATTAGGACCAGCCGACCAGATTAATCTCTACGCAAGACAAGCTTACTTGAACTAAACATCAACTAGTCCGGATATCTATCCCAACGTAATTGGTAAATGTAGCTGTTCTAAAGCTAATAATTAATAGTCTTCTTTAATTGTCCTTCATTGAACTGTTCAAATATTAAACTTGACGTGATGTTTACTCTATCAATCGAGATTTTCAACTATCATTTTAACATTTTCTTCCAGTATCACTTCTGTAATACTAGTATAAAATTCAAACTTGAGTTGAGATTCTGTGTAATGACGGTTTAAAAAATATTTACAGAGGTCACCTAAAACGCAATTTAAGATTGATAATCTTTAACAAATGGTAAGTAACAACAACAACAACAACAAACAACTACCCAGTAAAATCTTACAAAGTGGGGGTTTGGGAGATTAATGTGTACGCAGACCTTACCTCTATCCCGATAGGGCAGAGAGGTTGTTTCCGATAGACCCTCGGTTTAACCCAACAAAGCCAAATCTCAAATAAGATAGTCTTCACGTGTGGTCTGGCCCTTCGGCAGACACGCGCATAGCATAGTGGAAGCTTAGTGTTAACAAATGGTATGTAGTTTGTTTAATATAAGGAATGCTAAGTAACCTATTATAAATGGTACAAGAAGTTCATTCCATCGTCAGTGCCTGTAACTTAAATCCTTTAATATGGAGTAACATTTTAAACTTCATATTCTGTCAAATTATAAGATTATATTAAATGGGAAGAGACAACTCTAATAATGTGAGAAAAATAAAACTTTCAAGGAAATTTCGAATGGCGTACCTTATGATAGAGAGCTTTCCAGGCATTATCATCATTTGCAGCTTTCCTCATTAGTGAATTCGTCATAGAAAGCCTACAAAGACTCGGATAATCCAAATAGCTCAACGCGTGCGTCGTGATCTCCGGAACTAGCTGCTCCATCATCGATGCCCCTGTCTGCTTCTCTCCCGCCGCCACCATCACACTAACCTTCTCAACCATTTCGAAACTTCCTCCTCCACCACTGCCACACGCACAATTACGAGAATTATCTCCGCCGTTCGTCGGAACTGATTTTGATTTTGAATTTGATCGGTGGGTTAAAATAGCGGCGGCGGTGAAAACGCAACAGATAAACGTGACGGCGCCGGAGAAGAAGCTAATATCCATTCATAAGTCATGAAAAAATCGTCGACGTTCATGAATAAAATTAAAACCCAGTACGGTGAATTCCAAGGAAGAATGTTGTAGGCGTTTTCTGGAGATATTTAGAAAGGAATAGGGTTGCAGAGAATGAGAATTGAATTTTGTTCGGGCTTTGAAACCCTATTAACTGGTTCTAAAAATGGAGAGTGAGGAGGAACAGAAGTTTTTGGGGCAATTTGGTGTCAAATTGAAATATGCAGAAGTAGAAGGGTGAACATGTAAACTGCTAACATGATGGTATTGTAACGCATATCAATCAAATGAAAATTTATTGGGCATATTAGGTGTCAAATTGAAATATGCAGAAGTAGAAGGGTGAATCTGTAAACTATTAACATGATGTATTATAAACACTAGATGAGGGATAGCATGGGTCAACACTTAGTAGCGTTTGGAAATGAATTCCAAAATAAAATTTTAAATTGAATTTTACTAAAATTTAAATTGAAAATGAAGATGTGTTTGGTTATAATTTTTGCGACATATTTGGATTTTTTTTTTTGCAAAATCATAAAATATAATTTATACCCCATAACTTATAAAAACTATCAAAATCGCCCTAATTTAATTATCCTAATTGAAATAATCAAACATGTTATTGTTTAACTATCATCATAATCTGCTTTACTTCAATATACAGAAGATGCAAAGTTTAATATCACATTTTCTAATATAGTCCGCTTCTTACTGCTATTATCAGTACTTGTATCCATATTCACACGCCTCGTACTAACATAATAGTTATCACAAGAAAAGGGTTCATTATCCGATGTAATAACTTTATCTGATCGTTGAGGAAAAACAGACGGGTAGTTATAGGTTAATAATTGATTGGGTAATTTTATAAAATTTATAACTGTATGGTGAATTTGTAAAATCAAAAACTAGAGAGAATGCATTTTCAATTGAGAAACTGGTAAGACCCAGTTTTTCAAATTCGAAAATGCATTTTCAAGTGAAATTGAAAAAATTTGTAAGATATTTATAATCAAACATTTGTTTTCAAAAAAATATGGAAAAAATGAAAAATTTTGTGTGTCCAAACGGGCTCTTGTCACGACCCAATTTTTCCTCTGTTGGATTTCGTGATGGCACCCAGTCTTAAGGACTAGATAAGCCTACTAAAATGCGGGATAACAACTATAACTAATAACAGCTAGGAATTTTCTAAGATGAATCCCTTATACAATGAACAACTTCCCAAAATCCAGTAGTACAAGTCATAAGCTCTACAGAGTTTCGCTACAACCTCTAAACAACCACCTGGAAATAGGTACAATAATGTGAATATAAAACAAGAAGGCGACTCTAAAGCCTGCGAATGCAGCAGCAGGACTACCTTGAGTCTCCTCGACAAGAATCTGCACAGCTACTAACGAAAACAATACCGGGATATGCACAAAAAATATGCAAACGTGTAGTATAAGCACACCACAGTGTTGCACAGTAACTATCAAGACTAACCTCGGTAGAGTAGTGACGAGGAACAGTCAAGACACCTACTGGTCTAATAAGTAGAACAAGTATAAGTATAGAAAAGAACCGAACATTATATCTATACAAAGACTAAGCGATATTTATAACAATACATAAAATTACAATAAGGAAAGGAAACAACAAGTAATAGTGGAAAACCCATAATAAATCTCATAAAAGTGAACAAAAAAAAATACAACCCAACTCGATTTCACAAATACAATAAGGGCAAGTCATAACTCAGCAACTACGGCAACCTCCACCTTGAGTCTTAACTAACAAGCATAAATCAAATAATCAAACTCTTTTCAAGTGGTAAAAATTGGTTTAAATTCTACTTTCTTCAAATAAGTGTCCTTCTCAAAAGAATTTCTTTCAAAATAATGCATCAAATATAATCTTTTCTAAAAAGAAAATTCTCCCGAATATAAGTCACTCTGTAACACCTCATCTCATAATCATACAATATGGATCTCAATATCCGAAACCTAACACTTGGCATCTTATGCCCTCATCACTCCTCATAATCGTACTGACAACTCACGTGCCGAAAGAGTCATTCTCACATGGAAGTAAAATAACCAAGAGGATGCACCTATACTTACAAATCTCAAAGAGCCTCCTACTCGATAAGGGTGATTAACTACGTGTATAATTGTGCAAGTGTCCTAACATAGTTTCCACCTATTAGTAAGTATAAGGAATGGAATGGACATCACCTATAATATTTACACCGGAATAGAATCAGTGAAAACACCAGCTCCGAATATCCCGAGTATTTTTTGGTATCCTCAATATATGTTCCAGGGATCTCTTGGTATTCCGAGGATCTCTTGGTATCCTCTATATGCTCTAGGAGTCTCTTGGTATCCCCAGAATCTCTTGGTATCCTCAATAAATGTTCTAGGGATCTCTTCGAGAATTTATTGGTATCCTCAATATATGTTCTAGGGATCTCTTGGTATTCTGGGGATCTCTTGGTATCCTCAATATATGTGCTAGGGATCTCTTGGTATCCCGTACTACAATCCAAATCAATATAAATGGACATATGCATGGCATCACCCTTCGTGCATCCCTCTCCTCACCCAAATAGTAGAAATAAGAATATCCTGGCAAAGAAAATCAACAATAGGAACAACAACATCCCGGTAAGGGAATCAGCAATAGAAACAATAACGTGCCGGTAAGGGAATCAGCAATAGAAACAATGACATCCCGGCAAGGGAATCAACAATAGGAACAATAAGGGTCATAGAAAAACCAAAAAACACGATAACCTCAACAAAACAACAAGACATAATAAGCACGTGATATATACATCGGTAACCACAACAATTGGACATGATATATTTACACGAAGTCATAACAAATTCAGGTGGAGCATATAAAGGCAATTTAAGCAATTAAAAAATCAATTATAACGGGCTACTTTCCATATAATGAACAAATAAGAACCCTAGAACAAATTTTCTATAAATATGTGCGAACACACGCTCATCACCTTACATGCACGGGCTACAATTAGCATAGAAGACTCAAATCCTAAGGAGAAGTCTCCCACATAAGGTTAGGCAAGATACTTACCTCAAAAATAACAAACCGATACTCTAAGATGCACTTCTCGGGTAAAAAGAGCTCTCAACGGCTCAAATCTAACCAAATTAATTTCAAAGCACAAATAAAACTCATAAGAGACTATTCCGGATCACAAAGTCTCAATCTTGATCAAATTCTAAAAATTGGTCCAAAAGTTGACCCCTAGGCCCCCACCTCGGAACCCGACAATTTTTACAAAAACTGAATACCCATTCCGATACGAGTTCAACAATATAAAATTTATCAAATTCCAATGCCATTTGGTCCCTCAAATCACGATTTTTTTATTTTAGAATTTTTCTTCAAAACCAACTCCTTCCCCTACCCAAAATACAATTTGAATTATAAAAATCAAGACAAATTCATGTAATATATCTTATTATAGTCGAAGAACACTTACGCAATCGAATTTCGTAAAAAATCCACCAAAAATTGCTAAGAACCAAGCTCTAGAAGTCAAAATGTAATGAAAATGGTGAAACCCTACATTTTTGAATATATTCTGTCTGTCCAGATTTTTTCTGCATTGCGAACATGGAAGGCCAATCGCGTTCTTGAAGAAAGGAAACTGAAGCTCCCAAAAAATCCATCACGAACGCGAGATAAGGGATGCAAACATGGAGAATAAAGAACAAAGGCTGTGACACGAACGCGAAGAAGAAATAGCCACCAGCCCCTCAATGCCACATTCTATTATGCGAACGCGAGGGATTGGATGCGAACGCGAAGAAGGAGAAAGGAAAACCTTCACGAATGCGAGATGCTAATGGCGAATACGAAGAACAACAAATTCCTCCTCCAAGATTACTCTTTTCAAACGCGGAGGAGCAGACGCGAATGCGAGGAAAGATACCAGCTGACAGATATCAGCAGTTCAAAATAGGAGGAAAAAGACTCATAGACAATCCGAAACACACCTGAGGCCAGTGGGACCTCGTACAAACATACAAACAAGTCATATAACTTAACACATACTCTCTTGAGGTATCAAATCATATCAAACAATGCCGAAACATCGAGTCACACCAAGAATCGAACTTAGGAACTTTTAAACCTTCTAACTTCCAAAACTCATGCCAAAACCTATCAATTCAACCCAGAATGACGCCAAATTTTGCAGACAAGTCCAAAATGGCATAACAGAGCTTCTCCAACTCTCGGAATCGCATTTCAGCCCTGATATAACAAAAGTCAACTATGGGTCAAACTTCTCCATTCTCCAAACTTCAACTTTTCTAAGTTTTCCGAAATACCTCTATTTACCTTATGGGCCTCCAAATCCGAATCCGGATGCGCGCCTAAGTCCAAAATCACCATATAAATCTGTTGAGATCATCCACGACCCATTCCGGGGTCGTTTACCCAAAAGTCCAATCCCAGCGTCAAATTCTTACCATTTAAACTTCCAAAACTAATTTCCTTCTTCCAATTTGACTCTGAATCATCCGTTAACTGAATTCAACGATGAACTTAAGTCAATACTCATATTATGAAGCTACTTGAGATCTCAAACTGTCAAACCGGTGCAATTTCTCAAAACGACCAGTCGGGTCGTTACATCTTCCTCTACTTAGACATATGTTCGTCCTCGAACATGCCCGGAGTCGTCCCAAAACCATCGAACCAATGCATGAGCTCACCATACATACACTCAACGGTGATTCTCCATCACCCAACCTAAGCAGAACTGACAATGCAACTTATCTAAAGATCTCATCTCCTCCTTAGCCCATATTCTTAGAACAAAACCCAAATCTCAACATCTGAGATTCATCATCGGATCTGAATTCCACATTATCACACTGCATGAGCCTTAACAAGTTGAATCGAGCCAAATTCTAATCTAGAATACAGTCACACGCTGCTCCACACAAATCAAAGCCCGATGCAATAATCCTAACCGCCATAGCTGCTCAAATAACATCCTAGATGCCAGCAACGCACCTCACATTAAATTTATCCTTATTCTAGACCTCTACATCACTGTTTATGATAAATAAACATGCGGGAACTAGTAGCCGCCTATGAAGTCAACAAGTCAAGAAACCATCTCGCTCGCCGGGGCCATTATCCAAATCTTTGCAAAAATACCCACATACTTCCAAACACTTCTCACCCCCAATACCATTGTACGACTCCCAGGACTAAGAATCGCATCTCGACCAATACAAGCAACCCAACTATTGACTCATCATGGAAACACATAAATTCCCATACTACATATATCAAACCAACAACAACTAAATTATGCAGCACAAATAAGTGAAAGCCAAGTATAGGAATTTATCTAACAAGTACAACATGTGTGACAACAACAATATAGTCTTTCATCAACTCGTCCCACGGAGGGAAAACACAACAACAAATAAGCACAATGAAAGGGTAACCCACATAACATCCACTACGGCGTACAGCCCGCTCCCAAATATTCCTCAAGCCAAAATCTCGAGCTCAAATATGAATACTGCTATCAAGTATAACAGAGTGCACAAATTAAACTATGAGAAAATAAATGAACATGATAAAACAGGAAAGAAGCAAGTACGACTACGGTGCAATAGGCAAATCAAAATCATGAGGGCTATCTTGCCCGCATTGCCATAAGGCCTGAACAAGATTACTACCTGCAGGGGAAATAATCATATGACATCACTGCCTAACACAACATACACGAGTAACGCATATCATGGGCTAGGGAACATATAATATCCCTCATACCTGATTACATAACCAAAATGACATTCTCACATATGCACACAAATTTGTTGTAACGCGACATACATATTCTCGTTGATCCCCCAAATAGCCCACAACCAAATGTTGATTACCTTCAAATAGGTAAACATACTTTCCAAAAATCCACATCGGCCTATCAATCGTGCATGCTTTTAACTATCTTATCCTCAATATTTCTCCATAATACGCAATTAAATAACAGATATATAGCTTACACCCTATCATTCTGCTGAAGCACTCATATAGAGTTTCTGACCGCGTAACAAAATATGAACCTCGAAAGCCTCAAAACCCAATAATTACCCTGCTACCAACCACGCACTACAAACCAAAACTCAGGATCCTTTCCAAAAATGCACACTCTTCACATATGATAGCCAACAATGCCACGCCCTATTAATTTTAGATACTGATTCAAGAGAAACTGCAATGTACCACATATTCCTAATGCCTATAGTAGACAGCCAACTCAAGCCATAGTCAAACCATCAAGATCCGCCCGCATGCAACTAAGCCATCAGACTACACCTCCCTAACTCAACCGAGTCACACGAACCGTCCAATCCAAAGGTGTTGCCTCAATTTCCAGTAGAGAATTCCCATTTCAAAGAACCATTTACTTCCATGGTTATGCTGACCCAACACTACTAAACTGAATCATTCCTTCAGATAGTCGATATGCAACAACTCCTATCAAAGCCCTACGTTCAAATGACTCTAGCATGAACTACATAGCAAGAAACTCATAGACCATTGCATTACCTCTGAATCACCCCGGTCTACCTTAACCAACTTGCCCACGCTGAATAGACCTCATGTGAATCTAAAGTTGTTCCTCCGACTCCCATAGATACTGAAATATAGATCCATTAACGTAAAAATACAATAAGCCCCAACATCATCCTGTACGAGATTTCAAACCCTGGTCATACCTCAAATCTGGGAATCTACCAATACCACATATACACATGCCTCACGCTAAGATTGATACAAATCCGACTCTGCAATCTGAATGTCGATATTGGACTCCTCCACTTGGTGCAAAGCCATAGAAACAAAGTTTGAGGATCTGCAACCTAACCTTCAAAGCTCGTACAACACAAATCACAAAGGTACTCCAATACCGCCAACTATCCTCAACCAACACCCACCACACTTCCGTTGCTCCTCCATGTAAACAACTGAATAGTCTCTCAGTACCTCTGAATCTTCAGTTTGGACAACACGTTCTGACAATGCTTGAGCATCCCTGACTCATTCGTAGCCCGTCTGTAGCAGCACGAACCACTAGCGCATGGCGAACACTGAGAGCATAATATTATATACGAGTGGATGTAAAAGGACATATGCTATATACTTCGAGTTGAATCAATATCGCACGATAAGGAATGAAAAAAGTGGAATTTCTTAACAGTTCTGTAGACTCTTGAAGATAAGTACAGACGTCTCCGTATCGATCTACAAGACTCTACTAAACCTGCTTATGACTCGTAGCACCAATGAAACTAGAGCTCTGATACAAACTTGTCACGACCAAATTTTCCCTCCTTTGGGTTTTATGATGGTACCTAGTCTTAAGGACTAGGTAAGCCTACTAAAATTTGGAATAACAACAATAACTAATAACAGCTAGGATTCTTATGAGATGAATCCCTTATACAATGAACAACTTCCCAAAACCCGATAATACAAGTCATAAGCTCTACAGAGTTTCGCTACAACCTCTAAAAAACTATATGGAAATAAGTATAACAATGTTGAATATAATATAGGAAGGTGACTCCAAAGCTTGCGAACGCAGCAACAGAACTACCTTGAGCCTCCTTGGCAAGAATCTGCACAGCTACTAGCAAAAACAATTCCTGGATCTGCAAAAAAAAAATATGCAGAAGTGTAGTATGAGCATACCATAGTGGTGCTCAGTATGTATCAATACTAACCTCGGTGGAATTTTAATAAGAAATGGTCAAGGCACCTACCAGTCTAATAAATAGAACAAGTATAAGTATAGAAAAGAACCGAACATGATATCTATATAAAGACTAAGCGATATTTCTGACAATACAGAAAATTAAAATAAGGAAAAGAAATAACAAGTAATAGTGGAAAACCCATAATAAATCTCATAAAAGTGAACAAAAAAATACTACCCAACTCGAATTCACAAATATAGTAAGGGCAAGTCATAACTCATCAACTACGTCGGCCTCCACCTTGAGTCTTAATCAGCAAGCATCAATTAAATAATCAAACTCTTTTCAAGTGGTAAACAATTGGTTTAAATTATACTTTCTTCAAATAAGTGTCCTTCTCAAAAGAGTTTCTTTCAGAATAATGATTCAAATATAATCTTTTCTAAAAAGAAAATTCCCCTGAATATTAGTCACCTTGTGACACCTCATCTCATAATCATACAATACGGATCTCAATATCTGAACCCTAACACTTGGCATATTGTGCCCTCATAACCCCTCATAATCATACTGACAACTCACGTGCCTAAAGAGTCATTCTCACATGGAAGTAAAATAACCAAGGGGGTGCATCTATACTCATAGATCTCAAAGAGCATCCTACCCGATAAGGGTAATTAACTACATGTATGCTTGTGCAAGTGTCCTAACATAGTTCACACCAACTAGTAAGTATAAGGAATTGAACGGACATCACCTATAATGTTTACACATGGATAGAATCAACAAAAACATCATCTCAGAATTCAATGATTTTAATAGAGGATATCCCAGGATATTGTCGCATAGTCCCAAACGTAAATATGTATGCTAGGGATCTCTTGGTATCCCGAGGAACTCTTAGTATCTCAACTCTATATACTAGGGATCTCTTGGTATACCGAGTATCTCTTGGTATCCTCAATATATAACTAGGATCTCTTGATATTTCGATGATCTCTTGGTACCCTCAATATATGTGCTAGGGATCTCTTGGTATCCCGAGGATCTCTTAGTATCCTCAATATATGTTCTAGGGATCTCTTAGTATCCCAAAGATCTCTTGGTATACTCAATATATGTTCTAGGTATCTCTTGTTATCCCGAGGATCTCTTGGTATCCTTAATATATGTGCTAGGGATCTCTTGGTATCTCGCACTGCAGTCCAAATCAATATAAATGTACATGTGCACGGCATCACCCTTCGTATTTTATCCCTCTTCCTCACCCAAACACTAGAAACAAGAATATCCCGGCAAAGGAAATCAACAATAGGAACAATAACATCCCGGCAAGGGAGTCAACAATAGAAATAATAATGTCCCTGCAAGGGAATCAACAATAGAAGCAATGATGTCACGGCAAGGGAATCAACAATAGGAAAAATAAGGGTCACGGAAAAATCAAGAAGCACGATAACCTCAACAAAACAACAAGACATAATAAGCATGTGCTAGCTGTAAATGTAACCACAACAATTGGACATGAATATATTTGCACGAAGTCATAAAAAATTCAAGTAGAGCATATAGAGGCAATATAAGCAATTAGGAAACCAATTATAACGGGCTACTTTCCACATAATGAACAATAAGGACCTAAGAAACCTAGAACAAATTTCCCGCAAATAAGTTCGAACACACACTCGTCACCTAGCATGCACGGGCTACAATTAGCATAAAAGACTCAAATCCTAAGGGGAAGTCCCACACACAAGGTTATGCAAGATACTTACCTCAAAGACGATAAACCAATACTCCAAGATGCACTTTCGGGTAAACAGACCTCCGGACGGCTCAAATCTAACCAAATTAACTCCAAAGCACAAATAAACACCTAAGAGACTATTCGGGATCATAAAATCTCAATCTTGATCAAATTCTAAAAATCGGTCCACAAGTCGACCCCCGGGCCCGCACCTCGGAACTCGACAAGTTTTACAAAAGCCTGAATACCCATTCCGATACAAGTTCAACAATACAAAATTTATCAAATTCCAATACCATTAGATAGAATTTTTCTTCAAAACAAACTCCTTCCCCATATCCAAAACACAATTTAAATGATAAAATCAAGATAAATTTATGGAATATATTTAATTATAGTAGAAGAACACTTACCCAATTGAATTTCATGAAAAAACCCATTAAAAATTGCCAAGAACCGAGATCTAGAAGTTAAAATATGATGAAAATTGTGAAACACTCGATTTTTGAATATATTCTGTCTGCCCAGATTTTTGTACATCGCGAACGCGAAAGGCCAATTGCGTTCGCAAAGAAGGGAAACTGAAGCTGCAAAAAAAAAAAGCCATCGCGAATGCGGGATAAGGGACATGAATGCGGAGAATAAAGAACAGAGGCTTCTGCGAACGCAGAGGCTGTGACACGAACACGAAGAAGAAATAGCCACCTGCCCCTCAGTGCCTAATTGTACTATGCCAACGCGAGAGATTGGATGCGAACGCAAAGAAGGAGAAAGGCAAACCTTTGCGAACGCGAGATGCTAATTACGAATGCGAAGAACAATAAATTCCTCCTCCAAGATTACTCTTCGCAAACGCGGAGGAGCAGATGCAAACGCGAAGAAGGATACCAACTGACAGATATCAACAGTTCAAAATAGGAGGAAAAAGACTCATAGCCCACCCGGAACACACCTCAATCCCTTGGGACCCCATCCAAACATACAAACAAGTCATATAACCTAACACAAACTCGCTCGAGGTCTCAAATCATATCAAATAATGCCAAAACATCGAATTACACCAAGAATCGAACTTAGGAACTTTCAAACCTTCTAACTTCTAAAACTTGTGCCAAAACCTGTCAATTCAACCCAGAATGACGCCAAATTTTCTAAACAAGTCCAAAATTACATAACAGAGATTATTAAACTTTTGGAATCGCATTCCAACCCAAATATCACAAATGTTAACTATGGGTCGAAGTTCTCCATTCTCCAAACTTCAACTTTTCCAACTTTCGTCGAAATGTCTCAATTTACCCTACGGGCCTCCAATTCTGAATCCGGGCATGTGCCTAAGTCCAAAATCACCATACAAAACTATTGAGATCATCCACAATCCATTCCAAGGCCGTTTTTCCAAAAGTCAAATTCTCACTGTTTAAACTTCCAAAACTAGTTTCCTTCTTCCAATTTGACTCTGAATCATCCGTTAATTGAATTCAACCATGCACGCAAGATAATATCTCATATTATGAAGCTGCTCAAAATCTCAAACTGCTGAGCCGAACTTAATTGCTCAAAACGACAAATCAGGTCGTTGCATCTCTTAATTACAAAAATAATATTCTTAATTGTATTACTCCAATTATTTTGTAAATATCACTCAAGTTAATTATATAATATTTTTATTTTCAACAAATTATTTGTGATACCAAGGTAAACCGTAAGCACAATATAAATTTAAAGAAATATAATTTTATTGATAAAATTATGCGGGTATAATTATGTTTGTTCCTTTGATTCTTCTCTCTAGATCTTTCTCTGTGATTCAAGGGCTGGACCACGTATTTCTCGATTGTAGGATGACGCGAACTTTCTTGGGATATATTTGATCTCCAGGAAAAGAAAGAACATCCATTAATCTCTTCGGTGGCTTTGAGAAAGACAATATTTGATGTCTTTGATCTCTTTATGAATATTCCATGAATTTTTATAAAATTTCGAGATCATTTATTTGATCTCTTTATGTATATTCCGAGAGTTTAGAGAATATGTGTGATTTCCTTTGAAGTACCTAGTAGCCTTATTTATAGGCATGAGTTAGGATTTGGGTGAAGTAGCCACCAAATAACCCTAATAGACTCCTAATATTTCAAGAGTTGTCTTGAATTTAGGATTTATCTTGATCTATTAAAATTTTAGTATCTACAAATGCTCCATACTTCAAGGTTTGTCGAGGTGCAGGCTTGCTGAAACTTGAAGACGAGACTTGAAGTACCCGATTATCGCAACAGATAATCTTGAAACTTGTAGTTTTCGATTTGCAAGAGTAAGAGATGAAGGGAAGAACTGATCTCACTGGGCATGCCAATTTGCTTACAAATTTTTTGTGATAAAAGTAAATCGTAACCACAATATAAATATGAAGAAACATAATTTTATTGATAAAACGATTGTGGGTACAATTCTATTTGTTCCCTTGATTCTTCTCTCTAAATTTTTCTCTGTGATTCGAGGGATAAACCAGTGTATTTCTCGAACGTAGGATGATGCAAACTTCGTTGGGATATATTTGATCTCCAAAAAAAGAAAGAACATCCGCTGATCACTTCGGTGGCATTGAGAAAGACAATGTTTGATGTCTTTGATCTCTTTATAAATATTTCATGATTTTTTATGGAATTTCGAGATCATTTATTTGATCTCTTTGTGCATATTCCGAGAGTTTATGGAATACGTGTGATTCTCTCTGAAAGACATAGTATTCTTACTTATAGACATGAATTAGTGTTTGGGTGGAGTAGCCGCCAAATAACACCCTAATAGACTCCTAATATTTCATGAGTTATCTTGAGGTATCTTTATCTGTTAAAATTTATGTGTCTTACACTTGTAAAGATAGAAATTTCATATGTATTTTTATTTAATAAAAATTATTGTATTTCTGGATGAACTATCTGATGTTAAACTTATTTTGTTGAAATTGAACATCAAGGAGAAAAGAAATACAATGGTACCAATATTTCACCGACTTGCTTTTGCTTTGTGTTTGTATGTTACTTTTTTCCTCGTATTCTAATTTGACATTACAATATATCTTTTTTTTTAGTAAAATAATAAGTAGGCTTATTGATAGCACAATAGTTCATAGGCGATACATTTTGGTAATTTTCGGGCGTATTAAATTTAAGAAAAAAATCATTAATTTATTTAAGCCTTGTTAACTTGTAAATAACCAAAGAGTTTGCATTTTTATTCGTCGAAAATTCACTTGTTAATAGTATTTACATTAGAGGTGAACCTCGATATCTAGAAACAAATATTTGTAAAGGAGTATCAACTATACTCTTTCATTTTATAGACTTTTCTTATTAAGTTTTTGAATTAAAAATATTTGACTGAGCAATTACACCTTAAAATGTTTACTTAGCATTCAAAATAATATTCAAATGGTGAAATTAATGCAGTTTAAATTTGAGTATGTGTTATTTTTTAATCAGATTACTCATATATATATATACTTACTATTGGTATTTTAGATTAAGTTGGAGCAAGATTTTTTCACAATAAGAATAACTTAATTAATAATTAATAAAGTTACTCAATGTTTTGGTTTAAAATGGCATCGTAGTATTAAGGATTAGCCTTTTGTAAAATAATTTATATTTTGCTTGGTTATAGTAGTTAATATTTTGTTTACTCTTATTTTTAATATCAAATAGAATATTAAGACGTAAAATGTTACTCGCTTTTAAACTATAAAACAAGAGAAATTAATATTTACAAAATTTAATATTACATAAGTAGTACAATGTTTAATTAGTGTATTCATATAAGGGAAAATTTATTTTTTTCAAATATGATGTAAGTTGTTTCTCTTGAGATGAGAGTTTATCTGAAATAATTTCTTCACTTTTAAAAGGTAAGTGTAAGGTTTATGTATATATTATTATTTCCAGATCGAATACTGTAAAAATTATATATTGCGTATATTATTATTGTTGATTTAAAGAGGAGATGTGAGAGGATAAATTTAAGTGGAGTTCACATAGTCATTAATCTAAATATGTGCATAGAAACGTAAAATTATGGTGTGAAATAATAAAAGAATTTTTATCCTTTATAGCAAAAGTTAACACCTTATTTATTTTAAATAAATGTCATTTTAAAAATTATATTTTATAAATACCTTTTAATATTTATAACAAAATATCTAATTTTGATTACCTGCTATAATAAGTCACTAAATACCATATTCAGTTACACTATTTTCTTTCTCTCTTTATTTTGATACATCTCTTTATCCTCTTCTCCTCTCCGCCGGCACGGTATGCTCACCGCTACGCCACCATCTTCTGCTTCTGAAATCAAAAGAATAAATAGCGTTGATGGTAAAGGAAGCAGGTCAATAATTCTTGGCAAATATTAATTTTCATCACCTTCTCTTCAATACTCCCTACCTGAGCAGCCGCCGTAAACCTAATTTCTTTCTTATTCAACCTTGCTTCAAATAATCATGATAAATCCAACCCAAGTGACATTGATATTATATCAAACGCAATCATTCTTTCCTTTTGTTTACAATTCTTAATTTCAAATATACCTTGACCAAATTGTTTCTGATTGGACTCTTCGCCTTTTATTGCAGATTTCTTAAACCGTAGAACCTATTTTCTTTTTCTCTTTATTTTGCTATATGTTATTCTTTTTCCTCATTTCATGAAAATACGATACTAAATTTTAAAGTTTCTTTCTCCCACGTCATCTACCATTAGTGAAAAACTCCACAATTGCCGGAGTTCGGACTGCCATCTTTAGGTTGCTTGCTCTACGCCCTTCACTTCAATTGGTGATTTATATATTGGATCGGATTTAGGGACATATTGGGGCTGAACAACTTGATTTTCTATTAATATATTACAATGTATTTTTAATGTGTCACACTGTATTTTTATGTATTTCATTGTATTCATTGTCTATTATTTCATTGTAATTCAATATATCTCGATATATTCCATGTATTTCATTATATTCACTGTCTTTTTTATTGTATTTCAATATCCGTTGTCTTCTATGTATTTTATTGTATTTACTGTCTCGCTATATGCTATGAATGTATTCATATGTTTTTTTAATTAATACAATTTGTGAATTCAGATGTATAATATAATTTTTCTGAAGATTGCTATGTTTTTGGGTATTTTTCGATTGAGATTCTTTTTTATAAATGAAAATACAAAAATTGTGTGTTGTAATTGAGTTTGTCGAGTTATATATAGGAGTCTATTATGTTAATTGACTCACTTTGTTTAAAAACAGTGTAATCCCCTGTTTCACGCTGCGAATACAATCGAATACAATAATCTGTCCAGTTGTAATCCAATGTCACGCCATGAATACAGTCGAATACAATAATTAATTAGCTGGACTTCTCTAATTCATGCTTATTTTTGCTATTGTATTTATGAATACAGTAACTTAAATATATTTAACACATTTTATAACAATAAAAAATATATCTACAATTCGTAATATAATAAATAATATCTGTAAGTAGCTAACTACTATTAAAAAATAGTATTTTATAAAAATTTCTCATAAAATAACTTACCAATTAAACAAAGGCTACATTTATGAGGATTCAGATTAAGAAAGGCACTTCTTCTGTTTCTTCTCCATTCATATCGATGTAACGTATGTGTCAAATATCAAGTACGTATGTAGAACAAGCACATACGTGTAATATTGAAGTATTGATGCATTTCAGCTTCCTCCCGGAAATGGTAGGGACAAGTTTCATTCATGTATTTGAGCTTGTGGTTCCTATGTACGGACAAATTTTCTGCAGCATCAAAGCATTTTTGTGGAATGCAGAACAAGCACACGTTTGTGAATATAAAATGATTATACAACCCAAAATAAGTGTTTCCTAATGTGTGTTGCTAGGACCTAGTATCACAAGCTATAGACAACTAGTAAAATGTACAAAAGAATCATACTATTTTATTGTCCGAGTTAGGATAGACAACAAAAGAAAATACATAAAAAGATTTCTTTGGGCTGCTGAACAACAGAGAAGGAAAGCAGCTCACCATAGAAATCTCGGGTCCACTCAAGGATGTGCACCAGTCTGATAACTAGATACATCAGTCTCAGATCCTATACAATTAAGTACAGAAGAGTACGACTACATAAACAACATGTACCCAGTAAGTATCACGTCTAATCTCGAAGAAGTAAAGACAAGAGATTGACTCGATACTTACTAAGGTCAAATAAATGTGAGAAGAGTTTATAATAAGCATGGATATCACAAATCATTAATATTTAATAATCACGAAATAACAAGTTCATTTAACTGCTCCATACGAAGATTGACTGCCACATCCCATTCAAGATTCATCTTCCTCAAAGTCCACATGGCCTAGTGCTCTAACTCAACTGGTAGATGTGTATAAGTGATAAAAATGGTCTTGAACTCGTATTAAATGAGCCTCAATACCCAGCAATTTCTGCATCTGCAGTTAGGGAACCGCATCTGCGAGGGTTAAACCGCACCTACGAAAAGGGGAGGGAAAGATGGGACCGCATCTGCGGAGCCGCATCCGGGGTTCCCTTGCCTGGCCACCTGGGCCGCTTCTGCGATGGAAGGACCGCAGATACGTTTATGACAGAAGCAACAAATCCTTCAGCCATTTTTCAAATTTTCTACTTCACTCGAGCCTCGTGTGATTGACGCTCGGAGCTCCCAGACCCCGTCCGAACATACCGAAGAGTCTGAAATTACGAGACGGGCCTACTCTAACCCTCAGAACACCCGAAGTAATGTTAATTCAAGGAATCACCCCCTAAAACCAAATGAATCAAACTTATGAACTTCAAGTTCTTAATTCTTCTCTAACGGGACAAAATGCTCTTAAACTACTTGGATTGACACCAAATTTTATGGGCAAGTCTTAAATATTATTTCGGACCTGTACCGGGCTTTAGAACTAAAATACGAGACCGTTACCTAGGAAATCAATGATTACTTAGTTTCTTTAAGTCCTTAAAACTTCAAATTAACATTTCCAATAAGAATTCATTACTCGGGCTAAAGACCTCAGAATTCGATCCCGAAAACATACTGATCGCTGCCAACTCCGCACTACTATAATACTGGAAGAGATGGTCGCAGTAGGTTTTACCGGATTTGAGGGTCGGGATCAATTTCCTCAAGGAGCTAGGAAGGGAGTCGAGTATCTATCCAAGCTAGAGTTGTGTAATTGCTCCAAATGTCACTTCCAATCATATTTTGTTTTTTCTTTAAAATTCTACTATTATCAACTACTAATTATAAATTGCAACTAGATTATGCTAAGTGAAGATTGCCAAGAGTTGTATCTAATAGATAGAAAGGCACTAGGATAGTAACTTTCACCTAGGTGGCTAATTGACGGGTAATTGCTTCTAGGGCACGATTGACATGGTTGGGGAAATATGCTATAACCGTTGCACAATTTTATCCACTCTCGCACCTCTCGGTAGAAAGAGTGATTTTGCCCAATTGATTTTCTCAAGACCAAATGGGTTGGCAGATTAGCTCAAGCAACTAGGGCCCAAGTCGGGTAATTAGTCTCTTGAGATTTAACCCTTTAATTGGGAGTATCAATTCTCTTGAGTCCATCCCAATTTCTTGTTGGGTCAATTTGGAGACTTTGGCTCTCTTTCTCAAGAAGCGCCAAGTCAACTTAGCACAAACTAGTATTTTCAACCATTAATTCATAAATTAAATCATAAAATTGACCCAAATAGCAAACACCCATAGTCAATCTAATCCTAAATTGCAACACCCATCAATCACCCATAATAGGGTTGAGCCACAACCCTAGCTAATGGGTTTAGCTACTCATGCTTGAAGAGAAAAAGAGAGAAATAGATGAAGAGAAAGACATATTAATTAAACATTAAAGTAAATACAGAGATTATATCGTCAAAGCTAAGCTAAAATGTCCAAAATGGCAACAAAATCACTTCTTATGAGCGCAGCTGTGTTCAGAAAATGTCTGATACCCTAAAAATGGAAAAAGGTTCTATTTATGCTAAGCTGGAAAAACTGAACAAAAATACCCCTGTGGGGTCAGTGCGGACCGCACAAAATGGTTTGCGGCCTCATTAGGCTCTAAACTATGCAAAATCAACTCTCTAAACCAAGGATCTAGCGCGCTCCGTACAAACACGACTGCGGACTGCATAGGCTTGAAGCTAGGCACATGACATCTCTCTGAAGTTTGCTTCCGTGGACCGCATAAAAAGGTAGTGCAACTGCGGAGTCTTCAGTGCGGACCGCATAATATGTACCGCGACTGAACTATTTGTATGCCTTAAATTCCATGTCTCTAAACCTCTTTAGTGCGGACCGCACAAAGTGTAGTGCGGCCGCACTAGGCCTATTTGTCCTGAGTTGTCTTGTTTTTGGTACTTATGCATGTTTCACTCCTTTTGAGCCGATCTTTGATATCTCGTCACTTTGTTTATCAAACATGCAATCAAGCACAACTTACGAGGCTTTTGGGATTATTTTGTAAGAATTTATAATCAAAGAATAAGCAATAAGGAACATGAAACACATCAAAATCCCTATTTATCAACTCCCCCAAACTTAAGCTTTTGCTTGTGCTTAAGCAAACAAAATAATACCCACCTCTTAAAGGAAAATCCAAGAATTTTCAGTTATCCTAAAGTAACCTCAACTTGCATCAATTGGGACTAACTATTGCCCTCAATACAAATGGATCATTAACAACTTTTAACCTTTATGGATCAAGTGTGACACAAGACCATAAAGAGTGACTTATTACATCAAAGAACTCTCTAAATTACTTTGGTCATTGTGGAACCCAAACTCACACATCCTTAACTCTCCCTGAGCAAACCTCACCTTTTAGAGTACTAGCACACAACCCGAGGTTAATGGGAATTCACTCATCTCTCTTAATAAAAGGTCACAAGTCCGACTCTAAGTACTATATGCTTGCCCCTTATGTAAGTATCCACTAATGCAAGCTTCATTCAACTCAAGATCATATAGGGCTTTTGTGGAGTCTTTGTGAAGGCTTTTGGTTCAGGGTAGGACATGTTCTTTTTCAAGTGGGTTTCATCTTCCCTTTAGCACTTCTTTGATTCATTTGAAACAATTCACTTGACTCTTTGAGTCATTTCAGTTCTTTCTAAGGGGTTAGAGAGATACATTGTCACTCTTTCTTATGCATTTCAACCTTTTCTCCTTTTTGAACATTCCATACCTTTTTTTCTTTGCTTTTCTTGAATCCTTTTTTATTCTTTTTCACATTGAACATTCTTTTTGTCTTTTGCTTTTCTTTATTTTTCATTGCCTTTCCTTTTCTTCATTTATGTGCCTTTTTACCACTTTGTTTCCATCCTCGTCTCTCCCCCAAACTTATACTTTTTCCATGAGCTCAAGGAAAGATCGGGTGCAAATAGAGGGTATCTTTTAGAACGGGTATATGCTTGTATCGTAGTTCTTGAAAGAAAAAGGTCTAAGGCTCAAAAGGGTTAACTAGGGGTCATACCATTGGTAGGCTATGGAATTGTTCGGACTATCATTTGGATCAAGGAGAGCCTATAATCACTTCTCAAGTCAAATAAGATTCTCCTCAACAAACATTCAGGACAAGTTCTAGGCCAATGGCTCGGGACTTGGACTCACAATTCAATTTCTCACCACATAAGCTAAAGGATTGCTAAAGACATAAGAGTCGTCCACAACGACTTTAGATACGATTTGAGAATACAATGGTCCCAAAAACTCTTAATGATTGATGGTTAACACAAGAGTCTCAAGTTCATGACTTTCACCATCCTAACACAATATTTTGTCTTTGACTATGGGATCAAAGTCAAATATGCTTGGCCCAAGTGAAGCTTTGCTTGAGGTACCCTTAACAATAAACTACCAAAAACAAAAACAAAAACAAAAACAGACTCAAACCCTTACGAAATTTGTCACGCCATCCATCATCAGGAAGAGACACACGGTTCACATAACACTTCACCTTTTAAAAGAACTGTGGAATTAAGAAAACCAAAGGCTTATTGAAAACGTCAAAACCAAACAAAAAGCTACGAACATAAATAAGAAGCTAAAAATGAATTTTTTTTGCGAAAATAGAAATGAATATATACAATAGGGGATTTAAATATAAAATGGGAAATGAATATATACAATGATGTAACTTTATATATAGACCAAAGAAAAGATAAAAAGTGTGATAAAAGTAACTAAATGTAAAATTATATACAAACCAAATGAAAATCAAGAAATCATAAAACGAATCAGTATATATACAATCATACAAAGATATAGGGCGCACCCCCTCAAATAAAAGCTGGCATTGTCCCCAATGCTAACTTATCCAAATAAGCACCAAAAATAAATAGAGAAAGGATATGAAGACTCCCTAAGCCGTGTCTGTCTGCATCAGATCATGGGCGGTCCCTGGGTCCTCTATGTGTTTGGGAATCTCAGACTGGTTCCCGATATCCTGCTTCTGGGACCTAAGCCTGGACCTGGATAGGTCGTGCATATGGTATATCCTATGACTAACTGGAGGAAGCCTCCGGTGGGTCCGCCAACTGGATGATGGCATCATCTTCTCTCGAGATCGTCTTTTTCCTCTTCAGAGGTCGCTGTGACTTCTCCGGTTGTGGCTCAGTTGTTGTCACTGGGTCTTCAAATAATAGATCTAAAGGCAGCTGGTCTGCCTTCAGCTTGTCAATATCTGCCCTCAGCTCCTTCACTGACTCCTTGGAGGCTCGTGTTTTGAGCAGCTTCTTATGCTCCTTTGCAAGCTCCTTTAGAGCCTTGCCATGTAAATCCACTACCTTCGCCAAAACATCCTGGGTAGTGAGGATTTTCTTCTAGTTCTGAAGAATCTCTTTTAATGCATCCTCAGTTGATTGAGGGACATGTACTAGTTGAGGTGCCGATTGAGCCGCAATAGTGGTGGTCAAGGTATCCAACTTGAATGAAGCAGTATGCGTCTAGTTGTGTAGACTCCGAAGCATCTGGCTCAGTCGTTGGGCAGTGATAGGATGGGTCCGGGTAGATGGAATCTCCGGTCATGCTGATGTGGAAGGGCCTGGAGGTATGGTTGAAGTGGAGGGTCCGAGAGGCATCTCAACAAAAGTGGAGGAGGCTGAGTAGGGGCCTCTACAACAACTGGCTCTTTAGACTAGCCAGCTGGGCAGAAGCAGGTGCCTTGAAGTTTTTGTCCTTGGGGTTGTCTGCCCCCTTCAAACTATACCATGAGAAAGGAGTTGTTGCCTTGAACTTGATGTCAAACGGCCTCTTATCCACATTTAAATCCCAGAAGTACATAGTTAGGGTGTTGGGGAAAGGGTAGTTCCGGTTAGTCTCGGTACCCATAACAGAAATGATGTGGGGATATCACATTCCCCAATGTTTATAGGGTATCCTACCATGATGGAAGCAACCAAGATAGCCTGATGGAGAGGAAGAGTCTGGTCATGGAAGGTAGGATCTACTCGGCTGCATAGGAATGTCTCCCAGCCCCTCGCCTCAAAGTTGAGGGTCCTCCGAAGTATCTTGACCCTAATGGTCAACCAATCAAGAACTATCCCCAGGATTGCCAGGAATTGAGCTAACCATGGGTGGACCTCCTCGCCCATCTCCAGCTAGGCCATATAGAGGGTCTTATCTTCTTCATTGAATCCCAAATACTCGTTGAGCGATTTCCCGTCAAACAACACCCTTTTTGTTCTGAACCTTGGTTACTTTGGAGCCCTTAACGATGTGGGATACATTACAGTAGAACTCTTTGACCAAGTGTTCATTTGCATCCACGCAGTCATCTAAAAAGTGCCCCCACCCCACTGGCCCACTCTCGTTCTAAACTGTCTATGCACATTGGGGTTTAGGGGTAGAAGATCTCTGTCTATGAAGCTGCTCTCCAGAATTAGTTTTCTCACCAGCTACCACTCCCTAAATTTACGGTACGCCACCTAGCTCATTAACCTATCTTCACAAATAACACTGGTGCACCCCAAGGCGACACACTAGGCCTAACAAACCCCTTAGCTAACAACTCCTCAAGTTGATCCTTCAACTCCTTAGGGGCCATATGGTACAGTGGAATAGAAATAGGTTGAGTGCCTGGAGCCAAATCACTACAGAAATCAATATCACAATCCGGAGGCATGCGGGGAAGATCGAAAGGAAAAACATCAGCGAACTCTCGAACTACTAGTACCAAATCAATCATCGGAGACTCTGTGATGGTGTCTCGAACATAAGCTAGAAAGGATAAACACCCTTTCTCGACCATACACCGAGCCTTCAAGAAAGAAATAACTATACTAGGGCTATAAATCATGGAACCCTTCCACTCCAGCCTTAGCATCACTAGTGAAATAGTCTTGGCTTGGCAATCTAGGATGGCATGATATGGAGATCACCAATCCATGACCAGGATGACCTCAAAATTGACCATATCCAACAATATGAGATTTGCTCTAGTCTTGAAACTATTGAATGTAACCACACAGGATCGGTAGATCCGGTCTACAACCATGAAATTGCCTACAGAAATAGACACATGAACAAGAGTGCCCAATGACTTAGGAGAAATAACCAGGAAGCGAGCAAATAGAGATGCCACGTATGAATAAGTAGACCCTGGGTCAAACAATACCAAAGTATCTCTACCACCGATAGAAATAATACTTGTGATAACGGCGTCTGAAGCCAATACATCTGGCATAGGCAAAAGAGCATAGAATCTAGCTGGAGCACCAACTGGGTGGCCCCCGCCTGTGTGAGCAGTAGTTGGCTGACCTCTCCCCAACTGACCTCCGCCTCTAGGGCGGCCCCTACCAGCCTGCCCTCCACCTCAAGGTGGCTGGGCCACTGGTGCTAGAATTATGGGCTGCTGACCCTGCTGCAATGCCTTGCCCTGAAGCCTGAGGTAGGCCCTCTTCAGATGACTCGAATCTCCACACTCGTAGTATGCTCTCGGCACCATAGCCTTCTACCCTGTAGTCCGAGCCTACTGACCCGAATACCCACTAGAAGAACCCTAGATGGCTGATGGGTGATAGAAACTCTCTGGCACAACACTGTAGGGAGCACTAGAAGAATCCTGATAACTAGTATCTGTCGGAGGAGCCCTAGATAGCTGGTGGGCGGTAAGAACTCTCTGGCATCGCACCGAAATAACGCCTCGTTGGGGTACCTCGGGGACGGGGTGGTGGTGCTGAATATGAGGCTCTACTGGGCTGGCCTTCCTGAAGTGACCTCTACCCCTAGCTGGGGCACCTCTGAACTCTCCTGAAAATCGGGCCCTATTGTCCTGCTGGATTTTCTCTCTACCCGTCAGACGATACCCCTCAATCCTGCGAGCAATCTCTACTACTAGCTGATACTCAGTACCCGTCTCCACCTCTCGGGCCATGCTAGCTTGAATACCTAGTTGCAACCCTACAACAAATCTCTGCACTCTCTATGCATTTGTGGGAAGTATCATTAGTGCACGGCGATATAACTAAGAAAACCTCACCTCATGATCGGTCACAGACATCTGACCCTACTCAAGATGCTCAAACTAGTGTCGTAGCTCTTCCCTCTCAGAGGGAGGAATGTACCTATCCAAGAACAACCGGGTGAACTGACCCCAGGTGGGGAGGAGAACCTACTGGCCTGCCCAGAACATAGGACCGCCACCATCTACAGGCCCTGCTCTCCAGCTAAAAATTAGTGAAGTCAACTCCATATGACTATAACATCCTCATATTGTGCAGCCTGTCCCTACACATGTCGATGAAATCCCGGGCATCCTCATGTCGCTCACTCCTAAATATAGGAGGGTGAAGCCTAGTCCATATATCCAATAACTTATGTGGATCGCCATTTGCAGCTGATTTGAGCTGATGCGCCACCATAGAAACTGGCTAGGCCCCATCTGCGGGTAGTGCATCGAGGGTTTAATACACTGCAGCTGCATGTCCAAGAGCTTGAGCAGTAGGGGTCAGTGCTCCCCGTCCTACCTGTAAAGTGGCTGGATCGGCTGGAAATAAACTACCCTAAGTTAAGAATCCATGAACCAAAGCATACAACCCATAACCTCTTGAAATCCAGGTGCTATCATAAAGTCTGTCGGGGTGGGCTCAGCTGCGGGCACCTCGCCTTGCTCCTCAATAATAGGATATCCTGCAGGATCCGCTGGTGGTGCTACTGGAATAACTCTTGGAAGCCCTCGTGCCCTACCATAGGCTGGTGCCCTCTCTCGGCCTCTACCTCAGCCTCGAGCAATGGGGGAGCAGCCTCACCAGGGTCTGGAACATTAGACATGCGTGTCCTCACCATCCGTGACAGAAATAGAAAAGGGAAATTTAGTATACCAACCATTGCACGATAAGAATAAATAAAGACTAGTTCCTCCTAATACCATATAGCCTCTCGAAGATAAATGCAGACATCTCTGTACCGATCTATAAGACTCTATTAGGTTTGCTCATGGCTTGTGAGACCTACGTGAACCTAATGCTCTGATACCATGTTGTCACAATCCATTTTCACAATAGGTCATGATGACACCCGACACCATTGCCAGGTAAGCAAACACATAAGTATAAGCAAGCTCCCCTTTTTTTTGCTTTTACAAAACAAAAAACCATAAGTGAAACAGATTTCTCAATTTAAAGATAAGACCAAAAGCGATCAATAGTGAATATAAAATGATTATACAACCCAAAATAAGTGTCTACTAATGTGTGTGTCAGGACCTGGTATCACAAGCTATGTGCAACTAGTAGAATGTACAAAAGAATCACACTATCATATTGTCCGAATCAGGATAGACAACAAAAGAAAATATAAAAAAAAAGACTTCTTTGGGTTGCTGAACGACATGGAAGGAAAGCAGCTCACCGTAGAAGTCTCAAGTTCGCTCAAGGATGCGCACTAGTCTGATAACTAGATACACCTGCCCCATATCCTGTACAATTAAGTACATAAGTGTAGTATGAGTACATAAACAACATGTACTCAGTAAGTATCCCGTCTAATCTCGAGTAAGTAGAAACGGGAGGTCCACTCAATACTTGTTAGAAACACGTTCTCAATGCAATATACTAAACGTGTACTCTTTTGTAGGTTTTGATGAATGACAAACGAAGCAAAAATTGATATATGACGGAATTCAAGTACAAGCGCACAATGGTTGCGAATAAGATTGAAGTTCAAGATATAGCTTTTAATTGTTATTGAGTTGTTCTAAAACTGTAATCTCGATCCTATAACTTGACTCATAGTATGGCCTCTCTCATAAAACTATTTTCCAAAATCATGCATATTTAATTCTGTGTCAAAAAGATTTTAAATCATGCATATTTACATGAGACAAAATGTTTTCTAAACATGCCTCAAAAATCTGGGCTAAAATAATCGATTATGTACTTATGATAATCGATTGTTTCTGAGCCAAGACTGCATGACAATCGATTATGAATTAATGGTAATCGATTGTGAGTAAGACAGTGAACATTAGGTTTTTCCAAATCTGCATGATAATCGATTGTGAACAAATGACAATCGATTGTTGTTGAGGTAAAGTTTTTCAATACTCAAAATAATCGATTATGAACTAATGGTGATCGATTGTGTTGAGTTGATGTCTTCCAGTGATTTTAAATTTAATTAAGTAATCGATTATGTCTTTAGATAATCGATTATCACTGAGACAGTAAGTTTTATGATTTTCAGAAAATAACAAGTAATCGATTGTTGCAAAGGACAATCGATTGTTGAAGCTGTCCGTTGTCAAATGATTTTCAAATACCATAAGGTAATCGATTATTGATTCTAGATAATCGATGTTCTGCTTAAAATCTGGAAATGATTTTTAGAACGTTGCTGAAGTAATCGATTATTGATTTTATATAATCGATGTTTTGCTTAAAATCTGGAAATGATTTTTAGAACGTTGCTGAAGTAATCGATTATTGATTTTATATAATTGATGTTTTGCTTAAAATCCGGAAATGATTTTTAGAACGTTGCTAAAGTAATCGATTATGAACTTAGTGTAATCGATTATCTGATTTTGAATATTGCCAGTAATCGATTATAGATTATGTATAATCGATTGTGAAGCGTTAAATCTGGGATTGATTTTTAAACTGACTGGCAGATAATCGATTGTTTGGTCTTAATAATCGATTATCACTGAGTAATTTCAGCAACTCTTAATTGGCAATTAGACAACGGTTGAACCAACTTTTTCAACTATAAATACAGCTTCATTTCAGTGTTTTAAAAACAACAACATACACAAACTGATCATTACATTGCTATAAGCTTTCATTCAATTGTTCTTCATTTTCTACTCATTTCATAAAGCTTTTGAGAGCCATATTATTGCTTAAAGTTGTTGTGATCTTGAACATATTCTTTTACTCATATCTACTCAATAAGGAGTACTTTAGTTAAGTGAGTGTCCAAGTATTTGATATACTTGTAAGAGAATTGCGATTCTCTTGTTTCAAGGAACTTGCGTTTCCTTGGGTGAAGTCTTTGAGATTGCGATCTCCGAGCAACTGTTTGAGGCTTGTGTCCTCAAGTGTGTAACGGTTTGTTGAGCACCCTTAAGCTTAACAAGATAGTGAAAAATCTCGAGAGAGTCTCTCGGGGACTGGACTAACCACGTTGGTGGCCAACCAGTATACATCTTTGTGTAAGTTTATTTTTCTGCATTTATTTTACTTCCTGCAAAGTTTAAATTCCGCAAGAAAACGCTAAATTCTATTAATACGCTATTCACCCCCCCTCTAGCGTAAAACGTAGTTTCTAACAATTGGTATCAGAGCCCAACTCTCTGAAAACTTAACCGTTTGAGAGAACCATCCATGGCTTCTACTCTTGACTCTTTTGCAGGAATTGAAGAAGGACAATGCTCTACACGACCTCCTCTATTCAACGCACAAACTACTCATACTGGAAGGAGAGGATGCAAATCTTTGTGCAATCAAATAGCTTTCATTTGTGGAAAGTATTCACCAATGGAAACCAAATCCCAACCAAGAAGGTGGAAGACGAATGGGTTCCAAAGACCGAAGAGGAATATACCGCGGAGGATATTCGTAAGGTTCAAAATAATGCCAAAGCTATAAATTTATTATATTGTGCTGTTAATGCTAACGACTACAGGAAGATATCTTGTTGCAAAACAGTAAAAGAAATGTGGGATAAGCTTGAAGTGACATACGAAGGAACCGACCAGGTACGAGAAGCTAAAATTGATTTCTTAACTCACTCTTATGAACTATTCCACATGAAGGAAGGAGAGAAAGTAGACGAAATGTTTGAGCGATTCTCAATGATCGTGAATGATCTACACGCCCTCAAAAAGACGTTTATGGATAGAGAACTTGTCCGGAAGATCCTCAGAAGTCTCACTCCGGCATGGCGATCAAAGGCCGATGCAATCCAAGAATCCATTGGCATCACAAATGTCACAATTGACGCATTAAGAGGTAATCTCAAAACCTATGAATCAACTATACTTAACCCGTTTGTTGATGATCAAAGAAGGAAAAGGATTGCTCTAAAGGCTAGCCAACCACAAATTGATGAGGAAGGTGACAACGAGTTTGGACTCGTTATCAAAAGGTTTCAAAAATTCATGCGCAAAGAGTATGAACGCAAGAACAAAAAGCAAGGCGATCAACTAAAATGCTATGAATGCGGAGAAACCGGGCACATAAAATCAAATTGCCCTAACATCAAAAAGGAGAAGAAACCCTTCAAAAAGCAACGTGCATACATCTCTTAGGGAGGAGATTCCGGAGATGAAGCAAGCGAAGAAGAAGACGATGAAGCAGCAAATTTATGTCTCATGGCTCAAGAAGATGGCAAAGACGAGGTAAGTCAAATCTCTTCTCAAAATTTCTTTACTCTTGATGAAATGAGAAATGCTTTTGATGAACTATATGATGAATTTATCAAAGCTTCAAAAACTATCAAAAGTGTTAAAGAAAGCGCTTCTCTAAAAGAAAAAGATTTTCAAACACAGCTTTCATTAAAAGAAAAAGAATTAGAAAAACTGGTTTTCGAAAATGAGAAGCTAAAAGAGGAAAATAAGTTTTATGGAAAAAGAAGTGCTGATAAACCTGAAGGTTCTACTAGAAACTGTTCTTCTTGTGTGCTTCTTAAGAATGAAGTAGCTAGACTTAAAGGCACATTAGATAAGTTTAATTCTTCGCATAAAAACTTGAATGATGTGCTTGTTAATCTAAAATCAACTAAACATGGAATAGGATTCAAGAATGAAGAAAAGGTTGGTGCTAAACCACAACAACCTAGAGCTCAACCTAGGACTAATAACCAAAATGCTTATCCTAGAAGTAGAAATCCTAGAAATAACTTGCATGTTAGACCAAATAGTGAAAATGCTAGAAGACCTAAAAATGATGCATATTTTAGGCCAAACCTTGAACAATTTAGAAGACCAAGAAATGACCCTCCACCTAGAAATAGATATTCTAGAAATGATGCATATTTTAGACAAACTTGTGAACCTCCTAGAGCTCATAATAGGAGAAACAATGGTGTTCAAAGTAGAGTAAGCAACCTTCATTCATCTAGTTACTATGTACCTAGAAAAATGCATAATCCCAACGTGACTTGTCATTATTGTAGACGTATTGGTCATATTGCTCCCGCTTGCTTTACTCGTCATAGACATATAAATCAATTGCATCATTATAACATGCCTAACCCTCAAGGACCCAAGATGGCATGGGTACCTAAAGAACATTAATTTGTTTTGTAGGTGTGCTTGAAGGGATCAAGTGTACTATGGTACCTTGATAGTGGATGCTCCAAACACATGACGGGAGATGAATCCAAATTCCTTCAACTAGAGCACAAAGAAGGAGAAAGTGTCACATTTGGTGATAACAATAAAGGAAAAATCATCGGCATTGGTTCGGTCGGTAAGGACGAAAACTCCTCTATTAAACATATACTACTTGTGAAAGGTTTGAAGCATAATCTGTTGAGCATAAGCCAATTATGTGACAAGGGAAATTTTGCTCTATTTAATTCGGATGAATGCCTTGTATTTAGACGTAGTGATTTCAAGATCATACTTCGTGGTTTTAGAATTGATAATATCTATATGGTTGATCTTGCAACCTCCTCACCCGAATATGTTGATTGTTTAGTAAGCAAAGAGGATAACTCTTGGCTATGGCATCGTAGAGTAGCACACATGAACATGCATCTTTTGAACAAGCTTCTTTCTCAAAACTTAGTAGTTGGTCTTCCCAGTTTAAAGTTTGAAAATGATTCTATTTGCGATTCTTGTCAAAAAGGGAAGCAAACCAAAGCATCTTTTAAATCCAAGAATATTGTTTCAACGTCTAGACCTTTGCAATTACTTCACATGGATTTATTTGGTCCCTCTCGTATTGAAAGTCTTGGTAAAAATAAATATGTTTTTGTAATTGTTGATGACTTTTCTAGATTTACTTGGACTCTATTTCTTGCAAATAAAAGTGATGCTTTTCAAAATTTCAAGTATTTCCTTAAGCGTGTTCAAAACGAAAAGGAATCGACCGTCACTTCGATTAGAAGTGATCATGGGGGAGAGTTTGATCACAATCTCTTTGCGGATTTTTGTGACGAACTCGGAATCGAACACACCTTTTCCGCTCCACGGACACCACAACAAAATGGGGTGGTGGAAAGGAAAAATAGGTGTCTCGAAGAGATGGCAAGAACCATGCTCGACGAAGCTAAGATTCCCAAATATTTTTGGGCGGACGCCGTGAGTACCGCTTGCTATGTTTTAAATAGAGTAGCAATTCGGCCGATACTCATGAAAACCCCATATGAACTGTATAAGGGTAGAAAACCCAACATTTCTCATTTACGTGTTTTTGGTTGTAAATGTTTTGTTCATAATAATGGCAAGGACCAATTGGGTAAGTTTGATGCTAAATCGGATGAAGGTATTTTCATTGGTTATTCCTCACGTAGCAAAGCATATAGGATCTTTAACAAAAGAACCCAAATTGTGGAGGAATCCCCTCATGTTGTGTTTTCCGAAGATAATACTCGCTTGGCGAGAAAAGAATCCGATTTTGATCTTGCAGGTATCTTGGATAGCTTGAAAGATAAAATCCAAGAAGAACCTTCAAAGGAAAACAAAAATGAAATTGGGGAACAACCAACGGAAGAAGCGCCACAATTAGAAAAAGGAATAAATACGCCTAACGAGTGGAGAACGATCAAGGATCATCCTCTCGAACAGGTAATTGGCGATGTTGGAGAAAAGGTAAGTACCCGAAACTCTCTTAAGAACACTCTAGGACACAATTCTTAAGAGTTCACGGCATTACTTGTTAACACTAGTGTAATTTATTAATTTCGCTATAAATTACTAACTTGAGCGTCGGAGACATTTAAATCTATTTTGCAGGTACCACCCCAAAGGTAGGGGGAATTATGAAGTTTTAGCACAAAATAATCGACTATTTCAAGCCACTAATCGATTATTTTCTGTGCAGTACATCGATTATCAGTATCAATAATCGATTGTTTATGACTGATTATTACTATTATGCATCTGTGTTTAATTTTTTACTTCCTAAATTGCATAATCGATTTCCGCCTCAGTCATTCAGCAATGCTTTCTACAACAATCGATTATTTTTTCATACAATCGATTATTTGACAAATTCTGATATTCTCCAAGTTCACTGTATCAAATTAGTTCCCTAAATAATCGATTACCAAGAATTGACAATCGATTACTTCATATTAATTTTTTGTTACCGTTTGGCTCCTCACGATTCCTGTCAGGTCTTAAATGCTCCATAATCGATTACCAAAATTTAACAATCGATTATTTCATTCAAATTTTTACCGTTTGACTCAAGAATCGATTTGTCAGATTCAAAATCTCAATCAAACAGTAAATACAATCGATTATTTCAGTTCAATAATCGATTATCTAACGGTCAGTAATTTTAATTCTTACCATTTTCTGACTGCTCCTAAACCAAAATCTCAGCAAATGTCTCCATTCAATGCTTGATAATCCTTTCCTCTATAAATAGGCATCATAAGAGCTCACATTCACCCACTCAAGCACTATCTCTAGTATTCAAAAGCTAAATCTCTTCTATTTTCTTTGCCAAATTCCAGCAGTCTTTCTCCTAACATGTCTGGACGATCTTCAAAACGTTCCCGATCCAAACATGGCGCATCAGCCTCAACCGCCCCTCCTCCTTTAAATTTTCCATACCAAGACGGTTCCGTCTTGTTCTTTGAAACTGAAAATAAACTCACAAGGTTCCTATCAAAATTTGAGAAACGCACCATTCTTCCTCCTCGGTTCTCAAATAGTAAACTCCTTGAGCCTTTCACCCCTGCCGCAAATATGTTAAAGGAGTGTCAACTATATGACTTCTTGCTTCTCACTCATCCTCACATAAACACAACTCTGGTTCAAGCTTTTTACTCAAACCTCCATAAAGATGAAGATGGCGAACTTGTCACCTCCATTAATGGGGTTCAAATTCTTCTCTCTGAAGAGAATCTCCACACCATTGCCCGCCTTCCAAATGAAGGTGAAGACCTTTACCGGTTTATTGATAAGGCCGGGGCTCTCTTTGATGAAACCATCCTTCTCCACCAAGCCGGTATAACCTCCTATGATCCATCTATCTCTACCCGTCGTCCTACCATAACGGGAATGGATCCAAACTACCGGTTGATTCTTTACTTCATCACCCGAGTCCTCAAGCCTAGACGGCACAATCACACCACCATCTCCCAGGAGGATACCAAACTTCTGCATGCCATTGTCACCGGAGCCAAAATAAATTGGTGTCGGCTCATCGAAATTCATATGCTCGATACCATCGGTGATGACATGCCTCTTCCTTATGCCCTCCTCATTATGAACTTCCTTGAAGCATCCGGATTTGTTACGGAAAATGGTCCTCTCAATAGGAGTACCAAAATTTGGGAAATCTCGGAGTCTTCTTTCCATCATGATGGTGATCATGCTCCAGCTCCTTCTTCAAGTCGTCCACCCCGTCGTGCTCGTTCGTCCCAAGAGCCTACTCTCCAAACCATATCCGACCAGCTTGCTCAACTCACTCATGAGATCCATGGATACTTTGATCATGTCAATTATCCATATGCAGCTCTCGTTCCTTTTGAAGCAGCGCCGGATAACGAGGCGGACAACGACGGAAATGAATAAATTTTTTTTTTGTGTTTTGTGTGGTTTTTGCTGTTGTTCTCTTTGGTTCCCATTGATGTACCCTCTTTTATTTCCAATAAATAAACCTTGTTTATTTCATCTTTTTGCATCTTTCCTTACTATTTTTTTGCTAATGGCAAAAGGGGGAAGAAAACGGGATATCGGGTATGCACCACCTCTTATATCATTGATTGCTTATAAGCTAAAATTGAGGGGGAACAAGAACAAAATTGCATAATTGTTACTTGTCTTGAATTGTCAATATCTTTTGCCTAAATTGCATATCCCGCTTAATGTTTGCCATTATCAAAAAGGGGGAAATTGTTAGAAACACGTTCTCAATGCAATATACTAAACGTGTACTCTTTTGTAGGTTTTGATGAATGACAAACGAAGCAAAAATTGATATATGACGGAATTCAAGTACAAGCGCACAATGGTTGCGAATAAGATTGAAGTTCAAGATATAGCTTTTAATTGTTATTGAGTTGTTCTAAAACTGTAATCTCGATCCTATAACTTGACTCATAGTATGGCCTCTCTCATAAAACTATTTTCCAAAATCATGCATATTTAATTCTGTGTCAAAAAGATTTTAAATCATGCATATTTACATGAGACAAAATGTTTTCTAAACATGCATCAAAAATCTGGGCTAAAATAATCGATTATGTACTTATGATAATCGATTGTTTCTGAGCCAAGACTGCATGACAATCGATTATGAATTAATGGTAATCGATTGTGAGTAAGACAGTGAACATCAGGTTTTTCCAAATCTGCATGATAATCGATTGTGAACAAATGACAATCGATTATTGTTGAGGTAAAGTTTTTCAATACTCAAAATAATCGATTATGAACTAATGGTGATCGATTGTGTTGAGTTGATGTCTTCCAGTGATTTTAAATTTAATTAAGTAATCGATTATGTCTTTAGATAATCGATTATCACTGAGACAGTAAGTTTTATGATTTTCAGAAAATAACAAGTAATCGATTGTTGCAAAGGACAATCGATTGTTGAAGCTGTCCGTTGTCAAATGATTTTCAAATACCATAAGGTAATCGATTATTGATTCTAGATAATCGATGTTCTGCCTAAAATCTGGAAATGATTTTTAGAACGTTGCTGAAGTAATCGATTATTGATTTTATATAATCGATGTTTTGCTTAAAATCTGGAAATGATTTTTAGAACGTTGCTGAAGTAATCGATTATTGATTTTATATAATTGATGTTTTGCTTAAAATCCGGAAATGATTTTTAGAACGTTGCTAAAGTAATCGATTATGAACTTAGTGTAATCGATTATCTGATTTTGAATATTGCCAGTAATCGATTATAGATTATGTATAATCGATTGTGAAGCGTTAAATCTGGGATTGATTTTTAAACTGACTGGCAGATAATCGATTGTTTGGTCTTAATAATCGATTATCACTGAGTAATTTCAGCAACTCTTAATTGGCAATTAGACAACGGTTGAACCAACTTTTTCAACTATAAATACAGCTTCATTTCAGTGTTTTAAAAACAACAACATACACAAACTGATCATTACATTGCTATAAGCTTTCATTCAATTGTTCTTCATTTTCTACTCATTTCATAAAGCTTTTGAGAGCCATATTATTGCTTAAAGTTGTTGTGATCTTGAACATATTCTTTTACTCATATCTACTCAATAAGGAGTACTTTAGTTAAGTGAGTGTCCAAGTATTTGATATACTTGTAAGAGAATTGCGATTCTCTTGTTTCAAGGAACTTGCGTTTCCTTGGGTGAAGTCTTTGAGATTGCGATCTCCGAGCAACTGTTTGAGGCTTGTGTCCTCAAGTGTGTAACGGTTTGTTGAGCACCCTTAAGCTTAACAAGATAGTGAAAAATCTCGAGAGAGTCTCTCGGGGACTGGACTAACCACGTTGGTGGCCAACCAGTATACATCTTTGTGTAAGTTTATTTTTCTGCATTTATTTTACTTCCTGCAAAGTTTAAATTCCGCAAGAAAACGCTAAATTCTATTAATACGCTATTCACCCCCCTATAGCGTAAAGCGTAGTTTCTAACAATACTGACAAAGGTCAAATAAATGTGACAAGAGTTTATAATAAGCATGGATATCACAAATCATTAACATTTAATAATCATGAAATAACAGTTCTTTACCAAGCATTTACATGGATGTTTGCCTATAGGTTAAGCAGATATGAAGTTCAGTCCTCAGAGAATTTCTACGTAAAACATGCGCAAATAATCACCAAGGGACACACAACCCGATCCAACATAACAGTAAATTGGCACTGCCGAGGGTCGAACGTCTAGAACCATAGATGCTTCTATTACCCCGCTCGCGAATCATTTATGCGACGCGATCAAATATAAATAAACAAGCACACCACTCGCGAATCATCCATGCAATGCAGGTACACATAGTAGCACACATTCAAACAATTAATCAAGACTTCATTAGGAAAAAATAATTACATAAAGAAATAGCAATTCTCTTTAACGGTCAAGAAACTAATCTTTACTTCCTTTTGAAATCTATTCATCAATTCAATATGATTTAAGCATGTTTAAATTGACAATACGATTCCAAATATTACAAGTAGAGCATGCTTTTGTGTCCTAAACTACCGGAATTTCTGCATAATAGACGCTACGCATAGACTCTAGTCATCTAGTACGTATGTAGCCCCCGCATAGAATGACAATTAATTCAATTATTACATTTATGGGGATAATTTCCTCTTACAAGGTTAGAAAGGAGATTTACCTCGCTCCAAGGCGCACTTCCAAATATCTAGAACAAGTTTAAGCCCTCAATTCGGAACTGAACAATCCAAAGCTAGTTAAATGAAGTGAGAATTAGTTAATATAGACTTACACGATTGAATTCTAGCTATTAAGCAATTTCCCAACCTTTTTCACAAGTTTCCTAAATTCTGACCCCGGGCCCATGTGCCCTGATTCCGAGAATTTTTCGAAGAAAGTTGTTCTCTACAACCTAAGGATCAATAATATATGATTTCTAATTTATTTCGTAACAAATTTCGTGATTAAATTTATGTTTTATTAAAACCTTAGGTCTTTCTGTAACCTCTTGATTTTACCTGATTTTTAGTGTTCAATCTGCCTAACATGCAAGTAATTAACTAAAGATGGGTGGAAATAAACTTACCTCATAATGCTAGTGAAGACCTTTTCTCAAAAGCTCTCAAATCGCCTAAAGGAAAAGTGTATAAGTGATAAAAATGGTCTTGAACTCGTATTAAATGAGCCTCACTGCCCAGTGATTTTTGCATCTGTGGTCCCGCATCTGCGAGGATTAGACCGCACCTTCAAAAGGGAAGGGAAAGCTGGGAATGCATCTACAGTCTCAAGGCCGCATCTGCGGAGCCGCTTCTGCGGCTTAGGAGCTACATCCGCGATTTCCTGGCATGGCCACCTTGGGCGCTTCTGCGTTGGAAGGACCACACTTGCGATCCCGCATCTACGATCCAAGAAACGCATATGCGGTTATGACAGAAGCAACAACTCCTTCAGTCCCTTTTTAAATTTTCTACTTTACTCGAGCCTCGTCCGATTGACGCTTGGGGCTCCCCCCTCCCCCACCCCCCGAACATACCGACAAGTCTGAAATCACGAGAAATACCTACTTGAACTCTCGGAACACCCGAAACAATGCTAATTCTAGGAATCACCCCTTAAAACAAAATGAATCAAACTTACGAACATCAAGTTCTTAATTCTCATTTAACGGGCCAAAATGCCCTTAAACTACTCGGATTGTCACCAAATTTTATGTGCAAGTCTTAAATGTTATTTCAGACTTGTACCAGACTTCAGAATCAAAATGCGAGCTCGATACCTAAAAAATCAATGATTACTTAGTTTCTTTAAATCCTTAAAACTTCAAATTAAAAATTTCCAATAAAAATACATTACTCGGCCTAGGGACCTCGAAATTCGATCTCGGACATACGCCCAGGTTCTAAATTTTTCCACTGACTCTCGACCGTCAAATCATGGATTCATATCCGTTTGCTTAAAATGTTGACCAATGTCAAAATTTAGTCTTTTAAGAGAATCCTAAAGAATCAAATGAACATATTTCACTCAAAACTCCTCCAAACCCAAACTAACCATTCCCACAATTCATAAATTAGTTGGAGAAACTGTGGAAATTTTTATTTAGGGGGAACATGATCCAAAAAGGCAAAACGACCAGTCATATCGTTACATATAAACTTAAAAAGTAATTTAAAATCAAGTACTTTTAAGCTAAAAAAATTCAAAAAAAACTAAAATTTTTTATTTTGTCATCTCAGTTTATTAATTTGATTATAGAGAAGATCTAAATTGGTATACACTAATTGCTTCTCTATTTATTTATTCTTTTTCTTTTTGGGGCTCTCTTTATAAGTTTTAGTTATCGCAATTCGAATGTTCACGCATATTTCCCTTAAGGCCATGTGCCTGAAAATTATACTAAGATTGTGCAGTTCTCTAATAAAATTCAGTTTAAATAAAAGTAATATTTTGGAGAAACCAACATAATTACTATTCAAAGAGATAATTATAATTGAGCTAGTATATGTGTTGTTATCAAAACATGTTTTGCAACTTGAAGTTGAAGGTGTGCTAGAACTTGATGTATACTTGGAAATCAACAGCTATTTTCTATCACGATCACAGTTCACCCTCGGCAAACAATTATGACAGTGTCTAATCTCTACAACTAGGTTAGCTTGACAATTGCAAAAAATGGAAAAAACAACAGATAAAACAAATAAAAACTTGCGGAATAAACATAGTAAAGGTTTAAAGATCTCGCTCGGCATATACAATATAACTCTCAGACCGACAACTTCCTAAAAGCCGGAATCTCATGAAATCACAAGCTGTTGAATAATTACAAGTGTCTAACTCCAGAATTTCTAAGCAAAAGTAAATACAGAAGGGCTAATATTATAAGAGATAATGGAAAGGGATTACTCAGTCTGCGGACGAGGCAGATATACCTCGAAGTCTCTGGAGAATCGGCTTACCTCAAGGGTAGTAGGGCTGAGTCGAAGTACCTGGATCTGCACATAAAAAACATGCGCAGAAAGGGCATAAGTACACCACAGCGGTACTCAGTAAGTGTCAAGCCTAACCTCAGTCGAGTAGTGACGAGGAAGGTTAGGTCCCTACTGATTATCATTGAAAAACGAGGTAAAAAGGTATAGATTACGATAATATAATTAAATGCTAACAGTATGAAGAAACACGGGATAATAAGAGTAACAACAACTATAACAGAGACAAAATAATCACAGAAGGAATACATCTCCACACAAAGGTAACAATCAGGGATCTACCAGGATACCATCCTATAGTCCCCAAATGTAAATGTCCAATGGATCTCCAGGACGTCGTTCTGTAGTGCAACTGATAGTGCGCGGGGATCTACCGGAATTCCGATCCGTAGTCCCAAATATAAATACCCAGTACTAGAAGAATCTAACGAGTGCAGTCCCCTAGTTCCAATATAAATGTGCAGGGGTATCTACCGGAATACAAATCTATAGTCCCAAAGTAAATATGCAGGGGATCTCCCAGGATACCGTCTCGTAGTCCCAAAGTAAACACACAGCAGCAACACGAAGAATACTCAATTCAATTCAAATTTCATACCAAGGTAAAAAAGGTATTTCTAACTTAGCATGCTGCACATAATCCAAATAAGGCAGTTTGAGCGCAATTAAGTCAATTAGACATACTTCCTTAATCTAACAACATGCTTAAAGTGCAAGTAGTATAACAAGGAAAGGAAACACAATTATAGTTACTTAATCAAAATATAATTTTCAATAACTAGCATAAGTGTGCTCGCCACTTCACCTCCGAGGCATTTCA
Organism: Nicotiana benthamiana; assembly: GCA_034376525.1. Classification (NCBI taxonomy): domain Eukaryota; kingdom Viridiplantae; phylum Streptophyta; class Magnoliopsida; order Solanales; family Solanaceae; genus Nicotiana; species Nicotiana benthamiana. The sequence continues at coordinate 180,398,157 of CM067339.1, forward strand.
AATATCAACAATACGAAATCCTAAGAGGAGTTCCCCCACACAAGGTTAAGCAAGCAACTTACCTTGAACCGGCTCAAAATCAACCCGAAACCACATTTTTACCACGAGTACTCGACTACAAATGTTCCAAATCTATTTTAATCAATTACATAATATAAATATAACTTCAAATAATTAATTCCACTAATTTATTCTAAGCTAATACGCAAAATTAAGAAAAATGACAAAAATGTCACCCCTAGGTCTATGTCTCAAAATCGGTTAATATTTACAAATGCAGAATCCTCAATCTCTCACGAGTTTAGTCATACCAAAAGTATCAAAATCGGACCCTAAATGATCCCTCAAATCACCACTCAAAGCTCTCCAACTAACCAAGCCCTAACCCCCAATTTACCACTAATTTCTCCCTTAAATTTCATACTAACAATGATAAAATCACCATAAGAACAAGCTTAGGAACCAAGGACCTTATCTCAATGAATCCCTTTGAAAATCCCCGTTGAAATACGCTCTCCAAAGCTTCTTCCCATTGAATTATTATGAAAAATAACCCATATTCATGAAGGAAATCTTTATACATTCTGACCCAGGTGTTTCGCACCTACAGTCCATTTCTGCTTCTATGCAACCACTTCTACGGTCAAGGGAACTGCTTATGTGTTTTTCACTTAAGCCCCTTCTCCGCACTTACGACCCAAATTCTGCATCTGTGATCCCGGAGGTGCAGCATACCTCCCGCTTCTGTAGTTTCAGTTGCCTTCTTCTTTGGCCGCATCTGCGGAATTGATCTCGCTTCTGCGGTTGTCGCACCTACGGACCCCTAACCGTTGGTGCGATTATGAAAGAAAAACTTTGCAATTTTAGCTGCAAATTCCCAACTCCAAACTTCCTGTTAACCATTCGAAATCACCCCGAGGCCGCCGGGACCTTAACCAAAAGTATGAAAAAATCATATCCCACTATCCAAACTTATATTAATCTTCAAAACACCTCAAATAACATCGAATCAACCAATTAACATCGAATTCAACCCTAAGAACTTCAAAAACTCTCAAATTACGCTTTCGATCAAAACGTCTATCAAACCTCGTTAGAATGACCTGAAATTTTGCAAGCATGTCACATTCACCACTATGGAGCTACTCCAACTTCTGGAATACCATTCAAACCCCGATATCAGAATCTCACTATCAAACCAAAAACTTCAAAATCTTAACTTTCGCCATTTCAAGTCTAATTAAGCTATGGACCTCCAAAACACAATCTGAATACGCCCATAAGTCTGAACTCACCAATGGAGCTAACTGAATCGTCGAAGTTCCATTCCGAGGACATCTTCCTACTGCTCCGACTACGGTCCAAATTCTAAGCTTAAGCTCTCTTATGGACTAAGTATCCCAAAACGCTCCGAAACTCAAAACCAAATGTCCCGGCAAATGAAAATAGTAGAAACAAACACGGGAAAAATACTTAATAAGGGATCGGGGCATTAATTCTTAAAACGACTGGCTGAGTCATTACATCCTCCTACACTTAAACAGTCATTTGTTCTCGAACGAGCACAGAGACATACTTGAAGTAGTGAAAAGATGAGGGTAATGGCTGCGCATATCCTGCTCGGTCTCCCAGGTCACCTCCTCGACCGGGTGACACTGCTACTGAAACTTCACTAAAGCAATGTTATTTGACCTGCTTTCGAACATACATGTCCAACATTTCCACCGGCTCCTCAACATAAGATAGATCCTTGTCTAACTGGACATGCGATGGATCACTGTGATACCTCCGGAGCATCGTAATATGAAATAACGGATGAACTCCTACCAAGCTAGGAGGTAAGACAAGCTCATAAGCAACCTCCCAACACGCCTCAATATCTCAAAAGGGCCAATAAACCTCAGACTCAACTTTCCTTTCTTCCCAAATCTCATAACGTCCTTCATAGGCAAAACCCAAAACAAGACCCGCTCTCCAACTATGTAGGAAACACCACGAACGCTTCGGTCCACATAACTCTATAGACTGGTCTGTGCGGAGTCTATCCGGAAACACCTTAACCTTCTCCAAAGCATCATGCACCAAGTCTGTGCCCAATAATCTAGCCTCACCCGGCTCGAACCAACCCACCAGAGATCTACATCGCCTACCATATAAAACCTCATATGGTGACATCTGAATGTTGGACCGATAATTGTTATTGTAGGAAAACTCCTCCAATGGAAAGAACTGATCCCATGACCCTCTACATCCAAGCACATACACACAGAGCATTTCCTCAAGGGTCATGTCCTTGGTTAGCTCCAGCTATGCCATGTCCCGCCAGATTACCTCTCCCCAATACTTCTTTGATATACCTCTACCCTTCCTCTTACCTCTAAGATCAATCTCTCACACCTCCTGACTGGGCATCTCTATTTCTCTTTTAACATGTCCGAACCATCTTAGCCTTGCTTCTCGTATCTATTCCTCCACAGGGGCCATACCCACCTTGTCCCGAATAACTTCATTCCTAATTCTATCTAACTTAGTATGCCCACACATACATCTCAACATCCTCATTTAAGCTACTTTCATCTGCTGGACATGGGAGTTGTTGGTTGACTAACACTCTACCTCATACAAGATAGTCGATCTTACCACTACCTTATAGAACTTACCTTAAGTCTCAAAGGCACATTTTATCGCACAAGACATCGAAAGTGAGCCTCTACTTCATCTACCCTGCTCTGATACGATGTGTCACATCCTCATCAATATCCCATCATTTTGAATTATAGACCCAAGGTACTTGAAACTCTCTCTCTTGGGAATGGGTTGCGTATCAAGCCTCGCATCCCCGTATGCTTCCTGGATAACACCTGAACTTGCACTATAAGTATTCTGTCATGGTCCCGCTCAACTTGAAACCTTTAGACTCAAGGGTATGTCTCCAAATCTCCAGCCTCTCATTAATACCACTCCGTGTCTCATCAATAAGAACTATGTCATTCTCAAATAACATACACCAAGAACATCCCCTTAAATATGTCGTGTCAACGCATCCATTACTAAGAAAAACAAAAATGGGCTAAGTGTTGACCCCTGATACAACCCCATCTCAACCCGAAAGTATTCAAGAATTGTTTGATGAATGGTTCGCCTCATTCATAGACATATTGTATCATGTCTTTATAGCGAATATACAATCTATTTTCCCTTTCAAAAAAACCTGGTCCTCACTGTTGTTTACACCTTTAAAATTAGAGAGCATCTCAATGTATTCAGCTATTTCACGGATCTCCAATCATTGAGATTTCTTTTGAAATTAGCATCCCAATTGTTTCCTTCTCTACCTTGTGTTGTTTTAAGATCGTTGTTTGACAGTTTCTATTTAAATATCCGTTAAGGAACTTGTTATTTTTATTCTATTCTTTTCTTGTTGTAGTGACTCATAACATGGATGAAACTATACAAACTGAAAAATGGTGAGAACAGTGTAACATGAAGGACCAAAGTAGTCCTATGTAATACAGATCCAACTAGGCCGATAAACTGCCTAATAACCGCCCAATAATAGCTAAATCGATACCAATTCATCCGATATCTTATCAGGTGGCTAGCATATTAATACATTTAAAAGCCGATAACAAATAAGTTGAATCGTTAAGAGTAAATAACGACCAAATCTGCCCGATAAGCAGCCCTACTTACCTATATATTCGCTCTATCATACATGTCATGGACCACTCGAATATACGCTACAGGCACTCCTTTTGCTTCCAAACATTTCCATAGACCTCTCTTGGGAGCTTTTATAAGTTTTTTCTATGTCAATGAACACCATATGCAAGTTCTTCTTCATCGCCCTATATTGCTCCACCAATCTCCTCACAATGTGAATGGCTTCAGTAGTCGATGGTCCTGGCATGAAACCAAACTGGTTCTTAGAAATGGACACACTACTCCTCATCCTCCCTTTTATCAGCCTCTCCAAACTTTCATCATGTGGCTCAACAACTTGATACCCTATAGCTGTTTCAGTTTTGGATATTGCTCTAATTCTTGTACAATAGAATCATCGTGCTCTACCTTTACTCTTAAGGCATCTTCCTTGTCCTAAAAATGATATTAAGAAGCCTAGAGAGAAATTCCAAATCCGACTTACCCATAGTCTTCCAAAATTCCTCAAGGATATCGTCTGGCCCGATCGTTCTATCCCTACTCATCCTACAAATAGCCCCTAAAATCTCCCTTACTTTTATGCGTCGATGGTACCCAAAATTTTGAAGTCGCTTAGAGTACTCCAACTGACCTAGCTCAATGCTCCTATCTCCCTATTCATTCAAGAGTTTATGAAAGTAAGACTGCCATCTCTGCCTAATATGTGCCCCTCCAACAGAACCCTACCCTCCTCGTTTTTATGCACCTTACTTGGTGTAATTAGTAACATGTAATCAGAAATTTGAGAAACATTACAATATAGATAAGAAATCTCAATGGAAATGCATATAAAACTCCCGTGGCAATTAATTAAACAAATTTAAAACTAAACTCTAGATAAATACGTGCTTATAGTATATAAAAATTAATCTTAGGTCGTTTACTTGACAAGTTATACCAGAATTATAACTTGAGATTATAAATAAAATAACGATGAGTGTTATGAAATAGAAGATTCTTACACTTCTATTTAAGGTGAATGTCTTTAATGTACTTAATTAGAGAGATTTTAGAGTCCTATTATTGGTAGCAAGATCTTCCTCCTCCCTATAAATAGAGGTGCCCCCTACCATTGTAAATCATCCCTTGATACTCCAATCAACTCAATAAGAAGAACTCTATCTACTCTTCTCTCTATTGCTATTGTTCTTGCATTATTGTTCTTGTCTTTACTTTAGTTTATAACACGTTATCAGCACGAGACTCTACCGTCTCAAGTACCATTCTCGAAAATCCAAGGTATTTTCCCTCTTCCTAATTTAATTTTCGAGTATGTCTGACATTATGAAAAGAAAGTTCGTTGCCCTTGAAATTTCGGGCAAGAACTATATGACATGGGTGTTGGATGCTGAAATCCACCTAGATGCTATGGGTCTCGGAGACACCCTCAAAGATAAAGAAAAAGCATCCATCCAAGATTGTGCGAAGGCCTTGATTTTCTTGCGCCACCACCTTGACGAAGGTTTGAAGATTGAATATCTCACCGTCAAGGATCCACTCGTTTTGTGGAACGGCTTAAAGGAGAGATATGACAACCTGAAGTTGGTCACTCTGCCACAAGCACGATATGATTGGGCCCATCTGAGGCTACAGAACTTTAAGTCCGTTTCTGAATATAATTCTGCTATGTTCAGAATTACTTCTAAACTAAAGCTATGTGGAGATAACATCTCCGATTACGATATGCTTGAGAAAACGTTTACAACGTTTCATGCCTCCAATATGGTACTGCAACAACAGTACAGAGAAAAGGGCTTTACGAAGTACTCTGAACTGATTTCTCTCTTACTAGTGGCTGAGCGAAATAATGAACTGCTCATGAGAAATCACGAAAATAGACCAACTGGGTCTACACCACTGCCTGAAGCAGATATGGTGCACTCTCACTATGCCAAACATGAAAAGGACCGTGGTCATGGTCATAAACGGGGTCAAAGCCAAGGACGTGGACAAGGAAGAAATTCCAAAGAAGTCCGTCACCCCCCAAAGAGAGATAACCACCGAAAGCAGAAACGGGATCCCGAAGATCCTAAGGCAAATAGTTCAGAAACTATATGTTATCGTTGCGGTGGGAAAGGGCACTGGTCAAAGATTTGCCGTATACCAAGACACTTGGTTGACCTTTATCATGCATCTCGAAAGAGAAAAGGCCCTGAAACAAATTTTGCCTATGACGACAATGAGGACATCACCCACCTGGATGTGGCAGACTTCTTTGAGCAACCCGAGGGGTAAATAGACCACCTAATCGGCGATGGGACCATGATGAAAGAAGATGGAGTTATTTGATTTTGTTCTACTTATTTGTATTAGTTAGTGAATAATCTAATAGTCATTAGTATTAGCTCGTATTAGCTAGTTTATGATGCAATGTTAGCAGTAGTTCTTTAGAATATCTTCAATATGCTCAAATATCAATAAAACTTTTATTTTCCAGTGGGGGTAATCGACTAGCCTGAAAAACTAGTCGATTATCAACTATTTTCGCATTAAAGTTGAAAAACAATTGATCAACAATCGATTGTCGTTGACTAACAATCGATTGTCTTGAAACAGTGAGGTCTGGAAATTTTCAAAAATAGCCAACAATCGATTGTCTTTGTCTAACAATCGATTGTATTGAAACAGTGAGGTCTGGAATTTTTCAAAAATCACTATAATCGATTGTCTATATCTAACAATCGATTGTCGTTAGGCAGTGTAATCTGGAATTTTTCAAAAATCATCCACAATCGATTGTCTATGTTTAACAATCGATTGTCTTAAGACAGTGTGATCTGAAGTTTTTCAAAAATAACAAATAATCGATTGTGTGTGTTTAACAATCGATTGTCTATGTTCCAACAATCGATTGTGTGGGTTTAATAATCGATTGTCTTATGAAAAACGCTGAAATTTTCAAACTGCAAAGTAATTGATTATGGACAACATATCTGATTTTGTTAGTCAACTGTTAGTAGCAGATCTTGAAAATATTATGTGACACAAAAGAATTGAACTTGTTTATTCTTATGTCCATGTATTCCTTTTGTATGGGAAGTAAATTGATTGAAAGGCTCCGGAAGAGCAAATGTAACTCTGCCCAAAGGCATGACGTTTATCTTAGAGAATGCAATATTCTCCTCCAAGTCTAAGAAGAAACTTGTCGAGTTTTAAAGATGTACGCCGGAATAGCTACAATATTGAGACAATGGATGAAGATAATCTTGAATATCTCGTCCTCACTTCAAAGAATGTCTCCGGCCAAAAAGAGGGTTATTGAGAAATTCCCGTCTTTATCTTGTGGCCTGTATTGGACAAGAATTAGTGCAATTGAGGCACATTCAACAGTAAATCTAAAGAATACTGAGTCCAATACATTTGTACTTTGGCATGATCGACTGGGTCACCCAGGATCAACCATGATGAGACGGATTATAGAAAGCTCATATGGGCATCCGTTAAAGAATTTCAAAATTCTTTCAAGTAATGAATATCCTTGCACTTCGTGTTATCAAAGCAAGCTGATTATCAGACCATCCCCAACAAAGGTTGGGACTGAGTCACCCCAGTTTCTGGAACGTATACAAGGGGACATTTGTGGACCTATTCACCCACCTAGTGGGTAGTTTAGGTATTTCATGGTCTTGATAGACGCATCCTGTAGATGGTCTAATGTGTGCTTGTTGCCATCACGCAACCTTGCGTTTGCAAAGTTAATGGATAATAGATGAGAATAATCTTGAATTCTTCATGAAAACGAGGCTGCCCATTTCGGTTTGGGTTCACGCCATTTTGCATGAAGCAATGCTAGTTCGTTGGCTGCCCACTTCGGTTTGGGGTCACGCCATGTTGCATGCAGCAATGCTAGTTCGTCTCTGACTGACGAAGTGACACAAATATTCCCCATTGCAATTGGTTTTGGGTCATGAACCCAATATATCCCATTTAAGAAGCTTTGGATGCGCAGTATATGTGCCTGTAGCACCGCCATCCCGCACCAAAATGGGTTTGCAAAGGAGGTTAGGAATATATGTTGAGTTTGACGCGTCCTCCATTATTCGCTACCTCGAAACATTGACAGGAGATTTGTTCACTGCACTATTTGCAGACTGTCAATTTGATGAGACACTTTTCCCAAAATTAGGGGGAGAAGTTGGTGAAACTAAACGGGAAATTTTGTGGAAAAATGCATCATTATCTCATCTCGATCCACATACCTCTATTTGAAAGAAAGAGGCACAAAAGATTATCCATTTGCAAAGAATAGCAAATCAAATGCCTGAAGCATTTATAGATTTGAAAAGGATAACAAAATCACATATCCTCGAAGTGAATGTGATTCACAAATACATATTCAATGTTGGAAGAATATGAACATGAAATTGGTATTGAATATACCACCCTCACCCCTAGAAGGAGGTTTGAGATGATATATGGCATGAATGATCGTTGGTCGCGTACCTATTGTACGCCAAAGTATTTTGGAAATATGACCATTAAAGGACAACGATAATGCAAGAAACATATATTGCATATAAGGTTGACATGACCATAATGGTATAACTTTCTCTTTAAGAAAGATATTCACCACACGGATGTTGATGAACCTGTGGTAGTACAAAATTAATTGAGAGCTCTCGAAGAGCCAATTATTACTATGTTGGAGAAACACAATTGAGTATTGTGATGTAGTAAGTCTCAAAGAAACTTATCCAGTTTCCAAAAGTACACGCGAAGGCGATTGATGATATTGAGACTATAAATAAAGGAAGGCTTTGATTCTCCTATTACTACAACTTGTAGCGGGGTAATTTGTATATGAAAAGCTACCCGCTTTGTTCTCCAGTTTGTACTACACAAAAGAAAGAATGCCACAATAAAGTGGATATCTATTGGTATAAAACCCATGTCATAATAAACCCGAAGTTTATTGATAAGTGCACATGTCATGGTGTAAATTTGAAGTTCACCAATATTGATAATTTAGTCAGTTGACATTCGTGTTAGCCATCTCATTTGAAGTATGATGTGCAAATTCACATAGGTGAATATTAAAGAACTAGAAAGTTCTTTACGAATACTCTTGTATCACTTGTTCTCAGTAATGAACTGACCAACTAAAGAGTTCGGGTTGAAGCCCCTTGATTCTGGAAATATCAAAGGTGAATATGGGCCCATTCACCTGCCATGTATACCACATATGATGCATCTATGGAATGGTTACATGCGCAATTGTTATTGACCCGCAGCCTGGCCGGTGCTTGCGGGGTAAATCGCTCAGTAATCTAACTTAGAGCATAGTTTCCAGATTCTCTACTCAAGACAGTTCATCTTGATAAGTTGGTTTATATCAAAGTTGGTTTAGCTAGATAATTATTGAGTGCTTCCACTTAATAGCTAAACTGTTCCTTATGAGAACGAAGTTGTATATATCAGTTTGATATACGTTGTATACGAGAGTATATTCTCCCCTCAAAAGTGGTTCAGGGTCAGGAACCAAATAATTTCATCTTATTATTAAGGTGCTATGTATATTGACATAATGCACAAAGATGATTTCCCAATGTTGAGGAAACATGTTAGCTTTACTAACATGAGGGGGAGACATGATAAACACTTGAGAAAGTGTTACATGGGATGAATTATCATTTGTATATGTATATCCCCGAACATCATGATATGAACCTGAAGTTCATAAAAGGGATAATTCAATTGCAACATATTGCAAAGCATGCTATACGCATTTGCTGACTCAAAGAAAGTAACTAAATGGAAGAGATACAATTCAAGAAGAATTGATTCCATATGAAAGACATGTAGCTTTGAACCTATAGTTCATATGCTTGAAAGTATAAAGGCAAAGGTATGTATAGTCAATTTTCGATATCTTATTTGTTTAGCATGACATGAAACTTTGATATGCAGCTAAAGTCTATTATGTGACTTACATGACTTAACTTGAAAGATTTAAGTTGCTTGAAGCATATGCAATCCTTGGTCCTGAAGTACCACATCCTTAGTACAATTTGTGTACATATGTATCTTGCTATAACTATAAGCATGATGGCATTGAGAATGCATCTATGGAGATATTGAAGAGCTATTCCACGACATTATATGAAGATGTTCATATCTATCAAGAATGATGATTTCAAGGTGCGGAATATTTATTCAAGTCAATATGGTTGATTTACTTATCAAACGTCTACCAAAGATCGTTTTGAAGATGATGCACAAGATTGGAATGCAAATGCTCAAGGATATAAATCGATGTACTCATTAGGGGGGAGTTAATGCGCGTTGCACTCTTTTTCCCTTACAAGGTTTTGTCCCACTGGGTTTTCCTTGCAAGGTTTTTAACGAGGCAACCAATAGGCGCATATTCAAACATGTGTACTCTTTTTCCTTACTTTAATTTTTCCCATTGGGTTTTGGTTTTAAGGTTTTATGAGGCACATCATTGAATAGACATTCAAGGGGGAGTGTTATGAAATAGAAGATTCTTACACTTCTATTTAAGGTGAATGTCTTTAATGTACTTAATTAGAGAGATTTTAGAGTCCTATTATTGGTAGCAAGATCTTCCTCCTCCCTATAAATAGAGGTGCCCCCTACCATTGTAAATCATCCCTTGATACTCCAATCAACTCAATAAGAAGAACTCTCTCTACTCTTCTCTCTATTGCTATTGTTCTTGCATTATTGTTCTTGTCTTTACTTTAGTTTATAACAATGAGGTTATTTTAATGGATATGTTTTTATTGGTAAATATTTATTTAATCGATTAAAAAATGGGATAGACACGTATAAAACATACACGTTTGTTTTTACTATATGTAAATATAGACAATTTATTTTCAATTTTAACCTTGATCTTCTTAAGGGACTTTTGGAGAAGTCCTCCTTGGTTATTTTAAACATTTTATTCAAAAATTACTATTCCTATTCATAATATGACCAAATGACTCATACCATATAGGTTTGTGCTCAACACGAAGCAACAACCGCTTTCATCGGCTACTTCCCAGTTCTATCCATGGCCTTTTTGTTGTGTTGAGTATGTCTTAGCAAAGTCCCACAAAAAAAAAAAAAATTATACTTATAAGGAGTTTGAATGTTCTTAACGGAGAAAGTATTTTGGAGAAAACCGTATACGTTTAGCCTGAAGTAAATAATATCACATTATGTTACACGTACCTTTATATAGTTTTAGTTCAACAATTAGTATAAGGACCAATGATTTAGTAGGACCAGTATGGAGATGATAGAGTGTGGCGTGAGAACTCGACTTAGGCCTCATTTGTTTGCAATTAAGTGTGTTTGTTTTTTTGCTTCACAGCCATTTATGGGTCTGAATAGATCTGTATGATTAAGATCTATAACAGAAACTTAATTTTATTAAGATGTTATCACATATTGTTAACTTCTGTCACCGCCTATTATTATCAACTATCATCATGCCACCATTATTACTACCATACTCAACTATCACCACCACCCTCACCACCACCATGCCACCATCATCCTCGATTACAGTCGTCACTTTTATCGAATATCATCACCCACTATCCTCCCCACTCCGGCCACCATAATCATTTTCACCTACAATTAATGCTCATCCACTTCAAATACCACAACTGATCACCCTATCACCATCAATAACCACAGCCGGCACTGCCCATCATTATTACCTACCAACACTAACACACCACATTCATCAGTCAAAACTACTATCATCACCCGCCATTATTAACTATCACCACCCACCACCACCAACCTCAATCATAATCGCCACCACTACCAATTACTACTAACTACTAGCATGAACTGCCATGATCAACCAAAACTACCACCGACCACCGCCTCAAGTCAGTATTCACCCATTAGACATCACCACAAACAACTGTCATATTTTAAAAAATTATATATTTTATTGATAGAACTTTAGATTAGTTAGTATTTCATTTGAATTTTATGTTTATTAATTTTTAATAAAGATAGATTTTATACATTCAGATGTTAAAAATCAAACAGTCTTAATTATTTCTGTTCAAAACTTAATACATATCTTAATATATTCATATGTATATTCAGATTCAAATGTCTTAATCTTAATACACATTTTAATATTCAGATGTGTATTCAGATTCAAACGTTTTAATCTTAAAAAAATAAATGAGGCCTTTGTGCCTCTACCCATCTACGGGCCGGTTTAGGACCTTTACCCGTAACTTTGAAAATGCATACACAGTCTTTGGGCTTCGGTGATTGTAATAATTACTTGAATTATTTGGGTAACACACACTCAATCTTCAAATTAGCCCATGATTGATTATAAGTTATGTAAAACATAGTTCAAAGGAAAATTAATTAATTGTGTGCAAATAAAGTCTCACATAAAAAAAATGTGATTATAAAGGGTTGGATACTTTTCTTATTATTATATTATAATCAATGACTTGCAGGATCTAGTAAGCAGACGGAAGCCAAAGAAGATGAAGCCAGTATTGTTGTGGGCAATGGACTCAAAACAAAAGTAGAGTTTATAGGGATATCTATTTTACCTTTTAAGAATAATTCTAGTATTCTTTAGAAAATACTATTTTTGTACCGTCTATTAGACGAAAATTAGTTTAGGTTTTCCTTTTGGACAAAGCTAGTTATTCATTTCAACAAACTAATTGTATTATTAAAATTTCCTATAATTCACATGTTGTTGCTGATACTTTTTTAATTGATGGTCTATATCGCTTGAATATATTGAATGAAACTTTTTCTTCAATGTATGTTGAAAATATTGCCCACAAAAGGTCTGCTATGAGTAAAACTTCTTACCTATCATGACATATGTGTCTTGGTCATATTTCTAAAGAAAGAATTGAACGATTGATAAAGGAAAATATTTTACCTGTTCTTGATCCAAAAGATTTTGAAACTTGTGTGGATTGTGTTGAGGGTAAAATGAGCAAGGTTAAGAGAAAGGGTTCCACTACGAGATATGAACTCTTAAAAATAATTTATATTAGTGGACCTTATGTACCTATTTTGACCAATCATACGTATTTTATTACATTTATTGATTAATTTTCAAGGTATTGTTATATATATCTTTTAAAAGAAAAATTTGAAGCACTTGATAAGTTTAAAATTTACAAGACTTAAGTTGAAAAACAACTTGGGAAGTCCATTAAGATAGTGAGGTCTGACCGGGGTGGTGAGTACTATGGAAAATATGATGAGTCTGGTCAATTTATGAGGCCTTTTGCTTTATTTTTGCAAAAATGTGGGATAGTAGCACAATATACCATGCCAGGTACTCCTGAGCAGAATGGTGTGGTTGAAAGATGAAATCGTACTCTCATGGAAATCGTGAGAAGTATGATGTTAGCCTGCCTGAGTCTCTTTGGGGTGAAGCCTTAAAAACAACTAGCTATATATTGAATAGAGTTCCTATAGAATCTGCCTTGAAAGAAAACTTCCTTTGAACTATGGACAACCCGAAAACCTAGCTTGAACCATTTTCACATTTGGGGATGTCCAACTGAAGTTCATTTTTATTCACCCACAGAAACAAAACTGATCCTAAAACTACATGCTGTTTCTTTATAGGCTATCCTGATCACTCTAAAGGTTTTAGGTGTTTCTGTCCTTGGCGTGGCACAAGAATCGTTGAGTCTATTAATGCAAAATTTCTTAATATCACGTAAAGCAGATAAATCAATAGGATTGAGTCCTTGTGCTCGATGTTTGTGATTGTGATTGTTCATGTGGTAAGGAAATTGTATTGAAAGAGAAAGAAGTCAATGTCCATATTTCTGTTATACATGAAAATGTGGTAAACCAACCTATTCGTGAGGGGGAGAATCAAGGGAACAACGACGTAGATCCGATAGTTCCTGAACAAAATATACACAATGAACCACTCCGCAGGTCACAAAGAGAAAGAAGGTCTGCCTTCTCTGATGATTTTATCGTGTACGCGACTGAAAATCTTAGTGATACTGGAGAGCTGACTGATCCTTTATCATATGCTCAAGTTATTTCCTCTCCATTTGTTGATAAATGGCGTGAGGCAATGAATGGTGAAATGTGCTCCATGAAACACAATGGAGTGTGGGAGTTAGTTGAACTGCATGAAGGGTTCAGACCTATGGGTTGCAAATGGGCGTTTAAAACTAAAAGAGACTCTAACGGAAACATATACCATTATAAAGCAAGGTTGGTTGCTAAGGGTTACACTCAGAAAGAAGGTATTGATATAAAGAAATATTTTCTCCTGTTTCATCCAAGGATGCATTTAGAATTGTGATGACTCTTGTGGCTTATTTTGATTTAGAATTGCACCAGATGGATGTTAAAACTGTTTTCCTGAATGGGAGTCTACCTGAAGAAGTTTACAAAATTTGGATTTGTGAAGAATAAGCTTGATGAATGTGATTATCTTAAAATAGCTAATAGTAATTTCATTATCATGGTTCTCTATGTTTATGACATTCTTCTTGCCACACATGATTTGGGCTTGTTGAATGAGACCAAATAATTTTTGTCGAGGTCTTTTGATATGAAAGATCTCCGTGAAGCCTCTTTTGTTCTTGGGATAGAAATTAAAAGAGATAGGTCACGTGGTTTATTGGGTTTATCACAACGTTCCTACATTGAGAGTGTTCTTAAAACTTTCAATATGCAAGACTGTAGATCTGGTATTGCATTTGTTGTAAAAGGAGACAAACTTAGCAAGGATCAATGTCTGAAAAATGAAGTTGAAATGAGAATTATAAAAAATATGCCATATGCAAGTGTTGTTGGTTGTTTAATGTATATACATATTTGTACAAGGCCTGATATCGCTTTTGATGTTAACGTGTTATGAAGATTTTCTTCTAATTTTGGGTGGGCACATTGGATGGCTGCTGCAAAGAAAGTGACTTGTTGATAAAAATTCTCCTATGTCGTCAGAAAGCACTAAGTCTAACTCGGATACTAGTGCCACAATCTTCTCCTTCACCTGAAATCAAAAGGAAAAGAAGAAAGGTTTATTTAGCTATCATTAGATATCATAGTAATTTACTTCTCATTCAGTGGACCCCATTCCCATATGTCATGTAGTTTAATTGCAGATGAAGCATCAGAAAGAAAATGTTTGATGAAGTACTTCCTAAGGAAACATTGTCATAGCAGAGCGGTAATATGGCAATGCAAAAAGATGTGATTAACACCATCTGGCTTGCCTCTACATCAACAGCTTTTCAAATATAATTGAAAGTTGTGTTAAACATGCCTTAGAGTTACCAAACAAGCTATAGTAGCTGATTCAGTGACCGAAGCAGAATATATACCAACTAGTGAACCTGCTAA
Organism: Nicotiana benthamiana; assembly: GCA_034376525.1. Lineage (NCBI taxonomy): Eukaryota > Viridiplantae > Streptophyta > Magnoliopsida > Solanales > Solanaceae > Nicotiana > Nicotiana benthamiana. Next base: position 180,413,196 of record CM067339.1, read on the forward strand.
GGAAGCTGTATGGATGAAAAAGTTCTTAACTGAACTTGGTGTGGTTCCTTCAATAGAAGGTGCGTTCCACTGTTGTGTGACAATACTAGAGCCATTGGTCAAGCAAAAAAACCAAGATCACACCAAAAATCCAAACATGTTCTATGAAGGTATCGCTTAATAAAAGAAATCATTGAACGTGGAGACGTCGAGATTCAAAAGATTGATGGAAAAGAAAATGCTACAGACCCATTCACTAAAGCTCTTGGCGCAAAGGGGTTTGACAAGCACAAGTGAAAATTGGGAATGAAGTACAAGAACGATTGGCTCTAGTGCAAGTGAGAGATTGTTAGAGATATGCCCTAGATCCAATATCATATTTGATGATTTGAACATATTTTTGTGAACGTTATTCGACATAGAAAAATATGGCATTCTTTTATCATAGTTATTATTAATTATTTGATTAATTTGATAAGGTCCTTAATTAAAATTTTGAGATTTGTCATCGTGATAGAGATCATGATAATGAGAGAAAAGTCTCATATAATTTAATCTAAATTTGTTCCTGGTCGTAGGATTATTAATTTGAATATTAGTAATCCGGTTAGATCAATATTTATGTGATCGTCTTTATGGGATAAAGATTAGTTGATCTCATTAACTAAATCACATAGATAGATGATGCATATAGAGATATGATCATTGAACCGACTCATTAGATAATTCCTAATGGTTAGAATTACCATAAACTGTCAATAGGATATTCTCTTGAAGAATGTGATGTAAGAATTTCCTTTGACGTGAGATCGTCATAGTAATTGACAAGTTATTTGTTGTGCTTTACTAGGGCGATAGTTGAAAGGATATTGGATACGATTAAATGCTTGTAGAATTAATGATTGATCAAGATGGAATCTGTGAACTCTTGGTAATGAGTTTAAGCTCCATGTTGTCGTGAATTATAAACGACCAAACTAAGACCTTGACCAGTGCAATTGAATGAAAGAAGAATAGAGTTTCTTAGGTCATTCAATGGTCGATTATATTTGACATGAATACATAGTTGGTTGCCTATTAGGATTTGACAGTTGAACCATATTCTAGGGTGATCCAGGGCTATAAGGGACAGAAGGAATTACTATATTATTCTTCTACTGGTTCATGAGAGTAAATTGTATACTTCATTATATCCGGCCGTTTAGGAGTATTGCTAGACACCACCCTTGATTAGTATATTAATGTGATCAGTTTACTACCGGCTTAGTATTGAACATATGGGGTCGCACACTAACGAGTGTTCTGATCTTTGTTAAAAGTTAATTACTTTATTATTTGTTAATTAAAATAAGTTTAATTAGTCAAATAATTTAGTTATTAGTTCAAATAAAATATTATTATGCTCTTTGCTAGCACAGCGCTTATAATTAATATTGTGAACAAATTGAAGTTTCTATTTGAAATTAAAAATTATAAAATATATCTCTTGGTTTAATATATATGTGGTATATATTTAATATTCATAGTTATTATTTATTTACTTAATGTATATAAATAGTAAGTCTTATTATGTAAAACCAAATTGGTATTGGATTTAAAAGAGATGTCGGCAACATGTACAATACGTTGTAGAATTTGGGTTCTTTTAAGAAATTTGTACCTATGTATACCATATAGCAAACCTTATTACCTATCATGTTAAGGTTTGTGTTTATTACATTTAAGCATACCAAATTTTAATTTTATGTACCATAATTCAAATGAAGTCTTTAATTATAGCCTCATTTATTGTAGGCTTTAATTTAGGAACTGTATCTTCCAAATTTTTATACTACCCGCTTCTCTCTCCTCTCCCACGATTTACCTTCCGTTTTAATCCCCCCCCCTCCCCGATTTTTCTTCAGTTTTTCCCCCATTGTCGTACAGCTCTAACTCACAAATTCCATCATTTTCTGTTGAATTCCCCATCATTTTCGACCTCCATTATTCAACTGATAAATCATGAAAAAACCAAATACTCCACACAAAAACCATCAAAAGCTGTATTAGCAGATATTCCGTCTTTTGATTTGGGTGTTTTAACACCTAAATCACCACCCAAAAACCCATAATCTATCTAGGAGGTATGGTGCTTAGATTTACACTGTCTGTTCACCCTTTTTAGAATTTAAAGTTGTAAATCTTTTTGTAAATTTTTTGTATTTAATTCATTCTTTTGTTATTACAGGAGGAAAGATTTCTTTTCAAAGAAGGATAACCAAATCAATCCTTGGTCGGATTTGGGTTGTGAGAAAATTGATAAGAAGGGCTGGTTCTATGCCCTTGCTCACCCCGGACAAGTAATTAATAGCACAATAAGCATATAGTGTCTACAATCATTGACAATATTTGTTTTGTCTTCAACTGTGTGGTGCAATTGTATTTTTATCTTTAACTATGATGTTTAAATGTAGTTATATTATACACATCATATATATGTTACTATATTTAGTCTTCAACTATAAAATTTTGCTTTTTTGAACCTTATGCAAAATGTAAAAAATGTAGTTAATGTGTAGTTTTTATGTAATTATGATTGGTCAATTGTAGATATAGTACTTGTTTTCTATATCTTTCGTGCTAAATGCCATTAAATTACATTTTGTGAGGCACTTGAGCTAACTGTTATATATATGTAGTTATGGTGTTGTTAAAGTGAAGCAAGCTGTTAGATTTTTCATAAATTCTAACTGTAGTTAATATGTAGCTATTTTGTAGATGTGATTGGCTACAGTGTAACTTATCGTATATTGCACTTTTACTTTGGCAGCACATTGATGTTATTATGTACTATCTGAGAAAAATGGGAAAATATGGCCCCAACATCTAAACTAGGTTTACAATAGCCAATTGCTTGTTCAAGACAAAGATTGAAAGAATCTATGAGAAGTTCACTATTTCTCCACTGGATCAAAGGAATTCGGTTGTTAAAGCCGAGGATGATATTGGAGAATATATTCTGGGCTACAGAATTCTTGCTAATGTAGCATGGGATCTTGTTGACTATGTGTTCATGCCTGTTAACCTTGTGAAGAACTTTCATTGGTTGTTGCTAGTTTTTGACATCAAGGACCGACAACTTTACGTTTATGATTCATTGGTGAGAGCAAACCGTAATCAAACAGTTCAGACATTGGTTGAGAAGTTTTCAATTATTATTCCTCTTTATTTGTCATGTACTGGTTTCTATGGTAAACGCAAAGACATTGACTTCAAGACTACAAAGTCATACATAGAGAAACCAGTTACAGACCCTCTCGACATACAATGGATGGTTGCTGAGATTTCACAATAAAAGGAAGGCTCACTGTAAAAAACTAATCTCCCTTTCTATATGTTTAATTATTTTTTTAATCGTATGTTATATAATGAAAAATTCTCATCTTCTGCAGGGATTGTGGTGTATTTGTGGCTGCCTTTGCGGAGTATATTAGCACTGGTGATTTGTCTATCCCAAAGGAAGATCTTACTGATATTGACCAACATCGTAGATACTATGGAGCTCTACTGTGGAACTACGCCACAAAGAAGCTAAAAGATGGTTCAATCAGTGAGAGTGAGGTTACTGGCAGACTTGTAAGGAGGAAGGGTGCACCGACAAAGAATGAGAGGACTAAAGTTCAACGAAAGAAGAAGTAGACTATTTTGTTCCTATTTGGTAGTTGAATTGGAAAACAATGTAGGAATTAAATCATTTTGGTTATAATCAACACTTTTTCTTGATCACATTATACTCGAGTATTCGAGTTATCTGATAGCATTTGTGCAGTAACAGCTTTGTCTTATAATTTCACTTTAATCTTTGGGTTATTTTTATATAATACCTTCAGGTGCCATTTAATATGTTTATATAACTGTCAATTCTTACACAGCATAAAGATGAAATGAATACAGATCTCAGATAAATAATTTAGCCATCCTTTATCAACAATTATTTTCAGAAAAAATAAATTTATCTACAATTAAACTACATTCTAACTACAAAGTCCCATTAGGTGATTCCCAAGACTACATTTAGACCACAATTAAACTACATTTTAACTACAATCTAGCAACAATTTCTATTCAGTGTTTTCTTTATTAACATCATACGTTTTGCATATAGCTTCTACAAAAGTTTAACTATTCAATAAAAAATGACAAGAATTTATGCTTGACGGCATACATAAAAAATATAAATAGTGCAGATACACAAATTTATGTTTATACTTCTTAATCATCTTCAAAACGTAGAACAATTACACAATAAATTCCGATAATTTAAGCTTACTAACATTTATTTTGAATAACTATTCTAGCTACATGATATTCATTTCTTTTTCGGCGCATTCTTGCAAGTTCTTTTGTTATACCCTTCACCTCCACAATTGCCACAAGACACCTTGTACTTCTTTAACTTTATTTCATCAAATGTTTTATATCTTTCCTTGTGAGGTCTACCTGGCTACCTTTTATCTCCCGCCGGTGGCTTTACTACCTCATCCAAAATATATTATGGAACATCCCATTTGGCTTCATTGGGAAGAGGATTTACTGGCATTTCATAGGTAATAATAAGGTTCTTCCTTGTGTAATACGGAGAGCAATAGTTGTCAGGCCTTTCATTCCTATGCCGTAATGCTGCCAAAGCATGGGCACATGGAAGTTCATCAAGTTGGAATTGTCCACAGGTACATTTCTTATTTTCTAGACATACAATGTACCGCTTCACACCATCTAACACAGTATGTATATGATCTGTTGAAACCCTCACCTACAATTCAAGACCAAACAGAAATAATAATACATCAATCAGTTAACTAGATTAGCAACAATCAGTTAACTACAAATCATATACAAATAAATTACATATAAACGATAACTACATTTACCCACAACGTGACTACATGTTAACTACAAACTGGAAACACTGCAGCTACTACTATTTTTATTTTTTCTCCTGCACCAAACAAGAATATATTACCTTTAGTTTCTGGGATAATGTATTGTTTCTTCCAATTATTTGTTGAATTTGTGACCAAGGAATGTGAAAGTACCTTTTGCCTTCAATAACTTTTCTTTTGTCCAACGTTCTAGAATAGTCATTATATACTCAAATAGATCAAATATTGGCAGCTCTCTTGCCTTTTTTGTTATAGCATTCAACGACTCGGTAATGTTTGACGTTATAGTAAAAAATCTATTCACCGTTGCATGTACTCTTGACCATCTATGATAGCCAATATCATGTAGGTAAGACGATACACGCGGGTATACCTCTTCAATCTTCATCATCCTTTCATTGAACTCATCCAGAGTGTATGACCATGTTGTAGCAAAGTACAATTCATGTAATTGTAGATGTGCCTTCTTGAATTTTGACCTTATATTTTCCATATATGCCACATGCAAAAGTAGTATGCAATGCCCGGATAGACAACTGATGTTGCCTTCGATATACTCTCATGCCTATCTGAGACAACACACATTGAAGGTCTTTCATCATATGCCTCATTGAATTGCTCAAAGAACCACTTCCAAGACGCGTCGTTTTCAGAATCAACAACAGCATATGCGAAGGACAAAATAGAACCTACATTTTTTAGACATAAAATAAGATTAACAAATAACTACAAATATATATTGAGAATGTAGTCAATTTAACTACATTCATTTATCTAACTACAAATTAACTACAGTACAACTACAATTTACCTACATTGTATAGATTGTCTACAAAATAACTACAAAATTATTGCATTATGTACCTGCTGCATCCATGGTGCTTGTTGTCAGCATAATACCCCTATATGCTGATTTTAAGAATGTCTCAATCAACCACTACTACCGGCCTACAATGTTGCCAATCATTTATTGATGTACAAAGAGCAACAAATGCGTATAAGAAGCAATCATCTGCTGCCTTCTTCAATTTAACAATAGAACCGGGATAATTCTTCTCAAGAATATAAAAATATTTTGGTAATCTGTTGTAGGAGTCACACGGATTTCCTCCCAAAAATTGTAATGCTTTTTCCTTTGCTCTCCATGCTTGCATGTAGCTCAAGTTCAGTTCATGTTCGGATAACATGTCAGTTTGTATGTCCTTTGGTGTGTAAACAGTCTTAGGATCACAATACTTTGGAACGACCATGCTACCAACTAGTGTTGCAGTACATTTGCGTTGTATGAATTTTCGTCCATTGGGCAGCATGTATGTTGTCGGCTGAAACTTCTTATCTTGAACATTGCAGAATCATTAATTGACGTTGCCTTCAAATACCATTTACAGCTTTCAGCTACAGATATAAGCCAGTAGCTACAAAAAATACAATATTTAGACATATTTATCTAACACTACCATTAACTACAAATTGACTACAATGTAACTACAATTGCTAAAACAAACCTATCTTCAATAATACACTAATTTTGCAAATCTATGATCCATAAATAACTACTTACCTTTTATGACTTGATCTTTTCACTCTGAACTGGAACTTGTGCATAACTGAATAATTCTTCATTGCAGCAGCTATTGTTTTCTTGTCCTGATACACTTGTCCTTCTTCAATACATGTTTGCGTAGATTTAATTATTATTTCATTTTGATATTCCTCTATAGCTGGTGAGGAGGAATTTCTAGTAACCTTAGGAATCCTGAAGAACCTGCAGACAATAAATTCACAAATGTAGTAACTATGTAGGTAAATTTGAAAGCAACATCGCTTTGTCCTTTCCAGTACTATATCATAATTGTAGTTTAATTGTAGAGAAATGTCGTTAAATTGTAGATAACTAGGTAACACAAAAACTCTCAGCAATGTCGAATCAAACATACATGTACTGATGTTTTCATTGGTGATTGCCAATTCCATATTGAAATCTCTTACGCTAATACATAAGGGATACGAACCTAAGTTTTTATTCTCCTTTTTTGTTTCCATATATACACGAACCCCCATATCATTCCTAATCTCCAATAGAGGACAATTCTCATTCATAATGTATTTTATTTCTACAATTTTATCCGATATATCAATCGATAATTGTTCTGCAATTGTAGAAAGGAGAATTTCGTAGATTGCATTATCATCTACTAAAATGGCATTAACTTCAAAATCTCGGAATCAGCCATAGTGATCCCAACAACCATTCGATTTCAGCATTATTGGGATTTTTGACATAATTTCGTGTAGTTGATAGAAAAACAGATGAAGAACAGATTTAGATTCGAGAATTTTTGTACTGATGTCGACGATGAACTGTATTCAACAATTTTGCTTTTCTACAATTTGATTGCTGGAGATTTTCGTGTTTTTTGAATCGTAGCTGAGTTACATATAAGAGATATATTTCCGGTACAGAATGAGAGAATCACACTGTTGTAGGATTTTCTTCCGTTTTAAAACTCGAAATTAATGGTGATAGAATCACCATTAAATCTGATTGCTACAAAATTGGCGCTTTTTTAGGGTAGAATTCACCTATTTTTGGTTTGGTACAATTTTTGTAGACAAACTATGGTCTAGGTGGGTAAATACCAAATAATAAATATTTTTGGTAATAAGGTTTGCTATGTGGTATACATAGGTAAAAATCCCAAAAAAGAAAATTAAAATCTTGAGGAAATAAGAAAAACCAAAACCAAGTTAGATAAAAAGAATTATATTAGAAGTTCGCTAGTTACAAATAAAAATTTTAACTCTAAAGTTGACATTCGCTAGTTACAAACTAAAAGTTTAGTTCTAGAGCTAAAGTTCGCCAGTTATAAACAAAACTATTTAGTTCTAGAGCAGAAGTTTGCCAGTTACAAAACAAAAACTTCAGCTCTAGAGCTGACGTTCGCCAGTTATAAAAACAAAAAGTTCAGCAATTACAAATAAAAATTTCAGCAAATAGAGAACAAAACTTCAGCTACTATGCTTAAGTTCAACAATTACAAACAAAAACTTCAGCACACTTGCCACTTTAGTCTCGTCTACTACTATACTGAAGTTTTGCGTGATTGTCATTGCTACTTCATCCCCATATGCTGAAGTTAAGCAAAAAAGTGTGTAAGATTGTATTTTTTTTGTAAAGTAAACACAAATTAAAATATAACCCAAAAAGCAAGTATAAATACAACTCGAAATACAAACAACGGGAGAGAGAGAGAGAGTGGTGTGGCATTGTTTGAATTTAGGACTCGACAAATTATTATTGGCCGTGGATTTATAGCAAATTTATCTTTAATATGTCAAATGCTACAAAAACTTACCCAATCCCCTTTACCCATTATTATATAACTAGTTTTAATGTACACATATTGCGCGTGCATTTTGTTTCAATTAGTAATTTTCTTAAAACATATGAATGAATATTAAAAATTATGTTTGAGTTCTAAATAAGAGTTTCAACACTTGATTTTGATGAAAACAATTAAGCACAACAAAAAATTTAATTTAGAATATTTTGAGATAAAATAGAACAAAAGCTTTTAAAGATATATTTCATATATGTAAGACAACAAAAATAATTATTTAAAATAGAGGTATAATTATAATATACATAATAATGTTATATATTATTGAATATTTTGTTCAATTATTTTGTTCCAACATTTGTATATCTGAAAATTATTTTTTACCTTTTTTTACTTTATAAATAAGATTTATTTTCTATAGATTAGTTCATAATATAAAGTTTAGAAGAAAATTATTAACAATAACAAAAACAGCAACAATAATATAGCCAATATAGTGCCATAAGTGGATAAAATTATAATATTAAAAAATTATTAAAGAAAGATAAAAAGTGATAATTTAAAGAGTGAAATAGGTATTTAATCATAGAAAGTTTTAGATATGTAGTTGAGTAATCTTCAGAGTGTTGTAGAAACAGTTAAGTAAATTTTCTAATTAGAAATAAAGAAATATTATTTTACTAAATAATTACAAATAATTGAGTGATCACTTGATTGATAAACTTCTTTTTTGAACCATCCAAAAGGAACTTTTTCCAATGGTCACCAACTTCAACGAAGTAATGAACTCTTTCGTAAATGTATCAATTGCTATACCACAAACAAAAAATACATGCAGCAATTAATAGGAGAAAAAATGATACTGTATAGTGGCTGAAAAAATATATAAAATTTATATATTTTTGTATATATACCTTCTGTATATTATACACAAAAATTATACAAATTAAATATTTTTTCAGCTATTAGATGTAAACACTTTCTGGCGCGGTTTAAAAGTGAAAATACCCCTTAATAAGACGAAGCTGATTGCTATAAAAAAAATCTTCAAGGAACCATAGGTGAAATATATGTTCAAACGCTTACTTCATAATTTACCAAAAGTTCATGTTACAATCTTAGTTTTTTATGTATTTATCTGCCTCTTCAGCTGTAAGAACAGGTAAGAAATACAAGAATCACAGAAGAAAAAAGCTATAAACCAAATCAACAATTTTGACCAACTTCCTATTGCTATGTGGATACATACAGGAAACAAAACTGCATTTCTAAGCATTTCTCACTAATTGCTTCTCTTCTGAATATTCTCAACTCTGATATTTCTTGTTCTAAATGCACCTAAAAAATGAAGCAAAAACTAGCTTCAACTAGTGTAAAAAGCTCTTCCTTGCACTGGACAAGCGAATCCATTCTTTTATTTTTTTCATGAATTCAACAGACTGTACTCGACGTTATTATGTTCTTGCTTTTCACTCAGAAATGGAAGACTTCCTGGATCTCTTTCCTCCAGCAGTAGACTTGTGGGTGTATTTTGCGGATAGTGGCTCAGGATTAAGTCGATTTCATCTCCACTGATCTCTTTGTGATTCAGAAGAACCTACAGGATAAACATGCACATGAATCAATCATATCATCACCTGGTTTAACTAAACTACGATAAATAATTTGGACCTAAGCAACTTTTAATCACCCTAAACAATTGGTGGCAACTTTTTATATAAGAAGCATTTTCAAACATCAAGTTTATATTTAATTTCTTTTGACTTGGAAGTTCTATTTAAAAGTCTGCAAACTTCAATGATGAACATGTCAAGAAGTAAGTACCTTCACTGTTTTGAGCAAAGCAGCATCATGCTGCCTAAGCAGAGCAACGGTCTTCCCATACATATCACGTATGAGCTCTTCTGTCGTCTTAGCAACATCATCATCCAAATCAAAGTTGGTAGGAGGCTCAATTAAGTCATAATCATCATATAGCGATCCTTCAAAGTCAAGCCGTGGGCCCACAAACCTCACTTTCTTTCTCCAGGGGGGAGGTTCTCCGTGTATGGCCATTGGGTTTTCCATATTCCATCTGTTCAAGGACGCAAGTCACTGCTCTAGCAAATACTGCAATGCAAATATAATACCAACTAATGAAAAACGTACATTGTGATTATCTTACGAGCAAGCCAAGACGCATCAGCAAGGTAGTTTACAGATGCTCTTGAAGTATCACGTCCGTAAATGACTTCTTCAGCAGCTCTCCCTCCAAGAAATACCTTTCCAAAGATATGCATAATCAGTTTTGCATATTGGAATAATAAAGAGCAAGCTGCATAATAACATCAAAATTAGTACCTGAAGGCGGTGAAGCAACTGTGGTAGCCGCTCAAACATGTACGACTCATCATCAAGACGGTTGAACACAACTTGGGATAGGGTCTGCATTGCATCACTTCTAAATTTTCAGTTATCAGAGGAAAGAATGAACATTTTTTAGATGAATTCTCTAGTAAAAACGTACATGAGATACTCAATACAAGTTCAAGTTTGTTAACAAATGGACCTGGGGTCTTACTCAATCACAAAAGCTAACCTAAGCAGTGAGCATCATCCAAGACCATAGAAGGAGACTTAGACCATATAAAGAGACTGAACTACAAACCATACACTTAACCGACGTGTGATCACGCCCAGGACTGGACATTTAGAGTGTGATATAAAATATGGGTAGCCCAACACTAGTAAGGCTAAAATTAGGGGAAGGACTGGCTCTATACCATGTTAAAACAATAACCAAGGACCTAGGTCTACCACAAAAAACTAGCTCAAGTGGTGAGGATTGTCTATTATAGTCCATGCACTTCAATCGATACAGGATTCTAACAATGCCGTAGCCTAGTAATATAGAACTCAATGAGCTAATATAGAATGCAGGCAAGATATACATGAAATATCATTTTGGTTACAGTGTCAGGAACAAGAAAGGGAAAAAGAATAATAAGACGAGAAAAAGCAAGGTGAAAAAAAGATGATGTTCAAAGATGGAGCAACTAGAGAATAAACCAAACCTGGCCACGTGGATTGATAGATATTCGGTCACAATGCTCAACGTTTGCATTCTCATAATGCCTTAAAAGGTGAGAAGTCAATGCAGTCCCCACTTCAGTAACAGCTCGACGACACTGTCCCTGATGACCCAACTCAACCCCAACCCGCTTAGGTCCTACCGTAAGTCGGTCAACTGCATCATCCATATCTGAATCAAGAATTGAATTATGCCCTCTCCTAACTGCTACCAGAGCAGCCTCCTGGAGAAGCTGAGCTAGCTTTGCACCTGACCATCCTGAAATGCAAGACCGCCATTTAAGAAAGACTATGGCTTGAAGGTGATCTCTTATGAACTAAAAGGAATAAAAGCTGAATACCAGGTAAATTTTGGGCATAAGTAGCCAAATCAACAGTATCTGATAATTTAACTTTGCGTGCATGTACTTTCAAAATGTCCAATCTTCCTTTTGCATTGGGAGGCCGAATTCTTATCTGAAAGAGAAAAATGTAACATATATAAGTGAGGAATAAAGACCAAATAGCGAGTGTAAAGAAAATGGACACTTCGTAACTGACTCATAATCTCTCATAAGCTGTTGTAACTTGTGATGCTAATATTTTGATCAGGGTGCTTATTCCAAATAGAATCTACCGAGAAACAATTGATGTCTCAACATAATAACAGCATTTGACAAGCTGCCTGAAACGAAGAGTGATTCCTACTTTGCAAGTCAAACAATATTTCGCCCTTAAATAACAACTATTAGGATTCAAAAGCCCAAACATGGTGGCCCCTCCAAGGACATTGTAAGGAACTTTGCAGTACGCTAGGCATCACATACCGTATTCCAGTTTGATATGGAACTATAACACTTCAATTTTTTATTTTTTTTGGTTTGATTGCTTTTTATCACACTCCTTTTTATCAAGCATATGGAAACATCTATATAAGAAGTCGAGAAATTATGAACAGAAGCCTTCTATAAATATGGAAAAAATTGTCTGCCTCCTCACAACCAACATAAGTGCACACACAGAGAACCACAGATAGAGTTATTCATGCCATGAGGAGCTGAGTCGACAAAGAGTCTAATTCAATAGGAGATACAAACCTTGCGATCAAATCTACCAGGACGAAGAAGCGCGGGATCTAATAAATCCCTTCGATTTGTGGCTCCCAAGAATATAACGCCTTTACCAGTATCAAATCCATCAAGTTCGATCAATAACTGGTTCAGAGTAGTTTCCCTTTCTTGAGTTGCCGCATTATAGAGGTGGTCAGTTGATTCACTAAATATTCCTTGACGCCTGTTTATTAGAATAATATTTTCAGAAACTATAACCACTGCACATGTATACAGGTCTTTTAAGAATAACAATGACTATTTCTTCAAATAAAAAAGAATATCTAGACAGCCACAGAACAGATTAGCATTGTCCACAACATGAAATTAATATCTTCAGGTTCAAAAATCCAATTTTAATAGTTCTACCACTAGCTAAAACGGGGCTACGATAGGAGAAACACCCAGATGCTCAGCTCCAGAATATCCCTGGGATGAGCATACCATGTTTTATAATAAGCTAAATCAGTAAAAGTTACGCACATGCACCATTATTCATTTAGTCAAACATCCATACCTTGTTGCGAGTGCATCGATTTCGTCGATGAAGATAACTGATGGTCTATTCACCTGTGACAAGAATCAGGGCTTTCTTCAAAACATAAAAAAAATCACATGGTTCATTGACTACGTATTATGCTCACCTTGGCTCTCTTGAACAAATCTCTAATACGAGCAGACCCAACACCAACTAGAACTTCCACAAATTCAGAACCAGCCATTTGATAAAATGGAACACCAGCTTCACCTGCTATTGCCTTGGCAACCAGGGTCTGAGAAAAGCATCATATCGGATTTTAGTAAAGACTCTTTGTTTCTTGTGTCCGTCTAAGTTTTGAATTGGAACAACGAACCTTGCCACATCCGGGAGGTCCCTCCAGAAGTACTCCATGGGGCGGCTTGATCCCCATTTTATCAAATAGTTCAGGATTCTTCAAGTATCTTACCAACTAGCCAGCACAAATTGGCAGGAATTAGAAGCATTTTAATCTAAAGACTGGCTGAACGGAAATAAATAATAGAACAAGGAAGCATTACGTGGAGTAAAATGATGTTACCTCTTGAAGTTCTTCAACTGCTTCCTCAATCCCAGCCACATCACTAAATGTGACTCCAGTTGAACCCTGAACAAAAACTTCTTACTTAGAGACACAATATTGGTCATAATCTACCAAGAGAAGTCGTGAATGTCCATGATCAGAGCAAGTTAGAAATTGGAAACTCACATCAACACGTGCTTGTGGCTTAGACTGAGAGAATTCTATGCCTTGCCATATATCCTGAATAAAGCACATAACATCTTCAATTTTGCAAGAAGCAAGTATTAATGAACTGCTAATTCTAGGATAGGGAGTATTACTCACCCACTTTCTGAAGTTCTTAGGTCTTCGAGAAAGAGTGAACCGGACAAGAAGAACCATAGTCAAAAAAACAAGCATGATTGGTTTCAACATCTCAATACTGGCAGAGACACCACCAAAAGTGTACACTTCATACAACTTTGAGAAAATTCCTCCATCAGTAAAAGCATCAACAACCTTATCCCAAACTCTTTCTAAGATACCAAAGATGAGACCAAAGAACAGCTTAAGAAATGGTTTGGCCACAGGCCACATGACATACACGGCCACAGCAAAGACAAAGCTTGTCACAGCAAACACAGCCGAAGCCAGGAATGTACCCACAATCACCGCAGCAGCAATCATTACAGCAGTCAGCATTCCAAGTTCTACCATTATTCTGCTTGATATCTTCGATGCAGCTGGATTAGGATACTCTGGTAATTTTCCCACCCAAGACTGTAGTAGGATAACTCTGTAAGAGGCAAAGGAGAAAGAAAGAAAGGTTTTTCCAACAGTCTTGAAAAGTCAAAGAGTTATCTTTATCCTACCAAACGTTGTACGGTCTTGCCAATAGATTGGATTAAAAGCACCTACTCCTTTAAGCTACTATAAGGTCAATCTTAAGGAAAAAAGAAGAGATGAAACACCCCAACGCCAAGGGATTTGAGAATTTTTTCAGATATTTTAGTTACTACTTTCCCTTGTGATATAGATAGTCACCAACATAAAAAGATGTTGATTTTGTCTGACGATTTTGGAAATATGATCTTAAAGGAAATGTGGATTTGCTATACTGCAATTATGTTCCTCTTTCCAAGCATCATGTATATGTAATTTTTTTATAAGGTCTTCCCAAGCATCATATAATAAAATTCTAAGACTATTTTGTATATAGGCTGTCACTTGGCATTTAGATGCTGCTATCACTTCCACAAAAAATCTCACCCCAACTATATCCTACTGTAAAAGAAAAGGAAAAGAAGCTCATCCAAATAGACTCACATAAATGAATCGACAAGCTAAGTTACACTCATTTGTTGCTCACTTGTTTTTCAAACTAAAATGCGTGCTTTCTATCAAATTTTAGCATCTTCCGCTAATCCTACAAGCCTTCAAGTGCATTATGCGATCTCTGCCATATGGGGCCAAAGAGTTACTTAAATATATAATGAATTTATTCTACCCACAACGGGTAGGAGTTAAAGATAAATATAACCTTCAAACCTATCAATATTAACCACAATGCGCACTAACAAATATTATCAGCCAATATACTTTTGTCTATAACAACAACAGCAACAACAACATAGCCAGTGTAATCCCCCACGTGGAGTCTAGAGAGGGCAGTGTTTACGCAAATCTTACCCCTACCTTATGAAGGTAGACAGAATGTTTCCGTTAGAGCCTCTAGCTATATCCATATTTGAGTTTTAAATGCACGTATACTTCAATTATATTGTTATTTTCTCATTGCAGCTCATACTTATCTGCTTACATTTCTTTTTAATGAATTTAAATATTGCTTAATGTGTTCTTAGCACTGTGCACAACAAGGCTTTTTCTTTTCTTTTCTTTTCCTTTTATAAGTAACTGGCACAACAAGGCATATAAGCTTGACTATAGACCCATAAGCCGCTTGAACAAAACAGATAATCTGAATTTAGTAAGCATTCAACCGAAGAACGTAAAGGCAAATTCCATAAAAGTTTCATAGGAATCTGTCAAGAGATGGTAACTACAATGAATCAAGACATGATGTGAAAAAGTAATTAAGTTTTCATCTAGAACTTTGCAATTATGCATTTGGTTGATGACAGAAACCTCTACATTGTTGCAAAGAGGCATGTCAATCAAATAACAAATGCACTGTCTGCTTAAGCTGTATGTTTAAGTTCTTTTAAATTCTCTTTCCGCAAGACAATGAAGCTTGAAGCTATAGTCACTATGCATTCTTAAAAAAAGCCGAAAGAAGTGAATTACCATCATTTGCTTCTCGACTTCATATCTTGGCCCCGTGTACTCCTCTAGTAGACCCTGTGCTTGATTTTGATCCAGCTTCATTGCCCTGATTGATATCAGTAACACTAGAGAATGATCAACACACAAAAATACAAATCTGAGATACAAAGTAAAAGAAATTAACCAGTTTATTACACTAACCATTTAGTTCTCTGCAAGCTCTTTTCTCCTGGCATATCCTTCAACTCAACAACAAAATCTCTAAATCCAAATCCCAAAGAAGCTCCAGTATCTTCTTTAAATGTCAACAGCTTTATCTTATCAAATTTCATGTACTTTTGAAAATCCTCCAACTTCATCTTAGGTAAATCCTCAACCATTTTTTCGAACTCCTCTTCTTCAGATAAATTAGCACCAAAAATTTGCTCAGGTACATATAACTTCCCCTTATACTCCCTCAAAATATCCTTCAAATACACATTCTCTGAATTTACTAAACCACCCTCGTCACTTCCATTCTTCACTAATCCTTTAAAATTCAACCTTTTTAGTATCTCCAAAATGCCACTATTTAAACCCTTCTTACACAAATCCTCTTTTTCCTTGAGGGTATAAAAGTTATTCCCAATTTTGTATTTGGGTTCCACTTGGCTAGGGTTTTCTTTCAAAACCCTAGTCACAAAATCCTCATTATTGCTTCCTTCCCCCTCATTCTTGGACTTCCATTTTCCAAGAATTGCACATGGGCAACAATAAAAATGTGATCCTCTTCTGAAATTGCTATGAAAAGTGGAATTTTTGAAACTTTTTTGATGTGGGAATTTGATTATGAATGAACTCTGCAGATGAATGTTGGGGTTTGGATGAGTGAAACTTGCTGATATACAATTGTTAGCGGTTGAAAAAGACATGTTTACTGAATTGAGACTAATTAGCTGTTGAGAAGCATTTTACTGAACAAAATTTTGGAGCTTTGTTAGCTCTGTAAATTTGCTCTTAGTGGGGACGGAGAGCTACACAAGGGAGAAGTAGAAGATGAGAGTTTTTCTATCTGAATCCGAATTATCAAAACGGGTGCTCTGCTGACCCGTATCTGCATTTAGTCGTTTGTGGGTTTAGAAAGTGGCGGCGTCACAATGTTCAAGAAGGGGTTAAAAAAATATTTTGTACCTAGTGGGAATTGATTTTGAATTCTATGACCACTAAACTATCAAAAGTCAAAACAAACTCTGGAGAAAACAACATATGGTATGCCTAATGAGGAAAAATCGAGAAGGAGTAAATGTCAATGAACATCTACTTCATTTGGTCTAGATTTTTTAACTTTCCTTCTAGAAAATGAGTCTCGAACCTTTAAAGAAGCAATGTCTTCCTCATAAGCACAATGTTGAAAAGATGTTGTCAATAGCGAAATAGAGTCCATATTGAGCAACCACACCTGGGAGTTGGTTTATCTTCCTCCAGGTAACAAAACTTTGGGTTCTAAATGGATTTTCAAGAAGAAAATAAAAGACGGTGGTACTATTGGCAAATACTAGGCAAGACTTGTTGTCAAACGATTTAGACAGCTAGAAGGTCTTGACAATTTTGACACATACTCGCCGGTAACAAAAATTACATCCATTCGAATGCAAAAAGTGTTAAGCCGCCTTGTATGGTCTTCAAATCCATCAAATGGATGGAAAACAACCTTCTTAAATGGTGATTTAGAGGAAAAAATTTACATGAACCAACCTGAAGGGTTTGTGGTTCGGGAAAAAGAAAAGAAGGTGTATCGACTTGTTAAGTTCCTTTATGGACTAAAACAAGCACCCAAGCAATGGCATGCGAAATTTGACCAAACAATATTGTCAAATGGCTTTAAAAGTAATGAATGTGATAAATGTGTTTACATTAAGAACGTTCCAAATCCTATAGTCATTGTTTGCTTATATGTTGATGATATGCTAATAATGAGCAAAGACATTGCCGACATTCAAGCTACTAAACGTATGCTTGCTAGTATGTTTGGTATGAAAGACTTAGGAGTTGCTGATGTAATTCTAGGAATTACAATCTAGAGGACTCCTCAGGGTCTGGATTTGTCTCAATCACATTATGTGAACATGGTACTTGAAAAATTCAAGCACTTGAAATTTAAAAGTCCAAGAACTCCAATTGACTTAAACCATCATCTTGTAAACAATAAAGGTGAAAGCACGTCCCAGTTGGATTATGCTCGTGTATTGGGAAGCTTAATGTATATAATGAACTGTATATGTTGTGATATAGCTTGTGCAATAAGTAAACTTAGTTGATTCACAAGTAATCCCAACAAAAATCACTAGGTGGCAATAAAACGAGTTATGGGATATTTGGAATATACCAAGACTACGCTTTGCAATACAATAAATATCCTGCGGTTACTGAAGGATATAGTGATGTAAATTGGATAACCGGCTCAACAGAAACAAAGTCTACAAGTGGATATGTTTTTACTATTGGTGGAGGAGCAGTATCTTGAAAGTCTTCTAAACATACATGCATCACTCGCTCTACAATGGAATTAGAGTTTATAGCTTTGGATATGGCCGGCGAAGAAGCTGAATGGCTTCGAAATTTCTTAGAAGACATTCCATTCTAGCCAAAACCTTTGGCTCCTACATGCATACATTGTGATAGTGAGGTTGCAATAGGACGGGCAAGGAGCGTTATGTATAACTGAAAGTCTCGTCATATACGACGAAGACATAAAACCGTTAGACAACTACTCTCTAGTGGAATTATCACTATTAACTATGTAAGATCAAAGGATAATGTGGCGGATCCGGTTACAAAAGACCTAACAAGAGAGGAAGTTGAGAAATCATCTAAGGGAATTGGACTATGGCCGAGGACAAGTCATCATGGCGGTAACTCTACCTAGAATTTTGGATATTTCGAAATCTAGGTTCAATGAGCTCAAACAAAGTTGTGATTGACCGGTTTAACATTGTCAAAAGTAAAATCTTTGGTCCATTCTCGTGATGAAGACGATGTTCAATAACAAGGATAGAACTTTACATGTTCTTTAATTATTACCTAAGTTTGATGTGGTATTTATCAAATAGTGTCAATCTAAAGGATTACACGTTTAAGAATCACCTATGTAAGTGTGAAGTGGAAGACGGTTCGATGAGAATTCTGTAAGGCTAATTCTCTACGCACTTATGAAATCAGGCGGTGTTTGTCACACCTCCTTTTGGCACAACTACAACCCCGCGAAGGGCGTATATAAGGGAGTTTTTTCCAATTTAAGGACAATCAAAACGGGATCTATTTATTTAAGTGATTTTCAGAGTCGCCACATAGGATAATTAATGGTGTCCCAAGTCATCGGTTTATAATCCCGCATCAAGGAAAAGAATGACTCTGTTTAATAGTCCGCAAACTAGAAATCCGAGTAAGGAATTCTATTAACCCGGGAGAAGGTGTTAGGCATTCCCGGGTTCCGTGATTCTAGCACGGTCACTCAACTGTTATATTTGGATTAGATTATCTGATTTTTTTATAATTATGAACCTATGTGCATTTTTCAATCTTTAGCCGCTTTCTTGTTATTTTAGAAGAAAATTGCAACGTCATTGAAACATGTCTCGAACTACGTCACATAAATGCACCCGTGGTTTTTGACACATTCCAACTTCGTTGAGATTTGGATTTGGGTCACATAAATCTGCACCCGAATTTAGGAAAGGTAAATTATTAAACTAACGCGCCTAAAGCGGCTAACATGTTATTAATTTTGCAGGAGGCCGTAAAATTTCGCTAAATGGCACGTCCCGAATTCTAAGGACAAAGACATTACTTAAATGAAGGTCGTGCATGTAAAAATTTTGTTTGGCACGACACGCCTCAAATATGAACCAAGTCTAATCGATAGCCTAAAGGGAAATTGGGATTTTCTTTAAGTGACTAAAAAAAAACTCCTTCGGACTTGGGCTAACGATGGGCCCAGTCCCCGATGGAGTGAAACGATCCAGGATAATACATGGTTTCTATGAATATGATATGATGCAACTGCTTTGATGCTACTAAACTAAATTAATGAGCTACTTGGTTGAACCAATATTTAAATCCTGAACCTTTAATGACTTTAAAGTAGAACTAGTAACATGCCTCTTGATTTTCCTAGCATATCTCTAAATGGACATACGATCCGACCACCAGTCAAGGTTCAATTTCCTAATTAACATGTTCCAGTAAAACTCTAAAATCAACAACACCGAAAGAACCATGCTAAAACATTTCTGAAGACAGTTTCGAAATAGAACTTAAAAATAGAAACTAATGACTTCATGAACTATTTTAGAGGGATGCAACACCACTTATAACAAAACATTAAACATGCTCAGATTCCATTTTTGACAATTTTTATCTCCTGAATGCTCCCACGAATTCCTACAGGAGAAAGCTTTTGAAAACAAGTTCCAAATCACATACTACTGAGCAACATCATGACCTATATTCAGTGATGCATGCATCCAAATCTACAACTGGGAAACTAAAACTAAACAATACCGGCCAAGTAGAGTTCCAACCTAAAGTTACCTATTATAGGATCCAAGATGTTCTCGAAGCAGTTATACACTTCTGAATTTCAGTCCACACTTAATAACACGAAAGTAGTATAAATACAATGAAATTGAAGCATAACAGGGATCAGATTGATCATAGCTCCAACTTGCATTACAAGAGTTCATGATTGTATATCATATGGTGAGGAATACAAAGCATACCTAGGTGTGAAAAAGAAAGCAGGAGAGTCAGCAGCAATAATGAATATACTTTAGCCAATCATCACAGCTATTTGACCTCTGTAAACCATTTTAACCCAGAAAAACCAAAGGGGCTTGATATTTCCAGCACTTAAACCAACAATGATAATCAAATAAGAGACTCAAGGCAAAGTTCAAACAAAAATGCATAGAATTTCATTGTTTCTGAGTTTTTGCTTGATCTAACTCCGAAAAATCTATCAAACAATAGAGTTTCCCAGCCTGTGTAATTGGATTTTTCAGTCCCTTTTGTTGTTTCACCCTAATATTTTTAGTAAGTTCCTCAAAATCCCCCCTCTCAAAAGGCAAGATTGATGCCTTATATGCCAACTATTAGGCCACACTTCAGAACTTTTAAGTTGTCTTTTAGTCATTTAATTTATGCCTTGCTTGCCAAGTTAAGTTACCACAACTCTGAAATTCCTACTAAGGCCCATACTAGAAACTTCTTATTTTTGTTCTGAAGATTCCCTTAATCAAATACCTAGACTACCCTTCAATGTCCATGTTTTTTACCCCTCCAAGACCATCATACTCATTCTGATACACAACTTGGTTTAGGATGCTTAAACCAAAATCGCAGAACTTATTTAAACCAAACAAAGCCCAAAATATATAGCAAATTCAATTCCTAAAACGTACCAGGTGTAATTCCAGCATAAATGATTTAACATACAGCCTTGAATTGTACTCTAGACTAAATGGACCTAATAAACCCCAACAAACTAAACTTGACTAATTGAATAAAGGGAAATGATTGGGAAATAATATAACGACAACGACAAACAACAAAACAACAAGAAAAGGAAAAATAGAATGAAAACAAACAGGGCAGATTTTTTTAAAAAAATAATAAAATTAAATAAAAAAGGAAAGGGGATACCGCTTTGACATGGGCTTGAATCGTCAAATTGACGTGAATATTGAGCGAGGTAAACAGTCGCTGAATTCTGGACTATTTGACTGATAATTCGGACCCGAAACAAGCGTTACTCGGGTTGTTCTTGCAAGGACGACCCCTTTAACACTCGTTCCTGGTATGAAAATCTTCAAACTCGAAAGGTCAACCGACCTAGACCAACAAGAGCAAAGGAGGGCACAGGGGATCAGCTTTTGATTCCAAACTTGAGAGGATAGGGATGGATACGAGGAGAATTATATCGATATTTAGACGGAGGGGAGTGAGAAGATCTAAGGTTGTTGGATTGGGTATGATTTGCGGCGGCGGCGCCGTGGGTGGCGGCGGAGGCTGCTACTAATTCGCTGATTCGATGCGTTGGGGTGAGATTCGAAGAAGATGGAAGTTGGATTTGTAAAGAGAAGGAGGAGGAGGT
Source organism: Nicotiana benthamiana (assembly GCA_034376525.1). Lineage (NCBI taxonomy): Eukaryota > Viridiplantae > Streptophyta > Magnoliopsida > Solanales > Solanaceae > Nicotiana > Nicotiana benthamiana. Next base: position 180,435,027 of record CM067339.1, read on the forward strand.
TTTGTGGTATATTTTTGGAGTGTTTGGACGCCGGCCTTCGCCGTGGGTGATTTCCGGCGGGCGGCCAGTGGTGGCTTAGGGCGGAGGCTATGTTTCTGTTGTTTTGTACGTATGAACGAAGTACTTGTTTTCAGACATTTTAATTGTCTTGGGAGGTAGTTCAATAGTCGTTGATGATCTTTAATGGAGGGTCAGGATTGGATTGGGATCTTGAACTCGGGACGTCGTCGTTGGGTGTCACAATTTAAAGACTGGTTTGGACCCGGGTTGGGGCGGGTTTCAGCCGGGTCATTCACCTGGGCCCGGTCAGTCTGTGGACTGGAGTGAGGGAATTGGGTTTGGACAAATTAAAACAAATCGCCCAACTTTCTAACTTTTCAATTTCTTTTCCCTTATTTTCAAGATAATTCTTATCTTCTTCTTTTTCAAAATTAAAATAAAATTCTAAATTAAATCCTAGAACTTAATTAACCTGAAAAACGTATTAAACCTAAATAAAATTATCACAACAAATTAGAAGAAGACCAGTTAAAATCAAAGCTAAAATTGAATAGTGCAAATTAAGCTATTTTGATTTCTTTTTCACTTTTATAAGAATACTAATTTGCTAATTAACCTTAAAATGTCAAATTAAATCTTAAATGCAAATGCCCGTATATTTATATTCTCCTTTAATTACGATAATATAACTATGCACAAACGAATGGAAACCATTAACAAAAAATACCACGAAAAATCAAAATTGCAAAGGAAATTATTTTGTTTTAAATTTATGGGCATGATTCATGTAGGGAAAAAATCATGTGGTCACAGCTGCCCCTCTTTGTGTGGAAACACAAAGATTTTTCGTGCAAAGATAAGTGAGCAAATACGAGCGATTTTTTCCCGTTTGAATATTCCATGAGAAGCATTTTGAGAAGCTTGACCGCACCATGCTTCAAAGGTTGTCTACATATCCTCGACTGAAGAGGAATCAGGTTAGTGTAGTTCAAGAATGTTTGGTAGATGGGACTTCCAACGCTGTGATTTCATTATTGCTGCTGTTGCTGCTGCTGTTGCTAGACCTCCTTATTACAGCTTGTGAAAAAAATAAAAAGAAGCTAGAGAAAGCTATGAACTACGAGTTACAAAAGAACATATCTATATCCTCCGACTTGCTCTGAATCCTTGTTGCTTTGTTGTCTTGTATTTCTTGCTGCAGACTCCTTGCTGCCTTGTTGACTGGTATTTCTTATAAAGTATTCCCGCATTGTCGCCTTGTTGACTTCTTGTCTTCTCTTCTTCTATGTTTGTTGCCGAATTGTTGGACTTGACATGTATTCCCTTGAAAAACAATCCCTTGTTCTACGGGTGGGCGCCTGATTACCAAAACTTTAATCTTGAAAAATATTCCTTTGTTCTGCAGGTGGGTGCCTGGTTCCCGAAACTTGAATTTTGAAAAATACTCCCTAGTTGTGCAGGTGGGCACCTAGTTCCCGAAACTCGAATTTTGAAAAATATTCCCTTGTTCTGCAGGTGGGCGCCTGATTGCTAAAACTTGAAATTTGAAACATATTCCCTAGTTCTGACAGGTGGGCGCTTGATTACCAAAACTTGAAATTTGAAACATATTTCTTTGTTCTGACAGGTGGGCGCCTGATTTCCAAAACTTGAAATTTGAAAATATTCCCTTGTTCTGACAGGTGGGCGCCTGATTACAAAAACTTGAAACTTGAAAAATATTCCCTTGTTCTGACAGGTGGGCGCCTGATTACAAAACTTAAATTTTGAAAGATATTCCCTTGTTCTGCAGGTGGGTGCCTAATTACAGAAACTTGAATTTTGAAAAATATTCCCTTGTTCTGCAGGTGGGCGCCTGATTACTGAAACTTGAATTTTGAAAAATTTTCCCTTGCTCTGCAGGTGGGCGCCTGATTACCAAAACATGAATTTTGAAAAGGGTTCCCTTGTTCTACAGGTGGTCGCCTGATTACCTGATCATAATGAAACAAACAAAACACAAAAATTCTTCATGCCCCAGTTTGGTACCGAGCAGATCCGTGAGTGTTAATCAAATCCCCTTACCAAATATCTCTAAATCTAAGCTAAGTCTCATTATTCAGGAGGGTCCTGATAATTCTTAACTGACGACAACTTTAAGACTATGTTATGTTTTAACAGGTATTATTTTCCACTATGTCTTGTTATGAGTTATATCTGTTGGGGTTCTGCTGGTGACTGGTGATTAAAACTACTTCCCATTATCCATGCGGGTCCTGACAACTCTTAATTTGATGACAAAATATGACTGCTGGGGGTTAGTATTGAGAGCTACGTCCCATTATCTAGGGGGTCCTGACAACTCCTACGATTAGATCCCATTATCCAGGCGGATCCTGATGACTCTTGTTGGGGAGGTATTTGGGTTTGACCATGCCATCCGACTGTTTGTGTTCTAGGCTAAGTCCCATTTTTCAGGAGGGTCCTGACAACTCTTAACTGGATTCTACTTCAACATGCAAGTCATTTTATGTTATTTGTTATCCATGATTACTCCTAACCTTAAAATGAGTCCCATTTTCCAAGAGGGTCCTGAGGGTTCCAACTTAAATGCTACTTCTAATTTCTTGTTGTTTCTGCTATTGACTATTGTCCATGAGGGTTTCTGCGATTCTTACTGTGGAATGTGTTAATGCTTGCCCATGTTACCTGCGCCTGTTTGAGTTTTAAACTGCGTTCCATCTCAACTTCTATGCTTCTTTTAACCCTCAATTGTTCCTGTTGGGGTTTGATGTTTAAAGTTTATCCCCTTGTGCTCTTTGCTGGGAAGAATACTTATGACGGACTATGTCCCTTTTGAGTTTGAACTGGGTCCCCATTTCAGGTGGGCTCTGAGGTCTTGGTCATACCTGCCGAGTGCCTGCTTTCCCCTGTGGAAGGCCTCCCTTAGGCTCTTCTAGGATTTTCATGCCCCTGTGTCAATCAAAGAAAACTAGTTAGTTTGAAAAGTGGTGGTTAGCTTGCGGCATTCGTGTTGGAAGCGGCCTCCCCACTGTCATGTTCTGTTGTGTTCCATTATCCATGTTGATGATGAGTTGCTTGAACTTCTCAGCTGACCCCTCAAAACCTTTATGCTTTACTTTGCTCCCCATCATTGTATTACATTTCTAACCCTTTGTCGGAGTTCTTTATGTCCTTCCCCGACGATTGATGAATCAATGTATTATGCTTTGGTCAACCCTCTAAACCTTGTGGATTCACTTTTTTCTTCATCTTTGTGTTATATTTCCGCTCCTTTGCTAAAATCCTTACACCCTTTATTGAAATTGTTAGAATATATGCTTAACGCTAGAGGGGGGGGGGGGGTGAATAGCGTTTTAATAAAAATCAAGATAAATTTGCGGAATTAAAATTGCAGGAATAAAGTAAGTGCAGTAATAAAAGTAGTAAGGAGAGAACAGACCGAATTTTATACTGGTTCACCACAACGTGTGGTTAGTCCAGTCCCCGAGAGACTCTCTCGAGTTTTACACTAACTCCGTTAAGCCTACGGGTGCCTAACAAACCGTTACACTTGCTCGTAGATATACACTCTACAAGACTTCAACCTGCTCGAGGATACCTCACCTCAAGACTTCAAGTCAAGGAACTAATCTTTCCTTCTTACAACAAGGGATTATAACTTCCCTTCAAGTGTATGCAAACACTTGGCACTCAAGACAAGACTCTCTTATAGAGTAGATGTGAGTAAAATTGATACGCTCAAGAACACAACAACTTCGTCAAGAGTTTGGCTCTCAAAAACTATGAAATGAATATAAAATGATTGATATGAGAGTATGTAAGCTTAAGCAAGAATGTAATCAGTTGTTGTACTTAAAAGAGTGATTTTGAGGTGTATTTATAGTCCTCAAAGTCACCAAGACCGTTGCTTAATTGCCAATCACTAATTGCTGATTTTGTGCTAGGATAATCGATTATCTGATTTGCATAATCGATTATCTGCAAATCGTTCAAAAATCATATGCAGATTTTAAGCAGAATAATCGATTATTCAAATTGCATAATCGATTACCTGATAACGTTTAAAAATCAGACGCTGATTTTATGCTAGCATAATCGATTATTGCCTTGTGCATAATCGATTATCTTTCAGCGTTTAAAAATACTTTGGCAACGGTCTTAACATAATCGATTACCCAAAAAGACATAATCGATTATTTTGCTGTTTTGTAAAATCCGGTTATACACTGTCTTAACATAATCGATTATCAAAAAGACATAATCGATTATTTTGCTGTTTTGTAAAATCCAGTTATACACTGTCTTAACATAATCGATTATCAGAAAAGACATAATCGATTATTTTGCTGTTTTGTACAATCCGGTTATACACTGTCTTAACATAATCGATTATCAGAAAACCATAACCGATTATTTCTGTCCAGATTTGAAAGACATGTTTAAATTTTATTTTGGCTGAAATAAAATTGTTTGAAAATCATTTTGTTTTAATATCAAAGATGCATGGTTTGATAAAAATGATTTTACGAAAGAAGCCAAGTCTTGAATCTATTGTCGGATCAAGATCACAATATAAAACGACTCGTGTATAACTTTGTTGCTTTACTTGATCTTGTTCTTTGTTTCTCTTGTGCTTGGACTTCGGCATATGTCAATGTTCCATGCGCGTCGGTTTGTCATTTATCAAAACCTACAAAGATGAACACACGTTTAGTTTTAGCGACTTGAGAACGTGTTTCAACAATTTCCCCATTTTTGATAATGGCAAACCAATATCGGGATATGCATATTAAATAATTGATAAGATAATCCAAGACAAGTATATGAATGAGTTCCCTCTCAATTTATGAATTCCCCCTTAATTTATGCCAATATATATTAGTGTGCATAGCCCTTATTCTTCCCCCTTTTGACATTAGCAAAAAAATAATAAACTTTTATTGAGGAAACAATATTGAAAATACATAATAAGGCAAGAAAAAGAGACAAAATATTATTCAACCGACACAAAAAAATTATTCATTGTCAACATTTACATCCGCCTCGGCATCCGGCACTTCTTCCGGAAGGGCAACTTGGGCATATGGGTAGCGGACGTGGTCAAAATATCCATGAAGCTCGTGGGATAATCGGGTGACATTCCTATCAATACGAGTCATGGATGTGGACAAGGAGGCAAGTTGCTCAGAAATGGTTTGGAGGGCAGCATCGGACGGAGCCTGAGGACGACGTCTTTGAGTTGGAGGAGGAGCCGGATGTTCACCGATATTGGGAAATGAAGATTCTTGAATTTTCCAATGTTTTGTTGCCTTTTTGTGAGGACCGACGGAGGTGTCGATACCGGAGGCTTGAAAAAGAGCCATTATGACAAAAGCATAGGGGAGTGGCTTATCGTCCCCAATGGCATCATACATGTGAGTCATGACGAACTGGCACCAATTGATGCGAGCCCCGGTAATAATTGCGTGCATGAGTTTTGAATCCTCATGAGAGAGAGTCGTATGATTGAATTTGCGCGGTTTTAGAACTCGGATTATGAAATAAAATATTAGGCGATATTCCGGGAGCATGTTCGTAATGGTTGGGCGACGATGCTCCGGACTAGCAATAAATTCGCCAACACCAATTTGGTTGAAAAGAAGTTGTTCATCAAATAAAGCACCTTCTTCTCTAGTGTAAAGTGAAATATCTTCCCCATTTCGTTGAAGTTTTGTGAGGAGTTGCATGTGTTCCTCATTTAAAAGAATTGGAACTCCATTGATGTTTGAGACTAGGTCACCATCTTCGTCCTTCCTAAGATTGGAATAGAAGGCACGAATTAGAGCAGGGTGAATGTAAGGGGATTGAAGATATATGAATTCAAGGAGTTGGCTTTGTATGAGGATATTTGCTGTGGATGGAGGGGCGCTGTGGCTAAGGAATCGATCAGTGGAGAATCGAGGAGGAAGGATTTCTCGATTTTCAAATTTTTCGACGAATCGAAGGAGTTCGGGTTCAGTGTCGAAACGTAAGAAGGATCCGTCTTTATAGTAGTGGGAGAGTGGACGAGCGACGGAAGAGGAGGCAATTTGTTTGCCGGAACAAGCGCGTTTAGAGTGCTTGCTCGCCATTAGTATGAAAAATAAGAGCTGTTGCAAGAGGTTTAGAGACTATTTAAGAGTGTCTTGGAGCTAATATGGATGTTGAAGTGAAGAATTGTGAAGGATGGAAGTCCCTATTTATAGAGTAGAGGAAAGGGGGGCATTAAATAGAGAAAAGCTGCAGATTTTGAGGTGCCAAACGGTCAGAAACGGTAAAAAAAATTAAACACTGACCGTTGGTAATCGATTACTGAGCTTTGATAATCGATTATTTTTAGGCAGTGTGATGAAAAACCGAGACAGTAAGAGGAAATCGATTATTCAGTTTACAACAATCGATTATTTTATTAACACTTGTAAAACTGAACTTTCAATAATCGATTAGTAATAGTGATAATCGATTATTAAACAAGATTGCCAGATTCCTGCAAAATCAAAATGTTAGATAATCGATTCTAGTATTAGTATAATCGATTATTTATCACCAGTGCCCGAGAATTCCCCCTGTCTTTGGGGCGATACCTGCAAAAAAGAGTTAGGCGCCTCCGACGCTCAAGTTAGTAATTGTTAAAAGAAAAATGCAATGCATGTATTAGATCATCGTGGAGTCAAGAATCCCGAGTTCACTACGAATTCGGAAAAAGGACTCTTTCTCTAAAGGCTTTGTGAAGATGTCGGCCAATTGATATTTGGTTTCAACAAACTCAATTTCGACATCACCTTTGAGAACGTGATCTCTTATGAAGTGATGCCTAATTTCTATGTGTTTCGTTCTTGAGTGAAGAACAGGGTTCTTCGTCAAGCTTATGGCGCTAGTATTATCACATCGAAGAGGGATATGATTGATACTAAGACCATAATCCGAGAGTTGTTGTTTCATCCAAAGGATTTGAGCACAACAATTCCCCGCGGCTACATATTCAGCCTCGGTTGTGGATAACGCAACACTTACTTGTTTCTTGCTAAACCAAGAAACTAGAGAGCTACCGAGCAAATGGAAAGTGCCACTAGTGCTCTTGCGGTCCAATTTGCAACCCGCAAAATCGGAATCGGAATAGCCAGCAAGTTGGCATGAAGAACCTTTGGGATACCATAGTCCCACATTTATAGTTCCAACAAGATACTTCATTATCCGTTTTATCGCAGTTAGGTGTGACTCCTTCGGACATGATTGATATCGAGCGCATAAACACACGCTAAACATGATGTCCGGTCTACTTGCAGTAAGATAAAGAAGGGATCCGATCATACCTCGGTATTTCTTGGTGTCTACTTCTTTACCTTTCTCATCCTTGTCAAGATGGTCGGATGTGCTCATTGGAGTGGCCATTGCTTTGGCGTTGCTCATTTCAAAACGATTTAGCAACTCCTTGCAATACTTAGATTGACAAATGAAAGTTCCTTCTTTCATTTGTTTCACTTGCAACCCCAAGAAGAAGTTTAGCTCACCCATCATTGACATTACGAATTCGCTAGTCATTAACTTAGAGAATTCCTCGCATAAAAAATCATTAGTAGCACCAAAAATAATATCTTCGACATAAATTTGAACTAATAGAATGTCATTGTTTTTATTTTTGATAAACAGTGTAGTGTCAACTTTCCCCCTTTCGAACTCATTGTCCAAAAGAAATTTGCTTAAGCGCTCGTACCAAGCTCGAGGAGCTTGTTTAAGTCCATATAGCGCTTTCTTAAGCTTGAAGACATGATCGGGAGATTTAAAGTCTTCAAAGCCCGGGGGTTTTTCAATGTACACTTCCTCTTGAATAAACCCATTGAGGAAGCACTCTTGACATCCATTTGTAATAATTTGAAATTCATAGATGATGAAAAAACAAGTAATAAACGAATGACTTCTAGCCGTGCTACGGGTGCATAGGTTTCTTCATAATCAATTCCTTCTTCTTGATTGTAACCCTTAGCAACAAGCCTAGCTTTGTTTCTAGTGATTATACCATTTTCATCTAATTTATTTCGAAAAACCCATTTCGTACCAATTATGGTGTGATTATCGGGTCTTGGAACCAATTCAAAAAAAAAAATTAAGTTTGAATTGGTTAAGCTCCTCTTGCATTGCCAAGGTCCAATGCTCATCCCCAATTGCTTCGGAAATGGTTTTAGGTTCTATTTGAGAAACAAAAGCCATATGCCCTACAGTGTCTTTACGAAGATTTCGTGTACTTACCCCTTTCTTGATGTTGCCAATTACCTTGTCAAGAGGATGGTCTTTAAACATCCTCCAAGCCTTAGGCATCATCGATTCTTCGTCTTGTGGTGGTACTTCTTCCGAAAGTTGTTCCATGACTTCATCTTGAACTTCCTTTGGATTCTCCTTTCGCACCTCGTCTTGAAGATTGATTTTGTTTAAAGCATCTGCAAGATCAACACAAGAATCCTTTCTCGCCAAGCGAGCATCATTTTCACAAAATACTACATGAGGAGATTCCTCAACAGTTTTGGTTCGATTATTGAAAACTCTATATGCTTTGCTACGCGATGAGTAACCAAGAAAAATTCCTTCATCAGATTTCGCGTCAAATTTTCCCAAGTTATCTTTTCCATTGTTGTGAATAAGACATTTACAACCGAAGACTCTAAGATGGGAAAGATTTGGTTTCCTTCCCTTATAGAGTTCATAGGGAGTTTTCATGAGTATCAGTCTTATGACAGCTGTGTTTAAAACATAGCTTGCGGTACTCACGGCATGCGCCCAAAACTTTTTGGAAATCTTAGCCTCATCGAGCATGGTCCTAGCCATCTCTTCGAGACATCGATTTTGCATTCCACCACTCCATTTTGTTGTGGTGTACGTGGAGCCAAAAAAGTATGTTCAATACCGAGTTCGTCACAAAAATCCGCGAAGAGATTATGATCGAACTCTCCCCCATGATCACTTCTTATGGAGGTGACGGTTGTGTTCTTTTCATTTTGAACACGTTTAAGAAAACTTTTAAAAGCTTGAAAGGCATCACTTTTATCAGCAAAAAATAACGTCCATGTGAATCTAGAGTGGTCATCAACAATTACAAAAGCATAAAGATTTCCACCAAGACTTTCAACACGAGATGGCCCAAAGAGATCCATGTGAAGAAGTTGTAAAGGTCTAGTGGTTGAAACAACATTTTTAGATTTAAAAGAGGCTTTTGTTTGTTTCCCTTTTTGACATGAATCACAAATAGAATCTTTTTCAAATTTCATGTTTGGAAGACCAATTACTAAATCTTGTGAAACTAGTTTGTTTAAAAGGTTCATATTTACATGAGCTACTCTACGATGCCATAACCACATGTCGTCTTCTTTACACAAAAGGCAATTCACAAAACTTGATGAAGAATTTTCAAGATCAACCATATAGATATTATCCATTCTAATACCACGAAGAATAACTTTAAAATCACTACGACGGATAACTAAGCATTCTTCGGAGTCAAACAATACAAGATTTCCCTTGTCACATAATTGACTTATGCTCAAGATATTATGTTTAAGACCTTTAACTAGCAAAATATGCTTAATGGAGGAAGATTCGTCCTTACCGACCGAGCCAATGCCGATAATTTTTCCTTTATTATTGTCTCCAAAAATAACATTTCCTCCTTCCGTGGGTTTTAGTTGAAGGAATTTTGATGCATCCCCGGTCATATGTTTGGAGCATCCACTATCAAGGTACCAAAGTACACTTGATCCCTTCAAATACACCTACAAAACAAATTAATGAGATTTTGGTACCCAAGCCATTTTGGGTCCTTGTGTGTTAGGTGCAAAATAGTGGTGTGATTGACCTGCAGTGAAATGTCTATGTCTAGTGAAGCATGCGGGAGCAATATGTCCAATTTTATTGCAATAATGACAAATGACATTCGGATTGTGCATTCTTCTAGGATGATAATAATTTGGGGGTCTAAATTTATTCACTCTATTTTTAGGAATATAGTTTTGATGTAGTTTTCGAAATTCTTGTCTAGGTGGTCTATAGATGCCAATATTTCTTCTAGCATTTGTTCTAGGATGAGTTGCAATTCTAGGATTAAAAATTCTAGGTTGAGTGTTGACATTTATTTTGTTTTGCCTAAGTTGAGTCTTAGGTGGTTTAGGAATGGACTCAACTTTTTCTTTTGGCTCGTGTTTAAAGCCTATACGGTGCTTAGTGGATTTCAAATTTACAAGCACTTCATTGAGATTTTTGTGTGAAGAATTGAATTTGTGCAAAGTGCTTCTAAGACTTTCTACTTCTTCCTTTAGAGATTTGCAAGAAGTACAATCCTTATTTGAGCTTTCGGGTTTATCAGCGCTTCTTTTTCCATAAAACTTGTTTTCCTCTTTTAATTTCTCATTTTCAAGAGTTAGTTTTTCAAAATCCTTTTCTTTTGAAGAAATTTATTTTCTTAAATCTTTTATAGATTTAGAAGCGCTAATAAACTCTTTATACAACTCATCAAATGCATCTTGCATTTCTTCTAAAGTGAAATAGTTCTTAGAAGTAGTACATACCTCATTTTGAGTTTCTTCGCGTGCCATAAGACACAAGTTTGCGGTCTCGTTTCCTTCTCCATCACTTGATTCGTCTCCGGAGTCGCCTCCCCAAGAGATGTATGCTCTTTGTTTCTTGACGGGTTTCTTCTCCTTTTTGGTATTTGGACAATTTGATTTGATATGCCCGATTTCTCCGCATCCATAGCACTTTAATTGGTCTCCTTGTTGCTTACCTTTTCGTTCATACTTCTTTTGCATGAACTTGTGAAATTTCATAATAACGAGTCCGAACTCGTTATCTTCATCGCTTGAATCCTCATCATTTTGAGGTTGAGCCGTGCTTGCTTTAAGGGCGATTCTTCGTTTCCTTTGATCATCCAAAGGAGGGTTAAGAATAGTAGATTCATAGGTTTTGAGATTACCTCTAAGACCGTCGATTGTGACATTTGTAATGCCGATTGACTCTTGAATAGCGTCGGCTTTGGAGCGCCATTCCGGAGTGAGACTTCGAAGATTTTACGGACAAGTTCCCTATCCGTGAAAGTCTTCTTAAGAGCATGAAGATCATTAACGATTTTTGAAAATCGTTCGAACATATCATCTATCTTCTCGTTTTCCTTCATATGAAAAAGTTCATATTCATGGGTTAGAAAATCTATTTTAGCTTCTCTTACCTGGTCCGTACCTTCGTAGGTAATTTCCAATTTATCCCACATTTGCTTAGCCGTGGTGCAACATGAGATTTTCCGATAATCATCAGGATTTACAGCACAGTACATCATGTTGATGGCTTTTGCGTTGTTCTCCACCTTTCTAATATCGTCTGCGTCATACTCATCTTTCGATTTTGGCACCATTTCATTTTCTACCTTTTTGGTTGGAATTTGCTCTCCATTCTTGATAATTTTCCACAGTAGAAAATTATTTGATTGGATAAATATTCTCATCCTTTCCTTCCAATAAGTGTAGTTTGTGCCATCGAATAGTGGTGGCCTTGTGAAGCATTGTCCTTCACCTAGTCCTGTGTAAACGTTACGAGTAGAAGCCATGGATTGTTTCTCTCAAACTGTTAAGTCTTTTAGAGAGTTTGGCTCTGATACCAATTATTAGAATATACGCTTAACGCTAGAGGGGGGGGGGGGTGAATAGCGTTTTAATAAAAATCAAGATAAATTTGCGGAATTAAAATTGCAGGAATAAAGTAAGTGCAGTAATAAAAGTAGTACGGAGAGAACACACCGAATTTTATACTGGTTCACCACAACGTGTGGTTAGTCCAGTCCCCGAGAGACTCTCTCGAGTTTTACACTAACTCCGTTAAGCCTACGGGTGCCTAACAAACCGTTACACTTGCTCGTAGATAACACTCTACAAGACTTCAACCTGCTCGAGGATACCTCACCTCAAGACTTCAAGTCAAGGAACTAATCTTTCCTTCTTACAACAAGGGATTATAACTTCCCTTCAAGTGTATGCAAACACTTAGCACTCAAGACAAGACTCTCTTATAGAGTAGATGTGAGTAAAATTGATACGCTCAAGAACACAATAACTTCGTCAAGAGTTTGGCTCTCAAAAACTATGAAATGAATATAAAATGATTGATATGAGAGTATGTAAGCTTAAGCAAGAATGTAATCAGTTGTTGTACTTAAAAGAGTGATTTTGAGGTGTATTTATAGTCCTCAAAGTCACCAAGACCGTTGCTTAATTGCCAATCACTAATTGCTGATTTTGTGCTAGGATAATCGATTATCTGATTTGCATAATCGATTATCTGCAAATCGTTCAAAAATCATATGCAGATTTTAAGCAGAATAATTGATTATTCAAATTGCATAATCGATTACCTGATAACGTTTAAAAATCAGACGCTGATTTTATGCTAGCATAATCGATTATTGCCTTGTGCATAATCGATTATCTTTCAGCGTTTAAAAATACTTTGGCAACGGTCTTAACATAATCGATTACCCAAAAAGACATAATCGATTATTTTGCTGTTTTGTAAAATCCGGTTATACACTGTCTTAACATAATCGATTATCAAAAAGACATAATCGATTATTTTGCTATTTTGTAAAATTCGGTTATACACTGTCTTAACATAATCGATTATCAGAAAAGACATAATCGATTATTTTGCTGTTTTGTAAAATCCGGTTATACACTGTCTTAACATAATCGATTATCAGAAAACCATAATCGATTATTTCTGTCCAGATTTGAAAGACATGTTTAAAATTCATTTTGGCTGAAATAAAATTGTTTGAAAATCATTTTGTTTTAATATCAAAGATGCATGGTTTGATGAAAATGATTTTACGAGAGAAGCCAAGTCTTGAATCTATTGTCGGATCAAGATCACAATATAAAACGACTCATGTATAACTTTGTTGCTTTACTTGATCTTGTTCTTTGTTTCTCTTGTGCTTGGACTTCGGCATATGTCAATGTTCCATGCGCGTCGGTTTGTCATTTATCAAAACCTACAAAGATGAACACACGTTTAGTTTTAGCGACTTGAGAACGTGTTTCAACAGAAATCACCCAGTCTGTCTATGATGTTTGGTTGGTCTTTGCCCTTTGTGTCTTTACTTTTCTCCCCACTTTGTGTTGCAGTTCCAACCCCTCGCCGGAGTTCTTTATGCCCGTTTTCCGATGATTGATGAGTTGATATATCATGCTGGGTCAACCCTCTTGACCTTTTCCATCTTTATATTGCACTTTTGACTCTTTGCCAGAAACCTTGTGCCCATCCGCAGTGATTGATGAGTTAATGTATTATGCTTGGTCAACCCTTGTGACCTTTCTCATCATTGTGTTGTACTAACCTTGCATCCCTTTTAATTCTCGGTCGGTGTGTTATGCTCGGCTGACCCCAGAAGCTTTGTGGTTTTACTTTGCATGCCCATCTTTGTGTGATGCTCCTTCATGTTGCCGACTCTTGTCTCTTCCATCAATTGAAGCTCTTGTGAATCCTTCCCCTTGTTATTTCAAACTTTGTTATCTTTGTTACACTTTTGGGTGTCATGCGCTTCATCCCTTTGGGAGATGATAATAGGTTTTGAAATTCCTCTCGTTTTCTTAAACGAAAGACTTTAGAGACTTGAAAGAAAAATGAAATGCAATGACTCCGAACGGTATTTAGGTAAAGAATTCCATATTCACTGACTGTGAAAGGAAAAGAAATAAAACTTGTATGAGGAAAATATGCTGATTTTTTATGATCATGACATGCACTTCTGCCTAATTGACCTAGTCTGTCCTGATGACCGACCTTCTGTTGCCATGTTTTTGTTGTTGTGACCATTTCTAACCCAATTCCTTCAACCAGACCCTAGCTTTTCTTTCCGTGCAGTGTTCTTGTCCCGATTTCCACCAATAGCCCCTTCGCCTAATGGTGCCCGTGAGGGTTTTTACCAATGAGACTCTCTCATTTTATTTCTCTCAACTCGTGTCGCCTTATGGCGCCCCTGAGGGTTTTCATCGACAAGACTCTCTCATTTTCTATAGGAACTAGATGCCGCCCTGAGGTGTGGTCCATTTCTCCTTGCTTACCCCTACATTCCTTACAGATTGATTAGAAGGTCTTTCTTTGGACTGTAATGTAGGCTTTTGGACAAGGTTAGAAGGAACTGGTGTGAAAGGCTCAAAAATCGCTTTTATGGGTTCAAAATTTACAACCTTCGAAATCCAAACCAACCCAATTTCTGCCCCAGTTTCTTGCTTGGGCTTTTGGATTTATTTGAATATGACCGAGCCGTGCAGCTGCCTACGTATCCTTAAAAGGAATCAAGTCAAACATAGTTTCTGCTGATTCCTTACTTTCATTATTGTTTGTTTTCCTTTTCCTCCTCTCTTTCCGCTATTTCTTTCTCATTTTTCTCTTTTTCTTTTTCCTTTTTTTTTTGTTTTCTTTTCTTCTTCTTTTTCTTTCTTTTTCTTTCTTTTCTTTCTTTCTTTTCTCTTTTATATTATGTTTTTTCTAATTTTTTGTTTAATGTATGTTCGCCGCCTTTTATAATTGCGTGTCTTACTCTCGTTATGGATTTCGAAAGAGGGGATATGAGAATAAAAATAATGGAAGTTCAAAGGGGCTAACAAAGGGTAAAGTGTTTAGATAGATGAATAAAATGCCTTCATCATTCCAATCTATAAAACCTGTCAAGTATAAACAAATGCCAAGTATAGATAATGATCCAAAAGAAAATCATACATAATATCTTTTGACAGCATCCAAATTGGTAGCCATTTCCACACATTTCCCTTCCACATCTGTCAGGTACAATGCCTCATTAGACAACACTCTTGATACGACAAACGGACCTTGCCAGTTCGGAGCGAACTTGCCCTTTACCTCGGCCTGGTGAGGGTGGATGCGCTTCTATGCCAACTGACCCACTTTAAACTTTCTTGGACGTTGTCATCCTTTGTTGATACAACCGGCCATGACATACCGCCGCCAATCTTTTCTCGTCAATCAAACTCAATTGCTCCAAACGAGCTTCGACCCATTCTTTGTCGTCGATTACTGTTTCGGCCACAATTTGAAGAGAGGGGATTTCAATTTCAGCCGGGATTACCGCCTCTGTGCCATATACCAACAAGTATGGAGTTGCCCCTACTGAAGTGCAGACGGTGGTGTGATAGCCTAACAATGCAAAGGGAAGCTTCTCATGCCATTGCCTGACCTTTACACCATTTTTCGAAGTATCTTTTTTATGTTCTTATTGGTCGCCTCAACTGCTTCGTTTTCCTTGGGGCGGTATGGGGTAGAATTTTGATGTGTGATCTTGAACTGCTGACGTACTTATCTCATTAAGTGGCTTTTGAGATTTTCCCCATTGTAGTGATGAGAATCTTGGGGATTCCGAACCGACAAATGATATTTGCATGTACAAAGTCGACCACAGCCTTTTTGGTTACTTCCTTGAAGGTTTTGGCTTCAACCCATATGGTGAAATAGTCAATAGCAACCAGGATAAATTTGTGTCCATTAGAAGCTACTGGTTCGATGGGCCCGATGACGTCCATGCCCCAAGCAACGAAAGGCCATAGTGCAGACATCGTATGCAATTCAAACGGTGGAGAGTGAATTAAGTCTCCATGCACCTGACATTGGTGACATTTATGCAGAAAGCTGATACAATCCCGCTCAATGGTGAGCTAATAATATCCTGCCCGGAGAATCTTCTTTGCCAAAACATATCCGCTCATGTGTGGCCCGCAAACGCGAGCATGCACCTCATTCATGATGGTTGTCGCATGCCCAACATCTACGTATATTAGCAAACCAAGATAAGGCATTCTTTTGTATAATATTCCTCCACTGAAGAAAAACCTATTTGACAAACGACGAATCGTTCTCTTCTGGTCACTCGCGCCTTGTACTGGGTGTACATCTCTCCTGATATACTCCTTGATGTCGTGGAACCAAGGCTCGCTGTCAAGCTCTTCTTCCACCATGTTGCAATTAGAATGTTGATCATAGACTCGGATATGTATCGGGTCAACATAAGTCTTTTTTGGGTGGTGTAGCATTGATGCCAGAGTAGCCAAGACATCAACAATGTCATTGTGAATTCTAGGGATGTGCCTGAAATCTATTAACCGGAATCGTTGGAATCATGCAAGCATTGCCGATATGGTATGAGCTTTAAGTCTCGGTGTTTCCCACTCCCTTTGAATCTGGTGTACCAGAAGGTCTGAGTCCCCCAAGACCAAGACTTCCTGGGCACCCATGTCTACTGCTAATCTCAGACCCAAAATGCATGCCTCATATTCCGCCATGTTGTTGGTGCAGTAGAAGCCGAGTTCAGCTGTAACTGGTTAATGATGCCCTTCTTCAGAAATGAGCACTGCTCATATCCCAACACATTTCGTGTTGGCAGCCCCATCGATGAATAATTTCCATCCTGATCTCTCATCCCATTCCACTTCATCAATATGCATCACTTCCTCGTCCGAGAAGTATGTGTTCAAGGGCTCATATTCTTCATCTATCGGATTCTCAGCTAAATGATCTGCCAATGCCCGTGCCTTCATGGCAGTCCTGGTCACATAGATAATGTCAAACTCCGTAAGCAATATTTTCCATTTCGCGAGCCTTCCTGTGGGCATGGACTTCTGGAAAATATACTTCAATGGGTCCAGACGTGAGATGAGATAAATGGTATATGAGGACAAGTAATGCTTTAACTTCTGGGCTACCCACGTCAAGGCACAACATGTCTTTTCGAGATGAGTATTCTTAACCTCGTAAGCCGTGAATTTCTTGCTGAGGTAGTATATGGCCTTCTCCTTTCTCCCAGTAACATCGTGCTGGCCTAACACGCACCCAAATGAGTTGTCCAAAACTGTCTGGTTCTGGCGGGACCAATACCGATGGGTTCGACAAATACTCCTTTATCTTGTCAAAAGCTTCCTGGCACTCTCCCGTCCATTTCACCGCAGCATCTTTTTTCAATAGCTTAAATATGGGCTCGCAGATGGTTGTGAGCAGAGCAGTAAACCGATTGATGTAATTCAATCTTCCCAATAAACTCATCACTTCTATTTTATTCCTCGATGGTGGTAGCTCCTGTATAGATTTGGTCTTTGATGGGTCTAGTTTGATGCCTCGGCGGCTGACTATGAACCTTAGCAACTTCCCTGAGGGGACCCCAAATGAACATTTTTCCGGGTTGAGTTTGAGGTCATACCTACGGAGCCTTTGAAAGAATTTCCTCAGGTCTTTGACATGATCGAGTTGCTTTCTCGGCTTTACTATCGTATCATCCACATAGATCTCAATTTCCTTATGTATCATATCATGAAAAATGGTTGTCATGGACCTCATGTATGTCGCCATTGCATTTTTTCAAACCAAAAGGCATGACTCTGTAACAATATGTCCCCCACGACGTGATGAATGCTATTTTCTCTGCATCTTCTTCATCTATTAAGATCTGGTGGTAGCCTGCGTAACAATCCACGAACGACCCGATCTCATGTTTCGTGCAATTGTCAATCAGTATGCGAATGTTCGGCAGAGGGAAGTTGTCCGTCGGACTTGATTTATTGAGGTCATTGTAATCGACACACACTCTGGTTTTACCATCCTTCTTTGGTACAGGCACAATATTAGCTAACCAGGTGGGATATCGTGTGACTCGGATGACTTTTGCCTCAAACTGCTTGGTCACTTCCTCTTTAATTTTCACGCTCACATAAGTCTTAAACTTTCTCAACTTTTGCTTGACAGGATGGCAGGATGGGTCAGTGGGTAACTTGTGAACCACCAAGTCAGTGCTCAATCCGGGCATGTCATCGTAGGATCATGCAAAGACATCTTTGTATTCAAGCAGTACTTCAATTGTTTCTTTCCTAAGTTGTGGCTCTAGATGGACACTCATTTTTATTTCTCTGACATTATCCGGGCTTCCTAAATTGAATGCCTATGTATCATTCAGGTTTGGTTTGGGTTTCTCTTCAAATTGGCTCAACTCTTTACTAATCTCATCCCATGCCCCTTCCTCGTCGTATTCTGGTTCATCTTTATGTTCTATTTCATGAATTATTATTTCCGAACTAGATCTATTTTGAAGACTGGGCCAAGGAGTCCATATGCATGTCAGATCAGTGGAACCAGCATAAAAATAATTGTACAAAAGAGAAAAGAATGAGAAGTAAAGAGAAATGGAAACTATCAACATTGCTGAAAAGGAAATTGCATTTCATTATAATCAAAGATAACAAAGTTTACACATCCAAACGAAGAGAAATAACAACTAAATTAACAACCCTGAAGCTAATCCAAATTAGACTGAAAGGAAATTCAAAGTCGACTACCACGACTCTCTTCGAGTGGGAAGAGGGGTGGTTTCCCAGTTATTGACTATTGTGCATGCTCCCACAAACTTCACATCTGCCCTGCTCGATCCTTCTCTTGCCTCGACCATATTCACCTCATTGAATAGCCTTTCTAACCCCTTATCAATATCCCCGTCCGGGTCGATTAGCGGGCCAAGAATCCTTGGTATGGAGCCATTGCTAATACTAGGCTTGACGAACGATTTGGGCAACCTTGGGATGGGCTTTGGGAGAGCCCAAGCCTTATGCCTTAGCTTCTTGGCCTGCCTTATGTCTGCAGTTGTAGGCTTGAAACCTAGGCCAAAAGTGTCCAGATTTTTGGGGAGGGACACTGGTTTCACAATTCCTTGTAGTGAATCACCCAACCCTTTGCCGAGCATAAAACCATTCTTCAACATTTATGAAGGCACCATGACTGACGCGGTTTCTATCTTTGGGGTCATGACAACCTCACCTTCTTGGATTTTCTGAACTGATACAGTATCAAATACCTGGTACACCCATGGCCCTTTGGTGTCTTCAAATTCAATAAAAGGTATGATAGCATCACCTGAAACGCACTTATTGTCTTCACCGTGCACCACAATCTCTTGCCTGTCCTATTCAAATTTTACCATATGATGCAGCGTAGATGGCACTGCTTTGGCTACGTGAATACAGGGCCTGCCCAACAACAAATAATAAGAGACTACTACGTCCAGCACTTGGAATTCCATGGTGAACTCAACGGGCCCTATTGTCACTTCCAGCAGTATGTCTCCCACGGTGTCTTTGCCTCCACCGTCAAAATCTCGAACACAAATGTTGTTCTTGTGGACCCTTTCATTCTCCACCTTCACCTTGGTCAATGTGGAGAGTGGAAAAATATTTGCACTGGACCCGTTGTCGACCAGTACTCGGGTGACCACAACATCTTCACATTTCACAGTCAGATAAAGAACCCGATTGTGCTTAGTGCCCTCCATGGGCAATTTATCGTCAGAGAAGGTGACGCGGTTTATCTCGATATCTTGTTTGCAATCTTTTCCAAATGATTCACGGTTATCTTGTCAGGGACATGGGCTTCATTCAAAATCTTCATCGGCGCCCGGCGGTGTTCATCCGAATGGATTAGTAAGGATAATAAGGAGATCTAAGCTAGTGTCTTCCTCAACTGCTCTATAATGGAGTAGTCTTGCATTTTCATTTTCTTTAAGAATTCCTCTGCCTCTTCTTCCGACATGGCTTTCTTCATTGATTCTGGGTTATCTTTAGAGATTCTACCTTTCCTTAACTCTTCAGGGGCGAAGTACCTCCCCGATCGAGTTAAACCCCGGGCCTCACATACTTTTTCCCTAACTTCTTTTCCTTTGTACATCACAATTGCTTGTTTATATCTCATAGGAACGGCTTTGCTGGTGATGATTGGTGGTTGGATTACTGGTTTACAATGACGGGCTCTATGCGAAAACCTTCCACAACCACGACAGGCTCTCTAGCGGCCCCGTGTACTGTTACTTTTGCACGTTCCTGCTTTGGCGCAATCGTGGATGCTGGGCCCCTTGAACTATGACAGGCTTGTTGATTTTCCCCTTTGCCTTGATCAACGACTTCTCACTGCTTGCATTCTAAGTTGGCTTAACTTCAACGGACTTGATCATCATTACTGTCTGTAAGGGCCTTTTGGACTCTCCCCTTTTCTCTATGATCTTAATCATGTTGGTCTCCTGATGGGCCGAAAACGGGTTTTGGTTAATATTGGGTACCTCCGGAGTCTGCACCTCAATTCGGTGGGAGTCAATAAGTTCCTGGATAGCGTTCTTTAAATGCCAATACTTTTCTATGTCATGCCCTCGTGAACTGGAACAATATTCACAGCTGACAGAATAATCTAGACTCTTCGGGGGAGGATTTAGAAATTTTGCTTCGATTGGTCTCAACATATCCAGTTGTCGCAGCCTGTGGAATAAACTAGTGTAGGATTCTCCCAGCAGAGTGAAAGTCTTCTTCTTCCGCACCCTTACATTTCTCAGGACTGGATTGGCTCGCAAGGCAGTTTTTGGGGGTTGTTGGTAGGCTCTTGGAGGTGGGTAATGATCTTGTGGAGTTGGGTAGGTATTTTGTGGGGATTGCGCATGCCATTGTGCATGATCGGGAGGTTGGGTATACGCTTGCGCGTGATGGACTGAGAAGCGAGGTTCTAATAATGGGTAGTAATGTTGTGGTGAACTGTATGAAAGGTGTGAGTATGTCTGGTGGTAAGGACGAGGTTGGGTGTAATGGGATGGAGCCAAGGCCTGAACCAAGTTCCTGACTCCACTGTTGCTATTTCCTCATTCTTCTTCTTTCCGAATGCTCCCCCAGCTCCACCTTGGATGGCCTGAGTGGTTGCCTTAATTGCAGAGTAGCTAATGATTTTATTGGATTTGAGGCCTTCCTCGACCATACTTCCCATCTTGACTACTTCGTTGAAAGACTTACCCACTGCTGACACCAAACGTCCAAAATAGGTAGGTTCCAGAGCCTGTAGAAAATAGTCAACCATCTCACTCTCCTTTATGGGAGGATCAACTCTGGCCACTTGTTCCCTCTAGTAAAAACCATATTCCCTTAAACTCTCGTTGTGTTTTTTCTCCAGTTTTGTTAGAGATAGGTGATCCGGGACAATCTCAAGATTATATTGAAAGTGGCAAGCAAACGCTTGTGCCAGGTCATCCCAAGTTTACCACCGATTGTGATCCTGCCGAGTGTACCACTCCAGTGCCGACCCACTTAGACTCAGGCTAAAGTACGCCATTAGCAACTCATCTTTTCCCCCTGCTCCTCTCATTTTGCTGCAAAACCCCCTTAGATGCGAGACTGGATCGCCGTGTCAATTATATTAATCAAATTTAGGCATCTTGAAACCTGAAGGAAACTGTACGTCTGGAAATAAACAAAGGTCCTTTAACGCCACGCTCACCTGGCCACCTTCTAGACTTCTGACCTTTCTAAGCATCTATTCCTGCTTAGGATTTTTTATTGGATTTTCAACTCCCACCAGGATTTCGAGACGGGGAGCATAGGAGTAGGGCTCATGGGTCTTGTAAGCAGGCTCAGGTGGATAGTATTGGGGGTTATAAGCTTGAAGCAAGGGTTCACTTGACGACCTATGAAGTGCAGGAGGCTGAGGTGCCACATAGATGGGGAAATTGGCGGAGGGGGGTGAGGAGCGACTTTGGGAAATGGAGCTGGCGGTGGTTGAGAGGTCGTACCATGATGTTGTGAATAGATAGGAAAACTTGAGGGTGGATCAGTGGTAGACTGGTTAGGTGCTTGGACCAGCGGCGGGATAAAGGTTGGATTAGCAGGATAGGTCGGGGGTGGCTGTCCTCTTGCCCATGCGTGGTATATCTCGGCCATTTGGTGCTTTATCTTATACATTTCATCCTTCATGGCATTAACGTCAATTCCTCTACTTCTTTCGAGGGGTCAATAATGCTGAGATTTGTTTCCTGATTGGCCATGACTTGTTTGCTCTTAGACCGCGTGTTGTAGGAGTGGGTTGCCAGAATGCCACAAGAACCTTGTATAGTATGGGATTGACACAACACCAAAAACTCGTTAATAGTTAGGTTCTAACACGTAGGCAGCCACATATTGGGTATGAATGCACCTAGATTATGATCAGTCACTACATGCATCAGTTTCTTGCGTCATTCTGGCTTTCAATTTCTTTGTTTGCGAAGCCCCTTTTTTAGCCTTATTCTCTCCCTCTCTCCTATTTTTATCCGATTATGGCCGAATCCTATGTAGATTTACTACGTATCATGACCCCGTATGAATCAGACCGAGTGTAGTTCTTGCAAATAAAAAACGAAGCATAAAATATTTTGGGAATTTTCCATTTTCATAATAACAAACTTCAGTTACAAGGACTCAACAGACTGACAGATTTAAACAAGAAACTAACAAGCTCTGATAAAAGACGAACTACAGATTCGAAGAACAACTAGATATGCATAAAAGAAAATACAGACTCTAAGTTAAATTGACCAACTTTTATACATTTTTTAATAAAAGGGAAATGCAATCTTCAAGAAATTATGAATATATTAGTGCTTCAAGTGCTCTTGGGACCCGCGTGGCATAGTTCGTCCTTGCTGGGGGTTGCCTAGCTAAATCCCCTTGGAGGTGATGAAGTTCTTCCATTACTTGACGAACAAAGGTCATGGCGGTGGCGAAGAACATGGATCTTGTCATTTCCTCGCAATGGTTGCACTTTGTGGTGATGTAGTCTGCGATCATCCGTACTCTTTCCCTTATAGCACCCTTTTCTTGCAATAGTCGCCCAATTTGCTCGGCCCTTGCCTTTAGAGTCCGCTCGACTACCTGATTCAGTTCTTGGAATTGCCACAAATCCATCTCCAATCGTGCTACTGCTGCATAACAATGGTCTCTTTCGGCTTTGAAGTCCCTGGCTTGCTTGACCACTTTATTCTCAGCTGGAATGACCTTCTTTTTTAGAATAACAATCTCATTGTCGTGCCTTTCCTTTAATTTCTCAATGATGCGGGCTCGTTCCTCCGCATTTTTAGCCAATTGTTTCCGAACCCTGGATAGTTCTTCTTCTGCTTTATTCAAGTCAAACCCATACTCAGTTACTTTTTGCCTTAAATTGTCTATGGGCATCCGTCGAGCTCCTGGGGGGATTTTCCACGGTTGTTTTCATTTTTTGGATTTGGGCTCGCAACACTTTGTTTTCTTTTGTTAATCTTTTCTTCCCCCCACCCTCATCTGCAGTGGCTTGCAAACCATTTTCAAATTGAAGCTCTTTGACTTGTTTTTCTAATTTTCCTATGGTGGCTCTGTATTCATTTTCCTTGGCTAGCCAGTCCCATTGTTCTTGTGATGTGTTAGCAAATTCTTGGAGGTGCAGTCTCTTAGCTGTCCTTCCGGACTTTATTTCTTTTTTATACCAACCAATGTACCCCGGTGCAACCTCGCCTTTAGATATGTCACGTACTCGGGTACCCGCTGTCAAGTATTGACATTCACTCCAAATTCGACGAACGATGGCTTCGGGGAATTGACCATTGGGACTAACCTCAATCACGTGACGACTAATATCCTCGTCCTTGGGAATCATTTGGCACCTCCCTAATTGCCTTTGTACTCTGTATGGAGCATAGTGTTGGATACTTCGGAGACCCATCAGAAGGAAATGAGGCCCGGTGGCTGGCATATACATGATTTCATCCACGGGGAACCACCCGAACGTCCACTCTATTTGTTTTGTAGTGATAACCTGGAGACGCGACACCCATTCTATAATACCCTCAGGTAACCTAATCCCATCAATCCTGTTATAGAATTCTTCTATGCAACTCTTTGTTGGCGACCCATAATTCATGAATTGAGGCCGATGACATAAGTGTTCGATCATCTATATTTGTAATAATAGGTTACATCCTTCAAAGAAGTCTCCTCCCGCTTTACAGGTAGTGAGAGCACGGAAGATTTTGGATAAAATCATGGGAGCGAGGGTGCCCTTGGCCCGAGTTATTAAAGTGCTGACAACCCCTGCTATCCGTATGCCAATATTTCCATCCTTCCGCGGAAACACCAAAAGACCCAAGAAGAATACCATGAATGAGAATCATCGATGCTCTTCCCATTTGAGTTGGTTTCCTTTGCTACAAATATGGTTTCCCCGATTATTGAATCCCCATATGTGCCCATAACTCTGATATATAAACAGCAGGTGCAAAAGCCGGCTAATAGGTCTGGGTTATGAACCTTTCTACTGATTTTTAAGGAGTCCAAGAACTTTGCACGGTGAGGGCTCTTGGCGCAATCAAGTATTGGTGCCTCAGAGGGATCGTAGGGGCCCCAATATATGCAGTTATTTATTCCAATGTCGGTGTGAATTCAAAATCTGAGAAATGGAATACATTGTGAGCCGGGTCCAAGAATGTGATCAAAGCCTTTATGATATCTGCCCTCGGGTTAATTTTTAACAGCCCATTAAGTCCTCCCAAATGCATGTTGACCCTGTTTTGCCCCGCTTCACCTAGGTCATTCCACCACATGTATAGCTCCAAGGGAATTTTGTTCATGAATGTTTGTTGGAAACACGTTCTCAAAGCATTATACTAAAACGTGTGTTCATATGTGTAGGTTTTGATGAATGACAAACGATGCGCAAATTGATATATGACGAAGTTCAAGTACAAGCGCACAATTGATATATAACGAGATTCAAGCACAAGACCAAGTTTTATAGTTTTACATGAGTCGTTCTTAACTGTGATCTTGATCCGACAACTTGACTCATGACATGGCTTCTCTCGTAAAATTATTTTTACAAAATCATGCATATTTAATTTAATGCTAAATGATTTTAAATAAGGCATATTTACTTTAGTCAAAATGATTTTTAAACATGCCTCTAAAATCTGGACTAAGATAATCGATTATGTTAAGCCAAGACTGCATGACAATCGATTGTGAACTAATGACAATCGATTGTGTTAAGGCAGTGAGCATCAGGTTTTTCAAACCTGCATGACAATCGATTGTGAACCTTATGACAATCGATTGTGATGAGGCAGTGTCCATCAAAGTTTTTCAACGCTCAAAATAATCGATTGTGAAGTTAATGACAATCGATTGTGAAGAGACAGTATCCATCAGATTTTTCAAAGTCACAAAATAATCGATTGTGAACATATGGCAATCGATTGTGTTGAGGCAGTGTCTTCCAGACTTTATTAAAGTTATTAAATAATCGATTGTGAGTATATAACAATCGATTGTCACAAGGCAGTGTCTAAATTGATTTTTCAAGACTGATAAATAATCGATTGTTAACATTGCACAATCGATTGTGAAGCTGACCGTTGTCGTAAAGTTTTCAAATACCGTCAGGTAATCGATTATTGATTTTGTATAATCGATTGTTGAAATTAAAATCTGGAAAGGATTTTTTGAACGTTGCTGAATAATCGATTATTGATTTTGTATAATCGATTGTTTTACGTAAAATCTGGAAATGATTTTTTGAACGTTGCCAATAATCGATTGTTGATCTTGAATAATCGATTGTTAAGCGTAAAATCTGGGATTGATTTTTGGAACGATTGGCAAACAATCGATTGTGGATTCTTGACAATCGATTGTCACAGAGTAAAATCAGCAGTTCTTAATTGGCAATTAGGCAACGGTAATGCCAAGTTTTTCAACTATAAATACAGCTTCATTTCAGTGTTTTGAACACAATAACACACAACAACTGATCATTCAATTGCTAAAGCTTGCATACTCTATTGCTTATTATTTTATATTCATTACATAAGTTTTTGAGAGCCAAAATATTGTTCAAAGTTGTTGTGATCTTGAGCGTATTCTTTTACTCATATCTACTCATTAAGGAGTGTCTTGTTTGAGTGCTTAGTGTTTTGTACACTTGAAGAGAATTTTTATTCTCTTGTTGTAAGAAGGAACTTTTGTTTCCTTGGTTAAAGTCTTGGAGTGTTGTATCTCCGAGCAAAGGTAGTTGAGGCTTGTGTCCTCAAGTTGTGAAGGAACTTGTGTTTCCTTTGGTTGAAGTCTTGGAGTGTTGTATCTCCGAGCAAAGGTGTTGAGGCTTCTGTCCTCAAGTTTTAAAGGTTTGTTAAGATCCCGGAAGCTTGACAAGTTAGTGGAAATCTCGAGAGAGTCTCTCGGGGACTGGACTAGCCACGGGTTGTGGTGAACCAGAATACTTCGGTGTGTTCTTTCTTATTTATCGCACTTATTTATTTCCTGCAAATTTTAAATTCCGCAAGTTTACGCTAATTTTTATTATAACGCTATTCACCCCCCCCCCCCAGCGTTAAGCGTATTATCCAACAATTGGTATCAGAGCCCAACTCTCTGAAGACTTAACAATTTGAGAGAAACTTCCATGGCTTCTACTCGTGACTCTTTTGCAGGAATAGAGGAAGGACAATGCTCCACCCAACCACCACTATTCAACGGTACAAACTATACGTACTGGAAGGAGAGGATGAAAATCTTCATTCAAGCAAACAATTTTCATCTTTGGAAGGTGATAACAAAGGGAAATCAAATTCCAACCAAAAAGGTAGAAAACGAATGGGTTCCCAAGTCCGAAGAAGAATATGACGCGGATGATGTCCGAAAGGTGCAAAATAATGCTAATGCAATTAATTTATTATATTGTGCTGTAAATGCTGACGATTACAGGAAAATATCGTGTTGCACAACGGCGAAGGAAATGTGGGACAAGCTGGAAATTACGTACGAAGGTACGGACCAGGTAAGGGAGGCCAAAATTGATTTCCTAACCCATGCTTATGAATTATTTCACATGAAGGAAGGTGAAAAGGTAGATGAAATGTTTGAACGATTTTCAATAATCGTAAATGACCTACATGCTCTCGAGAAGACTTTCACGGATAGGGAACTTGTCCGAAAAATCCTTAGAAGTCTCACTCCGGCATGGCGATCAAAGGCCGACGCGATTCAAGAGTCCATTGGCGTCTCAAATGTTACCATCGACGCATTAAGAGGTAATCTTAAGACTTATGAATCTACTATACTTAACCCTCTAGTTGATGATCAAAGGAGGCAAAGAATCGCTCTAAAGGCAAGCACAAGCCAACCGCAAGTTGATGAAGACGGAGACAACGAGTTTGGACTCGTTATAAAAGATTTCAAAAGTTCATGCGAAAAGAGTATGAACGAAAGGGCAAAAAGCAAGGAGAACAAATAAAGTGCTATGAATGCGGAGAAACCGGGCACATCAAATCAAATTGCCCAAACATCAGAAAGGAAAAGAAACCTTTCAAAAAGCAACGTGCATATATATCTTGGGGAGGAGACTCCGGAGATGAGTCAAGCGAAGGAGAAGAAGAGGAAAGCGCAAACCTTTGTCTTATGGCACAAGAAGACAAGCAAGATGAGGTATGTCAAATCTCTTCTAAATATTTCTTTTCCCTTGAAGAAATGCAAAATGCTTTTGATGAGTTATATAGTGAATTTATTAAAGCTTCAAAAACTGTTAAATGCATAAAGGAAAATGCTTCTTCAAAAGAAAAAGATTTTCAAAAACAACTCTCATTGAAAGAAAAGGATTTGGAAAAACTGGTTTTAGAAAATGAGAAGTTGAAAGAGGAAAACAAGTTTTTCGGAAAAAGAAGCGCCGACAAGCCCGAAAGCTCTATTAGAAATTGTACTTCTTGCATGCATCTCAAAAATGAAGTAGAAAGGCTTAAGGGCACCTTAGATAAGTTTAATTCTTCTCACAAAAATTTGAGTGAGGTCCTTGTTAGTTTGAAGTCAACCAAGCATGAATAGGTTTTAAGAATGAGCCTAAAGAAAAGGTTGAAGCCAAACCCCAACCACCTAAGGCTCAACCTAGGATTAATAAAACAAATGCTCATCCTAGAAATAACAACCCTAGAACCAATATGCATGCTAGACCAAATGTTGAACACTTTAGAAGACCTAGAAATGACTTACCACCTAGAAATAACTACTCTAGAAATGATGCATATTCTAGGCCACACACTAGAAGGAAGTTTGAACCTTTTAGAACACCTAGAAATGGCCCTCAACCTAGAAACAATTATTCTAGAAATGCTCCTCATAATAGTAGGAATGACTTTCATGAAATGCGCAATAGCCATAGTGTCGAAAATAGAGTGAACAATTTTCGTCCGTCTAATTACTATGAACCTAGAAGGATGCATAATCCCAATGTGACTTGTCATTATTGTAGACGAATTGGTCATATTGCTCCTGCATGTTTTACACGACATAGACATATCACTCAATCGCATCATTATGATATGCCTAACCCTCAAGGACCCAAAATGTCATGGGTACCTAAAACGCATTAGTTTGTTTTGTAGGTGTGTTTTAAGGGATCAAGTGTACTATGGTACCTTGATAGTGGATGCTCCAAGCACATGACGGGAGACGAATCCAAATTCCTTCAACTAGAACACAAAGAAGGAGGAAGTGTTATTTTTGGTGACAACAATAAAGGAAAGATTATCGGCATCGGATCGGTCGGTAAGGATGAAAATTCTTCTATTAAGCATATATTACTTGTTAAAGCTTTAAAGCATAATCTCTTGAGCATAAGTCAATTATGTGACAAGGGAAATCTTGCCTTATTTGATTCGGATGAATGCTTAGTATTTAGACGTGTTGATTTCAAAATTATCCTTCGTGGTTTTAGAGTGGATAATATTTATATGGTTGATCTTGCTAATTCCTCACCCTAATATGTGGATTGCCTTATGAGCAAAGAGGATGATACTTGGCTATGGTATCGTAGAGTAGCACATATAAACATGCGTCTTTTGAACAAATTGATTTCACAAAACTTAGTTATTGGTCTTCCCAATTTGAGATTTGAAAACGACTCTATTTGTGATTCTTGTCAAAAAGGGAAGCAAACAAAAGCATCTTTCAAATCGAAAAACATTGTTTCAACTACTAGACCATTGCAATTGCTTCACATGGATTTATTTGGACCATCTCGCATTGAAAGTCTAGGAAGAAATCGTTATGCTTTTGTGATTGTTGATGATTATTCTATATTCACTTGGACTTTATTTCTTGCCCATAAAAGTGATGCTTTTCAGAATTTTAAATATTTCCTTAAACGTGTTCAAAACGAAAAGGAAACAACCGTCACTTCAATTAGAAGTGATCATGGGGGAGAGTTTGATCACAATCTCTTTGCGGACTTTTGTGACGAACTCGGTATCGAGCATACCTTTTCCGCTCCACGAACACCACAACAAAATGGGGTGGTGGAAAGGAAAAATAGGTGTCTCGAAGAGATGGCTAGAACCATGCTCGAAGAGGCCAAGATTCCCAAACTTTTTTGGGCGGATGCCGTGAGTACCGCATGCTACATCTTAAATAGAGTAGTTATAAGGCCAATACTCATGAAGACCCCTTATGAACTCTACAAGGGAAGGAAACCAAATATCTCCCATCTTAGAGTATTCGGTTGTAAAGTTTTTATTCATAACAATGGAAAAGATCAATTGGGAAAATTTGATGCTAAGTCCGATGAGGGAATTTTCATTGGTTATTCTTCACGTAGCAAAGCATATAGGGTTTTTAATAAAAGAACCGAAACTGTGGAGGAATCCCCTCATGTTGTATTTTCCGAAAATAATGCTCGCTTGGCGAGAAAGGATTCCGGTTTTGATCTTGCAGGTATCTTAGATAGTTTGAAAGACAAAATACAAGAGGAAACGCCTAAGGAAAATCAAGACGAATTTTTGAAACAACCAACGGAGGAAGCGCCACAATTGGAGAAAGAAACAAAAATGCCTAACGAATGGAGGACAATCAAAGATCACCCTCTCGAACAGGTAATTGGCGACGTCGGAGAAAAGGTAAGTACCCGAAACTCCCTTAAGAACACCTTAGGACATACTGCTTTTGTGTCTCAAATTGAACCAACAACCATCTCCGAAGCAATTGGGGATGAATTTTGGACCTTGGCAATGCAAGAGGAGCTTAACCAATTCAAACGAAATGACGTTTGGGATTTGGTGCCAAGACCCGAAAATCATACCATAATTGGTACGAAATGGGTTTTTCGAAACAAACTAGATGAAAATGGTGTAATCACTAGAAACAAAGCTAGGCTCGTAGCAAAAGGCTCTTTATGGTTTAAAACAAGCTCCCCGAGCTTGGTATGAAAGATTGAGTAAATTTCTATTGGAAAATGATTTCATTAGAGCGAAAGTTGACACCACTCTTTTTGTTAAGCATAAAAACAATGATATTTTATTAGTTCAAATCTATGTGGATGATATTATATTTGGTGCTACTAACAATGTCTTGTGCAAGGAATTTTTCGATTTAATGACAAGCGAATTTGAGATGTCTATGATGGGTGAGTTAACATTCTTTTTGGGATTACAAGTAAAGCAAATGAAAGAAGGTACGTTCATTTGCCAAGCCAAATATTGCAAAGAATTGCTGAAACGATTTGAAATGAACAATGCAAAAGCAATGGCGACTCCCATGAGCACATCCGATCATCTAGACAAAGATGAGAAAGGTAAGGAAGTCGACACTAAGAAGTATCGAGGTATGATTGGCTCTCTTCTTTACCTTACTGCTAGTCGTCCGGACATCATGTTTAGCGTGTGCTTATGCGCCCGTTATCAATCGTGTCCGAAGGAGTCTCACCTTACTGCGGTAAAACGGATTTTGAAGTACCTTGTTGGTACTACAAATGTGGGTCTATGGTACCCCAAAGGTTCTTCATGCCAACTCGTTGGCTATTCCGACTCCGATTTTGCTGGATGCAAATTAGACAGCAAGAGCACTAGTGGCACTTGCCATTTGCTTGGTAGCTCTCTCGTTTCTTGGTTTAGCAAGAAACAAGTAAGTGTTGCGTTGTCCACAACCGAGGCTGAATATGTAGCCGCGGGGAGTTGTTGCGCTCAAATCCTATGGATGAAACAACAACTCTTGGACTATGGCCTAAGTCTTGATCATATCCCTCTTAGATGTGATAATACTAGTGCCATATGCTTGACGAAGAACCCCGTTCTTCATTCGCGAACAAAACACATTGAAATTAGACATTATTTTATAAGAGATCACGTTCTCAAGCGCGATGTCGAAATCGAATTTGTTGAAACCAAAGATCAATTGGCCGACATCTTTACAAAGCCCTTAGAGAAAGAGTCCTTCTTCCGAATTCGTAGTGAACTCGAGATTCTTGACTCCACGTTGATCTAAGTCATGCATTGCATTTTTTTTCATGATTTCTAACTTGAGCGTCGGAGACGTCTAACGATTTTTTGCAGGTATCGCCCTAAAGGTAGGGGGAATTATAAAAGCATGACGCGCAATAATCGAGTCTTCTTCAGAAAAATCGGTTTCTGTCGTCTAATAATCGATTATCTCGTATCAATAATCGATTGTACTGCTATTATTTGAGTTATTGTACTTTCTTTAAGAAATCACGCTTTATTTTCAATAAATAAACAAGTTTTTTTTAATCCTTGCCATCTTATTACATTTTTTTTTGCTAATGGCAAAAGGGGGAAGATAACGGGTATGCACTCTCAATACTTATCGGCATAAATTGAGGGGGAATTCATATATTGAGGGGGAACAAATTGCATATCCATATACTTGTTGCATATCATTACTTGTCTTGAATCATCATTATGAATTGTTTAATTTGCATATCCCGCTTAAAGTTTGCCATTATCAAAAAGGGGGAAATTGTTGGAAACACGTTCTCAAAGCATTATACTAATACGTGTGTTCATATGTGTAGGTTTTGATGAATGACAAACGATGCGCAAATTGATATATGACGAAGTTCAAGTACAAGCGCACAATTGATATATAACGAGATTCAAGCACAAGACCAAGTTTTGTAGTTTTACATGAGTCGTTCTTAACTATGATCTTGATCCGACAACTTGACTCATGACATGGCTTCTCTCGTAAAATTATTTTTACAAAATCATGCATATTTAATTTAATGCTAAATGATTTTAAATAAGGCATATTTACTTTAGTCAAAATGATTTTTAAACATGACTCTAAAATCTGGACTAAGATAATTGATTATGTACTTATGATAATCGATTATGTTAAGCCAAGACTGCATGACAATCGATTGTGAACTAATGATAATCGATTGTGTTAAGGTAGTGAGCATCAGGTTTTTCAAACCTGCATGACAATCGATTGTGAACCTTATGACAATCGATTGTGATGAGGCAGTGTCCATCAAAGTTTTTCAACGCTCAACATAATCGATTGTGAAGTTAATGACAATCGATTGTAAAGAGACAGTGTCCATCAGATTTTTCAAAGTCACAAAATAATCGATTGTGAACATATGACAATCGATTGTGTTGAGGCAGTGTCTTCTAGACTTTTTCAAAGTTATTAAATAATCGATTGTGAGTATATAACAATCGATTGTCACAAGGCAGTGTCTAAATTGATTTTTCAAGACTGATAAATAATCGATTGTTAACATTGCACAATCGATTGTGAAGCTGACCGTTGTCGTAAAGTTTTCAAATACCGTCAGGTAATCGATTATTGATTTTGTATAATCGATTGTTGAAATTAAAATCTGGAAAGGATTTTTTGAACGTTGCTGAATAATCGATTATTGATTTTGTATAATCGATTGTTTTACGTAAAATCTGGAAATGATTTTTTGAACGTTGCCAATAATCGATTGTTGATCTTGAATAATCGATTGTTAAGCATAAAATCTGGGATTGATTTTTGGAACGATTGGCAAACAATCGATTGTGGATTCTTGACAATCGATTGTCACAGAGTAAAATCAGCAGTTCTTAATTGGCAATTAGGTAACGGTAATGCCAAGTTTTTCAACTATAAATACAGCTTCATTTCAGTGTTTTGAACACAATAACACACAACAACTGATCATTCAATTGCTAAAGCTTGCATACTCTATTGCTTATTATTTTATATTCATTACATAAGTTTTTGAGAGCCAAAATATTGTTCAAAGTTGTTGTGATCTTGAGCGTATTCTTTTACTCATATCTACTCATTAAGGAGTGTCTTGTTTGAGTGCTTAGTGTTTTGTACACTTGAAGAGAATTTTTATTCTCTTGTTGTAAGAAGGAACTTTTGTTTCCTTGGTTAAAGTCTTGGAGTGTTGTATCTCCGAGCAAAGGTAGTTGAGGCTTGTGTCCTCAAGTTGTGAAGGAACTTGTGTTTCCTTTGGTTGAAGTCTTGGAGTGTTGTATCTCCGAGCAAAGGTGTTGAGGCTTGTGTCCTCAAGTTGTAAAGGTTTGTTAAGCACCCGGAAGCTTGACAAGTTAGTGGAAATCTCGAGAGAGTCTCTCGGGGACTGGACTACCCACGGGTTGTGGTGAACCAGAATACTTCGGTGTGTTCTTTCTTATTTATCGCACTTATTTATTTCCTGCAAATTTTAAATTCCGCAAGTTTGCGCTAATTTTTATTATAAGGCTATTCACCCCCCCTCTAGCGTTAAGCGTATTATCTAACAATGTTATCGGCAAATGCTGATTCGTGCTCATTCTGCACATTTATTAGGGCGAATTAGTATCTCAAGACTTTATTCTCTTTGACTCAAAAACACATTAAAAGGACCTCTTTCTTTTATGAAATTTATTTTTTAAACCAAGGCCCAGCTTTGCAAATACGGCCTTTCAGCAATTTTGAAGGAAGATTTTAAGGTTGTGCCCGCTAACCGGCCAAGAATAAAACCCAGAGGTGGCTATTTGTGCAAAGTCAGACTTCCGGCATCCCTTTCGGTAACATTCGGCTATTCTTGGCAATAACGACATCACCCGATTTATTTAGGATAACAAATAAAAGTTGGACATTTGTTTTTCTTTGTTTTGGTTGTTTTTGCAAAAGTGAGGTTGGACCCGATAGGGGTTGCCTACGTATCTCGTACCTAACGAGAATCAAACCGGCATAGTTCGGGAAAATTGGATATGGGCGAGAATTAAAAAAACCAACCAATTTAGAGAAAATATTCTTCTC
This sequence comes from Nicotiana benthamiana, assembly GCA_034376525.1. Lineage (NCBI taxonomy): Eukaryota > Viridiplantae > Streptophyta > Magnoliopsida > Solanales > Solanaceae > Nicotiana > Nicotiana benthamiana. Next base: position 180,468,971 of record CM067339.1, read on the forward strand.
TTTTCTTCTTCTTGCAAAAATTTTGAAACATGCAAAATCTTTTGAAGTGCAAAATCTTTTTGAATTTTCATGTATACCCTTTGTATTTTCTTTTTTTTTTTAAAAAAAAAATGTGACAAAATATAACTAAACAAGCCACTTTTCAGTTGTTCTTGCAAACAAGACTGCTTTCTTTTTATTGGTAAGTACAACAAACTATTTGAAGATAAACCCTTTTCTCCTTTCTCTCATTTTTTCGAAAAATATTCGGCAGCGTTTCGGCACTATTTGGGCACTGGTTTTTCAAAACGGGTGATTAACTCTCCTTACCCTCTCCGCTACATATTTTCTTGACTTTTCCTCATATTCATAATCCGGTCAGCATGAAAATCTGAAACAAATGCAAAAGTAGGATGCATCGGGATGGTCCGTTATTTTGGGTACACCTGTCCTAGACGGACCCAACATCTATGTTGAGTCCCCTAAGTCAAATGCATGATGCAAATAAGCATTCCTCCTAGGGATCCGGTATGAAGTCAAGTTGTTCTAGGTTCAAAAACCTGAGTATGTGTTCTAGACAGTGTACCCGAGCGGACAACTCGAGTCGAGGAGGGGGCTATGTACCGGAAACCAAAAGGCCATCCGGATTAGTAACTTGTCCGGCCTCTTCCATATTTCAAGGTATGACACTAACAGAATAGGGAGTCTAAACCAGCAAGCACATCCCTAGAGGTGAAAAGAGAAGGGTTTCGTAGCAGTTTATATGTACAGTTCAGATAATATCAAAGTGGTAAAAGCATCATTTTGCACATTAAGCTAACATGTAAAATTAGATAATAAACAAAGTCAAATACAACAACTATTCTAAACTCTAATTCTTAAACCCTGAACCAGAGATTCTGGGTTCCTTCCCTAGCAGAGTCTCCAGAGCTGTCACACCTCCTTTTGGCAGAACTACAACCCCGCGAAAGGCATAGATAAGGGAGTTTTTCCGATTTAAGGACAATCGAAACGAGATCTATTTATTTAAGAGATTTTCAGAGTCGCCACTTAGGATAATTAATGGTGTCCCAAGTCACCGGTTTAGAATCCCGCATCGAGGAAAAGAATGACTCTGTTTAACAGTCCGCAAACAAGAAATCTGAGTAAGAAATTATATTAACCCGGGAGAAGGTGTTAGGCATTCCCGGGTTCCATGATTCAAGAACGGTCGCTCAACTGTTATATTTGGCTTAGATTTTATGATTTTTTTACAATTATGAACCTATGCGCATTTTTTAATCTTTAGCCTCTTTCTTGTTATTTTAAAAGAAAATTGCAACGTCGTTGAAACATGTCTTGAACCACGTCACATAATGCACACGTGGTTTTTGACACATTCCAACTTCGTTGAGATTTTGATTTGGGTCACATAAATATGCACCCGAATTTAGGAAAGGTAAATTATTAAACTAACGCGCCTAAAGCGGCTAATGTGTTATTAATTTGCGGGAGGCCGTGAAATTTCGCTAAACGGCACGTCCAAATTTCTAAGGACAAATACATTACTTAAATGAGGTTCGTGCATGTAAAATTTTTGCTTGGCACGACATGCCTCAATATGAACCAAGTCTAATCGATAGCCTAAAGGAAAATTGGGATTTTCTTTAAGTGACTAAAAAACAAATCTCCTTCGGACTTCGGCTATCGATGGGCCTAATCCCCGATGGAGTGAAACGATCCAGGATAATACATGGTTTCTATGAATATGATATGATGCAACTGCTTTGATGCTACTCAACTAAATTAATGAGCTACTTGATTGAACCAATATTCAAATCCTAAACCTTTAATGACTTTAAAGTAGAACAAGTAACATGCCTCTTGATTTGCCTAGCATATCTCTAAATGGACATACGATCTGACTCACCAGTCAAGGTTCAATTTCCTAATTAACATGTTCCAGTAAAACTCTAAACTCAACAACATCGAATGAACCATGCTAAAACATTTCTGAAGACAGTTTTGAAATAGAACTTAAAAATAGAAATTAATGACTTCATGGACTATTTTACAGGGATGCAACACCACTTATAACAGAACATTAAACATGCTAAGATTCCATTTTTTGAAAATTCTTATCTCCTGAATGCTCCCACGAATTCCTACAGGAGAAAGCTTTTGAAAACAAGTTCCAAATCACATACTACTGAGCAACATCATGACCTATATTCAATGATGCATGCATCCAAATCTACAACTGGGAAACTAAAACTAAACAATGCCGGCCAATTAGAGTGCCAACCTAAAGTCACCTATTACCGGATCCAAGAGGTTCTCGAAGCAGTTATACATTTCTGAATTTCAGTCCACACTTAATAACACGAAAGTAGTATAATACAACGAAATTGAGGCACAACAAGGATCAGATTTATCATAGCTCCAACTTGCATTACAAGAGTTCATGATTGTTCATCATATGGTGAGGAACCCAAAGCATACCTGGGTATGAAAAAGAAAACAGGAAAAAGGAAAGAGTCAACAGCAATAATGAATATACTTTAGCCAATCATCACAGCTATTTGACCTCTTTAAACCAATTTAACCCAGAAAAACCAAAAGGGATTGATGTTTCCAGCACTTAAACCAACAATGAGAATCAAATAAGAGAGTCAAGGCGAAGTTCAAACAAAAATGCATAGAATTCCATTGTTTATGAGTTTTTGCTTGATCTAACTCCGAGAAATCTATCAAACAATAGAGTTTCCTAGCCTGTGTAATTGGAGTTTTCAGTCCCTTTTGTTGTTTCACCCTAATATTTTTAGTAAGTTCCTCAAAATCCCCCCTCTCAAAAGGCAAGATTGATGCCTTATATGCCAACTACTAGGGCACACTTCAGATTTTTTAAGTTGCTTTTTAGTCATTTAATTTATGTCTTGCTTGCCAAGTTAAGTTACCAAAACTCTGAAATTCCCACTAAGGCCCCTACTAGAAACTTCTTATTTTTGTTACTGAATATTCCCTAAATTAAATACCTAGACTACCCTTCAATGTCCATGTTTTTACCCTTCCCAGACCCTCATACTCATTCTGTTGCACAACTTGGGTTTGGCTGTTTAAACCAAAATTGCAGAACTTATTTAAATCAAACAAAGCCCAAAACATATAGCAAATTCAATTCTTAAAACGAACCAGGTATAATATTTAACATACAGCCTTGAATTGTATTCTAGCCCAAATGGATCCAATAAACCCCAACAAGCTAAACTTGACTAAATGAATAAAGGAAAAAGACTGGGAAACAATATAAGGACAACGACAAACAACAAAGCAACAAGAAAAGGAAAATAGAATGAAAAAAAACAAGGCAGATTTTTTTTAATATAATAATAATAATAATAGAAGTAAATAAAAAAGGAAAGGGGATACCGCTTTGACATGGGCTTGAATCGTCAAATTGACGTGAATATTGAGCGAGGTAAACAGTCGATGAATTGTGGCCTGCTTGCCCGATAATTCGGACCCGAAACAAGCGTTACCCGGGTTGTTCTTGCAAGGACAACCCCTTTAATACTCGTTCCTGGTCTGAAAATCTTCTAACTCGGAAGGTCAACCGACCCAGACCAACAGGAGCAAAGGAGGGCACCGGGGTTCAAATTTTGATTCCAAACTTGAGGGGCAGGGATGGATACGAGGAGAATTATATCGATATTTAGACGGAAGGGAGTGAGAAGATCTAAGGGTGTTGGTTTAGGGATGATTTGTGGCGGTGGCACCGTGGGCGGCGGCGAAGGCTGCTACTAATTCGCTGATTCGATGCGTTGGGATGAGATTCGAAGAAGATGAAAGTTGGATTTGTAAAGAGGAGGAGGAGGTTTTGTGGTATATTTTTGGGAGTGTTTGGACGCCGGTTGCCGCCGTGGGTGATTTCCCAGTGGGCGCCCAGCGGTGGCTTAGGGCGGAAGCTATGCTTCTGTTGTTTTGTACGTATGAACGAAGTACTTGGTTTCAGACATTTTAATTGTCTTGGGAGGTAGTTCGAGAGCCATTGGTGATCTTTATTGGAGGGTCAGGATTGGATTCAGATCTTGAACTTGGGACGTCGTCGTTGGGTGTCACAATTTAAAGACTAGTATGAAGCTGGGTTGAGGCGGGTTTCAGCCGGGTCGTGCACCTGGGCCTGGGCGGTCTGGGGACTGGAGTGAGGGAATTGGGTTTGGACAAATTAAAACAAATAGCCCAACTTTCTAACTTTTCAATTCCTTTTCCCTTCTTTTCAAAATAATTCTTTTTTTTTTCAAAATTAAAATAAAATTCTAAATTAAATCCTAGAACTTAATTAACCTGAAAAACTAATTAAACCTAAATAAAATTATCACAAAAAATTAGAAGAAGACAACTTAAAATCAAAGCTAAAATTAAAGAGTGCAAATTAAGCTATTTTTGATTTTTCACTTTTATAAGAATACTAATTTGCTAATTAACCTTAAGAATATCAAATTAAATCTTAAATGCAAATACCTGTATATTTGTATTCTCCTTTAATTAAGATAAGATAACTATGCACAAACAAATGCAAACCATTAACAGAAAATGCCACGAAAAATCAAAAATTGCAAAGGAAACTATTTTGTTTTGAATTTATGGGCATGATTCATGTAGGGCAAAAATCACGTGCTCACAGTATTCATGGCTGAAATGAACACAACAATAAGAACCAAAATATGGTTAAGGGTTGGTTGTGTGACATATGGTTGTCTAGGTATACAATAATGTTCGACGGTTCAAAGATATCAAATCTACTGATTGACCGAGTATATTTGGCATATGCTCACTACGGAAAGTTCAGTGGGAAACCTACTTATCCAGATGTAATTAATCCTTACTTGCAAATCACATAACTTTCATCTAAGTTCATTCTTGTTACAATCATTCCCATTTATGTGGGGGATTGTTGGACTTTAAGCCACTGTGCTTTAAAGACTAAACTTGTGAATTGGGAATTGGTGGAAAATAAAGTATAGGGGTATGAAGATTTGGAAAATTTGAATCAATTGAGCTTTGTCAAATGAACTTTGTCCCTCATTGGTGAGGGACAACTATACTTGTGTGTATAAATATAGGATCACTTCTTAGAGCTCTTAAAAGGAGTTGAAGAGAATGAAGCCTCGCGCCGTCGTCGTTGCTCGACTTCGGATTTGGATTTGTCAAATGATCGATGAGATTAATTTTTTGAAAAAGTTTATGTAATTAATTATTTAAGAATTAATTAAGTGCCAGTCAGTTCATTAACAGAATTAATTGGAATACAAAATGCTAAACATTGGTTTTTCCTTTTGAACAGACACCTCTTCCTTTCAAATATATATTCACATTATGAACAAACATCACACATCTTCTGACAATTGCCTATTAATTCCGAGGCATGGCTTCCTTTTCACACACTAAAAAATACAGAACTTCCTTTTGAAACTCCTGCATTCTACTTTGCAGTTCCTCTTTCAAATTTGTAAGTGTGATTTTGCTCCGTTCTTTGAGTTCGTTAGTATCCTGAAGTTTGTATTGCCACTGTTGCAGGGAGGTTTATTCTGTTTCATCATGGGATGATTTAATCCATTACCGTGGCAACTTATGAGGGGGTTAAAATTTCTTAGGAATGCACAAGGAAATTGTGAACTCGGAATACTTCTTATCATTTACAACTTTTTTATTTCTTCAAACAACTTTTCTAATTTCTGTTTTAACACAATAGAGACTACAACACACTCTAGAAATAGTTGGTTTATACTGTAAGATGTTAAATATGTCTCAAAGTTAGTTCATTTACGTTAGAGCATCCCAGGTTGGTTGAGAAATGAGTTATTGTCTCCTCACACGGATTTGAGCAATCATCATCTCATAAGCTAATTATTGAGGTTAAATTAGGTCCGAAGTCTATTTTTTTGACACGTTAATAGGTCAGACTTACCTCTATCCTTGGTTTACCCAATTTTCGGTCCCATGTTATGTTGTACACGTCCGAATGTTCAGCTTTGATCAGGGGCAGAGCTAGAATGCGTGGACGGGTTCAGCAGAACCTACTAGCTTTGGTTCAAACACTATATTTATCATTAAAAAAATCTTTTATGTATAAGTTAATACTTAAAATGATTAGAATCTCTATCCCATAAGATTGAAATCCTTTGTAATCTTGACTCCAAAGCAACATAAGCGGTACATGACTTCAGGCAATGATCTTGTTCCTTTCCTCTTCATTCTCAAATGCTCACATTCTGCAGCCTGTAGAGACACAACCTGCAGTTCGAAAACCTCAGAAAAAGACAGAAGGAACAGAACCCATGTCCTCAAGATGACCTGCAACTGCCTAAGCAAGGTACTTTATTTGACATATTATTGTTCTTTTTGCTCCTTTGAACTTTGTTGAATTGTATGACTATCTCATCAAAAAATTTAAGCCAGTAGCGAGAATACAATTTTTATGCACTTAATTATATTTCAAAGAACTTAAACTTTTCTATCAGATGATCATACAATTTTAGGAGGGGCGTGTTAAATCATAACCTCTCTCGAGCAGCTTAAGCTTTTACATGAGATAGTCACATAATTTACCAAGTTCTTCTAATCTTTGCCATTTTGTAGTTCTTTCCCTTTTAACTTTCTTTGATTCTTCTCTCTAACATTAGGTTATTGTTTTCCTCATCCTTTTCAAGCTCTACCTTCAAATCCCCATCCAATTAAACCAAAATACATGTAAGTTTTCAATAAATGAGGATATTCCTAAAAAGCTTTTCTTTGTTAAATTGCCTTTAAAATCAATAATCGTGTCAAACATTATATAATAGTCCACTTGTCTATTTAGATAATATTGAAGTTTATAAAAAAAAAAATTATTAATTATCTATTTTTTAACAATAGAAATATTTTAAAATTTTGAATAAGATACTCAAATCTTCATATTGGTAAATAACGTTTTTTACAATAAGAACTAAGGCATGCATTGTAAATACGTTCTAACATCTTATTAACGTGAATTTCTTACTAATGTGAATATAATATTATATTTTATAAGATAACTACAGAGATAAAGAGCGAAAAAAGAAACCAACATAAATATTAATACTGTATTATGCAAGATAACTACACTATAGACAAAAAGAAAAAAGGCCACTTATTAAAAATTGGTTTTAGACCATGAGTTTTATTGAGACGTCCTTGCCACTGTTGGGTCATGCAACATGATCTGGCAACAATCACCATGCTTCAAGTCAAAAACACGGAAACTTGATATGATCGTCAGCTGCGTAATAGCTGCACTATGGCTTTGTACTAAAATCTCTTTGGTGATTAATACAACTTTTAATTACCAAAAAATAAAAACACAGAAACTCAGGGTCAAACTCAGCAACACAAAAAACTCACCGTGAACATCTCAAAAACTCACAGAATCAGACACATCAAAAACTCAAACTGAAAAACTCTAATAAACTCAGAGTAAAAAACTCACACTCGACAATTCCAAAACACTCAAAAATTCATAGCAACAAACAAGTAAAAATCAATCAACAATACTAAAACTCACGGTCATCATCACAAAAACTCAAAAATAGAATTGGGACTTCAAAAACTCAAATAGAAAAAAACAAAAAAAATCATCAAATAGAATCGAGACTTAGATACTCAAAAATTCATAGTAAAAAACTCACGGTCAACAACGGAAAAATTAACAGAACAGATACGTCAAAAACTCAACCTCAACAATTTAAAATCACCAAAAAATTCATAGTAATAAACAAGTAAAAAAACTCAGGAAAATGTACAAAAACTCATGGTCATCAATGCAAAAACTCAAATCGAATTGAGACTTCAAATTCTCAAACCGAAAAGCACTCTAAAACTCAGATTCAAAAATTCGAATACAACCGAGATTTAGACACTGAAACTTTCATGGTAAGAAACTCAAGGTAAACAATAAAAGAAACTCAACTAGATTAGAGACTTCAAAAATTCAAACTTAAAAACACTCAAAAATACAATCAAAAATTCAAAAATTCATCGAGAGTTCAAAATCTCAAACTAAAAAACGCTCATAATTCAAAAACTCAAAAACCGAAGAGAATAGCGAGTTTCAGTAACTTATAGTTTCAGAAGCTGATTTTATAAACGTGATTGAAAAAGTTGCAGTGTGCGGCCAAGTCGCCCTTTGGTTTAGTCTATTGTTTCAAGTTCTGCAAAATAGTTTCTCCTTAAGGTGGATGCTAGCATTAATGTGGTTATTAAAAGCTTCACAAATGTCGAATTGCTTGTTGTTGCAAGCGATACAATAGGGATTCTGTTGGTTGGAGGATTGAGCAAATACTGTAGTTGTTGTTTGTCCGAGAGCAGAGCACACTCTAATTTACAAATTCTTATTTAGAGATTCTAATTTGTGAGAGGCGTGTGCTATTTATAATGAGTGGAAGCATAGGATCATACTGCAAGAGTGACATGTTCTCGCCATGAATTTGATTATCACTTAATCATCATATATAAAGAGTTTACAATATTTGTTAAAATTGTTTATCCCAACTTCTTTGCAATAATTATTTGTTCTAACGTTGTATTTATTTGAAAGCCAAATCTGTAAAATTAAAAAATAAAATACTTGCATGGAACTCCTTCAAAATTCTTAATAATGTAAGTATTAAAAGAATTGATTTTATTTAAAGAACGGCTTGAATCATATAAAATACGGTTAAGGGTCAAAACTGCCCCCAACCTATCGACTCCGGAACAAAATTGCCTCCGTTTACCTTTGGCGAAAAAAATGCCCCCACCGTTAACTTTGTGCCCTATTTCTACCCCTAAAATCTAACAGAATCTTGAATTTCATTTTTAATTTTTTTTTTAATGTCACGTGTCACGTTTTGATTGGGACATATAAAGAACGGAAAATTGGGACATATAAAGAACGGAAAAAGGGTCAAAACTGCCCTCAACATATTGACTCCGGAACAAAATTGCCCTCCGTTAACCTTTTTTGGGTCGGATCGGTCGGGTTGAAGTGTAATGTGATTTCCCGCTTTCCAACAAATGTAAAGAGCTTGATATATCACATATATTCATCTTCAGTTAAAGTGGATTGGTCATTCCTATCCAATGGGGGCTGGTTTTTCATGGCTTGGTTATGGGGGACGGGTTGGACGCCTGGTTCGTGATGGAGGGGGACTGTTTGGTTGTGAAGTTTTCCGGCGATGTGAAGGTGACGGGCTGGACGGGGAAGATGAAGCAACGGGGTAGCCATGAGAGGTCGTTTGGTGGTTTAGGGTTAGAGAGGGTGTGTTGTGAGGAAGATGAAGAGAGGGTTTGGTGTTTTTTGGGTCGGGTCGGTCGGGATGCTTGTATTTAATTTTTAATTTTTTTAAATTCCACGTGTCACGCTTTGATTGGCCATTAAATAAACTTGACCCAAAATCAATTCTCACCCAAATTCCGACACAACCCGACACAAAAAAGGTTAACGGAGGGCAATTTTGTTCCGGAGTCAATACGTTGAGGGCAGTTTTGACCCTTTTTCCGTTCTTTATATGTCCCAATTTTCCGTTCTTTATATGTCCCAATCAAAACGTGACACGTGGCATTAAAAAAAATTAAAAATGAAATTCAAGATTTTGTTAGATTTTAGGGGTAGAAATAGGCCACAAAGTTAACTGTGGGGGCATTTTCTTCGCCAAAGGTAAACGGAGGGCAATTTTATTCCGAAGTCGATAGGTTGAGGGCAATTTTATTCCGAAGTCGATAGGTTGAGGGCAATTTTGACCCTTAACCGTATAAAATAACGTAGATCATTCCCCTTTTTTCCATTTTAGAGTGTAGCTACATTATAGTTGAAACTAGAAAGAGTAAAAAAAAGGGGGTCTCTGTATCAATAATAATTTGGAAGTTTTGTGCGGTTTAGAAATTTAATTTTAATTGAAATGGTTTCATTTTTTTTTGTTATAAGGAAACGAGTTGTTAGTGGTAAAACTTAAAAATTCATACAAGTAATTTTTATACGCTTAAACAAATATTGAAATTTTTGCTCCATTCCTAAAAAGAAAATATTCGTTTTCGATTGAAAAAAGAAGTACTTTTTCTGTAACATGAAAATAAAGTATTCATTTAGTTGAAATGAAAGAAAACACTTTTTCTACATTATAAAAAAAAATATTTTTTATTGAAATGAAAGAAAATACTTTTTACTATATCTTTTTGTTAAAATGAAAGAAAATACATTTTCGATGTCATGAAAAGAAAATACTTTTTGTTAAAATAAAAAGAATATTTTTTTATATCATGAAAAAATACTCATTTATTGAAATAGAAAAAATATCTTACCTATATCATGAAAAGAAAATATTATTAATAATATTTCTATTTAGGGGGTGAGGGGTGAGGCCAGTTGATGGGTGAAGCAACTAAAACATTTGCTTTAGGCCTCATTCTTAGGGGCCCTCTTTTTTAATAAATAAAAATAATTAAATATGTAATAATTATTTTATGTTGAAACGTTCTTTATAAATAAAAATAATAATATTTTAATTTATCATCGATGTATTGTTTCACTAAAAAACTTGGCAATGTAGATTTTTTCCTAAATTCTATACATGTGAAAGCATGGAATAAGTTTGACATGAATATTATTGTTTTCTCTCTTTAATTTTCCTAAATAGAAAGCGGGAAAATTTTAGAAATTATGTATGATTTTATATATCAAAATACTAAAAAATAAACTTCAAATAAATAAATATTAACTTTTTAAAATTTAAGGCCTCTTGTTAAAGTTTAACTTTATGTCACTAAACTTTTTGAGCCGCTCCTGAATGGGGATTGGGGCTGGGATTAGATGGAATGAGTGGGGGGTTTGAGGTGTGGGTTGATGAAAATGAAGAATAAGACGGGAAATATTAAAGAAAAGTTTTGAAAAATATCTTCTCTCAAGTTGATAGGCAAATAAGACTTATTGACAATCCAGGAAAAAATGATTTGATTTTTCCATCAAGTTGGTGAGCAAATAAGATATATTGATAATCCAGGAAAAAATGATTTGATTTTTCCATCTTCTAGATTGTAAGGCCCCATATTTCTACCATATTCTAAGTTTTTAGCCGATCATCAGGTGTGTAAGATAGCATTTGAATATAAATTTAATTGAAATTTGAAAAAATAATTTTTAAAGTAGTTTTGAAAAATAATTTTTGGAAGTTGAAATTATGTTTGGACATGCATTTTATTTAAAAATTTAAAATTTTGTGAGTGGGAGAACAAACTTTACCTAAAATCTACCGTAAACTAGAATTTGGGAACTTGAAAAATAATTTCAGGAATTTTTCAAAAATAAATCATTAATATATGAACAAACAATATTTTTTAAAAAAAATTGAAAAAACATTAACTAGGATTTGGATTTTTACTAAAATTGCGTTCGACAACCATTCACTCTGACTCCACTGTAATTTAAAAGTTATAGTCGGTTTGGTTTGATTTTTTCAATTATTTTTTTATTAAAATCAAAATCACACACTGTTTCTAAAATTTAAAATAAAAACCAAATCAAATCTGAAAATATCAGTTTTTAAATCGGATTGAATTGATTTTCGGTTTGATTTGATTTTCGGGTTTTATGAACACCCCTAGGTATAATCACTGCTTCTTATCTTTTTTATTCTCTAGCTAATTAATAAGTAATGAGCAAAAAGGTATTACTGTTATTTCTTGTCGGAAACTAAATTTGTCGTTTTCTTTAAAGGACAGACAATTCCATCTCAAACGGCACTTTCAATATCGAAAATACTAGCGTATGATCAACAAGGAAATAAAATAAATAAAATACGAATAATACTCAGCAAAATAGAGGAAACTATAATTTTTTAAAAATGTCTAATTATTTAAGCATATAAATTGATTTTACAAATGCTGAACTCTTCGATTTTATTTCAACTTCCCGTGACTTTTATCAAAATTTATGTCTCAATACAATGGTGGCTAGTGAATAGCTGGATTCAAGAATGAGATAAAGAAAAGTTCAAGAGTACTTTGCACATTAGATTTTAGAGGGAGAAATTCAGAAATAGCCAGATTTACAATTGATCGTTAAAAAATAACCTAATTTTAAAAGTAATTGAAATTTAGCCACTTTTTATGTAACACTAAACCCGAAAAAAAAACTCCAGTATATTATGCTGGAGTTCCAGTATAAGTGTACTTGAATTCTAGCATATTATACTGGAGTTCTAAGATAAGTATGCTGGAACTCCAGCATAATATGATGGAGTTCCAGCATAAGTACACTAGAACTCCAGCATATATACTGGGGTTCCAGCAAGTTTAGTGGTCCAGTATAATATACTAGAGTTTGGAGCATCGATGCTCCAGTCTCCAGTATAATATACTGGAGCCAACAAAGTATACCGGTCCAGCATAATATGCTGGAGTTCATACACAGGTGCACTGAACTCCAGTATATTATGTGGACCGATCTCTATTGCAGCAAAATAGTGGCTATTTTCTATTGACTTGGTAAACACTGGCTATTTTTAAATGACCAGTCCGAAAACTGGCTATACCGTGCTATTTTTACGATTTTAGAGTTAACTTCACTTTGTTGTCATTCAACTATGAGCTTGTAACCAGTGGGGAGTAAACCATTTAAAAAACCATATTATCCACTTAGAAAATGGATAACTAATGTGTTTAACTTTTATATTTGTAAAGATTAATTACAAAAAATTATGGACTATTATATAGTAAAGACATAACAAAAGCTAATAAATAAATACTTTTGAAATGAAAGATTTGTTTAAAATTTACTATCGTAGCAGTCTTAGCGAATAACGTGCAATAATTTTTGTTTTAGTTATGACATAAAATATTTTTAACTTAATCATTTATGATTAAGAAATAAGTAATTTTGAATAATCAACGATTTGTTAAGAAAATTTGAGGATTTACAAGGTTAGTTACATACAATTGCATAAAGTTATATTAGGCTAGCCGAGTACCTTCGGCGTTGGACGTGTCTGGGGCATAAGCTCTGGTGGCTGAGGCGTAAGTCTCACGGAACTAAGCCCCACACATAAGCTCAGAGACATTTTACGTATGCTCCGCCCTGGAGCGAATCCCGAACAAATCTCAATTCTATCTTTTAAAACAGATGTTAAAACATAAGCAGAGACTGGAATCTATTTTGTGTTATCAGATCTATTTTCACTAATTTGGTTGCTTTGAGTCTCTATTTAAGATTAAGGTGTGTACTGCAAACTAAATTACGATCACATCACTTACCTGGACAAGGTGAATGGGTGATCAACAAGGCCCATAACCTAGGATAGTGACCTCCATTGTACTTTGGAGGGGTGCGCGTCTAAGATCTGCCCAAGTGATCGAACTTACGTCATAATTTATACCAGCGGAGGCCTGCATTCGCGCGATAAAAAAATTATTATCACATTGGCAAATACAAAAGTTACTTTTCATTTGACTATTTTAAAAAAGATTTTTATCTCTACTTCTTTACCAAAATAATGTATCTTTATCTATCCGTTTCCGCTTAAGTTTGATTCAATAGTTTCCGTAGGAAAATTGAGTCCACCTATAAAAGGTTCTTAAGGTCCAATAGGGTTGTTAGTTAACCGTAATATTTTTTATATAAGTATACTTATTGTGTACAGTAAAAAACACTCTCTGCACACGCTCTCTTCTCCCAAACTAGACGGGATTTTAAATTGTGATATAGGGGTTACTACGTAATTACCATCGACCAATGATTCCAGCCCGGGTTCGTCCTCACTTCAAGAGGAATTAGTAAGTTTCCGTTTTAGGATTTACGCGCTAATCTAATGTATTTAGTTTATCGCGTTCCAACAGTTTCGTTTGACTATTTATTGATTTCTATTCAACTTCCCTTTCCGCATTAGTTTGATTCAAGATTTCGTTTGATTTATCTTCAACTTAAGTTTGCTTCAAGAATTTCTTTAGACTATTTATCGAAATGTGTTCAACTTTATGTTACTGGATTAATTGGAAAACTCTATATGTTTTTGCTTCTTTCATGGATTTGAGCATACTATATTATTGTTTCAAGCATGGATGCACTTCCTAAGCTAGATATTTTTTTCAGACCCTATATTTATATTAATAAATTTATTAAATGTATAAGAATAATTTAGTTTGGAATTCAGTTTAATGACATTAGAACTTAGACTAGCTTGTGATAGTAGCTTCTTTGATGATGTCAATTCCTTGGCTGAAACTCTTCAGAAGAGTGCGTCGATGATCTCGCGCTCACCAGAAATTCCTACTTTTACTAGTTTCCTTGCCATCATAACTTCGACGTTTGCCATCGCCAATTTTATAAGGGGAAAACAACTCATGAACCATGAGATCATGAAATGAGTTGAGAACCATGAGATCACAGGTTTTAACCGACTCTCTATCCTCAGTTTCTGCTTCGACAGTTACTCGGAGCGAAGGGATTTCTACCTCTGCGGGTATGACAGCTTCAGTCCCATAGACCAGTAAATATGGAGTTGCTCTTACCAATGTACGCACTGTGGTACGATATCCCAGCGATGCAAAAGGCAACTTTTCATGCCATTGCCTCGATCTTTGAATTATTTTCCTCAAGATCTTCTTGATTTTCTTGTTAGCTGCTTCGACGGCACCATTAGCTTTAGGCCGGTAAGGGTGGAGTTTCTATGTGTTATCATAAATTGTTCACATAATTCTCCCATCAGACGACTGTTTAGATTAGCTGTGTTGTCTGTAATAATGGTTGTGGGAATCCCAAAACGAAAAATGATGTTGGAATGCACAAAATCCACCACAGCTTTCTTGGTAACGGATTTAAGAGTGACGACTTCGACCCATTTTGTAAAGTTGTCAATAGCAACCAGTATGAATCTATGTCCATTCAAGGCTTTTGGCTCGATCTGCCCAATGACATCCATGCCCCAGACAGAAAATGGCCAGGGTGCTGACATAGGATGCAATTCAGTTGGCTGTGCATGAATCAAATCACCGTGCACCTGACATTGATGACATTTCCGAACGAAGCTGAATCAATCTATCTCCATGGTCATCCAGTAATACCCTGCTCGGAGTATCTTCTTTGCCAGTACGTACCCGTTCATATGAGGCCCACACACTCTCGCATGTACTTCATGCATAATTCTCCCGGCTTCCTTGATGTCAACACATCTTAGCAAATTAAGATCTGGAATTCTTTTGTATAAAGTATTACCACTCAAGAAGAAAATGCTTGCGTGCCATCAGATGGTTTTCTTTTGATCCCCGGTGGCTTGCTCGGGATACTCCTGTGTTTTAAGGAATCTCTTGATGTCATAATACCATGGTTGTGTGTTGGACTCTGCTTGGGTCACATTACAGTACCCATACCTTTCTTTGATTTGGATTTGTAAAGGATCAACGGAGGCATTTTCGGGGTAAGGCAACATGGAAGCCAAAGTGGCAAGTGCGTCTGCTAGCTCATTGTGACAACAAGGGATGTACCTGAATTGTACCGACTTGAACCGTTTGCTGAAGTCCTACACATGTTGTTTGTAGGGGATGAGTTTAACGTCTCTTCTTTCCCATTCTCCTTGAGCCTATCAGATAATCAAATCTGAATCTCCCATGATTAACAATTCCTCAACATCTTGCTCAATGGCCATATTCATGCCCATGATGCGAGCCTCATATTCAGCTGTATTATTGGTGCAGAAAAATTGGAGCCTGGCTGTAGCCGGATAATGTTGGCCTGTGGGTGAGAATATAATTGCCCCAATCCGTAAGCCTTTTTGCGTTTACTGCTCCGTCGAAGAACATTTTCCAAGCGGTGATGTCTTCTGATGTTAATTCCACCGAATTCACTTATTCATCAGGGAAATAGGCATTCAAAGGCAGATATTCATTGTCTACGAGATTTTATGCCAGATGATTTGCCAATGCTTGATCCTTCATTGCAGTATGAGCGACATAAATTATGTCGAATTCGGTGAGCAGGATTTTCCATTTGGCCAATCGCCCTGTGGGCATCGGTTTTGGAATATATACCTCAGCAGATCCAGCCTGGTTATGAGGTAGGTGGTATGAGCTTGCAGATAATGCCTTAACTTTTGAGCAACTTACGTCAGGGCGCAACAGGTTCTTTCTAGCAGCGTGTTCTTGGCCTCGTAACTGGTAAACTTCTTGCTCAGATAATAGATGGCTTGCTCTTTCTTTCTCGTGGAATCATGCTACCCGAGAATACAACCAAAAGAGATTTCCCGGACTGTTAGATAGAGAAATAGTGTCTTTCCCGGTTCCGGTGGAACCAAAACTGGTGGGTTGGACAAATAGTGTTTGATTCTGTCAAAAGCCTCTTGACACTAGACAGCCCATTTAACTGCCGCATCCTTATTCAATAGTTTGAAAATGGGCTCGCATGTGGAAGTCAATTGGGCGATGAATCCGCTAATGTAATTCAATCTTCCCAATAGGCTCATTACATCCTTCTTGGTCTTTGGAGGAGATAGCTCTCGAATGGACTTTATCTTGGTTGGATCCAACTCAGTACCTCTCCGTCTGACAATGAATCCTAGAAGTTTGTCTGACGGGACCCCAAATGCGTACTTGGCTGGATTCAATTTCAAATCGTACTTGCGAAGCCTCTCGAAGAACTTCCTTAAGTCCCTTACGTGATCACCCTGAGTCTTGGACTTGATAATCACATCATCCACATATACTTCTATTTCTTGATGCATCATGTCGTGGAAAATAGTGGTCAAGGCCCTCATGTATGTTGGCCCGGCATTTTTTAATCCAAAAGGCATAACTCTGTGACAATAAGTTCCCCAAGGTGTGGTGAAGGTGGTTTTATCAGCATCTTCCTCATCCATCAACACTTGGTGGTATCATGCGTAGCAATCTACAAAGGACTGAATCTCGTGTTTGGTACAGTTATCGACAAGGATGTGGATGTTGGGTAGAGGGAAGTTGTCCTGGGGACTCGCCTTGTTTAAATCTCTGTAGTCTATACACACTTGAGTTTTTCCGTCTATCTTGGGTACCGGGACCACATTGGCCAACCATGTGGTGTATCAAACCACTCGGGTTACCCCCACCTCTAGCTGTTTTGTGATCTCTTCTTTGATCTTATTGCTGACATCAGGTTTGAACTTCCTTTGTTTTTGTTGGACTGGAGGGAATTCAGGGTATGTGGGCAACTTATGAACCACCAGGTCAACACTCAATCCGGGCATATCATCGTAAGACCAAGCAAATACATCTTTGAATTTCAAAAGAAGTTGAACCAATGAATCCCGTATTTCTTTATTCACATGGATGCTTATTTTCATTTCCTTGATTTCACCTGGATCTCCCAAGTTAACCGGTTCGTTATCATTTAAGTTCGGCTTAGGTTTGTTTTCAAAATATTCCAACTCTCGGTTGATTTCCCTAGAAGCCTCTTCTTCATCGTATTCCGGTTCGTGGTTCATTTTTCACAAATAGGCAGCATGTTTGGGTCGTGGCATGAAGTCCGCGAGCATGTCGTTTTATTTAAAGCCGCATTATTGGGACTGAAAGAAGAAAAAATGAAAAATAAAAGAAAAAACAAAAATCAGAAAAAAACAGAGAAGTGCAAAAGATGAAATATTGATTTCATTTCTTTGAAATTTTAAGATAACAGGGTTTACATTTGGAATTTTGAAGGACACAATATGGAAGAAAACACCCAAGCTACACTCTGAAATAGCTCGTGATGCAAGAAAAGGTAGCAAGGCGGGACTACCGGGCCTCCCGCCAGACTGGGAAAGGCGTGAACTTCCAGTTTTGTAGCTTGACATCTGGTCCCATATAGAGCACTTCAGCAGTGCTTGAGCCTTCTCCCAGTTGGACCATGTTGGCTTCATACAATAATTCCATCATGGCTCCGCATCTCCTCAATTTCTTCTGCTGTGAAGGTCTCTTCTTCCTCCTCACTGTACTTATGTTTTTACAAATGTTTTGTACAAGTGGGGTAAGGGT
The DNA here is from genome assembly GCA_034376525.1 of Nicotiana benthamiana. Classification (NCBI taxonomy): domain Eukaryota; kingdom Viridiplantae; phylum Streptophyta; class Magnoliopsida; order Solanales; family Solanaceae; genus Nicotiana; species Nicotiana benthamiana. The sequence goes on from CM067339.1 coordinate 180,486,950, forward strand.
TGTGGCAAAGCCCATCCACGACACTTTCTACGATTGGCCCAAGTGACGTCCTCCGGTGTTGGATGGAATCCCATCCCCAAAAATTTCTCTGCGGCAAGCAAAGCAACCGGCTCAGTTATGCCTTGTAGAGAACTTCCGAGTCCCTTGCCTGTTTAAAACCTTGGCGTGTCATATCTTTTGCCACCATGATTGAACCATTTTAGAGGAAAGGCTGGGGAGTGGTTTGCCTTCTTCGTGTTGATCGGCTACCACGATTTCAAAAGCTTGGTAAACTATATGCTCACTTCCCTCTTTGGCTTCGAGGCATGGAACGGAGGGTTTCCCGGTAAATTGACTGTTCGTCTTCTTCGTGGACTACAATCTCCTAGTTTTCATGTTCGAACTTCAGCATTTGGTGCAGAGTAGAAGGCATCGCTCCTGCTGCGTGAATCCACGGTCTTCCTAGGAGATAGTATCGGATGTGTCCATGTCCAATACTTGAAATGTCACTTCAAAGTTGATCGGACCAATGGTCAGCGCTAGGTCAATTTCCCTTATGGTGTCTCTCTTGATTCCATCGAAGGCTCGGACACACACATTGTTAGGACGGACCCTCTCTGTCCCAATCTCCATCCTTTGCAATGTTGATAGTAGTCATATATCTACCCCCGAACCCCTGTCTATCATTACTCTTTTTACATAATAGCCCTCGAATTTGACGGTGAGGTGCAAGGCTTTGTTATGGGCAGCTCCCTCCGGGGGTAAATCATTCTTGCTGAACGTACCTGATTAATGACTAAGAATCTTTTCGCCATTTTCTCTAGTTGATCCACGGAGGTTCCAGCTGGTACATAAGCTTCATTCAGGGTTTTGGCCAACACTCTCTGGTGCTCTGGAGATTTCATCAGCAGTGCCAATAAAGAGACCTGCTCGGGAGACATTCGGAGCTGGTCCATGAAAGAAGGCTTCTTCCTCTTTAGCATTCACTGCCTTTCATGGGGAAATCTTCGTTTCGTAGCAGCATTCACTTCTTCCATAGCTGAATATTCCTTCGTGGAATGGCCTTTTTGAGTTTCCTTAATGATCTATTTGCCCTTGTATATGACTATGGTTTCTTGGTAATTCCACGGGACTGCAGAAAGGTTTTTTATTGGCTTCTGAGGTGCGCGACCGATTACTACGGGCTTGTTCAGCCTTGGTGGTTTAACCGGCCCCCGTACCACATAAGCTCCCTTAGGTACATACATTGTTTTGTTCAGCTCAAACCTTCTTGGGGGGCTCAAAGTGGGTTGTTTATCTTGACGCCCCCGTGGGATATAACGTATGGTTTCCTTGGTGGGTGCCGTCTCAGTTTTGATTTCAGACTCTTCTCTGCTTTTGGACTCTTGGCCTCACTTATTTCTTTTTCTTCAACCTTCTTGGAGGTGACCTTCGGCTTTCGGTCTGCATCAACAATGGCTATTATGGATTTTAAAGCAGGGTCAAATTCTTTTTCCTCACAAATCATTCCGATGACTGGCCTGTTGTGAGCCGGCAACGGGTTATTAGTTACATTTGGGACCTCTTCATCTCTTAGCACTATTTTCTTTTGTTCTATTAAATCCTCCACTGCTCGTTTCAGAGTACAACAGTTTTCAGTGTCATGTCCTTGTGCCCCGGAATGATAAGCACAGTGTACACCCGTTTGATAGGAAGGTGACTCGGGGTTCTGCCTGTTTGGGGGCACGGGTTACAAGTGACCCATGTGGACTAGTTTTGGGAATAAGCTGGCATAAAATTCCCCTATTAGAGTTAAGTTTTGTCTCGTGAGTGGCTCCCTAGGACGGTAATTATTTTGTGGAGGATGGGGATTATAGTGATCCTGAGGAGGCTGATTTCTCGGGGCTTGGTTTCTATTGCCCTGTTGTTGTGGTCGAGCAAAGGGTTGGTCATTCATGACAACATATGGTTGAGGAACATAATGCATGTCTTGGTGGGGATAGTAATGTTGAGAGGCCCTTTCTGAGAATACAGGTCTGTGGGCATTATGTCTTCTCATTACAGAGGCTGCCATTAACACTTCCTCTTTCTTTTTGTTTCTTGTGATCCCTCCTGCCCCGCCTTGTATGGCCTGGGAGGTTGCTCTTATGGAGGACAGACTCATAATTCCTCCTATCTTCAGGCCATTTTCTACCATCTCACCGATCTTAATTGCCTCTGCAAAAGGTTTGCCCATTGCTAACATCTTATTTTGAAAATAATCTGCCTCTTGCGCTTGTAGGAAGACCGTGACAATCTTTGTCTCGTCCATGTGTGGCTTTACTCTCGATGATTGTGCGTGCCTTCTGAGGGTTTCTTTTTTAAGTTGGCCAAAGAATTTCTATCTAGGGAAATGTAATTGTTATACTGGACCTGCCTTACAAAATCCCAGGCTAGATCATCCCAAATATGCAATCGGGCGATATCCTGGTCCATGTACCATTCAAGAGATGCCCACTAAACTCTCCCCAAAATATGCCATCAAGAGTTCTTCTTTTCCACCTGCCCCCGCAGTTGATTGCAATACTTTTTCAAATGAGCGATGGGGTCGCTGTGGCTATCGTATTTTTCATACTTCGGCGTTTTGAACCCCAGAGGGAGATGTACGTGTGGGAACATGAATAGGTCCGAGTAAGACACACTCTTCTTCCCACTTAATCTTTGCATGTTTTCCAAACTTTGTTCAAGGCTTTTCATCCTTCATGTTATTTCATCTTGTTCAGGTTTCTTAGGGGTTTTGTCTTGCACCCGTGTGAATTTGTATGCTGGTTGAGGATAGTTGTATGTGGGGTATGGGGGAGGTTCGGTTTGGTAGTTGGGAGTTTGAAAAGTAAAAGCTGTAGGGTCAAACATGGGCCTCGGTACCGCAGGCTGTGTGGTCGCTGCGCATGGAGGAGCCGTAAAAATGTTAGGAACCAGACCAGATGTGAACATCGGAGGACGGGGTTCAGAGGGCGCTCTGAAAAAGTTGGTTGATATGGTGGGCTGCCCCAGAAGGATATTTGGGTGACTGATGGGGATAGTGGAGGTACCCTCCGACCTTGGGAAAAGCTTAGGAAATCCGGGGATAGCACTTGGATGTTCTTTTCCGTTTGTCCAAGCTAAGGCTGTTCTATGTCGCGGTTCCGAACCGGAACCGTGGCCCTGCCGGTTCAACCGGTTTCGGTGGCCCGATTTCGGCGGTTCCGGTTCTACCGGTTCCAAGGAACCGTGATGGGCCGGTTCTAACCGTTGGAACCGCTAGAACCGGACCCGCCAGACTCGGAATGGCTGGCGGTTCTAGACCGGTTCTGGCGGTTCCGGTCCGGTTCAGGCGGTTCCAACGGATATTTTTTAAATTTTTTTTTTTAAATTTCAGTAACCGCTCTTAGCAAAAAGTAGCCGTTTGGAAGTTTAAAAAAATAGCCATTTGGCCCCCAAACTTTAATTTAACCCCAAACTTTATATAATTACACTATTTCCCATTTCTCAACTATAAATACCCCCTCATTCTTTCATTTTTATTCACCAATTCATCAATCTCTCTCAAGCTCTTTTTCAATCTTTCTAGTGCAAGTGCTTAATTTATTGTTGCAAATTCGTGAAAAATTGTGAAGTTGTTGAATTGAAGTTTTCAAGTGTTCAAGTTCAACGATTTTCAATTTTCAAGAAGTTGTTCGTCAATCCGGTAAACTCGTTTCAACTCTTACATGCTAATAGTATTTTTTTTTGTGTTTTTAGTTTGCTTAATTCTAATTAGTATGGCATTTTCGTTGAAAAAATAATCGGTAAAGGAAAAGGTAAAACCGGTGAAAGTAGTGGCCAAAATACTCCCCTTCCCCCAGCTCCCCGACCTAAAAAAGATAAGCAAGTTGAAAGTAGTAGCCAACCTAGATGTCCTAATCAACCCTTCGTAATCCTTGATAGTGATCACCCTTGTTTTCTATTTAGCGATAGTGAATTTCTATATTATGTAGCAGTAGGTGATAGATTAGATGATGATATTATGAATGCTCTGTATCCTAATGAACCTATCTTAGAGGGAAATGAGGATGATGATGAAACCCAAGCACCAGATTTAGATGATATACCTACTAGTCCTGCTCATAACTTAGGTAATGAACCGACACACCCACCTATACAAACTCCCACTTTTAGTAGACAACCTCCTAAACGTACAGAAACATCATTAGTTTGGCAATTTTTTAATCAAGTAAGAGAACAAAATAAGGCTCAGTGTAAAACCTATGGGAAATTACTTGTTCATAGGTCTACTGGAGATCGTAGCGGAACGGGTAGTTTGACTAAGCATATAAAATTACACCCAAGAGATAAGACTAGATTTTTGCAAATGAAAGTGCAACAAGAGGGGGGGGGGACAAGTGTTGATTCTCAAGTTAACACAAGTACTGGTTCAAATCTAGTTCAACCAGAAATAAACACTGTCACCGGAGGTATTTTATATTACTATCCAAATAAGGATCGTGAAGAATTAGCGAAAATGATTACTGTTATGTGCTTGCCTTATGATTTTGCTTCTAATCCTAATTGGATTCAATATATTAGAAGATTATTTAATCCTACTTATAAAGGTTAGCCTCGCGCAACAGTTAAGGCCGATATTTATAAATTCAAGCATGAATATGAACAATATTTGCGCTATTTATTTACTCATATAAGTAGTCGTATTTCTATTGCAACTGATATTGGTAGAAGTGGAAATGACTGTGGTTATCTAACTGTAACTAGTCATTGGATAGATGAAGACTGGACAATGCAAAAACGCATAATTGTATCTAGATTCACGGCACATGGGTAGGTTTATAGCTAACACTGTTTCAGATATATGTAGATATTTTTGCTTTAGTGATAAAATAATAGCAATTTCTATGGATAATGCTTCTAGCAACACTAGTGCAATAGGCATGCTAACAAAAACACTTAATCCTGCATTTAGTAATATTTTCCATGTTAGATGTATTTGTCATATTTATCATTTAATTGTTGGTGATGGTATGCGAATATTAAACATAGAAATTGAAAAGGTGAGAATGGCTCTTAATTGGCTATTTTATTCAAACCGTAGAACTAGACATAGAGAATATTTTAAAAAATGTGACAAATATGGCCTTAGAGAAAGAAAGGTTCCTAAACCTTGCCCGGCTAGGTGGAATTACATGTACGAAAGTTTAGTAGTAGCCTATGAATATAGAAACCCAACTAATGCTACGTTTAATTCTCGGGTAGGTGGTGAGGATGATGATGAAATGCTAACTACCTAAGATTGGACTAATGTTAAAATTCTTTTAGATTTTTTAGAACATTTTCAAGTGGCTACAAATGCTTTTTCTGGACAATATTATCCGACTATTTCTAACTGTTTAGTTTATATTGCTGCCCTTGCTGATTTATTTGTTGATTTTAGCGAGGGTGGGGATATTTATGAACTTGCAATAAATGAAATGAGACAAAAGTTTAAAAAATATTTTTTTCCAGTCCCTCCTATTTTTGGTGTAGCTGCTATGTTAAATCCAACAATGAAATTAGGAGGTCCTCACTTTTGGTATTCTAATATTTATAGAGCATTAGATCTTTCAGAAGACGAAATTGCTACACTAGATGATGCGAAAGCATCAATTAAAGTTAATGCTCAAACTGTTCATAATGATTATAAACAGGTGTTAGAGCATGCTAGGCCAAATATTCCAACCCCTATTTCGTCTACATCACAATCGTCTAAAAGAGATGCTGGCTTAACAGCTCTTAAATCGTGGACGGATTTCAGGGGTACTCAAGGTGATAATTTTGATGAAATTTCCCATCTAAATGAGCTTCAAGTATACTTGTCAGAGGGACTAGAAAAGGAGAATCCAGACGGCTCTTTCGACCTTTTGGAATGGTGGAAGTCAAGGGAAAAGCATTTTCCCGTTCTTGCAAGGATGGCTCGGGATGTTCTGTCAATTCAAGCGTCAACTGTTGCATCGGAGAGCGCTTTCAGTCAAGCAAGACTACAAATAGGCGATCACAGAGCGTCGATGCGGGAGAGCTTGGAAAAATCAATGCTTTTTAGAGATTGGATCCGCGCAGAAAGAAGGAACTTTGGCATAGCAGAATCAAAACCGGCAATAGATGAGGCATATGAAGAAATGATAGCAGAACTTGCTGAGGAAGCGACTTCACCCGGAAGTGGTGATGAACAAGCTTCATTTCCACCACCAGCAATACAATCACCTCCCAACCTTGACGGATTTATGAGATTTGTTAGAAATACAACATAAATTATGATGTAACTCGTACATTGGCACGTCTTCTTTTAGTTTTTTTCCTTTTAATGGTGGTACTAGTACCATGTTGTGCTCATTCCATTGGGGAAAGGAAAACTAAGAAAGATATGCCATTTTGGTCAATAAATATGCTCTTTATCATATCCTTGAATATCTTTTTTCTCAATATTTCTTTGTCTTTACTTCGATATCAATCTTTGAATATTTATATAACATACAATATATAACATACAACACAATATACTAATGACAACATTCTTTTATCAATATATACTACTTATATACAATTTATACTAATTACTAACTACAACACAATATATACTACTTATATACAATATATACTACATAAATACAATATATACTACTTATATACAAAATATACTACTTATATACAATATATACAATTACTACAACACAATATATACTATACTAATAACTTAGTACACCATATAAAATATATTATACACTATACTAATTAGGGGTGTTCATCGGGCGGATTGGGCGGCTTTTTACTCTTAACGGTTTGGCTTAACGGTTATCGGCTTTTAAATGTATTCATCCGTTAGCCACCCGATAAGATATCGGGCGGATTGGTATCGGGTTAGCTCTTATCGGGCGGTTTATCGGTTTAATACCTATGGAAGTTATCGAAAAGCTTATATCGAATTACAATACTTGTACAATACTAAAAGTCTAAAAAGCAGAAGACAATAGCAAATTGTACACATTTTCTGTCCCCCCCCCCCCCCCCCGAATGATTTGACACTTGGGAACCATTTTTTCCAGCATACATGTTCCTTTGAATGTAATCATCTGCCAACAGGTCTTTTGTAGATGACAAGCTACAGAAAGAAAAAAGGGAACCCGAACCACTTAGAACTCCCAAAAAAAATGGACGACCACAAAAAGATGCAGCAGAGGCTGGGTCACATGCAAAATATACCTGGTCTGGTGGTATCTCTTTGAATACAAATTTCGTCGTCCATATTAACATTGCTTCCACAACAGAAGGTTGTACAAATCTTCTTACATTTAAAAATGCAAGCAATTTTTCTATGCACGAGAGCAACAACTGAAAGTAACCCTGTAAACATTCAAAGCATATGTTCTAAAACTCAAGACATTTTTAGTACTCTAGCATAAATACATGTAAAATGTGCGAGACAGAAGGGTGGGGGTGGTTTGTTTTGTAATTTATTTTTGTTATACACTTAGACTTATTCATTTTTAAGGTTTTTATTTTTTATATTTAATATATATAATTATGTAAGGAAAAATAAATTATATATATATATATATATATATATATATATATATATATATATATATTCTTAACGGGTTAACGGATTATCCGTTAAGAAAATTGAATAATCCGCCCCCAAACCGATAAGTCGTTAATAAAAAAAATTTAATCTGTTCTCCGTCCGTTAAGCCGTTACCATTAAGCCATTAAGCTTCGGTTCGGTTCGGTTTTCGGTTTCGGATCGGTTTTGAACACCCCTAATACTAATGACTACTATACAAGATATTGAATTAAAAAAAAATTTCAGACTCGCCAGAACCGGAACTGCATGGTACCTGGAACCGTCACGCGGCGGTTCCACCATGAGAACCGCCGACCCGGAACCGCCAGAACCGCCAGACCCGGAACCGCCAGAACCGGAACCGTCAGACCCGGAACGCTAGGCACAAATAGACCCAGAACCGGAACACAATACAGCCTTAGTCCAAGCGTCCCATCTCCATAACTCGGAGTCGAAGGATCCTATTTTCTTCAGCTGCCGCAGATTCGGAGGTTGGGATCCCCCCAATTGGGTTGTAATAGACGCCCAATTTGCTCGGCCCTTGCTTCTAGAGTTTGTTATGCTCCTTGATTCAACTTTTGGAATTGCCGCAAATCCCTTTCTAATCCTGCTATTACTGCATAGGAATGCTCTCTTTCGGCTTTGAAGTCCCTGGCTTGTTTGGCCATTTTGTTTTCAGCTATGATGACCCTCTGTTTCAAACCAACGATCTCATTGCCATTCCCTTCTTTAATCTCTCCAGTATGCGAGCTCGTTTCTCTATACTTTTAATCAATTGTTTCCGAACCCTAGATAACTCACCCTCCGCCTTATTCAGGTCGAACCCGTATTCGGTTACTTTCTGCCTCAAACTTTCTATGAGCTTTTCATCTTTTGCACTCCTAGGAGGATTTTCTGCGGCTGCCTTCATTTTCTGGATTTGGGCTCGTAGGGGTTCGTTTTCTTTAGTCAATACCTTCTTTTTTCCCTCACTAGCTGCAGCTTGCAAACCGTTTTCGAATTGCAACTCTTAGATTTGCTTTTCCAGCCTTCCTATAGTAGCCTTATACTCATTTTCTTTGGCTAACCAATCCCACTGCTCTTGTGATGTCTCAACAAATTCTTGGAAATGTGGTCTCTTAGACAGCCTCCCAGGCGCTATGTCTCTTTTGTACCAAGAAACATACCCCGGTGCGACCTCTCCTTCGGATATGTCACGCACTCGAGTATCGGCTGTCAAATATTGGCATTCACTCCAGATCTGGCGTAGAACGACTTCAGGGAATTGACCATTTGGGCTTATCTCAACCACATGACGGCTAATATCCTCGTCCCTGGGGATCATTTGGCATCTACCCAATTGTTTTATTACTCTATACGGCACATAGGGCTGGATGCTTCGGAGGCCCATCAGAATGAAATGAGGTCCAGTGGCGGGCATATACACAACTTCGTCCACAGGGAGCCACCGAATGTCCATTCTATTTAATTTGCAGTGATGACCAGAGATGCGACACCAATACATTGATACCCTCAGGTAGTTTAAAACCATCAACCTTGTTGCAAGATTCTTCTATGCATCTCTTTGTTGGTGACCCATAATTCATGAACCGAGGCCAGTGGCATATATGCTCGATCATCCATATTCGCAGCAGCAAGTTACATCCCTCGAAGAAATCTCCTCCTGCTTTACAGGTGGTGAGAGCACGGAAGATGTCGGACAAGATCATGGGAGCGAGGGTACTTTTAGCCTGAGTCATTAAAGTGCTAACGATTACCGCTATCTGTATGTCAATATTCCTATCCTTTCGCGGGAGTACTAGAAGACCCAAGAAAGATACCATGAACGCAAAACATCGATGCTCCTCCCACTTGAGCTGATTTCCCGTGCTACAAATGAGACTTTCAGGGTTGTTGAATCCTCCGATGTGGCCATACCTATGATATATAAATTGCGGGGTGCAAAAGCCAGCCGATAAGTCGGGGTTGTGAACTTTTCTGCTTATTTTCAAGGAATCCAGGAACTTGTGCACAGCGAGGGCTCTTGGTGAGATCAAGTATAGATGTCTCAAAGGGATTGTATGGGTCCCGATATATCCGGTCATTTCCTCTAATGTCGGGGTAAGTTCAAAATCTGAGAAGTGGAAGACATTGTGGGCCGGGTCCCAAAATGTGATTAAGGCCTTTATGATGTCCCCCCTTTGGCAGCATCCCGGCGCTATTTGTGCATTGGTGTTTTTTGCTAATGATTTATCTCGGCAAATCTCAAATTTCCTTTTAATCACAAGCCGGTCAACATGTGAATTCAAGGCAAATGAATGCACAAATAGCACGTAATATGCATCATGATGGTCTTTTCATTTCGGGTCACCTGTCCTAGACGGACCCAACCCCTGTGTTGAGTCCCCTAAGTCAAATGCACGTGATGCATACACACGTTCCTACTAGGGATCCGTCATGGGGTCAAATTATTCTAAGTTAGAGCCTTGGTATAGGGTCTAGACTATGCACCCGAGCGGACAACTCGAATCGAGGAGGGGGCTACGTACCGGGAATCAAAAGGCCATCCGGCTTAGAAACTTGTCCGGCCTCTTTCTTATTCCAGGGTATGACACTAACAGAATAGGGAGTCTCAACCAGTAAGCACATCCCAGAGGTGAGAAGAGGAGGGTTTCGTAGCAGTTTATATATATAGTTAAGATAATATCAAAGCGGTAAAACATGTGGCACTTAGCAAGAACATGTAAGCAAATCAGAAGAAGCTAAATATAACAGTTATTGTAAGCTCGAATTCTTGAACCCTGAACCAGGGATTCTAGGTTCGATCCCCAGCAGAGTCGCCAGAGCTGTCACACCTCCTTTTTTACACGGCTACCCGACAGATAAACGTATAAGGGAGTTTTACGAATTAAAGTGACATTATTCGAAATGAGATTATTTGTTAATTAAGAGTCTCCACTTGGGATAGGTTTGGCTTTTGGTGTCCCAAGTCACAAGTTTATTTTGAATCCCAAATCGAGGAAAAATTGTCGACTGCCCAATTGGAGTCTGCGAACAAGAAATTCTTGAGTAAGGAGTTCTGTGGACCCGAGGGAAGGTGTTAGGCACCCCTGGATCCCGTGGTTCTAGAACGGTCGCTTAAACTATTATAATTGGCTAAAACTCTTATTTTTGTACATATTCATCCTATTGTGCAATTTTAAAAATTATTAGCCACTTTATACATTTTAGAGATATTTGCAACGTTATTAAAATACGTCCCGAACCATGTCACATAAATACACCCGGGTGCTCGACATATTTTAATATCGCTGAGACTTGGATTTGGGTTACATAAATGTGCACCTGACTTTAGGAAGATATTTTATTAATAAATTCGCGCCTATAGCAACTGCGCGTTTGGAAATTCTGGAAGGCCGTGAAATTCGTAGTGTTTGATTAAGTTAGCGTGGCTCTATTTATTGCATAAAGGCAACCTAAAGCATGCTATAGTTTTCTGTTATGCTTGTCACTAAAAGGTCTTAATAATTTCATACATGGGTAATACATTTAGAGGGATTCGACACTTACATTTTCAGCCTCATTCGTGGCTGGTTATGCGCATTGGGCTTCATCTTATAGTAAGCCCAAGGGATGTGTATTCTTTATGTTCACAATTGACATCAATTGGGCCTTCCAATTGGGCCCAAAAAGGTTGGACTACAAGCAATCACAACAATAGTCCCTTTTAAATCGCTATACTGTAACCATTAACATTATGGAATCGACCATTTTTAAAGCACATTGAAGCCATTTTAACAAGAGACTTCTGGTAATGACTTATATTGACAAATTATTAGACTGCATCTTAGACTCTAAATTCTGACATCTGAGTAAAGAAATCGATGTACTCATCATGCAGAGTATATATATACAATTGTTGACTCATTACTACATCCTCATTCATCGATACTAAGTAAAATCATGGACTGGGCTATTTTAATCCTAACGAAATCTAAATAAACTAAAGTTAGAGTCCACATACAGTCCAACGTTATCACAAGTTTATATACATTAATATATCGGAAATTCGATTGAGAAGTAAATAATACTCATAATCTGAAATTGATACATAAAAATATTATTGTCTTCATTATTAGCTTACAATCTCGAACGTACATAGCTATACTTCTCAGATTATTGAGTGAGGATTGATACCTTGAATTTCAGCAGAAAAAGAAGAACCTATGAGTAAGGTTAAGAGAGTAGCAAGCAAACACAGCAGCCACACAACCAGTAAAAACCCAGGAAGACGGGAAATTTGAGAAGCAACTAGTAAAAATAGATCTTTACAGCAACTCAAAGTGCACATTCAGTCCATCTTAGACTCGTATTGATTATTAAAGAAAGTTTGATTAGAAGAAAAATGATTTTCTGAATAATGTATGAAACTGTAATATGTATCTATATCTATAAGTTGTATTCTAAATCTCAAAAACAAAAGCCTCCTTAATACTCTCTAGAAAATCTGCTCGAAAAATCATCAAAAAAGTCCCATTGAAATGATCAGATTGTCCCTTTTATAACTTAAGCCTTAGGGAAACATAAATATCTTTGTTTTTCTTTTAGTCCCTTATCCATTTTTCAGTTTTGCCTAAATGGTCCTTGGTTTTCTGACTTGTGCCTCAAGTTTTGAGGCAGAAATTGCACTTTGGACCTTCACTAGAATGTTCAAGGAGTTTGTTACAAGATTCCCTATATTCAAATGCCCTTAATACCCCTGTCCCTTTTCCTAATTACTGGCCTATGGGTTTTAAACCTTGGTTCTCATCTATTTGGTCAGAAATTGACCCTAGTTAGTTACTTCAGGTTATAGACCAAAATCAAAGTCTGAATTAAAACTAAATTATGCAGAATAAACAATCAAAGAGTTAAAATTTAATCAATGCAACTCATGGATTCAAGCAAATATTTCAATGTGGATTTTACATTACTCGGCAAAAAAGATGGAACCAATTATCACAACCTTCACAGTCACATGGATACCAATCAATTTTGGGACCATGAGAAATGAAAAATCAGAGCATGCTTACTCAGGGACACTCATGAATTTAGATACCTAATGGATGAGTAAATGGGCATTCATGTCTTTACATGACAAAACCAATGAGACTCAGAAGCAACAGAAGAAATAAAACAACTCGAAAAGAAACCCCAAGCAACTATACAGGAATTATAAAGATGACCAAATTACCACACTCAGCAGAAAACTAAAAGCAATTAAAGTAAAAAAAAAAAAGAGTAACGAAAATTAAGAACTCAGGATAAAAATAAAGAAAAACCCAAGAAATTAAAACAAGACTGGCACAGGAAGTTAAAACACTCAGAAAGGAAATAAGGAAACTTAGCATATTTAACAAATGTAAATGAAGAAAATCAAGAGCATTTAGAAAAGAGAACCGGGACAAGAATAGGATTCTAGACGGAGATGCCTACTCAGAATTTCAACTATAATATACAAAATAAGAATAGCAAATCAACATAAGGGAACAAGGATGTGCATATAATTATTCAGAACTTTCCACGGATGGAGAAATGAAAAATTAGGAACATGCAACTCTAGGTGGAAACAACTATCCAGAATGTCTTGGAGATGAATAGATAAAGAACGAGTAACAAGAAAGAAAAATCAAAAAGCAAGAGAAGACATATGATTTCAAGGATAAACAGATTACCTCAAACAAATGACAAATCAAAGAAAAATAAAGTTGACCAGAATATGAAAACTGATTTCAAGGATAAACTGATGACCTCAAACAAATGACAAATCAAAGAAAAATAAAGTTGACCAGAACAAGAAAACACTCACACAAAATTAAGAAAAGTTGATTAGAAATAAGAAAACACACATAAAAAATTAAGCATACAAGGACTTGGCTTTTGTAGCGTTGAGGATTTTTTCAAGTCTCCAGGTCTTTGACCTCTTCTGAGAGGTCCTTTTACCTTCTAAGGTCTTTGCCTTTCATTTTGGAGAGGGGGGAAAAGGTTTCAGGGGAGGGTCAAATGATATTGAAATAGGGGGGTTTTAGATTTGATTTTCAGTCACGTCTGGTTGTATTCGAGGGTTACGGGTGGAAGGGTTGTGGATGGGGATGTTAGACGGTCACCTAGGACCAATTTTAAAGGATTCTGTTGAGTTTAGGGTTTGGGGTTAAATTCGATTTGATATATGAGACGATCTGTTAGGATTCGAAGGATGGGGTTTAGATGGTTGGGAAGAGGGAGAAGAGGTGGTTCATGGGTGTTAATTTTGTGTTGATTTAGGGTTGGTGTCGCCGGAGACGATGGTGCCGGCAACTCTTCTTTCAAATATTCGAAGAGTTGGGGAGTTGTTTGAAGGAAACCAACGATAGGAAGGGAAATAGGGGGTCGATATGGTCTAGTGGTGTAATTCTGAGGCCGTTTTGTGACCAGTTGCCGCCGTGAGGCAATTTCCGGCGGCGGTGTTATGGTGGTCGAGGGGTGGTAGACGTTGGGCTTATGGTGGTGCCGAGGTGGTGATATACCAGCGTATAGATACGAGGAAGCTGAGTTGTTTGTATCTTGAATATACAAGCTCGTTTGGACATATATATGGGATTTAGGGAAGGGCTTCAGGACCGATGGATCGTTTATGATCGATGGCTGAGATGAATTTCCCAAAAAGGGTGTCGTTTTGGGGCGTTTCTTATGGACTGGGTTGGAGACAACCGATTGGGCTGGGTCTTGGGTGTTTTTAAAGGGTTCAATTGATTTGGGCCATCCAGGTTTGGCCAAATTGTGGCCAGCCTAGGTGTTTTTTTAAAAATCCCATTTTTTGGTTTGTTTTCTTATTTCTTTTATTTCCTAATTGTATTTTGAAAATCCTAATTAAGATAAATCACACTAATAACTACCTATTGTGCAAAATCAATACAAAATGCAACAATGAAAAATTAACCATAAAATGCTAAACAATTAAAATGCCAGAATGACTACTTGATCTTTGTGATTTTATATTTTTCAAAAAAAAACCTTGATTACCAATTAATCTAGAAAAATTATGAAATTAAATCCTAAATGCTTGTATTCTGTAATTTTTATGATTTTTATGCATGTATTGATGAAAACACACTGATATGCGCAATTAAATCCTTAATTTAAATCCCAAAAAATAAATATTAAAGAGGAGAAATCCTAAAATTGAGAATCTTGTAGGAGTATTTTCAACGGGGTAAAAACCACATGCTCACAGGTGCTATAACCGATTCGGAGTATGCTATCCATTATACCAGATTGGCCAGGCATGCACCGGCTTTGGTTGCTACAGTCCGCGAGACAGTTTGCCGGTTCATCGAGGGTCTTATCCCACCCATCAGATATAGTATCGCTCGAGATTTGGAGATGGAAATTCCTTATCAACAGGCATTGAGTATTTATAGGAGGATAGAGAGTGTGCTCGCAAGGGAGCGAGGGGAGAGGGATTCCAAGACGTCTCGAGAGTCGGGCCACTACTCTGGTGCTTGAACAGGTTGACATGGTAGGGGTTTTGTAGGTCCCCCCGTTCATTTAGCTCTTCCAGCATCCAGTAGTGCTCCAGTTCCGCCTATACCTCAGGAGCCTTACTATGCACCTCCAATTTCTGGCGCGTCTCCTGTGCGGGGTGTTTTTAGAGGTTAGTCCAGCAGACCTTGCCCTAATGAGTAACATCCACCACGCCCTCTCAGATCTTATTTTGAGTGTGGAGACGCCCGCCATGTGGTGAGGGATTGCCCTAGACTTGGGAGGAGTGCACCCACACAGCCTTCTCAGTCACTGCGTGCTCAACCGAGTTATCAGGCCATGATAACATGTCCAATTGCCTCCCCAGCCAGCTAGAGGTGGAGGCTGGGGAGGTACAGGTCGCTCTCGAGGGGAAGGCCAGGCCAGATATTATGCTCTTCCTGCTAGTGTCGAGGTTGTTGCCTCCGATTTTGTTATCACGGGTATTATACTGGTTTGTCACAAAAAGGCATCGGTCTATTCGATCCGGGCTCTACTTATTCTTACATGTCTTCTTTCCTTGCTCCACATTTTGGTGTGCCTCGGGATTCTTTGAGTGCCCCCGTCTATGTTTCAACTCCTGTGGGAGATTCTCTTTTTGTGGACCACATTTATCTGTCATGTTTAGTTACTATTTGTGGGTTTGAGACCAGAGCAGATTTATTGTTACTCGGTATGGTTGATTTTGAAATTATTTTAGGCATGGGCTGGTTGTCGCCCCTTTTTTCTATTCTCGATTGTCACGCCAAGACCGTGACACTGACTATGCCAGGCATTTCCCGTGTTGAGTGGAATGGTACTTTAGATCACACTCCCAGTAGAGTTATCTCTTTTCTTAAAGCTCAGCGTATGGTTGAGAAGGGGTGTGCAGTGTATTTAGCCTATGTGAGAGATGTCAGTGTGGATACCCCTTACGTCGATTCAGTTCCAGTAGTACGGGATTATCTCGATGTGTTTCCAGCTGATCTTTCGGGCATGTCGCCTGATAGAGACATTGATTTTGGCATTGATCTGCTGCTGAGCACTCAACCCATCTCCATTCCTCCGTATTGTATGGCTCATCCTAAGTTGAAGGAGTTGAAGGATCAGTTGTAGGAATTGCTTGATTAGGGTTTTATTCGACCAAGTATTTCACCGTGGGGTGCTCCTATTTTGTTTGTGAAGAAGAAGGATGGTTCTATGCGTATGTGCATTGATTATCGCCAGTTGAGCACGGTTACAGTGTAGAACCATTATCCTTTGCCTCGTATTGATGATCTGTTTGACCAGCTTCAGGGTGCACGTGTGTTTTCTAAGATTGACTTGCACTCAGGGTACCATCAGTTAAAGATTCGGGAGCCAGATATCCTGAAGACTGCCTTCAGGACTCGGTATGTTCATTACGAGTTCCTTGTTATGTCATTTGAGTTGACCAATGCTCCAGCAACTTTTATGCATTTGATACACAGTGTATTCAGGCCATATCTCGACTCATTCGTTGTTGTTTTTACTGATGATATTCTAGTGTATTCCCGGAGTAGGGAAGATCATGAGCAGTACCTGAGGACCGTGCTTTAGATCCTGAGAGAGGAGAAGTTATATGCGAAGTTCTCAAAATGTGAGTTTTGGTTGAATTCAGTGGCATTCTTAGGCCACGTGATTTCAAGCGAGGGCATTCGGGTAGATCTGAGGAAGACAGAGGTTGTGCAGAGTTAGCCCAGACCCTCCTCAGCTACAGAGATTCACAGTTTCCTTGGTTTGGCGGGCTACTATTGTCGTTTCGTGGAGGGGTTCTCCTCGATTGCGGCCCCTATGACTAGATTGACCTAGAATGGTGCCCCATTTCAATGGACAAAGGAGTGTGAGGCGAGATTTCAGAAGTTCAAGACAGCTTTGACTACAGCCCAAATATTGATACTTGCCTACCGATATGGGGCCTTATACTTTCTACTGTGATGCCTCGAGAGTTGGCCTTGGAGCGGTGTTGATGCAGGATGGTAGGGTAATTGCCTATGCATCCAGACAGTTAAAGATACATGAGAAGAACTACCCTGTCCACGACCTTGAATTAGTTGCTATTGTTCATGCCTTGAAGATCTGGCGTCATTATTTGTACGGTGTGCCTTGCGAGATTTATACTGATCATAGGAGTTTGCAGCATGTGTTCAAGCAGAAGGATCTAAATTTGCGCCAGAGGAGGTGTTTAGAGTTGCTAAAGGGACTATGATATCATTATTTTGTATCACCCGGGCAAGGACAATGTGGTAGTGGATGCCTTGAGTCGTCAGGCGGAGAGTTTAGGGAGTTTGGCGTATTTACCAGCTTCAGAGAGGCCTATGGCGATAGATTTTCAGGCCTTAGCCAGTCAGTTCGTGAGATTGGATCTTTCGGAGCTCAATCGGGTTCTAGCTTGTATGGTTTCCCTATCTTCCTTATTTGATCGTATTAAGGGACGGCAGTATGATGACCCCCATTTACTTGCCCTTAAGGAAAGAGTTCATTGTGATGATGCCAGAGATGTGATCGTTGGAGATGACAAGGTGTTGAGGATGTAGGGCCGTGTTTGTGTGCTCAATGTTGATGGGCTACGGAAGTTGATTCTAGTAGAGGCCCATAGTTCACGGTATTCCATCCATCCGGGTGCCGCAAAGATTTATCAGGACTTGAGGCGGCACTATTGGTGGAGGCGGATGAAGAAGGATATAGTTAGATATGTAGCTAGATGCCTCAGCTGTTAGCAGGTGAAGTATGAGCACCAGAGACCAGGTGGATTGCTTCAGCATATAGAGAATCCAGAGTGGAAATCGGAGCGCATCACCATGGATTTTGTATCGGGACTGCCACAGGCCTTGAAGAAGTTTGATGCCATTTGGATCATTGTGGATCGGCTGACCAAGTCCGCTCATTTTGTCCCTGTGTGTATGACTTATTCATCGGCGTGGTTGGCGGAGATTTATATCTGGGAGATCATCCGTCTTCATGGCATTCCAGTTTCTATTATTTCAGACAAAGGTACTCAGTTCACGGGTACTCGGGTAGAGTTGAGTACAACATTTCACCCCCAAATGGACGGACAGTCCGAGCACACTATCCAGATTCTTGAGGACATGCTTCATGCATGTGTGATTGATTTTGGAGGGTCTTGGGATCAGTTCTTGCCATTACCAGAGTTTGCCTACAACAATAGCTACCAATCGAGCATCCAGATGGCTCCTTACGAGGCTTTATATGGAAGATGGTGTCGATAACCGGTTAGGTAGTTTGAGTTGGGGGAGGCCCGATTGTTAGGTACGAATTTGGTTCAGGAGGCCTTGGACAAGGTCAAGATCATTCAGGACAAGCTTCGTTCAGCTCACTCTAGGCAGTTATGTAGATCGCAAGGTTCGAGATGTAGCATTTATGGTTGGGGAGCGGGTATTGCTCCGAGTATTGCCGATGAAGGGTGTGTTGAAATTTGGGAAGAAGGGCAAGCTTAGCCCTAGGTACATTAGTCCGTTTGAGATTCTTGATAGAGTGGGAGAGGTGGCTTATAGACTCGCATTGTCGCCTAGCTTATCAGTCGTGCATCCAGTCTTTCATGTATCCATGCTTCGAAGGTATCACGGCTATCCAAACCAGGTATTAGATTTCAGCACTGTCCAGTTGGACAAGGACTTGTCCTATAAGGAGGAGCCGGTGGCCATTCTAGACCAGCAGGTTCGTCACCTAAGGTCGAAAAGATTTCCTTATGTTCTTGTCCAATGGAGAGGTCAGCCTCCTGAGGCATCAACCTGGGAGTCCGAGTCTGATATGTGGGGCCGTTATCCTCACCTTTTTCCTAACTCAGGTACTTCTTCTTTTGTCCGTTCGAGAACGAACGGTTGTTTTAGTGGTGGAGGATGTGACGACCCAAAGGGGTCATCTCTTGTTTTCTTACCTATTCTGTACTTCTGAGGCCTTGAAAACCTCATATGGGGTTGCCTCAATTTGCATGCGGAATCCGGACACGTAGCCAGAAATCTTAGATATGGATTCTATGAGAAAAATGCTAAATTTTGATATTAAATTGAACAAGTTTGACTTCAGTCAACGTTTTAGGTAAATGGACCTAGACCCGTGATTTAACGGTCCCGGAGGGTCTGTAGGAAAATATGGGACTTAGCCATATGCGTGGAATCAAATTTCGAGGTCCCAAGATCGAGAAATGAATTTTTATGAGAAATAATTTTCTAGAAATAATTAAAGAAAATGGAAACGAAATTTGATTAGAAGACTAGGGTATCGGGCCTATATTTTGGTTCCGGTGCCCTATACAAGTCTTATATATGATTGAAGCACTTTCTATAAAGTTTGGTTGAGAACGGACGTCGTTTGACGTGTTTCGGACCCGAAATGGAAATTTAATGTCTTATGAAAAATTTGGAAGAAATCATGAGTTCTTAAGGCTCGATCCGATGTATATGATGTTATTTGGCGATTTGATCGCACGGACAAGTCCGTAGGATGTTTTGAAAGTTGTGTGCATATTTAGTTTGGAGCCCCGAGGGCTCGGGTGAGTTTTGAGTAGGTTCCGAGAGTTCTTAAACATAGAAACACCAGATATTGCAATTCAAGGAAAAGCTGCAGGCTCCAGCCCGCCCGCGGTCGCCTTAATGCGATCCGCGTTGTGCGCTGCACGACCGCGCATGCTTTAGCGCGGTCTGTGGTGTGAGCCACGCGGCCGCGGTTGTCCTTTCACGGTCCGTGCTTCCAGCTTCAGAGATCCAGTAGCCTTCAATCCCACTAGCCGGCCGCGTCCGCATTAGCGCGGTACGCGGTATGAGCTGCGCGTCCGCGGTCATCCTCGCGCGATCCGTGCTGCCACCTTCAGAGAGCCAGCATCCTTTTGTCCCACTAATGCGGCCGCATTCGCTTTAGCACGGTCCGTAGTGTGATCCGCGCGGCCGCGGTCGCCCTTGCACGGTCCGCGCTGGGCGCGTCAGAAAGTATAAATGTGCGGGATTTTAAGTTAGTTCCTCATTTTTTCAAAAATCTGAAACATAAGAGGCGATTTTCTAAGCAATTCTTCTCCTTCAAAATTATTGGTAAGTAATTTGTAACTCATTTTCTTCACTCCTTAACACATGTTATCATTATTCAACGTCAAATCGAAGATTTTAATGGGAAAATTTGGGTATATTGGGTAGGATCTAGGGTTTTGCTAAAATTGGGTGTTGGACCTCAATTCGAGGTCCGATTTCAAAACTAATTACATAATTGGATTCGTGATGGAATGGGTAACCGGATTTTAGTTCGAACCTCGGGTTTTGACCATGTTGGCTCGAGGGCATTTTGGTCATTTTATATAAATTTGCGTCTTAGCTGTAAATTAAATAGTAGAATTAGTTTCTTGAGATGTTATTTACGAGATGTAATTAAAATGAATAGATTTGGGCCATTTGAAATCGGATACTTGTAGCAAAAGAGTGATTTCAAGTTGATTTTTGAGCTAATTGAGGCAAGTGGCTTGTCTAACCTTGTATGGGTGACCCTCCCCTTAGGATATGATGTTTGTTAATTAAATTCCTCGTACGTAAGGTGACGAGCGCGTACTTGAGTAAATTGTTGGAAAATCTGTTTTTACTTGAAGTATTTAAATCGAGTTTTCTTGCTTACATGTTCATTTTTAAATTGTGAATTTATTCTATGCTAGTTAGAGAAGCATGTTTATTTGACTTGCTTGACTAAGTGTTTAAACTGTCTTATTTGTACTTCGAGAAGTATGTTTGGCTAGTATTTTCTATTCCTTGTCCTGAGTTAGTATCTTTCCTAATATTTGGGTTGCTATTGTGTGCTTTTAAATTGGGACTACGGGTTGGCCTCCCAGGAGATCCCCCTGTACTTGATATGTTCTGGACTGAGGGTGCGGGATACCAAGAGATCCCTGGCACATGAGATTGTAATATTTGAGGATACCAAGAGATCCTCGGGATACCAAGAGATCCCTAGTGAATATAATGAGGATACCAAGAGATCACCGGGATACCAAGAGATACCTAGTGAATATAACGAGGATGCCAAGATATCCTTGGGATACCAAGAAATCCCTAGTGTATGTGGTGAGGATACCAAGAGATCCCCGGCTATTATTTCCTGTTGTGAGTAGTGTTCCTTATATTGGTTTGTTCCGTTTCCTATTGTTGTTTCCCTTATTTATCCTGTTTAGATTCTCGTTGTAGACTTTATTTATACTATTTTCTTTATCTTATCATATATTATATTTATCTCAATAGGGCCTTGACCTTCCTCATCACTACCCAACCGAGGTTAGGTTTGGCACTTACTGAGTACTGTTGTGGTGTACTCATGCATCTTCTGCGCATATTTTTCATGTGCAGATCCAGGTAATTTATCTCAGGTGCAGTATCATCGAGGCGGAGAGATCTAGCGGAGACTTGAGGTATATCTGCAGCGTCCGCAGAACGAAAAGTTTCCTTCCTTATTCTATCTGTAGTGTTTAGATTCTATCATGCTTTTGATGTAGACATTCTGGAGACTAGAGCATTTACAGTACCTTCCTTTAGCTTGTGTTTCCCGTGAGTTTCCGGGTTTTGGGATTGAGTTGTAGACTTCTGCATTTATTTTTGAGTTGTATATGCCAAGTGGAACTTATATACCGTTTTTCTTCTAGTTTTACTTAATTTAATTAATTGTTTCCACCAGTCATATTAATTTTCGCATTGTTAGGCTTACCTAGTTATAGGAACTAGGTGCCATCACGACATGTTCATGGAGGGTGAACTGGGGTCGTGACATAGGCGCATTTCTAAACATGTGTACTCTTTTTCCTTTGCGAGAATTTTTTTTTCATTAGGTTTTCTTTTAGTTAAGGTTTTAACGAGGCACATTATCTGTTGAATAGACATTGAGGAGGAGTGTTATAAATAGAATTCAATTTATGGTGAATGTCCATATTTAGAGAGATTCTAGGGTTTATTACTTGGTGGTTAAGTCAACCTCTCCCTATAAATAAAGGGTTCTATTCCATTGTAATTCATCCCAAAATTCAATAAGAATTCCCTCTCTCTCTTTCTCTGCAATATTGCTCTTATTCTTTATTATTTTATGACATGAACTTTATTTTGAAAATTATTTTCTGGACATAAACACATTTCTAGGCCCAGTACGATGGATGGTCCAGTAACAAAGTCCTGGCGCAAGGATTAAGATCCATTACGTGCATAAGTCCATTAAAGGTTTTGCCTATAGGCTTGGTTTATTTTAGAAATATTGGCATCCTATAATAACACATAATAAGAATTGATAATTTTTTAATCTTATATTAGGTTTGGTAAAGGTAGCCCCAAGCAATTGGTATTATATAGCTAAATCTTAAAAAAAATTACTCTCTTTTATATCCTCCCCCTTTCTATCCTTGTATTTCTTCTTCTATCTCTTCTCTTTTACTTTCATAGTTTTGCAAAAATTCTTGCAAATTATGCAAAAAAATCAGTGGGATGAAAATGTAAGGTTGACCTTACATAAAAAAAATATCAGAAGCAAAAACAAAGAGAGAAAAATATATTTTAACTTTAATTTTCTTCTCTCTTCTTTTTCTTTTAGTTGGATTGAATGAATGGGTGTGTTTGAAAATACATAAACAAAACTATATACAAAACTTGAGCAAGATTAGCAACAACTAAGAGAGAAAAAAATATAGTTCAACTTTATTTTTCTTCTCACTTCCTTTTTTTGGTTGGATTTAATGAGTGGGTGTGATTGAAATTGGTTGCAAATACCTAAACGAGGCTATATACAAAATTTGAGCAAGATTAGAAGTGATTTAGATTGGTTTCAATAAAAATTCAAACCTAAAAATCCAATAACGACATGTGTATATCATATTGTATATCGTGTACATAAGTGTATATCACAAACAGGTTTTTAAGGACGTCTTTGTATATCGTGTATACAACATAATTTTTTTATGGACGCCCATGTATATCACATTGTATATCGTACATATAACACAAATTTTCAGGGATATACACAGATACACATATATACATGAGATATCACTGATGTATATTGAGATATATACGGGTTACAATTTTGGTATACACATGTCCGATGTGCTATACATTGTGATATACAAATAATACAATATTTTTATTGTGATATACATAGATATAAAGCCAGCAATAACTACATATATAATTTTATGTTTTTTATATACAAAGAATAATATTATTTATATACTAAGAATGAATATAAAATTTAAATATACATGTCAATATAGACAAAGAAGAAAAAAAAGTTGTGATATATATATTCTTATTCTGATATATATTTGTTGGCTATTTGATGCCAATATCTATAATTAGGACTATTTTCTGTCAATTATATGAGTATTGTTATACCATACCAAACCCCCATTTTTAAAAGAAGAAAGTACTGTAATACAAACTTATTTATCCACTTTATTTAAAGTTTCCTATTTTCCAAAGCTAACCGGTTTTTCTTTAAAAGATTGTATAATAGCTGTCAAATCATAATTAGCATCTTCAATTGAAGGATTTAGCGAAGTCTCTTTTCCTTTTTTCGCCTCCCTCCCTCTCTTCTGCCGCCTCCCTTCTATATATTGTATTTTGCCTAATAACTTCGATTGGAATTTACCAACCAAAAGCAACAATATCTCATTCCACCTGTCATATTAATTCATGATTTGATTATTTGATTAGTGTACCGATAGAAAATACACTAAGCACCCTAGCATAATCACAGAAAACTGATACCATGGATGCAAGTAGTCATAACATCTACAGCATCCTAATACCATGACTCCATGAGCATCATTGACATATGAGTTACTATTATTGTCGTACAAATTTGATACAAATTTAATATATTTATAATACTCTCTCCGGTTCATAGTAAGTAAATAGGCGTTAAAACAGGAAATCCAGCTAAATATTATCTGTATTTAGCTGTATTCAAACGCAATTTCAGTTGAATACGATAACGTTTTGCGCAACTTATGAAAACGTAAAGTTGTTAAAAATGGAAGGAAATCAAATCAGCGATGGTCTCCTAATTTAACTCAAAAAACAAAAAAGATTAAATGCTAATATGTATTCCAGTCAAAGATAGCAACAAAAAACCGTGAAAACAAGGAAAAACAAGAGCAACAGTTGATCGAAATTCTTGAATTCTCTTCTCCTTTTTTTCTATTAATACGAATTATATACAAAATAAGGCGTAGTTGCTGTATGCGTATGGTAGCTTTAACAATTTTGTTGCGTCATTCTGGCAAGTGGAACGATGAGGGCAATTACATCGATTTTTCAATCGAGGGAATACTGATTAAGGAGTATGCCTCCTTTAATGATCTAGTTGCTTCAATTTCTAATCAACTTGGTATTGATTTGATCTCAAAGACCATTAAAATATAATACAATGTTGAAGCAAATCGCACGCCAATGGAAATACACAATGACATGGGCTACAAAGTGTATGTAGAATTGAAAAAAGAGAACATAGAATTTGGGGTGTATCCTTTGTGCATAACAACTATCGAAAAAGAGCTTATATCTGGAGGTAGTGTAAATCAAGGCAACATTGTGCAAATAGACGAAGCAGTTGAAAGGTACGGTTGCGATACAGATGATACACTAGCTATAGAATTTGTCAATTCAGGAGAAGCGATTGGAGAGTTCGAACTCCACAAGAATTTGATAATTTCAAAAACTAATCAAAAGGAGGTTATGGCTGGACAAGTTTATAAGGATAAGGCTACATTGAAAGAGGTAATGGAGAATTATGCTATAGTTCAAAGGTTTCAATTCCGGGTTGATCGTTCTAATGCTGTTAGGTTTGCTCTTTGTTTAGCATTGTTGTATTTATGCGTATTTGTGTGTTTCCTCCTGATGAACACATATGAAAACATATTTATGATTAGGGTGCTTAAATACATGTATTCAAATGTATTTTACTGGTGTAAAAACACAACAATGGCTTTAATTATTTTCTTATTTTGTCTACTGTGGTATTAAGTGTTTGCATATTCAAAAAAATGTATTTAGTTGTATTCATTGTGTTTTAACATATGTAACTATATTGGAATTCAGTAGTATAGAAAATTAATTATACACTTGTAAAATTGTTAATACGTATTCATGATGTATATATGTCAGATTCTATATGTCTGATGTATGAGCTGTATTTTTTGTAAACAAGTATGCTAATCAAATGTAAAATGATTAATTCTTTGCAGCTATGCATTATTATGTATTTCAGAAAATTGTGAATGGAGGTTTAAGGATTCAAGCATTAACAAATCAGAAATATTCAAGGTGAGAGAATTAAATGATAACCATACATGTCCGCTAAAGGATAAGATGTACGAGCAGCGGAAGCCAAATCTTACAAACCATAAGAGGAAATACACTCCGAGAGACATTATTGATGATGTGAAATCAGATTTAGGTGTGGATGTTAGCTACATGTTGGCATGGAGGGCTAAAGAAAAAGGCAACGAATTTTCTTAGAGGTGAACCGGCTGATTCATACAAAAAATTACCAGGATACTTATATACAATGGATACGACATATCCAGGTTCCCATATAAGAATAGTAAAATCGCCAAAGAATGAATTCATGTACGTGTATATATCGTTGTATGCCTTTATAAAGGGGTTTGATCATTGTAGACCAATTGTTGTCGTGGATGGAAGTCACTTAAAATCTACTACACAAGGGCATTCGTTTCGGCAAGCACGTTGGATAAAGCAGGTTAGTATCTGAATAATAATACAATATGTTAATATTTTTTGTATTCAGTTACATTGTGGTGTATTCAACTGTATTCATCTATGGTCAGTTGCATTGAACTGTATTAACCACTAAGCATCAGTTGTATTCAATTGCTATATTCAGTATTATTCAACATATATATTCATATGTATTCAAGTATTTTTTATTAAATTCAACTGTTTTAATCCCTTGAATTCTTTTGTAATCAAGGGAATTTGCATACAGACTTATTAAACACTTATATTCATGTGTATTCAGCTAATTTCTGTATGTAAATGTATTCCGCTTTATTAAACATCTGTATTTATCTAGTATATACATTTTCAGTTGAATTCAACTACTTTAGTCAGCTGAATTCTATTGCATTTATCATAAGCTTTATTCAACTTCTATATTCAGAAGTATTTCTAAACATTTGTAAAATCTATAGTAGACATGTAGTCCTCAGTATATTGGCAATATTATTTCCTAGTTCAGCAATTAAAATCACACTATTTAAAAATAATTATATTCAATTGTATTTACATATCACATATTGCCACTAGCATATGGTGTTATTAATTCAGAGAACAATGTTGCTTTGACGTGGTTCTTTGAGCAATTCAAGATAGCATACGGTGTAAAGGAAAACATGTGCATCGTTTCAGATAAAAATGAGAGCATCATTAAATCTGTATCGAGAGTGTATCCGGATGTACTGCATTTGGCTTGTATATGGCATCTATGGAACAATGTATATAAGAAATTCAAAAAGATTCATGCCAAGTTGAGCGAGATATACTTCTCGATGGCAAAAACATACACACAAGCTGAATTTGACAGCCTGAAGGAGAAGGTGGAGAATGTAGATATTAGGGTGAAAGAATACTTAGAGTAGCTGGTTACGAAAAGTGGGCTAGGTTGTATGCCCCTATTAATAGGGGATGGACAATGACATTAAATATTGCTGAGTCAATCAATGCCACACTAGTTTCAACAAGGGAATTGCCAATATACGACTTCCTAGAAGAAGTTAGGAAGATGTTTGGACGTTGGAATTGTAGTAACTGCAAAGAAGCTACAAAGACATACAAGACACTTGGAAAAAAATACCAGGAGATGCTGGAGTTCAATGAGACAATGTATACACGTATGATTGTAAGTTAATTGTTACTGTCATTTGTGTATATTTTTTTAGTTTTTTTTGCAGAATTACTTATATGAGTACAACTGAATACAATCATTTTTAAGTATAACTACCATTAATATATATGAATACAACTACATTCAAGCACATATTAGGCATATTTTCCCATAGATCTCATATGAAACAATTGAATATAACTAAGTTACATGCTGAAAAATCTATTGGAATACATCAGAATATAACTAGATGTATGATATTTAATGTTAATATGTATTGTGAATATGTATGATTCTAATGATCTTAGTATCATACTATTGCCTAAAGTACAAGAAACATTTGATAAGTTCTGCAATGTTCCAGTTGATATTTTGCTATTATAATGTATGTTGTATCGATATATATGCAATAGGAGTCTATTCTATGTAAATTATTAATTCTGAATTATAAATTTGGTAATTCAGGTATATGTGTTCAAAAATTATATTCCTAGTTTTAAATGTAGGTGATACCATCAACTGAATACTTACATACGGTTAACGATGGTGGGAGGAATTACACTGTTTGCCTGTTAGACAGAAAATGTGTTTATGGAAGGTTCCAAATTGATGAATTGCCATGCTCACATGCTTGGGCTGTATTGAAGACCAAGTTTCTAATGCCGGAAGAATATTTCTTTAATTATTACAAACCAAGTACAATTGTAATGACATACGAGGTGTTAGTGTACCTGCTATCGGACAAAAATGACTGGAATATACTATAACATGTTGCAGAGGAGGTTGTACTACCACCAAAATGGAAAAGACCTCCTGGAAGGCCAAAGAAGAAGCGCGATAAAACTTTAAGTGAATTGCTGCAGCCGAAAAATCAACATTGATGTAGCATATGTGGGCATGGAGGACATAACAAGCGAACGTGTGGAAATACTCCACGTAATAAATAGTTGTATTCTGACATGTATTTGTGGTTCAATGATTTGTCAGTACTAGGGGTGTTCATCGGGCGGATTGGGCGGCTTTTTACTCTTAACGGTTTGGCTTAACGGTTATCGGCTTTTAAATGTATTCATCCGTTAGCCATCCGATAAGATATCGGGCGGATTGGTATCGGGTTAGCTCTTATCGAGGGCGGTTACCGGGCGGTTTATCGGTTTAATACCTAAGGCTCAAATGTATTATGTCCGCACAGTACACATCCCTCTATGTACTGCTTCAGAAACACATGGTCTACCATTTACACCACATAACTTAAAAGTCTTTTGCTTTAGCATGTATTCTTCTTCGCTCCTCATTTCAAATTTAAAATCCAGAATTTCCTATCTAACTATCACATTTCATTGATCACTTTTCAGGCAGATGGACGTCTACATAGTATAAAAGCCATACAAACCAGTGAAAACAGACTATTATTCTTCTTATTTAAAATGAGTACAACCAAGTTTCTTCACTAATCTTGCTTTTTGTTCTCCGGCTACTAGAACAAGTAAGCAAACATCAATAAACAACTCTTCTCCAAACAACTGAACAAATAAAACAGGGGTGGGTTGCGATGATAATGCGATTATAGATTTCACAGCACACCGAATGTTATAGCTGCATTCAGCTGCACCATAACACAAACTACTATTGTGCTTCGACCCCAAACAATTTGATCAACTATATGAATCCTCACAAATCGTTCTGCTCCATTGGATTCTTTCAAAGGGTTTATACATTTTCTTTTAACAAATAAATCTCTAAACAAAAACTAAACATAAAGCATGATAGCCCAACCGAGGGCAGACAAAAAAACTAATTTATTTTTGTTATATACTTATACTTATTCATTTTTAAGGTTTTTAGTTTTTATATTTAATATATATAATTATGTAAGTAAAAATAAATTTTATATATATATATATATATATATATATATATATATATATATATATATATATATATATATATTCTTAACGGGTTAACGAATTATCCATTAAGAAAATTGAATAATCCGCCCCAAACCGATAAGCCGTTAATAAAAAAAGTTCAATTTGTTCTCCGTCCGTTAATCCGTTAAGTTGTTACCATTAAGCCATTAAACTTCGGTTCGGTTCGTTTTTCGGTTTCGGATCGGTTTTGAACACCCCTAGCCAGTACTTATGATGACATTATCAGCTATAATAAATTCTCTTTGTCAAGTAATATTTTGAAATGAATTTCGTTAATATTTTCTGAGTACTCGTAGTTGAAGTATTTTTATACATATAATTATATATCAAATATATAATTGAATGTAGTTGATTATGTTTGAATCCTAAAGAATAAAACTGTATTTTTAAAAAATTACAGTTGGGTCAGCAGCTAAATACAGAAAAATACAATTGAATATATCTGAATAATCAACTTAAATACAAATAGCTAATACTGAATAATACACTTAAATACAACTGAGTACATCTATATCTATCATCTGAACTGGAAAGATGTATCTGAATGGATGCAGCTGAATACAATTGAATACAACTTCAACTGTATTTGTTACATAACCTACCGTAAGCTGAATGCAATTGAATACAACTGAATATTCAATTGAATAAAACAACTGGGTCAGCAGCTGAATACAACAAAATACAACTGAATACATTTGAATAATACACTTAAATACAACTAGATAACACTGAATAATACACTTAAATACAACTTAGTACATCTGAATATATATAACCAAGTGCAACCAGCTTAATACATCTGAAGTTGTGTTCTTTAATATGTATTATCTGAACTTGGAAGATGTATCTGAATGGATGTAGCTGAATACAACTGGAATGGAAAAAACTACAATTGTATTATTTTAGATATCCTACCATAAGCTGAAAACAATTTAATACTACTAAAAAATAAGAACTGTATTTAAAAAAAACAGTTGGGTCAGCAGCTGAATACATCAAAATACAACTGAATACATCTGAATAATCTGCTTAGGTGCAACTAGATATACTGAATAATACACTTAAATACAACTGAGTACATCTGAATATATATATAACCAAGTGCAACATGCTTAATACATCTGAAGTTGTGTTCTTTAATATGTATTATCTGAACTTAAAAGATGTATCTGAATGGATGCAGCTGAATACAAATGAATACAACTGGAATGAAAAAAAATACAGCTGTATTATTTTAGATAAACTACCATAAGCTGAATATAATTTAATACAAC
This sequence comes from Nicotiana benthamiana, assembly GCA_034376525.1. Lineage (NCBI taxonomy): Eukaryota > Viridiplantae > Streptophyta > Magnoliopsida > Solanales > Solanaceae > Nicotiana > Nicotiana benthamiana. The sequence continues at coordinate 180,517,108 of CM067339.1, forward strand.
TGAATATTAAAAAATAAAAACTGTATTTTAGAAAAATACAGTTGGGTTAGCAGCTGAATACAGCAAAATACAACTGAAAAGATCTGAATAATCTGCTTAGATGCAACTAGATATACTGAATAATACACTTAAATATAATGAGTACATCTGAATATATATGACCAAGTGCAACCTGCTTAATACATCTGAAGTTGTATTCTTTAATACGTATTATCTGAACTTGAAAGATGTATCTGAATGGATGCAGCTGAATACAGATGAATACAACTGAAATGAAAAAAAATACAACTGTATTATTTTAGATAAGCTACCATAAGCTGAATATTATTTAATACAACTGAATGCTAAAAAATAAAAATTGTATTTTACAAAAATACAGTTGGGCCAGCAATTGAATACAACAAAATACAACTGAATACATCTGAATAATCTGCTTAGATGCAACTAGATATACTGAATAATACACTTAAATACAACTGAGTACATCTGAATATATATGACCAAGTGCAACCTTCTTAATACATCTGAAGTTGTGTTCTTTAATATGTATTATCTAAACTTGAAAGATGTATTTGAATGGATGCAGCTGAATACAAATGAATACAACTGGAATGAAAAAAATATAGCTGTATTATTTTAGATAACCTACCATAAGCTGAATACAATTTAATAGAACTTAATACTAAAAAATAAAAATTGTATTTTAAACAAATACAGTTGGGTCAGCAGCTGAATACAGTAAAATACAACTGAATACATCTGATGCATCTGCTTAGATGCAACTAGATATACTGAATAATACACTTAAATACAATTGAGTACATTTGAATATACATGACCAAGTGCAACCTGCTTGATACATCGTAAGTTGTGTTCTTTAATATGTATTATTTGAACTTGAAAGATGTATCTGAATGGATGCAGCCGAATACAAATGAATACAACTGGAATGAAAAAATACAACTGTATAAGCAGAAATACTTATGAACAAAATAGTGAAACTGTCATTGAAAAGTTGCAATTGTAATACATGAACATTGTTGCTATAAGTGACAATTTTTCAAACTAAGTAGCATCTATACCCGAAAATACTCAAAACAGTATCCTTTGCCTCCTGTAACTACAGTCCAAAAATAAAATAACCAAAAGCTATTCTAAAACTATCTGCATCTTTGCCTCCGACCCAGTGATTTGCCTAGCAATCTTTGAAGTTGCTTCATTCTCGCTTATGGCATCAGCGTTTATCTTGTGCAGAGCATAGTCCTAAAGGAGAGAACCATATCTTAGACGGAGTAGAGTGGAATCAAATGTTGTTTTTGGAATCTCTCCAATAGTGCTAAGAAATTCTGCGTATACTGCAACATGCACTCCACAATCCATAAAAAATAATTGATTGAAACAATTAAAAATAATTCATACAATTAGATTTGTATACAACATATAAGAATGGTGATTGCATACTTACACGCTGCCCGCTTTCTGTTGATGCATATCTGAAATGAAGCAAACTTCAAAACGATCGTAATGTGACTTGTCAGTGTATGCTGGACAAGCAGACCAATATATGCCTTGACTATCTCCGTAAAAACCACTGATTGATAGATAAAGAGGTAGAAGCTTAGCTAGCTTATCAATCTCAAAAACTACATAGGCATCATGACCTACAGATCTGTACGAGTCATACACTTTGATACATCTCTCCTTGAATGTCACAACAACCAATACCCAATGTAGTTTTTCCTTCAAGTTGAATGGTATCAAGACATTATCCACAGTATGCTAAGGTACATTAGCATGCAATCTGTAGCCCCTCATATACTCACATACCACGTCCTCTTGTTTGGCTACATTAGCATCACTATCGTATCTTCATACCTGTCATATATTTCAGCGATTCTTTTGTGGCTAATTCGGTGAGAAAGATTAAATAAAATTATAATACGATAGCGAAGATACGTATATATATATATATATATATGTATATATATATATATATATGTGTATATATATATATATATGTATATATATATATATATATATATATCATTTTCGACCGAAACAGTGGGAAAATTAATGTAAAATTAAAATTTTAATTAAATACTTTGCGATTGTGTTAGTCGGGGAGTTGACAACATTTATTAGTCCTTTTCCTATTTTGACTTTGCGACCGCAATGGTCGTAAATTACGGAAGGATTCGGTCGCAAACTATTTCAGACCATCTATTTTTTGACTATGATTTTACGGTCTGAATATAATCGGAAATTAAAATTTTCTAACCTCTTTATGACCGTTTTGGCAGTCAGAAAATTGCTATTTCCTAATAGTAATTGCTACTCAAAAGTATTTTTCAAATTGACTAGCCAAACACAAACTATTTTTTACTAAAGTATTCTTAGCTAAAATACAGAAAACTTCCCGCACAATATACTAAAATTCAAACTTTCTATAATTTAAAACTGCAGTACAATATGCTGGAATTTCAAACTTAAATAAGTTAAACTCCCAGCATGATATTGATGAGTCATGTGAGAATTCTAATTTTTCCTTGAACCAAAGACCCCAAAGATTCTTATTTTCAAATACCAAATGACTAGCTCCTAAACAAACATGTATTAACGTATCTGAACCAAAATAATAACAAATCTAAGTATAAAAATTGAAGCAGTGTTGGTCATCATCGGCGGTTTAATACTAGTTATCTATGAACTACTCTCTCATTTTCAATTTAAATGACACACTTTTTTTATTAGTCCGTTTCAAAAGAATAATATATTTTTATAACTTGAAAATAATTTAATTTTTAACTTTTTAATGTTAATAAATTTTTTTTACATCCATACAAATATAATAGCCTAACAAAACTTTTGCCGATTAAGCTTTTAGGACCATATACTTCAAAAGAAAATTTCTTAAATTTTTTATGTCAAATCAAACTACGTCATCTAAATCGAAACGAAAGGAGTACTAAATAGTCAAATATAGCCCCAAGCCCCCAAACTATACAATGCATCTGACGTATCCAGACTTAAACAAGTTGAGCTAAATATAATTTTTTAATGAAAAATTAACTTTTATAGTCGTCTATCCAAGTGTTTAAATTTAAATAGTGAGCGAGTGTGTGAGTGTGGGTGTGGGTGTATGTATGATATATATAATATATTTAATTGCATATAATCATCATATAATCTATATACACTGGCTAAAAAATAAAAAGTGAATTGAACCGACTATTTATATAAAGATCAACCTCATATTTTTTGTTCATTCATACCTCAATCATTAGGAAAAAATCTTGTATAAGACATTAGGGGTCAATAAAAAATACAAAATAATTTCCTAAAGTAGACTACATTTTATTGGTGTAAAAATAATACTTAGGACAATTTGCCGGAGAAAAAACAATAATAACCAGGTAATTTAAAGATTTTTAATATATACACTTCCTTCAGTTGGTTACATTTTCCCGCCAAAAGCCGTTTATAATAGTAGCAGTTAGTTATATACTGGTTTTCTTCTTCTTTCTCTAACCCTTTCTCTGTTTCTACAATGGATTTCTCTGCAATCAAGATTCTGTTCATCTTCATTTCTTTCATATACCCAAAAACTCTAGCTCTCATTTACCCTCAAGATCTCATTACCCATAATTCTATTTTTGATTCTTCACCATTTTCGCCCTCTTTTTCGATATCTCCAGCTCCAAATTTTCCTCCTACTATAGAACCTCTTGTTCCTGCTTTGTTCGTAATTGGTGATTCGTCAGTTGATTGTGGTACCAACAATTTTCTTGGGACTTTTGCTCGTGCCGATAGACTTCCTTATGGACGTGATTTTGATACTCATCAACCTACTGGACGTTTCTGCAATGGAAGAATCTCTGTCGATTATCTTGGTAATTTTCTTTTTCAATTTCTTGAATTGGGTTATTGAAAAGTTTTGTGAAAAGTTGAGAATTTCTCAACATGGGTTAGTGAGATTTGTGAAAAAGCTGAGGTTTTTTTCAATTGGGTCAGTGAGATTTGTGAAAATGTTGTGAATTTTTCTGTTGGGTTAGTGAGATTTTGAGATTGATGCTTGTTAATTGATTGATAGATTGTCTGTGAGAAAAATGATTCATTTCATTGAAATGGTTTATGAGTCTTTAGCGTGTTAATTTCTTGCTTTTTATCCTCTTAAAAAGTAAAAACTCAAAATTTTAGTACTGATTTTGTGAAGTCTTTGTTCTTATTATGTATTGTTTCGGAGAATTGGGCGATAAATTCTTGCTATATTTAGTGGAATTTATAAGTAAAGATTGCTAATTTCCATTCTTTTTGTGGATTTGATTATATCAGCATTGCGTCTTGGATTACCATTTGTACCAAGTTATCTAGGGCAGGCTGGTTCAATTGAAGACATGATTCTTGGTGTTAATTATGCTTCTGCTGGTGCTGGCATTATTTTCTCAAGTGGCTCTGAATTGGTAAATTTATGATTAATTTTATAGTTAGTAGATGATTTTGATGCTAAGATAAGTACTTACACAAGATTAGTGTTTATGCAGGGTCAGCATATCTCACTTGCACAGCAAATAGAGCAGGTTACTGACACTATTCAGCAATTTATAATGACTATTGGTGAAGAAGCAACAGCTGATCTGATATCAACTTCTGTGTTCTACATTTCGATTGGAACCAACGATTATATTCATTACTATCTCCGCAATGTATCTGATGTTCAATCTGTTTACTTACCCTGGAGTTTCAACCAGTTTTTGGCACAGACAATTAAACAGGAGATTAAGGTGCAGTGTTATAGTTATAGTTATATATATATATATATATATATATATATATATATGAAATCTCAACACCTTCGCTTATCGTGTTCTGCGATCTTACTATATCGTCCACATTTGTCTTTTAGATGTATTGAATTTGCAGATATAACACAATAGTTTGTTGTTAGAGTCATAAGTTAAACTAATGTCTCCCTATCTAGCACAGATAAAACACCTATATCTGGCACTTAAGCCGTTCACATTTTGTTTATCCTCTTTGATAATATCTTGAAACAGCAACAAATTACTCTATTTGTGCTCGTTGCTCTGCTCCCTCTCATTCATCACCTGCTTCAGTCTCCCCTATTGATTTACATTGTTTCCAAGATTATTTAGTTCAACATGCAGAAAAAGGTTCATTGATATTTGATTCAGCAACACTTTTCGAAAGTTTTCTTCATAAATTTATCTGATGTATATATATATATACTGGTTGAACAGAATTTGTACAATGCCAATGTGAGAAAGGTGGTTGTAATGGGACTGGCTCCAATAGGGTGTGCTCCTTATTACCTATGGCTATACCATAGCAAGAATGGACAGTGTGTCGAAACCATTAACGACATGATACTAGAGTTCAACTTTGCTGTTAGATATATCGTAGCAGAACTCAATGAAGAGCTTGTTGGTGCCACTGTCATCTTCTGTGACGCGTTTGAAGGTTCAATGGACATCATTCAGAATCACAACCGTTATGGTGAGCGATCCATTCGTATGATCTATAAAGATTTATTTGACAGGACGCATCATATATCCAGTCTAACGTCTTTTAATCATTTCCATTACAGGTTTCAATGTAACAGATGAGGCTTGCTGTGGTTTAGGCAAATACAAAGGCTGGATCTTGTGCATTTCCCCTGAAATGGCGTGCAGTAATGCCTCAAATCATATCTGGTGGGATCAATTTCATCCGACTGATGCTGTGAACGCGATCCTTGCTGACAATGTATGGTCCGGCTTGCACACACCTATGTGCTATCCAATGAACTTACAGGACATGTTAGCTCAAAGCACCAGATAGTTGGACCAAGACACATTCTCATTCTATGCATATTAGCATTGTCATTTCTAAATATGGTCACTGTATAGTTGACATAGCATTCTTTGTGTGTTCCATTTTTGCGATTATAGCGCGAAGAGCCTTGTAAATCTCAGTATTCCTTTCCAGTGACAGCACAAAAACTAGGAAATGCAGCTGTGATATGTCTGAAATGACAAAACTCATTTCTGTCAGTTCATTCAAGTCATTAACTAGAAGTTTGGTATGCTTCAGCTTGAGAAGTTTCTCACCTTACTTGGTGTTGGGAGTAAACCCCCTACCAAAATAATATTCACGGTAATAAAAGCGGAATAATAATGTAGCACCGAGATATGATATTTAACAAGAATAAAAGAGTAACAATGACACCAAGATTTTTACGTGGAAAATCCTTCTGAATAAGGGAAAAAACCACGGCCCTGAAGGAAGCAACTAATATCACTATAGTAAGGAATTTTACAAAATACTCCAAAGACCATACAACACTCAAAAAAAATATCCCTCTTTGATATTTCTACCTCACTACAATATCGCTCACTCCTTATACACTGTCTGTGAAACATTACTCTCAGATATATATTTCTCTGAGTTTTGTTGGTTATTCAAAATGAGAGCCGAAGCTCTTATTTTATAGGCAAACATAGCCAATCACTTTTGATAATTTTCTTCTACAACATGCTTAATTTGACAAACAAAAACAAAATGCGGGTTGCTGTTGCCTATATTGACAAATAAAGAAGACAAGGAAGAAAACTTTCTTCCTTAATTTAAGGGGGCTGGACCATCACTTGGGAAACTATGATAGTTCGGCTAAGAACATTTTTGTTTAGTTTGTTTGATGGTAAAATTAATTAGCGTCCGGAGTTTACATTATACCATATTAGTTATCATAGTTAAGTGATAAATTAAGATGAGAATATACATTAATTAACTATAGTGTAATGATAATCATATCTGCGAAAAGATGTGTACGTATTTATTGGATGGTATCATCAAAGAATAAGAAAACACATTTTAGTTTGGTAATGTAACAAATTATTAAAAAGGAATACCTAAATAAAAAGTTGATTTAGATTTTGACGGGTTGAACTTTGACTTATTTATGGATTCAATTCATCTTGATTCATCTAAATCGTTGACGTCTAATAAACCAACCAAGAAAAGCTAACGAAATTTAAAAAAAAATTGCTGCTTTCTTCAGCTTGAAACTAGTCACACATTTGAACATAGAAAAACAAAAGAAAAAGAGCATAAATATAAAAAGATAATTTATAAAGCTGAGAGAGACAAGGTCTGACTTAACGCCACCCTCAACGGTCTTTTTTTAAAGCTTCAAAATATGCCAAGAGAATAGCATATGGGCTTGTTTCTATGATTCCCACCAAATCATACTAATTAAGAAGAAAATATGTATTATTTAACTATAATGAAGTGATAATTATAATTATAAAGACGATCATGTATCTATTAATCCAGTGTAAAAGACATACCCTTACATGTGTAGAGAGTTTTGGGAGAATTAAATTTTCTTGTATTACTCACAAAAATATATATAGAGTACAGAGAGGTATCAAATCCTACCAACTATAGAACTGTACAATAATGAAAGAATATTCTACCAATAATAAAAAGATACACAAAAGATATTCACAATATATCCTAATAAGCCCCCTCAAGATGGAGGGCCGGAGGACACGCCAATCTTGGACATTAGCAGAAGAAGCCGAGGACGAGATAAGTGCTTGGTGAGAGCATCAGCAAGCTGATCAGCAGAGGATACGTGAGCAACACGATGAGACTCATTCTGAACCAATTGACGAACAAAGTAATAATCAATGAAGATGTGTTTCATGCGCGAATGAAATACAGGGTTGGCACAGAGGTAAGTGGCGCCAATGTTGTCGCTGTAAATGACAGGAGCAGCCGGAAGAGGGACATGAAGCTCGCGCAGCAGGAAATGAAGCCAACGTACTTCAGCGGCAGCAGAAGCAATAGCACGATACTCAGCCTCAGTAGAAGATCGTGCAAAGGAACGCTGCTTTTTGGAGCTCCAGGAAATAGGATTAGGCCCTAGAAAGACAATATAGGCACCACTTGAGGAGCGGTCATCACAGTTTCCACCCCAATCAGCATCAGAGAAACAATGCAGAGGTATAGAAGATGAAGGACGCAGCCAGACTCCAAAGTCATGCGTCTCATTCAGATACCGGAAGAGGCGCTTAACTGCACCCCAATGAGTGACAGTAGGAGCGTGCATGAACTGGGAGAGTTTATTAACAGCAAAGGAGATATCAGGATGAGTGAATGAGAGATACTGGAGGCCCCCAAGGGCCTGTCGATAGGCAGATGCGTCGGCAGGAGCCGAGCCGTCGGCCAGATGAAGGCGGGTTGACGCCGCTGTTGGCGTCTGAACAGGGTTGGATTCCAGCATATTATGACGAGTCAAAAGATCATTAAAATATTTACGCTGAGAAAGAAAACACCCCTTGGAGCTGCGCAGAACTTCAACACCAAGAAAGTAGCTTAGATCACCCATGTCTTTAAGAGAAAACTGAGTCCCAAGAGAGTCAATCACACGGTTCAAGAAAGAAGAATCATTACCAGTCAATATGAGATCATCAACATATACCAAAAATAGGCCGTAATACCATAATGCTGAAAGACGAAGAGCGAAGTGTCAGAGGTAGTGTTGACGAAACCCATGGTCAGAAGGCATTGGCGGAGCGCACTCTACCATGCCCGGGGTGCCTGTTTGAGACCATAAATAGCTTTCTATAACTTACAGACATAAGATAGATAGGCTTTATCAACAAAACCCGGTGGTTGTGCCATATAAACATCCTCTGTAAGCCTCCCGTGGAGAAAGGCATTGTTCACATCCGTTTGACGAAGAGGCCAGCCCTTGGATACAGCTAGACTGAGAACCAAACGCACAGTTGCCGGCTTAATAACCGGACTGAAAGTCTCCTGGAAGTCTACACCTGGACGCTGATGAAAATCCTTCACAACAAGACGGGCTTTGAACTTATCCACAGTACCGTCAGGATTTTGTTTAATATGATAAACCCACTTGCAACCCACAACATTCTGTCAAATATGGCGGAATAAGATCCCAGGTGTCATTCCGTAGCAGAGCATCAAACTCTGATGACATAGCAGCGCGCCAGCGCTCATCAGACATAGCACTAGACAAAGTCTGAGGTTCAGTAACAACTGGAGAGGTGACAGCAGACATACCAAACTTCTTGTTGGGCGTAAAGATGTTAGTTTTGCTGCGAGTTTGCATATGATGACCACCCTGAGAGGATGTAGGTGGCGGCATAAGAGGTGTAGCGGCGGCAGGGGTCGCTGGCGGTGTCGGAAGGGGCGCTGGTGGCGCGAGCGTTGGCGCCGGCAGTGCTTCCGGTGAAGGATCGCTAGTAGGAGCAGCGGCAGGTACTGGTGGCGGCAGCGGAAGGACTTCTAGGGAGACCGGAATGGGTACAGGAAGAGATGCGGGGTTAGACAATTTGGAGAACGGGAAGACATTTTCATGGAAGGTGACATGACGCGAGACGAAGATTTTAGACGTTGAGGGATCAAAGCATAGATAGGCGCTTTGAGTAGTAGAGTAGCCGAAGAGACACAGGCACAAGATCTGGGTTCCATTTTGTGTGAGGTGTAGGGCCGAAGCCAAGGGAAGCATTGACAGCCGGTAGTTTGGCAAGGTTGGGGCGCTTATGGAAGAGAGATTCAAAGGAGGAGAGCATCGAGAGATTTGTCTTGGGAAGACGATTAATGAGATAGACTGCTGTAGCAAAGGCATAGGGCCAGTAAATGAGAGGTACAGAGGCATGATGAAGGAGAGTGAGACCAGTATTGACAATATGACGGTGACGGCGTTCAGCATAGCCATTGTGCTGAGGTGTATGAGGAGGTGAAGTGAGATGTGAGATGCCACTGGAGGCAAGAAAAGAGTGTAAAGCGAGGAATTAGCCACCATTGTCAGTATACAGAGTAATGATTTTAGCAGAGAAATATTTTTCGACAATGGATTTAAAAATGGGGAAGGTTTGTAAGACATCAGATTTACGGCGTAAAGGAAAAAACCAAACATACTTAGAAAAATGATCAACAAAGATGACATAATATTTAAATCCTTTATTAGAAATAATTGGGGAGGTCCATACATCGGAGAAAATAAGCTCCAACGGAGCAGTAGAAGATAAACTTGACTCAGAAAAAGGTAACTTATGACACTTATGAAGCTTGCAAGATACACAAGCAAGATCAGACACATTATTGGACGCTATACTGCTAGAAGACACTAAATGACGCATGATTTTAACTGACGAGTGACCAAACCGAGAATGCCACAATGACGCAGAGAGCTTTTGTACCGTGAGGGCGGACGGGGGACTGGAAGCCGCCGGCCAGTAGTAGGTGTTGCCCCTAAGTGGGCCGCGAACGAGTGTTGCCCACGTGCGACGATCCTTCACCTGAAAATCAGTATCAGAAAGAACAACATTAACATTATTGTAACGACATAATTGGGCAACAAAGATCAAATTTTTACGCATATGTGGAACACAGAGAGCCCCAGGTAATAAAAGAGAGGAATAACTGTTAAGTTGTCTAGTATGTGTAATTGTCAAACCTTCACCGTTACCAATAACCACATTGTCGAAACCAGTGTAAGGACTGTGAAGAGACATGTTGGCCAGATCAGTGGTTATATGATGGGAGGCACTAGAGTCCAGGATCCAATCGGATGTAGAGGGAATCGTCGGAGAGTGATGGGCTGTGTGAGCAGCCGGATAAGGCGGCGAGGCATAAGCTGGCCGCGGCAGTGGTCCACCGTAAGGGGGCTGATTGGCGCCGGAGATGGGATAGGATGGACAGCGGCGCGTGGAGTGGCCAAATTCACTGCAGAGCTGGCACTACCCATAGTACCCGCGAGATTGGCCATTGTTGGAGTAACCACCGCGACCAGAGGCTGAACCACGGCTGCTACGGCCGCGCCCGCGGCTACCGAAGCGGCTATGGCCTGACTGCTGTCCGGCGACGAAGGCAGCCGACGGAGCCAACTCAAATGCGGCGGAGGTGGCCGGCACACGAGCAGTAATCTGAGCCTCCATGCTTAGCAGCTTGTCATGTAATTCAGCAAAAGAGATGGGAGATTCGCGGGCTTGGATGGCATGAGAGTGTTCCATAATAACAAGATCCTCAGAATCAACAGTAACACCCAGGAGAGATAATTCATCAACAATCACGCGAACACCGTGCATAAAATCAGTAACAGATTTAGAACCTTTTAATGGATTATGGAGCTGCTGTTTGAGAGCCATGATACGACCACGAGAAGCAGTGCCGTTTGTGCGCGCGAGGATGTCCCAGGCCTCTTCAGAGGTTTCCGCAGCGACAATAAAGGAGATGATCATCGGTGTGATCGACGAGATGATGGCACTGAGAATAAGATTGGCCTGGCGAATCCAGTAGGGATATGCTAGATTGGGGGAAGTTACCTCCTTGTCGACGATAGTGGCTGGTGGGCACGGCTTCGATCCGTCCAAGAAGCCGAGGAGGTCGTAACCCGTAAGAAGGGTTCGATATTGGAATTTTCACGCCAGGTAATTAGTGGAATCCAATTTGAGTGGGATCTGAGCCGATGCATTGACGGCAATCTGCTGGAGAAGCTCGTTTGACGTCGTAGCGGCCATGAAGCGCGAGGAAAAGGAGAGGAGGCGTTGAGCGACATCGAGAGAGAGGGGGATGCTGATTAGTGCAGGGTTGACGGCGGCGGCGACGGGCTGCCGATAAGAGCGGCGGCGGCTCGAGTAGGGTAGTTTTAGGGTTTCTTTGGCGATAAGCCATTGGCTCTGATACCATGTAGAGAGTTTTGGGAGAATTAAATTTTCTTGTATTGCTCACAAAAATATATATAGAGTACAGAGAGGTATCAAATCATACCAACTATAGAACTGTACAGTAATGAAAGAATATTCTACCAATAATAAAAAGATACACAAAAGATATTCACAATATATCCTAATAACATGTAAGTAGTGATGGCAAAAATGGAAAAAAATAATTATCCCTCTATATTATCTAGTAAAAAGGAGCTGGATAATGAGCTTTTTAAAAATAGGTTTAATATAAAATATATTAATATTTTTCACCTAAAAAATAGATAACCCATGGATAACTGGTAATTTTAACTTCTATATTTATAAAAACTTAATTTGGAGGTTCCTCAAGTTTGAGAGATTAAGAATAGTCAGAAAACCATGAATAATATGGATATATTCATTATTATATGTCGATTAACCGATTTTGTGTATGTATTAAATATAGATCAGATCGGATATATTATCCATTTCTGTATTAACCCTTTTCAAACCCCAAATATCCGATTTGACCTGCCAGTCTAGAATAACATTGGATAAAATTCAATTCAATATTATTTAGTTCTATGATCTATAATTCAATATAACATGGATACGCACCTCAATTTCTTCAATTATTAAACATCTTTTAAAGTGAGATTTCTACTTTATATCTTTGTTATGATGTTTGGGGACAATCATTAAGGCTTTTGAGTTACTTAATTAATAAGATGCAAGATTCAATGAACACACTGATTCAATGTTTGCTAAAGAAAGGAGACAAAAGACCGTGGATACATCATTAAGTTAAACATAAATTAAACCATAATTCAGAACTTTAATTATACGAATAGTACTAGTCTTTTCCTTGTTGGATATCTGACAAATACATTAAAAGTACTTTATTAAAATTATTGTACATTTGAATTGTACTTCAGATCTAATAAATTTATTGTTTGGTTGAACCTTTAAATTAAAGATATTTCTACTTCTAGTTATGGCTTCTTGTAGCTTAGAGTCGCAAGAATTCAATATTAAAAGAAAATGATGTAAATTGGTTATAGGTAATTAATATAGCCCCAACTTTATATACATCTCCTTTAAAAAGAAAATAAAAAATTATTTCACAAATTATCCAGTTTTTACTTTTGTTGTATCTTGAAGGGGAGCCTTGGAACAACATAAAAATGTCTTTCTGTGGCTTATATGTTATAGGTTTAAGTCGTAGAATCAGTTATTGATACAAAGATTAAGGTAAGTTGCTTAATCACATTCCTTGGGTACGGGCTTCCCCGAACCAAATATAAATGCGAAATGCTTCGTGCACTGGCAATAACGAAACTAGAAATTTCTTTCAAGGGTATTCAAACTTGAATGATGTTAAAAACAATTTCCGACAAAGGGTATTCTATATATATTTTATATATTAAAAATCAATAATTTATTTATATACACGATATAATTTTTGTAATATTTCGATAAAGGGTGACCCTTAGCAAAGGGTGGTTTCCACACACCCCTTCCCCCTCTCCCCCCTCCCCACCGACTACAGTTTTTACTTTTGTCGTGGCTATTGAAAAAAGAGCAGAATGTTATGAAATAATATAAGAACAAGAACAATAATACAAGAACAAGAACAATAGAGAGAAAAATAGAGAGAGGAGTATTCTTATTGATACTTTGGGATGGTTTACAATGGAATAGAACCCCTTTATTTATAGGGAGGTGGTGACTTAGCCACCAAGAAGTAAACCCTAGAATCTCTCTAAATATGGACATTCACCTAAAATAGAATATTTTATAACACTACCCCTTGAATGTCTATTCAATAATGTGCCTCGTTAAAACCTTAACTAAAACAAAACCCAATGGGAAAAAATTAAAGAAAAGGAAAAAGAGTACACATGGTTGCCTCGTTAAAAACCTTGCAAGGAAAACCCATTGGGACAAAACCTTGTAAGGAAAAAAGAGTGCAACGCGCATTAGCTCCCCCCTGAAAAGAGCATCAATTCATATCCTTGAGTCTTCGCATTCCGATCTTGTGAACCAGCTTCTTGAAGGTTGACGTTGGTAGAGATTTTGTGAACAAATCAGCCATATTATCGCTTGAACGAATCTGTTGCACATTGATATCACTATTCTTTTGAAGATCATGTGTGAAAAATAACTTTGGTGAAATATGCTTTGTTCTATCTCCTTTTATAAATCCTCCCTTCAATTGAGCTATATATGCTGCATTGTCTTCATACAAAGTCGTGGGTAGTTTGTTACACTTCAAACCACATTTGTCTTGAATATGATATATTATAGACCTCAACCACACACACTCCCGACTTGCTTCATGAATAGCGATTATCTCGGCATGATTAGATGAAGTAGACACAATTGATTGTTTAGTCGATCGCCAAGATATGGCGGTGCCTCCACAGGTAAACACATAACCCGTTTGAGATCGAGCCTTGTGTGGGTCGGATAAATATCCAGCATCAGCATAACCAACAAGATCAGGACTGCAATTATTGCTATAAAATAAGCCCATATCGGTAGTCCCTTTTAGGTACCGCAATATATGTTTGATCCCATTCCAATGTCTCCTTGTGGGGGCCGAGCTATACCTTGCTAAGACATTAACTGAAAAGGTTATGTCAGGCCTTGCAGTATTTGCAAGATACATTAGTGCGCCAATTGCACTAAGATATGTTACTTCAGGACCAAGTAGCTCTTCATTCCTTTCTTGCGGTTGGAATGGATCTTTATTCACATCAAGTGATCGAACAACCATCGGAGTACTTAAAGGATATGCTCCATCCATGTAAAACCGTTTTAGTACCTTTTCTATATAGGTAGATTGATGAACAAAAATTCCGTTTGCCAAATATTCAATTTGCAAACCAAGACATAATTTTGTCTTTCCGAGATCTTTCATCTCGAATTCATTCTTTAGATAATCAATTGCCTTTTGGAGTTCTATGGGGGTTCCAATAAGGTTTATGTCATCGACATATACGGCAAGTACAACAAATTCCGATGTTGTTTTCTTTATAAAAACACACGGGCAAATGGCATCATTTATATAGCCTTCTTTTAATAAATACTCACTAAGACAATTATACCACATTCGTCCTGATTGCTTTAGACCATAAAAGGATCTTTGCAATTTGATTGAAAACATTTCCCGGGACTTTGAATTATGAGCGTTTGGCATTTTGAGTCCATCGGGAATTTTCATGTATATCTCATTATCCAGTGAGCCATAAAGATAGGTAGTAACCACATCCATTAAATGCATGTCAAGCTTTTCAAGGACAGCAAAACTAATGAGATAACGAAAAGTTATGGCATCCATTACAGGCGAATATGTCTCTTCATAATCGACACCAGGCCTTTGAGAAAATCCTTGTGCAACAAGGCGTGCCTTATATCTTTGTACCTCGTTTTTCTCATTTCTCTTGCGTACAAAGACCCATTTATAGCCAACAGGCTTAACACTATTAGGTGTTTCAACTATAGGGCCAAAAACTTCACGTTTTGCCAGTGAATTCAATTCTGATTGGATTGCTTCTTGCCATTTTGGCCAATCATGTCTTTTTCGACATTCTCCAACAGATTGAGGTTCAAGATCCTCACTTTCTTGCATAATGCTAGATGCGACATTAAAAGCAAAGACATAATCCACCACCATATCCACTCGATTAAAATTTGCCTCAATATCGATTGGATTTATTGATAGTTCCTTATTTTCTTGAGTCTCGGGCTCAATGGATTCTTCATGAATCTCAGAATTTATTAAATCATGAATTCCTCATGAGATTCTTTCGTAGTGTCATTTTGATCGTTTGCTTTCCTCTTTCTAGGATTTCGATCTTTGGAACATAATGGCCTGCCACGCTTCAGGCGTGCATTCGACTCATTGGATATGACACTAGATGATTGTCCAACAGGGGCATCAATACGGATTGGAACATTCTCTGAGGGGATGTGAGATTTTGTTATCCTTTTCAAGTCCGTAAATGCGTCAGGCATTTGATTTGCTATTCTTTGCAAATGGATAATCTTTTGCACCTCTTTTTCACAAATAGAGGTATGTGGATCAAGATGAGATAATGATGCATTTTTTCACAAAATTTCCCGTTTGGTTTCACCAACTTCTCCCCCTAATTTTGGGAAAAGTGTCTCATCAAATTGACAGTCTGCAAATCGTGCAGTGAACAAATCCCCTGTCAATGTTTCGAGGTAGCGAATAATGGAGGGCGATTCAAACCTACATATATTCTTAACCTTCTTTGTGGACCCATTTTGGTGCGGTATGGCGGTGCTATATGCACATATACTGCGCATCCAAAGATTCTTAAATGGGATATATTGGGTTCATGACCCAAAACCAATTGCAACGGGGAATATTTGTGATAATTCGTCGGTCCGAGACGAATTAGCATTGCTGCATGCAATATGGCGTGACCCCATATCGAAGTGGGCAGCCTCGTTTTCATGAGTAATGGTCTTGCAATCAACTGCAGGCGTTTAATTAAAGATTCTGCAAGACCGTTTTGAGTGTGAACATGAGCTACAGAATGTTCCACTTTTATCCCAATTGATAAGCAATAATCATTAAATGCTTGGGATGAAAATTCAGCAGCATTATCCAGTCTAATAGACTTGATTGGATTATCAGGAAATTGTGCTCGTAGTCGAATTATTTGTGCCATTAGTTTTGCAAACGCAAGGTTGCGTGATGACAACAGGCACACATGAGACCATCTACAGGATGCGTCTATTAAGACCATAAAATATCTAAAGGACCCACTAGGTGGGTGAATAGGTCCACAAATGTCCCCTTGTATACGTTCCAAAAACGTAGGTGACTCAGTCCCAACCTTTGTTGGTGATGGTCTAATAATTAACTTGCCTTGATAACAAGAAGTGCAAGAAAATTCATTATTTAAAAGAATCTTGAAATTCTTTAACGGATGCCCATATGAGCTTTCTATAATCCGTCTCATCATGATTGATCCAGGTTGTCCCAGTCGATCATGCCAAAGTACAAAAGTATTGGAATCAGTAACCTTTTGGTTTACTGTTGAATGTGCCTCAATTGCACTAATTTTTGTCCAATACAGGCCACAAGATAAAGACGGGAATTTCTCAATAACCCTCTTTTGGCCAGAGACATTCTTTTGTAATGATGAGATATTCAAGATTATTCTCATCTATTGTCTCAATATGATAGCCATTCCAGCGTATATCTTTAAAACTCAACAAGTTTCTCTTAGACTTGGAGGAGAGCATTGCATTCTCTATGATAAACATTGTTCCTCTAGGCAGAGTTATAGTTGCTCTTCCGGAGCCTTCAATCAATTTACTACTACCAGAGATTGTAGTAACATCTGCCTTACACATACTTAGTTGAGAGAAATATTTCTTTTATTTGAGTATCGTATGTGTAGTACATGAATCAACTAAACAAATATTTTTACAGTTGGACGTTGATCCAAGCTTGCTTTGTGAGATATCCATATTTGCTTTCCCATGGTTTGACATACAAAAGAAATACACGAACATGAGAATAAACAAATTCAACCCGTTTGTTTCACATTTAAACAATATTTTCAAAATCTGCTGAGGTTAGTCGATTAACTTAGTTGATAGTCGACTATCTTGGGAAGCAGTCATTAGGTTAGTCGACTAACTAAATCAGATAGTCGACTATCTTGCCTTGCGGAAAAGTCCAGTTTTAATGCGAAATATTAGTTAGTCGACTAACTAAGTTGATAGTCGACTAACTTAGTAAACAGTCATCAGGTTAGTCGACTAACTAAATAAGATAGTCGACTAACTTAGCTTGCGGAAAAGTCCAGTTTTAATGCGAAATATTAGATAATCGACTAACTGTTAGGTTAATCGATTAACTCTACTGGAAAATAAAAATATCTTTGAAATTTAAGCATATTAAAACATTCTAAAGAACTAATACTAACATTATATCATAAACTAACTATACGAGCTGATACTAATGACTATTAGTTTATTCACTAACTAATACAAATAAGTAAAATAAAATCAAACAATTCCATCTTCCTTCATCACAGATCCATCACCGATTAAGTGGTCTATTTTCCCCTCGGGTTGCTCAAAGAAGTCTGCCACATCCAGGTGGGTGATGTCAAAATTGTCGTCAGAGACAAAATTTGTTTCAGGGCCTTTATTCTTTAGAGATGCTTGATAAAGATCAACCAAATGTCTTGGTACACGTCAAGCTTTTGACCAGTGCCCTTTTCCACCGCAACAATAACATATAGTTTCTGAACTATTTGCCTTTGGATCCTCATAATCCCGTTTCTGCTTTTGATGGTTATATCTCTTTGGGGGGTGACGGACATCAGGGAAATTTCTTCCTTGTCTACGTCTACGGCCATGACCCCGATTACGACCACGACCATGATTAAAGCCATAGCCTTTTCCATGCTTCGCATAATGAGAATACACCTTATCTGCTTCAGGCAATGGTGTAGACCCAGTGGGTCGATTTTCGTGATTTCTCATGAGCAGGTCATTGTTTCGCTCAGCCATAAGGAGAAGAGAAATCAGTTCAGAGTACTTTTTGAAACCTTTCTCTCTGTACTGTTGTTGCAGTACCATATTGGAGGCATGAAACGTTGTAAATGTTTTTTTCAAGCATATCATAATCAGAGATATTATCTCCACAGAGTTTCAATTTAGAAGTAATTCTGAACATTGCAGAATTATATTCAGAAACAGACTTAAAGTCTTGGAGCCTCAGATGAGCCCAATCATATCGTGCTTGTGGCAGAGTGACCAACTTCAGGTTGTCATATCTCTCCTTTAAGCCTTTCCACAAGATGAGTGGATCTTTGACTGTGAGATATTCAATTTTCAAACCTTCATCAAGGTGATGGCGCAAGAAAATCAACGCCTTAGCACAGTCTTGGGTGGATGCTTTATCTCTGTCTTTAATGGCGTCTCCAAGACCCATAGCATCTAAGTGGATTTCAGCATCCAACACCCATGTCATATAGTTCTTGCCCGAAATTTCAAGGGCAACGAACTTTCTTTTCATAATATCAGACATAATTAAAACCAAATTCGGAAAAAGGGAAATACCTTAATTTTCTCAAGAGGATTCTTGAGACGGTAGAGTCTCGTGCTGATAACGTGTTATGAAATAATATAAGAACAAGAACAATAATACAAGAACAAGAACAATAGAGAGAAAAATAGGAGAGAGGAGTATTCTTATTGATACTTTGGGATGGTTTACAATGGAATACAACCCCTTTATTTATAGGGAGGTGGTGACTTAGCCACCAAGAAGTAAACCCTAGTATCTTTCTAAATATAAATATTCACTTAAAATAGAATATTTTATAACACAGAAAAAAAAAACCCTTCAAGGGAGCATTTCTTCTCGTAGACATGAATTGTAACCGTTAATTTTCAAGAGAGATATTCTAGATATGTAATGCTAATTTGGAACCCATTCCTGGTGCCCCGTTATTTACTATATCACTCCAATATTTGCTACTTTTCTTTTTATTTTTCTATTTTATTTTGTGCACAATACACTGAATTTAAATAAAAAGTTCAATTAACGTGCTTCTATTATAAAAATTTCCAGAAATATATTTAATTTTGATTTTGCACAAACGATGAGCATAAGAAATGACTATAATTTTTATTTTGTCAAAGAACAACAACAACAATTACCCAGTATAGTCCCACGAAGTGCGGTCTGTGGAGGGTAATATGTAGACGAGTCTTACCCTTACCCGAAAGGGCAGAGAGGCTGTTTCCAATCGACCCTCGGCTCAGTGAAGGAAAGGAAAAACAAAAACAAAAACAAAACAAAAGAGCATTAGTAATTCCAGCAGAAATATCGTAAATAATTATCTAAACATAAGAACCATAAATAAAATAGCATGCAATAATATCATACATTAACTACCTTAAATAGCTACCATAAGGGAGACACAATCCAAATTACAAATCATCTATGGATAGCCCTGCCAAGCCTCACCCAACCCCGTGTGAGTAGTAAGAAAAACTCTAGGAGCCCTATCCTACAACCCTGATACTAGACCTCCAGACTATCCTATCAAGGGTCATGTCCTCGGAAACCCGCATTCTAGCCATGTCATGCATAATCACCTCTCCCCAATACTTCTTAGGCCTCCCTCTGCTACGCCGAACGCCGACAATCGCCAGCCGCTCACAACTCCTCACCGGGGCATCAGGACTTCTCCTCCGCACATGCCCGAACCACCTCAGCCTCGCTTCTCGCATCTTCTCATCCACCGGGGCCACCCCCACCTTCTCTCGAATAACTTCGTTCTTAATCTTATCCAACCTGGTGAGCCCGCACATCCACCTGAGCATCCTCATCTCCACAACCTTCATTCTCTGAACATGAGAGTTTTTCACTGGCCAACACTCCGCCTAAAACAATTTTCCTAGAGAAGGATTAATCAATTGTAGCCTGAAGATATGGAAGATAGAGTACAATATATAGTATATAATTTCATAAAATAATAATTTAATTTATTTTCTGTACCAGATTATTTCAATACCAACTTTTTGACGCTCTTTATAATAACCGCAAAGAGAAGGTAAATAACAACAATTAACCCCAATTATATTACTAACCATGATCAATAATGTGAGTGAAAAATCATAGATTCAAATCCCAACAAAAAGTAAATATACATAGGTAATTTTTTTTCATCTGCTTAAGAATTGGTGGATAGAATTACTCCATACTTGTGTTAGTACGAGGTATTAGCAAATTCAAGAAGCTAGCAAATAACACAAACACCACCGTTATAAAAAATAATTATTTTTATCTCAATAAGTAAATCAACTAATCTCAATTCTAAGTAATTGTGGCAGTTATATCAATTTTTATGTCCATAATGCTTTATTTGGGTTCATTCTTTTAAGTTTAAAAAAAAAAAGAGATTTCCATATTTTTAATCAAGAAAATGATTGAAAAAATAAAATCTTCTTAGTTCATTCATACATAATTTCTTGGAAAAAAAGATTTCTTGGAATCTTATTTTTAGCCAAAGTTTGTCTGACACTGACACACGAATAAATATTGAAATAATTGTTATAAGTTGAAATAAAGCTAAAACATTGAATAAAGTTATAAATTGAAATAAAGCTATGCTTCTAAATGCTCTTACAGTCAAAAGCAAATTGCTAAGGCAACGGCTATAATTCCGCTTATTCCACTCTTCACCTTCTCTTTCTCCCTCATCGACATTTCTACCGGAAAACTTCAAAAAGCCGGCGAATAAGCCGGATACAACTTTGAATTTTCCGATATCCAATTCCGGGAAATGCAGGGAGGATAATAATAATTATATTCAAAAAAAAAAAAAATCCTTCCATGCCATGTAAGTAATTATATAAGCTTTTCTTCATTGACCATTTTGCTTTTTGATTCTTCCTGCTGGTAAAGAATCCACTCTATTGTTGAAAAAAAATTAGCCCCAGTGCGCCCCAATTATTCTCACTTCTCACATTCTTTAAAAATTTCCAAAAAAAGATTGAACCTTTGAAGATTTATTCAGCTTCTTGATCTTCGAGCTTAGCATTTCTAAGGTAATTTGGATCAATTTCAAATTGGGCATTTCCTATTTAACAGTTTAGGTAATGCTCTGTTTGGGTTTCTGAAAGATAATAAGAAAGTTTGAGTCTTTATTGGTTTTTGATTTTATCTCTTTTTTGTGTATCCTTGGTTAAAGGTTGAGTCTTTTGGTAAAAGGGGTTCAAATTTCTTGCATTTTGGACATTGTTAATGCCTTGTTTAGGATTTTGAACAATTACATAGTCATCAAGGAGAAAAGGGGCTAGTTTTGTAAAGCCTTTGTTGTATAAGCTTCACAATGTCTGCTGTGGATGTGGCTTTGAGTCCGGTTCAAGAAGAGTCTGTCCGGTCTACGAGACATATCTATGGCCCTTTGGCTCTTTGTACGAATGAATCGATTGTAATATACATCACGGTGGCTGGTTCTGTGATTCCAATGCGCGTGTTGGAATCTGATTCGATTGGTGAAGTGAAACTTAAAATCCAAACATGTAAAGGTTTTGTGGTTAAGATGCAGAAGCTAGTTTTTGGAGGTCGAGAACTGGCAAGAAATGAATCTTTGGTTAAGGACTATGGAGTTAGTAATGGGAATGTTTTGCATTTGGTCCTGAAGATATCTGATCTTCTTGTTATCACTGTTAGGACTACTTGTGGGAAGGAATTTGAATTTCCTGTTGATAGGCATCAAGATATCGGGTACCTAAAGCGTACAATATTGAAGAAAGGCAAAGATTTTGGTGAGGAGCTTAAGGTTCATGAGCTTTTCTGTAATGGTGAGAAGCTTGAGGATAAGAAGCTCATTGATGATGTTACTGCTGATGCTGTGATTCACTTGTTAGTTCAAAAATTTGCAAAGGTTCAGGCTAAGCATGTCGAGAGGGATGTTCAATTCTTGGAACCTGTTGTTGTTAATCCAAATATAGAACTGCCATCCAATATTTGGGACATGATCAGCTCCGCATGTGATGGTTTGACAAAAGGAAATAGACCGATCAGATCGTCTGAAGGGAGTGGAGGAACTTACTTTATGCAAGATGGATCTGGCAACAAGTATGTTGCTATTTTTAAGCCCGTAGACGAGGAACCTCTTGCTGTGAATAACCCGCAAGGATTACCTTTATCAACCAATGGTGAAGGGTTGAAAAGGGGAACCCGAGTAGGAGAAGGTGCATTTAGGGAAGTTGCAGCTTTTCTACTGGATCATCCGAGGAAGAGGGGACACCGATCATTATCCAATGGTGAGATTGGATTTTCTGGTGTGCCTCCTACTGCTATGGTTCAGTGTTTGCACAATGGATTTCATCATCCTAATGGATTTGAGTGGTCGTCAGAGTACATTAAGTTTGGTTCACTGCAGTTGTTTATGAAGAATGAAGGAAATTGTGAGGATAGGGGTGCTGGGGAATTTCCTGTGGAGGAAGTTCATAAGATTACTGTCTTTGATATAAGGACAGCAAATGCAGATAGGCATGCTGGGAATATTCTTGTGAGCAGAGAAGGGGAAAAAGGGCGAATCGTGCTTACTCCAATTGACCATGGCTACTGCTTGCCTGAGAATGTAAGTGATGATTTTGTTAGCCCTTATAAATGCTGTTTGACAAATTAGATGTTAAGCAAAGCTTTCGAACTTGTGATTGCTTTCTTGTTAGTAAATCTTCATTTTCATAAACTTGAGTACTTGATTATTTACCATGTTGATGAGTTTAATAATTGGTCAATATAACCTACTAGGGATAGGGATGGTTTAACTGGATGTACCTCTCCTACCTTTAGGTCTAGTTCCCACCTCCAAATACATAGAAGTCTTTGAAATCAACATTTGATGTTACTTTTTGATGCATTAAGTTGCACTCTCATTTTGTTATCTTAAGATCTGTGATATACTGATATCGTGATATCTGTGTCACACTCGTGATTCATCATGCCCCTCTATCAGTTTGATAGCATTTATACTAATGGAAGATCTACTTGCTTCAACGAGCTGTTCTAATAACTGAAGTTTCTTCTTTTACGATTCAGAATTTTCCACTCACAAATTTGTGTTCTGCAGTTCGAGGATTGCACCTTTGATTGGCTCTACTGGTCACAAGCCCGTCAGCCTTACTCTCCAGAAACTATTGAGTACATCAAATCCCTGGATGCTGAACAAGACATTAACCTCCTCAAGTTTTATGGACTGGATTTGTCTGTTGAATGTGCTCGTACTCTTCGTATCTCAACCATGCTTCTGAAGAAAGGGGTAGAAAGAGGACTTCCACCCTTTGACATAGGAAGCATAATGTGCAGGGAAACCTTGAACAAGGAATCTGTTATCGAGGAAGTTGTTCGTACTGCACAAGATTCTATGCTTCCCGGCATGACTGAAGCTGCATTTCTTGAGATTATTTCCAAGCTCATGGATATCAAGCTTGAGAAGCTCAAAATATAAATCTTACCACGGATTGTAAGTATATGTATCTGTTGTATGTATATAGCATTCAGTCCATATATATAAAAATGGACTGAATGGAGAGATAGTAAAGGTGGATGACTGACTTTGTCGTCTGTGGTCAGAAACCTTTTCCCTCAACTTCTGCACATTACCAATTTGATGGTTTTTCAAATATGGATCAGAAGTTGCAATATGCAATAAATAATAAATAAAATAAACCGTTACTCTATAAACAGTTGTCTTTGTATCCTTTCTCGACGAGTAAAGTGATACTGACTAAATTGAATAAGGCAACTTGTAACACAAATTCCTTACCTGTTTTGAAAATTTATGTATTATTATTAAAGAATCAAAGAAAGCCAGTAAACGATTAAAAAGAGATTGATACAATGCAACTGGTGTCTGGATTATAGTTTGCTTAGTTTTCTGTGCTGCAATTCCTTATATTCTCTGTGGGATAGATAAAAAGGGCACACCACACCCTTTGCAAACATCATGGCTGATTCTACGGGTCGAACCTGTGACCTATCTATCATTGCTCCAAGACTCCCCTTCAGCATAACTGATAACATTGGCTGCTGTCGCGGCCTTTTGAATATCAACTATAGAGTACATGAATACTAATACAATATGTAAATCATGATTTGGCTTTCTTGAAATCTTCATACAACAGCAACAACAACAACAACTGTTTATCAACTGAATAGTGCATCTTTGCTGGGGAAATAAATCAAGCAGCATTATATAAATTTCTCTTGTCTGGCTATGCATAGTTACATGTTTGCTATAAATGTAAACTTGACATATTTCTCAGATTGAGAGTCTGAGAAATTAGGATTCAAGTGTTTCCATTAGAGAGAGAGAAAAGAGACTTCTAGATTTTCTGTACGAAACAATAAGGCTTCATTAAATACAAAATTGGGCCGAATTCCACTGGCCCAAAGTCAAGAATAAAAAAAGAATCACCCACTATCAACATGGACCTAGTCCAACAGACCCCTTCCAGCTGGAAGGTGACACAACTCCCCCAACTTGCAAATATGAAAATGATGAGCAGGCCCAGATAATACTTTGGTAAGAACATGAGCCACCTGAGAAGCACTGGATAGAAGTGTGAAGTAGACTGACCAGGCCATCCCCAAGCTTACCACGAAAGAAATGACAGTCTAGCTCAATGTGTTTAGTGCGTTGATGAAAAATTGGGTTTCTTGCAATGTGGATGGCTGTCTGATCATCACAAAACAAAGAAACAAGTAAAGAAGGTAAACTCCAAAATCAGACAGTAATCTAGTGAGCCAAGACAACTCTGCCACAACCTTACTGGAAGAGGTGTCTTGGCTCACCAGATAATACTTTGGTAAGAACATAACCCCCCTGAGCAGCACTGGAAGTGTGAAGTAGACTGACCAGGCCATCTCCAAGCTTACCACGAATGAAATGATAGTTCAGCTCAATGTGTTTGGTGCGTTCATGGAAAATTGGGTTTTTTGCAATGTGGATGTTTGTTTGATCATCACAAAACAAAGGAACATGTAAAGAAGGAGAAACTCCAAAATCAGACAGTAATATGGTGAGCCAAGACACCTCTGCCCCAACCTTACTCATGGACCTATACTCAGCTTCGGCTGATGAGAGTGAGACAACAGGTTGCTTCTTTGATTTCCAACCCACCAAGCTGCCCCCAAGAAAAATCCAAAAACCAGTGATAGACCTGCGACTATCTGGGCAAGAAGCCCAATCACTATCACAATTCTACAAAGACAAGTCAGGAGAGTTATTGAGGAAGCTTCCAAATTCAGAGGTGCCCTTGAGGTATCTCAGCAAGTGCGGGGCAGCCTGCATGTGAGGAACACAAGGAGACTGCATAAACTGACTCAGATGCTTAACATCAATACTAAGGTCGGGCCTAGTGTGTGCCAGAAAGTTTAGCTTGCCCATTAGACTCATGTATTCTTCAAGCTTGGGTAAGGGAGTGCCAACCTTATCTTTCACCTTCACATTCAATTCAAATGGGCAAGTGACAGGAGAGCAATCAGAGGAATGAAAATCAGCCAGTAAATCATGAATGAACTTTTTCTTATGAAGAAGAACCCCAGAATCAGTGTATAAAACTTCAATGCCAAGAAAGTAATTAAGAGAGCCCAAGTCCTTAATCATGAACTGGTCATTGAGAAAGGACTTCAAAGCAGCCAATTCAGCTAGATCACACCCAGTCAATATGATGTTATCTACATAGACAACCAAGATGACCAAGGAATCCCAGAACCCTTGGTAAAAACATAGTAATTATTCAAGGAACGAGAAAAGCCCGTAAAGCACAAGGCTTGACACGATTTAGCATACCATTATCTGGAAGCTTGTCTTAACCCATAAAGAGACTTCTGGAGTTTGCATACTAAGGGAGCAGAAGAAGAGTGCGGAACGATGAGGCCAGGTGGCAGCTTTATGAATACCTTCTCGTCAAGGTCCCCATGTAAGAAAGCATTATTCACATCTAGTTAAAAGAGGGGCCAGTGTTGTTTAACAACTTCAATAATCAGAGTTTTGACAGCAGACATCTTGACCACAGGAGAAAAGGTTTCATTAAAGTCAATACCCTCAACTTGAGTTTCCCTCCTAACTACCAATGTAGCTTTATATCTTTCAATACTCCTATCGGCCCTATATTTAGCCTTGTATACCTGTTTACAACTAGTAGGGTTCTTGTCAAGAGGCAATTCAACAATTTCCCAAGTTCTATTGGCATCCAAGGACTCAAATTCACATCTCAGAAACATGAGAGTTGACTAGGAGAAGGAGCATTGGAAACAGATCTGGATGGAGGAGGAGAAGAAGTGGAGGTGCAGACATAACTCTTGAGATAGCTGGGTAGATTGTGTGGCCTGGAAGATCTTCTCAAAACAGGAGGAGGTACATGAGTGATAGAAGCATAAGAAGGAGGAGAGATGGAGGTGGGAACAGAGAAGGGCTGAGAAGTAGTAGAAGATAAGGTGAAGGGTAGAAAGGAAAGGAAGATGAAGGAAAAGAACATCCATCAAAACAAGCAGAAAAGGGAAAGGGTAAGACCTGATGCACACATTAGAGGATTGAAAGAAAGGAAAAATGTGTTCATAGAAAATGACATCTCTTAATACAAAACAGGTGTTATTCTAAAGATTAAGGAGCTTGTAGCCCTATTTGGGAAAAGGTTAGCCAATTAATACACAAGGAAGGGACCTGGGATGAAATTTGTCTTTGTGAGGGGTGGTGACAGTTGAGTAACATAGGCACCCAAAAGCTCTAAGGTGGTGATAAGTAGGGGTGGAAAAATGAATCAATTCACTCCAAACAGTTTGAACTTTAGATTGGAATTG
Organism: Nicotiana benthamiana; assembly: GCA_034376525.1. Classification (NCBI taxonomy): domain Eukaryota; kingdom Viridiplantae; phylum Streptophyta; class Magnoliopsida; order Solanales; family Solanaceae; genus Nicotiana; species Nicotiana benthamiana. The sequence continues at coordinate 180,544,216 of CM067339.1, forward strand.
GGTTTCAACCATAGCAATGAATGCCTTAATCAAATCAAGGGCATTGCTCTTGGCACCCGTTAAATATGTCCAAGTAGCTCTAGAGTAGTCATTTACAGTTGTTAAAAAATACCTAGAACCACCATAGGTAGGAGTAGGATAGGGTCCCCAAGTATCTATGTGTATTAGGTGAAAAGGCTAGATGGAGTGGATAGAGCTATGAGGGAATGACAACCTGGTTTGCCTGGCTAAAGGACAAACTGGACAAATGAATGACTGTTTGGAAGACAGTTTGCAATTTAGACCAGAAATGCATTCCATTTTAGAGAAATGACTGTAGCCAAGTCTGTAATGCCTAAAAATATCATCTTTATTCACAATATGCAAAACAATACTGGTATTTACAATTGCAGTTTCATAGGGTACATATTTAGGAGCAGAAACTGAATTAAGCTAACAAGAATTAAGGGAATTAGAAAGAGGTATAGGAGATTATGTTGGAGGCTTGACATTATGAAATAGTTTGTAGAGTCCATTGTCCAATCTACCAAGAACCACTGGCTTCCTCACTGAAGGGCCCTGTAGGGCGCAAGTAGCCTTGGTAAATTGTACAACATCATCATCATGGGAAAATAACTTGTACACCAAAATGAGATTATATTGAAAACTGGAAATGTAAAGCATATTATGAAGAATCAAGTCAGGGAACAAGGCTAAGGATCTAATATTAGTGATATTAACCTTATACCTATTAGGAAGTGGGACACGATAGGCTACGTGAAGTGCTTAAACATTAAAGAGCAAATGTTTAAGGGAGGTCATGTGGTCAGATGCCCCAGAGTCTATCATCCAAACTATACTATCTATCTTAGTCGGCATACATGCACCATAAAACACACCCTTGTGAGGTAACAATTCACTAGCAAAAATGGCGGAGGCAAGATAGTTGGTTGAGGAAGTAGATAATGGTGATGAAGACAATTGAGATAACTGAAGAAGTAACATTTGCTGAGAACGTTGATCCTCGGTAAGACCAAGAACTGGATAGGACTATTCAAGAGCAGAGGCACCTTCAGAACCAGCTGACATAGTAGAAATACTAGTGGTATCCCCTTCAGCATGGACAGCAGACCTTCTGGGAGGAGGAGATCTATTTGATTTGAAGTTTGGAGGAAAGCCATGGAGCTTGTAGCACTAATCAATGTCATGTCCATATTTCTTACAGTACTTGCAGACAATAGTAGACCTATGAGGCTCAAAAGATCCTTAAAGGTAGCACCAGACCTTTGAGGTTCAAAATTTATTTTGGGAGAGGGAGGAGGACTGGATACACCAGAATTGAAAGAAGCAGAATTGGAGGCAAATTGAGTTCCAGCAGAAATTTATTTTTGCTTCTCATCAGATAGCAAAATCTTATACACTGATACTATGCAAACTTGACATATTTCTCAGATTGAGAGTCTGAGAAATTAGGATTCGAGTGTTTCCATTAGAGAAAGAGAAAGAGACTTCGAGATATTTTCATTATCTGTATAAGAATGAACCATGTTTGTACAAAATAATAAGGCTTCATTAAATACAAATTCGGCCGGGTACTATTAACCCAAAGTCAAGAATAAAAAAAGAATCGCCCACTATCAAATGGGCCTAGTCCAACAATAAATAATTTAGAGAGAAGATCATTTATAGCTCATCGACCCAACATATATCATCCGGTGGCCCAAAAATTGTAATATACATTTTATAACCTATAAGTAATTTTAGTAGCTAGCCTAAAAGTAATTAACTAAGAGGCTCAGACGTGCTATCCATATCCCTTTCCTTGTCACGTTCTCTTCTATCATCTCGACTAGTTGCCCCTCTCTCTCTGTAATTAGCCATTGATTTCTCTATATATTGTAAGAACCCAAACAACAGCCTTTTTTATCAATTTTATTAAGGGTTGTTTGGAGAGTGCATAAGAATAGCATTAGTAACAACCCGTTAACCCTTTTTTTCTTTTTCTTTCTTTAATGCTTTCGCCGGAGCATTCTATGTTTGCCGGTGGAGCTGGTGGAAGCGATGGCGGTGAGTATAATCAGCGGCTAAAAAGAGGCAATGATGATTTCGTCATTCCTTTCAGAGATTATTAATCAATCGGTGAATTTTGCCCCTATCTTGGCAGGGCATGCTCCTACTGGGGTTTTGTAGCCATGGCGTCATTGGATGGTTTTTTTTGCCTAATATTAAACACAAATCTGAGTCTCAATTTCTTGTTATCTTCTCTGTTTCAGTTTATATACAATGAGACTATGATAATTTTTTATTTTCTGGAAGATGAATCAAACATATTTTACGTATTAAAGTATGTTTCTGAAAGTGATATTTGAAAACAAAATACATACTAAACAGATAATTATTATACAAAAAATATAGAAAATAGATTATGATTATACAAAATAGACTATCATTATATAAAAAATATACAACATAGACTACACCTATACAATTTATATACAATAGATAGTCACTATACAAAATAGACTGTCACTATAAATAAAATATACTAAATAGATAGTCACTATACAATTTATATACACTAAACTGCCATTATACAAAAAATATATAAAATAGAGTGTCACTATATAAAAAATATACAAAATAGACTGTATTTTCAGTCATAAAAAAGATTCTCAACGGAAAATTACACTAAAAATATAGCAATCTTCAGAGAAATTATATAATACATCTGAATACATAAATTATATTAATTAAAAAATATATGAATACATTCATGGCATATAGCGAGACAGTGAATACAATGAAATATATAGAATACAATGGGATACATTGAATTACAATGAAAAAAGGACAGTGAATACAATGAAATACATGGAATATAACGAAATATATTGAATTACAATGAAAAAAAAAGACAATGAAATACATGAAAATACATTGAAATATATTAACAAAAAATCAAGTTGTCCAGCCTCAAACTCTGTCGTCTTTGTTCAAGAATAAATCCTAATTTTTTATCTCCGCCGTTCACCAAAAGCCAAAACGCGCTGCCTTGGTCCGATAATGGTGCCTTCAATGGCAAAAAACAACAACAACAACAACAACAACCCAGTATAATCCCACTTAGTGGGGTTTGGGGAGGGTAGTATGTACGCAGGTCTTGCCCATACCCTTGGGTAGAGAGGCTGTTTCCAAATAGACCCTCGACATCCTTCCCTCCAAGAACTTCCCACCTTACTCTTGGGAAGACTCGAACTCACAACCTTTCGGTTAGAAGTGGGGGTTGGTTATCATCAGAGGAACCCCTCTTGTCTTAATGGCAAAAAACAACGTCATAATCATTTTCTCTAAAGTAGTAGAAATCTCATCAAGATCTAAGTACTAAATAGTACTTGGTGTAAAAAAAAGGGATAGAATGGTCACATAACGAGGAAGGGAGAATGTCGTACGGGGAAGCACAAAAAAGGGTGGTAGCAACGGGGATGGTAACGAAGGCGCAATGAAGTTATTTTCTTCTAAAAATGGAATTGGGCCCAAAACCCAAATACACAAAACAGGTCATTACGTAGACTATTTCATTTGGTGGAGAAAATATGTGAGGAAAGACATATTCAAGTGCAGACGCACGGTACGATTGATTCACCTCCATGCCGGAGAGTTCTGATAGTAAGATGAAGGTGGAAGATGAGAGAGAAAATAGATATAGGATAGGGGATAGAAGAAATTTGAAGGGATAGGAGAAATTTGAGTGGAGAGAGAATAATAATATAAAGCTTATTTTATGGCTTAAAGGTAGGAGGTAACTATAAATAGATAATAAAAAATTAAAAGGTAGCTATGGAAAATAATTTTCTAAAAAAATATTTATTTAAAATAAATAAGTTATCAACCTTTGCTATAGGAGGTAACTAATCCATAATTTAACTTGATGTTATAAATGGCAGTTCGGTAGACAAAGCATCTCGCATTCACGTATAGTCTAGGGAAGTGCAACCCAAAAGATATAATGTAGACGGTTTACCCTAATACAAGCATTAGCGGTTGATTCCACGACACCCACAACCTATAAATCATACAAAGACAATTTTATCGTTCCTCTGAGATTCCCCTTCTATTTAACTTTGATGTTATCATACTCTATTTTCCATCGTATCATATTAGACTTGGTAGTTGCTACAAATAGTCCGTGGCAGAGCTATCTTATGAGACTGGGTGTCAAATGACATCCTGTGTAGATATGTAAAATATATATATATATATAACTCTTTTTCTTATATATGAATGAATTTCATCGTTCAATTGTACCTATTATCTCTCACCTTTGATTTAGATGATTTGGATTAAAAAGACTCAAAAGTTTTAGCTTGAGACAGCTACCTTTAGTTTGAAAAACAAAAAGACAGCTCCATTTAGGAAATAACTCATTCAGCTAATTTATAAATAATCCTTTAGAAGTTTGGAAAATGACAGAAACTAAAGCCAAAGAGTTAAAATTAATGAGATCGAATGGCATATATCTGAGTTTAAAAAGTACATTATGTTATCCAAATTCAACATTTTCTATTGATAACTAACAATGTCATACCAAAAAAAAATCCTATATAAGGCGGAATACTACCATTTCAGGTTAAAGCAAAGTTTTTTGTTTCACTAATTTGGATAGATAAACAGTTTAAAGATATTTGCCTTTACTGCAATCACCCCGCAAAGCTTACCCCGCGGCTTCCAATTACAAGCTAGTTTTACCTAAACTTTTTGTGTTCACCCCACAATGTATCAATTAGAGGATGAAGAAATTATTTTTTTGAAGTTGAATCTCCTTGAATCGGAGTTTTAAGGTTTATTCTTTCAACAATGATGTTCAATCGAATATCTAATAATATGGAGGGTTTACTCATATTAATAAAATGTTGGAAAATTGAAATTAACTTAGAATCGCTATTAAAACTTACCTTGGATGACGGAGGGACCCTTAAGGAATTAGGTTTTTGAGAGCTCCCCTTTCTAGAACAAGTTTTTATGTTTTGGAGTTGTGGGATGAAATAGGGCTTTAAAATGAAACCCCAAGTGCGTCCCCGCCACCTGTAGACTTGATCGCACACCTGACCACGCAAAATGGCAGTCACTGCCACAAGTGTGCGGCCATGCCCGAGGTGCGTACTGGGCACGCATATTGCGCATTGTTCTGTAAAATGCACATAACTTTTTGTATAGAGATCAGTTTGGGCTTGGACCTTTAAGGAATTAGGTTTTTGGGAGCTCCCCGCTCCCATTTCTAGAGCAAGCTTTTATGTTTTGGGTTGTGGGACGAAATAGGGCTTTAAAATGATTCCCTAAGTGCGTTCCCGCCATCTGTAAACCTGATCGCACACCTGGCCATGCAAAACGGTAGTCACTGCCACAGGTGCAGGGCCATGCTCAAGGCACGCACTAGGCATGCATATTACACACTGTTCTGTAAAATGCACATAACTCTTTGCATAGAGATCCGTTTGTGCTCCATAATATATCGTTGAGAAAATATTTTAAAGGCCTACAACTTTTACGTTTTGAGTTTTCCCAAATACATTACATATTTTTACTAAGTTCTGATGCAAGATTGACCTTTTGTAAATTTAATGGAGTAGATTTTATTGAATCTTGTACATCTCATTTTTCGTCTTTATTCTAAAATAACCATTTCACACATACTTATCCTGCTAGCACTTTATATATCCAAAATATTAGATTAATACTTTTAGTTTTTGAATATATGAGATGTTACATGTGTGACCTTTCTCCGAACCCTGCATAAATACAAAATATTTCATACACCGAGTTAGTACCTTTTTCTGTCCTACTATGTTTAGGTATAATGTTTGAAATTGAATTTACCAAAAATCTTCTTCTTTTTTTGGGTCCTAGTGAAGTTCAATTATGGACTCATCCCACTTCAAATAAAATTTGAAAAAGAAAAAACAAAAATGAATCCCCAACACCAACAAAACTCTTTTCCCGGGTCTCAATTCTTTTAGCAAAAAGAAGTGACAAAAAGAACCGAAATTACGCAAGCCAAATCGCCAAAAAGTCTCCATTTTCACACTCTGTCCATAGACACTCTTATCACTTTCTTGAATCCTCTCTCTCTCACACAGACACACAGTCACTCTCTTTCTTTCTTGTCTTCATAGCCACATTTCAAGATTCAGAAAATGGTTAAGTCTCGTAAACCTCCAAGTGGACGGACAAACTTAGCTTCATGCATTGTCGCTACCATTTTCTTAATCTTCATTCTCACTGTAATCCTCATCGTTTACTTCACTGTTTTCAAACCAAAAGATCCCATTATCACCGTTAACTCCATTCAGCTTCCCACTTTCTCTACTTCTAACGGCACCGTTAACTTCACGTTTTCTCAGTACGTTTCTATAGAGAACCCGAATCATGATGTGTTTACTCACTATGACAGTTCACTTCAGCTGCTTTATTCGGGTAATCAAGTCGGGTTTATGTTTGTACCCGCTGGAAAGATTAATTCGGGTCGGACTGAGTACATGGCTGCTACTTTCTCCGTTAAGTCTTTTCCTTTAGCAGTGAATGGGATACCAGAGAGTGTGGGACCTACTGGTACAGATGGGTTAAGTGGGTTTCGGGTCGGACCTAGTTTGGAGATGGAGTCCAGGATTGAAATGGCGGGTCGGGTCAGACTGCTTCATTTCTTTACTCATCATGTGGAGACTAAAGCTGAATGTAGAGTGGCTATTTCTGTGAGTGATGGATCTGTTACAGCTTTCCACTGTTAGTTATTTTTGTAATTTCTCTTTTTTGTTGTTTGGAGATGAATTTTCAGATGAATTGTAAAAAAACATTTTGGTTCTTTTGTTGGTTTTCAACTCGTATTCGATGTCCCATTGGGCCCGACTAATGCTATTTCGTGCTGAAAAATCCCACTTTGTGTCGTAGCCCTCCCTATTTGGAAAAATAACATTAGTCGCTCTATAAATAATAGTCGAAAAAATATATAAAATTTATATATCTTTATATATATATACACATTATGTATATTATATACTTTTTTCGATTATAAAATATAAATATTTTATGACACCAGCTAAAAGTGATAATACTCCTCTCTACTTAGCGCAGAGGCTCCATGTTGTTAAGAAAAAAAATGTTTTACTTAAAGGGGTGTCTTATTTGGATTATTGTTGAAGATAATTTTTAATTTGCCTAATAACATAAGAGTCTTGGCTTCTTTGATGTAGTCAAACTTAGGAAATGGATTCTTTAATGTAGCATTTGAGTGTTTGTTTCAATTGGTATTCATTTAAATAAGTTTTGGGATCTTAAATAAGCAGACCAAAATTACTATTCAAGATCTACTTGTCATTTGATTGGAATGATTTAAGCTTCTTTCTTCATTTGATTTATCTTTAAAAACTCCTATTTTTGTTTCACATCTGGAATACCTTTTTTCCTTAACAAAAGTAGAAAAGATGAAAGTGTTTTGATTTCTATGAGTAGCATTAGCTGGAAAGAATATTTTTTCTTTCTTTATCGTCTTAAAGTTAATTATTGGCAAAAGAGAAGACCTTAGATGATGAATATAGAATTTATATTTGATTAGTTTAATTTTAGTCTCTTATCATAATTTATTATATTTTTAAAATTATTGGTTCAAAATCATATTATTTTTGGAGTTTTAGTAATTTTCATATATATATATATATATAACAAAACCGTTCAGAGTGAAATTTAAAATGCCAATTTCGTTTTATACAGGTGCACCAAATAATAATTGTATAATAGTCTTTAAGCATGGGTTTACGCATATATATTCAAGTAGTTTTTAAAAAAAAATTATATTATTATACATAATTTAGAGAGATAAATACGAATTCACGAGAGTCTATATCTCTCGACTTAAATATGCCTCTGGTTAGTAAGAAGCAGATTAAGAATATATCAATGTAAAGCAAAACTCTTTTAAAAGAACTAAGGGCAAAGAATGTCTTGAGAAGAATGGAAAAACAACTTGGTATGGAATTTGGGATTAATTAAGCAAGATAAAAATCATGCAAGATTAAGATTAATAACCACGCAAGGCGATTTTTTCTTATCTGATTAAGTTTTGATGAAATAAATTATTTCATATTTAACTAAACATAATTGAAATAGTCGCAAATTAACTTGCGTAAAAAGTTATGGGTGATTATGTAAAAGAAATGGGCACCAACATTATAGAGGCGCATTGGGAGTAGGTTGACCACAGAGGGTTTCCTGATTAAACTCAAGCTTCTTTTTATACTTAAATTTATGATTTAAAATTTTATTTTTATAAATTATTTGGTCCTAACTTAATTATATATATATAATAATTTTTTTTAAAAACATAAAATTTAAATTAAAGTTATTAATTCAGTCGAATTCGTACTCGAAGGACTGACCCAAAACAAAGCTCGTGTTTTCGAGAGCCCTGAGTAGTGGACCGCCGATGAATAATGGCAAGTGGGTACAACAGGAAATAAGGACATTGCAAGAGTGTTTTTTAGTGGACCAATCTTCAAACAAAGTGACATTATTGGTCAAGTCCTTTCTGCAATGCTTTCATTTCATTACATTTTCAATGTGGGGTTAGGTTCCTTTGGATTAGAGTTTCTAAGGAACTTTTTTATGTGCACTGTATTTTGAAGAGTCTGGAACTCAGTTGTGTTTTTTGGACAAATATAATATAAATATACGTAAAAAAGAAAAGTGATCACTACTTTAACGATATTTTAACCATTAAAATATAGTACGGTATTAAATTGCATTATACATGTATAATGCATGAATAAATAGTACTATGCTGACCTAATGTGACAGATATGTATAGCATATTATATAACTCTGTTATGTACCGTACTATACTTATTTGTGGGCCCACCAATAAGTCATATATGGTTAATAACATAATAATAATTCAAATGGGTGTAGTGCTGGTATTACCTTATCTAAAGGCATTAGGATTTTATGAAAATCCATTCAAAAAATATTCTAACTCCAGTTCAAATTTTTCTTTTTGTAAATAAGCATTTTTATAATGTCTAAAGAGCAAAAAATAAGAGTTCCATTATATTGGGGGTGAGGTTGTAGTGGAGAATAACTCTATGAGTTATAGTTAATCTCTACAATGTCATGTTAAATTACCATTTACAATGGAGTACGATACATTCATATCATCGTTATTAAAAAAATAAGTGTGAGAAAACATTCGGTGAACCTTAAAGTAACCGGTAGATATCTGTATTCTGTCACTCCGCAAGAGGTAGCTTGTTACTTTGAGTTTAACATCAACGATGATGATATTTGAGGAATTTTTTGAGGACTTCAGATAAATATTGAGAATTTTTTGTAATTAAAATGTTGGATATATTCGTCAAAGTCGAAGATGTTTCCAATAATGAGGTTGCGAATAGTAGGGATAACCCCCAGTCATCGGGTGGTTATTCTGGAGCAGTTTTTGTCGTACAGGTTCCGGATGAAAGAGTTTGCCTTGATTTAAATTATCACCGCCTGCAAATAAGCAGCAGGGAAATAATTTCTTCCTACTTTACATAATCCATAAGAAGAGTGGTAAACTTCAATTTTCCTTTGTTACGATGTATATTTTTGTTATTGAATTTGTATTAACACTCATATATTCCACAGCGAGTACCGGCAGGATATGAATTTTACAAGTTATGAACCCGCGCATAAGTTGGAATATGCGTAGTTTTGGTGTGTTGGATCATGGTGGTCTATCTGGAAGTCATCACCGACCTGAAAACGTCCATTATGGAATGTCATCACATTACGAATTGTAAGTGAAGTGGTACAACTATATTAAAATATTTATTAATTTCAGTAGCTTATTATTTTATTGTTAGTGCAATGAAAACGAGCAAGTTGAACTGCATGTCCTCACTCAATTGCCCGAAGACAACATATTAAAACGGAATCTGGCATATGCATAGAGTGAGCAAGAGAACAATGATTATGACAACAGTACCGATGAATCCGAAGACAATACACCCTTCCCTCATGAGGATGGTGACGAGGAGGATGAGAATGAAGGACCTGATTTGACGAGGGAGTATGCTCTATCCCACGTTAGACGAAGAGTGTACGAGTCTCAAGTGTCGTTTCATTCAAGGGATATTCCCTACTTTGATAACTTGTCAAGTATGCGAGATGAGGATGCTCTCATAAGGAATTTTGATGAAATTCAGACAGCAATGTTGGATGAGTCTAGACCAACGGTGCTAGCAAATGGCATATTTTTTCCTAATAAACCGCACATAAGAGGGCTTGTAAAATGCACAACGTAAAAGAATGTCGTGAGATGTTGGTTAAAAAGTCAACTTTGGCAGTATACAACATTACTTGCCGCATATGGCTTACGGGTTGTCATTGAATGCTGTGCGCGAGCAAGAAGAAAACAGGTTGTGGGAAGTGGGTAAATACATTCCCAACCACAGATGTGAAATAGACACATTCAGTGGGAATCACTTCAACTTGGATATTGACTTGATTTCTCTTGTCCTTATTTCACACCTCAAAGCATCCATAAGATATAAATCTAAGAGTACATTACATTAGTCCACCAGGAATATAGACATACCATGACCAAAAGAAAGACATTTCTCGGACGCAAACATGCGTTGGAAATTATTTATGGTAACTGGGATAAGTCATTTGCAGCTCTACCTACTGCAACACTTTAACCCCGGGACGGTTGTGAATGAAAGCTTGAGTGTAGTCCGGAAAAACCAGAATATATATATATATTCAATTATGTGTTATGGGAATTTAAACCAGCAATTGATGATTTTTCGCATCGTCGGCCTATAATATCGATAGATAGACTCATGTATATGGAAAGTAAGACATCAAGATGTTGATAGCCGTTGCAGTAGATGCTAATGGACATATATTTCCTCTAGCTTATGCTATTTGTGCCAATTAAAGTCAAGAGATGTAGACGATGTTTTTGGACCATTTGAAAGAGCACGTTGTCAAATAGCGTTTCGGTAATTGTCTAATATTTGATCGATAGGGTAGTACCTTAAGTTCTATAGAGAACTTGCATGCATGGCAAAAACCTTATGCCTACCACCGTTATTGTGTGAGACACTTTAAGGCCAATTTCCAGAAGGCATATCCCAATGAGGATCTGCATGATTTGATGTGGATGGCAGCAAAAGACCGCCAATAACATAAAATCCTTTGCATGCGGATGGTGGCAGAAAATGAGACATTTTGACTACAAACGTGTGAGAGTCTTTCAATGGGTTATTGAAGTTTCCAAGAGGATTGCTTGTCACTGCCATGGCGTGGATGTCGTTCAAGCAGATGGCAAAGAGGTTTGTTGAAAGGGCTGCAGCTGCAACATCATTGATGGAAGGAGGTGTTGAATTTATGCCACTGTCAATGAAGAGATTTGAGAAATACATGCGGCAAGCATATTGGCATTCATTTTTGTAATATGATAATGAAAGAAATATTTTTGAAGTTGAACCGCTATCTATCAAAATCATAGGAATAATATACATACTGTAAATGAATCTACAAGGTTATGCTTTTGTGAAAAATGATCCTTCTACCACATGCCTTGCTTCACATGCCATCAAGTACTTTCAGCGTGTTGGTTTAGGGCCAACCAACTACGTTGATCCCTAATATAGTATTGTTGCTTACTTAAACACCTATAGTGGTAGTTGTAGCCAGTGGATGCTGAGCATTATTGGCCGCTGGAACTATTTAAAATGGGGTGTAACAAGTCTTATTTGTGCCGAATACAGGTGCAGAAGAGAATACGTATAAGGAACCAAATGGATATTAGCGATATCGTTTATGCGTGCAAATATGGTATATGCTCGCAAACAGGATACGACCGTCGAAAATGTCCTTCGGCTGGTTTGGATGGAGTTGGTAATCAAGCACGTGGTGGATGTTTTTCTATGTGCCCAACTATCAATGAGTTTATATTGTAATAAGTAGATGTTTAGTTTATGTTGCAAGATTATCAAATAAAATTATATTTGTTAATTATGAGTTGAACTCTTCCATTTTGATTTTTTAAATGATAATTAAAAATATTATAGTAAAGAAGAGCAATATGAAGATCGAAATTTCATAACATAATATTTCAAGAGAAAAAATTACAAAAACCATAACTAAAGCAACATACGTTAAAATAAAAGATAATAAAAGGATAAATCAAGACAAACACATTATAATAGAAAGTAAAATATAGATTAGTACAAACAGAATATCGCGGTTAACATGTATAGCACGCTTTCGTTTTAGAAAATGACAATATGTATAGCGCGGTTAAATACTACGTTTTGTGTGAATATACATAGCACAGTTAAATACTACGTTTTGTGTGTTGTCTGTCAGTCTAAAGAGCTGACCGACTACGAAAAAGTTATTTCGTATCTGATAGAATCTTTAACATGCAAAGCATAGTGCGGTTATATACTACGGTATGTGTACATATATAGCGTGGTTAAATTCTACGTTATGTGTGTTGTCTTGTCAAACTGAAAAAGTTGCCCGTCTGAGAAAATGCTATTTTATATCCAACAGAATCTTTAACACACAAAGCATATCGCGGTTACATACTACATTATGTGTTTGTATATATATATATATATATATATATATATATATATATATATATATATATATATATATATATATATATATATATACTACGCTGCGTTATATCGGCTGATTTACCTATAAATAACGGGCTTATTCTAGTTATTTTCTGCATTCAATAATAACTAATAGGAAAAGTTTATATAAAAGCAAGGTTTTTTATGCTTTATTAAATGGCTAAACGTCTTTATGTACCAAGGTACGAGTGCGGCAAAAAATGCATGATGAATAGCTGTTGGGATAGTGGTGAAGCTGGACGCCGCTACTAGATGTGTATGAACAAGTTTTATAGGATTCTCGACATACCTATTCACAATTTTGAGATATGGGTTGATGAACCCCGTAGTCAGGAATGCTAGAAAGAATCTTTGCAGCATCTATATAATTTGTGTTTAAAACAATTAGAACGTGAAAGACAACATGAACGAGAAGTTACAGAGTTGAAGTAGAAACTGAATAAGGTGAAAGAAGAAAAAAAATAAGTTGGAAGACAAATTTAATTGTTTGGAGCAGCAAATAATGGACAGATGAGACTAAACAATGACATGTATGTGTTTAGTATACCATTTTATCTTTATGTTTCTCGTTTCATGTATTTTCATTAGTTGTACTTAATTTTAATTATGTTAATTTTCTATGTTTGTGTTTATGTTGTAATATTAAAATAAATAAGAAATAGGGAAGTAAAAACGTAATGCGGCATATTATATGAACATAAAAATTATTTTTTTATTTACATAAAATAATATTTACATCAAATACAAAAAATGAAAGAAAATCAATGTGTCCCGCATTTGGTGTGCTTCACTTCAGTCGCTGGCCTGAGGCGCATCTCATCCCGCCCGGCTACGCTATCGGAATCATTCTCACAGTATTGCCTCTTTATAGCCGGTTGCGCTGCAGGATAATCATCAGTGGGTTGGCAGGATTGCAAACCTATAAAAGATAGTATAGGAAATTGTATATTAAGTCGCAACAATTTAAATTGTCTTACCATGATCTCATTAGGTTCCTGAATGTAATCATCCATCACAGCCATGTCAGCATCGCACGAAGGGGCCTCCATAATGATCGGGGATGAAGCCTTAATAAGAAAATTAATAAAGTTATGGAAAATAAATGAGAAAAGTAAAAACAAATTTAAATTTAATACTTATTAATAAATCATACCTCTGCCAGTCATAACTCAGTTGGCTCCCACTATCCAAATCCCGGGTCAGACGATCCTCAAAAATAGTAGATGGATCTCGGTAGTATGACTCCCAATCCACTCTGGTAAGGTCCATGCTCATGATCAATAATAGATCTAACGGGGTCACCCGCAAAGTCCCTTGAGTGAGATGCATCCCAAGGTTGTATGACGGCATGTCTGGCTCATGTGGTCACCAGGCAGATCACCAACAACATCATCAATAGGGGCCTCAACGCTCCCTTGTTGGGGACCAACTCCTCGCCACCACCTCGTCGGGCACCCCTACCTCATCGGGCACCCCACCTCGTCGGGCACCCCTACCTCATCGGGCACCCCTGGCTCGCTGGTAATACGCTGGCTCCACATAATCAAGATCATGTCCCAAGCATTGATACTCTCGAGCTCGCCGCAGTGTTCGGGTAGCCACCTCTACAAATTGTCAGCTATAATTGTGCAAAGCAGCTGCAGGATCACCGACATGCTCATGCATCTGCAGTCCCATCTGGTAGACTATATGTAGGCCAATAGCCTGCACAACATATAAAAATTAAACTACATACTTTGCACTACCGCCCAGCGTATTGAACATATCGACCGCCAGCTTAATGAATGGGATTCTCGACAAAAAGTCAGGTAACGTGACGGTACCAGGACATATAGAGCTGAATAGTCGCCGTCTAGATCTATGAAGGTGGGGGCGGAATCAGGTCAGCTCGTCGTTCCCAAGTATGGACATGTGCCTCTAGCCATGGAACGATCATCCCGCTGATAATGTGTGGCCTCCCATGTAGGCCCCCTCCATATACACTACGGACGACCAAACTGGCAAGTACCCGATCTGGGGCATGATTTTTAGTTTGTATGAGTCCACCAAATAGTAGAGTATCTGGTCCTCTACAAGATTCTGGTGAGAATGATAATACAACAATAAGTAAATAAGGCAGAGGATTTTTACGTGAAAAAATTCCACACAAGGGGATCAAAAAACCACGACCTAAACCTGTAGGCTTTCAACTTCACTAACTTGTAAAACACCTATTACAAGTCACTTTGCAATGACTCCATTACAAAGAATTTACTTAACTAACTTGTGGTACTCCTACCAGAAGCCACTTTATGACTTTCTAGTTACAAAGACTTTTTTCTAACTTGTGATGCTCTCACCACAAGTCACTTTATAACTCTACAGTTACAAAAACTTTTGCTTATGACTAAACCTAGTCACAACATAAACTCAAGGAGTTTACGAAGTTACAAGAGGATTCCTAATCAAATGCTTCTAGCTAAGCAGTTTAGGAGATACAATAAGTACAATCACAAAGTTACAACTCAACTAGGACAACAACAAGCTAACATTAGGAACTGGTTTGTAGTTGTGTTCGACTTTATTCTTCAAGATCGTGAGAATTGATTTCTCTGTTTTTGCAAAAGGCTTGAATAAGAAACCGAAACATTCAAGTGATGTTTTTGTACAAACTCATTGTTGGTACACCTGGGTCACATCACTTAAGATGATGTAAGCACTTTAGTTGGTTAGAGAATGAGTGGGCGCTGAAAATAGTGCAGGCAGTCACTTCGTTTCCACCTGTGTCCAATTGACTTTGTACTGCTATGAGGAAACCACAAGAGTATCATGTCTTTGTTTGGGTTCATAGATCTTGAAGCTGTAGGAGTTCACTTTTAGCTGAAATCTATTAAACTTGCAGTATAGTCCAAGTAGGTCAGGTTCCCTAACTGGTTCTTAACAGTAAGTTTGTTAGATCATCAAAACATAAGGCAAGAACATTTAAAACCTATCAATTTCTCCCTTGTTGGTGATGACAAACTTAACATATATAGAGTGGCTCTAGAGCAGTAAGGATCAGAGTAAGTAACAGGTGAACACAGATTGTTGCGAACTCAGATTCCCCATGACTCTATGTCCTTTCGTACACATGTGTTCCCCCTAAGTTTGTTCCCCCTCAAAACATAAGGCAAGAATATTTAAAATATATCAATAATATTTTTCCTTTTGGCATCATTAAAAAAACACAAACAGAGTAACAACACAAAGAAGTCCAGCTAAGCTAACTCATGCCACATATGTGCAGACAAACATGATAGAGAACAAAAGCATAGAAGAAAGTATCGATATAATGAAAAAGGATTGATATTAGAGTTGATATTAATAAAACTTAAATGTGCCTTTTCTTTGAAAAAGCAAAAGGCAACATTGGACTTGTGAAAGCGGGAGCAGTAGTGTTTCAACCCAATCACATAAAAAAAGGAAAACAAAAACATTTGCCAAAACACCAAAGAAAACTTAACAACAGTTCCAGAAGCTGGTCATTGAAGAGGTACTTAGGGGGAACTAGCAGTAAAAAGCTTAGAAGCTGCGGTAAGTGTTTGGAGAATAAGGTCTATTCGCGCATTCCCAGACTTTTACTCATTGAACAGTTCTACTTTCAGGTTCTTTACTTGCGCCCTGAGATCATCATTCTCCCTTTCAAACGAGCGACTTCATCATTTGACACTGGAACCCCTTGGGCTTGCTGACCTTCTAGGATAGCGTTCCTGGCCTTTAACCGATGAATTTCCTCCGCTACACTGTTCTGAGCATTAATAAGTTGTGAAATGTTTGATGTACTTCCTCCCCCGTCCCCCAATTATTTTTTATGCACTCGCATCCTTCCAAAGTGGTCTGTCATAAAGTATGCTTCTTAGTCCCCACCTTGCCTATCCCTAGCGGTACTTCAAAGAATTTGAACACTCGAGTAAGCAGGAACTCGTAGGGAAGGCCATGATTACCATCTTTGAAGGTGGCAACCTTTTGCATGTGTTCAATCATAATAGTAAATAGACTCACAGGAGTAAAACTGTCCAGTTGTTACATCAGAAACAGGTCAAACTTAGAATTCACTGACCTCCTCCGAGCTCGAGGTAAAAGAATTTTGTTAACCAATTCGAACAACATGTAATAGACCGGGAGTAGCGCTTACTTATGGATTTGGTCCCCTTTCTGGTTGGCATTGTCTTTTACTATGGCATTTCTGAAGTTATAACGACACAAATCATTTACATTGGACACACCAGCTGTAGGAACTTTAAGAATCTCTCCAAGCAACTTTACATCGAACGCAATGTCCACTCAATTGACCAAAACACAAATGTGGTCAGTGTCAACTAGAAAGAGACTAGCAAAGAATCTTTGTAACTCCTCTTCATATACCTTAGTGCATCTATTTGAAATAAATGTGCCCAGCGTTGAAACTCGGCCATTTCTAGAATTTGGCGCATGCCAGCCATCTCGGAGATTGCTGAGTCAAACGTACGACCCATGAGCACTTTTTGATACCTCAGGTGTTTAGAGCCAATGCTGACTTCACTTCTCATTCTCCTCACAGAACCAGGTTTATCAGAACTTTCAGACTTGCATTTGCCGGACTTCTCACCACTTACTTTTCCCTTTCCCTTGGATTTAATTAACACATCCTCATCAGACATCGAGAACTCAATCAACACCTCCTTCAACTTGGACCTACAGGTTGACACCTTGTCTATTGAAACAAGCTTCTTCTGTTTCGAAGACCTTGTAACCAGTGAATCGGGTACATCTGGGGCTTCCTCTTCCACCTTTACTACAGGGATAGCCTCATCACTTTCAAGTACACTGTCTTTCACCAACTTTCTCCTTTTCTTCTTACTACTTTTCTTGCTCTTTTGTAGGGCAGAATCGTAGCCACTTTAGCTTGAAGCCTGGTAGTAGGTCGTTTGGTTTCAGATTCAGCCGTGGACACAACCCTCCGGTTAACTATGAATGCATCACGAGCCACATTGTCTAAGTCCTCCTAATCACTAGATCTTATTTCAGGTACTTGTATTTCCAAGGGCATAGCAGCCAATACAGAAACAGAACTGTCCTGGGAATGAGAGCCCAGACCTATGTTTTCTAGTGAGGGATCAGGTTTCTCATATGATGGCCTAGTAGTATCTGCTAGTGCATCCCCTTTAGCAGGTACAATGGCCCCTTCATCCCACACACCATGTACCGCATTTTTCTGAGAGATGATCTCATGAAGTACACCATCAGATGACACCACAAATACGGTTACAACATTTTCCTCTTTCTCAAATGGTACTATTGCCACCACAGAATCGGTAGCAACGATAGTAGACCTCTCGGTGTCCTCAGGGTTTTGACCATATTCTCCAATTGATCTTTCACTGGTGGGATCCTCAGAAAGTGGAGGGAACGGAGCATCAATTTCAGGGATTTCTGAATAAGGGAAAGACAGGGAAACTGGGAGAGGTGTGACTTCCACAGGAAGAGTAAGAGTGGGTGAAGGCTCAGTAGGAGTGGAAATCTCCAAAAGTTTATCAGTACGAGGTATGACTGAGACAGGGAGGTCATATTTTGTCTCGGCCATTGAAAAGGTAGTGTGAAAATGCTTTCGGGAAATTCTAATGGAGTACTTATGGTTAGGAAGAACAGAAAAAGGGTTTTTACGAGGGAAGAATAATTATGAAGAGAGAGGAATAGGCATTGGTTCTGAAACGGCAGCTGAGCATGGAGAAATATAGTGTTTCAGAGGAAGATCGAATTATCTGAAGTGAAGAGACGTGACAACATGATCTGAAAAGTTGAATGACATGGCAATTATGTTTTGTACCCTTTTTAAGATGTGTATTAAGGAATGCACGGAACTACTAAACTATTGGTAAAAGAACCAGGTTCTTAACCTTTTATTTGAAAAAAAATATCAATCCTCTTTGATCATTCATGCATTGCATCTACAGCTTTCTATATGCATCATGTGTGTTTACCTGCAACAATATTAAAGTGAGTTAGACGTGGCAAGAAAACACTTTCAGCCAGTTATTTCTAGAAGCTGATTTTCATAGCTAGATAAAGAGGAATCATGCTCTCAATTGAGCTTTAAAATCCCCGACTTCACTCGTTCTTTCAAACTTTTCCCTACTTAGCACCTTGAAAATGTCTGCAATTTGATCTTCTGTGTTGCAAAACTTCAAACATATTAGCCGTTTCTCCACCTTATCCTAAGAAAGTGATGCATCAATATGTTTTGTCCTTTTGAATTGAACTAGATTCTTGGCCATGTTGAGTGCACTGGTGTTGTCACGTAGAAGGGGCACACTCTTAGTGAGTACCCCAAAGTCCTCCAGTTGTTGCTCGATCCATAAAAGTTGAGCACAACAGAATGTTGCGGCTATATTTAGCTTTAGCTGTTGAAAGAGCCATTGAATTTTGCTTCCTTGTGCCCCAAGAGATAAAGCATGAAACTAAAAAGTGAGCCATTCCAGAAGTGTTTTCCTGTCCACAAGATAACCTGCATCAGCATACCCGATCAAATTAAAACTATCACCTGAAGGGTAATACATCACCAGGTCTTTGTTACTTTGAGATATCTCAGTATTCTTTTGGCAGCCTTCAAGTGAGATTCCTTAGGATTTGATTAAATCCTTGTACACAGCCCCACGCTAAAAATAATATCAGGTCTGCTGGCAGTGAGATAGAGGAGAGATCCAAGTATACATGGCTTGATTCACAGGAAATCAAGTTTCATCCATTTCTAGTCGAGTGGCAGTGGCAATGGGTGTGTCTATCACCTTTGATGCTTCCATGTCAAACCTCTTTCAAGAGCGATCTGATGTTATTTTGCTGACAAATGGATATACCCTTTGTGGACTGTTTTACTTGAAGACCCATGAAAAAGTTCAGTTCCCCCATCATGCTCATTTCAAATTCACTTCCCACGAGTTTAGAAAATTCTTCACACAGAGAATTAGTTGTTTCTCCAAAAATGATATCATCAACATAGACCTGAATAAGGAGCAGGTTACTTCCTCATTTCTTTAAGAAAAGAGTATTGTCAATTTTCCCTCTTTTAAAGCCATTTTCCAAGAGGAACTTTGGCAATCTTTCATACCAAGCTTGAGGAGCCTGCCTTAGCCCGTACAAAGCTTTGTCCAATTTAAACACATATTCAGGGTGCTCATGACATTCAAACCCTGGGGGTTGCTTCATATAGACTTCTTCCTTAAGGAATCCATACAAAAATGCACTCTTGACATCCATTTGGAACAAGGTGAATTCCATATGAGATGCAAAAGCGATTACAATTCTAATAGCTTCCATGTGAGCCACTGGAGCAAATTTTTCATCATAGTCAATCCATTCCCCTGATTGTAGCCTTGGACCACTAGCCTAGCCTCGTTCATTGTGGTAATTCCATGTTCATCGAGCCTGTTTATGAATACCCACCTGGTTCCTATAATGGTTCGATCTGGGGGTCTAGGTACCAGGTGCCACACATTGTTTCTCTCAAACTGATGTATCCCATCTTGCATGGCTATGATCCAATATGCATCTTTCAAGGCTTCCTTGATATTTTTGGGTTCTATCTAGGAGAGAAAGGCTGAGAAGACAAGTGAATTTTTGGCTCTCAACCTGGTTTGTACTCCGGAATCTAGAGGGGTAATAATGTTGTATATTGGATAAGAGCTTTGGTGTCTCCAGTTAGATGCATGAGGTTCACTCTGAGAGGAAGAGGGTATGTTTGGCTGATTTTCCTCTGTTATTCTCTCAGGTGCTAGTGGAGTTCCCTGAACTACATCAACCACTCTTTCTTCAGCTTTAGTGGTAGTAATTGAAGCGATTGGTTCTATTGAAGATGAGACAGCATTGGCTGCATTTAGCTCCTTACTTGACTCATCATATCTATTTTTCCATTTATCATGTTAATGGCTTCACTAGGGACTAGTAAGGGTTCTCCGTCTTGACCTTCCTCATCAATCTTTTCGCATGATGGATAAGACTCATCAAAAATAACAAGAACACTTTCCTCAACACATTAAATTTGCTTGTTATATATCTTGTAAGTCTTGCTTTGAGAAGAGTAGCCTAGAAATATTCTTTCATCACTCTTGGCATCGAATTTACCAAGCTGATCCTTTCCATTGTTGCGAACATAGCATTTGCATCAAAATGTTCTTAGGTGAGTCGGCTTGGGTTTCCTTCCCTTCAACAATTCATACAGGGTTTTGTTCAGAACTGATATGATCATACACCTGTTCACCAAGTAACAAGTAGTGTTAATAGATTCATCCTAAAAGCTCTTTGTAATTCCACTGTCAATCAGCATTGTTCTTGCCATTCTTCTACTGTTCTGTTTTTCCTTTCTACCACTCTATTCTGCTGGGGACTTCTAAGGCTGAGAAGTTGTGAGTGATGCCATTTTCATTGCAGAATTCATTAAATTTGACATTGTCTAATTCTGTCCCATGATCTGATCTAATACATGCGACTGTAGACTCCATGTTCACCTGGATTTTCTTCACAAAGGCCACAAAAACCTCAACAGTTTCATCTTTGGTTCTGAGAAATAGAGGCCATGTGAATCTGGAATAATCATTTACTATCACAAAAATATATCTTTTTCCTCATCTGCTTTGCACTCTCATAGGTCCACACAGATCGATATGCAGAAGCTCTAGTGGCTTTGAGGTGCTCACATCTCTTTTAGAATTAAAAGAGGACTTCACATGTTTTCCTATAGCACGGGCATCACAGACTTTTTACATCTTGAATTATGACATAAGCAGACCATTGACCAGGTCCTTCTGAATTAGTTTGTTAAGAAGAGAAAAACTTGCATGGCCCAATCTTTTGTGCCATAGTTCAGCATCATTGTCAACAGCTTTCAAACAACTTAGATCACCACACTGTAAGGACTCGAAATAAGCAACATAGAAGTTCTTGTATTTTTTTGCCACGAGTAATATTTCACCGGTCACAAGATCATTGACTATACATATTTTGGACAATAATTCCACCTTGTTTCTTTTATCACAGATTTGAGAGACACTTAAGAGACTGTACTTAAGTCCATTGGCATAGTACACATTTTCAATAGAATGAGAGTGACTTCCCAACTTTTCTAACTCCAAGAATGTACCCCTTTTTTTCATTGCCAAAGGATATACTCCCTCCTTGCATGGCTTTTAGTGAAAGAAAGCTCATGGTATTCCCAGTCATGTGCTTTGAATACCCTCTGCACAAGAAATTTAAGAGTTTTAGAAATCCAAGCAAGTTTGAGTCCCCTGTAGTAGGCAAGAGGATGAATAAGAGTTCTCTTAGTCCATGCAGGTAATATGTATTTTTTGTGAGTGGAACCCGATCCCTCTTTTGTAGTCATCTTTTCAGCAAACACATTGTTTTTCTGAACAGATAAATTCATAGTATGGAGATCTTCTTTGAAGTGCCAGTGTTGTCACATTGGATACAAGGCTAGTTATCAGATACAATGACGTACTTGCTGTGAGGGTTGTGGGCAGTTTTCTCCCTTTGGAATCCTATTCCCTGCCTATTTTTAAAGTCATTAATATGCATGGAAGTGGTAGCTTTTGAGGACCAGGTCCACTTTAGGGACTTTTCAAGATCATTTTTTACTATTTCCATATTAGTTTGGAGTTGCTCGTTTTTCTCCATTTCAGCACATATCCTAGTTCTTATTGCATTCACCTCATTTTCAAGCCTATGTGTTCCTCACTGGCCATCTCCCTTCCCTTTCTAGAATTTTCAGGTTTTGATTTAGTCCATTATTTTACTATTGTTTCCCTTAGGTCTGTAATTTTCGCCAAAAGATCATCCTTTTCTTTTATGAAGATTTCAATGGTTCAATTATGGTCAGTAACTATAGCCACTAAGTCGTCCATAGTTTGTTTAGATTCTCCTAATTCTAGGGTCAAGGAATCGCTATCCTCCACAAGACTATGAAAAGCATTAATTAATGCATTAGCTAAGGACATGAGTTTTTTTGGAGAATGTGATTTCAGATTTCTCTGAACATCCTTGAAATTAACCTCTTTGTCGTCTTCATCATCATCTGATTAAGCCATCAAAGCAGAAGTTGAGTCATATGCAATCTCCTTGCCTTCAACTGCCATCATGGAGCTATCACCAGTATCAGGTTCATCTTCAGACTCACTAGAGAAATTCCCCAATGTTACAAGAGCCTGTCTCATAATATTGTCAGCAAATCTTTTTCTCTTAAAGTCCTTGAAGGGAACCGGGTTCATCTTAGCTGTTTTCTCATGGTAGTTCTTGGAGAATTCTTGTTTCAGGAGAGGAGTATTTCATGTAGTGTCCAGGCTTTCCACACTTGTAATAAAGATCACAACTTTTTGGTTTGTTATAGCCGTCCCTTTTTAGCATTTCTTCATTTCTTCTAACCATCTTCTGAAATCTTTGGTTAAGTAAGCCATGTCACTATCTTCATCACTTGAATCATTGTTATCAGCTTTAAGTACCAGTTTTTCTCCTTCTTTGATTCTCTTCTTTCACTATCTATCTTTCTCTTCAACTCATAGGTCTTCAAGTTTCTGATCATCTCTTATATGGCCAACTCCTGTAAGTCCTTTGATTCAGTAATGGCATTTACTTTTCTTTCCCAAGAGCTAGGCAAAAAGTTGAGTATTTTCCTCACTAGCTTGTTTCTGGAAATATTTTCACCAAGTGAGTGTAACTCATTTATGATGGAAGTGAATCTTGTGTGCATGTCTTAAATGGATTCATCGTCCCTCATTTTAAAGAGTTCATACTCGGTAGTAAGAAAATCAATCTTAGACTGTTTTACTTGTGTGGTTCCCTCATGAGCTGTTTGCAAAGCTTCCCATATCTCCTTGGCAGTTTCGCAGGTGGAGATTCTATTGTACTCTTCAGGTCCTATTCCACATACTAGAATTTTCTTGGCACGAAAATTCTTCTCCACAGTTTTCTTGTCTGCTTCAGTGTATTCTTTGTTGGTTTTTGCCATTAGAAATGGAAGTTCCTCTAGTACCTTGGTTGGAACATAATGACCATCGCATATGATATCCCATAACTCACAATCATCAGCCATGATAAAATCATCCATTCTTAGTTTCCACCACCCATAGTATTGTCCATTGAACTTGTGTGTTCGGTATGTAGATTGACCTTCTTCATGGTGGAGCAGCCATGATGATCCTACCTAGGTTTTAGCCTGATTGGAGGAACCTACTCTGAAACTAATTGTTAGTTTGCTTGAGTCCACCAAACAGTAGAGTACCTGGTCCTTTACAAGATTTTGGTGAGAATGATAATACTACAGCATGTAAATAAGCAATGGATTTTTACGTGGAAAAATTCCACACAATGGGATCAAAAAATCACGACCTACACCTGTAGGCTTTCAACTTCATTAACTTGTAAAACACCTATTACAAGTCACTTTGCAATGACTCCATTACAAATAATTTACTCAACTAACTTGTGGTACTCCTGCCACAAGCCACTTTGTGACTTCCTAGTTACAAAGACTTTTTCTAACTTGTGATGATCTCACCACAAGCCACTTTATAACTCTACAGTTACAAAGACTTTTGCTTATGACTAAACCTAGTCACAACATAAACTCAAGGAGTTTACAAATTTACAAGAGGATTCCTAATCAAACGCTTCTAGCTAAGCATTTTAGGAGATGCAATAAGTACAATCACAAAGCTACAACTCAACTAGGATAACAACAAGCTAACGTTAGGAACTGGTCTGTAGTTGTGTACAACTTTATTTTTCAAGCTCGTGTGAATTGATTTCTCAGTTTTTGCAAAAGGTTTGAATAAAAAACTGGAACATTCAAGTGGTGCTTTCGTATAAATTCATTGTTGGTACACCTAGATCACATCACGTTAAGTGATATGAGCACTTTAGTTAGTCAGAGAATGAGTGGGCGCAGGAAACAGTGAAGTGTACTGTTATGAGGAAACATAGAAGTATCAAGTCCTTGTTTGGGTTCCTACCTCCTGAAGCTATAGCAGTTCACTTTAGACTGGAATCCATTAAGCTTGCAATATAGTCCAAGTAGATCAGGTTCCCTAACTGGTTCTTAACAGTAAGTTTTTTAGATCATCAAAACATAAGGCAAGAACAGCTAAACCCTATAAAATGATGCTCCACAATATCGAGGCACATCAGCGGGACGGAAGTCATTCAAGCAATAATCGAGCAATCCACCTATCAAGTCGGCAATGTATGGAGTCCAAATGAACGATCAAATAAGAACATAAAAGTAAGTATGCGCAACACAAGTGAACCTATACCAAGTAAGTTTAGGTACACATTTACCTGTGCGCCCTCCAGCATATCCAACACATCCCTGCAAAGGGGAAGATTATGATGAGCATCATAATCTCGTACATATCCATGCCGAAGAACCCACCTACTAGCTAGAGGGAGAAATGGAGGAGGTACATCTAGAGGTAATGGTCGTAGAGGTGGCTGAAACTACAGCAACCGGCCTAACATACAAAGTTGACGTAAAGTTTAAGATAAATTTTGACTAGATAGAATTGGAAGTAATGAACAAAGTATTCGAATATGTTGTCACCTGTAAAAGCGGCAGAAAACCACATACGTCGCTCTGGGTGCCCATGCTCGCCCGGCAAAGATGCTTGTACATGAAAGCGAGAACAGCAGCACCCCACCTGTACTGGGGTAAATTATCTAGCAGTTGAAAAAGATGAACAAATCGCAAACTCACTAGATTTTTCAAAGTGTTCGGGAAAAAGACCCTCCCCTCCTCCCCCCCCCCCCCCCAAGAAGGAGCAGCACCAACCTCGTATAGCGGTAAATATGTAGATCATTTATCTCGCTGCTGATGTCGGGGTGTAATATCTGCAAATACTATCTAATAGCTGTTAAACTCATGCGACTGGCCCCTGAATGTACAGTCTCATCCTGCGGCCTGAAACTAGTGAACTACTACAGCAAGTCCTAATACTGCACACGCTCCATCTATCTCATACCCTGAGGCGGTGCGACAGGCAGTCCAACAACAGGCATCCTATATAAAACCTCCACGTCTAGCAATGTGATGGTGGCCTCGCCAATGGCCAGGTGGAAAGTGTGTGCCTCTAGTCGCTACCGCTCTATCAAGGTCGTGATCAGAAACTAGTCGAGCTAATGCACCCAATCTGAAAACTTTTGCAGAAGCTCGTATCTTGTAGGCGCTGGACTACACGGGAATGGAGAACTCTGTCCCTCATAAAATCCCACACATCGTCCACTCTCTTGGCGCGGAGAGGCTGGGCCAGTAGCTCTCCCTCCCATACGTAGGCGGACCTATGATCGCCCTGTAACACTAATAGTGTTAGAACGAGTGCTTAACGCTAGAGGGGGGGGGGGTGAATAGCGTTTATAAAAATTATGCAGAAATAAAATCAAGTTGCAGAATTAAAAAAACTGCAGGAATGAAATAAGTGCAGAAAATAAATAGGAAGGAACACACCGATGTATACTGGTTCACCACGACCTGTGGTTAGTCCAGTCCCCGAGAGACTCTCTCGAGATTTCCACTAAATCTGTTAAGCTTACGGGTGCTCAACAAACTGTTACAACCTTAGAGCTTGAATCACACAAGCCTCAACAAACGTTTCTCGAAGATACCACACTTTAAGACTTCACTGTTAAGCTTTACGGGTGCCTAACAAACCGCTACAACCTGAGAACTTGAATCACACAAGTCTCAAACAACCTTGCTCGAGGATACCTCAACCCAAGACTTCTCAAGAAGAAATACAATATTTCTTCTTGCAACAAGTGTATGAACACTCAATACTCACTTATACAATAACTCTCTCAAAGAGTGGATATGAGTACAAAATAATCAGCTCAAGAACAACAACTTAATCAAAGATTGGGTCTCAAAAATAATGAATTTAAGATAGAATGATTGTAATGATAATACGTAAGATTTATGCTCTGTTGTTGTTAGGAAAAACGTATTTCAGATGGGTATTTATAGCATTCAGAGAGTATCAGACCGTTGCCAAATTGTCAGACAAAATCCCTGAATTTGTGCTGTA
Organism: Nicotiana benthamiana; assembly: GCA_034376525.1. Taxonomy (NCBI): domain Eukaryota; kingdom Viridiplantae; phylum Streptophyta; class Magnoliopsida; order Solanales; family Solanaceae; genus Nicotiana; species Nicotiana benthamiana. The sequence continues at coordinate 180,570,935 of CM067339.1, forward strand.
ACAATCGATTGTCAAGACTCAACAATCGATTGTGTGACTAATTTTTCAAAAGACAAATCTTGAAAAACCGATTGTAAGAAATCAGTTAAGGATTCTGTAATGCAACAATCGATTGTCAGATGTATACAATCGATTGTGGTTCAAATATTCAAAATATTTCTGACAAAGTTTTGAATATAACAGATTGTGTAATTAATTCTCAACCAACAGATCTTGACTATAAGAAGAAAAATTTATTGTGAAAAATCTGTTTAGGATTTTGCAGATTCAACAATCGATTGTCAGCTTATTGCAATCGATTGTTGTTTAAGGTTCCAAAACATTTCCGACAACGGTATGCAAACAATCGATTGTTAGACCATGACAATCGATTGTTGTGATTTATGAAAAATTTCAATAACACACTGCCTCAGTACAATCGATTGTTTACATAACACAATCGATTGTGCTGTCTTTTAAAAAATTTATTTAGACACTGTGTCACGGCAATCGATTGTTCTGACTCAACAATCGATTGTATAACTTATTTGAAAAATTCATTTAGTCACTGACTCATGACAATCGATTGTACCAAGCAGACAATCGATTGTATGACTGTTTAGAAAATTTTGTTTAAACACTGTCTTAATAAAATCGATTGTTTAAAGCATATAATCGATTGTGACATGACACAATCGATTGTTGAAATCAGAATTGTTAGACCAAATTTGAAAGTTCCAGTTTTGGCGGTCTTTGCAACAATCGATTGTTGGTCTTAGACAATCGATTGTTGTTGTCCAGATTCAAAAGACATGTTTAAAAATCATTTTGGCTAAAATGCAACTCATTTGTTTTAACTTAAAGAGGCATGGTTTGATGAAAATGATTTTATGAGAGAAGTCAATACTTGAATATGTCGTTGAATCAAGATCACAAAATAACACGACTCAATAATAAACTCAACAATAACTTCATTGCGATTCTTGATCTTGTACTGTTTCTCTTGTACTTTGACTTTTATCGTTCCATCCTCGTTGGTTTGTCATTTATCAAAACCTACATAGAACAACACACGTTTAGTTTGAGAACGTGTTTCAACAATTTCCCCCTTTTTGATAATGGCAAACCTATATCGGAATATGCATATTAATAACAGTTCAAGACAAGTATTCCCCCTCAATTTGTGATTCCCCCTTAATTTATGCAAATATATTATAGTATGCATAGCCCGTTTTCTTCCCCCTTTTGACATAACAAAAAGTGCAAGAAGAAACATTTCATTAAAAGATCAAGAAGTACAACACAAATAAAAAACTGGGCATTACATTATACAAAATAAAACAAATTTATTCATCATTCTCTTCGTCGTCGATGTTGTCCGGCACTGTTTCATATGGGACAAGACCAACATATTCGAAATATCCATGGAGTTCATGTGTCAATTGATTGACGGAAGTGGTTAGTGTAGAAAGCTGGTCGGAAATAGATTGAAGAGTGGGATTTTGAGTGCGACGTGGTTGAGGACGAGGAGGAGGAGGAGCAGCGTGTTCGCCAACAATGGGAAGGGAAGATGCTGAAATTTTCCAATGTTTAGTCCCTCTTTTGATCGGACCATTAGAGGTGTTAACACCGGTAGCTTCAAGAATATTCATTATAAAAAGTGCATAAGGAAGGGGTTTATCGTCCCCAACGGCATCGAGCATGTGAAGCTTGACGAACTTGCACCAATTGATGCGAGCTCCGGTGATAATGGCGTGAAGTAATTTTGCGTCCTCTTGTGATATAGTGGTGTGGCTATGCTTACGGCGTTTGAGCACACGAGTTATGAAGTAAAAAATCAAGCCATACTCAGGGAGCATCCCCGTGATTGTGGGACGACGAGTGGTAAGATTAGGATCAAATGATCCAAGCCCGATTTGATTTAGGAGGAGTTGTTCATCAAATAATACGCCGCCTTCTCGTGTGTACATAGAGATGTCTTCCCCATTTCGAGGAAGTCGAGAAATCATTTGAATGTTTTCTTCGGATAAAAGAATTTGAACACCATTTATGTTTGTGACAAGATCGCCATCATCGTCCTCCTTAAGATTGGAATAGAAAGCACGAATAAATGGAGGATGAATATGTGGATAGATAAGAAATAAAAAGTCAATAAGATTGCTTTCCCGAAGCATATTCGCAGTTGCTGCGGGCGCGCTTGATTCAAGATACTGAATAGTAGAAAAGCGAGGAGGTAGAATTTCTCGATTTTCGAATTTGGTTATGAATCTAGTATGTTCTGCTTCAGACTCGAATTTTAGATAGGAACCGTCTTGATAAGGGAAGACGGGAGTAGGAGCAGTAGAGGAAGAGGCAATATTCTTGCCATGACGGGATCGTTTTTGATGTCTGCTTGACATTTTGATTAAGATCTGATTTTGAGAGCTTTGAATTGATTTGAAGTGAGAAAGATGTAGAGAGTAACTCCTATTTATAGAGTGGAAAGAAGAGATAGCAATTAAGGGTGATGGTTGGCAGAAATAAAGTCTGAAACGTTATGATTTTTGAGCTACTGCCGTTACACAATCGATTGTTGAACAGTCACAATCGATTGTGAAGGAATATTTGACCGGTACTTGAAACTGACAAAAATTAATCTATTGCAGAAGTCAGAACGGTAAAAGAAATTGAATACTGACCGTTTGACAATCGATTGTGGTGCCCAAACAATCGATTGTTGAAGATTTTGAATTTTGGTCAGAAGATAAACAACCGATTGTGGAATATCGACAATCGATTGTAAGTAGGCAGTGAGTTATAAACATAAGTATTCGCTGAACAATCGATTGTAGGCATATGACAATCGATTGTCTGAAGGCAGTGAGTATTTCATGGTCCAGTGATTTTAAGACAATCGATTATAGATATATGACAATCGATTGTGAATATTGAACAATCGATTATGGACATTTGACAATCGATTGTGACGAGGCAGAGAGGTATTAGGACCTGAATAAATATTGAACAATCGATTATGGAAGTTTGACAATCGATTGTGGGATAGTAGTGCAAAAACGGACAACACAGAAGATGAATGACAATCGATTATGCAAATTTAACAATCGATTATTAAAAAAAATCATACAACTGAATCTTAACACAATCTATTATAGATACATATAATCGATTATTGTATATATTTGCCAAACACCTGCACAACAAAAATGTTAGCGACAATCGATTGTATCTTGTACACAATCGATTGTATGACACCAGAAAGAAATTCCCCCTGTCTTTGGGGCGATATCTGCAAATCAAAACTAAGCGTCTCCGACGCTCAAGTCAGTAATTATTCAAAAGATAAATGCAACCTAAGTGTATGCATTAGATCAACGTAGAGTCAAGAATTCCGCGTTCACTTTGAATACGGAAGAACGACTCTTTATCTAAAGGTTTGGTGAAGATGTCAGCCAATTGATGTTTAGTTTCAACGAACTCAATTTCGACATCACCTTTGAGAACGTGATCTCTTATAAAATGGTGCCTAATTTCAATATGCTTTGTTCTTGGATGAAGAATTGGATTCTTCGTCAAGCTTATGGCACTAGTATTATCACATCGAGGAGGGACGTGATCAAGACTAAGACCATAATCCAAAAGTTGTTGTTTCATCCAAAGGATTTGTGCACAACAACTCCCCGCGGCAATATATTCGGCCTCGGTTGTGGACAAAGCGACACTAACTTGTTTCTTGCTAAATCAAGAAACTGAGGAGTTACCGAGCAAATGGCAAGTGTCAATTGTGCTCTTGCGGTCTAATTTGCATCTAGAAAAATTAGAATCGGAATAGCCAAATAATTGGCATGAAGAATCTTTGGAATACCAAAATCCCACATTCAAAATTTCTAATAATGTACTTCATTTTCCGTTTAACCGCATTAAGACGTGACTCCTTTGGACATGATTTATATCTAGCATATCAATAAACGCCAAATATTATATTAAGTCTATTAGCAGTAAGGTAAAGTAGGGAACGATCATACCTTGGTATATCTTGGTGTCAACCTCCTTACCTTTCTCGTCTTTGTCAAGATGGTCAGATAAATTCTTTGAAGTGGCTATTGCTTTGGTGTTGCTTACTTCAAATAGATTTAGCAACTTCTTGCAATATTGAGTTTGACAAATGAAAGTTTCCTCTTTCATTTGCTTAACTTGCAGCTCCAAGAAGAAATTAAGCTCGTCCATCATTGACATCTCAAATGAGTTTTAAGGACTCCTTGCATAAAACTCAATAGTTGCTCCAAATACAAATATCATCAAAATAAAATTATTTTTGAAATACGAGAGATATTATCAAGATAACATCATCAATAAATTCATGCAATCTATTTTTCTTTAATGAAAAATTCCTCCCTCAAATAAGGCAAACTAGAATGTAAAGACATTCTCTCTTATTTGAAACATATTGCCTAATCACTTCTTCTTTTGGCATTTAGCAAGAAGAGAGTATATTAAGACTACTTCCTTTTTCGACATTTCCTGAATGTCAAAATAAAATAGGAAATGCATTGAGGAATATGCATGAAGAAGATTGAGGAAATTTATCAAGACATGCCAACAAAACATATCAATAGATATTACCAATTGTTTGAAAAACAAAACATATCAATTTGATATTTTTCAGAATATGCCAATTGTTATAAAAACAATGATAAAACCGTTTGTTGGAAAAACATAACAAATATATCAAATGTTAATTAAACCACAAATAACAATCATAAATGAAATGTTTTTATCAGTAGCAAGTTAACAGTTAATACATACCCACTGTTATCAATTGTTGCACAAACATTTCAAAAATTATTTTGATAAAAAGGATACTAATTGTTAACGCATATCAACAATCAGATTCTTATCAAAATAACTAATAAAACATGGATCAATTATTATTTTTAACAAAACATAATTGATACTAATTGTTATTTGAAAATAGAAATAAAACATGAATTAAAATAAGTGATACTAAAAATAATTATCAAAACATGTATAATATATATATCAACATGCATCAAAAATTATATTCAACAACACAAGAATCAATTTTTTTAACAAGTGCATTAATGCCAATTTATATCAATGATTCGATTTTTATTGAAAATGATAACTAACCGAAATTCCCCTTCATGCAATAAGGTGTCGTGCTTGGTGCATCTACTACAATATTGTAGGCTTCAAGCACACCTGCAAAAATACCTAAACATAGGTCTTTGGTACCCAAACACTTTTGGGTCCTTGGGGGTTAGGCATAACGTAAAGTTGTGATTGGCTATTATGCCTATGTCTTGTAAAGCAAACGGGAGCAATATGACCAATCCGATTGCAATAGTGACAAATCACATTTGGATTATGCATTTTCCTAGGATGATAATAATTTGAGGATCTAAACTTATTCATCCTATTTTTCTGAAAATTGTTTTCATGCAATTTTCGAGATTCATGTCTAGGTGGTCTAAACATGCGAATATTTCTTCTATTATTTATTTTAGAAGAATTATCCACTCTATGATTAGTTTTTCTAGGTGGATTAATTTTACCTTGCCTAGGTTGAGTCTTAGGTGATTTATGAATGGACTCAACTTTTTCTTCATTTTTAAAACCTATTCCGTGCCTAGTGGATTTCAGATTATCAAGCACAACATTTAGATTTTTGTGTGAAGAATTAAACTTGTGCAAAGTGCTCTTAAGTCTATCTACTTCTTCTTTCAAAGATTTGCAAGAAGAACAACCTTTGCTTGAGCTTTCCGGTTTATCGGCACTTCTTTTGCCGTAAAAATGATTTTCCTCTTTCAATTTCTCGTTTTCCAGATTTAATTTTTCAAAATCTTTTTCTTTCACAGAAAGTTGATTTCTCAAATCTTTTATAATTTTTGAAGCATTAATAAATTCAACGTAAAGCTCATCAAAGGCATCTCGCATTTCTTCTAAAGAAAAATATTTTTAGAATTGCTACATACCTCGTTTTGCGGTTCTTCATGTGCCATAAGACACAAGTTTGCAGTTTCTTCTTCTCCGTCGCTTGACTCGCCTCCTGAGTCGCCTCCCCACGAGATGTATGCCCATTGCTTCTTCACGGGCTTCTTCTCCTTCTTTACATTTGGACAGTTTGGTTTGATGTGTCCAAGTTCTCCGCATTCGTAGCATTTTAGTGGTCCGCCTAGCCGCTTCCCTTTTCGTTCATACTCCTTGCACAAGAATTTTTTGAACCTCTTAATAACGAGTCCAAACTCGTTTTCTTCGTCACATGACTCTTCCTCGATTTTGGGTTGAGCCGTGCTTGCCTTTAGAGCAATTCTCCTTTTCCCTTGATCAATTAAAGAAGGTTTTAAGGATAGTAGATTCGTACGTTTTAAGATTACCTCTTAACCCGTCGATTGTGACATTTGTGACGCCTATTGATTCCTGAATAGCGTCAGCCTTCGAACGCCTTTCCGAGGTTAGGCTTCTCAAAATTTTACGGACAAGTTCTCGATCCGTAAATGTCTTTTTCAGGGCGTGTAAATCGTTGACGATTTTTGAAAATCGTTCAAACATTTCATCTATTTTCTCTCCTTCCTGCATACGAAATAACTCATACTCATGGGTTAGAAAATCAATTTTTGCTTCCCTAACCTGGTCAGTGCCTTCATATGTAATCTCCAGCTTGTCCCACATTTGTTTGGCAGTAGAACAACATGATATCTTCCGATAGTCATCGGGATTGACGGCACAAAACAGCATATTGATGGCTTTTGCATTATTCTCCACCTTCTAATGTCGTCCGCAGTATATTCCTCTTCTAGCTTTGGGACGATTTTATCACCATCTACTTTAGTGGGAATTTGCTCACCATTTTAAATGATTTTCTAGATTAGAAAATTATTGGACTGGATAAATATCCTCATTCTTTCTTTCCAGTAGGTGTAGTTGGTTCCATCAAATAGCGGAGGCCTTGTGGTGCATGAACCTTCACCTATACCTGCATAAGCACTACCAGTGGAAGCCATAGAAATATCCTCTCAAATTGTTAAGTCATAAAGAGAGTTAGACTCTGATACCAATTGTTAGAACGAGTGATTAACGCTAGAGGGGGGGGTGAATAGCGTTTATAAAAATTATACAGAAATAAAATCAAGTTGCGGAATTAAAAAAACTGCAGGAATGAAATAAGTGCAGAAAATAAATAGGAAGGAACACACCGATGTATACTGGTTCACCACGACCTGTGGTTAGTCCAGTCCCCGAGAGACTCTCTCGAGATTTTCACTAAATCTGTTAAGCTTACGGGTGCTCAACAAACCGTTACAACTTGAGAGCTTGAATCACACAAGCCTCAACAAACGTTGCTCGAAGATACCACACTTCAAGACTTCACTGTTAAGCTTTACGGGTGCCTAACAAACCACTACAACCTGAGAACTTGAATCACACAAGTCTCAAACAACCTTGCTCGAGGATACCTCACCCCAAGACTTCTCAAGAAGAAATACAATATTTCTTCTTGCAACAAGTGTATGAACACTCAATACTCACTTATACAATATCTCTCAAAGAGTGGATATGAGTACAAAATAATCAGCTCAAGAACAACAACTTAATCAAAGATTGGCTCTCAAAAGTAATGAATTTAAGATAGAATGATTGTAATGATAATATGTAAGATTTATGCTCTGTTGTTGTTAGGAAAAACGTATTTCAGATGGGTATTTATAGCATTCAAAGAGTATCAGACCGTTGCCAAATTGTCAGACAAAATCCCTGAATTTGTGCTGTAACAATCGATTGTCAAGACTCAACAATCGATTGTGTGACTAATTTTTCAAAAGACAAATCTTGAAAAACCTATTGTAAGAAATCAGGTAAGGATTCTGTAATGCAACAATCGATTGTCAGATGTATACAATCGATTGTGGTTCAAATATTCAAAATATTTCTGACAAAGTTTTGAATATAACAGATTGTGTAATTAATTCTCAACCAACAGATCTTGACTTTAAGAAGAAAAATTTATTATGAAAAATCTGTTTAGGATTTTGCAGATTCAACAATCGATTGTGAGCTTATTACAATCGATTGTTGTTTAAGGTTTCAAAACATTTCCGACAACGGTATGCAAACAATCGATTGTTAGACCATGACAATCGATTGTTGTGATTTATGAAAAATTTCAATAACACACTGCCTCAGTACAATCGATTGTTTACATAACACAATCGATTGTGCTGTCTTTTAAAAAATTTATTTAGACACTGTCTCACGACAATCGATTGTTCCGACTCAACAATCGATTGTATAACTTATTTGAAAAATTCATTTAGTCACTGACTCATGACAATCGATTGTACCAAGCAGACAATCGATTGTATGACTGTTTAGAAAAATTTGTTTAAACACTGTCTTAATAAAATCGATTGTTTAAAGCATATAATCGATTGTGACATGACACAATCGATTGTTGAAATCAGATAATCGATTGTTAGACCAAATTTGAAAGTTCCAGTTTTGGCGGTCTTTGCAACAATCGATTGTTGGTCTTAGACAATCGATTGTTGTTGTCCAGATTCAAAAGACATGTTTAAAAATCATTTTGGCTAAAATGCAACTCATTTGTTTTAACTTAAAGAGGCATGGTTTGATGAAAATGATTTTATGAGAGAAGTCAATACTTGAATATGTCGTTGAATCAAGATCACAAAATAACACGACTCAATAATAAACTCAACAATAACTTCATTGCGATTCTTGATCTTGTACTGTTTCTCTTGTACTTTGACTTTTATCGTTCCATCCTCGTTGGTTTGTCATTTATCAAAACCTACATAGAACAACACACGTTTAGTTTGAGAACGTGTTTCAACAAATAGCTCATCGGAGACAGGGCCAGAATGCACAAGCAAGCACATACATGTTGTCTACTGTGAATTAAACAATATTAGTTGTATGTTTGATCTGTAAATTAAATAATTAACTTTTATCATATTTAATTGGATAGAGTATACATTTACGAGCTCTAGGCTCGATATTTGAGGCCACTACCACCAAGTTATCCTGAACTCTTATGTGAGTCAATCTTTTTATAATTTTGTGTGTTTGTTTATAAATTAAATAATTAAGTTTTGTAAATTATAATTGGACAGAGTATATACCTATTGGTTCCAGGCTCGATATTTGAGGCCCAATAGCACCAAGATATCCTGAATTCTTATGTGTGTCAATTTTAATATTTTTCATAATTTTATGTGTTTGTTTATAAATTAAATAATTAATTTTTGTAAATTGTAATTGGATAAAGTATATACCTATGAGCTTCAGGCTTGATATTTGATGCTCGGTTCCATCAAGCTATCCTAATTTAATGTGTGCCAAGTTCAATATTTTTTATAATTTTGTGTGTTTGTTTTATAAGTAAATTAATTAATTTCTATAAATTATAGTTAGACAGAGTATATATTTATGGGTTCCAGACTCGATATTTGAGGCACAATTCTATCAAGCTATCATGAATTCTTATGTGTGTCAATTTTAATATTTTTCATAATTTTGTGTTTTTGTTTTATAAATTAAATAATTAATTTTTGTAAATTTTAGTTGGATAGTGTGTATATATATATATATATATATATATATATATATATATATATATATATATGTGGGTTTCAGGCTCAATATTTGAGGCCCGGTAGCACCAAGCTATCCTGAATTCTTATGTGTGTCAAATTTTAGTATTTTCATAATTTTGTGTTTTTGTTTTATAATTTAAATAATTAGTTTTTGTAAATTGTAATTGGACAGAGTTTGTGTTTGATCTATCAATATAATAAATACTTAAACTATAGGGATTCTACGCTAAAAGATTTTACATTTTACTACTAAAAGACTCTACCTTTTACTAAGCTAAAAGGTACTAGTCTTTAAGCAAATAAATAATTTAAATTAGATAAAAACAATAAATATATTCTAATAACATAACATTCACGAGATTACATATAAAACAGTAAAAGAAACTTATGAACATTTTTATTAACAAAAAAATAATATCTCAATTTTTAAATATCTTTTTCTAAATACTAATATTTTAATAGAGATAAAAATAAGAAAAAATTACAAGAAAAAATACATGACTTCACACCATAACAACAAATTACCCATGTTTTTAAGCTTTACCCCATCTACTCCACATTATACATATTTTGAAAACTGAAACGATATTTTAAATTCTTAAGCATTATGACGCTATGTAGCGGTTACACATCCTCTCCAGGAAGAGGTCTTCTAAAATCTTCTTCTTTGCTGCTTGTGTTTTCATTTACAATTGCTTAAAATTAGAATGTCAATTTTTATTACTCCATTCATCCTATTTTTATTGATTTTAGTTGGAAATATTTTGTTTTTGAAAATATTAGCAAATTTAAATTCTTACAACTATTGCTTCTAAAAGTTATGGAGTCAAATCTATGTTCTTACCGTCATTGCTTTCACTCTCTCTTCTTCTCACATCTTCTACATATGCTTCAAGGGACCGTGTATTTTCTGCTTCTCCTCTTGTCTCACATGTTTGCGATGTAAGAAAACTGAATAGTAGAAGTCCACCATTGAAGACCATTCAAAACTTTGCTTTTGAAAATGGGTTTTTATGAATTTAATTTGTTAGTCATTTGGATTGGGTGTTGTTCCAATTGATTGAAAATATCAAAAGGAGTTCAAAATTTAAATTTGAAGTGATTTGGAGTAGATTTGAGCAAAATTTGAGTTAAATTTCAAAAAAGACGCAAGGAAGAAGACGAAGTCAGTTTTTTGTATAATTATGTATAATCTTGTGTCATAGTGTATATGAGTGTAGAAACACACATTATACACTTTTATACACCTTTATACAAGCGTCTGTAGATGAACTTCTTCCACGATTTTCAGTTGCAATTCCTGTTCAAAACTAGTCCAAATCTCTATTAAATGACTTCAAATTTTATATACAACCTCCTTATACTATTTCTAACAAGTCTAAATAATATCCACTCCAAATTTCTCCCAAAATCAAATTCAGAATTTAAACTCACATATTTAAGCTTGTTAACAAATCTAATTTTCACCACCCAAATGAATTTGTTTTGTTGAATTAATATTTGAGTCATAGTTACTGATTCGAAAATAAATTTAAAAGCTTGAAGAATCTTTTTTAAAAATTAAATAGTTATTTTGAGAATCTATTGGAGTTGGATGTTGAATCTTAGCCTATTATTTTTAGACTAGTTAGTTGTAAATTAAAATATGAACTATAAAATTGAAAAGTAAGGAACACAGTTGTTCTAATATGAAATTTTCCCTAAAAATGACATACTAGTTTAATCGCAAACAAAACACAAAACAACATGAAAACACATTCAAGATAACTAATATACATTATTATACGAGTTTCGACATAAACTAAATCGGAATACCTCGATTTATATTTTTCGAAAATTTGATGAGTTGAAAATTTGAGTCCGAAATGATGAAACCACAAAAAAAAAAATGCTTAACTAGGATATGGTACCTACATTCTTATCTTATTGTGTGATGGGTGGGGTCCACTATAATTTTTTTAAAATGAAATTGGGAGGGAGAGGGGGGACTTGTTTGGAAGAAGGAGGCGTCTGGTTTCTGATCGTTGGGGAAGGAAGATTTATTTAAGACCAGGTATATCGCGGTATATAAATGCGCTAAACCCATATAGCGCTGTTGTATAACGCATATATACACTGTGTTATACTTTTTAACGTCAAAACAACGTTAAAATATAGCACAGTGTAAAAGCGCGTTATATATAGAATAGTCACGGTTTTTCTTCACATATTTATGTCATATTTGTCCCAAAAAATCACAATTGGGTTACGCACTCGTATCTTGAGTAGAAACAGATCGATGAGTAAAAATAACTGAGACTATCTTGCATTTGTATAGACACGCCTTGAGCCATGTTCGTCGGCTTGCACTTACTTGTATGTTAGGGAAAAGAGTCAAATATACCTCCATTATCAGAAAATATTTATATATATCCTTCGTAACACTTTGGCTCCAAATATATCCCTGCCATAATACTATTGGTTCAAATATATCTTTTTTCGTTAAATTTGCCCAACATGAACATCCAATTCTACGTGACACTGACATTTGATGAGGTAGATATCACATGACTTGCTACCTCAGTGTCCTAATCCAGTTTACCCCTCCCTTCAATTTTTTCTTCCACCCCTAAAATTTTCTTCCCCTGCACTACTATTACCACTGTCACGTATGATTGAATGTCCACCTTAGACAAACTTAACAAAAGACAAATATATTTGTACCAATAATATTACGACTAGAATATATTTGGACCCAAAGTACAACGAAGGATATATTTAAATATCTTCTCATAGTATAAGTGTATGTTTGACCCTTTGCCGTTTATTTATTTCAATTCAAGTTAGATAAAACGGAAAAGGCCTAAAAATGTTACTCAACTTTCAGAAATGGTTTATCCATACCATCCATTAAAAAATTGTTATTTCCATGCCACCATCGTTAAAGAAATGGCCAATCCATACCGTTATTGACTAACGGCTTAATTTTTATTTGGCCCATCCATGCCACTATCGTTAGTCAATAATGGCATGGATGAGCTATTTTTTTAATGGCAATGGCATGAAATGAGCATTTTTTTAACAAATAACATAAATAGACAATTTCTGAAAGTTGGGTCGCATTTTTAGGCCTTTTTCGTAGATATAAAGTTGCCACTACATCTACTATTCTTTCACAACAGTACGTACGATATAATATAAATATACATCTCAAAGCAATTTTCCTATGTTTAGGTTTTAACATAAACATGTTCTTTCGACTGACATTACTAGTAAGTAATAACTCTGTTTTCCTTAGCACATTGACTAACGGACAACGATAAGCAATGAACAATATGTTTCAAACTAAGTGTTAGGAATTTTCCGAGTTAATTCCTCATTATGAAATCACATGAGAATTCCTTGAACAAACAAGATTGTGGAAGGTGAAAAACAAAAAACTCAAAACATGGTTCACATAAATTCTCTCGAAATGTGATAATATGCATTAGGGGTAGATTGATTCACCAAAATATAGAAACATGAATGAACAAAACAGAAATTGAAGGTAACAATGCATCTCTAAAGCAACGTTCGCACCAGTACAAGAGAAGCTAAGCACAACTATATATATACCCGAGGAGAGGAACAAATTAGAGAAACATACCATCTGTCAAGTGCAGTAGTGGTATTTGTTTTGAACCATTTGTTAGTTGAACTGGTGTTTCTTGGACTCAACAAGTAGATCAGGTTTCCACCATTGGTGAATTCCATGAGCTTCTTTGAAGTCCGTTGAAGGACTCAAATTAACTGTTAAATTGGCTGATGGAATAAGGTGCAGCGGCTCATCACATTCCTTTCCCATGAAATTCATGACAAGACCACCAATCGAGTGTTGGGTTGCTACCTTCTCGATAACTCCTGCTCCCATCGTATCCATCCTATCCCTGTGTTGAAAGTAGCCAATGTATTCTGCGCAGATAGGATCAGACGGATTCACATATAGGCACGGCGTCCATGCAGATAATGCAACGAATGTATCTCCAGATCGAGTATTCACATTTTTAGTCTTTGCAGCAAAAGCAAGTCCAGCTGTTATAACACTGGTTGCAAATCTGATCCCGTGTTTCACTTTTTCATGTTTAATTCTTTCTATTGGAGCCGCCAAGAATGGTGGATTAAACAAAAATGCATCTAGAAATACACCGGTCTTTGCCATGGTTTTGCCAGCAAGCATTGCCATCGCAGCTCCTAATGAATGACCGGTTAGCCAGATATTTGAGCTTCCGAATGTGGCAACCACATGTCGAACAGCTTGAATGGCTGTCTCAAAGCGAGATGTTCGATGAAGTCCATTTCTGATTATGTGGACATCCAATTCTAAATCTCGTGTAAATGCATCACCTTTGGTTAAGGTCCCACGGAAAGCAATAGCAAACTGTGGGCTTTTATCTTTGGAATCACCAGCATAGGATTTTGAGGGTGTGAATTTATAAATAGCACCAAAAATGCAGGAATCAGCATCATCAACAAGCACGCGATATAACTGAAACTGGAAATATTGCCACCACGGAGGAGCAAAAGCTTGAGCTTCCTGCCGCTTTTCTTGGCGGTCTCGCTCTAGGATGTAGACACCCTGAACCAAACTCGCAGCAACAGATCGTCGATGAGCAACATTTTCCCTGCATTAGGTAGCAGAAAAATGTTACGAGTAGTAAATTTCCAAGCAAGAGAAGTGTCGGGAAGGATGAGAGTGAGTAGTCCTGAGTAGTCTTGCCCAAAACAATAGCATTAAGCTTCATAATTTGGAAAAGATAAGAAAAGAATGCAGAGCTTAAGCTAATTTCAGCTGCTCTATTCTTTTTTCCTACGTGCATCAATTTTGTTTATCGGGTGAAAGATCAAGGAAACTTGTTGCTGAAAGAGGACAGGTACACCACCCATTCTATTAACACAATATCATGCTAAATAGGCCCGCTTGCAGGCATGATATCTTCAAATCATCAAAGAGAACTTGCATCCATCTCTCTATCCCCCCCCCCCCCAACCTCCCAAATCTTCTCATGCATGCAATGTTGTTTTTCCATCCCTTCCCTTTTTCTAGAGGGGAAGACTGCCAAGTGGGAGGAATAACGTATCAGAAGTAGTGTGACTAAAGTACGTTTCAAAGTCCTCTTCGATGGATTAACCGTTACCTATGTTGCACGAACTCTCCAAAATGTTGCCGCACTCATGTCAGATCCTTCCAAAATACACTACTTTTGGAGGATCTGACACGCACCGGCGACATTTCCGGAGAGTCCGAGCAACATAGAATGTTACACTCATGTTCATCCTTGATAGGGTGCAAGGTGTACCAAAGGATTTACACAATCGAAGCAAAGTGATCTAAAACTTTGGAGGCGTTTTTATCACTTGATAGATGCAGGACGTAAAGGCAAAATCACCCTGTCCATCCCAAACCAACTTTCTCCTTTGACTATGCGTACAGGGAAAAAGTGTTGTATGTCCTCATTCCGATGTTAGATTGGATATATATATACACGCATTTATTTACTTTTTGAGAAACAGATCTACCCTTATTTATTCATATTAAGGATAAAATATGGAGAAAAAATCTATTACTATAAGGGAATTATCTATGACATCCCATAAAGAAAAAGATCAGAAACAATCTAGAATTGAGGTAGTAATATGAGTATGAATCAAGACACTTGATGTTTCGACATCTTCCTTTGCAAGAACTCGATAGTAATGGCATTTTTAGACTACTAACTCAGAAGCAGATCTGGAATCGAAGAGTCACAACACTCTTGTATCCTGCTAAAATGAATAATATTGCACCTGACCATCTATGCCCAGTTCCTTGTTGGTCCAAACTTCAATTCTTGCTTTTACATTCATGAAAAAGCAGCATAACACTTTCTTCAAGTCTAGCATGACAACTTAAAAAGCCTATGACGAGGAAAACTTGTATAATAGCTGCTTTAAGACTCAGTACACTATTTGTCATGGCTTTCACTGACGTCACTTTAGTAACATTCAGAGTGTTCCATATATAACTAGAAGTTTTTCCTATATGACATCTACTATAATATGATCACATTTATATATGCAAAACCTCTGTTTAAATTTAAAAAAAAATGGCAAAGAACTTACACACCAGTCAATAGCAGTTAGATGCAGAGGTCCACATAGGTCAAAAATTTCCCTCTCTGAGATTAATATATTTTGCTCTTCTTGACCCTGCAAACACAATCAGGAAACAACAGTGAAGATCATGCCAAGTGTTGCAAAAACCGATCCGAACCACGAATCTAAATGCAAGTGGGTCATCCAACTTTAATTGCATTGGTTTTGCTGTAATAGGTGGTTCTTATCGCAAGGCTTTACTCTACAAATAAAACCAATATCATTTCCATTTGGACTCATGTCTCCAGACACCAAATCCCACATCTCCCCATATTATATCACTCGCATGAGTTGCAAAGAGGATTATAAGCACACTGAAATTCAGTTCATGTTTTTAAGTTCATCTCCTAGATTCAAATTCTGCTTTCTTCAGCATTCTTCTGTTTTGTTAAGCATCCGTAAAACAATTGTGTAACCTTGCCATCAATCTGCTCAGAAAGTAGTGAACTGCTAAACTGAGTTCAACAACTTAATTAAATACTTTGATACCAACTATTCAATATTTGGAGATGATAAGGATGCACCACTGTCATGAACTAGAACCAATAGCGAGATTAGAAGAAGAACATCACAGGTAATTCAAGTATCCCAATATTCGCCAAGTTACTCTATTTACTACCCTAATCAAAATATTTTTACTTAGAAGGACACTACAGTCATCCATCATTAATCCTAACTTGATTGATAACCATTATTTAAAACAACAACAACAATAACAACCCAGAAAACTCCCACTACTGAGGTCTCGGGAGGGTATAGTGTAGGCAGACCTTACCCCTAACCCAGAGGGGGTAGAGAGGCTATTTCCGGGGGACCCTCGGCTCAGAGACAAAAGATCCATTATGTAAAACATGGACTACAAACAGAAACTCAAAATAGCCTAATGAAACATCTATGTAGCAACTGACAAATGAGTGATTAGCCTAATCGTAACGACCCTTTATCTCAAACCATAAGGTTGCTATTCGAGTCACCAAGAAGCATAGTGGACAATGGCCACTCTATGCTCCTGGATGCAGGTGTTCTAGTGTTTTTCTTTGTGGGGTTGGAGTTTGGGGGTGGGGGGTGTAAACATATTTTAAAAAAAAAATTAAAAACAAACTACATCTAAATAGCGACATTTGCTTTACAAGCAAAAACTCTGAATAGAAAAATGGACAATCTACCCTCAACTTTTTTATGTAAAAAATAGCAAAATGGAACATCTACATAATAGCATTTGCTTTATTAACTCAAGACACTTCTCAAGGTATACCAATTCAAAATATCCTTTTGCCAGCAAGTTGGATCAACCAAAAACAGAGAATAAATATGCCAGTAACATAAAAAAGATACAATCTACAATAAAATGCCAGGAATACAAAAAAGCTGCAATCTTTAGGGGGGAAAATGCCAGAAACATAAAAAAGATTGAATCTTTAGTGAAAATGACATAAAGGTTGAGCAAGATCCGACCTTAGTAGTGGTTAAAATGCCATTTCCAGTTGCCATTTGCTGAGATTTGTTAGAACCTACCTTCGCCTCTATCTCAAACAGAGAGAAGGAGGCGGAACGCTGGCGCTCAACTGTCGTTTTCGATTGTACAAACAATTGATGGTTCTGTCTCTTTCCTCTATGAATGACACAAAAAAGAACTGGTGTTCCTTAGTGTTTACTTTTGTCCTAATTTAGGTTATTTACTTTCATTTTAGGGGTCGTTTGGAACGAGCTAATATAAGGGTAGAATAAAAATTAAATATCATTTTAATACTTTGTTTGATTAATAAATCAAGTATAAATTATACCTTATAAAAGGTAAAGTAATTATTACTGGTATTACTTATATTTTTTTATTATAAATTATATAATTATCATTCTTAATACACATACCAAACAATGAATAAATAATAATCCCAGAATAATTAATTTCAGTGTAACTTATCCAAATATAACTTATCCCAATATAACTTATATCTGTATAAATCATATTCCAATCAAATGATCCTTAGTCTATATATATATATATATAGTTTACACATCCACCTTGTACATAAATTCTTGTTACACAACTGTTGACCATGGATTTAATATTATATACAAACTTTTCAAAAGTGTATTAATGACACATTACTTTGACCCATGACAATCGCGTATTTTACACCAAAATTAGGCAAGTGAATAATAATTTGAAGCCTCATTTTAGTGCCACATATCTAGTTATTTTTTTCTTCATTTTTTTCAATCATCATCTTCACTGTCAGTAACTTAAAGAAACAAGCAACAACAATGGTTAAGAAATTACTTGAAAAGAAATCCAAAAAAAAAAAGCCAGAGAAGAAATCAAAGAAAACCGAGCATTTGTTAAGAAACCAATTATCTCAATTTCTTGACTCGCAAATTCAAATCATTTTGAATCGGGTTGGTGAAAATTTGATTCAAAATCATTCTAACAAAATCACCGATTCTAGGTGAAACAGTAGTTTTTTTAGTAATTTTGGGTCAAAAAATTTCTTGACCGTCAAAGGAGTTCTCATCTATGGGATTAAAAAAATTTAGTGTCGAAATCCATCATCAAAGCCTTTTTGAATGATTGTTTTGTTTTTTTTCGGTGCAATTTTGAGTTTAATTGTATCTTTTTCAGTCTTTTTATGACCAATCTTCGGTCAAGCCTTTATTGTTTTCGTCCATGCTTCAGCGATGGAAATAAGTTTTATGGCCGCCGGTGGATTAGAAAATTATTGAGAAGATAATGGGATGGAGGGTGGGTTGGAGGAAGTCGACGTAAAGTGATACTGGAGAAGGAGCCACCGTGAAGGCAGGATTGGGGAAGAGGATAAACCCATGATTGGGGGTGTTGAGTAAGACACATAACTATTTTATTTTTGTTATGAAATAATATAAAGACAAGAATAATAATGCAAGAATAAGAACAATATAGAGAGAGAATAGGGAGAGAGAGAAGTATTCTTATTAATACTTGGGGTGATTTACAATGGGATAAGACCCCTCTATTTATAGGAAGGGGAATGACTTAGCTTCAAGCTAAAACTCTTAGACATTCACTCTAAATAGACTTCTATTTTATAACACTCCCCCTTGAATGTCTATTCAATAATGTGCCTCATAAAACCTTAAAACCAAAACCCATTGGGAAAAATTAAAGAAAGGAAAAAGAGTACACATGTTTGAATATGCGCCTATTGGTTGCCTCGTTAAAAACCTCACAAGGAAAACCCAGTGGGACAAAACCTTGTAAGGGAAAAAGAGTGCAACGCGCATTAACTCCCCCTAATGAGTACATCAATTTATATCCTTGAGCATTTGCATTCCAATTTTGTGCATCATCTTCAAAACGATCTTTGGTAGACGTTTGACAAATCAACCATATTGACTTGAGTAAATATTCCGCACCTTGAAATCATCATTCTTGATAGATATGAACATCTTCATATAATGTCGTGGAATAACTCTTCAATATCTCCATAGATGCATTCTCAATGCCATCATGCTTATAGTTATAGCAAGATACATATGCACACAAATTGTACTAAGGATGTGGTACTTCAAGACCAAGAATTGCATATGCTTCAAGCAACTTAAATCTTTCAAGTTAAGTTATATAAGCCATATAATAGACTTTAGATGCATATCAAGTTTTCCATGTCATGCTAGACAAATAAGATATCGAAAACTGACTATACATACCTTTGACTTTTATACTTTCAAGCATTTGAACTATAGGTTCAAAACTACATGTCTTTCATATGGAATCAATTCTTCTTGAATTGTATCTCTTCCATTTAGTTACTTTCTTTGGGTCAGCAAATGCGTATAGCATGCTTTGCAATATGTTGCAATTGAATTATCCCTTTTATGAACTTCAGGTTCATATCATGATATTCGGGGATATACATATACAAATGATAATTCATCCCATGTAACCTTTTCTCAAGTGTTTATCATGTCTCCCCCTCATGTTAGTAAAGCTAACTTGTTTCCTCAACTTTGGGAAATCATCTTTGTGCATTATCATGTCAATATACACGGCACATTAATAATAAGATGAAATTATTTGGTTCCTGACCTTGAACCACTTGTGAGGGGAGAACATACTCTCGTATACAACTTATATCAAATTGATATATATAACTTTGTTCTCATAAGAAACAGTTTAGCTATTAAGTGGAAGCACTCAATAATTATCTTGCTAAACCAACTTTGATATAAACCAACTTATCAAGATGAACTATCTTGAGTAGAGAATCTGGAAATTATGCTCGAAGTTAGATTACTGAGCAATTTACCTCGCAAGCACCGGCCAGGCTGCGAGTTAATAACAATTGCGCATGTAACCATATCATAGATGCATCATATGTGGTATACATGGCAGGTGAATGGGCCCATATTCACCTTTGATATTTCCAGAATTTATGGGCTTCAACCCGAACTCTTTAGTTGGTCAGTTCATTAATGAGAACAAGTGATACAAGAGAATTCGTAAAGAACTTTCTAGTTCTTTGATATTCACCTATGTGAATTTGCACATCATACTTAAAATGATATGGCTAACACGAATGCCAACTGAATAAATTATCAATATTGGTAAACTTCAAATTTACACCATGACATGTGCACTTATCAATAAACTTCAGGTTTATTATGACATGGGTTTTATACCAATAGATATCCACTTTATTGTGGCATTCTATCGTTTGTGTAGTACGAATTGGAGAACAAAGCGGGTAGCTTTTCATATGCAAATTACCCCGCTACAAGTTGTAGTAATAGGAGATATCAAAGCCTTCCTTTATTTATAGTCTCAATATAATCAACCGCTTTCGCGTGTACTTTGGAAACTGAATAAGTTTCTTTGAGACTTACTACAGCACAATACTCAATTGTGTTTCTCCAACATAGTAATAATTGGCTCTTCTAGAGCTCTCAATTAATTTTGTACTACCACAGATTCATCAACATTCATGTGATGAATATCTCTTTTAAAGAGAAAGTTATACCATTATGGTCATGTCAAACTTATATGCAAGATATGTTTCTTGCATTATCGTTGTCCTTTAATAGTCATATTTCCAAAATACTTTGGCGTACAATAGGTACGTGACCAACGATCATTCATGCCATATATCATCTCAAACCTCCTTCTAGGGGTGAGTGTGGTATTATCTCAAACCTCCTTCTAGGGGTGAGTGTGGTATATTTAATACCAATTTCATGTTCATATTCTTCCAATAATGAATATGTATTCGTGAATCAAATGTTGTCACATTCACTTCGAGGATATGTGATTTTGTTATCCTTTTCAAATCTATAAATGCGTCAGGCATTTGAGTTGCTATTCTTTGCAAATGGATAATCTTTTGTGCCTCTTTCTCACAAATAGAGGTATGTGGATCAAGATGAGATAATGATGCATTTTTCCACAAAATTTCCCGTTTGGTTTCACCAACTTCTCCCCCTAATTTTGGGAAAAGTGTCTCATCAAATTGACAATCTGCAAATCGTGCAGTGAACAAATCTCCTGTCAATGTTTCGAGGTAGCGAATAATGGAGGGCGATTCAACCTCAACATATATTCCTAACCTTCTTTGCAGACCCATTTTGGTGCGGGATGGCGGTGCTAAAGGCACATATACTGCGCATCCAAAAATTCTTAAATGGGGTATATTGGGTCCATGACCCAAAACCAATTGCAACGGGGAATATTTGTGTCAATTCGTCAGTCAGAGACGAACTAGCATTGCTGTATGCAAAATGGCGTGACCCCAAACCGAAGTGGGCAGACGACAAACTAAAATGCTGCATGCAAAATGGCATGAACCCAAACCAAAGTGGGCAGCCGACGAACTAGCATTGCTGCATGCAAAATGGCGTGAACCCAAACCGAAATGGGCAGCCTCGTTTTCATGAAGAATTCAAGATTATTCTCATCTATTGTCTCAATATGATATCATTAAAACTTAACAAGTTCTTCTTAGACTTGGAGGAGAATATTGCATTCTCTAAGATAAACGTCATGCCTTTGGGCAGAGTTACAGTTGCTCTTCCGGAGCCTTCAATCAATTTACTTCCCATGGTTTGACATATAAAAGAAAATATACGAACATGAGAATAAACAACTTCAATTCGTTTGTGTCACATAATATTTTCAAAATCTGCTGCTAACAGTTGACTAACAAAATCAGATAGTCGATTATATGTTTTCCATAATCGATTACTATGCAGTTTGAAAATTTCAGTTTAAACGTTTTCATAAAACAATCGATTGTTATGCATGGAAAATCGATTGTTGGCTATTTTGAAAAATTCCAGATTACACTGTCTTAACGACAATCGATTGTTAGACAAAGACAATCGATTGTGGATGATTTTTGAAAAATTCCAGATTACACTGTTTTAAAGACAATCGATTGTTAATCATAGACAATCGATTGTTGACTGTTTTTGTAAAATTCCAGATCACACTGTTTTAAAGACAATCGATTGTTGATGATCAATAATCGATTGTTTTGCAGTTTTTATGCGAAATATGAGATAACCGACTAGTTTTTCAGGTTAGTCGATTACCTCTACTGGAAAGTAAAAATATTATTGATATTTGAGCATATTGATACATTCTAAAGAACTAATACTAACATTATGTCATGAACTAACTAATACGAGCTAATACTGATGGCTATTAGTTTATTCATTCACTAATACAAACAAGTAAAATAAAATCAAATAGCTCCATCTTCTTTCATCACGGATCCATCACCGATTAGGTGGTCTATCTACCCCTCGGGTTGCTCAAAGAAGTCTGCCACATCCAAGTGGGTGATGTCAAAGTTGTCGTCAGAGACAAAATTCGTTTCAGGGCGTTTACTCTTTCGAGATGCTTGATAAAGGTCAACCAAATGTCATGGTATACGGCAAGCCTTTGACCAGTGCCCGTTTCCACCGCAACGATAATATATAGTTTATAAACTATTTGCTTTTGGATTCTTATCGTATCGTGCTTGTGGCAGAGTGACCAACTTCAGGTTGTCATATCTCTTCTTTAAGCCATTCCACAAGATAGGTGGATCCTTGACGGTGAGATATTCAATCTTCAAACCTTCATCAAGGTGATGGCGCAAGAAAATCAAGGCCTTAGCATAGTTTCAAACCTTCATCAAGGTGATGGCGCAAGAAAATCAAAGCCTTAGCATGGTTTTGGGTGGACGCATTATTTCTGTCTTTAATGGCGTCTCCAAGACCCATAGCATCCAAAAGGGATTTAAGTATCCAACACCCATATCATATAGTTCTTGCCCGAAATTTCAAGGGCAACGAACTTTCTTTTCATAATGTCAGACATAAACCAAAATTACATCAAGAGCGTGTTCATACTTACGGGCTCTATTACAATTATCACATTCACTTCAGGGAATGGATCAAAATCATGTGCTTTACACAATCTCATGTCAAATATTACTTTCATAAAGTGAAAGATTATTTTGAGAATCCTTATTGTTCTCATTACCACAATTATGACGATTATAACTTCGTCTATTGCCATGTCCACATCCATTGATACCTTTACGGTAATTAGTCTTCTTTCAGACTTATCACATACTGCTACCACATTCTCTAAAGGGAATGGAGCAAATTCAATTGGACGGAATTCTTTGCCACGTCCACATTTCATTGATACCTTCATGGTAATATTTTAGTCTTCTTTCAGACTTATCATATACTGCTTCCACATTCTGTAAAGGGAATGGAGCAAATTCAATGGGACGGATTTTCAATTATTTTCCCACAATCATACATGAATTTAATCATGGCAGGACACAGAGATTTTACCACTTCGTGTGGTTATAATTTCTTACAAACTCCTTTAGAGTTATAATCAAACTTTGTTGTCTATGTTTGTATATAAAATCAAATTATAGAATTTCAAGAATTTGAAAGGGAAAAATAAAATACTTACCTTTAAGGTATACCAATTCTATTTTCAATGTTTTCTCCTTTCTTCCTTTCCTTTCTTTCTTTCTCTTTTCAACGTTTTTTCTTTCTTTGCTTTCCAGAATATTTTTTTCTTTTCTTTCTTTTGTTTTCTGTTTCTCGTTCCTCTTTTTTTTTTTTTCTTTTCCTTCTTTCTTCATTCTTTCTTTGAAGCAAAACCCTACACAAACAAAAAGTTAAGACAATCGAAAATTTCAATTGGTTAGAGACTCGTGCTGATAACGTGTTATGAAATAATATAAAGACAAGAACAATAATGCAAGAATAAGAACAATATAGAGAGAGAATAGGGAGAGAGAAGTATTCTTATTAATACTTGGGGTGATTTACAATGGGGTAAGACCCCTCTATTTATAGGAAGAGGAATGACTTAGCTTCAAGCTAAAACTCTTAGACATTCACTCTAAATAGACTTCTATTTTATAACAATTTTATTTTTTTAAGCTTATAAATTGGGGTTTATTTTAAGTTTGGGTCGGTTGTCTATTTTTTATTAAAGAATTGTCTGTTTTTAATTTACATAAGCGCGTGTATACACAACATTGAGTATTAATTAGACTGGTCCAAAGTGGTAGGTCATTGACATACTTTTAAAAAATTTGACGTGTAACGTTAAACCCGTGATCAACAGGTATGTAACAGAATTTTGGGTGTAAGATGAATATGTAAACTATGTATTTTTGCTATTAATATATATATATATATATATATATATATATATATATATATATAACAAAAGCAATATAATTTTAAACATCTCATTTACATTTAGTGATATGGTATCGAAAGTCTTTCTCTTTTTTTCTTTTATTATAGTAAAACTACATTATATAAAATGGGACGGAGGGAGTAATAGCTCTTTTAGTCCTTTAATGATTGGTAAATTATAATTTTGGTTACAATTAAGTTTCAATTAGACGAAAATATGCATTTGTCCCCTCAGGATTTATAGGCATAATATATAGTTTACCCCCTAACCTTAAAATCAAATCTCTTACAATGTCCTTCAATACGGATAACTTTTTAGACACATAACCTTTTAAAAGTGCGTCAAAAATACGTCACTTTTGCTCAGCTAGCATTGCATGATTTACACCTAATAGAAGCGAGTGCATATTAATTTTTTTATGTACGGAGCGATAAATTGACACCACGTTTTCAGTTTTTCTTATTTTCTTATTTGTTCAATCTATATTCTTTTTCATCGAATTTTTAATCAATCTTAAATTATTTGCCCTGGTGATGGATGTCATAATGCATCATATTCAAAGGGAGGTGCCATGACGCATGCTATTTGCTGATGATATAGTCTTAATTAACGAGATACTACACGGTTTCAACGAGAGGCTAGTGGTTTGGAGACATTCTCTTGAGTCAAATGGTTTCAGGTTGAGCATGACGAAGACCGAATACCTCGAGTGCAAATTTGGGGTCGGGCCGACAGAAGCGAGGTTGGAAGTGACGCTTGAAATCTCAAGTAATCCCTAAGAGGGGTAGTTTCATGTACCTTGGGTTAGTTATTCAGGGGCCTAGAGAGATCGACAAGGATGTCACACACCGTATGGGGTGGGGTGGATGAAGTGGAGGTTAGCGACGAGAGTCTTGTATGATAAGAAAGTGCCAAGGTTACTGAAAGGTAAGTTTTATAGAGCAGTGGTTAGGTCTGCCACATTGTATGCGACCGAGTGTTGGCCGGTTAAGAACTTACACATCCTGAAGATGAAAGTTGCAGAGATGAGGATGTTGAGGTGGATGTATGGGCATACAAGGATGGATAAGATTAGGAATGAAGATATTCGAGAGAAGGTGGGTGTGGCCCCAATGAGGACAAGATGCGGGAAGCAAAACTCAAATGCTTCGGACACATTTAGAAGAGGAACATTAATGCACCGGCGAGAAGGTGTGAGCGACTGGGTGTGGTGGGCACGATGAGAGGTAGAGGGAGATCTAAGAAGTATTGGGGAGAGGTGATCAGGCAGGACATAGCGCGACTTAGGATTACTGAGGACGTGGCCCTTAACAAGGAATTGTAGAGGTCAATCATTAAAGTTGTGGGTTAGGGAAAAGTGATGAATATTTCTACAGCGCACTAGAGTGAGACTAGCCAGTTAGGAGTTAGTCGTAGGATGCTTCTGATCAACCACTGATGCTGGGATTTATCTGTTGGTTATTAGTATATTTCCATCCTTTTTGTCTTTCCTATATTTCTTATATTTTTGTTATTTTGTTATTTTGTGTTATGTTATGTATTCTATGTTATTTTATTATGAGTCTATTGATAGTACTAATATATCGTCTCTTGTTGCTTTCTTGAGCTGAGGGTCTCCTGGAAACAGCCTCTCTGCCCCTCGGGATAAGGGTAACATCTGCGTACATATTACTCTTCACATACCCCACTTGTAAGATTATACTGGGTTGCGATTATTGGTGTTAAATTTATATTTTAAAGAAGTTTTTTAGCCTCCATTTTCACCATTGCTTCACCGCTCTGCCACCATCCTCCATTGTCACCGCCCAACATTTATCTTTGACTAATTCTTAGAAGTATATTACTGTTAAATATGGAGTGACATTACAAATTTGAATAGTTCATTAGCAATTAATGATTTAGCACGTAATAGTTCGTCAAATTTGTGAAGATTCACAGCCAAAAGGATTAAAAGTACACATATCAATGAATTGCTAGTTAAATGCGTCTAATCAGAAATTACAAGGACCAACTTCAACATATTATTTATCTTCTTTGTAAACACTATATATCGATCTAGCTATAGACAATTACAGGTAACTGACTATCAAAATGAAAGTTAAAGTATTAATAATTTTATATAAAATGAAGTGATTGTATTTTTTAAAATTTCTCATTCGATATGCCAAATATTTGTATTGAAGTTTCAACTAATTGGATTCGAGACAGCATGGCCCACTAAAAGAGGAAATTGCTTCGTTAAAGATAGTACGAGGTGACCAATTGATCATTTAAAAATTGTCAGCGTTTGTAAGGTAATTTTTATTATTTTACTGTAATACGAAATATTCCAGCATAATATACTGGAGGTCGGTGCACATATGTATGAACTTCGGAATTCCAATACACGGAAAGTTCCAACATACAACAACAACACAACAACTACCCAGTATATTCCCACCAGGTGGGGTCTGGGGAGGGTAATATGTAGACGAGCCTTACCCCTACCCGAAAGGGCAGAGAGGCTGTTTACAATCGACCCTCGGCGCATAGGATAAAATGGAAAGCAGCATTAAAACAAAAACAAAGACAAAATTAGAAACAAAAACAAAAGAAAACAAAACAATAAAGCATTAGTAAATCCCGCAGAAATAACGTAAATAATTATGTAAACATAAGAAACATAAATACAATCGCATGCAATAATAACAAACAGTAACTACCATACTAACAACCATAAGGGGGACATAAGCTAAAACACAAATCATCTATGGGTAACCTTGCTGTCCCACACCCAACCCCGGGAGAGGCGTACGAAGCACTCTATGAGCCCCTAGTGTACAACACTGATTCTAGACCTCCAGACTCCCCTATCAAGGGTCATGTCCTCGGAAACCTGCATTCTAGTCATGTCCTGCCTAATCACCTCTCCCCAATGCTTCTTAGGCCTCCATCTGCCTCGCCGACCGCCAACAATCTCCAGCCGCTCGCAGCTCCTCACCGGGGCATCGGGACCCCTCCTCCGAACATGCCCAAACCACATGTGTATACTGAAACTCCAATATATTATACTAGAATTCTAACATAAGTATATTAGGACTCAAGCATATTATATCGAAATTCTGATACATTATGCTGGAGTCTAATTTGAATTTTGAATAATATTTTTGATCAGATTTATTTTTACATAAAAATACTAAATTTTAATTACTTTTAAAATTATGATTTGATTAGAACGAAAAATTGTTATGCATCCCAACATAATCTTTGGCGATAAGTACTTGAAAACTATAAAATAGACGTGTTAGCTATTCAACCATATATATATATATATATATAATGACGTAGAAAGAGTAGTCAGCAAATTGGCAGGATATATAGTGGATTTGATAGAACATTTTGCCTTCAACCCAACTTTAGACAAGTGGTTAATTAACGAAATTGACTTATATACCTGTCTTTCTATTCTTTCTTTCCCTTTTTAGTCTCTTTTTGGATTTACACAGTCCATCTAGTGATACTTTACGTGTGAGCTACACCATATTATATTGAGGATTGGATTGACTTTTTTCTTAATTGAACAAGAACAAGAACAACCATTCCAATATAATCCGATAAATGAAATTTGAAAAGGATAGTATTTTTTTTTTTTTTATTTTACCCAATACAATACCACTCAGTGGTGTCTGGGGAGGGTAGTGTGTACGCAGCCTTACCCCTACCCTGGGGTAGAGAGGCTGTTTCCAAATAGACCCCCGGCATAAATCCCCAGAATTTGCTCCTGGGGAGACTCGAACTCACAACCTCTCGGTTGTAAGTGAGGGTTGGTTACCATCAGACCAAGCACCTCTTAGTATATATATATAAATTTTATTTTTACTTTATGAAGGTAGAAAGGTTCTTTCCGACGGATCCTCAACTTAAAAAGGCATAATTTCTTGCTTTTACCAACGAATTTAACAGAGATATTTATGTGAAAATGACTACAACAAGAGTGGGTTGCTCTAGTGGTAATCATCTACAGTCTTTCTATCTATGGTAAAGGTAAGGTCTACGTAAACACTACTTTCCCAAACTCCATTAGTGGGAGACTCGAACTCACAACCTCCTCATCAGAAGTAGAGAATGCTCACTGCCAGAAAGAGTAAACACTACCTCCTAAGACCCCACTAATTAAAGATTCAAACTCACAACCTCCTGATCGAAAGTGAACGATACTCACCGCCAGAACACCCACTCTTGTCTATGTGAAGGTGACTAAAGTAGATATTTTATGCTATCCGAGAGGGCTTCGCCGCGACAATATTTGTTGCACCATAATAAAAAGGAGATAAATAAAGAATATTTTGCCTTAATATAAGTCAAGCACACCTCAATCCCAAACAATTTTGGATAGGCTATAGTGTACTAAAACAAGAAGACTAAAATGCTGATAATTACAACTTTACAAGGAAAGGAATGAAAGAACAAATGAAATGCTGCTATAAGCTTAAACTGACAAAACTATTATTCAACAACTTCATAACCATAGGGATTCTTAATAGCCCAATTCCACTGCTCTCTGAACATCTCTTCGATGCCATATTTCGCCCTGCAACATAATCCATATCCAGGTTGTTTAGAGACGAATCTAAAATTTAAAGATAATGCACACATCTATTATTACACATGCGTTTTAAAATTTCTCTCGATTTTCTATATGCATATGTATTTTGACTTTGGGATGAAGGGTACATGCACACCAATTGCTTATATGTCGGAACGGCCTATGCTATCGGTGTGTTAAGAACCTTAAAAGGCAATGTGAACAGATCACTTAGTTAACTACATTTTGCATGAGTATATATATTTGCAAATGTCACTTACTTCCACTTTAATTCACGTTCTGCTTGATAGGGTCCAGCCCCCTTGAATCAAGGAAGAGTTTTCTTACTTCATCATTTTGTTTGTCAAAAATGGCTGCTAATGCCCACGTTTATTTTGTTTGTTTTTCTCTGTCAATTTAGGTGTGCTGAGACACGAAAAAGGCTGCCTATGTTTGCTTATAAAATGAGAGCTCGGCTCTCATTTTGTACAACCAACCAGCAGCATATACAATTTCAGCATCCCCAGGCCGTCGACCAGACATCACCAATGGAATTTTCTGAAAGGAGAGGTAATTAGTCCGCCACCATAAACATTCATAAAGGCCTTTACAACAAGTAGAAAGTTGCAGAATTAGAAAAGTCTTTCTCCACAAAGAGGCCGAAAAAGAAAAATGAATATCTGCTTGGTGATGAGATGGAAAAGAGCTAGCACTCGTCTAAGCCTTCGTAAGAACTACCCAATTCAATGTCCTGGTGGGAAGTAGTACAGGTCTCCAGTGGATTAGTCGAAGTGCGCCTAAACTAGTTCAGGCACCACCTTTTTTGCACTCGTATGGAAACACTTGTAACCACAAAACAGCCTCAACAAGAATCAGAATATAAGCTCGCAAAGGCGGACATAATGATACAAGTATAATGGAAGTTCTTCCAACCGAGAGGTTGTGAGTTCGAGTCTCCCCAAGAGCAAGGTGGGAAGTTCTTGGAGGGAATAAAGCCGGGGGTCTATTTGGAAACAGCTTCTCTACCCAGGGTAGGGGTAAGGTATGCGTACACTACCCTCCCCGGACCCAATACTGGGTTGTTGGTGGTGGTGGAAGAATGCAATAAAAAAGCTACCTTTCCTGATGCCTTCTCAAATGCAGCCACCATTTCCAAGACTGAAGTTCCTTTTCCGGTTCCGAAGTTGTACACTTCACAGCCTAAAAGAATCGATCAAAACCAGCATAGCACAAGAGCATAACAACTCGAAAACGAGCCAACATTAAAATATTAAACTATCATGATAAAAACTCAGATGTTTCTTCCATAATTTTACTTGTATGGAAGATTTGTTCAACTGGTATGTTAATGACACGGAACATAAAGCAGAAAAAAGCACGCATTATTTGAAAATAAGCATTGCTATTGAAAGAACATGAATCCGAAAGGGCACTTTCAAGCATGGTTAAGAAGTTTAAACATGAAAATAAAACAAGTATTAGAAATAGAAGTACACACCTATGGAAGGATCGGACAGCTTCTGCAAGGCAGCTATGTCTCCATCTGCTAAATCCACAACATGAATGTAATCACGGACCTGAAAAACATAATCATTCTCTGAGGAAAAGCTCATATAGGGGACAGTTACGATATTCAATAATGTCGAAGTGAAGTCACTTTGATCTCCCTTCATATACATTCTTTTCCTATTCATTACGTAGTCAATGCTGAACATCACATTAAGACTTGAAGAGTCGGTATACGAGGAACTTTTTGCAGTCAATAAACTCAAAAAAGTTGTTAGTAGGAATTAAACAGATTTTCTTTCATTCGATTACAATAGATTCAATTATCTGTATTGGAAAAAAAAAGGAAGAGTGATAGTATAGAAATATCATTCAGGTTAAACGCTACAACTGGAAAAGCTTAATTTTTACAGATTCACAATAATAATAAAATTCAAATTGAAAATTATAGAGGTGCGGGGAATAGAACCCCGTGCCTCTCGCATGGGAAGCGAGCGCTCTACCATTGGCCAAAAGTAATCAAGATTTGCGCCATATAAAGCTCATCAACAAAATATTTTCTATCATAAATTTTTTCAATTTCCAAAACGCGAACGCAAGACATGTGGTCAAGAATGGTTAAATTCTATCAATCTCAACACATGCTTCGTGGTACTAACTACTCCATCCGTTTCACATTATATGATGACATATTTTTAAATTTGAAAATAATTCAACTTTAAAATCTTCATTTTACTCATTTAGCCTTAGCGAGAAGTTTTTATAATCACATAAATGACATAGTTTATAAAGCTTTTACCCCTTAAATTTATAAGATGGCAAGTTTTAAAAGTCTTTTTTAAAACTCCATGTCGAGTACCCCATCAAAATTGAAACGGAGTGACCAGTTATATTCTTAGTTTGATATGACATATCATATGGTCATTTATTTTTGACAAAATTACATCATATATCACTTGGGCCATATGGCCTATTCGAAAATAGCTCATATTTGAAGCTTTTACCTGGCTTAGCTCATGTTGTATATGTTATGAAATTTGCTTTTTACCCGGTAGCCCATAAATTAAAACAACTGTTTTAATATTTTAAATTTCAATTTCTCTATTTCTCTTTTCTCTCTTCCTTACGCTTCTCTCAGAAACGAAGATAACCGACCTCCATAGTTGGGTTCAAGTACTTTTTTGAGCTTTCAATCTTATTTTCAGGTAATTTCCGTATGATTTTATGTTTTTACCACAGTTTTGGTTTTGAATTTTGTTTTATTTTAAACTTTTTTTGCTTTTCTAGTTATACCTATTTTCTTACAATGTTGTTATGTTTTTCATTTGATTTTATGTTCCTTCTATCTTCGTTCTAGGCTTAAACTTGGTGTTTCAGTTTGCACGCTTTGTTATTTCAACTTTTAGGGTAGAATATTTTATTTTTTGAGTTTGTTAATATTGGTCTCTGCTTTGTGTTCATGGCCTTTATTTTTGCTTCACTTTTGAGTTTTGTTACAGTTTAATTTTTGTGTTTTCCTTCGGTCGTCTTCACTTTTGTTAAACCTTTCTTTGTTTGGTTTATTGTAGAAAATGCGTTCAAAAATACATGATTCTTAAAATGAAGGTTGCTGGAAAAGGCATTAAGTTCGATTATGCGAAAACGTTGAGGGACTTGCCCTCAAGTCCTGATTATGAAGCTAATATAGTTGTCCATGTGCCAGATGATGTTGATTTTAAGTCTCTTGCTCCTCCTAAAAACTCACAACAAGAGAATAGTCGAATGATTCGTTCGCAAACGAGGAATTCTTCCACTCCAGTTAAATCATCGAGTCCGGGACTTGCCCTCAACCGCAGCTTCTGAAGCGAATACGCATGTCCAAGCTCCCAATGATGATGATTTTGAGTCTCCTGCACCTGCAAAAAAGTTACAACAAGAGAGCAGACGAATGACTCGCTCGCAGACAAGTGATACTCCTACTTCGGTTAACATCGTTAGAATAAGGAGTAAGAAATGTGGGAGACCTGAAAAATCAAAAAAAAAAAGCTGAAAGTTGATTTGGTTAATGAAGATGATGGCGGCCTCAATATTAAACTGAAAAGGAGAAAGATCCAGGACGATGATGAGAATGGCCTTGATTGCATATCTAAAGAACAAAGGTTTTGCTATTCGCTGCAAATTGAATGAGAGAAGAGCTAGGTTGAAGGTATCTCCTTTGTTGCTATAATTTGTACATGCTTATACACTTTTATACAAAGTTATACAGTTGTTTATACATCTTTAAACAAGTACTGCTACATTGATTTATACATTTTTATAGAATATTTTAGTATAGTTTTTGTTCCTGATCTATTTCTTGTTATTTTTTCGTATGCAAGGTTGGGGACTTCTATATATAACCAGTTGATCATTTCCACAACAGGCTTAGTTTCCATACCAAGACTGATATTGTGAGTATTTTGATGCAATATTTGACTGACACGCAACTTCAAATGTTCCGTGCTAGTTGTTTTTGGTACTTCTTGGACCTCCCTCAATTTAAAATCCAAAATCAACTTATTCATTGTATATTATTAAGGGAAGTCATCCCGGGACGGGAAAGAGAATTGTGGGTGAAAATTAATAGTTGCTTGATGCGTTTTGGCATTGGAGAATTTGTTGTTATCACTGATGTGAAGTGTGTAGAAGACGAAACCACTTTCTATGACAAATCAGATGTTAATAGATTGCTCAAAGAGTACTTTCCAGGAGATGGAAAAAATGCTATAATGAAGGGGCAGCTTCTTGATCGCTTCAAGAAAAAGGACTGAAAGTCGGGCGAAGATGCGTTCAAGATGGCCTTAATGGTGTTTGTCCATCATTTCATATTCTCAGATGCCAATAATCATGGTATCAACAAAGATGACTTTTATATCATTGAAAGTGGTCAATATCAGACGTATGCTTCGGGGAAAAAGTCATTTGAAGATATTTTAAAAATAATGGGGGACAGACAGAGTGACTATTTGACAATGTATATGCTTGGAGTTTTTCCACTTGCATTACAAATATGGTTTTTTGAGTGTTGCTCTATGGTTGACAAGCATCTAGCTGTTCACGTTAGCACAAATGTGCCACACATTCTTAATTGAAAAGTGACTGAAACTCCAACAAATGTGGATTTAACTGGCAGGGTGATCTATGTAGTATCGACAAGGTAAATATTTTGTACCATAATACTTTTTCATCTATGATTTCAGTTTTTTCGTATGTATATTTATGAATATGTCACAATTTCTTTTTCTACTATTGTAATCCAGTTCTTCTTCTTGTAGTTGAACTATAGGAACATTTTTCCTATTCGTGAAAAGATGTCAACTCTGAACATCGACACACTTTTTGAACTTAATAACGATGATGTTGCATTAAGGGAGGTGCCTGTGGTGCCTGCCTTTCACACTGATGATTCTGTCGTTGCATCTCAACCTTGTCCTTATAATATGGAGAACCATTCTAAACGGCCTTATCCTCAAAATACAGAGTAACAGTCTAAACGACTTTTTTTCTCAGAATATGGATCGACAACCTAACCCCGAATAATGATCCTTTGGTGTGTATTGATCTGTTGAATGCTGAAGTTGATAAGTTGAGGAGTGTTGTTGGAAAGGTATTGGACCTTTAGCTTTTCTGTAATTTATCAGTACTTTTTGTATATACATGATTTTTTGGTTATAAACATGATTGTTGATTTGATTTTTGTTTTTTTTTTGTTGAAGTTGACTGATACAGTGACGACACTCAACAATTATGTAGTTTCTTCCTTTAAAAAAGTGTTCAGTTTTCTGAAAATGAAGAAAACCAAGCAAACAAGGGAGGATATCACTGATTATAAGGTAATTGTTTATTGATAAAACCAAATCAACTCAACAGTTATGCCTTCTCTGAATCATCACTCAACATGCCTTCTCTTTCTATTATTTTTTATTAGATTCGTCAACGTGTATCTTATGACAATACATCTGGTCTCGATGAATTTGATAGCTATCAATATGATGTTATTCTTGACTTTTTCAATCAAGTGAATCAAGAGAACATGCTCGCTGACGAGGGAGTTACTGATGGTGTTGATCATGGTATTTATTTTCCATCTTATCTTTTTTGTCTGATTTTTCTTTTCTTTATTTTTAAAGTTTTTTATTATTTGTTTTCTCTGTCTAAGGGGCAGCAGGTGATGTCAAGAGTGACATATTTTGGAATGACATTGGCGATGAAGATTTAGTTGTATTACGGATGTCCCAAATTGTGCTTCACAAAAACTCCATCATAGACGTAGAAGATGATTAAATTTATCCTTAATAGTCAGTTCGATAGAAAATACCAGGAAGATATGCCATATATTCATATCTTCCAATTTTTGATTCGGGGCATCAGGATCGGCGCAGAAGCTCATTTTTTATATGAAGTATCCTTTCATGATCGAAATTGATGATTTTGATCCATTGTTGCCATTGGCTAAAGAGTTTGTGCGTTTTTTGATAATTTGATGGATACGAGGTGAATGTATGTTCACTTTCTTTAGTCTTTCATGTTCTGATTTTATACTTTGTCAATGAATGTAGTTCTGATTACTTTTTATTTTTTGTGATTTTAAGTTCCAAAAATATATATCCCGATGAAGTAAATAAGCTAGCGGAAGCTTTTATTTTTGGCTCGTGTCATGTGACCACGAAGGATTGGTTCCACTCACTCGCATATTGTGGTCGACCTTTGATTGACACGGTATTTAATCAATTTTTGTTCTAATGTCTTTCTTTATTTGTTGCATATCTTTATTATTTGAGACCCACATAGTGTATACATAGTTTATATAACCATAGTATAAGATTGTATAACCTTGTATAAATATGTATACTTCTGTATAATAGTGTATAAATTTCTATATTTAAAAAATTTGGTAGTGATGGTTATTCTATTTTATTTCTTGTCTCATCACTTGGATGTACTCTTTTATTATTTGAGGAAGAGCGGAAAATATGGGCCGAGTGTTACCATGCGGTTTACTACAACTGACTTTGCCTTTGGTAACAAAATCAACTCCGTATATAAAGATTTCAAAGTGAATCAAGATCCTTCAATGATTCCTGAAGGGCATGAGATAAAAGAGTACATTAGAGGATATTATTGTGATATAAATATATCATGGCACATTGTTGACCATGTCTTATTCCCTACCTATGTGAAGCGCGGAAGAGAAAAATTGGGCTGTTGGGTTTTAGGGTTTTTTACGTTCATAGATAGGTGCATCCACATCTATGACTCTAACCGTGGAACTATTAATAATAGACTTGCTTTGAATGTTGCATTACCTTATGCAATTCTGATACCTTACTTCATTAAGAGTTCTGATTTTTATGTCGTGAAGAATGGCATTGATTGGAACAATGGTGCATATATCGATAAATCTCATTCTAATGCTTTGCAGATTAATCTGGTTAATAATATGCCCCAATAGATCGAATTGTAGGTTAATCTCAATTGTTTTACTATTTTACTATTAGTGTACCTATTTAAATTTGATCTGGTTCTTTTTAATTACATTGAATGTAGTGCTTTTGTTGCTGGCTTTGCTGAGTATTTCATCCTTTGTAAGGAAATTCGAAAAAGATAATTTTGACATTGAGACAATTTGCACCAGGTGGGGATCTCAATTGTGGGATTATAGAAGGAAAAAATAACACTCCGGCGCAATTTGTGGTGATGAAATCACAAGGAGACTTTTCAGGAAGAGGAAGAGGAAGAGGGAACGACCGAGAAAGTAGTTCTATTTTTCCATTTTACTATAGTTTTTCTATGTATCGGGAGTTGTTGCCTAGTATTACCTAAGTACTATTCTGCTACTTGTGGGATAACCTTAAAGGATATTATGGATGTTTTTATTTTTGTGTAATTTATGGTAGTCATTGTACATTGTGTCTGTGAATGAATTACACTTTAATGAATATTTCGGTTGCTTTTGTCCTTTAACAAAGTATGTATTTTTATTATGGTTGCAATTTTGTTAATGTAACATGGTTTATACATATGTATACAGTAATATACATAGTTATTCAAATTTATACAAACTTATACTCTCATTGATATATCTGTATACATATAATACCATTGATTGTTTGCAGTTCTATTTTGTATTTCTACAATCTATCAATATATTTAGTACCATTAAAAACAACAAGACACTATTATTGGATAATCAAAACATGTATAATGAAATATCTCAATTGCTTGTGAAACTTAACTACTCAATATTTGTAACTCTATTGTTTGTGAAACTTAACTATTCAACATAACATTAAATGTAATAGGAAGTGTTATGTTTCCAACTATTTATTTTGGTCGATTCCTATATGTTTTTCTATTGTGACCACCTTGTCCACACACAGAATATGAAAACACCCTCTTAGAATCTTTTTTTGAAGCATGTTTGAGTCTTTCATTTCTTGGCCTTCCTGCATTCCTTCTCCCTCTAGGTGGTAGGATCACATCTTCCATCACTTTATTGGGATTACCCATAAACTCTCATCTAATTTTTGAGTTCTAAGGAGTTTATCCTACTAGTAGTAAAAAGAGCAATACTGGCCAGGTTTCAGCTGCTGGTTCTTCAAAACCGCCCAAGCATGCGGACACGGAAGTTTATCCATTTGAAATTTTCTGCAACTGCATGTTTCCTCTTCAAGGCACACTATATTTTGCATTACTCTTTCAAACACTGTGTATAACTGCTTCGTAGCAAGCCTTGCATGCAAAAGTTTTTTTTTAAAGTTAAAGAACATTATACATTATTATACAGAGTTATACATCGTTATACAAGCAGTAAAATGCAAGTTAGTAGTGTCATGCATCATTATATTTGATTCATCTTAGTGTCATTTGCTCCGATGCAATTAGATTTTCCTGAAGGAGTTTGTCGTACTTTTCCCCAAGCTCTGTAGATATCTCCATTGCGCTTTTTCTATTTTTATTGTTCCACTATTGTAGTAAATTTGTCATGTACTCCAGTAATCACATTATTGGTAACTCTCTAGCATCATTGTTTGTTGCATTAATTGACTCTGCAATATTGGAAGTCATTACCATCGACCTTTTCACTTTGGAATATGCCCTAGACCACCTTTCATAGCCAGTTTCGAACAAGTAAGGCTGGACCCTCGGATCAATTTTGCACATTTCTATCATATGGTACTCAAACTTCTCTATTATGTAAGCTCTAGCCAAAGAAAATAAGATATCCTTCAATTGTTTGTCATGTTTCTTGAATGTGCGCTTTACATTCTACCACAAGTGAAACATGCAAATACAATGTGGTACTTTTGGGTACATAGCTTTTGTGGCATTGAAGATGCTTTTATTTATATCTGAAACTATACACATCCCTTCCCTAACTCCAAAAGTACTCTTTATCTGGATAAAGAACCACTCCCAAGATTTATTATTCTCTGAATCTACAATTGTATATGCAGTGGAAGGATTTTTCCTATTTATACAAAATAGATATTAGGATTCAGATAATTATACAATTCTTATATACAGTTATACACAATTATACAACTTTATCCAATTGCAAATTTTATTAAAAAAAAGTAGCTGTGAAATCCTATAAGCTTTTATATATGAAACTACAACATTATACAAACTGCAGAAACAAGGTAGATGCAGTTAACTCACCAGCTCTATTCTGTGTGCAAGCAGTTAATATGGTACCCTTATATGTTGCTTTAAGGAAACTTCTGTCAAAAATCATTATCGATCTGCAATGCTCGCATCCCTTGGTAGATGCATATAGCGAAACATATGCATAAAGAAAGCATCTATCTTCTAATTTGTGCAACTTTGTAACCGTTCCTGGATTTGTTTGCTCCAGCATATAAAAATTCTCCGACAACTCATTATATGAATCACTTGGACTCCCTTTTATCATTGCCATTGCTATCTCTTTAGCTCTCCATGCTTTCATGTAGC
Organism: Nicotiana benthamiana; assembly: GCA_034376525.1. NCBI lineage: Eukaryota > Viridiplantae > Streptophyta > Magnoliopsida > Solanales > Solanaceae > Nicotiana > Nicotiana benthamiana. The sequence goes on from CM067339.1 coordinate 180,609,435, forward strand.
TCCGTTCAATTCCGTGTTGCTTTTGTATGTCCTCTATTATATCATTTGCGGTGTAAACTTTTTTTTTGGATTAACATACTTGTCCTTGACTATACTAGCAATTACACCTGAAGTAGCTTGACGTCGTGTTAAGTATATTTCACCATAGCCGCATGTGTGACTATTATTGTAACTTCTCACTTTGAATATGTTTGCCTTGAAAACGGCAGAAGATTTGAAACTCAAAGCATAATTGTCATCCACACAAATAAGATGATACCTGTGATTAAAGATCATTCAACTTCTAAATATACTTGTATACAATAATATAACTACATGTATACTAATTTTAATATCTATATACAAATATATACTACTTTATACATATTTATACATATATATAACAGAACATACAATTATTTACATATCTTGTTGCGCTTGATCTCTTCACCTTGAATTGCAACCTTTTGCGTATAGCCAAGTTCTTCATCACACTGATAGTTGTCTCTTTATCCTCATAAACTTGATCTTCCTCAACAAATACTCGTGTTTTTACTAAATTTTGTCTTTCCATAATTCGATATCAATAATCCCAGTGCTATCAATTGTGGTACAGCTCTAGAATTTGAACTTATAGCAACCAAACAGGTGGAACTTGTAGCAACCACACAACTAGAATTTGTAGTAACCAAACGATTATCATAAATCTCTTTTACCGTCACAAACAAGGAATATTCAGTGAAATTTAAGTTTTTCTTCTTTAATTCGATATACACCTTAACACCTGCATCGTTGTAAATCAGGATCGGTGGCAAATCAATATTTGGGAGAAAGTTAATCTCTATTTTGTTTAACTCACTATCGATCCTAATCTGTTCTGAAATAGTTGCAACTAAATTGTTGTAACTGAATATCGACTCGATTATTACACAATCGCTGACGAAATTGATAAACTTATTTTCTTCCCATTCACTATTATGAAGAACGTAAACTAAAAACTCTCCATCAAACAAAAAATTAAAATCAAAATTGTAGCAAAAATGAAAAAATTGTGCTGATTTGCAGCAAAAAAAATTCATTTTTCGTGTTTGATTTGTTGTTAATTCAATATGAAGAAGAAATTTTAAGGTTTTTGGAGCTGCATTGGTTGCAAGAACTCATTTTTGTAGTATTTGGGGAAGAAGATCGGAAAGAATCAGAGAAAATCCAGCTACAACAAAGAAAATCCTGCATCTTACTCCCAAGAGGGAAATAATGCCCCTTTTTTCGGATATGGGCCTCTAATTTTTAGGCTACTCAATTATAAATTGAAATATGGGCTATAAAGTTGAAAAAGAGGCAACCCAATTATTTTAATATGAAATTTTCCCTTTATTTTGTAGTATTACTTCAATCTCCCGTGTTTTATATTTTTAATTTCCAAATAGATTGCAAAATAGTTAGTCGGACCAAGTAACAATCTTATTTCCTTTTTCCTAAAAGAGACGTATACGTCAACCCATTTTTCAGTTGTCTCTAAACCGTCTATCCCTTTAAAACGTAAAAAGATTTTGGTTTTCCTTTTGTCGTCCCACCTTATCACTGTATTCTTAGTAAAAGCTTATTCAATTACACGTATATAACAAATCAAGAAAAATATAATATACATTTGCACATAAAGATTTATCACACAATCATGTTTAATAAATATATGTTCTTGCTTTTCTAGTGTCGCAAAGAGTGGCGAGATGGATAAAATTCTTCCAATTTTACTCAAAATTTTTGTTGGTTCAAGCCCTCAGAATAAAAAAGATTCATAATAGGTAAGCTTTCCCTTAAAAAGGCCTTATTCGATATAAATCTGGATTAGTTGTGCTAATATGTCCAAATACCAAATAGTTAAACACAAAAATAAAGAGACGTCATAGGACTACCCTTTTCTACTAGAAATTGCTAATACCGTCTAGTTGCATACCAAATTCTGTCGTTCACAATTCATTGATCTTTTCTCATCTTCTACCATTATCTGAATTTAGGAGTATCAACTGGTGGATCGAGCTGATTTTGGACTGATAAAAAATGAGATAGGTTAATAAATGGACGTGTAAATGAACACCCCCCAAAAATAATTTGAGCTACGATGAGTTAGATCACGTCGGGCTAATTTTTGAATCATAATCCAATCCAACCAACTCTTGCCAAGCTTCAATTAATGTGTGTTTTCTTTGAATTGTTTAATTATAAATAAGATTTTTTTTTCTTTTATTATGGTCATATATGACATATCAAACAAAAGAAAATTATTTTTAAGATATTCGTGCATAGCTACTCATGAATCAATTTGAAAAAAAAAACAATCTAACTTTAAATGGATTGTGTCAAGATGAGTTGAGCTCAACAATTGAACAGGTCAACACCCCAACATTAGACAGGTCAAATGAGTTTGGACTCAAATTGTCACCCCTAATGTAAATTAATATTGTACCACAAAACCAGCGACTTTTTATTTTAACACTTTGCAACCAAGGTGCGAGTTAAGTAGGAGTTGGAAGTGAGTGTCCATGATGCAAAGGGGTGCGAGTTATAACATGCCACAATCCATAACGTTGTGTCAACGAGTTAGTTAAAGTAAAAGTAAAATGGACCAATATTTCCAACTGATCTTTCCTCTGGTAACAGAAAGAAAAAATCCAAGAAAAATGAGGTTCAGTATGGTAGAGGTAAAGTTGCTACCAGCCTAAGGAAAAATGGCATCCGATTTATTCGTGATAAATTATGAGTATGCTACTCTTCATGCCGATTTAATGGCAATTCAGATTAAGGTAGAATAGGTTCGCTCAGTTGTCACCATATACCCACCTCTCTGAATTGCTTGTGTAGTTAACCAACTCTTCTGGTTTAAACCATAGGTTGATCTCATCCTTGGCAGTCTCTGGTCCATCGCTACCATGGATGATGTTCCTGTAATGCAGCTTGTGTTAAAAAGTATTATGAAATCATACGAGCAGAACGATTTTGGGATCAAGGGAAAGAATATATTACCTTCCGACTACAACAGCTAAGTCACCTCTGATGGTTCCTGGTTCGGATTTCTGTGGATCTGTGGCTCCGATAAGCTTCCTTCCATATCTGATTACTCCTTCACCTTCCCAAACCTGAAGAAATGTTGTATGGAGTTACTCATAAAAAACAGTTTTGGCAAAAAAATAAAATGACATTCGACTGCTAAATTTCTCTAACCATTGCTAAGACAGGGCCAGAGCTAAGGAAATCACATAGGCCATTAAAGAATGGTCTCTCCGACAAGTCATGATAGTGCTTCTGTGCGAATTCCTTGGAAGGAATCACAATTTTGACTGCAACCAGCTTGAAACCCTTGCGCTCAAAGCGTGCTATGATTTCTGAAATCTAAAATGCAACAACAGTTTATCAACCAATCAGAAAGAGAATATATTTTCCCATCACACGAGTGCTAGATGGTAGGATTGTAACTAGAGATGGAGAGAAGGAAAAGGAAATATGAAAATGGCAAGTACTTAAGCTGCCACTTCAATAGAGGAAGCACATTAATGGGAGGTTATATAAATAAAGGAAGCACCAATGAGAACCAGTTATCGTACCAGGCCCCTCTGCACTCCATCTGGCTTGATGGCGATAAAGGTGCGCTCCATCTTAGAAGAAGAAAAAAACAGATCATGTATGCTATCAAGAAGAATGAATATAATAAAAAAATGAATGATGTAACACCTCAATCAAGAGGAAGGCTGAGTATAACGTACCTGAGCAGCATGTGCTTCTTGCTCTTGGAGCATGTAAGCTAAACAATGAAGAGAGGGGGAAAATGAATTTAGAATACAAGTTACTAATTCCCCGAATACGGAAATAAAGCAACTGGTGTGATCACTTGTAATATGATTTCACTCTTCTTTTTAAATAAGTACAAATATGATTTCACTCTTAAAACGCTCTGTGCGTGAGCTAAAGGATAGGGGAGAAGAGAATGCGAGTGAGCTTTTCTTTAGAAGATAAGTAGCTTGTACATTGAAAAGGAGAAATATGAGTGTGCATTCTTATGACTCGAGAGGCATAAATAACCAAAATGAAAAACAAAGGAGGACAAGTTATAGATTTTTGTACGGGAGAAATGGAACGAAATGCTCAGATTATGAGCACAAGTACAGCAAACCATTTCACCCCATACCCATGCACGAGCATTGCCTATTTGTTGTAGAAGAGGTTCCGGATGCCATAATGCCAATATTAAGCAAGAGACAAGGCTCCTCTTCTATTGATTTCCCACTTGCACCACATTAACTATAAGGAGAAAAAGAAAAGAACTTTACTCTGAGCCACATGAAGCTATTAATCATTATTCTTCTAAGTACAGGTGATGGTACTTAACCCTCACACTTTCATAGAATTTTACTTTCATCATAAGAAGAGGAACCCACCAAAAACCAAAAACTGAAAAAAGAAAAATAAGGAAAATCGGTAGTAGAACTGAGTATTTCTAGCTCATCATATAGGTGCAGACGAAGTTTTAACGTGACTCTTGTAGTAATTGTCCTAGCAAGGCGTTAAACATAGGCACATAGATGATAATAACTATTTCCTAGAAAAGGTACATTGGTACAGGACAGAAGTATACTCAAAAATCAAAACTTCGCCACAAGAGGCTTCACAAATGGGCGTGCAACAAGTCATAAGAAATATGCTTGAGGAGCAACATCATATACAAACCTGCTGCAGGAAGGGCAAGGACACCAGAAATCCAAGCTCTAGATGCGTTTCCAGATTCTGTCCTCCCATATGAGGCTAGAGAAGGCACCACTCCTCTCAAAGAAACTGTGGCTGCTGCAGCTGCTGCTCGCCCTCCTGCAACAAATATAGCTCAGAAATACATCTTTTATTTGGACCCTTCTAATTAGTATTACTTTTTAACGGAAATCAGCTTTTTTATAATAAGCACATATATATAGTCATTAAACATAAATGACACATAAGGCATCCATTCCCAACAAGTAATCAAACACATAGGAAAACAGATCATCTTCAATTAGCAAAGCTAGGTGAATTAAAAAGGTCACAAAAGAAACACTATCTTGATCATTAGTGCAAGAACAAGCACAATACATTAGTCATTAAAATTAGTGCGGGGCAAATCCGTGATTTGAAGGCCACAGGTACACCACTTAAACTATATAGGAGTACAAATTTTAGCTTTTATTCATAATTTTTTAAATACAAATATAGAGAACGACTTTCTGGCAGGTGCACATGTTGGATCCACAGTATACTGAAGATCAAAATTAATCCTTCTCTCATAACGTGAATATAAAGGCTGAAACAAGTAACAACCACTATCCATTATTAACACATTTACAATATATATACACTAAAATATTCTCTAAAATCGAAACATATATACTACTCAAAAGTAAAATAGCTCCTTCTTCCATTACTAGTTTTGAAGTAATTTCTAACATATAATTCACTAAATAGATTTTGATTCTCATGGTACTTTTACATAATTTCATAGTATAAATAAATTTTACATTAAAAAGGCATGTGCTTTCGAAGACTTGTTCTTTTTGAAATGGAAGATCAACTTATCAAGCTTAAAGCTCAAAACTTCATATTTTTTAATAACCCGCTCAAAATCCATCGGTTAAAAGGGGTGTTATCGCTTCTAGTCCACGCCAGAAACTATTTACATTCAGAAATAATGTATAAAATGTGTATATAACATATATATATATATATATATATATATATATATATATATATATATATATATATATATATATATATATATATATATATATATATATATATATATATATATATATATATATATATATACAGAAAGTATACATTTTTTTTGCTATTATTTTAAGAGTGGCTATATAGTATCATTTTCCCAATTAAAAATAATTGCAATTACAAATCTGAGTACATACTCAGATAATAAGTCACATAATTAGCAACGAAAATGAAGAAACTGAATGAAAATTTACCAGAAAAAGCACGAGAACTCTGCTTGGAGGCAGAAACGAGAGACTTAGCAGCTCGTGAAGCAGATCTGTAAATCTGAGAATTCATTTCTTCGGCTTTTACAAGAAAAAGAGAGAAAAGTCAAGTGTGTGAAGTGTGAGTATGAGAAAATAGAGCGAGCAAATTTATGTGATCTTCTCAATGTTGATATCTGAGAAGGTCATATGATCCACGCGCCGTTGGGAGCGTGAGAAAGAGGAGTATGGGATTCGGCTGGGTTAAAACCCTAGCCGTTGGGCTGAAATCGAATGGTTGATTATAAACCGAAATTATTAAAACGAATCTGATTCGTTAATTATACTGTCGGCACAAGAGATTTACGTACGACATCGTATTTGATGCTTTCTCCTAACTAAGTGGGCGTTTGGACCTAAGAGTTATATTTGGATATAAATATAATTTTGGGTATTTTTTAAGTTTTGTAAATAATTTGAGTGAAAATTTTTAAAAATAATATTTTTAAGTTTTTTTAAAATTTTAAAATTTTTTAATATGCATGTTCAAGTGAAAATTAAAAAATTTATGAATAACTGCTGATTTCGAAAAAAAAAGAAAATTTTCTTATGTCCAAACGGGCTTTAAATCTATATGTTTAAAATCGTTTTTTCACCCCAACTAGAACTGAATCACGTTTCTACGCATTGTTAAAAGGAATATCAAATATGAAAGCCAACTAGGTGATATTCCTTTAACAAGTTAGCTGAGTTTATAACAACAATCACAAATTCACTATAATTTTTTAAGTAGAAATCAAATTTTTGTAAGGAATTAAATTGATCGATTTTGGCCTTTTACTCCCTCTGATCCACAATAAGTGATCATTTTACCTTTAGCACACTCATTAAGAAAATACGAATTTTTAGAAAAAAAATGTATTCACTAAATTAACCTTAATTAGTTATTACCCTGACACATTCGAATATGTAAATAAGGGCAAATTTTGAAAAAATAAAATTAATTCTTTCTTGATTATGTAAATGAATATTTATTTATGAGCAAAATAAAAAGGTAAAATGATTATTTATTGTGGACCGAGGAGTATTAGATTTGGCTTATTCTCAGTAACGGAGCCACCTTATAGCAAAATGTGTCAACTGACACTCGTTCATGGTAAAATTACATTGTATAGGTAGATACAAAAAATTATATGCAGATATACTATATGTTAGACTCATCTTAATTTTTTCGTCTATTTACTTTTATATAATTTGACACCTTTAATATAAATTTTGGTTTCGCCACGGCTGGTTCTAAAGGAAGGCAAACTAGATTTGGTTTTAGGATTATCTTGATTGATGCTAAAAGTTACAGTCATTAACAAATGATTCAATCAGTGAGTGGTAACATGAGTTCAACATCCTTTTCTAGTATAATGAGGTTGTCGTTACTTAAGGTAGAGTATTCGGACAAAATGGTTTCAGAGAAAGTGAAATGGGCAATCATTATTCAGTTATTGTTGATTTGAAAAGTTAATGGAAGTTTTATCCATGATTAATATTATCACCAGTCATACCTTTATAATTAAAAAAGAAAAGCAGTCATTGTGCTCTTGCATTAACAGAGCACAACTTAGAGGTATTATTATTTTTAGGCAAAATACCTTAAACTATTCTTAAATTTTGTTTAAATTATTAGTATTTTTTTCGAATTATATTCAATCTTAATTGTGCACTATCTATGGAGTAGAGTGACTATCCTTAATCTCCTCTTCCCTGCCCGTCTTGACCGACCAACTTCCGGAATGTCCTTGCTTGGGTCAGTTCTTCAGGGGTCAAGTCTTCAACTTGACAGCCATTACTCCTCACTAGACGTTGATGTGGCAAAAAGTGTAGGTACACTCACCTGCCATATGGATTTTTCTGTCTATGTGGCATTTTTTAAAAACATATTATATATTTTTTACCCTATTAAGAATATTACGTTTTAGATAATTTTTTTTGGATATAGTTTATAACTACATTATTTAGGCTAAATACTTTTATTGGCTAAATATAAAAAAGTTTCGGTTAATTTTTTTTTGAATTTAACTTGAAAATAAATATTTATACAATTGAAATAAATAATTAAGGCATCTAAAAAGTTATAAAAATACATAGTTTGAAAAAGGCTATAAATTTTTATATAGCTCTAAATTACGGTGCTCAAATATATATTTTTTTTACAGATTTTACCTATAAAAGTAAAAATACAGAGTTGAAATCAAAAGAAGAAATAAAAAGAATGTACAATTGCAAGTTTACCAGTGCAATTGTATACTCTTTTTATTTTTCTTTTGATGCAATGACTATTTATTTCGATTATGTATTTTTTATAACTTTTTGGTGTCTTGGCTATTTATTTCAATTTTTATTTTCAGGCCAAATGCAAAAAAAGATTAACTAAAACTTTATTATTTGGCCAAATAAAATATTTAGCCTAAATTAATGTAGTTATATCCAACTTTTATTATAAATTTTATTCAAAAGAAAGTTTCAAATTTATTTAGCCTAAATAATATAGTTATAGCCTAAATTTTTTTTACAACTTTTAGATGCCTTAACTATTTATTTTAATTGTACAAATATTTATTTTCAAGTTAAATTCAAAAAAAGATTAACTGAAACTTTATTATTTTTAGCCAAATAAAAGTATTTAGCCTAAATAATATAGTTATATGCATGTTTTATTATAAATTGTATTCAAAAAAGTTTATCTAAAAAGTAATATTATTAAAAAGGTAAAAAAATATTTTATGTTTCAAAAAATGCCATGTAGATAGAAAAATTCATGTGCCAAGTGAGTGTACCCATACTTTTTGCCACATCAGTGTCTAGGGGGTAATGACACTCAAAAAGCCAAGTTGAAGGGGTAATTAAGACCGGACATAGTTCAGGGAGGATACTAATAATCTGAGTGAAATTTAAGGGTGATTTAATGTATTTTACCTTATTTTTAAAGACATCTTGCTATATAAAATATACCGACCCCGACTAATTTGAATTCACGTCGAAAGCTGAATAGGCCTTTAAGGTAAAACACTTTCTAATGAGCTCTCTACTCCCACAGTGGGACGTCACTCATCATATAGGAGCGGGGTGGTCAAAGTGGAGGCTTGCATCAGGAGTCCTGTGTGACAAGAAAGTTCCACAGAAACTCAAGGGGAAATTTTATAGAGCTATGGTTAGACCGGCCATATTGCATGGGGCGGAGTGCTGGCCAGTGAAGAACTCTCATGTTCAGAGGATGAAGGTTGCGGAGATAAGGATGCTCAGGTGGATGTACGGGCTCACCAGGTTAGATAAGATTAAGAATGAAGTATTCGAGAGAAGGTGGGGGTGGTGGATGAGAAGATGCGAGAAGCGAGGCTGAGGTGGTTCGGGCATGTACGGAGGAGAAGTCCTGATGCCTCGGTGAGGAGTTGTGAGCGGCTGGCGATGGTCGGAGCACGGCGAGGCAGAGGGAGGCCTAAGAGGTATTGGGGAGAGGTGATTAGGCATGACATGGCTAGAATGCGGGTTTCTGAGGACATGGCCCTTGATAGGAAAGTCTGAAGGTAAGGCTTGTCTACATATTACCCTCCCCAAACCCCACTTTGTGGGACTATACTGGATAGTTGTTGTTCTCTACTCCCACAGCTCGGGCCAAAGCTTTTAGTTAAGGTTTGAGTTATCTCAACTATCTCACCACACTCCGGCGTGGCGGTATTTGAGGTACTATCTAATATTCTAGTTTCGTTGAAGCAATACTGTTTTTCTTTTAGAGTTAAATTAAACCAACTATCATGGAGTAATATTCTCATGTCACCACCATTCAAATGAAAAAAAAAAAACGCCACAAAGGGTCTTTTGGTTCACAAAATCTTAATCTAGTTTGGGGATAACATGAGATTTTATGAACTCGAGAGAAGTTCGGTGCACTAATCTTTCATTATGCACGGGGTCATAGGAAGAGCTGAACTACAAGAATCTATTGTATAGAGTATTACCCTAAATTACTTCAAGAGAAAAATCTATTTTCATAGTTTGAACCGGTGATCTCCTGGTCACATGGTAATAACTTTACTATAAGAATTTAATAATAAATCTTAAAGAGCCTGTTTTCCGATACAAGACTTGTAGTAGTAGATGACAACATTTAGTCTTATCATTTCAGAAGCCTTATGCACATCATCGAAGCTTGGAAAATATCGTTTGTGCTTCAGTATATTCGCTGAAAAGAAGATCACAAAATCAATGAATATGAATGAGCCAAAGAAAACTTGCACGAAAGGGCGTATCATATAGCTACGAGATGGAATACCTTGTTCACTTTGACATTCCATTAACAATCTTAAAGGCATTGTTTTGTTTTCAGGACATCATTAATGGATGATAACAATCCTTAAACTGCAAACATTTTATTCAAATGGTAACTTGAATGCCATACAATGGCAGTTAGATAGGCTATGTACAGAATAATGGTAGTGACAATAGGCAATCAACTTCCAAGTAAATGATAATGCTTTTGCTTCCATTTTGACCTATTTACAGGTTCTTCTTATAGAATAGTGAAAGAAGAACATAGAAGAACATAGAACATGTCAAGTCTTAGTTAACTCATCAGGTCCTGTGCTATTAGATTGCAGCTCAGACTCATTCTGTAATGTCGCCAACCAGGAATCAACCTGCAAAAACAAGCATCCAGGTAGATGATAAAAGGAGTGTATGAATCTATAAATCAGATTTTGGTGATTCCCGCCTATTTGAGAAGGGAACAATTGATGGATTGTACAGTTATGCTGCTGATAACTGTTACTCCTTTTAGCCCCACAAATAATTGCGTAGTAAGTATGTAATATATTATTTTTTCCAACCCACACTCTAGTTATCAATACTCTAGCTGAAAATCATGGTAAGACAAAATAATCTTCAACAGCAAAGCATGAACGCACCAGCAAATGTGTAACCCAAATATACTGTGACACCTATGTTACTACTTTCCTGATAAATACATCTCGGTCCATTTGTTTATAGTGATCTGGACTTGAATATCTAACCGTCCAGAGAGACTAATTTGAAAAGAAAAGATTCCAATAAAGCATTTTTATGTCCAGAAATCAAGGCAATACTTTTAGACTTCACTACTACCAACAGGCACTTCGAATTCCATCAAATCATGCATAGCAATAATGGAAAACATCAATATTTGCAGAGAGGTGCATATGAATTCGCATTTACACACATGGTCCATCTTTTATACTTCAAATATCAACATATAGAAGAAGGAACCAAGACTAGAAAATCGCAGTTAATGATCCAGACACAAACATTACCTGTATTTTAGAAACACTAGAGCATTCGTATCGCAGCCCATGACGAGTTGAGATATAAAAGCAATATCGAGTATCACCATCTTCTCGTGTCAAACAAGGCAGGGCTCCAACTTCAACAACATCAGATAGGAGGGTTGAATCTTGAGGGCTCAGATCTGTACACGTTTCGTAGTTTACTCAAATTTATTCATGACATAACCTCTATGCAGTGTTAAGAGATATCAGAAGGTTCTTCATGGTGTTAGGAGATATCAGAATGTCCAAGTGCATAAGAAAGATTTTTACGTCAGCTGATTAAATTAAGAGAAGATAATGAGATGCATGGGCTCATGAGGAACTAAAGAGATATGCAACTATAATCGCAGCATAATAACGGTGATACATACCAATTACAGATGACAAATTCTACATCAAGGTGCATGGAGCTCATGATTAATTACGTATACGAAACTATAAGGTCAGCCAATCCCAGTATAACTTAACTGTGAGGTACTCCAAAAGGAGATGATAATTTGTACCCTTACAACCGGTACTTCTCCTCTTCACCTACATGCATGAACAGGGGAATCGGAGGATGAGCTTTTGGAATTTTATCAACTGTATAGACTGTGGGGCAGGGGAGGATATCATATGAGGTATTCCCACATACCAATGCACCATTCTCTACCCACAACAAAAAGTATTTAACTCCATATTTTTGGATAGCTCCCACTATTTAACTCATTTTACGGCTCTCTCCATATGTTTTCACATCTTCAACCACTGTCTTCTACATTCTTGTGACTGTTTCTATTCTCTCTCTTCACGTTTGTTGGTCTATTTTGCTAATATAAATTCTTCATTGATTATAAACTTAGACGTTGAAAATTAGAGAAGAGAAAAAGTACAGTTATAGAGCATCGAAACCAGCAAGGACACTGGACAGTGCAAGTGCCCATTGCCCACTGGTGGGTGTGGACAGAAATTTCACCCACCTGATCATGAGGTGTGTGTGAGATTGAGGAAATATTTGAATTTCAATTTCTAATTACTAAGAGTACCAATCAACCAAAACTCAAGAAACAATTACAGCCTGTCAAATTATATGAGTAAATTTGAGGTGGGTCCATCAGACGACGATGAATACCATGAATACCATCAATCAGCATAAGCTTATAAGATACTATAATTTAAGATTGTCTGGACTTCCCCGATAAATAGTTTCAAGATTCTGCCTCTTATAGACACTCAAAATTGACCAATAAATGGAAGAGGCAAACACACAGTGTAATGGTACAGCAACAACAACAACAACAACAACTACCCAGTATACTCCCACCAGGTGGGGTCTGGGGAGGGTAATATGTAGGCAGTCTTACCCCTACCCAAAAGGGCAGAGAGGCTGCTTCCATGCGACCCTCGGCGCATAGGAGTGTAATGGTACAGCATCATTGGAATAATACTTGCATCAAAATAGGGCAATACCAAAAAATGCATGGAACTGAAAGTTTCAATCAGATTACCAGTGGATGATGAATACAAGAAAATACACAATCCCTGAAGGACAAGAAATCTAGGAAGCCAGTCATCAACTTCAGTGTCATCGTCGATTGGAAGAGGTTCTCCTGGTAAAGCCGCCCATCTCTGTCGAACAAAAGGATGAATAAGATTGTCATATATTAAAGTCTGAAAAATCCAAGACATATCAAGAAAAGGACAGATGTTGATCTTTCAGTACCTTTCTGACATATAAATAACCGGACAGTCGAGCAGACTGCAGTATTTCATCAACATGTTCTAATCTGTGAAGAAAAAGATATACATAGATATCAGAACTGAAATAAGTGTATTGCTTAGACAAATCGATGACTTCTCAATAAAAGACACTGGAGGTTGTTCCAAAGGATGCTAACATATTGATAACTCATGCCTCTCTCATTATTTAGAAAGCCAGTTATACCTAACATTTAGATTTTTTATACCTAGCAATGAAGATAATATTCACTTTCCCAATATGTTCTTTCTTGTTTCAAAAGCATGGACCAGAAATGCCTTCATAGAAGAGAACTCTCACATTTCCTGCTCCTATTTTATTTATTTATTTATTTTTATAATATAATGACAGTGTCTTGTCCAGCTTGTGCAACTCGACTAATCCACCGAGTACCAACTGCCTCCCATTATAATATAATGACAGTGTCTTGTCCAGCTTGTGCACCTCGACTAATCCACCGAGTACCAACTGCCTCCACCAGCCAGGTACTAGGTGGATCTGCCATCAAGGCTTAGACAGGTGGTGAGAATTCATCTAATGTAGCCTCTGCTGGGATTCGACCCTTAGCTCCCAAGGTGGCACCGTGGCAGATGAGAAGAAATTCCTGGTTTCTGTTTTCGTCCTTTATTATCCACTCAACTATCCTAGATGGTTCTTTTTACCCAGATGTGGAGAAGCACCCAGAATGCATCCTCTTACCGACGGATTTTCATAAATCAAAGACAGAAGAAGTTCACATATGGGTAATTCGGGTGTATAGGTCAGTTTTATTATGCATTCAATGTCGTAGTTCCACCTTAGCACATTCGTAAAAAGATCCATGTTTAAAGGCTTATTCACCTAAGGAAATAAATAAATAAATAAATAAATAGATAGATAAAACTTGGCGAAGCTTCTATGATTTTGCTGTAAAGCAATTAATGCTGGTTAGATTTGTATCAACGCATGTGTTCATACTTCCTATTAAACTGATAATCTACCTCCAAAGAAGTGAAAAAATAGGTCCTTCAATTTACATTATGCAGGAGGCATGACAGTAACTTACACCGTGTTTAAAACCTCCCTACATTACAAAAGCGTTGTCGTAATGAGAAATTAACAAAACTATGTAACCTAGAAACATGACTGCATTAACCTCCAAATGCCTTGGAATCCATGCCACAGGTAATAATTCGAAGTACAATCATATCACTGAGGCAACCACACCAAACACAAATGCATTCAAGGAAAAAGAAATAGGTGCACAAGGCATAATGTGAGAGCACAGTGAAAGCATCAACACATACTGAGCTTTTAAATGAGCTTCTCTTTCTTCCAAAGAAGCAATTTCTGACCGAAGAGATTCTACTTCTACAGCAGTTAAAACTACCTGCAGGTCATGACAAACTCAATGTTCCTTCACTACACAAAGATAACAAACGAACTTAAATGGGTATTTTTCGAAAACCATATTTGTGTGTTAAATAGTACTTAACGTTCTTAAAAAAAATGCGAACAACTAACGAGGCAATACCAAGTTAGATGGTTAGATGATAAGCAAGAATAGTTAATACCTTTTTCTGACCATCTGTACCAGATATCCAAGGTAGCTTCCTGGGGCTAAACAAGTTCAACATTGATGGAGAACTTTTCAATTTTCTTCAAGTCCAAAATCTATTAATAGATCTAACCTAACAGGGGAGAAACAAAGGGCAAAAAGGTGAGATTAATTTTGAAAAGATGACCCTCATTCACCTTTAAAATGTTCAAGTTATACCTCAGAGAAAAAAGTACCTCCCAATCTGTAGACAACTCTGGGTGTCACCAAATGTCTCCAGTTGTGACTGGATAAAGTGCAGCCAGAATTACCGTCAAATCAGCATTTCCGACTTATAAACTGCAAACTGCATAAAAACATCATTTTCATAACAATCGATATTTTTAGAAGTTTTACGACTGCTGTTATTGATGTACTACAATATGAATAAAGACTCAGCAAATAATTTAGAAGGCAAGTCAGGGTTTCCGCTTCTTGGGGACATAAGGTTTTGCTTCTTGATTCTGATAATCGATTCAGAGGTTTTTGACCATTGATATAAAAGTGTTCCTCAAAAAATGCAGCATGCCCTGCCATAGCCGAATCCAAATAGTAGCTGTCAAGCAACAGTAAATAGTGGGCATGCCTCAGATTCGGAGTACAGAACAAGTATCTCATAAACATTGGCGTGCTCGGAAGCATTATAATGGGCCTGAAACTTTCTTCAGTCTTGCGCATTGTGCTGATAGTTAAATAGCAGGAGAAAAGGTGGAGAAGAGATTGGCAACATGACAACTACAAAATCTCTCTATGGGTGGCAGGCTAACCTTGATTAGCAGTGTTATGGATAGCATTACAACCTATTACATGTCACTTTACCCTATGCCTAGTAAGGTGCTCAAGAGCTCAGGAGGACCTTTCTTTGGAAAGGGAATAGTGAGGGGCATAAGTTCCACCTTGTCTAGTGATCCAAAGTAATCCAACTCAAAGAACTTGGTGGGCTTGGTATCAAAGATTTGGCAACACACAACAAGAGCATGCTAATGAAATGGCTAGGAAAATTTGGGGACGAGGATACCAGCCTGTGGAAGAAGGTGCTGACAGCCAAACATGGACAACAAAGCCATTGGTGTACTAAACGATGCAGAGCCCCTCATGGAGTGGGGTTATGGAAACACATTAGTAACCTTTGGGATGATTTTTCACAGAATATATCTTTCAAGGTTGGGAATGGTTTTCATGTTAGATTCTGGAAAGATATTTGGTTTGGAAATTGCCCACTGAAGGAGAGCTTCGCTCTACCATTTCAGATAGTCAATGATCCCAATTCTACAGTTAGGGAATATAGATCAGAAAACGCATGGGCCCCTCTCTTTTGAAGAAACATGCATGACTGGGAGTTGGACAATTTTTTTGTGTCGTTGGAAAGACTTGGAAACCTCACCGTGAATGATCAGATTCCAGACAAGCTCATAGGGGGTAGAGGTAGTGCAGATTCCTATACAGTCAAGGCAGGCTATAGGCATATGTGTGAAGAGAATGGAATCATAGACTCTTAGCCGTGGAAGCTCATTTGGAGGACAAAGCTTCCCACAAAGGTTATTTGTTTCACTTGGACAGACTTTAGAGAAGCCTGTTTAACTCAAGATTATCTTTGTAAAAGGAGTTTTCAGTTTGTGAATAGATGTTACCTATGCCAGCAAAACTCTGAGTCAGTCAACCACCTTTTTTTGCATTGTCCAATGGCAGCAATATGTGGAATATGTTTCTAGCAATCTCGGGGCTTAGCTGGACACAACCTCAGGGAATTAAGGAGGCAGTAGAAGGATAGAGCAGATGGAAAGTTGACAGAGCCATCAAGAAAGTCTGGAAGATGATCCCAGCATGCATTTTTTGGTGTCTTTGGCAAGAAAGGAATCACAGATTTTTTGATGGCATTTCAACTCCAATACATGCTCTTAAAGCTAAATGTCTTGTGTATCTGTTTAGTTGGATTATTCTAGGCCCTATAAATAATGTTATTCCCCTTCTAGACTTCATTAGCTCACTTACTCTAAGTTAGCCCTTTCTACTTTTGATTCTTTCTGTTAGCTCCTGGCCAGATTTTTGTTATATTGTAATGGAGCTAGCGTTGATCCTTCTTGTAACTTTTGCATCTTCTTGATGCTTGCAATGAAGCAACGTATCTCATCAAAAGTTATATAGCAGGAGAAACTGTAAACCCCTTCAATGCCATGGAAGCTAACTATTGTGGATCAGCTCTTTAAACTGTACCTTGATGAGGTGATAGAAGCGAAAGAAGTTTATAAATAACAATCACTTCCAATTGCAAAAGGAAGTAACACAAAGATAAAGCGGAAAAAGTTGCCACTTTGCAACTCAGCATATAATAGGAAAAATACACACCAAAATCCCACAGAAATCAGGAGGCATTACAAGGAAAAGCTATTGCCAAAGAATTTGACTTTCCAGCTAGAGTTCCAACATTTAGTCTTTCTTCCATTACCAGTTTCAAGCTCCTTTTACACTCCATATTGGTTTAAATTTATGTCGATTATCCGTGTCAGCTATACACTCTACTCCTCACACTAGCCCAAAACTCAATAGAAGGCCAACTTTGAGCTATATACCACTTCTAATAGAAGGCCGCCTTTGACCTTTACCTCAAACTCTGTATTTCATAACTAAAATGTCTAGAGTACAATCAGTGAGTCATAAAACTACTCGAAAAGTAACCTAAAGCTGTTACCGGTAACCAATTATGAATTAAACACAGTAGAGCATAATCCCCAGCTCCATTAATCAATGAATTAACTACCACCCGATCCCAATCAGTTGGAATCCGCTGTACAACGTATACATGAAACTCAGCTAAAAAGAGGGGAAATCACGTCTATTTCAAAAGGGGAAGCAACGTTAAAAAACAAATTAAAGCAAAATAGAAACTAAAATTTCTTTAACAACCTAATGAAGAGCTAATAATTTCTCGACTCACAGGCATTTGTAATACAGCTCAAGCCTTTAATTCGATAACCTAATTAAAGCAGAAAAAAAAGCTTCAAAATTCACAAATTCACCTTACTTCTACTAGGAAAATTATTATACTAAAACAACTGCAAAAAGACTAAAATTAAATTCAACAAACTATACTAGAAATCAAAGAAAAAGGAAGAAATTGAAACCTGTATTAGTATGAAAAATTGATTAGGTGAAGACGAAGCTGAGCTGCGAAGGGAACGAGGAGAAAACTTCCTACGATCGTTTAACGAAATCGTTTAAATATGGGTTAACGGACACGGAAGTTATCTTGTTTGGTCTCCGTTATCTACCATTCAATCCGTCTCAAAACTATTTTAGTATTTTTTGTAGTATAAATTTTTAATTTGATTAATTTAAAAAAAAAAAACGGGTGCACATCGGTTGGACCGCATACCAAAAAATGTGACAAATAATCTAGCATTAATGTTGCTCACTATATATAAATTTTTGTAAGTGGTATCATTATTTATGGAAGCGAATTATTTAATAATAATAAAAAGATTGATTAAAAAATTGATAAAGCGATGTTACGTGATATCATTTGATATAGGTACTTGCGCCCCTGGGACTAATTACACATTTCAAACATGTGACACAAGCATATATGTCACACGGCAATAAAGTAATTATATTAAATATTTTTAAAAATTTTTGATTTTAATAAGAATATTATCATGAGTTATCATTCTTTTTAATCTAAATGACAAATTTCAAAATATTGTGACGAGCAACAAACATAACTAGGCCAAATTGTAGGAAATTTTGCGCACATATAGCAGCCTTAGGTGTTTTACACATAAAGCAAAAAAGAAAAATATTTATATTCCTAGTCAAAACCCTTTGAATATGGTACCTTCGATCACACATCTTAAATAGTTTCAGTTACATACTTTTACTTAATTAAAATAATTAGTCATTAGTTTCAGCCAATCTTCTTAGTCATAAATGTCGTATTCCGATTATTTCATATGCCATATAGTATTATATTAAGCAACTAATTGGAAGCAAACAACTGAAAGATCTTGTATACTTAAATACGTTGGTACATGTTATTGGATAGATTGTGATTACTCTGTCTACCAACATAAAAATAAATATGGTAATATATATTTATTTCATATATAATTTATACCCTCAATAATCAAACTATTTTGATGGTATAATAGTTTTACCTACATTTCATATGAGTGCAGATAAATTATTATACACTTAATAACATGGTATAACAACTTTATATGTATTTCACATGACTACAGATATTGGAAACATTCATACTAAATCCATTTTTAACCAAAACATTGGATACAATCCTATATAATATCTTAGTGAATTTCATGTTCGATATTCATTTGTTTTGCCTCTAATTCGGTATTTTATATATATATATATATATATATATATATATATATATATATATATATATATATATGTTTAAGTTATAAAACAATTATATGCTTCTTAAATGAATAATTTTTTTATATTATTGCAAGTTTGGAATTTTTATTTCAAATCACAAGATCATTCTAACTTGAAAGTTGGTGCTAACAACAATTGTTGCATTGTTCAAACATTGATGAAACATCTGATTCGAGACAATTTGCAATGTTACGAGATACTTATTTTGGGTACTTCCTTAATTTTCCAATTGTAGGTATGCAACACCGTTTGATTCACTCTCTATTGTTGAGAGAGGTTGTTCATGATAATTGAGATAAACTCTGGCTTTCCTTCGATGGTAGTAAAATACGTTTTGGTATTAGTGAGTTGGCACTCGTTACTAGTCTAAAATCTACAAACGTTATGATGACAACAAAAGTTATAGTTTGACGGATTATTGAATTCCAGGAATTAAGAAGCTTAATAGTCAAACTATAATCGATTGTTTTGAAGGAAAGAGATGGTCAACCAATGAGAATGCAGTGAGGATTGTGTTGTACATGAATTCCTTTTTATTTTCATCACTTCCTAATAGTCCCGTCTCAATTGGTCATTTTGAATTGGTTGAGTTTGGTGAATTCGATAATTACCCATGGGGTAAATTGATTTTGTCAATATTTGACCTATGGTTGGAAAGGTAAATCAAAGAGCTATAATTTTTATTTTTTAAATTTTTTCAAATTCCAAACGAAACATGGTGAAAAATTCCGGTTACAGTAAAACCGCGGCAGAACATTGCTGCAGATTCTGAAGGCCACTCTGGCCGCGGTCCTGGCGTAACCGTGGTAGGACCGCGGCAGGACGCGTAAATTTCAGGGACCAAAGTGCAAAACACGGAATTTTAAGCCCTAAACCCTATATAAAACAAAGGAGGGCAACCAAGAAAAGGGAGAGGATAGATTTGAGACAAAAATTCGACCTAAGGAGGCAAGAATACATTGGGAGCAAGGCGGAGAATTCTCCTACGAGCTTTTCCTTCATCTTCCTATTTTTCATTATTGGTTATGACTTTTATTATTGTATTTTTACATACTATTATGAATAGCTAATTTGTTATCTAGAGTTTTGATAGAACCTTTTGTAGGATAAATTCTTGTTATGTTTTTATATAATTGAGCCATAACTTTTCTCTATTTGTTCAACTACGTCTATATTCGGGTTGATTGAAGAGCTCTCAATTAGATGTGCCTATTTAGTATGCATAACTCGGAGAGAGTGCATATTTAGGTAATAGTTGAACAACACCACTCCCAGAGTACATGAGGGATCAATAGTCAGGAGTTTAAAGGTGGGATTAGGGATAACGAAGCCTTGGGTACGATCTAAAGTGAGCTGTATTAAAAGCTAACTAACGTAGCTTAGGAGAGTGCATCCAGTAAATTGTCGTAATTACTCAGGAGAGATTTACGGTAATAAGAGTGCTCGTGATCGGTAGATAATACTTAGGCGAAATTTTAGAAGATATAGCGGGAAAGTTTCCGACAATTGGAGAAATCATAACTCTAGACCTCCTTAATCTTTTCTCTAACCTCAGTATCATTAGTTGTTAAATTACTATTTTAATTTGTTAGTTAATTAGTTAAACATAAGAATCCTAATATCTATAAGTTAGAAATTGCTCAAGCTTGTCTTCTTGGTGATAGTGAACAACTGTAGCTAAACATTAGTTCTTTGTGGGATTCGACTCCGGACTTGTACACCAGATTATATCTGTAGCGACCGCTTAGTCTTTTTTATAAGGCATAGTTGGGCATGATCAAATTTTGGCGACGTTGCCGGGGAACTGACGATGTAGTTTTAGATGTACATATTGCTAGGTTTCAAGTTTGAACTTTTATTTTGTTATTTGATTTTTTTTTTAGTTTTATTTGTTTATTTGAGAAACATGGCATCATGAAATTATGAGAATTTAGTATTGGTAATTCTAGTTTTAATCCTCCTTATGCATATTGTAAGGAAACAACCCAGGGCAAACTTATCAAAATATTTTCGAGAGCGAGTTTTGTGCACCAACTCAATCTTATGTTTGGAATGAGTGTGATATATATGGTGGTCAAGATGGTCACTTTCATGGTTGTTCTTATAGTTCTTATCTTCCCCCAAACCCTTACTTTGATGGTTTTTCTTTTTCTTGTGAAGTTAATAGGAACTTGGAACCCACGTATGAGGACCTGAAAAAGATCGAGGATATGCTAAAGTGCCGTACGGAACAATATGATGAGATACAACTGCGGGTATAAAGGCAAGGGGAAACTATTCACAACTTGGAGGCTCAAGCGAATAAATTAATTGAACCTTGTAAAGCGCAACAAGTTGACATTGTGGATAGTAGCCAGTATGAGCATGAATTGGTTGTAGAAATTGCCATTACGATGGAGGATTAAAAAAAATACAAGGATGAGCTAGAGGATGAGGCTAGAGTAGAACACCAACAATCAATCGCACTAGATTTTGAGGATGTCGATGCTGTAGAAGAGATTCTAGAGTCAACCAAGGATATTGAGGATACATATTTTGTTGACTCTATTGTCATTAGTGTTGAGAATGTAGACAGTCCCAATCGTCATGTAGTTGAGCGCATTAGTCCTCACTCCAAGTATTTTTCCACATTATATTTAGATGATGATATGGAAATACAGTCATCCGAGCCATTTGAGGAGTCGAGGAATGAGGAACAAAGTGCTTACATTCGGGAATTCTTCTTGCCAGAAAATCAGGATTACCCACCTCATCTAAAGGCCAAGAAGTGCAGAATACTATATTATTCTATTGGGCCAGCAAGATTCGTTCCACCATCCCAGGGGCATGATCATAGAACAGAATCAAAACTTGGGGTCCGATTCATTAGTTCAAAGTGGAGGCGGAAGTGATTCACGTCATGCCGCGGCGTTAAGTCAAGCGCTTGTTGGGAGGTAACCCAGCTTTTTTGCTTTCTTTTATTTTTTTTGTTTTTTTTAATTGTATTATTTTTGTAGTGTCAATTTTTATTAGGAGCATGGAAAGAAAAGGTCTTGAAAGAATGCAACAACAAACCAAATGGTTGGAACTAAGTGTGAGGTACCCGCACGAAGGACCAAGCTTGGGAGAAGTCTGACTACCCCATAAGCTACTAGTGCTTCGGCCTTTGGCCTACTAGGGAGTTTCTTTTACCTTCTTATTAGTATGGTGTGCATTTGGGACAATGCACAAGTTTAAGTGTGGGGTGGGGAGATTATCTAGGTGATTTTTTATGCTGTTTTAGTTGTGTTAGATTAATAATTTTTTTATTGGAGTTTTCCCGACAATGGATCTATTAGATAATTTTCTTGATGTATTTAAGTCTAAATAAAAAAAGATTTTCTTTTGTTAGGTAGTGTAGCAATTACCCTTTTATTTTTTTTTAAACCACAGTTCTTTTCCAAGGGTGTTATTTGAACCGGGTGTAGTTAGTTTTTTTTTGGAATAGGAGCCATTGTATTTTATTTTGAAATGAAGCAGTATCTCTTGACTTTGTTGTGCCTTAAGAATAATGAGTACTTTGGATGTGACGCTTAGGCTCAGTTTTTTATTCTTGTATAATTACCTTAAATTGTATGATCTTAAATTTGCTTAACTGCTTTGACTAGGGTGTTTTGATGAATCCAATCCTGAGTAAGTTATGTGCCATATGTGTGTAAGGTTTTTTGTTATTTTGTGCATTGCATTTGATGCCTAGAACTTGTCCCATGCGTTTGCAAAGCGAAATAGTAGTTTTGTTTAGTCTTGGAAGTGATATAGTCATTTCTTGTTGAGTCATATATATATATATATATATATATATATATATATATATATATATATATATATATATATATATATATATATATATATATATATATTACCACCTAATTGTTATGTATCGTAGTTAACTCATTTGAGCATGTAATCATGTTTCATTGGCAACCACATTACAAGCCTTACCTATTTGTTGAAATTAACCATCTATTTGAACCATTGTAACCTCTCATGAGCACTTGAATTGTTTATGAACTGTGTAAAAGTTAAAGTGTAGGGTGGTTGGTTTGGATTTTGAGTGGAACTAATGAAATAAGGAGAAAGGTGTATTGTTTTGAAAAGAGTAAAAGCCACTTGAATTGAAAAAAAATAGTTGATTGGTGTAAAAAAATAATTTCTTGATAAGTGGTGGCTCTTGATGTAAGTGTGTTTAAAGAAGTATGGGTTAATATAAATTAATGTGAAGGTAGAGTTTGGTTTGACGTAAGTATGGGGTTTGAATGTTAAAGTATATGTATTAAAGTGCTTAGGGAGTGTAGTCACTCTTATATCTAAATGGATCATACTCGTCTCGTAGCCTACATTACAACCAAATAAAGTCTTAATTGTTCCTGGATTGAATGAGCTCAATTAGTAGAGTAGTACACTACGGGCAAGTTTATGGTACATCTTTTGTGGCATATGAATGTTATTTCTGAGAGTGAGTGAATTCTTTCTATCTTGAGTTCCTAGGTGTTCTTCAATTTTATTGTGTGGAACTACTCTCTTTTGTTGTGTGTGGGAACTTGATTCATGGAGGAAAGGTAATGTTAGTGACCTCTATGTTAAAGTAAGTAGGTGAGTTCTGAATAATGTGTGTTACTTGTGAGTCAAATCTTGAGGTGAATATGTTACGTTTTTGTGCTTAGTCTATTTTAAATACTCTTGGTATGATGAGTTAAGAGAATTATTTAAAAAGATCTTGTCTAAAAAAAAGTATAGTTTGATTGCTCGAGGACGATCAATGGTGTAAGTGTGGGGTATTGATGATAGGTTATAATTACGTATTTTAGTCGATTATTATACTCTAATTTACTGCACTTTAGTTGAGTTTGCGCTTTAATCGCTAGTGTTTTGCACTGACAGTGTGTTTTATGCCTTGTAGGAGTGATTCCAAGCTATATATATGTTATGGAATAAATTCAAGTGATTTGGAGCTTTGAAGTATGAGTAAAAGCCCAAGTAATTAAGCCGGGATTGTATTCGGAGGTCAAATTTGATAATTAAGTACGAATGATGACTCGAGTAGGCATATTGCATACTGTCTAGTACAATAAACATAACTTTTTGTTCAGAATTCCGTTTGGGCACCAGAATATATAGTTAGAAAGAAAACTCAAAGGGTTACAACTTTCATGTTCTATATTTTTCCAAATTCCAAACGGAACAGGGTAAAAACCCGCGGTTAACATAGGACCGCGGTAGAACACTGCTGCAGATTCTGAAGGTCACTCTGGCCGCGGTCCTGGCGTAACCGCGGTAGGACCGTGGTAGGACGCGTAAATTTCAGGGACCAAAGTGCAAAATACAGGATTTTAAGCCCTAAACCCAAAATAAAACGAAGGAGGTCGGCCAAGAAAAGGAAGAGGATAGATTTGAAATAGAGATTCGACCTAAGGAGGCAAGAACACATTGAGAGCAAGGCGGAGAATTCTTCTACGAGTTTTTCCTTCCTCTTCCTATTTGTCATTATTGGTTATGACTTTTATTATTGTAGTTTTACATACTATTATGAATAGCTAATTTGTTATCTAGAGTTTTGATAGAACCTTCTGTAGGATAAATTCTTGTTATGTTTTTATATAGTTGAGCCATAGCTTTTCTCTATTTGTTCAACTACGTTTATATTCGGGTTGATTGAAGATCTCTCAATTAGGTGTGCCTATTTAGTATGCATAACTCGGGAGAGAGTGCATATTTAGGTAATTATTAAACAACACCACTCCCAGAGTATATGATGGATCAATAACTGATGGTTTAAAGGTGGAATTAGTGATAACGAAGTTTTGGGTGCGATCTGAAGTGAGCTGTATTAAAAGCCAGCTAACGTAGCTCAGGAGAGTGCGTCTAGTAAATTATCGTAATTACTCGAGAGATATTTACGGTAATAAGAGTGCTCATGATCGATAGAGAATACTTAGGTGAAATTATAGAAGACATAGCGTGAAGGATTCCGACAATTGGAGAAATCATAACTCTAGACCTCCTTAATCTTTTCTCTAACCCTCAGTATCGTTAGTTGTTAATTTACTATATTAATTAGTTAATTAGTTAAACACAAGAATATTAATACCTATTAGTTAGAAATTTTTCAAGCTTGTCTTCTTGGTGATAGTGAACAGCTGTAGCTAAACCTTAGTTATCTATGAGATTCGACTCCAGACTTGTAAACCGGATTATATTTGCAGCGACCGCTTAGTCCTTTTTATAAGACATAATTGGACGTGATCAGTATTCATATGAAATGTAGGTAAAACTGTTGTACCATCAAAATAATCTGATTATTGAGGGTATAATTTACTCATGTTATACGTTATGTATAAATTATATATGAGATAAATATACGTTACCATACTTATTTTTATGTTGGTAGACAAAGTAATCACAGTGTATCCAATAATATGTACCAACATATACTCTAGATGCCAATAAGTGATTACTCTATATGGCTGTGAAACAATATAGAGAACTACATCCAATATACAAGCATGTCAAATTGCGAACCTACTAGAAATACGTTCGATAAATATAACAAGTATAAATAATGTTTAATCAAATTGTAATACAAAACATACAATACTTTAAGATTCAGTGTGTGTTCTCTAGTCTCATCAACCTTTCTCCTTTTTTATGCTTCACAGGCTCCGAGAACAACAACAACAGCAATAATAACAACTCAGTATAATCCCACATAGCATTCTTCCCTCCAACAACTTCTCACCTTGCTCCTGGGAGACTCGAACTCACAACCTCTCGATTGAAAGTTGGGATTGTTTACCATCAGAGTAACCCCTCTTGTCACAGGCTCGGAAGCATATCTTCGAATTCATCTATTTTCTCCTTAAACTTTCTTATCCTTTTATGCCTCTTTGTATCCAATACAACAACATTTTCTTTGCAATTCGATTATAACTTTTTGGAGTGAAAGTCGATTACAACAACATTTTCTTTGCAACAATAATTTTCTCAAATGAACACTATGTTTGCAACCGCCCCTGGTTTAGCCACCTCTGATTCGATTTCGTTGCAGGAGTTTCATTCATCTGTCTGATCTAAGAGGTATGATATTTTTATCACTGTCTGATGTAGAATCAGAGTAGGTATTCCTAATAGCCTTAACAGCAGAGACATCCATTTTCGAACTATTACCGAAATTGTTCTTCGAATCTGTCTTCGATTCTTATTTTAATTTTGCCACTATTGCAGATTCTATGAAAAAACACTTTGAGAGCCTAATATAAATAATTCAAAAATAGATATACAATTCAAATAATATATATATTGATTGAGTAAATTGATGAAATCATGGACGAAATCTATGTGAATATGCTTCAAAATTAAACAAAATCCCAAAAAATTGAGTGAAAGGATGAGAAGAGTGAAGCGAAATCTTTGTGAATTTTCGGAATGATTGAGCAAAATCTTCGTGGTTTTTTTGGAATAATTGGGTGAATTCCGAAAAATCCATATGTTTTAATATTATGGAACGATTGAGAGAAATATGCATGCCTAATTGATTGCATATGTGATAGATTGAGAGATTGGATGAGAGAGAGAGACAGAGAGAGAGAGACAGAGAGAGAGTGTGTGTGAGATTCCAAAGATCCCATGATTTATGCTTTTTGCCTTGGTCATTAATTATGTGGTTATCATTAACATATGCTCTAAATGTAAAAAATAAATCTTCCATTTATGTAATAAACAGAGAATGCTAATAGTTTCTTAAATATTTTTTAAAAAAATTGCTTAGCCAAGAGGATTTATTTTTGGGTCTTGAAAGCAAAAGGGTTCGGACATTTTGAGAAGAGTGAAAAAAATTTGTGTTTATACAGCTAGTAGAGTTTTTGGTTAATGCAATTAATTTTTCAGTGATTAAGCAATTGTACGTTAGAAAATAAAGAACCTCTAATATATTATTTGTATTTGTGTAATATTAACATGAAATGAATTTAAACGATGTGGCTTCTCTAATACGGTCTAATTACATGTTATCTGAATTTCATTGTGTTTCAAGCACTTAAATTTTTCCCTTCCAACAACCATCCGAGCTTTGTTATTACTTTGATTTTAAGTTACCACCAACGGAAGTGGCGTAATGACCAGGCTGTTTTTCCCTTAACTAGAGATCTCGGAAACAAACTATGGGTATAAAAATCTTTGATAGAGAATGTTTCCCCATAGGGGCCTACATAGTACGAAGCCAAATATAATTAAACTTTAATGGAAGTATCGAATACTGGATAGAAAACCAAAAAAAAAACCTATGATTTTAAGTTTGAACTGAAGGTTGGGAGAAAAAGCTTACAATTTATGTTTCATTTTGCAGTTTTTTATGAAAAACTTTTACTACACAGGCTGACCCGGCAAATGTGGGCATTTACTTTCAGCTGAGCCCAAATCTGAATAAAACAAAAGATAACATAATATTTTTTTAAATAGCCGTCTACCCAAGGCTTAGACTTAAAATAGCCGACGAATGAATACTATATACATAATTCATATATAATATACCTATAATCATGCATAATTATCGTATAATTTTTGTATAAAAAAATTAAATAGTAAATTCAATCAGCTATTTGTATAAAGATCCCTTTTCTTTCAGAAAAAGGTGAACAAACTGAATCAAATAGAGACAATCATGTTTGGGGATTATAATACTTTAAGATAGTAATCTTTTTTAATTTCAGCTTTAAGATTGTAAATCAAATAATAGAATACCAAATCCGACCGAATAAGTTGAAATAACAATGAAAAAGGAGTATATGCTACAGAATATGAGTGTCAAATGGGTGGTTGTACAGAATTCGGGCAGGTCAAAATGGCTAAGTTAATGAGTTGATTGGATCAAAATGGTTGAACAATAAGTCATAGGCTAACCAGACCAAATCTTTATAAAGTTTTAATTTCTTATTTACTTTCTTATAATTTATTTAATGGTCGAACAAAATTAATAACACTTTTATTATCTTTATTGTAGTTATATATAACATAACAAATAAAAAATTAAAGAATAATTTGACAATACATCTCGTAAGTCAATTTGGGTTAAATTTAACCCATTTTAGATGGGCTGAGTTGTGCATGTCAAACTTAACGGAGTTGGGCGGGTCAAAATGAGCAAGTTGGATGGATCAAGGTATTTGTTTCATAAAGCACATTGCAGATAACCAGCACAACGTGTCTTAACTATCTTCCTGGTCTCCAATATTATATATAAGTACTATTTACTTTCTAAATTGGTGTCCAGTTCAAAAGCATTTTTTTTTCAAATGAGAACTTCAAAATAGCAATTAGCAAATGGCATAAGGCAGCATCAATGATATACAATATAAACACTTCCACGGTTCTATTGGTATTTTAAAAAAATAATTAAACACATTTTTTTACCAGAGGAAAACATGTGAAAATACCAAAGATACAAGGGTAGCAAAAAAAGGTCGAAAATCAAAGATGTAACTGGCATCAAATGGTCCAAAAGCAGTAAAGCAGAGATGCATGCAAATAAATATATTGGAAATGGGAAGTAAACAGAATGCAAGGAAGGAAAACGAAAAAAAAATAAAGGATGTAGCAGGAAATCAGATAAAAAAAGACAAATAGTCGTCCATACCAGAAATAAGCTATGAGCATGGTGAGGTAAGCGTCTAATCCTTGCTCAACCTAAAAGCACTAGTGAGGAATTGTACACACCAACATCCCAAATAAAATTTGGAAACCCAAATAGACGAATAGGTTAAAATCCCACAACGTATTTGTAGGAACAGTAAGGGTTGATGTTGCTTTCTGGGAACAGAAACACAAGAAGAAAAAAGGCAAGAGCATAAAATGAACCGGAATGTTTTATTGATTACCTACCAGCAGCAAGCAGACAAAACATATGATGGATTATAAGCGGCATTTCAAAAACTCAGGAAAATAAATTGTCTCAATGTGTACTTTCAGGAGAATGATGTATCCGACTTATATTTACTGACCCAGACTCAATTGACTCTGGCATCACTGCCTCAAATACCTCAGAAGACACATCAGGGTGTCGCAAGGGACCACATTTAGCATCAACAGACTCCTCTTCCTCTTTGACATTAACTAGAATTGGAAAGTCGGTCCTCATCAAATCTTTAGATACCTGAGGTGCAGGGGCATCAGATGTACCCACCTCTCCAGGAGACGAGGAGTTCCCTTCAATTTTAATTTCCTGAGTCACATCCAGAACGGTATCCCCGTCTCTTTCCACCACGGAAGGAGGGAGATCTGATTTCTCAGCTGTGTTCAGACTCATTGGCTCACACAGCTCGTTACAGGTGGTGGTTTGTGAAAGCCCTACAACTTCCTCAGAACTAACAGGGAGGTTAATCCCCTTAGCACCATCTTCTGCTAGCACATTATCCGCTGGAGCATTCTCCTCGACATTAACATAATCTGAACCTGAATCCTCTAATTTAGGTGATGGATAGGACTCACCTAGCCGACCAGGAAACGAACATTTCACATCGTTGACGAGTTTAATTTCTTCTCTCCTATTCTTGTAAAGAGAAATGGCTTTCTGCAATTGGGTCACATGGGATAAGGGAAAATTAGAAAGCAGAAATTTTGTATATAAAGACAAAATTGGTTCACTCTAAAACTGAGTAAGCAGATTGGGTAAATAACCCATGAAAAATCCTTTGCTCATCTCACAAATAAAAATTAAACACAACTCCTATCCCCCATTCTCTTCTTTTTTAAACAACATATAGAGCACATCAGTGAAAAGGATCGAGTATGATTTTTCTTCTCATTGCTTTTCTCCTAAAATGTGAAACAAGATATGTGCAGCCAATAACACTGTAAGTAACCCCAACAAACATAAAATGTATTTCATAGTCCTCATAAGACACTAATCCAACAGGTGGTTGGTTCTGCATAAACGGCATAGAAACAGCTGATAAAATAATACAAAAGAACATAGTTAATCAAAATATATCACTTTCCCATTCGATATGCATATTCAGCTGGCACAAACCACACACCTGAAAAACAGAATCAGCCACGGTAGCAATGACTGAAACACTTGAACATTTGCCGGGCAGCGCCACATTATGTTCCACAGCACCCTGCTAGAGGAAGAATGAGCATTACACTTTTGAGATGAAAGTGAAAATTTTGCAAAGAAACGATTCTGTTATCCGATTTACCTCCAAGAACAAAATTTTAGAGTTATCTACATCAGATGTCATGTTCTGGACATCCATTAAGCTAGCACATTGATCAAACAACTCGGGCTCCGTAAGATCTGCTGATATATCAAGCTTTTCGAGGTAAACATTGCAGAAGCGAGCCCCTTCTTTCCTGGATGGCTTCACCTCAGTTGGTTGCTCTTGAGAATTAAGTTTCAAGTCTTCTGGAGTGCTCCTTCCAGGAACAATGCTGGATTGACTGATATCATTGCTTTCAGCGTCTTGATCTGTCTGCTTTTGCTCACTCTGGGCTTGCTGAGCTGACTGAGCAGCAAAAGAATTATCTCTTGGGCCCTGAACAGAACAAAACTCCTTCTGTGAACCAGATGGCAGCTCCACACTGGTGCCCCTTATTGGCCCTTTCCATACATCACCGCTAGTCTCCCAACTGCGACTATTGTTGGACAGCGTCCTACTCTGGTCCCAGTCTGCCCTCCCATAAAGGTGAGTTTCTTCACCAAAATTGTTAGCATCCCAACCATGCAATGGAGGACCGCATGAATCATCCAGTGGAGTTCGCCAACCCCCCATCGGGCGGCCATGGCCAGCAAAGCGGTCTGCATCTGGTATATGGTAAGGAACCCCAGAGTGACTCAAGTCCATTGAAGGTCTGACACCAAACATTGGCGGTCCAGGAAACTGCTGCATCGCAGGATGAAAACCAACAGGGGGTGGACCATGCTGAAAAGGCATGAAACCATTTGCCAGAGGTGACGGCCAATTTGGAACCCCTTTCCAAGCATTTCCTTGCGTTCTTCCAATATTGGGATCATTAATTCTTCTGTGACGGTTGGTTGACTTCCCTCTACTATCATCCTCCAAAGAGCCAAACATTAATGGGCTGTCAACTCCAGATCTAAATGGGGGAGGGGGAGGTAAAGCAGACTTTGAACTGCCCGAGAAGTGACTCCCTCTGATAAAAGGTGAAGAAACAGAGACGTTATCTCCGTCCATTTGTGATAGTTCCTCACCTGCAAATGCATCGCCAACAAAGTCACGGTTTCCTCTGCCTTCCTTTACTTCCCTGGAGCCACCGCTTCTCTGTGTTGATTCCTCAACATCAAGACCCCGGCGAACCTCAGATCTACTCAAGTGTCTTCCCTCATTGCTCGCCGAAGAAGGAGATCTATCCACCAACTGCAGGGGAGAACTGCGAGCATCTGCTTTAAGCCGACGTTCAGCTGAGAACTCTCCATGAAAAATATCATCCTTCTGAATCAGCTTCTCCATTGATCGAGATGAAATCCTCTCCATTGCTCCCCCAGAACCAGCATAATCTCGAGAGGTTCCACCATGCCGAATCCTTTCTTCATAAGGATAATCCCTGTACTTAGACTCTTCTTGCTTTGACAGCCTGGTAGGCAAAGAAGGGCAGTACATATCATTGTTTTTGTTAACATAAAGCAGACAGACAGACTGTTGGCGCAGAATATTAATCATCATTGGCATCATCAATAAAGCAGAACACAAGGGCCAAATAAGACAACTAGATCTCTGGATTGGGATCAAGAAGGTTTTATCGAGCAAAATTCTTAAATCCTCTGGTGTAATGCACAAGATTACCAACGAAACAAGCACCTCTATAACTGTTTTGTGAAATATAACTTAAATGACTTAGCATCCAAATGGTGCGCACTAAAACAGAGAGTAATTATGCTCATGAGAAAGGCATGAGCAACTGTCACCTCTGATTAAGAACCTACACAGAAGATCAACCATTCCAAGATTATACTGTTTGGGTAAGGAACAATTCCAAGAAAATTTATTACCAACCAAAAGAACAGAAACCAAACAGAGTTCTTAGCCCTTTATACTATTCTGACCACTAATAGATTACCCAAATACACAACGTTTAGAAGCCAAAAGTCAGTACGAAGACTGTCACTACCAAAACCATATAGCAAATAGTACAAGGAAAAAAAGATTCTGAAATGCACAGAAGGAAATGGTTGGGCAAAAAATTGAATAATTCACTACAGGTGTCCATTTTTCAGTCAACAACAGGCCTATCTCTGAACTACATCACAGGCCCATCAATCACAACCAGAGACAGCAACTCTAAGTGATAGGAGCCAGCATACATACATAAATGTGAGTTATTCTACAAATCACAAAAGCCACTCTTGAAAGAACCCAGAAGGTTACTATTTCATAAACGAATCTAATTAACCTTGCAGAAATAGCACTTATCATAACCAGAAAACTTAGCCAGCTTTCCCAAAATTGAGCAGATCACGCGTAGAGACATAGATTTATCTCTACTCATGGAATAAGCATGCAGCGGAACATTAAATTATATGGATGTTAGCATATAGCTCGCTCTGCACTGACTGCGACGCTGTACTCAGTTTCAGCAATTTTCAGAAAAATAAATTCCTACTTCTCATATTTGAAACTGGTGCAGTGTAAAGAGTTCAATCAAACATCCTCACCATTCCATCAACCAGCTACAAGTTTTCTCAATAATAAACCTCTTCCTGCCCAGGAAAGAACAACGATGACATTCAAATTGTAGTAGCTTTTTTTATTTCAACAAAGGCAGTCTCGGGGAGAGCTAACACACCTCGACACCTGCTACAACACACAACAGCAGGTGATGTATAAAATAGGCTCATATTGAGGGTTCTTGCAATCCTAGACTTCAACTACTTAGCCAACCGTGTGGGACAATACAAATTGTAGTAGCTAAGGCTAGGTTCAAGCCTATAAAGTTACCCCGGGAGGGGGGGTTGTAAGAGGATAGCATGATTATTCAAGAAATCAAACAGATGATTTCAGTTCTAGCAGATGAATCACATCAATATTGTTGACATATATGAAACAGCAGGAAGAAAGAAAATTGGTAACTACTTGCCTGTAATCATCCCTAGTAGTATGAGGGCCAGCACCGGGTGAAGTCCTCCACCTGCTCTTTTTTGGAGTAAGTTCTACGTCAGCATTCCTTGAGGTAGACCTTCCACGATCAACGATGGACTCTACTTTAGAACTGATAGATCTCTTTTCTGTTTCAAAGCGCTGCTCTTTAGAACTCCGAGACCTAATATCCCCAAGGTCCTCTTTATCATGAGTTCTCCTTCTTCCGAGCTCATCTTTATACCTTGTACGATCATCATAACCAGGGTTACCATCATGCAAACCTGATTTCCTTAAATGCAAATCAGAAGCATGACCCTCGTCCCTAGAACGCTTCACATCAGACCGGTCACCTGAATGGTCTCTTGGAGCACGTTCATCCCCGTACTTGGCATCATTAATTCTCCTCTTTTTATCACTTTCATCTGCTTCATCACCATCTTTGCATCTTCCATGTCTTTCAAAATCCTCCCGGTGCTTCTCATCCCTGCGCCTTTTATCTCTTTCACTATCTTCTTTATATTTGATGTCCCTCTGCCTATCATCCCTTTCACCATCTTCATGATATCTGTCTTCATCGTGACGACCATCTTTTTCTGCATACTCTCGATACTTATCATCCCCATGCCTGATATCACTGCCACCATCTTCACGATATTTTCCATCCCTATGACGACTATCTCTTTCATCATCTTCTCTATACCTGTCATCTTTGCGTCTATTATCCCTGTCACCATCATCACGATATTTGTCATCCCGGCGTCTGCTATCTCTGTCAACATCTTCCAGGAACTTATCATCTCTACGTCTAATATCTCTGTCACTATCTTCCCGATATTTATCATCACGTCGTTTTCTGTCCTTATCAACATCCTCGCGATACCTATCATCCTTGTGCCTATCATCTTTATCACCATCTTCCTTGTATTCTTTATGTTTTTCATGCCGGTGTTTTTCATCTCTAGTACGTTCAGATTTCGAAGATAACCGCCTGTCATCACTCTCATTTATATCATCTTCATATTTATCTCGATCACCAGGGATTTCTCTCCTCTTCCGGGCCTTCTTTTCAGTTTCCTTGTCCAAGTCAAGGTTCTGTAACTCATTTTGGATAGACCACTCTGCAAAGGTCAAAGAAAATTTTAGAGATAAAGAAGGTTAAACACCCAGCAATATCTCCTTTAAGGAAAATGGAAAAAAAAAAAAACTAACCAACATACTACAATTAAAGCAATGATGCAATGGAAATAATAACACCAAAAGTAATAAGAGCCGTAAAATTTAATACAGGACATAACACCAATCTTTACATGTCTCCCACAGTACATAGGCATATAAGATCATACAACTTAATCCTCGTCTACCATGATATTCCTACAGCTTGACTTAGTATATCCAGGGCAAACTTGACCATTTAAAAGAAAAAGGAGTAATAATGCACCAAAGGGATAACAATACTGCATCTAGCATTTGCGGAAAAGATGATCCTGCGAACAGCTAATGCAACTCAATTTCATTGACTTTCCAATTTTCAAGCTACAATGCCAAGCCAAAATCCACCATTCAGAGGGGAGAGTAAGACAATCCATCTTCACGTCACAATCTTCAATGCATGGATGCATTGGGGAAATGCTACAAATGGGCACCCAAATATACATATTTCTTACATACGATAGACTAAATGAATGCAACAGGAACATTACAGCCGGGTTCCCTCAAAATTCTCCCCCTGTTCCCACTTCCCTGGAAACAAGATCACTTTTTTAATATAGTCCCCCGTAAACAATATCACTCAACAAAAAAAGCAAGGGAGGGGGGCTTTTATTCCTTATTTCCATGAAGTGCTCCCAGTTTAGAATATAGAACTGTCTCCCACTATTTTCCTCTGCCCAATTAACGCAGTGAAGAGTCATCCATATTTCGAACAAATTTCACAAGGAATCCTAACATTCTCTACCAAACAATAACCAGATGCTTGACAACAGAAGGTAACAGAATTCACTTTCCTAGAGTCATACCGGACCAGATGGGTTGCTCTGATGGTAAGCAATTCCCACTTCCAACTGAGAGGTTGTGAGTTCGAGTCTCCCCGAGAGAGAGGTAGTAAGTTCTTGGAGGGAAGAATACCGGGGTCTATTTGGAAACAGCCTCTCTACCCGAGGGTAGGGGTAAGGTCTTCGTACACAGTACCCTCCCCAGACCTACTAAGTGGGATTATACTGTGTTGTTGTAGAGTCATACCGGACCAGAACATTGTCCCCACAATTAGTCTCAGTTAGACGTGCAGAAATTGAACAAAAGAACGCATTTTTTAATATTTAAATCCTTTAAGGTTTCCATTAGACTATATGGGGATATTCAGACTAACAACAACTCACCAAAAGCTTAGAAATTCCAACAACAAATACTACTCAAATAAGTTACCTTACCAGCAGTTTCTCTACCTTTTTTGTTCTGCTTTTCCTCACAAACATCACCTAATTGAGACCCTTGCTTTTTCACATTGTCCACATCATCGCGTTTACTCTCATGACCTTTCTTTTCCCTATCTGACCCTCGCTCCTTTTCCTTCAAATCCTTGCCCTCTTTACGAGTAGAATCTTTCTCAGATTTCCTCTTTGACTCCACCTTTCCACTACTCTTGCTCTCCTCTTTCTCCACCAATGAAACAATACTACCTTCTTTCTTACTATTTTTACTCTTGGAATCACTTGAACTCTTTGTTTCCTTCCCTTTAGAACCCTTATCTGCATCACATTTCAAACTTTCTCCCTTCATTTCACTATCCCCAACACCATTCCACCTATCTGCGCCACCACTAGTCGCCTCTGCAGCCTTCTCTTTGCGCCTCTTGGACGAAGCATACTCCTCCGAAACATCACCATTTCCATAGCCACTTAGATCTTTACCTTTCCGCTTCTCACCAGAAGCTACGTGGCTTGAATCCTTAGAAACCCTAGCCAGACTCTCCTCTTTACTGCTCTTCTCCTTCTCTTTCTCCTTCATCTTCACATCCGAATCCGAATCGGAGTACGAGTAATCCTTACCCTCTTTCGGACTATATTTGCTCTGCTTGTGCGATTTATTCTTTGAACTTCGAGGCATAACTGTAAATATACCAAAAACCAAACCTTTTTTATTCTCCGAAACCCTAACCCTCTTAACGTTTCCACCAGAACAACAACAACAACAATAACAACAAAACTCAATCAGATTCCATTACCATCACTCGCTCGTCGCCACTGTATAGCTAATTCGAATCTGAACAAGCACCGCCGGTTTCCGTCACCGGTAATATAATGACAAATTTCCAGAAACCCTAAGTCTCTTGCAGTTCAAAACTTAAGCAGATTCCATTACAATCACGCGCTGCGCTATAGAATCGAATCAAATGCAAGACACGCCGCCGGTCTATTTCCCCGAAATCTGAGAAAGTTGTTCAAATCGGTCGATATCGCCGAAAGCAACAGAGATACATACAACAATAGTGTACAGTATACGTATAAATATATATACGTATAAATACAAGTCTAGAGAGAGAGAGATAGAGAGAGAGAAATTATTGAGAAGAGACTGAGAAGAGAAAATTGGGAAATTTTAAGAGAGAAGCTCGGAGGCGATGGTTTGCTGCTGCTGGGCTGCTAAATTAAAATGTGATTCGTATTGGGGTATCGCAGATAATAGGATGTGTTATGTCAAGAATACCCTCAATCAGAGTTTGTATTTACTATGGAGTTAGGGGTGACACGCTCTCCCGTAGTTGACCATGAATACTTATTGATAACTTATTTTGATATGATCATTGTTCAATCTTTCAACTATTTAGGAGTAAGGTACATCAAATACAATGTAAGCAAGAGGCCTTGAAATTTTATTATGCATGGAAGAAGGACCTTGCGTTATCTCGATTTGAATCTAGCCTTAATAAGTTCAAGGACTCGACGAATTCTTATATTTTAAGTTTTCAATTATAATCGATACTTTGGTGACCGATCTGGATGAGTAGGTTGTTTCGATGGCGCAATCAATTAATTCCTTGAAAAAATATTAATGTGCTACTTATAAATTTAATCTCATCTATGTCTTATCTTGCATAATATAACATATCCCTTATAAAAGATATGCAAATATTAGCTATTAATTAGACAATGTATTAGTTATGCTAAAAAAATTATTTTTTGTGTGATCAGCCAAATTATAAAAAAATTGAGATCAGTTTTGTGCACAAGACCAACCAAAAAATCTCGAAAAAAAGATAGTAGTATTTGAACTATAACTCATGGTAAAAATAACATTACATAAACAAGTAAAATTAATTATGGTTGTATAGCTTCAAATTTGGTATTGCTCGATCACTCCCAGCTGCCCCTTATAAAAAGGACTCAACGATTATTGCAACTATATAATCTGGTTCAGTTCGGAATCGAATCCCACAGGGAACTAACCTATTCACTATAACCTTTACCACTGCTAATGATAAGCTAAAACAATTTCCGGATGCAAGATTTTTTTATGGATAATGAGTGGAATTTAGTTAACTAAGAAAAAATAGCAATAAATCAAGCAATAATCTAGAATATAGTTGAATTCAACGGTAAAATAATCTAGGGTTATTAATTATCAAATTAATTCCTAACACGTTAGCTATAATCTCGTTGTAACACTCTACGAGAAATATGAGTTTTGGGTTACCGCAATTATCTCTCGAGATAACTAGACACGATTAACCAAGGGCCTAAGACAACACGTAATTGAATAATCATAGAGTAAAAATGGCTCAATTATATCAAGATATAGTCAAGATTTTATCCAACAATTGGTTCCATCAACCCTAGATGACAGGTTTAGCTACTCATATTAAGAGATAAATTCACTATAAGAAGTCATAGTCAACAATGGAATTAAAAAGAAGAAGATAAAAACTCTAAGAAAAAATTGTCTTTTTTATGTTTTCTTGCCTTCAAAATCTCTCTTAAAATAGTTCCCTTTCTCTCTTAGTTGAATTAAGATTCATATAGGTTTAGTCACCCTGGAAATTACATAAATGATCTTGGCTCCCGTCAGCTCGTCCGCGAACGCGAACGCAGATTGGACCGCAGATTTGGCAATGGTTCTGTCCGTTACCGCGGAGCTGGTACTTGCTCTTCTTTCTCCTTTTCGACCGTGCTATCCTTCGATCGGCCTTCCATGCTCCTTCAAAATATTCTTTAGCTTCCTCCTAGCTCGGAGTGGATCCTGTAAAACGTAAAACTCTTAATCAGAGAATTTTATTATCTTTTACAATTAAACATTGATAAAGTGCGACCAAATTAAAGTGTAAATAGCATCTCAATTGCATAATTATTGTCTACGATCAGCGCTCAAGTTTGAGCTCGAACTTCATTCGATTTAGTTTCTAAGAGTTTAAACTTATTCGTAAATTTATTCGATATCAAATTCAACTAAATTTGTTTTTTCATTTACACACTTTTTTATTCTTCTAAATATATACAATACTTGCATTTACTTTGTTTAATATTGCATCAACGAAATGAGAGTGATGATAACACTGTTTACCTAAAAAATGGATATAATTAAATTTATAATGTAATTTTAAGGATACATGATTTCACCTAATACCAGTTGAATATTAGTGATAGAAATTGACAACAAAGTAAAGCAAACTAGTGTTAAAACGGAATTCAACCTTGAGTTAGAATGCCCTCGAACTGATTGATACCAGAATAAGCAAAAATAAGACCAGTTGATGAACAAGAGAGCATAAGCCAAAAAGAGTATCATATTGCCTTGATACGTGAGAATCCAAGTCCCTTACAAATGATTGGAACTTCTCTTTATATAGTAAAATAATTCTAATTATTGTATAACCCTAATTACAAAAGCAAATCCCATGACTAGCTAATTAACTGTTCTTAAATTTGATCCGTTCTGATATTCCTACCATGATCTTCGATCAGTCACGAATACCTCACTTTTCTATATTGTGTTATCTTTGATCTTGCTCGATGTCTATCTCGTTTGGTCTCGATCTCTATTGGACACGACATTGACAAGTACCTCTAATATTGAACTCGACATCTGGTCCTCGTGCCTCGGTCCGACCTATTACGGGATCGATCTTTGATCATTCACCCTAGTCCCGACAAATTAGTAAAATCGGTTGTGTCCGATTTTAACCGTATACATATAGTCCCCTCATTTTTTTGGAGTGTAATGACAAGAAACAAATTGAGGCTTCGAACTGGCCTTCGATTTATCATGGCACAAGCATTGTGACATAAGCGCTAGAGGTGATCGAAATGTCCCCTCGATTCGTATACCAAGATATTAAATGTCTGTCAGTTGTTGTTGGCCATTATCGGTTCTGAACTGTCATCTTCGTCCTATAAATGCACTTTCCTTCTCATGCCAAAACGTTAGTTTCAATCTCTGCTCTAATCTCCACAGCTTTTTATATCTTCTAATTTCTTCATCCGTAAATCTATGATTTTCACTGCTATCCTCTTCTTAGAATATTATCTTCATCTATCTTTAACTTCAAATCCAAAGGGCGAAAATGTCAAAAAGTGTTCCTCAAAAGGGAAATGCTTCTTCATCGCGGTCGGCCGGCGATAAAATACCTGTGGAACCGCGCCCTAAGGAGTGTGTTCCCGGGGGGTGCATCCTCACCTCCAACTTTAAGATCGAGAAAACTTCGTCGGTCCCTGGTTGATGTGAGCAAATATCGAGGTATGTATGCTCGATAATTGAGAACTTCCTTAAACACGTAAAGGAAGACTGCAACTACATTTATACGCATTTGGATTGTTTACTACTTTGAAATTAAATTGTCATGTATAGGCCGCGATTCTCTTCGAGTATATCCTTCAGTTGTTGGATGTACAACACTACTTATTTCATGTATGTATTAATTTTTTGGCTATTTAACTTATTAACAGTAAATTATTTAGCAAAAACTAGTATTATCGCTTTCGAGATTTTATTTTTTTGTGTGAAGATTTTGGTATATCCTTTGCTAAAAGTACCAATAATAATATGATTAATAGAACTAAATATTCTCATTTATGAAGATTGACAACGCAAAAAATGAATATGTGTCTTTTATATGTAAGTTTTATTTCTAACTTTGTCTAGTTAATATATTCTCTTTTTGCTCCAAATTACTTGTCATGCTTCGATTCTCCATAGTCAATTTGAGTAATCTTTGATAATAAGTTGCGACTTCATATTTTAAATAAAAATTTTATAATTCAGAAAACTAGATAAAAAGTACTTCAAATTATGATTTTTCTCATGCCAATACGATGAAAAAAATATATTTTGAAAAGTTAACCAAAGTTCACAAATTGAACTCTTGACAACTAATTTTGGGACGGAGGGAATGTTTATTGTCATCTCAATTGATAATTTATTTAATGATAATTATATAATTTAATGTAAATACAAGGGTAAATAATTACCACTACTACTCTTTTCCGGAGAGAGAGAAACAAAAGACGCAAAGTGAAAAGATAATGAACACCACCAAATAATGGGGTACAGTTGATGAGGCTATTAAATAAGATGTCTCGGGTTCGAGTTATACGTATGAAAAGATTTTTGATAGAGAACGCTCTTACCTGAATGAGCTCATACACGACACGAATTAGAATATACTCGGAATCCAATTGAAAAATAAAAAAAGAAAAGATGATGTACTACTACAAAATCTAAACAGCTTATACACATGTACACAGTAACACAGAACCAGTGTCTTTCATTTGTCAATTGAAGATATCAAAGTACAAACAAATTCGTGGTCAGAAATCAGTCTCTCATTTCTACAGAACACTTCTCACCTCCTTTCAAATCCAACTTCTGTTAAAGCTAGTTAATGATTGTTAAAGCTAGCTAAGTTGGTGTGAATGGGAAATGGAGGGAAGAAGACAATAGAAGGAAAATGAAGTTTCAAAGCAAAGTTCCTTTGAAAAGGAGCTTTGTACCACATTGGTGGTAGAAAGGGAAAGTTATGTGCTTATATTAGAAAGCACTTCTTCTAGCTCTTAAAGGGTTAAGAAGAGGGACTCCCCTCGCGCCGTCGTCGTCGCTCGGCTCGGCTTCGGATTTTGATTTGATTGATAATCTTTTTGGACCAAATTTATTTAAAATTCAATCTTCATTTTTTGAAATTATTTTTAATTCCCGCGGGAAAATATTAATTTGTTAACTGTAAACTTCCCAACGTTCTTATTTTTCAGAAAAAGGCATGGCCTTTCACAATTCGAGGCTATATAAACTGAGGCAATGCCTCATTTTCGAGTACTGGAAAAAAAAATAAATATTCGTGCATTAAAAATTCTGCATTCTTTTCTGCAAACTGAAACATATCGAGTCATAGTGTGATTTTGTTCCCGAATTTGAGTTCGTCGAAGTCGTACGCGTTTGAGGTACCGCCACTCCTACGACAGGTATATCCGTTATATCCTGGGAGGAAATAATCCACAACCTCGGGTACAGTGAGGGGGTTAAATTCCTTAAGGACACACAGTGAATTCTGTGGTCTCGGATTTCTTCATTTTTTTGTGATTTTTTTTTTTTTAACGTTACATACGTTCTGTTTTTTTTTTTTGTGTCTCTTCTTCTTACTGGTTTCCACTTTCTCGTTGCTTTGAACACGGACAATCGATAACAAGCTTAAGGAATTTAAGTTTTTATTTCCGTGTTCATCTGCTGTTGATTAAAACGTTACAGAACGATACAACAGTACAGAAAAAAAAAATTCTTACATAAAACAGTGACTACATACAGTTTTTCCTAACATAAAATTGTGACTGTCCAGAAAATAAAAGAAACTTGTAATTTTGTTGTTTGCATGTAACGAACTTGTATGTTGTTTGGAGACTAAATCTTCGGATTTTCTACTCCGGTTGAGATTAAAGTTTTCAGAACTTTCTACTCATTTGGGTACTTGATTTGAAGATATAAAAACTTCATCAAGTATACTACATACAGTTTATTACATTCTATTTGAAGTTTGTTTTAATTCTGTTTGTGTAAATTTGATTCGGTTTGAAGAAATAAAATCTTCACCGATTATTAAAGTGTTCTGTTATTTCCTACGACAGAAATGGGAGACCAAACTCCAAATTTGAATGCTACTGCTACTGTTACTGCCACACCAGCCCCCGTGGTTGGTTCTACGAGCAATGCTGCGTCCTCCAGTCGTACTGCACCAGCACCGGCTCCGGCAGAGAAGCCCGAAAAATTCACCGGGATTGATTTCAAACGATGGCAACAAAAGATGTTCTTCTATCTAACTACTTTAAGCCTTCAAAAGTTTATTAAGGAGGATATTCCGGTTCCGCCGGAATCAACACCTGAAAATGAACGATTTGTTGTAATTGAGGCGTGGAAGCACTCAGATTTTTTGTGCAAGAATTACATTCTTAGCGGACTGGAGGATGATCTTTACAACGTCTATAGTAACGTGGGAACATCAAAATAACTATGGGATGCGTTGGAAAAGAAATATAAAACAGAAGATGCTGGCTTAAAGAAGTTTATCGCTGCCAAGTTTTTGGACTACAAAATGGTAGATGGCAAGTCTGTTGTCACTCAAGTTCAAGAGTTGCAGGTTATCATCCATGATCTCCTCGCTGAAGGTATAAATTTAATTAATGCCTTTGTCAAAAGTATTCAGTGCCCCGTCACTTACATGTTGTTTGTTGTAGGTTTGGTGATTAGTGGGGCGTTTCAAGTTGCGGCAGTGATAGAGAAGTTGCCTCCTTCATGGAAGGACTTCAAAAATTACTTGAAACATAAGCGAAAGGAGATGACATTGGAAGATCTCATCGTCCGGTTGAGAATCGAGGAAGATAACAAGGCAGCGGAGAAAAAGGCAAATGGGAGATCAACCATAGGGGGAGCACATATAGTTGAAACTGCCCCAACTAATATGAAAAAGAGGAAAAAGGCATCGGGACCAAGGAACTATCCCAACAAGAAGAAATTCAAGGGAAACTGCCATAATTGTGGAAAAATCGGACACAAAGCTGCAGACTGTCGTGCTCCGAAAAAGGAAAAGAAGAAGGGTCAGGCTAATATGGTTGAAACAAACGAGGAGGTTGATGACTTGTGCGCTATGTTGTCCGAGTGCAACCTAGTGGGAAGTCCGAAAGAGTGGTGGATTGACTCTGGCGCCACTCGCCACATTTGTGCTGTTAGAGAAGCCTTTGCTTCATATGCTCCCGCCGGGCCCGACGAAACAATATATATGGGAAATTCTGCAACGGCCAAGATTGAAGGTTATGGAAAGATACTGCTGAAGATGACCTCTGGCAAGGTGGTGACTCTCAACAACGTCTGTCATGTTCCTGAAATTAGGAAAAATCTTGTATCTACCGGACTTCTAGTGAAGAACGGTTTTAAATGTGTTTATGTTTCTGACAAGGTTGTAATAAGTAAGAACGAAATGTACATAGGAAAAGGCTACCTCACAGAGGGCCTTTTCAAACTGAATGTAATGGTTGTTGCTAATAATAATAAAGTTTCTGCTTCGTCTTACTTGCTTGAGTCAAATGATTTATGGCATTCACGTTTAGGACATGTCAATTATAGAACCTTGCGAAAAATGATTAGTTTGGAAGTATTGCCTAAGTTTGAATGCAATCAATCAAAATGTCAAATCTGTGTTGAATCTAAGTATGCTAAACATCCTTATAAGTCAGTTGAAAGGAATTCAAGTCCTTTAGACTTAATCCATACAGATATTTGTGACATGAAGTCAATTCCATCTCGCGGTGGAAAGAAGTATTTCATAACTTTTATTGACGATAGTACGCGGTATTGCTACGTTTATTTACTTAATAGTAAAGATGAAGCAATTGAAGCGTTCAAGCAATACAAAACTGAAGTTGAGACTCAACTTAACAAAAAGATTAAAATGATAAGGAGTGATAGGGGCGGTGAATATGAATCTCCTTTTGAACAAATATGTTTGGAATATGGCATTATTCATCAAACAACTGCTCCTTACTCGCCACAATCAAACGGAATTGCGGAAAGAAAAAATAGAACACTGAAA
Source organism: Nicotiana benthamiana (assembly GCA_034376525.1). Taxonomy (NCBI): domain Eukaryota; kingdom Viridiplantae; phylum Streptophyta; class Magnoliopsida; order Solanales; family Solanaceae; genus Nicotiana; species Nicotiana benthamiana. The sequence goes on from CM067339.1 coordinate 180,653,628, forward strand.
GAAATGATGAATGCCCTGTTAATAAGTTCTGGTTTACCCCAGAACTTGTGGGGGGAAGCCATTCTAACAGCTAGCCGAATACTCAATCGAGTGCCCCATAGCAAAACAATATCTATTCCATACGAAAAGTGGAAAGGAAGAAAGCCCAATTTGGAATACTTCAAAGTGTGGGGGTGTTTGGCCAAGGTGCAAGTTCCTAAACCCAAAAGGGTAAAAATAGGACCTAAAACCGTTGATTGTGTTTTCATAGGATATGCCACAAATAGTAAGGCATATAGATTTCTGGTTCACAAATCAGAAAATCCCGACATTCAAGTGAATACGGTAATTGAATCAGATAATGCTGACTTCTTTGAAACCATATATCCGTATAAAAAGGAATGTGCGTCGTCTAGCAAAGAATCTAAACGACCTCGGGAAGAAATAAAGGAAAACATTCCTGATGAGGAAAATCCAAGACGTAGCAAACGTCAAAGGACGACTACTTCCTTTGGACCAGAATTTTTAACATTTTTGTTGGAAAATGAGCCTCGAACGTTCAACGAAGCTACGTCTTCATCGGAAGCTCAATTTTGGAAAGAGGCAATCAATAGTGAGATAGAATCCATATTGAACAACCATACTTGGGAATTGGTTGATCTTCCTCTAGGGAATAAACCTTTAGGTTCCAAATGGATTTTCAAGCGGAAAATGAAAGCTGATGGCACTATTGAAAAATATAAGGCAAGACTAGTTGTTAAAGGGTTTAGACAACGAGAAGGTCTTGATTACTTTGATACATACTCGCCGGTAATGAGGATTACATCTATTCGGGTGTTAGTAGCATTAGCCGCCGTGTACGGTCTTGAAATCCATCAAATGGATGTGAAAACAGCCTTCTTAAATGGAGAGTTGGAGGAAGAAATTTACATGGAACAACCCGAAGGGTTTGTAGTTCCAGGGAAAGAGAAGAAGGTATGTAGACTTGTTGAGTCTCTTTATGGACTAAAACAAGCACCAAAACAGTGGCATGCAAAATTTGACCATACGATGCTGTCAAATGGATTCAAGATAAATGAATGTGATAAATGTGTCTACATTAAGAACACTCCGAACCACGTCGTCATTGTTTGTTTATACGTGGATGATATGTTAATAATGAGTAACAACATTGCTAACATAAATGCTACTAAGCGCATGCTTGCTAGTAAGTTTGATATGAAAGACTTAGGAGTTGCCGATTTAATTCTGGGAATTAAAATCCATAAGACTCCTCAAGGTCTAGCATTGTCTCAATCTCATTATATTGAAAAAGTACTTGAAAAGTTCAAGTATTTGGACTTTAAAGTTGCAAAGACGCCAATTGATATGAACCTTGCTCTTGCAAAGAATAAAGGTGAAAGTCATTCTCAATTGGATTATGCCAGAGTGTTGGGAAGTTTGATGTATATTATGAACTGTACGCGACCTGATATTGCGTGTGCTATAAGTAAACTAAGTCGCTACACGAGTAATCCCGACCAAAATCATTGGCTGGCAATGAAACGAGTTTTGGGGTATTTGAAACATACTCAAAACTTTGTTTTGCATTATAACAGGTATCCTGCAGTTATTGAAGGATACAGTGATGCAAATTGGATCACCGGTTCAACTGAAACTAAATCCACAAGTGGATACGTTTTTACTATAGGTGGAGGAGCAGTGTCTTGAAAGTCATCCAAACAGACATGTATCGCCCGCTCTACAATGGAATCTGAGTTCATAGCTCTAGACAAAGCCGGTGAAGAAGCTGAATGGCTCCGGAATTTCTTAGAAGATATTCCATTTTGGCCCAAACCGTTGGCTCCTATATGCATACATTGCGATAGCCAAGCGGCAATAGGAAGAGCCGGGAGCGTTATGTACAACGGAAAGTCTCGTCACATACGACGAAGACATAATACCGTTAGACAACTACTCTCTAGTGGAATTATCACAATTGACTATGTTAAGTCAAGAGATAATGTGTCGGATCCACTAACCAAAGGCCTAACTAGAGAAGTGGTTGAAAGATCATCGAGGGGAATGGGACTATGGCCGAGGACAAGTCATCGTGGCGGTAACTCTACCTAGAAGACATGAGATCCCAAGATCTAGGTTCAAAGAGATCAAACAAAGTCATTGATGACGGTTCAACATTGTCACAATAACTTTTTGGTCCATTCTCGTGATGAGACAATGTTCAGTACCAGGATAAAGCATTAAGGCTTTTTAATGGTTTCTAAGTTTGATACGGGGTATATCAAATAGTGTATCTACGGGATGACACATTTAGGAATCACCTATGTAAGTGTGAAGTGTAAGCTGCTTCAAGGAGAACTCTGTAAGGCCAGCTCTCTACGCACTTATGAACCAGGAAGTGTTCATGGCTGAAACGAACAAAACAATGAGAACCAAAAACGGGTAAAGGGTTAATTGTGTGACATGTGGTTGTCTAGGTATACACCAAAGCTCGACGGTTCAAAGATATCAAATCTACCGATTGACCGAGTATATCCGACATATGCTCACTACGGAAAGTTCAAAGAGAAATCTACTTATCCAGATGCAATTAATCCTTGCTTACGAATCACACAGTTTTTTTTTTTGTCATGCATGTTTTTCATCATATAGCCATTCCCCATTCATGTGGGGGATTGTTAAAGCTAGTTAATGATTGTTAAAGCTAGCTAAGTTGGTGTGAATGAGAAATGGAGGGAAGAAGACAATAGAAGGAAAATGAAGTTTCAAAGCAAAGTTCCTTTGAAAAGGAGCTTTGTACCACATTGGTGGTAGAAAGGAAAAGTTATGTGCTTATGTTAGAAAGCACTTCTTCTAGCTCTTAAAGGGTTAAGAAGAGGGACTCCCCTCGCGCCGTCGTCGTCGCTCGGCTCGGCTTCGGCTTTGGATTTGGATTTGGATTTGGATTTGGTCAAATGATCTGATTGATTGATAATCTTTTTGGACCAAATTTATTTAAAATTCAATCTTCATTTTTTGAAATTATTTTTAATTCCCGCGGGAAAAATATTAATTTGTTAACTGTAAACTTCCCAACGTTCTTATTTTTCAGAAAAAGGCATGGCCTTTCCCGAACAGGCACCAAGCCTTTCCGAACAGTCACAATTCGAGGCTATATAAACTGAGGCAATGCCTCATTTTCGAGTACTGGAAAAAAAAATATTCGTGCATTAAAAATTCTGCATTCTTTTCTGCAAACTGAAACATATCGAGTCATAGTGTGATTTTGTTCCCGAATTTGAGTTCGTCGAAGTCGTAGGCGTTTGAGGTACCGCCACTCCTACGACAGGTATATCCGTTATATCCTGGGAGGAAATAATCCACAACCTCGGGTACAGTGAGGGGGTTAAATTCCTTAAGGACACACAGTGAATTCTATGGTCTCGGATTTCTTCATTTTTTTGTGATTTTTTTTTTTTTAACGTTACATACGTTCTGTTTTTTTTTTTTGTGTCTCTTCTTCTTACTGGTTTCCAGTTTCTCGTTGCTTTGAACACGGACAATCAATAACAACTTCTTGAGAATCAAAATCATGGCTTCCTCTTCTTCCTTTCAACTCTCAAGCCTTCAAATTCAAACCCCACCTTTAAAAAAATCCAACTTTTTTGGTCAATCCCACAACCTTAACCTAAGTAATATACATACTAAACCAACTCTGAAACCATTTTTAACCTCAATTACTACTGCAAAATTCAATCTTTATGAGATTCTTGGAGGTAGAGGTCTTTGTAATGGAGAAGAAGGTATACAAAAAGAGCTAAAAAAAGTCAGTTTCAGAAGAACAAACCTCAGCAAAATCAGCAACTGTTGATAATACTAATAATCAAGAAAAGAAGGAAACTGGGGAATTTCCTGAAGATGGATTTGAGAAAGAAATGATGGGGTTAGTTGGTGGATTTCCAGGAGGTGAAAAAGGTTTAAGAAAATTCATAGAAGAAAATCCACCACGTAAGAAAACAGAATCAAGAATGGAGGGTTTTAATCTCAGTCCTGTGAAGAAACCAAAGCCACCTGAATTGCCACTTCTGTTACCAGGAATGATTGCTATTGTTAAGAATTCTAATAATCCTTATTATATGTATTGTGGGATTGTGCAAAGGATTACTGATGGAAAAGGTGCTGTACTTTTTGAAGGTGGGAATTGGGATAAGGTTGATTTCTTTTAGGCTTGAAGAGTTGGAAAGAAGAGAGAAAGGACCACCAATGGTGAATCCTAGGTCTGTGATTCTTGAAACCATGTTAGAAAAGAGTTCTGAAGCTTGATTTGCTGTCGAATGGGAGCCTCGGCGTAGCTCGTAAAGTTGCTATCATGTGGCATGAAGTCACGAGTTTGAGTCGTGGAATTAGCTTTTGCAGAAATACAAGGTAAGACTGTATACAGTAGATCTTTATGGTCCGGTCCTTCCTCAAACCTTGCTCATATCGGAAGCTTAGTGCAGTGGAATGCCTTTTTAGTTAGATTCTTTGTTTCTTGTCTTTTTGGTTGTCGTACATACAAGATGTAATAAGAAATGCAGAATGCTTTTGTGCAGGAAGAGTGTAATTCTATTGATTCTGGTAATATCTGCTCCATTATTGAAAATTTTTCTTTTTGTTATGGCAAAAAATTCAACAGCATACACTACCTAAATAACACTTGACTCAATCTACTCCATTCCACTAGTTTGGGGTTCGAATCACGGCAACCCACGATCATATTGAAATTTTAATTCTCTATAGAGACATTCATATTTTTCTAACCAACTTCATGAAAATTTTGAATAGATTTAAATACACCTTGATTGACACGAGTGTATAAGTAAATAACAAGCTTCCGCCTTCCCCTGCAGCACCTGTAGGGGCTAGGGGATGAACAACTTTTCACTAGCACGAAGGAATGTCCCTTATGCCATATGGTGGATATTTCAGGTTTCATAATTTCACAACAGATGTATGTTTGACTTAAGACGATTCCAATAATGCTAGCTAGCCTGAGACAGTATACAAGACTGTGCAAATTGAGCCTTCAAGGCTTTGGCTTGCCTGACTTTGAGACCAACTGATTGAATATAGACGAAAGTGGGCCATAATGATTCGGGAGTCATGTGTGGAAGGGGTCTCGCTCAACGGATCAAAGGTACCTGAGGGATAACACGCTGATGACTCCCAGGAGCTACTATCTACAGGTCGTTTGGGTACATCTTGGGGCTGAAGAAGGTCCCAAGGATTTGGTTGTTCACCGATCCAAGTGGTACGTGAGTTGGGTTTAGAACGTCGTGAGAAAGCAGAAGCATGATATGTGGCTTAAGCACACATCACATATTTAAACAACGTTGAAGAAAAAAAATTTTGGTATGTAAGTGGAGAAGGGTAGTGTGAGGACCCAAATTCCTTATTAGGGTGATGGCGCCCAACATTAATCAACTAGTAAATCCTTGTTTAAAAAATTAGTACGTGATAACTTCTCCTTATTGACAAAGAAATTTGGAGTTTAAAATTTAAGCATAATTAAATGGAAGTAATAAATACGAATTGAAATCACAAAAGTAAACCAAAAATCATAAGTCTACTAATTTGGGTGCCAATACCCGGTATCACAAGTGTGTGGGCAATATAGTAGAATATACAAAATCATACTATCCTACTGTCTGAAAAATAAATAGACTGGAAAATAAAGACATAAGAGAGACTTCAACTGCTGCAGAACAGCTCAAAAGGGCATCTCACCGGGAATTCTCAAGCTAAGGAATCAAATCTACGCATCAGACTGATGGCCAAATGCACATGCCTCAAAGCATGTACATTCAAGTACATAAGTGTAGCGTGACTGCATGAGTACATAAAAATATGTACCCAATGAATATCTCGCCTAACCTCGAAGAAGCTGTGACAATGGGTCGACTCCGACACTTACTAGGGGTAATAATATAATAATATGAAGTTAAATATTTTAAATCACAGTGTACGTAGATAACAAGCAGCTCAACCAAGAATGATAGTAAAAACCTTTTCATCAAATTAAGAAATCAAGCCACTTTCTTCATCTAAAACAAGTGAGTGTACGTAGATAACAACAAGCTCAACCAAGAATGATACTAAAAATCCTTTCATCAAATTAAGAAATTAAGGCACTTTCTTCATCTAAAACAAGTGACATTCAAGCAACAAATCATACTAATTATAAGGAGTTATGATTCTATTATCACATACAAATACCACTGAGGACATTCGGCTCGATCCAACATAAAAGTAAATTGTGCATTGTTGAGGGTCGAATGGCCCAAACTATAGGTACATTTATTAACCTGTCGAGGTGACTGGTCCGCTCCCATGAGAGTAGTGGAAATAATCACCTCGCTCGCGGAATATACTTGCGATGCGGTTAGATATAATTATAATGTAGTGTTTTCTCAATTCTATTCAAAATAATAATTTACTTGAAACCTTTGAAATCATGAAATCCTCAACTTAATTCCATTCAATGCAAATCAACAAATATAATCATGTAGCGGTACCCACAAAGCATGATGTAACCCTAGAACTATCCGAACATAACAAGAATAGTAGCTACGTATAGACTCTCGTCACTTCGTGCGTACGTAGCCCCCCATAATCAATCATATATTAAATTAAGTTCACCTATCGAGAAATTTTTTACAAGGTTAGAAAAAGAGACTTACCTTGTTTCGAGCATACTTCCAACTCAAGAATGCGCTCAAACCCTCAAACCGGAGCCATATAGTCTGAAACTATTCAAATAATGTAAAAACTCATCAATATAGGCTCAAAAGTTCATATTCCCGCTACTATAGTGATTACCCAACCCATATTGCAAGATTCATAAAATTTACCACCGGTCTCACGTGCCCGGATTTCGGAAACTTTCGAAGAAAGTTATTAACAATAACCTTAGGATCAAGAATATATAATTTTTACTTTATTCCATAGCAAAATTCGCGGTTAAATATTGTTTTTATAAAAAAAAATCTAGATTTTACTCTAATCCCATAATTTTCACTAATCTTTACATTTTTATCTACCCAAAATCCAATATTAAACTCATATATAGTAGAAATTACTTACCTCCAAAAGCTTGGTGAAAATCCCCTCTCAAGAACTCTAAAATAGCCCAACAATAGGGTGAAAATAAGTCAGATATGACTAACTCCCTCGTTAAATAAAGGCCACTACATTGAGTGATTTCTGCACCTGCGGTCACGGGCCGCACCTGCGCCCTTGTATCTACGGAAAAATGACTCGCTTCTGCGGTTTTCACTGGGCCTGCTAAGGCTGCTTCTGCGGAAGGCCCAACGTTTTTGCGGTTCCGCCTCTATAGAGGAAGGGCCGCATCTGCGGTTTCTAGGATGTGCACCATTGGCCGCAACTGCGAGTCAAGGCTCGCATCTGCGGCTGGCCTACCGCAGGTGCGGTTATGACATCAGCTAGACCTTCAGCTCTTTCTCCAATTTTTAACTTAGTTCGAGCCTCGTCCGATTGACGCTCAGGGTCCCCGAGCACCGCCCGAACATACCAACAAGTTTGGAATCATAAAACAAACTCAAACCCTTGGAACGCCCGAAATAACATTGAAACTAAGAATCACACCCTAAAACTAATTGAATCAAACTTATGAACTTCAAGTTCTTCAATTTACCTGCAATGTGCCAAAACATACTTATACTACTCGGAATGATACCAGAGTTTGCGTGTAAGTCTTAAATGACATTACGGATCTATTTTCGATCTCGAAACTCAGTTTGGACCTCGATATCACCATAATGTACTCTAAACCAAATTTAAAGAACTTCTAAAACCTTCAAGAACCAACTTTCACTATTAGGCGTCGAAACGCTCCTCGGTCATCCAAAACCCAATCCAAGCATACGCCCAAGTCCGAAATTACTGTACGAACCTACTGGAATCGTCGAATATCGATTTCGAGGCCGTTTACTAAAAATGTTGACCGAAGTCAAAGTTGGCCTTTTAAGCCAACCTTAAGGAACTAAGTGTTTCGATTTCAATCCAAACTCTTTCAAATCATGAACCAACCATCTCCGCATGTCATAGATCAGTACAAGAAAGTACAAGTCTTATTTAGGGGAATAGAGTTCTAGAAAGCGAAACGATCTATCAGATCGTTACAGGTAGAACGATGTGCCAATATCCATTGAGTTCCAAATAAACTACTCCCTCGATCCCAAATTATTTAATGTAATTCTAACTTCAAGAGTCAAACTTTTTAAGTTCAATCGCAAATTTAGACATAGAATTATAAGTTTCTTGAAATAAAATTTACATATTTCTAAACTATGTATTATACATCACAATTGTTAACAATGACTTAAAATATTTAAAAGCTACAAGAAAAAGTTACAATCAAAGATAAAGTCGCTTGACTCTCAAAACTCAAATTGAATTAAATTAATTGTGGCAAAGAGGTTTAACTGAAAACTACAAGAAGAATATGTTAGGATGATTAAAATCTATTCGAAACTCTTTAGAACCATGTATAAATACCAAAAAAGAATAATATTGGGGATTATCAGTTTTCTCACAATATGTAACAAAATTAAAGAATAAAACTTGTTATATTCGAACTCACTTTATAAAACTGAAGAAAATACAACAATTTTATTGATTTATAAAATAATAAAAATATTATCGATGATTTATGGGTGATTATCTTCTCAAAAGGTTCACATATTAAAAAAAATACCAAGAAAATGATAAGCCTTTTCTATTTTAGTTACTGCCACGAGAAATGCACATACATGAAAACTAGCTAATACTTTCCCGCTGTTTTAATTTATGTTATGTAGTTTGACATCGGTGGAGTTCAAAAAGATGGAACAACTTCTAAGAAATCTTGTGGCATCAATCATGTATGAAATTTTTGTGTCTATTAAAGTATGTCATTAAGGATAAAATAGGAAAATTCTTTAAATGAAGTGGACCCTCGGCTTTTAAAAAGACTAATTTAACGGGATTTTACCTATAAATGTAAAAGTATAATCCTAAGTACCACCATTATGTATTAACAAGGTTTTTATTTAATTAACATAAATGTATTTACCAATTGTATACAAAGTAAGAGATTATGTTTCAACCTTCCCTATTTTCTCTCCCTAATGTCATTTTCCATTTGATTCAACTTCTAAAGTTAATTTATGCAGTTTAAAGTAATAAAATGTATCTAATGTTAGCTCTAATTCAAAATTAAAGCGTAAATATAGATATTTGGTATTTGAAACTCGCACGGAACGTCAAACTCGCATTTTTGTTGGTTGCAACCGTGTTGTTGATACTGAACTACCAACCTAGGCTATTTTAAAAGAATTAGATCTTGTTTGGGTGTGAAAACGTGAATGTAACCTCACCTTAATGTAACCAAGCAACTTCCTATTTTATGCACCGTACATCTTTTATCAATACTACTCATATCATTCCGTGATTCTCATACATCCTTAAAACATAACATAATCTTTATTGTAATTTCCTTTACTCGTGCCATCCTCGGTCTCATCCTCCGTAAGCATAACTAACTCAACAATACTCCTCAAACTGGAACCAACATAGACATAACCGTGCAATAAACTAATCAATACCAGACTCCCCCACTTGGCTCAAAGCCATGGATCAAAACACGCAATGACTCATAATGCATATACTCTATTACTACTCTATTCAAATCACATGAACACGTCTCGCAATCACATCATACTCATCACATAGCTATCCAGTCATCACTCCCCTTAATAGGGACACTATTGAACATATAAATCCAGAAACACGTGTTCGCTCAACCAACAGCTCAGGGCTCAAGCTACAGGATCCTCCAGACTAGTCCAACATCAACACACATACATCACATCTCGCCACTTGATCAGAAATCACAGGCCGCTGATGCATATATGATACATAGCGCTCATGCGCGCATACAAATGCGTGAAAATAATTCAAACAGTTACATTTCAAGATGAATCAAGGACGCACGATAATTCAAGAATGTGAAGTTTTTCCTAAAGGTTCTACAGCCTCCCGAGGATAAATACAGACGTCTCTGTACCGATCCGCTAGACTCTACTAAACAGCTCATGACCCCTGATATTTATGTAACCTAGGCTCTGATACCAACTTGTCACAATCCAAAACCAACCTTTCGTGATGGCACTTATCATGGAATTATGCCAGCCTTAAACCAAGGTAATCCAAAACCACAGTGTAAATATCAAAAATCATTTGCGGAAGACTTTCATCATTTTTAAAACATATCGTTAAGACATGAGAGAAAGATTTATACTTCAATACATTCGTCCCAAAACCACGGTGCCACTGAGATCATGAGCGTCTAATGTAAAAACATAATCTATCAAAGTGTCTAAGAGCCAACAGAAGCCTCGATCAAACATACGCCATTGGATCCGAAGTGCTTGAATCTGTACACAAAGTACATACATGAGTAGACCAACTCAGTAGTAACACGTCCAAATTATGGATTGAGAGGTAGTGACGAACTCAACCTATTTATAGGATAAACAAGAATATCGTACATAAATATAGGCATGCTTTAAGTTAATTAAACAACTCATAACAGGGAAATTGAGCAAGTATGGACATGATAAAGTAATATAAGCTCTGCTACATCTAGGGGTGTGCATTCGAATCGGTTTATCGATAAATCGAATCGATTATTTGTTATCGATTTATCGATTTCGATTTCAAAATTTTCCTTATCGAGTTATCGATTTCGATTTCGATTCTGTCATTTTCGGTTTATCGGTTTATCGATAAACCGATAACATATACTATTTTTTTAAATTTTTTATAAATTGTTTTTAAAATTTTTTTGAATTTTTTTTACCCTTATTTTATAATACCATTTCATTTACCCTAAGTCCCTGGCGCTATTATCTCCTCTACCACATTTAAGGAATGATCACATTTAAAGCTCAAGGGAATAAAGTTCAAATTAATGGAAAATAAAATTAGCCGTGATGATATAATTTATTTTTTTATACCGTTGTAGTGTTAGTTGCATACATTTGGTCTGTTACTTGAATTTCATTTCATGTGCTTGTTGACACAATATTTATGTTATAAACGATGCTCTTCTTATTTTAGCTTCTTTTTGTCCATATTAGTTAGGCGTGTTTGTAGAGATATACTTTTTGTGGAATCTCGAACATTTTCTTATTAGTGTAATCGATAACCGAATCGATAAGCCCAAAAAACCGATAAATCGAAATCGAAAAACTCGAAACCTTATTGAAACGATAACGATAAGCATATGTTCAAATAGATAATCGATAAATAGTAATCGATAAGGGACAAAATCGAATCGATAAATCGAATGCACGCCCCTAGCTACATCTATATGCCAATGCACATGCCGAATGAAATGCACTATGCCAAGTACCTCATGTCCAAAAACTCGATGTTCGTCCACTCAGTATTGTATATGGCTCGTATATATACGTATTTGACAGCAGTCACTCAGTACTAAAGAAGGCCAATCCAGCCTATGGAGAAGATCCATCTCCTGGTAATAATAATGACAACTCAACACCATTCGGTACCGTTTAGCACTGTCCAGTTGGACAAGGACTTGTCTTATGAGGAGGAGCCAGTAGGTATTCTAGACCGGTAGGTTCGTCAGTTGATATCTAAGAGTTTACTTTCTATTCGTGTTCAGTGGAGAGGTCAGCCTCTTGAGGCATCTACCCGGGAGTCCGAGTCCGATATGCGGAGCTGTTGTCCTCATCTATTCCCCGACTCAAGTACTTTCTTCTTTTTCGTTCGAGGACGAACGATTGTTTTAGAGGTGAAGAATGAGACGAACCAAAGGGTCATCTCTTTCTTTCTTATCTATTATGTGCTTTCGAGGCCTTGAAAACCTCATTTAGGGTTGCCTTGATTTGCGTGCGCAGTCCGGCGCGTAGCCGGAAAGTTAAAATATGAAATTATATGAAAATTGCTAAGTTTTGGGTTTAAAATGACTAAATTTGACTTCGGTCAATATTTTGGGTAAACTGATCTCGACCCATGATTTGATGGTCCCATAGAGTCCGTAGGAATATATGGGACTCGGGCATATGCCCGGAATCGAATTCATTTCAATTTTCCATAAAAAATTCAGAAAAATAATTTCCTTTAAAAATTTATTTCACGGGCTCGGGACCTCAAATTTGATTAGAAGGTGTTGGTATCGGGCTTGTATTTTGGTTTCGGCGCCCGTTACAAGTCTTATATGTGATTTAAGATGTTTCTGTAAAGTTTGGTTAAAATCGGACGTCGTTTTGCGTGTTTCGAACTTAAATTGGAAAAAATGATGTTTTATGAAATTTGAAAGAATTCATGAGATTTGAGGTTTAATCCGATGCTTATGATGTTATTTTGTCATTTTGATCACGCGAATAAGTCCGTAGAATGTTTTATGAGGTTGTGTGTTTGGTTTGGAGCCCCGTGGGCTCGGGTGAGTTTTGGATAGACCACGGATGCATTTTTGAACTTTGAGAAAAATCTGGTATTTTTGTTCTTCCGTCTTTGCATTTGCAAAGCAGGTCTCGCAAATGCAAGCATGACATCGCAAATATGAGAAGGGGGATTTTGCGACCTGATCGCAAATGCGACCAGGTGGTCCGCAAATGCGAATAAGGGCCCGTCGCAAATGCAACATTATTGATCGCAAATGTGAAGCCTTGGAATTTTGTAAAGTGTTCGCAAATGCGAACTGTTTTCTTTGCAATTCCCACTTTAGCAGGTCGGGGTTCGCAATTCCCATAAATGAGACCTACATTTTTCTACACTTAGATGATTTTGAACCCTATTTTTCATATTTTCATAAATCCAAACACTTAGGCGATTTTCCAAGAACTAGTCTTCTTCCAAATCAATTGTAAGTTAGTTTTTACTCATCTCTTTTAATCATTTACATCTTTTTACATGATTTCAACCTAAAATCCAAGAATTTCATGGGGAAATTGAGTGTTTTGGGTAGAACCTAGGTTTTTCAAAAAAATTGGGTATTTGGACTTCAATTTGAGGTTTGATTTCAAAACAAATTATATATTTGAGTTCATGGGGAATGGGTAATCAGGTTTTGGTTCGAACCTCATGTTTTGACCATATGGGCCCAGGGGCGATTTTGGACTTTCTGGGCAAAACTTTAGGAAATTCATTTTTATGCATTCAAATTGATTCATTTATTGTCTATTGATGTAATTAAGTAAACTGTGACTAGATTCGAGCGTATTGGTGGGGGAATCAAGGGATAAAGCTATAATTGAGACTTGAGTTGTATTCAAAACATCGAGGTAAGTGTTCGGTCTAACCTTAGTTTGAGGGATTAGGAGTTGAGCCATATTTGCTACTTGTTTTGTGTTGAGTACGACGTATAGGCATGATGATGAGTATCTATACGTTGGTGTCGAGCATGACCGTGAGTTCTAAATTGCTAATTGTCATATCCTAAATTGGTCATATGAAAGCTTTGATTGATAAGACTGGCAGATGGCTTAGCCTTGCCTTTAGAAAGAAGAAATACAAAAAATTCTTTTGAAGGGCTTAATCAATAGGAGAAGATAGCCGCAGACAGAAGTAGCGGCTATTGCTATTTTATTCCCTCCCATTCTTTTTATCTTTGATTGTAAACGCTCTTCTTCAACTATGAGTTATTCTTTGCTTTGACGCAGACAAGGACATAGTGGCTTGTGATTGAGTGATAGATTGATCGACGATGGAACGAAGAACGAAACTTTACGATAACTTTTTCGTAGACAAGAGGGGTTGATCTGATGGTAAGCAACCCCCACTTCCAACCGAGAGGTTGTGGGTTCGAGTCTCCCCAAGAGCAAGGTGGGAAGTTCTTGGAGGGAAGGATGCCGAGGGTCTATTTGGAAACAGTCTCTCTATCTAAGGGTAGGGGTAAGGTCTGCGTACATACTACCCTCCCCGGACCCCACTAAGTGGGATTATACTGGGTTGTTGTTGTTGTTGTTGTTCACTTGCATCACATCATCTTCAACCAACCTTCACCTGAGAAGCCCATGGGATCCGCTCTACAGATACCCTCGATACTGAGCAATGATTTAGTTTATTTTTGCGGACTTTAGTTATGACTGGGTTTTAGTATTAATTGTGTCAAGTAGAAGTTGAATAAGATTGGTTATAGCTTACCCTCCCTTGCGGGGACATTTGATTTGATATTAGTGTTTTCATTGTCGGGAATTTATTACTTTGCTTTTGTTCCCTTGCCGGGAACTTATTATATTGATTTATTCCATTGGTGGGATTGTATTGTTATATTGTGTTGGATTAGGATGGGAGCGAGGTGGTACGCCTACCACAAGATATGATGAAAATGGGAGCGGGTGGTACGTCTATCACAAGATATGATGACATGGGAACAGGTGGTATGCCTACGACAAGATTGATGAAATGGGAACGGGTAGTTCGCCTACCACGAGAGTTAATGAAATGGGAGCGGGTGGTATAAGCACGTGATTTTTGCTCTACACGAAGATAACTCCTACAAATAGACCAAAAATATTTTTTCTTGATTTTTAGGAATTTTTATTTATTTAATTGCATTTCATGCATTTTTAATATTTTAAAATCATAGAAAAATTAAATAAAAATTGTCTTGTTTTAATTGCATGCCGTCTTAGGTTTAATTTGCATTTAGGAATTTAATTTCATAAGTTAATTGCATTATCAACAAAAATCACAAAAATATACATTAGTTTTAATCATTTAGTTAATCAGGTCTTTTTGCAAAATAAATTCAATTTAAATTAATGTGGTCATTTTTGAAAGATCCAATAATAAAAAAGAGAGGTTAGTTTTGACTTAAATTTAAAAGGGATTTTACCTAAATATGCCATATAGCGAACCTTATTACCATTTTTGCGCCTTGTTTGGTTATTACCCGCATATTCCATGTTTTCGTGACAAAAAATGTATCAAACCATATCTGGCTGATTTTATAGCCTAAAATAGCGCAAGATTTTAAGCTTCCCAATTAATATTTGATTCTGTCTTAATTACCAAACCATATCTGGCTGATTTTATAGCCTAAAATAGCGCCAGATTTTAAGCTTCCCAATTAATATTTGATTCTGTCTTAATTAAATAATCTTTTTAAAACCTTAAAAGATCTAATCCCAGCGCAAATCTCTCTGCGTGATAGTTCTTCCAGATTTCAGTTTCGAAAATCTCTCATTCTTCTACATCAAATACCGAAAAATCAGAATTTACAGCGTGATAGTCAATCAAATTGTAGTTCTTGCAGATTCCAGATTATTGAAGCTAGGTTTGTTTATACAAATTGTAGTTAAATTGTAGTAAGTTTGTAGTTAATTGTAGTCCGTTTGTAGTCACTTGTAGTTAGTTTGTATTTAATTGTAGTGAGTTTGTAATTACTTGTAGTCAGTTTGTAGTTATCTGTAGCCAGTTTGTAGTTAATTGTAGTCAGTTTGTAGTTAACTGTAGTCAGTTTGTGGTTAATTGTAGTCAGTTTGTAGTTAATTGTAGTTTTTAATAAATATGTCTGAAAATTGGATTTTTTTGTAGCTACTAGCTTGTATGTGTAGCTGAGAACTGCAAATGGCATTTCAAGGCAACGTCAATTCATGATTCTTCATTGTTCAAGATAAGAAGTTTAGCCGACAACACACATGATGCCGAATGGACGAAACATTCATGCAGCGCAAATGTACTGCAACAGTAGTTGGTAGCATTGTCGTTCCAAAGTATTGTGATCCTAAGACTGTTTACACGCTAAAGAACATACAAACTGACATGTTATCCGACTTCAAAGGAGAGAGAGAGAGAGAGAGAAATCGATTTTGTAGAGCCGTTTTGGCTTTGATACAATTTTATGGACTGAAAGTATGGTGGATTGAGAAGAACTTCTCGATCTGAAACTGTTCAAGCTTCGACAATGGCGGATGAAATTCAAGCAGAGAGAGAGGGAAATCGGTTTTGGTAAAAAAACATGGGGGGAGGGTAATTAAAAAGGGGGAGAAAATCGTGGGTTTTGTTTGTAAGAGAGAGAAGAAATGTGTACAATAAAATCTGAAAAGATTTTCAGTTCCACAAATCAAGCCTATAATTAATAAGTTGATAATTAAACCTTAAATAGAATTTTGGTACATAAGAAAAGTGGTATACTTAAATGTAATAAACACAAACCTTAAACATGGATGGTAATAAGGTTTGCTATATGGTATATATATATATATATATGTAAAAATCTCAATTTAAAATTGGCTTAGAATTTAAATGGACCCAATTGCCACAATCCAAGACCAATACGTCTAGGCCCAAACTCTTTTTTACTAAAAGGCAAGACCCAGCACACATGATATTTTTAGAACTGAAGGACCCTCCTCTCTACAAGAAAAAGAAGCGCAGCTGCTCCCCTATTTTCTTCATCTTCTCCATTGAAGACCACCCAGCAGCGACTGACCTTCCTTTCTCCATACCAAGCACCTACCAGATTCAAAATCGTTCGTTGGCAAACACATATCAATATCTTCGTTCTTTTCCATATTCTTACCTCAACATTGCAAGCCGCGGACAGCTCGTCAAGATTACTGGGGAAGTATTCTATATTGTTCTCCTAGACTTCAAGAAAGTGATTTTCATCCGAAATTGAAGCTGTTGTTGCTGCTATACTGCTTGAACCGGCTGATTTTTTGCTTCTTCTAGCACAAGTCTGTCCGATTTAGCATTTATTTGGCTATCTGAAGCTTGTTTCGTTTCGAGTTTTCTAGGTACACTACCGGAACTTGCACTATCTATTTAATGAGTGATTATTTTTAAATGAATCTCAACTTGTTATTGCTCTGAATGTTATTCAATAGACCTGGAAATTGATTTCATAGGTGTTCAACTCATTGATGAACAATATGCCTGAAAAATAGTCTCTCTTAATTTTAAATTGGCTGTGCGTTCAACTAACAGTGATTCGTTAGTGTTAATTTGAGAGCTATAATTTTGGTTTGAAGTTTATGGTCAAACTTGAACCGTCTTTGCTTTTAGCAGTCTGAAACGCAGAGTGCTATCACTGCTTCTTCAAAAATGAGAAACAATTTGATAAAAACCCCCACCTTTGAAATAGACCACATTTATTGGCATCAGAAGCTAAAGTCAGTTGAAGGCTGCAAATTTGGGTGGCAAACGAAGATTAAATACCACACTACGCAGGGGGTGTGTAATCATGGCAAAATATTAAACAAGTAATTTTCATAGTGTGATGTTGGTTGAGTAATTAAGAATTAACGTTCTGGAAACAAGTTTTGTAGTTGATTGCACATTTGAAGAGTAAAACTATTTTTATTTATTTATTTAATCTCCTATAACATTTTCTAAATATTCTTTTCATATGTATTCTGTGCCTTCTTTAAAATTTTAGTAAGTTATGATTTTTAGATGCTTTTTCTTTAGGACGGAAGAAATTTGACTTCTAGTAGTATATGAAATGTGCGCGAAGAAATAAAAAATGCCGGCATGAAAAAGAGAGAGTAATATATACCCCTTTTCCTTGAAGTAGTTTGAGGCGTGTCATGCCAAATAAATCCCTAAGTCCATGGCGGAATAAAATCCCAAAACCCATGGCCATCATTTAATTAATTTTAATCCTTTAGAATCGAGGTGTGCCAATAGTTAATTTTCCATGGCCCTCGCAAACTTTAAAGTGCGTAGTTGCTTTAGGCGCGCTATTTAAAAATTACTTTCATAAACTCGGGTTTGTATTTAGGTGACCCAAATCCAAATCTCAACAACGTTACATGAAATGTGTCGTAGACCGCGGGTGCATTTACGTGACTGGTTCAAGACGTGTTTCATATGACGTTGAATCTTTCCTAAAAAAAGATAATTGAATGAAAGCGGGTATAAAGTTAAAATTGTACCATAGGTTAACTTTTATTAAAATCTGATAGTGGGCCAATTGTGATAGTTTAAGCGATCGTGCTAGAGCCACAAAATCCGGGGGTGCCTAACACCTTCCTCGGGTTAACAGAATTCCTTAGTCAGAATTTTTGGTTCGCAAACTTCACTTGGAAAGTAGAAATTTTTCTCGATTTGGGATTCAAAATAAATCGGCGACTTCGGACACCAAAAACCATCCCAAGTAGCGACTCTGAAATCAAATAAATAATCCTATTTCGAATAATGTCACTTAAATTGAAAAAACTCCCTTATACACTATCCTTCGATTGTGGTGTGCGAAAAAGGAGGTATGGCAGGTGGTACGCCTACCACAAAATATATTGAAATGGGAGTGGGTGATACGTGTCACGATCCAGATTTCCACCCTCGGGGGTCGTGATGACGCCTATTAATTGGAGCTAGGCAAGCCAGCTCTTATCTACCTCTTACGTTAACAAAATTCATCTTTTAGAAGTTCAATTATGATGGTATAAATGCAGCGAAATAAATTAAATATGCGGAAGACTTAAATTAGAAGGATTGAATAATGATGCGGAAACTCAACATAAATCTCTACCCAATGTGTCACAATACTCATGAACTACTAAGAGTACTAAATACAACAGTGTGAAAGAAAAAAACTGTTTGTCTCGAATACATGAGATAATAGACTGAAAATAAAGATAGAGGAGACGCTGGGCCTGCGGACGCCTTCAAGGCTACCTTGGTATCTCACTAGTGTGACCACTAACACCCAGATACTGTTGTTGCAGTGATGCAATGAGGGCTTCTTCTGACTTCCACTTTCCCGTAGCCAAGTTAGTTGAATGCAACTAAACCCATTGACTCATATTTCAAATCTTGTAAACTATCATGCTTAGTAACGTACTAACAAATTGCATAACTGTCGAAGCAGATAAGGTAAAGCTGAGAAATCATTGCACGCAACAACAAAGAATCCTCCATCAAATCAAGGATGAGAGATCCAAAAGGAGGTTCCTCCATGATCCAAATAGAGCAATACTGTTGGAATGTGTTTTTGATAAGAGTGGTAAAAGAGTCCTAGTTCCAAGTGTCTAATTTCTAGGTTCTCCTAATATTATGGTATAAATGACTTGGAAACAACAAAAGGTTATGAAACATATGTTAATAGTATTACTATGTTCATAGATTCATTAAAATTCCAAGTTTTTATCATTTCCTCTGTAATTCCTACAAAACATTTGCTCTCTCATGACGGTCTTACCCATAGACTTAGCAGTAAAACAACTTCTACTCTAGGGCAAGAGATAAGTATACCGAAAAAAAGGAAAAAAGAAACAGAAACATTACTATTTTTAGGAGCATCTGACCACGCTCTCTCCCTTTCCCCCAGAGCAGCAGCTCTAAAAGATGAAACTGCTTTAGGCAAAAGGGAAGCAGAACCTAAATACCACTACACCAGTCGGAAGCTAGAATCTTCTTTCTTTATTCTACTGGCTTCTTAGCTTGCAATAGTACCGCAAAAGCTAGAAACTGCTTTCTTAGAAGGGTAGCAAAATCGAAGATACGCTATACCAGCTGAGTGCCAAAACTATATTTCTTTATTCTACTGGTTTCTTTCAACAGCTCCTCATCAATTCTTTCCTTGAAAGTCCGCTCACTCGAAAAATTGATGTCGCACCAAAATTTAACGGAGAGTTACTCTTGACTATCTGTTACAGTCACATGTCTTATCTCTTAATTGTAAAAGCCCATGGAGAGCAGGGAACATTCATCTAATATTAGCATTCCTCTTCTTTTAATTCACGAGACTGCATACCAAACTTTTCAATCTCAAGTTAAAAAGGAGGATCTGATTCTACTCACATCAATATACCTGTATGTTTTGCACTGTTGTCAAAGGCGAAAAGCGTAGAAAAGAGCTCAAGGCCTGATGATGCTTTAATGAACAACACATTCAAATGGACTTCAGTAACGAAAGGCGCAATGATAAACAATCTTTAAAAAATGGAAAGCTAGAAAAAAATTAACTAAAAGCAAAAAACGTTTATACGAGCAAAGTAATTGAAAAATACTACAACTAAGTGAAATTTATCAAGTAAAAGAAGTAAATAAAGTGCATAAATTGATTTAAAATTTTGATTTAGATGAAAAAAATGCAGTTTTAAATTAGGCCTCCTTTTATAGGGAAAAAATCCCAACCAATTTGGTCTTCTACCGATTTGAGAGTTTGACAACTTCAGCAAATCTCCACCTTGGCAAAATTCCACATCTTCCATGATTCTTTTTCGCTCAAGCATCTGGGATGCAATTTCAATAATATTTGAAAACAAAAAGGAAAATATATCTAGTCTTAATTTCAATTTTCTTTTTCCTTTCTTTTTGGAGTAACATGGCTAATAGTTGATTTTATTAGCTCTCTTCACAATCTGTGAGAGCAACTTTTGATGTACTCAATTGTCTAGAGCAGCATACTGTTGATGCTGACTCATATATACAACTTTACCTTATCTCCATTCCACTTCTTATATACACAAGACTCATTTTCACATTGATCAGAACCGAAGGTCTTAATCGATGCGTCAAAACAAGTGTTCCATGCTCTAGAAGCTTGTTTCAATCCATAAATGGATTTTTTTAATTCACACAACATGTGCTCACTGCCACTTTTTATGAAACCAACTGGTTGTGCCATTGTGCCATATTAGATGCACTTATCAAGACTTCCATTTAGAAAAACGGTCTTGACATCCATTTGCCAGATCTCATAATCATAATGAGCAGCAATGGATAAGAGAATCCTATTGGATTTAAGCTTGGCTACCGACGAAAAAGTTTCCTCTTAATCGATCCCTTCTTTTTGAGTAAACCCTTTTGCAACAAGACTAGCTTTAAAAGTTTATACTTTTCCATCCACTCCTCTCTTTTTCTTATAGATCCATCTACAACCTATGAGTTTGACTCTAGTAGGTGGTTCTACTCTATTTCAGATTTCATAGCATCAACCCATTTATCATCATCTGCATCATGTATGAATTTAAGACGCTATACCTTAACGATAGACCTTACCGTTAAGGCATATCGTGTTATTTTTGCACGCTATATATAGATATGTAACAACAACAACAACCCAGTATAATCTCACTTAGTGGGGTCTGGGGAGGGTATTGTGTACGCAGACCTTACCCCTACCCTGGGGTAGAGAGGTTGTTTCCCAATAGACCCCCAGCATCCTTCCCTCTAAGAATTTCCCACCTTGTTCTTGGGGAGACTCGAACTCACAACCTCTCGGTTGGAAGTGGGGGTTGCTTACCATCAGAGCAACCCCTCTTGTCGCTATATATAGATATGTATTTTATTTTTTCCACCCATTAACGTAATTTGAGTCCAGAAAAATGATATTTAGATTCCGGATAAACTGATGTCTAATTTAATCCGGAATTCATTATAAGTTATTGTTCCTACCAAACGTGCTCTAAAAGGTTTTACCTCTCCGCATCAGGTGCCCGTCAACTGTGCTGCCAGAGAAAGATGAAAGACCTGAGGGCTATCTTAGGGAATAATAGGATTGAAAATGTTAGATGGCTTTGTTCCTTAACAGAATCTGAGATTGTAAGTTTCTCTCCTTTCCTTTATCCTTTTTTTTAATAAGGAGCAATGTCTTATGTGTGGTTTGGTTGAATTTTTAGGATTTATTGATAGGTCTGAAAGTGTTGATACAGCAACGTGCCAAAAAGATTGGTCATGAGTCTTTAGCAAACAAGTTTGATTTGAAGACCCTCCGAGCCCTTAGTGAGTTCTTTCTTCTTCCTTTCCAGAAATATGTAACATTTATTTGACTTTATTTATAGGTTACACTATCTATAAATTAGTGAATAAATTGGTATTTGCTGTAGATTTGTGAATTCTTTATCTGTTAGTATTCAGATTGATGGTAACTTCTCTTTCACAAAAAAAAGAAAAAAAGAAGAAGGGTTCTTTATGTTATACTTGAGCATGATATGTAAAATTTGCAAAGCTAGAGTAAGTAAATAACAGGAGAGGAAAGAAGAATGAGAAGAGTAAATAAGAAGAAGGAATTAGAGAGGAGGGAATTCAGTTTTTTATTAATCAAAACAATTGTGAGATGACATATTCAAAGGGTTCTAATATGGCTTAGGACGTGATGGAGATGGCTTGAAAGAGGTTTATTTGTGAAGAGCTTTAATGGACTCGTTATATCATTGGGCTACTTCATAAGCATCCATGAAGTTGGTAGGATTGGCTATCCTCACTAGAGACTTAAGCTCTTGTTTCTACCTATTGACAAAGCAAATGACAAAATAGAGTTCAAGATGGAGTTAAATCATCATCATCATAAAAATTGCAACTCCTTCAATTGATCCTGATAACAATCTACATCTCGACATTTTTGAAGTTTATTGAACTTATCTATAATATTGCTAATCCTTCTACGTAAGTGTGCATAGAACACTGGCCTATGAACCTCCGTGATCCGTTAGATACCTATAAATCACTAATTAACTGCTTGCATTACATGCTTAATAGTTATATTCAATTTCATTTATTGGGTAACTTGATAGCTTTCGAAATGTTTTATGCACCTTCTAATTTAGCTCTTGGATTGATGCCATCAAACTCAGCAAAAGTGAAGCTTTGCCTTTAGGAGCTTCTGTGGGAAAGGGGCGTGACTTGGTAGGGCTGATATAGTAGGGGGTGAAATTAGATAAAGAGTTGATTGGGTGTTTCAAAGTAAGGGACAAGGAGATAGATAACTCTCAATTGTCATAGTAAGAGATGTATACAGGAGGATTTACCTTCGCAACACCTGAGCTGGAGGATTACCCAATATCTGCTCCCACTAGTTGTCCTTAAGCCACACATGGTAGGACCTTACTTATGAAGATATTCCACGTTTCTGTTGGAGGTCAGTTCAGTGATAATCTTTCGAAGCATCTCCTTATTAACTGGTATGAGTGATATTCTTTCCAACTTCAGATTAATGCCATTATTCTCTTGCATGAGAGTAGCAAGTTGACTTTGGGTCAAAATGATCATCTCAAACCTCCTAGAGCTCTGTGTTGCAAAAGATTAAATTTGGGGCTTCAAATTTATTCTCGGTATCTTTAGTTCCCTTAGAGTTTATGATTATGTGTGAGGGTTGTTAATGGATCAATCCTCAAATACCAACTTGTAACACTTGGCTTGATCGCAAAAAACTTGCACAATTAAAGTAAGTAAAGAACTGAAGGAAGAATAAGAAGAGTAGAGAAGAAGAGGGAATTAGAGAAGAGAGCAATAGTTTTTGTCTTGCATCTGCATAATACCTTTTAACATATTTAGCAGAATAAATGAAGAATCTAGAATGGTCAAAACAAGTGTGAGCGACATATGGGCGAGGGGAAGTTCTATTTAATTTTGTAGAAATTCGTTTCTTTTAAAAGTAAGGTAAAGTTGTATATATATGAGTCAGCATGAACAGTATGCTGCTCTAGACAATTGAGTACATCAAAAGTTGCTCTCACAGATTGTGAAGAGAGCTAATAAAATCAACTATGGCTTCTACTTTGTCACCGTCATGTACATTAGCCATGTTACTCCAAAAAGAAAGGAAAAAGAAAATTGAAATTAAGACTAGATATATTTCCTTTTTTTTCCCAAATATTATAATTGCTTCCCAGATGCTTGAGCGAAAAAGAATCATAGAAGATGTGGAATTTTGCGAAGGTGGAGATTTGTTGAAGTTGTCAAACTCCCGCATAGGTAGAAGACCAAATTGGTTGGGATTTTTTCCCTATAAAAGGAGGCCTAATGTTTAGGATTTAAACACACCTCTCATTTGCCTTCTCGTATTATTAAGGCATTTGTATCTTCTCTCTTTAGTATTATTTCACTTGTATTTTTGGAGTGGAATAAAATATTGGTTGTGTCCGAGGAAGTAAGCAAAATTGGCTGAACCTCGTAAATTTCAGTGTTCCTTTTATTATTGCTTTATTGTCTTGTTTATGATTTAGTGGCTGCCATATTTTTTTGGTATATTAGTTGTGACTCATTCACACTATATACATTTGGCTTCCGCAACAGTGCCGATAAAAATAAATGTGTCAACTAAGATATGGGCCTGGTTAGTCAAAACTCAGCATACATATTAGGAAAACTTTATTATGAAAATGATGATAACTTTGTAGCTCAAGAAGCTAGATAATAAGTTTCAAATTGAAATAAATATAATTTAATAACTTTTCTAGTTGCTAGGTGAAATTACGGCCAGAAAACTCTAGCAAGGAACCCCTAAATATTAGGTATAAACAATAATGTTGAAATAACAGATACAAGCAAAATAGTGCAAAGCTGGAATGGGCCTGAAATAATTCTTTAAGAAAAAAGCCTCACCAGGTCACCGGCGGTGGCAGAATCGCGGAGGGATTCTGAGAAAGAAAGTAAATAGTATAGTAGTACAGCCGAAGAAGAAACATGTGAGAATGTTAACAGTACGAAAAAATATCAAAATAGCCACTTATGATAAAGGGTCAAATTTTAGTCCTTATGTATCACTGAATAATCATAACAGGTCCTTAATGTTTGCAAATAGTGCATATCTTTTGTCCAAGTCAAAAATAAAAGTGAAAAAAGAAGATTTAAAACCCAAAACTGACTGAAGAAGCTAAAAAGGGTCGGTTTATTTGCTTAATGTGATAACACTGGAATATGCTATTACACTTCTTTCATATGAACAAATGGTTACAGTAAATCCCAAAACTGACTGAAGAAGAGGGTCGGTTTATTTGCTTAATGTGATAACACTGGAATATGCTATTGCACTTCTTTCATATGAACAAATGGTTACAGCTTAAATCCAACTGTAAAAATAATAGCTATCTATCCCATTTGCATTTATGAAATTAAAAAGAATTTCTTTCAACACCATTTCCCTATAAGAAGGTGCTGACATAGGACCCTTTATTTTTATTTTTTATACCCTCTTAAGAGGAGGATGCCAAAAAATCACAAGAACTTGAAAGGAAAACCACATTTTTGTAGAAACTGAAGGTGACAAATTATTTTGGTAATGAAGGCTTTTATTGTGTGTAAATGGGAAATGTTAAATAGACTGATTTCAAAAGCTTGATAGACTGAAAACATCAGTATTATTAAGGTTCATTTGAGGCGCGGTTAAGCCCTAAAACCAGGTGAAGCTCAAGGGGGCCGCTTTGTTTCACTCAGGTAGCTTACTTATGCAGGTATCAAGGTGTTAAGGCACGTGCCTCATCATCCATGCGCTCTATCTTTAAGAGAACTGTCCTAAATAATAAATATAACCAACAAAGGGATTTATTAACTAAGGAGGAAATATTATTAATGAATTTGTTATAAGACAACTAGTCAATAAACCTGAATGAGAAATTTAAAACTGCATTTTTTCATCTAAATCAAAATTTTAAATCTATTTATGCACTTTATTTACTTCTTTACTTAATAAATTTCACTTTGTTGTAGTATTTTCAATTACTTTGCTCATATAAACGTTTTTTGCTTTTAGTTATTTTTTCTAGCTTTCCATTTTTTAAAGATTGTTTATCATTACCTTTAGTTATTGAAGTCCATTTGAATGTGTTGTTCATTTAAAGCATCATCAGGCCTTGAGCTCTTTTATATGCTTTTTGCCTTTGACAATAGTGCAAAACATATAGGTATATTGATGTGAGTAGAATCAGATCCTCCTTTTTAACTTGAGATTGAGATGAATGTTCCCTGACAAAAAGTTTATAGTTCAGGCAGAGACAATCCAGGATTTCAAAAGGATGGGTGCACTGTTGTAAAGAAGTGTATCTAGAATTTATATTTGACGGGTTTAAGTTTAGTCTCTTACATGAATCCACTATACTTTTAAAATTATAGGTTCAAAATTATATTCTTTTTGAAATTTAAGTAATTTTCACGTATATATTTATACTCCCTGCCAAAATCAAGACCATTCAGAGTGGGATTTGAACAATCATTTTAACTTATAGAGGTGCACCAATAATAATTGCACCATAGGGTCTTTGAGCATGGGTTCACGCACATATATTTAAGTAATTTTAAAGAAATATAACATTATACATAGTTTAGAGAGAGGAGTATGGGTTCACGTGAACCCATATCCATCAAGATAGATACGCCTCTAAGTTCAGGTCTTCGGGGGTTTTAGGGTATGGACTCTTTTAGTTTTTGTTGTGCCATGTATTGGTGCAACCTTAGGATTACTGAGGACATGACCCTTGATAGAGGATTGTGGAGGCCGAACATTAAAATTGTAGGTTAGGTTAGGTTAGAGGGAAGTTGTGGATATTTCTTCAGCGCAATAGAGTGAGAATAGCTAGCTATAAGGTAATCTTAGGATGTTACTGCGTCAGCTACCGATTCAGGGAGCTATCTGTTGGATATTAATATACAACAACAACAACTACCCAGTATAGTCCCACAAGGTGGGGTCTGGGGAGGGTAATATGTAGACGAGCCTTACCCCTACCCGAAAGGGCAGAGAGGCTGTTTCCAATCGACCCTCGGCTCAGTGAAGGAAATGAACAACAAAAACAAAAACAACAACAAAAGAACATTAGTAGATTCAGCAGAAATAGCATAAATAATTATCTAAACATAGGAACTAATAATAAATAATAAAAATAAATAAATAGATAAATAAATAAATAAAATAAAATAGCATGCAACGATATCAGACAGTAACTACCATAAATAACTACAATAAGAGAGACACAATCCAATACACAAATCATCTATGGATAGCTCTGCCAAGCCTCACCCAACCCCGCGTGAGGAGTACGAAAAACTCTATGGGCCCCTATCCTACAACCCTGATACTAGACCTCCAGACTTTCCTATCAAGGGCCATGTCCTCAGAAACCCGTACCTTTCAGCTATTTCATCTTATCTATTTCTATTTCGTATATTGCTGCTATTTTGTTATTTTATGTTATATGGTGTATTTTATGTTATTTTGAGTTTATTGATAGTACTAACTTATTGTCTCTGGTTGATGTCTTGAGCTGAGGGTCTGCTGGAAACAGCCTCTCTGCCCCCGGGGTAGGGGTAAGTTCTGCGTACATATTACCCTCCCCAGACCCCACTTGTGGGATTTTACTGGGTTATTGTTGTTGTTCCCTGCTCTCCATGGGCTTTTACCGTTAAGAGATAAGACATGTGACTGTAATAGATAGTCAAGAGTAACTCTCAGTTACATTTTGGTGCGACATCAATTTTTCGAGCGAGCGGACTTTCAAGGAAAGAATTGATGAGGAGCTGCTGAAAGAAACCAGTAGAATAGAAATATGGTTTTGGCACTCAGCTGGTATAGCTTATCTTCGGTTTTGCTGCCCTTCTAAGAAAGCAGTTTCCAACTTTTGCGGTACTATTGCAAGCTAAGAAGCCAGTAGAATAAAGAAAGAAGATTCTAGCTTCCGACTGGTGAAGTGGTATTCAGGTTTTGCTTCCCTTTTGCCCAAGGCAGTTTCATCTTTTAGAGCTGCTGCTCTTGGGGAAAGGGAGAGAGCGTGGTCAGATGCTCCTAAAAATAGTAATGTTTCTGTTTCTTTTTTCCTTTTTTTGGGTATACTTATCTGTTGCACTAGAGTAGAAGTTGTTTAACTGTTAAGTCTATGGGTAAGACCGTCATGAGAGAGTAAATCTTTTGTAGGAATTACAGAGGAAATGATAAAAACTTGGCATTTTAATAATGAATCTATGAACAATACTATTAACATAATTTTCATAACCTTTTGTTGTTTCCAAGTCATTTATACCATAATATTAGGAGAACCTAGAAGTTAGACACTGAACTAGGACTCTTTTACCACTCTTATCAAAAACATATTCCAACAGTATTGCTCTATTAATCATGGAGGAACCTCCTTTTGGAATTGCTCTATTTGGATCATGGAGGAACCTCCTTTTGGATCTCTCATCCTTGATTTGATGGAGGATTCTTTGTTGATGCGTGCAATGATTTCCCAGCTTTACCTTATCTGCTTCGACAGTTATGCAATCTGTTAGTACGTTATTGAAGCATGATAGCTTACAAGATTTGTAATATGAGTCAATGGGTTTAGTTGCATTCAACTAACTTGGCTATGGGAAAGTGGAAGTCAGAAGAAGCCCTCATTGCATCACTGCAGCTGTCCAAACCAACATAGGCAAAAAACTCTAGGTGATTCTTACCATTTGCCTAAGTTTTGGAGGCAGAGTTACCTGGTACCTATGCTAGTTGGATGTAGCAGGTACCTACTGAATTAATCTAGGTGCGTGCAAACTGATAGGGACACCACCATCAGTCAACATTTTCTTACCATATATGCCTTAACTGGGTAGTAGTTTTTGTTGTTGTATATGCCTTAATGGCATCAGCTTTTAATTCCCTCGATATTTTGTAAAAAACTCACACCTGTTATTTCAGTTTGCCTTTTCTTTCTGCCAATGATTTTAACCTACTAAAGTCTTTTTCAGTATAATTATTACTAGTTATAACTTGCCGAAAGAATCTATGTAAATGACAATGAATCACACATCTTTTGGGTGAAGTTTTGATCACTTCATTATTAGAGAATCTTATAATGTCTTTTCTGCAGGTTTCATTTTGATGGAAAATCTTAAAGGAAAACTTAAAGATATCTCCTGTATACCTGGTACAGACAAGTCCTCAGCAAATTTAGGTGCATGTAATCTGTTGAATTATGATATAGACAAGACTTTTGCCAGTATGGAGATTGAACAACTGAGCTCCTACATTTGCAGTGATAAGAGGAAGAGAATTATGGAGATGTAAGTTATGCAAAACTCATTTGGTCATTAGTCATTACCCCGTAAATTAATTGTCTGAATCACATCACATGATATTTCTGAAATCGTTGTTCTGGTCAATCCTTGTTTTCCATTCCCAAATTGTTTTTAGCTTCCAAAGCATGGCTGCATAATATGTAAATTATTTTAAGCAATCTCATTTCTGCACACATTTTATCAGAATGTGCACAAAACATGAGTTCTGTTTACCAACTTTCGGCGTCATTAATATTAAAGTGCATAAAACATGAAGTTCTGTTTACCGACTTTGGCTTCATCAATATGGTAGTCGCGTTCTTTATCATAGGCTATAACTTCAATAGGCCACGTCATTGAACTCTAGATATCATTTGTTTCAACTTCTTTTCTTTCCTTTTCTTTTAATCTCTTTCGAAAGATGAACGATTTCAGACCCCCGCACTATCTGTGTCCTGAGTTCTTATGGTCTGCTGTAGGTTTTCTGAAGACACGTCTCCAAATAGAAAGCAGAGAGCTAACAGTGACAGCAGTAGAGATTGATACAAGTAGATTATGAGTTCTCTCCTATGACCTATCTATCCTGCTTGAGAAAGCCTGTTGTATTTATAATCAAATTTTGATAGCGTGCTTCTTGAAGGGGGAGGGAGGGAGGTTCTTATTTCCATTTTTCCTGTCATTTTTGAGCTGTTAAAGATAGATTCACTTTTGTAATTTTAGTATAAGAAAGTTGTTTTGGAGAAGAACAAAGGGGATTTTCATGTGTTTGCTTGATGTTAACATTATTCTTAGACTTGATATATCAACTTGGGTGAAGCCTTTTTTTTTTCTCTCAACTCGTAGCAGCTTTTGCTCTTTCTTCCCTTTTGTGCCACAAGCTTTCCTTAGTTGTTGGTTCGCCAGCTATTTATGTACGTAATGGATAGTTATGTTATGTACGTAATTGTATGCGGAAATAATAATAATAATACAAGCCAAAGCTTGCAATGTCGAAGTAATAATTGGTTTATTCTAGTATTGCTAATATATTATCTCACATAACTAGTTAGATCTTTGCAAGAGTTACGAATATTCTATCATTTTTAGATCTCACTTGTGGGATTACACCGGATATGTTATGGTAATAATATTAGATATTAGTAATTTTTTAATTGAAATTTCTGAAACAGTACTACTAACCGAGAGGTTGTGAGGGGTTGCTCTGATGGTAAGCAACCCCCACTTCCAACCGAGAGGTTGTGAGTTCGAGTCTTCCCAAGAGCAAGGTGGGAAGTTCTTGGAGGGAAGGATGTCGGGGGTCTTTTTGGAAACAGCTTCTCTACCCTAGGGTAGGGATAAGATCTGCGTACGCACTACCCTCCCCAGACCCCACTAAGTGGAATTATATTGGATTATTATTCTTATGTTTAGATAATTATTTACGTTATTTCTATTGAAGTTACTAATGCTCTTTTGTTTTTATTGTTCCTTTTCTTCATTGAGCCGAAAGTCGATTGGAAACAACCTCTCTGCCCTTTCGGGGTAGGAATAAGACCTGTCTGGATTTTAGATGAACCGAGTGCTCTGTTCCCTCATCATTGTGTTACATTCCTGACCTCTTGCCAGAATTTTTATCTCTTTCCAGCAAATACCAAGTCAGTTCACTAACGAAACTTTCATTGATTCTTCCTTTTTCCACTTTATCTTTTGCTTCCTTTGTTATGTTTTGGTCAGCATGTGCTCTGCCATTTGGGAGCTGGTAGTAAGCTTTAAAATTTCTCTCCTGCATGCTTATACAAGATGACTTTGGAGACATCTTAGAAGAAATGGAGATCCGAAAGAAAATGAAATGCAATGACTCTGAGTTTTTTTATTTTAGAATAAATGAATTTCAAATTTGGTGACTACTGAGGGGGAAAAAAGAGAAACTTATCTGTGGAGGAACAACTGGTTTTCATGATCATGACATGCACTTCGGATTAGTCGACCCAGTTTGTCCAAATGATCGACCTTCAGTTGCCACGTTTTGTTGTTATGACCTTCCTTAACCCAATTTTTTAACCAAACACTGACCTTGCTTATCTTGTGGTGTTCTGAATAGATTTTCACCAACAGCCCCTTTCTAGCTATTCATTTCTTACCTTGTCTTTTCCCTGAGGTGCCCGTGAGGGTATTCACCCATAAGACTCTCTCATTTCGACTTTCTCTCAACTCTCATCTCCTTACAGTGCCCGTGAGGGTTTTCACCAATAAGACTCTCATTTTCATCTTTTCTTGCTTGAGCTAGAGTGTTGCCCCGGTTATGAATCACCTCTTCTTGCTTGACTAGGCACTTCTTGAAGACTGATTGGAAGGTCTTTCTTTGGACCGTAATGCAGGCTTTTGGATATGGTTAGAAAGAAAGGGTATTAAAGGCTCAAAATAATTCAAATGGGTTCAAAAATTTACAACTTTCAGAATCAAATGTTCTTACAACAACCACAACTTCTGCCCCAGTTTCTTGCTTGTGGACATTTGGATTTTTATTTTAATGTGACCAAACCGTGAGGCTCCCTACGTGTCCTTAAAAGGAGTCAGGTCAATCGTAGTTCATGTAAAAAATTGTTTTGTTTTTGTCGTGATTTTCTCTTTCTTCTCACTCTTTTCTTTTGTTTCTTCCCTTTTCCTTTTGTTGTTTTGCTGTTTTTTGGGTTTTTTCTTTTTTTTTCTCCCTTTTTTTGTTGTTTTTTTCTTCTTCTTCTTTCTTCTGCTTCTTCTTTTCCTTCTCTATTTCTTTTCCTTTCTCTCTTTTCATTCTTTTTCTCTTTTTCCTTTACTTATTTTTATGCTTGCGTTTCTAATCTTTGCTACTGATTCCAAAAGAGGTGTATGAAATGTTGGAAACACGTTCTCAAGGCTTTATACTAAAACGTGTGTTCTTATGTGTAGGTTTTGATGAATGACAAACAAGCGCAAATTGATATATGACGAAGTTCAAGTACAAGCGCACAATTGGTGGATAATGAGATTCAAGCACAAGACAAAGTTTTATAGTTTAAATGAGTCGTTCTTAATTGTGATCTTGATCCGACAACTTGACTCATGACATGGCTTCTCTCGTAAAACTATTTTACAAAATCATGCATATTTAATTTAATGCTAAATGATTTTAAATCATGCATAATTTACATTAGTCAAAATGATTTTTAAACATGCCTCTTAAATCTGGACTAAGATAATCGATTATGTACTTATGATAATCGATTATGTTAAGCCAAGACTGCATGACAATCGATTGTGAACTAATGACAATCGATTGTGTTAAGGCAGTGAGCATCGGGTTTTTCAAACCTGCATGACAATCGATTGTGAACCTTATGACAATCGATTGTGATGAGGCAGTGTACATCAAAGTTTTTCAAAACTCAGAATAATCGATTGTGAAGCTAATGATAATCGATTGTGAAGAGACAGTGTCCGTCAGATTTTTCAAAGTCACAAAATAATCGATTGTGAACATATGACAATCGATTGTGTTGAGGCAGTGTCTTCCAGACTTTTTCAAAGTTATTAAATAATCGATTGTGAGTATATAAAAATCGATTGTCAAGAGGCAGTGTCTAAAATGATATTCAAAGTCTGATAAATAATCGATTGTTAACATTGCACAATCGATTGTGAAGCTGACCGTTGTCGTAAAATTTTCAAATACCGTCAGGTAATCGATTGTTGATTTTGTACAATCGATTGTTGAAATTAAAATCTGGAAGAGATTTTTTGAACGTTGCTGAATAATCGATTGTTGATTTCGTACAATCGATTGTTGAAATTAAAATCTGGAAAGGATTTTTTGAATGTTGCTGAATAATCGATTATTGATTTTGTATAATCGATTATTTTACGTAAAATCTGGAAATGATTTTTTGAACGTTACCAATAATCGATTGTTGATCTTGGACAATCGATTGTTAAGCGTAAAATCTGGGATTGATTTTTGGAACGATTGGCAAACAATTGATTGTGGATTCTTGACAATCGATTGTCACTCAGTAAAATCAGCAACTCTTAATTGGCAATTAGGCAACGGTAATGCCAAGTTTTTCAACTATAAATACAGCTTCATTTCAGTGTTTTAAACACAACAACACACAACAACTGATCATACAATTGCTATAAGCTTGCATACTCTATTGCTTATCATTTTTTATTCATTACATAAATTTTGAGAGCCATATTATTGTTCAAAGTTGTTGTGATCTTGAGCTTACTTCTTTTACTCATATCTACTCATAAAGGAGTGTATTGTTTGAGTGTTTAGTGTTTTGTACACTTGAAGAGAATTGTGATTCTCTTGTTGTAAGGAACTTTCCTTGGTCGAAGTCTTGGAGTGTTGTATCTCCGAGCAAGATTGTTGAGGCTTGTGTCCTCAGATTGTAAAGGTTGGTTAGGCACCCGTAAGATTAACAGTGAAGTCTTGGAGTGTTGTATCTCCGAGCAAAGGTGTTAAGGCTTGTGTCCTTAAGTTGTAAAGGTTGGTTAGGCACCCGTAAGCTTAACAGTGAAGTCTTGGAGTGTTGTATCTCCGAGCAAAGGTGTTAAGGCTTGTGTCCTTAAGTTGTAAAGGTTTGTTGAGCACCCGTAAGCTTGACAAGTTAGTGGAAAATCTCGAGAGAGTCTCTCGGGGACTGGACTAGCCACTTGTTGTGGTGAACCAGAATACATCGGTGCGTTCTTTCCTTTTTGTTTACTTAACACACTTATTTATTTCCTGCAAATTTCAAATTCCGCAAGTTTACGCTAAATTTTATTATAACGCTATTCACCCCCCCTCTAGCGTTAAGCGTATTATCTAACATGAAAGAGAATAATTAGAACTCAAAAGGGATAACAAAGGATCAGGTGTTTAGATAGTAGAATAAAATGCCTTCGTCATTCCAATCTCTAAAGCATGCCAAGTACAAATAAAAATGTCTTAATTAAAAAAAAATCATACATAGTATCTCTTAACTGCATAGAAATTTATGGCCATTTCTACACATTTTCTTTCCACATCTGTTAGATACAATGCCCCATTCGATTACACCCTTGACACGATGAACGACCCTTTCCAATTTGGGGTGAACTTTCCCTTTGCCTCCGCCTGGTGAGGGAGGATGCGCTTCAACACTAACTGACCCACTTCGAACCTTCTTGGATGCATTTTCTTGTTATATGCTCTGGCCATTCTCTGTTGATATAACTGGCCGTGACATACTGCTACCAATCTTTTATCATCAATCAGACTCAGTTGCTCCAGACGGGTTTTGACCCACTCCTCATCATCAATTTCTGCCTCGGGGACAATTTGAAGGGATGGGATTTCAATTTCTTTTGGTATTACTGCTTCTGTGACATACACCAATAAATATAGAGTTGCCCCTACTGAGGTGCGGACAGTAGTGCGATAGCCTAACAATGCTAAGGGTAGCTTCTCATGCCATTGCTGGACCCTTCCACCATTTTTTGAAGTATTTTCTTTGTATTCTTATTGGCTGCCCCAACTGCTCTATTCGCCTTAGGGCGATATGGGGTGGAATTGCGATGTGTAATCTTAAACTGCTGACATACCTCTTTCATCGAATGACTATTAAGATTTGTTCCATTTTAGTGATGATTGTCTTAGGAATTCCGAATCGAAAAATGATATTTGAATGCACAAAATCGACCATGGCTTTCTCGGTCACCGCCTTGAAAGTTTTAGCTTCGACCCACTTGGTGAAATAATCAATAGAAACCAGGATGAACTTGTGTCCATTGGAAGCTGCTGGCTCGATGGGCCCGATTACATCCATGCTGACATTGTGTGTATCGGACGGCAGTGAGTGATCAAATCTCCATGCACCTGACATTGGTGACATTTACGCACAAAATCGATATAATCCCGCTCCATGGTAAGCCAGTAATAACTTGCTCGGAGAATCTTCTTTACCAACACATATCCACTCATGTGCGATCAACAGACTCCGGAATGTACCTCGGTCATGATGGTCGTGGCCTGTTTAGCGTCTATGCATCTGAACAGCCCCAGATCTAGCGTTCTTTTGTATAATATCCCTCCACTAAAGAAAACCCCACTTGATAAGCGATAAATTGTTCTCTTTTGATCATTTGTGGCTTGTACCGGGTACACGACCATCCTAATATATTCTTTGATGTTGTAAAACCAAGGCTCACTGTTAAGCTCCTCTTCTACCATATTACAGTAAGCATGTTGATCATGGACTTGGATATGCACTGGGCCAACGTAGGCCTTATCTGGATGATGTAGCATTCATTCCAAAGTAGCCAAGGTGTCAGCAACCTCCTTGTGGATTCTTAGGATATGCCTGAACTCTACTGACCTGGAGTGTTGACAAAGGTCATGCAAACATTGCCGGTATGGTATGAGCTTCAAATCTCATGTTTCCCATTCCCTTTGAATCCGGTGTACCAAAAGGTCCGAGTTCCCCAAGACCAAGACTTCCTGGACACCCATGTCTATAGCTAACCTTAGGCCCAAAATACATGCCTCACGTAGACAATGTCGAACTCGGTATCAGGATTTTCCATTTTTACAGCCTCCCCGTGGGTATAGGCTTTTGGAAGATGTACTTCAACGGGTCCAGGTGTGAGATTAGTTAAGTAGTATATGATGACAGGTAGTTTTTCAACTTCTGGGCTACCTAAGTTAGGGCACAACACATCCTTTCAAGATGAGTATACTTAACATCATAAGCTGTAAATTTCTTGCTAAGGTAGTATATCACCTGCTCCTTCCTCCCGGTGACATTGTGCTGACCCAAGACGCATCCGAATGAGTTGTCCAAAACTGTCAGATATAGGATCAAAGGCCTACCTGGTTCTGGTGGGACCAATACCAGCGGGTTCAACAAGTATCCTTTTATTTTATTTGCATCCCTCCGCTCACTTGACCGCAACATCCTTTTTCAACAACTTAAAGATAGGCTCACATGTTGTTGTGAGCTAAGCGATAAATCTACTGATGTAATTCAATCTCCCAAATAGACTCATCACCTCTGTTGTGTTCCTCGGCGGTGGAAATTCTTGTATGGCTTTGATCTTTGATGGATCTAGCTCAATGCCTTGGCGGCTGACTATTAATCCTAGCAACTTCCTTGACGGCACACCAAATGCTTATTTCACAGGATTGAGCTTAAGATTGTACCTGTAGAGCCTCTGGAAGAGTTTTCTCAGATCTCTGACATTGTCATCCTGCTTCTTAGATTTCATAATTACATCATCTACATAGACCTCAATCTCTTTATGTATCATATCGTGGAATATTAGTTGTCATTGCCCTTAAATAGGTTGCCCCGGCGTTCTTCAGACCGAAGGGCATGATCCTGTAGCAATATGTTCCCCACGGTGTGATGAGTGCAGTTTTCTCCGCATCCTCTTCATC
Source organism: Nicotiana benthamiana (assembly GCA_034376525.1). Classification (NCBI taxonomy): domain Eukaryota; kingdom Viridiplantae; phylum Streptophyta; class Magnoliopsida; order Solanales; family Solanaceae; genus Nicotiana; species Nicotiana benthamiana. Next base: position 180,689,749 of record CM067339.1, read on the forward strand.
CATCAAAATCTGGTGGTAACCTGCGTAACAATCCATGAAAGACCCAATCTCATGTTTTGCACAATTGTCAATCAATATGTGGATGTTCGGCAGCAGAAAGTTGTCCTTTGGAATTGCTTTGTTGAGGTCACGGTAATCGACACACACCCTAGTTTTACCGTCCTTCTTTGGAACATGTACAATATTGCTACCTAGGTGGGATACCATGTGATCCAGATGACCTTTGCCTCAAACTGCTTGGTAACGTCATCTTTGATCTTTACGCTCACATCATTTTTGAATTTCCTCATCTTTTGTTTGAAAGGAGGGCAGGCCGGGTCAGTGGGCAATTTGTGAACCACCAAGTCAGTGCTCAAACATGGCATATCGACGTAAGACTACGCAAAAACAACTTTGTATTCAAGCAGCACTTTGATTATTTCTACCCTGAGCTGTGGTTGAAGATGGTAACTTATTTTAGTTTTACGGACATTATCCTGATCCCCTAAGTTGATTGCTTCTGTATCACTCAGGTTTTGCTTGGGTTTTTTCCTCAAAGTGGCTTAACTCTTACTAATTTCTTCAAATGCCCTTTCCTTATCGTATTCTAGATCATCCTCATATTCTATCTCTTGAATTATTACTTCTGAATTAGACCGGCTTTCAAGACTGGGCCAAAGAGTCCTTATGCATGTCATATCATTGGAGCCAGCATAAAAATAACTGTACAAGAAGGAAAAGAAAAGCAAAGAAGAAATAAAAACTATTAGCACTGATGAAAAAGGAAATTGCATTTCATTGAAATTGGAAAGATAACAGAGTTTACATATCCAAACAGATGGAACATAACATCTGAATTACAACCTTGGAGATAATCCAGATTAAGCTGGAAAAAAATCAAAGCTGGCTACCACCACTCCCCCCGGGTGGGAAGAATAGTAGCTTCCCAGTTGTTGATTTTTGCACAGGGCCCCACAAACTGCACATCTGCCCTGCTTGATCCTTCTCCGTCCTCCACCATATTTACCTCATTGAACAACCTCAAAACCCCTTTATCCAAATCTCCATCAGCATCAATCAGTGAACTGGGAACCGTTAGCACTGGGCGCTTTCTAGCACTAGTCCTGACAAATGATCTGGACAGTCGGGGGATGGGCTTTGAAAGAACCCATGCTCTCTGTTTCAACTTTCTAGCTTGCCTTATGTCTGTAGCTGTAGGCTTGAACCCCAAACCAAGTATCCAAGTTTTTAGGAAGAGACACTGGTTGTATGATCCCTGTAGAGAAGCACCCAATCCCTTGCCGGGCATGAAGCCATTCTTTAACATCTCCGAAGCCACCATGACTGACGTGGTTGCTATATTCGGTGTTGGAACACACTCACCTTCCAAGATCTTTTCAACTGACACCGTGTCAAAGACCTGATAGACCCATGGGCCCTTATCATCTTCAACTTCGATAAAAGGTACAATGGCATCACCCAGGGCGCACAGACTATCCTCACGGTGTACCACAATTTCCTGTTTGTCCCATTCAAACTTAACAATCAGGTGAAAGGTAGACGGCACTACCTTAGCGGCATGAATCCAGGGTCTCCCCAGCAAAAGATTATAATATTCCCCCACATACAACACTTAAAATTCCATGGTAAACTCAATGGGACCTATCGTCAATTCTAGTATTATATCCCCCACTGAGTCTTTACCTCTGCCGTTAAACCCCCTAACGCAAATGTTGTTCTTGTGGATCATTTCATCGTCCACCTTCACCTTGTTCAATGTGGAGAAAGGGCAAATGTTCGCGTTGGACGCGTTGTCAACTAGAACTCGGGTGGCCACAACATCTTCACACTTCACTGTCAAATAAAGGGCCCAATTATGATCAGTGCCCTCCGCGAGCAACTTATCGTCAGAGAAAGTAACCCGGTTTACCTCAAATATTTTCTTTGTTATCTTCTCCAAGTGATTTATCGATATCTTGTTAGGAACATGGGCCTCATTCAAAATTTTCATCAGCGCCCTGTGGTGCTCACCTGAATGGATTAACAATGAGAGCAAGGAGATCTGAGCAGGTTTTTTCCTCAATTGCTCTACAATAGAGTAGTCCTGCATTTTTTTCCCTCCGAAATTCTTTCGCTTCCTCTTCTGATACAGATTTCTTCACCGATTCTGGACTATCTTTGGGGACTCTGCTTTTTCTTAACTCCTCCAGGGTGAAGTATCTCCCTGACTGAGTCAAACCCCGAGCTTTACAAACTTCTTTCCCTTTATACATCACTATTGCTTGTTCGTTTCTCCAAGGAATAGCTTTGTTGTTGACTATTGGCAGCTGAGTTACCGATTTTATAATGACAGGCTCTGTGTGAGCGCCATCCACAACTATGACGGGTTTCTTAGCTGCCCCTGGCACTACTTTTGCTTTTTCTTGCTTCACTGCAATCCTGCGTGGAGACTCCTTCTGAACCGCCACAATTGGTTTTCTATCCGTCTCCTTCAACTTGATCGACGACTTATCACTACTTACATTCTCACTTGCTTGACTTCACTGGATCTGATCATCATTACAGTTAGTGGGGGCTTTTTAGGTTCTCTTACTTTGTTCACTATCTCGATCATATTTTTCTTATGATGAGCAGGCAACGGGTTTTGATTAATATTGGTTGTTTCTAGAGCTTGCACCTGAATCCAATGTGAATCGATGAGTTCTTGAAAAGCACTTTTCAAATGCCAACATTTCTCGGTGTCATGCCCGGGGACACCAGAACGGTACTCACAACTAATATAATAGTCCAGATTTCTCGGTAGAGGATTTAGCAATTTTTCTTCAATCAGCCTCAGCATGTCTAACTGTCTCAGCCTGTGGAATAAGCTGGTATATGATTCTCCCAATGGAGAGAAAGTTTTCTTCTTCTGCATTCTCTCACTTTTCAAGGCTTGATTGGCTCGGAAAGCTGGTCTCGGGGGGTGTTGGTATGCTCTTGGAGATAGGTAGTTATTTTGTGGAGCTGGGTAATTACTTTGTGGGGTTGGCGCACGCCATTGTGCATGGGCGGGAGGTTGAGTCTATGTTTTTGCATGATGGATGGAAAAACGGGGGTTAGGAGGTGGATAGTAGTGTTGTGGTGGGCTACATGGGGTGTGCGGATAGGTTTGGTGATGAGGTCGAGGCTGGTTGTAGTGGGATGGACTCCGGGGCCCGAACCAAGTTGCTACTTCCTCCTTTTTCTTCTTTCCAATTGCTCCCCTAGTCTCGTTTTGGATAGCCTATGTGGTCGCCTTGATTGCTGAATAACTCATAATCTTGTTGGATTTGAGTCCTTCTTCGACCATACTCCCCACTTTTACTACCTCATTAAAGGATTTACCGACTGCCGATACCAAGTGACCAAAATATATAGGCTCTAAAGCTTGCAAGAAATAATCTACCATTTCACTTTCCTTCATTGGCGGGTCGACCCTCGTTGCATGCTCCCTCCAACGGAAGCCATATTCTCTAAAGCTCTCATTGTGCTTCTTTTCCAGTTTCGTCAAAGACAAACAATCTGGGATAATTTCAAGATTGTACTGAAAATGGCAAGCAAATGATTGTGCTAGATCATCCCATGTTTACCACCGAGCATGATCTTGTCGGTGTACCATTCTAATGCTGAACCACTAAAACTTTGACTGAAGTATGCCATTAGCAATTCGTCCTTCCCACCTGCCCATCTCATCTTGCTGCAGAAACCCCTTAGGTGTGCGATCGGATCACCATGTCCGTCTTACAAGTCAAACTTGGGCATCTAAAAGCCTGGAGGCAATTGCACATCTGGTAACAAATAGAGGTCTTTGTATGCCACACTCACTTGGCCTCCCAACCCTTGCATATCTCTAAATGATTGCTCTAGACTTTTGACTTTCCTGAGCACCTCCTCTTGGTCAAGATTTTTATCTGGTTTTTCAGCTCAATAGGGATTTCAAAATGGGGAGTGTAAGAGTAAGGTTCATGGGCTTTGAAGGTGGGATCTGGTGGTTAATACTGGTTATCATGAGCTTGGAGCAAAGGTTCACTAGACGACTGTGGAGTGTGGTGGGCAGGTGCCACATAGATGGGAGCAACAGGTGGAGGGGGTGTGGAACAACTTTGGGTGGTAGAGCTGGGGGTGCATGAGAAGTTCTACCCTGGTATTTTGGGTAGATGGGGATGAAGGTCGAGTTAGCAGGATAAGCTAATGGTGGCTACCCTCTCACCCACGCCTGATACATTTCAGCCATCTGATGTTTCTGTTTTTACATCTCCTCTTTCATTGTGTTGACATCCAACTCCTCCACCTCTTTCTAGGGATGGATGATACTTTCATAGGTTTCTTGATTGGCCATAGTCAGCTTGCTTTTGGACCGAGTTTTGTAGGAGTGAGTTGCCAAAATATAGCAAAAACTAACCACCTTTCTGAGAATTGAATAGACAACATCAACACTTGTTAGCGGTTAGGCTTCAACATATAGGTAGCCACATATTCAGGGATGAATGCACCTAAGCAGTTACTGGTTTCTATTATGCACATTGATTGGCTGCTTGGGTCATCCCGGCTCTTATCCTATGTCATTTTTCTTTCCTCTCTTGTTTTCTTTTCTTCTTCCCATTTCTTTGCCCAGCATGTGTTTGCCTACCTTTTTTTACTTTAGTATCATCTCCCTTATTTTACCGTTATTTCTCTCATGGTTTTATCTCTTTTCTTTCCCCTTTTTCCTTGTTTTTATTATGGTCGAATCCTATGGAGATTACCTACGTACCATGACCCCACATGAATCAGATCGAGCGTAGTTCTGGAAAATAAATACAGAAAATATTTTTGGAAATTTTTAAATTTTCATAAAATAAATCACTTGATTACAACTACTACAAAACCAACCAACAAACTCCTAACAGAAAAGAAATCAACGAACTCCGACTCGAACAAAACCAACAGACTCTGACAAAAAGATGCAAACAACCTGCTCCAGACTCAAAGAAAGTACAAGCTTTTGCAAATGGACTAACAAACTTGAGTGGAAATTATGAATACATTAAGGCCTCAAATACTCCTGGGTCCTTCGGGACATTATTCGGTCTCGCTGCAAGCCTGTGCGCTAAATCCCCTTGAAGGTGGTGGAGGTCATTCATCACGTGATGGACGAAGGTCATTGGCGGTGGCAGAAAACATGGATCTTGTCATATCTTCACAGTGGCTACACTTTACAGTAATGTAGTCAATGATCATTCGTACCCTCTCTCTTATAGCTTCCTTTTATTTCAATAATCGCCCAATCTGTTGGGCCCTGGCCTCCAGAGTCTTTTCGACTACCTGATTCAATTCTTGGAGTTGTTGTAAATCTCTCTCCAACCGTGCTATTGTTGTGTAACAATGCTCCCTTTCAGCCTTGAAGTCCTTTGCTTGTTTGACCATTTTGTTTTCAACCATGATGACCTCTTCTTCAACCACGCAAACCTCATTGTCATACCTTTTTTCAGTTGTTCAATCATGTGTGCTTGGTCCTATGTATTTTTGGCAAATTGTTTAGGGCCCTGGACAATTCAGCCTCTGCTTTGTCCAAGTCAAAGCCATATTTTCCTACTTCCTGCCTCAGTTTGTCTATGAGTTTTTCATCCTTCACACTTCTGGCGGGATTCTCTGCAGCTATTTTCATTTTCTGAATTTGGGCTCGCAAAGCTTCATTTTCTTTGGCTAGTCTTTTCTTTTCCCCCTCGTCTGCTGCAGCTTGCAAACCATTCTCAAATTGAAGGTCATTGACTTGATTTTCCAATTTCCCTATTGTGGCCTTGTATTCGTTTTCCTTAGCCAACCAATTCCATTATTCTTGTGACGCCTCAACAAACTCCTGCAGATGTGGCCTCTTAGCCGGTCTTTCTAACTCCACTTCTTTCTAATACCAAGCTAGGTACCCTGGTGCAACCTCTCCATTAGACAAATGTCGTACTTGGGTGTTTGTCATCAAGTACTGACATTCGCTCCAAATCTGATGGACTGCTACTTCGTGAAGCTGACAATTGGGACCAATCTCGACCATATAGTGACTAATGTCTTCATCCCTAGGAATTTTTTGGCACCTCCCTAACTATCTCATCACCCTGTACGGAGCATAAGGTTAGATACTCCAAAGACCCATCAGAAGGAAATGAGGCTCGGTAGCTGGCATATATATAATTTCATCAACGGGAAGCCAAATGAATGTCCACTCTCTGTGACTTTCACTTATGACACGGATATATGATACCCATTATGACCCCCTCTGGTAATCTAAACTCATCAACCCTGTTATAAATTCCTCTATGCAGCTCTTTGCCGATGACCCATAACTCATGAATTGAGGTCGATGGCACAGGTGTTCAATCATCCATATCTGTAATAACAGGTTGCATCTTTCAAAGAAATCTCCTCCGACTTTACAGGTTGTGAGGGCACGGAAGATATCGGACAATGTCATGGGTGCGAGTGTGCTTTTAGCTTGAGTGATCAAGGTGCTGACAACCCATGCTATCCGTATATCAATATTCTCATCTTTCTGTGGAAACACCAAAAGGCCCAAGAAGAATACCATGAACGCGAAACACCTATGCTCTTCCCATTTGAGTCGGTTTCCCTTGCTTCAAAAATTATTTTCCGAGTCGTTGAACTCCCCCTATGTGTCCATACCTCTGGTATATAAACTGTGGAGTACAAAACCTGGCTGACAGATCTGGATTGTGAACCCTCTTGCTTATCTCGAATGAATCCAAGATTTGTGTACGGTGACGGCCCTTGGCGCAAACAAATAACGATGTCTTAAAGGAATTTTGGGCCCCCCGATACATTCGGCTATTTCTTCCAGAGTAAGGGTGAGATCAAAGTTCGGGAAATGAAATACGTTGTGGGCCGGGTCCCAGAATATAACCAACACCTTTATGATATATCCTCTAGGATTGATTTACAACAACCCTGTTAGTCCTCCCAAGTGCGCATTTACCTTGTTTTGCCCTGATTCACCCAAATCATTCCACCACATGTTCAACTCCAAAAGGATCTTTTTCATGACTGTTATTGGCAAATTTTGATTTGTGCTCATTTTACACATTTGTTAAGATGATTAAGCAAAAATCACTATTTATTGGACTAAAAAATGGAGTTAATTTTTTTCAAATTTCCATCTCGAAATAAAAACCCCGGCTTTGCAAATACGGCCTTTCAGCACTTCCAGGGGAAGCTTTTAGGGCTGTGCCTACTACCGGCCCAAAATTTAAAAATAATCAAGGACGGATGTTCTTGCAAAACCAGCCTTCCGGCGTTCTGTTGGGGAAGACTCGGCTAATTTTGACAAGAACGATTTTATTTATTTATCACATATAAAATTTGGTTCTTTTGGCTATTTTTGCAAAAAATAAAGTTGGGCCCACCAGTTGGTCTATTTTCGTGATTTCTCATGAGCAGATCATTATTTCGCTCAGCCACTAGTAAGAGAGAAATCAGTTCAGAGTACTTCGTAAAGCCTTTCTCTCGGTACTGTTGCTGCAGTACCATATTGGAGGCATGAAACATTGTAAACGTTTTCTCAAGCATATCGTAATCGGAGATGTTATCTCCACATAGCTTCAGTTTAGAAGTAATTCTGAACATAGCAGAATTATATTCAGAAATGGACTTAAAGTCCTGTAGCCTCAGATGGGCCCAATCATATCGTGCTTGTGGCAGAGTGACCAACTTCAGGTTGTCATATCTCTCCTTTAAGCTGTTCCACAAAACGAGTGGATCCTTGACGGTGAGATATTCAATCTTCAAACCTTCGTCAAGGTGGTGGCGCAAGAAAATCAAGGCCTTCGCACAATCTTGGGTGGATGCTTTTTCTTTATCTTTGAGGGTGTCTCCGAGACCCATAGCATCTAGGTGGATTTCAGCATCCAACACCCATGTCATATAGTTCTTGCCCGAAATTTCAAGGGCAACGAACTTTCTTTTCATAATGTCAGACATACTCGAAAATTAAATTAGGATGAGGGAAAATACCTTGGATTTTCGAGAATGATACTTGAGACGGTAGAGTCTCGTGCTGATAACGTGATATAAACTAAAGCAAAAGACAAGAACAATAGAACAAGAACAATAGCAATAGAGAGAAGAGTAGAGAGAGTTCTTCTTATTGAGTTGAGAGGGGTCTCAAGGGATGATTTACAATGGTAGGGGGCACCTCTATTTATAGGGGAGAGGAAGATTTAGCTACCACTAATAGAACTCTAAAATCTCTCTAATTAAATACATTAAAGACATTCACCTTAAATAGAAGTGTAAGAATCTTCTATTTCATAACAGTTAATAATTTGTATGAAATAAAGGGCTACAGACATTTGCTTCTTTTATGACCATTTTTCAAATGCAAATCGATTTATGATCAGATGTCTGCCAAATGCCTGAAGATGCGATATGCATTCCACAAATACGATTTAAAAGATGCATCCTACGATTCCAAATGTCCATTTGTCACAAGTTGAAAGCCTACAAAGAGCTCTAATGTTTAAGTTGTAGTATGTAGTAGTATCGGCAGCACATTCGAAATCATCAAACTTATTGAAGATCTCAAATAGTGTCTTTCCCCGACCCAATATTGAAAATACATGAATAATGTGTTAAGCTTGAAGTCGAGCCAAGCAAGCAAAGACGATACGAGGCTTGACTTTTGTTCGACCAAAAAGTATTAAGTTTTTTATTAAACTAATTAATAAGAAAATAGAAGATAAATTCTAGCCAAGCATAATTAATTCTAGATCAAAGCGCATTAAGTAAGAGATAAGATATAGTCAAGTTCACGAACTTTTGAAGATTTATAAAAGATATCGAACATAAATGACATGCTTACATTCTTGATGTACTGTTCCGTAATGTAAGAATAAAGAAGAAAAAGAAGGAATGCTACTAACACCTGCAGGATCTATCTTTGTTGATTCAAGAAAGATGATTACAAAGATTTGCCTCCTAGATCCGAAACTTCTCTTGTTTTTCTCCTATAGTCTTCTCCGGTTCTTCTGCCTCTTTCTCATGAAGGAGAGAGAGCCCCATTTTCTTGTTATCTTCCCCCTATATATAGTAAATATTCCCTTTTATCGAACGGTTCTTACCCGGAATACCTAAATCTATTGATTGTACGTTCAATCATTTTCCTTTAATGTCACGACATATGCTCCGCCGTACAAGCTTTCTGAGAGTTCAATCCCGGCAACGACCGAGATGCTCGTTATGATGTCTTATGAATACAGCCACGGCTCAGTCGACCTATCGCTATTCTGTTTAATGTTGATCCACGTATGGTCAGATTTCGACCCATACTCGTAGTCCCTCCGTCTGTTGAGGTTGCTTCTTAGCAAGCTCGATGGGCGAAATCTGTTGATTCGAGAAGGAGAGATATAAATGCTTTATGCAAGAGACGAGCCCTTCATGGCGAGGTAGCGACATGATGTTTTGAGAGCTGCGTCAGACCGTCACATCGGTTCAGAATGTCATTAATATTCTTCATGCGTCATTATGATGCACGTTTTCTATGTATTGCATCATTTCCTATGCCCTTTCCATTTTCTAATTAGCGGCGCTTGCTTTTCCCCCTCAGGGTATTTATATCCCTATAAATAGGGAAAAATCTCTTATTTGAATGTTACGCTTATTAATCGCTCAAGAGAGAATTTTGCAACTCTTCTCCTTTACTTTCTCAAATTTCTGCTTCTGTTAGGATTCGCTGTGACCACTACCTTTTATCTTATTATTTTCGTTTCTTTTGATAAAAATGAAAATGGCAAGTGCTTCTTCCCACTCTAATATAGTTGTTGGTGCTCTAGTGCCGGCATACGACGTACTCCTGCTCGTAGAGGGAGTCAAGATGGCGGAAGACGAGGGTTTTTCCGATTGTGGATGAGGTTTTTCCTCGCCCAGGGAGGGCAAGGACTAACTTTAATAGCCCTGGCGGGATGAGACAGAATCCATTTTTTCTACGACGGATGCTGCGGTGCTCACGACGTTCAAAGAAAAATGTGAGATCCTTAATCATATTGAACTGGTTCTGGCGGATCAGGACATAGTGCATATACACCGTCTGGGCTACTGTGCATTTTACGCGTATTCCTTTGCCATCGAATACACGCTCACCCTATCTTTCTTGGTGGTGGATTTCTGCCGCTTTTACGAGGTATGCCCGGCTCAACTCTCTCCGTACACATACAAGCTTTTCCTTATGCTCATCAAGTACGCAGAGTTAGCCGACCGAGGGATCTCTACAACACATGCTTCACCTTTTAGCCCCTCATTTTCTTAGGGGTATGACGATTAACATACACTACCGAGGATCCAAGAGTCTGGTGGTGAAGATGGATGACAAGGAAAATCACTTTTCGGAGAGCTTCTTCTTCGTTCGAACAGAGCGCGTCGTGTCGACCTTGATGGGGTTTCCTGAGACGTGGAATTTCACTTGAAGGTCTTCCTTTCATTTTACTTCATGTATTTTTTCTTAAAATAGTCGTTGGTTATCTCCCTTTAACGACCTCATTGAGGGTTTTTTCTCTAGCCAAGAGAGTACCTCCTCTGCTAGTCGTTGATATTCCCAAGTGGGTGAGTGCGATTCTCCCCCGTACGATAGGGATCCACAAATGGTAACCTTTATATGAGAAGTTTAGGTGGAAGCCCCTTGTTGGTGAGTCGGCTCATTGTGGTCTTGCATTTTTCTTTGCTCCATAGTTTCTTTTATCTGATCTTTGTTTGATCGAATCTCCTCATTGGCATATCAGAGGAGTGAGAAGGACGAGGGATCCTACGCTTTCTTTCTGCTAGCCGGCTTCCTCTGCCGGACCCGTTCTAAGGGCAACTACGCGTGAGAGCACCCATAGTTTAGTTGCTTGGCAGACCATGTCGGTGGCTGGGCCTGTTCTTTTGGAAGTTGCTCCCCAATTAGACACTCCGGTCCTTGCAGTCCGTTCGATGGATGAACCTTCCCGCAACAGTGGCAAAGAGGCACTATCAAAGAGGCGGAGGTTGGTAGAGATAGTGTCTTTGGTTGAGATGTCCTCGAGGGGTGACCCTACTTTGGCAGTATCTGAAGCTAGCGGTGCTGCCGACCTGGGTGAGGAAGTGACGCCTGTCTTGGTTGTGGAAGAGACCACCGTGGCAGGGAGACAGAGTTTTGGCGCTGCTGTGATTATTCCGAGCTGCCCATCGTCATCTTGGTAGGGCTGCGGCCCCTCTTTTGCTAATGAGAGGTTGAAGGGCGTGGTGGTGGATGATCATGAATCGGATTCTGACATTGATCCAGAGGATATGAGGATGTTCAAGGAAGACTTTACCAAGGTTTATGTGAGTGCGGAAGGTCCTTCTCGTGTGCTCGAGATTCCATGGAATTTTAACCTTTTGGAGGACATGATGGAGGTGGTGCCTCAATTCGATCTTCTGCGCTCTGCCGCCGAAAGTGAGTTTCTTTGGGAAATCAATGATTCCGCTTTGTCACGTGGTGTGGGCGGGATGGCCTTGAGGGTGAGTTTCTTTTCTCCATTTTCTTTGTTTTGTGCTATTTTGCCTTCGCTGACTCCTCCCCTCTTTTTCTCTTTTGTTTTTAGACTTATATGCTAGAGATTAAGAGTATTCGTATGGTTGAGACTTGGGCCAAAGTCTTTCTGAAATTTTCCGCGAAGTATCATCGGTATCGTAACAAGTGCCGTAAGATGCATGCAACTTAGGGTGGGATAGTACTCAGTTCGTTAGGGAGGAATCGGTGCGGTCTATTCGCAGATGTAGCGAGATCGAGGAGTTACTCCATGCCAAAGACGAGAAGCTCGAAGTGGGAAAAGGGATTACGGCAGAGTATGAAGACCTTCAGGCGAAAGTGCTATCTTTGCGAGCCGAGATTGAACATAATGTCACCAGAGTCGCTGATTTAAGTATAGAATGGACATAAAAGGTGGTCGAGCTAGAAAAGAAGGTGACCGAGTGGAGAGAGCCGATGGGGCTCGGGTGTTGGCTTTAGCGAGGGCAGAGGCGTTAGAAGACACTATCTGCATCCTCGGGTTTGAGTAGGAGTCTGACAGGGGGAAAACCACACTGAGGGATACGTGGCTCGAGGAACAGATTGGTGAAATTGATCGGGATTCTTCGATCCTGGGAGATCGGATTGCGGATCTTGAGGCCGAGAAGGCGCAACTACTGGTTTAGGCTATCCCTCAAGAATCTACCTCTGCTACTGTCCCCTGCCGTTTGTACGAGCTATGGGTCCATTCTGAGGCCCAACGAGATATATACAAGGGTTTGTGGGAGGCGGGAAGCGTTCCTGAGGCTACTTTTGAAGATGCTCGAGCGAAGGCACTCGAGACTCTATTGCCTGTGGCCACGACCCTGCGACACCGGAGGCCGGTAAAGGTGCTGAGATTGAAGATGGACTTCTTTCTATGACAATGATGCTGGGGAGAACGGAGGTGGAGATGATGCCGAGTGAATAATTTCTTGCAGCTTTTGCACTTAGTTTTTTTGGTTCTTTCATTGTTTATTTTCATTTTCTTCTTTGGGGCCCGTTTTGACCTTTTGTAGGGCGCATCTGTTGCGTATGTTTATCTTATGAATAAAATAGTCTCTTTGCCTTGGGTTACATATCTTTTGACTCTCTTTCTCCTTTTTTTTGAAAAAGATCTTCGGACTTCCCCGTAGTGAGTCCCTGATATTTAATTGGGAATTCGGATGAGGTCAAATTTAGAGTGATTCGAGCGAGGTCGAATGTAAAGTAACTCGAGCGAGGTTGAATGTAAAGTAACTCGAGCGAGGTCTAATGTAAAGTAATTCAAGCGAGGTCTAATGTACAATGTAAAATGACTTGGTCGAGTTGTGCAAAGATGTCGCTTTGTTTATTTTAGTTGATGGAGAATATTACATGTTTTTGCTTGTTTCATTCATATATTAGAGAAATTCTTGTCTACTTAGTGCCATTATCGTTTGTCATGGAGAAGTAGTCGACAGGCGGGGCGATAAATTATACTTGAATTTAGTTCGCTTGATCCGAGCAAGATCAAATCTCAATTTTATGAGTTCGAATGAAGTCACGTTTGATCTGCAAATTCGAGCGAGGTTGACTTCTGATTTCCTTTTTAGGAAAAATTAGTTTTGAATTATATATTAGAGCGAGGTTGAATTTTACTTTCCCTGGCGATGTCCAAGGGTCGTAAGGGTGCGAGGTTGAATTTAGATTTTCGTTTGGCAATGGTCGATGTCCATGAGAGTGTAAATTCGAGCGAGGTCGAATTTAGACTTCTGTTTGGTGATGGACGATGGCCATAAGGGTGTAAATTCGAGCGTGGTCAAATGTAACCTGTTGTGAGTTTGAGCAAAGTCGAACTTCCTTTTCCCTTGACGACGTCGATGGTAATAAGGGTGTGAATTCGAGTGAGGTCGAATTATAACCCGTTGTGAGTTCGAATGAAGTTAAACTTTCCTTTCACTTGACAATTGCCGGTGGCCAAAAGGGTGTGAATTCGAGCGAGTTCGAATTATAACACGTTGTGAGTTCGAGCGAAGTCGAACTTTCCTTTCACTTGGAGACGGCTGATGGCCATAAGGGTGTGAATTCGAGCCAGGTCGAATTATAACCCGTTCTGAGTTCGAATAATGTCAAACTTTTCTTCACTTGGTGACTGTCGATGGCCCTAAGGGTGTGAACTCGAGTGAGGTCGAATTATGCACCCTTGTGAGTTCGTAAAGTCAAACTTTCCTTCACTTGGCGACCGCTGATGGCCGTAAGGGTGTGAATTCGAGTGAGGTTGAACCCCTTGTGAGTTCGAATAAAGTCGAACTTTCCTTCACTTGGTGACGATCGATGGCCATAAGGGTGTGAATTCCAGCGAGGTAGAATTATAAACCGTTGCAAGTTCGAATGAAGTCGAACTTCCATTCACTTGGCGATGTGCGGATTTGGTGGGATGGTGAGATTTGTCTGTTATATTATTTTTATTGGAGAATATTACTCGGTTCTGCATTGTTTTATGCATGCGTCGGGGTGAGTCCCGGTTTAATTTAATTTTGCTTTCACTGGAGAGTGTTGTGCATTGGGATAAGTCCTGTTTGTTTAATTTTTCTTTCATTGGATAGTGGTGTGTGTAGTTGCATAGTTTGTATGTGTCGGTGGAGTCCCAGTTTGTCTAGTACCTTCAATGCTTGGCCTGGAGAGGCCATTGACAGGACAAGTGATGAACTTATTGCTTGGCTACTGGGTCCCCTGGGATTTTATCCATTCAAACGATGCTCGCATGTGATTCGTAATATTTAGTCGGTTGAATTGGCATAGGATTGCAATGGAGAGCATACGTGGAAGCTTTTCGAGTTCATGTTCTACCTATGTTTGAGAGGCTATATATTCTATGGGCTTACTGCTCAGTCCCAGGTTATGTAGATTGTTTCTTAATAATGTCGGCCTGTTCTGAGCCATTTTTGTTATTTGTAATATGGTATGGCGCGGAGGGTTTTTCTCGGTGCATTCGATATGATTTATTCCTTGTTCATGCACCTGTGAGAATGCTTGCGTTCCTATTGCAGTCCAAAATAAAAGAAGAAAAATGACAAGTTAGACTCAAACGAAATTGCATATTACCTTGACCTGGTAAGTCGGCGAGGGGGGAAGGGCGCTGCAGGGCAACCCATTCCATCTCGTACTCGAATGAATTTTTAGATTTGGCAGCTTGGTGTTTGGCTTCATTGTTAGTTGAGTCTAGGCTTCTTACGGGTTGAACTTACCTTGCTCGTTAGGGTCTCGAGCTCGAGTCCCGGTCCGACCCCGATCTAACATGCGCAGATAATCAAGGAAACGTGCTATACCGCGTACATAATTACGTTGTGCATACAGGTACAAAAATAAAACAAGATAGCCGGTTATTTCAAAGGATCATGTAGCAGGCTATCGTCCCTTCGTAAGAGGTGGATGTATAGATCGACATATAACGTTAATTCGAGAAATAGGATTGCGGACGTGCTAAGTGTGTAGTGTCTGTAGTCCCACTTTGAGTACACATACGATGTGCCAAAACCATCGATGGCGAGACGTGGGTTTTGTATAGCCAGCAGACCTAATTTCGATTTCATGTAGAGATCTGACCCTGATTGGTTTGGTTATTTCAAAAGCTTGCTCACAACTTTCTCAAGTTGGTATTCATACCGAGAGAGTGAGCTACGACAACTGGAAAGCAAAAATCTAATTGGCCTTAGATCTAGAAGGAACTAAGATTTTGGCTAGAAAATTTCCACAGACGGCGCCAACTTATTTGACCAAAAAGTATTGATAAATCCTATCCAAGGATAATTAACTCTAGATCAAGGCACATTGAGTAAGTGAATACGATATAGTCAAACTCATGAACTTTTAGGATTTATAAAAGATATCGAACATAAATGACATGCTTATATTCTTGATGTACTGTTCTGTAATGTAAGAATAAAGAAAGAAAGAATGCCATTAATAGCTGCGAGATCTATATTTATTGATTCAAGAAAGATGATTACAAAGATTTGCCACCTAGATTCGAAACTCTCTTGTTTTTCTCTTGTAGCCTTCTCCGGTTCTTCTGTCTCTTTCTCATGAAGGAGAGAGAGCCCTCTTTTCTAGTTATCTTCCCCTTATATATAGTAAATATTCCCTTTTATCCAACGGTTCTTAGCCGGAATACCTGCATTTGTTGATTGTACCTCGGGTCATTTTCCTTAAATGTCATGACATATGCTTCACCGTACAAGCTTTCTGATAGTTCAATCTATGGATGTCCAACGGGATGGGCCATCCCATCCCGTCCCGCATCCCGTCCCGCGTTCTGTCCCTGTCCCGTACTGTCCTATTCCATCCCGCTTCAAGTTAAATGAGATATGCCAATATTAAACGGGACACAGGATGGGAGGGGACGACCATTTCGTCCCGTTTGTTCCGTCCCGTTTTGTCCCGTCCCGCGACCCGACATATATTTTTTTTAAAACTAGGCATTGATCAACAACTTAAATGGAAAAAATTAGCCGTTGGCAACGGTCCAAACAACCTCTACACCCCCCCCCCCCCCCAAACTTTTAATATAACCTCTAAGTTTATTAAATTATACTTTTTCCCTATTTTCTACTATAAATACCCCCCATTCTTCTTATTTTTTCCCACAAAAAATCGATCTTCTCTCTCAAATCTCTTACATTCTAATATCCTATCTATATTCTATATTATTCTCTCAATTTTGTTACTATCAAGTATCAAGTGCTATCTTTCAAGTTTCAACTTTCAAGTATTTGGGCAAATGTGTTGGAGCAACTTTCAAGCTTCAAATTAATTCGTCAAGTATTTGGAAAAATATTTGGGAAATTTCTTCAAGTTTCAATATTTAATCACAGTGCACTCATTCCATCTCCTAATTTTAATATATAATTTTTGCGTATCATTTTAGTGCTTAATTTTTGTGTTTACTTTACGTGTTATTTTTTCATATTTCATTTGTGTGTTTAATATTTGTGTTAGCTTTTTAATTTAATTTTATATTTAAATTATTGCACCTAAAAATGTATTTAGTATTTTAAAAAAAATGAAAATAGTCAAGGTGAAAATAGTAATAATCCTAATTCTAACCCTTCTCCTGGACCTAGAGTTAGAAAGGATATTTATGAAATGACTCATGTGGATGAAACTTCATTTTCCAACCCCCCACATTTTATGATGTTCATGTCGGAGAACAATTAGATCATGAAACTTTACAAAGACAATTTGGCAATGATATTTCTTTTTGAGGATGAAGAAAATGAGGATGAAGAAAATGAGGATGAAGAAAATGAGCAAGAAGAATTAAATGAAACACCCCCTAGTCCCGCAACACAAGCTCCAACTTAGAGTCAATCACAGTCTGGAGCTTTACCCCCTGTACCCCCTATAAGAGGTAAGCCTAAGGCTGAACATCCCAAAACATCACTTGTATGGAAATTTTTTAAACATGATAAAGTCAATCATTATGCTATATGTGAAAAAGGTAAGCAAGTATTTGCAGACTCAACAAGTGGTGGGACAGGAAGTTTAACTAGACACTTAAGAAAGGATCACAAATCTTTATGGATACAAGCTAACATAGAAGCCGAAAAAAATATAGATCTTACCATCAGTTCTGGCACTCCTAGTGGATCTGGTTCTAATCAAATTCAATAACAACTTGACCCTGCTTCTGGTCATGATTTACACAAATATAACAAAGATAGAGATCGTGAGAACTTAGCAAAAATGGTGGCTGTCCGTGGCTTATCTTTTACTTTTCCTTCTCACCCCGCTTTTGTGCATTATATACAAGAAACTTATAACCCTGCTTTTCAAGATTTTTCTAAGACCACAGTTAGAAATGATGTTTTTAAATTTCAAACCGAATATCTTCAATATATTCATTGTGTATATTTTCACCTAGATTGTAAAGTATCTATCACATCTGATACATATCGTAGTCCTAATGGTTGTGATTATTTAACTGTTACATGTCATTGGGTTGATCATCACTAGAACTTGCAAAAACGTATATGTTATAAATTTGTTGACTCAAAATACACTGGAGCATATATTGCAACTACTATTTTACAAATACTTGATTTTTATGGACTCGTTAATAAAGTTTTAACTATTACCTTAGATAATGCTTTTGCTAACACAGCCGCGGCAAATAGCTTAAAATCTAGAATTTGTCCAATGATTTCAATAAATTTTCATGTTAGATGTGCATGCCATATTTTTAACTTGGTTGTAAAAGATGGTCTTAATTTATTTTCTGATGCTTTTAATATAATACAACATGCTTGTGGCTACATCTTTCGTGCTCATAAACAAAGTAGAATTCGTGAATTTGCTCAACAATGTGCTAGTACAAGGCTTCCATTTAGAAAAGTTCCAAAAGATGCTTGTACTAGATGGAATTCTATTTGTGAAATGCTTAAAGTTACTTATGATTATCGGGTGCCTATCCAAAAGGTATTTAATATGCATAATGCTTACCTTGTTGATCAAATTGTTGATTCCGATTGGGATGAGATCAGAGAGCTTACTAAATTTTTAGAAAAATATTATTATGCTACAAAGTAATTTTCTGGTATAAATTATCCTACTATTACACAAATATTATAGTATATTCGTGAAATTTTTGTTGTATTTGGTAAGTTTAAAACAAATCCAACTTATGCACCGGCCATTAAAGAAATAATTTTAAAATTTAAAAAGTTTTTTTTCCCTATTCGAAAGTTTATTTAATTTCTACTCTACTTAACTCATCTTTAAAACTAAGAGGTGCAAAGGGAATTGTTCGTAAAATTTATGAGAGTTTAGAAATTCAAGAAAATGAATAACCATCTCTCGAAAACTACCAAGCCAGCATATATTCTTATGCTAGATCAATGTTTGATAAATATAACTCTATGGATACAAATAGTACTAAAACTGCTCCTTCTACTTCTAGGTCTGGAGCAGATGTTTTATGGGAAGATATGGATGATATAACAAGTTTTGATTCCTCTATTGATGATGAACTTGATTCTTATCTTAATCAAGGATTAAAAAATATTAAAGATGAAGAAAGCAAGGACAAATTTTGTCATGGTGGAGGGAGCGTGACAAGGCTTTTCTAACACTTTTAATTATGACCCGAGATATCCTAGCTATTCAAGGATCATTAGTAGCATCGGAGAGTGCTTTTAGCGCGGAAAGATTTCAAATTGGAGATCATAGACATGCATTAGCGGAGTACAGTCTAGAGATTTTCGTATTATTCAGAGATTAGATTAATTGAGAAAGAAAAAATCTTGATTTTGAAAAATTAACACGAAGAATAAGAATAGAATGAGATACTTACCATTGGAAGCGATGACGGCATGGAGCTCATGGAACATCAATCAATATTGCCAATTCCAGTAGAATGTCCGAGAGATATTATTGATAAGTTAGAAAGAAGCTATATGAGCTTAAAAATATTAGTATGATAATTTGTAATTGGCTACTAAGAGGCCTAGTTCAAACAGAACCCTTCCTAGGAGGTGGCTGCATATATTAGGTGCTCTTAAAAAAAGTATATTTGTATTTGAGATTTGAAAATTCTATTAATAAGATAAAAGGGTCTAAGCATTGAAGTTTTTTTATGAATTGTCTTAGTTACTTAATAGTTAATACTTTGAAATTATATTAAATAAATTATAATTGTATTGTAAAGATATAATTAGTAGAATATTCATTAGAAGTCTTTTGTTTTAATATTTTATAATTATTTACTTAGTTTCTAATTTTAATTTTAACATAATAACACTTAACTTTATTCAATAAGTCAAAAATTTAGCCGTTGCAAACTTTAAAAAAACATAGTAATTTTCAAAGTTTTTTTTATCAAAAAATTACACTTAAGGCTTACGAACCCGTCCCATCCCGTTTTTTAGCGGGACGGGATGGGACAAACGTTTTGTCCCGTTTGTCATATTCTGTTTCGTCCTGCCTGCCAACGTCTCGCTTAAATATCGTTCCGTCCCGGCTCGTCCCGTTAATTTCGCCCCGTCCCGTTGGACAACCCTAGTTCAATCCTGGTAGCGACCGAGATGCTCGTTATGCTATCTTATGAATATGACCACGGCTTAGTCGACCTCTCGCTATTGCTTTTAATGCTTATCCATGTGTGGTCAGATTTCGACCTATACAACTTTATCTCAACTTTTTTAAACACTAGAAGAAGTGCAATTGTATATAAGCCCACCAAACAGCTTTTCTATTTCTAATATATGACAATATTTCTTTGTAAAGCAGGAAATTCAAAATTTTATTTTTCCTTTATCCATTTCTTATTCACACCATTTTTGAGCAAAAACTAACACATACCAGCCTTTTTTTCTCCAATCTGCTTCACCAAATAGGCATTCTTAGGTGCATTATGCATACCATAAGGAGAGTATATGAATATGTCTTAACCGTTAGAACCAATATAAAAAACAACGGATCCATAATTTAAATCCTATGAATTTAACTTTTAAAATTTTTAGTATTAAACACGATATATTTAGTAGAACGATTACTGAGTAGTACCCCAGGAAGAAATGCATAACCATGTAAGTTTTGATTTGCTAAAATGTCTACTCTTTCTAATCTCCATAATTTCTCTCTGCATGAAAATTATGATTCTCCTCTCTAAAACCCTACGTTATTGTCCTGCGGTTTAGCCAACTTAAAAGGCGGAAAGTGCACAAATAACCCTTTTTTAGGCCAGTGTTTATATTTTGTCTATCTTTGTAATCCTTTTCATGTATCAAATATGATTCAGGTGTTACAAAATTGGAAAATGGAGAATTGGAGCTACTGTTAGTTTCTATTTTATTTTAATTATATTTTCTATAGCAATTTGAGCTAGTGTTTGCTGACAACTTTAGACTAATATTTTCTATAAGTAGTTTAATTTCTAGATTATGGTCTAAAATTTCCAATTAATTTGTGCTAAACCTTCAAATTTCATAAAAATTACGTATGGTAGCCACTTTTTAAAGTGGTATTTACTTTTTATCCAGTATTTTAATTTTTGAGCAAATTAGCCATTGGTATATTAAAATTAATATGAAAAGACGATATTACCCTTTCTTCTATCTCTTGACCCCGCCTTTCTTAGCACATCTTCTTCGCTTCAGTGTCAAAAGTCCTTGCTCTTTGTTCCTTTTCTCCTCCTCGAGATCGACTAGGTGAGCTCATCTCACTAGCCAACTCAGTTCCCTCCCCTCTCTCCCCCTCCCCCTCTCATGGGGATTAGGTGACACACTATACAATTCAACATTGATAAATGAGAGATACTGCACTCTTAAGAAATATCAAGCTTTTTTATCTGGTTTGCTACTTGGTTTGTAGTTTATGTTTTCTTAAGTCTAGAACAGACTCTAAAGTAGAGTCTTAATTAGTAGAAATTTAAAAAAAAAAAAAAGGTAAACAAGAGATCTTAATTAAGAAGCAGAAATTTTCTAAAATTCAAAATAAAAGTTAAGGACAATAGGTTATGAAATTATAGTTACAAGTTTAAAGTTAAGGATGTTGGAAAAATTGGATGATTATTGAGAATAAAAGGTTTAACTTAAGGCGAGTCAAAGACACCGCCCTTAAGGATATTTCGCCCATACCGAAATGAATAATATTAGGCGTATTCCCTAGAATTCAACAAGCTCTTCTAGTATAACTAGAAGCAGAAACAACAATGATTTATGAGAAGAAAACCCAACACAAAAGAAAAAGGAAGAAAAATTTTAACTTTTTTCACTCTACTCCATAAACACGAATAAATAACTTTATATATAATCCAAGAAAACGGACATATGAAAATGAAAAACCGGTAAAATCCATTAAGGATTTAATGTCAAGAATTCACTGTCAAAACAAATCATTAAGAATGCAATACCAAGAATACCGAAACGGGTCATTAAGAATTCAATATCAAGAATGACAAAACATAAAACCATTGAAAGCCATCAATTGCCAAATCATTAAAATCAAATTGTTAATTGAAAATATTCTATCAGTTACAATTCTATCAAAACCAATTAATATTATATTAAAATAATGAACCTAGATACAACTGTAAATATCTTTTTTGAGATATTAAAATATTTTTTACTCAACAATTCCTCACATAGCTCAAAAAGAATTATAATAAAATAAGATAAAATTACTTTTTTCCTGGGTTTTCACAATTGAGTATAATGCGTTGAATCTGGGGTTTCTTGGACTATGAACCGATCTAGATAAAATAAGATTAAACTTTCAGAATAATTGGTGAAATTTAGAACTTCTGTGAACCAAGAATTCTTTTGTAAGTTTAGTATTTTATCTATCACATTATACTCACACATACTTTGTTGTTTATCATGGTTTTGCACTAATAGGCCATGCGCGTGCCTGGTTTTCATGAGTGCTCTAGAAATTTCGTCACAAATTTCATAGGAGGGTGCCCACTCCACACTCATACAGGTCCATTCATCAAGTGTATTATGCAGTACAATACACCACCTATAAAGGCTATGAATTATTAAATTAAGAGTTTAATAACTCAGCCTCTCATTCTTTGTAGTCTTGTACTATATACACACATACCATAGAAAGGTATATAATTTAGTTGTGCACATTTGATCAACTAATGACTTGTTATTACCCATATGAACCTATTTTATGAAATCTCCAATCACATAGGTTGTGTTACCATCATAGTTGATATAACTTAAATTGGCAAAAGTCCCATTCCCCTTGATATTTCGGGTATTAATTTTCTTCCAAAAAATTTAGCCAGAGGATTGGCCAAATTCACTTCTGACTTCACATAATCTATGAAAATAATTCCATCTTTCAACAGCTGCTTTATCACATTATGTCTCAATTGGATATGTCTACTCTTTCCATTAAAGAATTTATTTTTAGCAATGGCTATTGCAGCTTGGCAATCACAATGCATTGAGACAGAAGGTGTCGGTTTTATTCCTAATGGAATACTCGTCAAAAGGTTCTTTAACCACTCGGCCTCATTGCTAGCTAATTCCAATGCCACAAACTCATATTTCATGGTAGATCTAGCTATTATATTTTGTTTAGCTAATTTTCATGCCACAACACCTCTACCTAGGGTGAACACATAATTGCTAGTGGATTTTGTCTCATTTGAATTAGAGATCTCGTTAGCATCACTGTATCCTTCTAGTACAGTGGGAAATCTACTATATTTAACACCATAGTTCATGATACCTCTCAAATATTTTATTATGCTTACTAATGCAATTCAAATGATCATGACTCGGATTTTGAGTATGTCTACTCAATTTACACACAACATATGCAATATCAGGTCTAGTGAAATTCATCAAATGCATTAGGCTACCAATAATTTAAGCATATTTATTTTGATCAACAGGATCTCCCTTTTCCTTTTTTAATTGACTACTAGCATCATAAGGAGTGTTACAGGTACCACATCAAAAGTATCAAATTTTGTAAGAATTCTTTCAACATAATGTTCTTGAGTCAACATCAAACTACTGCCATCTCTTATAATTTTCATTCCTAAAATAATACTAGCTTCTCCCACGTCTTTCATCTCAAAATTAGAAGACAAGAATATTTTGGTTTTACGTACCAAATCAAGGCTAGAACTAAAAATAAGCATGTCATCCACATAAAGACATTATAACACATGTACCATCTACATATTTTGTATAAATACATTTATCTACTTCAATTGATGAAAAACCATCATTAATTAATACTAGATTAAATTTTTCATGCCACTATTTAGGTGCTTGCTTTAGACCATATAAATATTTTAGCAATTTACATACTTTATTTTCTTGGTCAGACACTATACTACCCTCATGTTGCTCCAGGTAAATTTTCTCTTCCGAATCACCATTTAAAATGCAGTTTTAACATCCATTTGGTGAATAAAAAGTTTATAAATAGAAGCCAAGCAAGTAAAACACGAATCGAGGAAATTATAGTTAAGGAGCATAAGTGTCAAAATAATCAATATTTTTACTTTTGGGTAAAATCTATTGCAACAAGTCTAGCTTTGTATTTGTCGATGGAACCATCAAAATTGAGTTTCTTCTTAAAAATCTATTTACAACCAATGGGTTTGGCTCCTGGAGGTAAATCAATCAAAATTGAAGTTTTATTTTTTAAAATTGAATTTAATTCTACATCAATGGCTTCTTTCCAAAACGAGGCATAAAATAGCTTCAGAATATGTTAAAGGATCACACCCACAAGATAAGTATAAAAATTATTACCAAATTTTTTTTATTTCCTTGGTCTTTTGCTTCTTCTTAAATCCTCACTTTCACAATCATTTTGAACAACTGAAACATGTGAAACATTATCACTTGGAATAATAGAAGCATCAGAAGTTTTCTCAAATTTTAAAGGAAAAATATTTTTAAAAAGTTCAACATTTTTGTTTCAACAATATTATTGTTCTCAAGTACATCACTTTTGACTACAAAAAATCTATAAGTTGCACTGTTTTCAGCATACCCAATAAACATACAATCAGATGTTTTAGATCCTATTTTTCTTTTCTTAGGATCAAGCAACATTACTTTAGCAAGCCACCCCCACACTTTCAAATATTTCAAATATCCACCCTTTCCACAACTCATAAGGAGTTTTACCCATTTTCTTATAAGAAATTCTATTTTGTAAATGACAAGCAGATAAAATGGCTTCACCCAAAAGATTATTCACAGCACCAAAACTAACAATCATGCTATTCATCATTTCCTTTAAGGTCCTATTTTTTCTTTCCGTTACACCATTTGGCGGTGAAAAATATGGCGGAGTTATCTCGTGAATTATGCCTTCTTTCTCACAATAATCATTTAACAAAATAAATTCACCACCTCTATCGGATCTAACTCTTTTGGTTTTCTTATCTAATTGATTTTCTACTTCATATTTATAAATTAAAAACTTATCAAAAGCTCTATTTTTATTTCTCAAATAAGCTTTTGTATATCTAGAAAAATCGTCTATAAAAATCACATAATATTTTTTCCTCCTCTAGTCATAATTTTTCTTAAGTCTCCTGAATCAATAATGAATTAAACTTAATAATTCAGATTCTCTAAATACTGAAGCACATCATTTCGTAGTTTATTTAGCTTCTGCACAAACTTCACATTTATCAATATTCAAAAAATTAATATTTGAAATATGACCTTCAGAATGCATTTTCTTAATATAAGATAAACTAACATGTCCTAATCTAGCATACCATAAATTAAAAGAATCAATCAAGTAAGCAGAAGTACTAGTATTTTCATTGAGAACATTGAGTACAGGTAAGCCATGATTATAATAACCTTTGCCAACAAAATTCTTGGTCAACAAAATCATTATTCTCCACCAAAAATTACACTTTTCAAAACATCGGAAAAAGATTTGGCACATGTAATTAGCAATGAAACAACAACAAAAACAGTACGCACAGCAGGTGTAGTAACAACAACAATAATATTAGCAGAGTTATTCTCCATAATAACAACGTGTAAATACTCTTAAGATTGTTGGAAAAATTGGATGATTATAGAAAATAAAATGTTTAACTTGAGGTGTGTCAAAGATTCTGTCCTTAATGATATGCCTACATCGAGATAAATAATATTAGGCGTACCCCCCAAGATTCAACAAGAACTTCTAGTATAATTAGGAGCAGAAATAATAAAGATTTATGAGAAGAAAGTCCAGCACGAAAAAAAAAAGAAAGAAAAATTTTAACTTTTTCTACTCTATAAACACAGACAAATAGCTTTATATATAGTCCAAGAAAATGGACATCTGAAAATAAAAAACCAATAAAATCCATTAAGGATTTAATGTCAAGAATTCACTGCCAAAACAAATCATTAAGAATGCAATACCAAGAATGCCAAAATGGATCATGAAGAATTCAATGCCAGGAATGCCAAAACGTAAAACCATTGAAAGCCATCAATTGCCAGACCGTTAAAATCAAATTGTTAATTGAAAATATTCTATTAGTTACAATTCTATCCAGACCAATTAATATTATATTAAAATAATTAACCTAGACATAATTCTAAATAATTTTTTTGAGATATTAAAATATTTTTGACTCAATGAAGGACAATAAGTCCTGAAATTAGGCTAAGAAGCTCAAAAGTTAATGACAATAGGTCATGAACTTAGACTAACAAGCTCAAAAATTAAGGACAATAGGTCATGAACTTAGACTAACAAGCTCAAAAGTGAAGGACACTTGGTCCCAAACTTAAAAATACAAGTTTAAATGTTATGGTCACTTGGTCCTGAACTTAGACTAACAAGCTCAAAAGTTAAGTACCATAGGTCTTGAAGTTAGACTTATAAGTTCAAAAGTTAAGGACAAGTAGTCCTTAACTTATAGTTACAAACACAGAACTTAAGGACAGGTGGTTCTGAACTTCGAGTTCCAAGTTCAAAAAGTCCTGAACTTAGAGTTCCAAGTTCAAAAAGTCCTGAACTTAGAGTTGCAATTTTAAAAGTTAAGGTCATATAGTCCTAAAGTCATGAACTTAGAGTTACAAGTTCAAAAGTTAAGAACACTTGGTCCCAAACTTTTATGAGCAAAAATGTTGTGAGCATGTGATTTTTTCCCTACACGAATTACTCCTATAAGTTCAAATAAAATAATTTCTTTTATTTACGTGCAATATTGTGGATTTTTGTGGCATTTTCCATTAGTTGTTTTCAGACTGGTCATCAAAAATGGCTAACATTTACCAAGTCAATGAAAGATAGTATTATTTTGCTACAACAGAAACCGATCCAGCATAATATACTTGATTTCGGTGTACCGGTATATAAACTTCCAGCATATTATACTGGACTGGATACTTTGCTAAAACTCCCGTATATTATGCTGGAGTTCTATTGTACTTATGCTGGAACTCCATCAGATTATGCTGGAGTTCCAGCATACTTATCCTGGAACCCAGTATAAGTTGGAGTTCAAGTATACTTATGCTGGAACTCCAGCATAATATACTGGCGATTTTTCGGGTTTTGAATAATATTTTCACGTAAACATAAAAAGTGACTAAATTTTGATTACTTTTAAAATTGGACTTTTTAAACGATCACTTGTAAATCTAGCTATTTTTTAATTTCTCCCTTGTCAATTTGGTTATATAAAAAGACATTTCTCAACTTTATAGTGCACTCACTCTAAAAGATTGTTCTAAAGTTTACATTTTTAGTTTAAAATTTCAGGACAAAATATGCACGACTAGTCTATAAATAGCATCCTTGAAAATGGTTACATGTGCACTTGCCCCATCTTCAACGAACTATAATATTATTGCTAATCCGAACGATGCCCATTTTCGATATGCAATTGTATAAGTTACTACAAAAAGCCTCCTTTCTTTAAGCTAGAACAGGGACCTTGTAAAGGTTGTTAAGGGGAAATTTTGATCCAATAGAAACTTTCTAGCATAACGGAGTTCTTTGAGCTTAACAACATGATCGTACTGTCTCACTATAGCTAATGTAAAATGATAAAGCTAAACTTAGTAGTAAAGCACACTAAGAATTCCCCTTGTACATATATAGAGCAGTTAAAATTGCTAGTACATGATTCAGTGTTGAGCAGCAAAACTAACTACAGTCGATGTGAAGTTGCAACGCTACGTTCTTGAACAGTCAAAACAACTTAAGTCGTACGCCTGCGCTTCTGGGCAAGATTCTCAAAAATCTTATGAACGTCAGCAGATGTAACTGGCTTTGATGGATCGAAGGATGCCTGTCAAGGAAATATAAGGGTAAAAGAATGCTCAAGAGCTAGATCCCGATTAATTGGGAAATACCAGTTAAACAGTGTCAGTTAAGGATGAGGGACATACCAGGTAATTACTGATCTCGTCTTTAAGGTCAGCCATGCCAGTCAAAACCTCCATTTTCCCAACGTGGCCCAGTTTATTAAGCATCTCAGCACTACGTTCTTGCTCGTGTTGAGCTCTCTTCTGTTTTGCCATTTTCTCATATTCTGCAATTGTATCCTCTTTTTCAAGTAAGAAGGCAAGCCCTTTCTGTTTGTAGAATTCTGTGCAATTTGTACACCTACAGAGAATTTCTCTCCAGTCGTTAGAAAGGAACATTGGCTTGCTTTTCTCAAGGCAAATTGGAGCTTCTAACAAGTTCAGTCCAAGGAAGCATTTGGTACTAGGGACAGCAATTTGGTTATACTGATTCAGAATTGTGTTCGTTACGAGGTTTTCTCCAACAGCCTTCCCGGTGAAGTCTTTTTTAAGACTATCCTCAGATACAGGCGTCTCAATAGAGGAACTTCCATTGTTAAGCTCCTCAGAAGATCCCACAGTCAAAGGTGCATCTTCTACCACCTCCTTGTCCTTCGAAGAATTTGTAGCAGTGTGCTGCTGGACCGATGCAAATATAGAATGAGGATATAACTTTAGAAAAGAACAAATAGCTGCGCATCCCTGGCAGATTAAATCCTCAAATTGAGGCTCCCCATTTTCATCCCTTGGAACCTGTAATAAAAGCACAATGATTAGTAGCTTCTTTTAACTAATGAGTAAGAGGTAACTTGCAACCTACAGATAAGGAAACAAGTAATTCATTAGACAGAAGGAAGCATCTGATCTCATGATTGATAGGGTATACATCCTTCGTGATACAAGAATCAAGGAAATAATATGAATGAATACAACATTTTTCAGAAGCTACAATCGACGAAACATCTCAAACTAACTCAGTTTCATAAATTTTCAAGTTATCTCACATAAAAAAGAGTGTTAAAAATGATGAGCAAAGTTAAGCAAGAAGAACAAGAACCACCAACCATATCAGAAGACTCAAGACCAAGATGCTCCTCATGAAACCAGTCCTCACAGATACAGCATTGTAGATTCTCCAATTGGTCGTCAACATCAGGATCAGGATATGGCCGGCAACATGTGCAGTATGAACCTTTGAAATTGTGATTATATGAATTTTCCGTGTTTTCAACATCTTTGCTAGCGTCAAGCTTGCAGAAGAATTCCCCAAACTTTGAATTTCCACAGTCACACCTAAAGTTTCTCTTCGTCCAAAGTTCCAAAATCTTGTTGAACCAGCATTCCGAAAATTAAGATTAAATATATCTCAATCTAAAAAGTGAGAAAGTTAAATTATCGCCAGATAGAAGAAAAATATGAAGCAGCACTATAGTACTCAATTAGAAATCTTGCGACTAAAGTAGATAACATTTCTTCACCCCATTAGATTCATGGCTTCATGAAAACATTAAAACATTGCCACACAGTTCATCTTAAAAGATGAAAATCTTAAGTTAAATTCAAATACGTAACAGCTTTATTTCGCCAGCCTATGCACACACTAGAGTGACAAAACCAAGCAGCAAGTTGGATTAAACAAAGATACCCTTAAGAGTATAACGCATCTGCTGAAGTACATCAGCGACCTCCCAGATATAGGGTGCAAAAATCATAAACTGCTACTATATGACAAGATATCCTCATTCTTACATTTTAAAGGGCAGAATGGCGACATGGGTATTCAACATTCTCCCAGGTAGTCCCAGGTTTCAGAATATAAGCAGAAAAAATTACCATCAGCAGCCTGAGATCATTATTCACCTAATCATATATGGTATGCATAAAAAAGGCAAGTCCTTAGATTAGTGAATACCTCGTGACCATCATGGCAAGAAAGGCTACAAGCTGTGCAAACCCCAGCATTCCCATCTGGTG
Organism: Nicotiana benthamiana; assembly: GCA_034376525.1. NCBI lineage: Eukaryota > Viridiplantae > Streptophyta > Magnoliopsida > Solanales > Solanaceae > Nicotiana > Nicotiana benthamiana. Next base: position 180,718,996 of record CM067339.1, read on the forward strand.
TGCATGTCAAACAAGAAAAAATAGCTTGTCTCTTCATATAACCTTTACTATAGGTGCACTCCTTGCCTTCATCACCACCTAAGACCAGATCCGCCTCCTACATCAAGATGATTTATCCCCCCAAAAAAAATCAAGCATTGTCAAATTCAAAACAACACGATCAACTCACGTTTCAAACATTTTGTAATAGATTATGGTTCATATCTTTCTGAAAAATAAATGCTCTTTAGGGGGGAAAGGGGGGTTCAACCTGTACATATTTGGCCCCAAAAAACCGTGCCACGCCTCCCCCCACAAAAGGAAAACCCATGCTAATTTGATAGCTACCGCATTATCTTATCACGGGACATGCAAATGAACAAATCACGTTTAGCCCGTTAAAAATTCTTTAAGTGAAATTCTGAATATAGAAAGCATTTAGTATAAAATAAGAGAGTACAAATTAGAGCTGCAGTGTTTTCAAAAACAACGAAGCATGAAAATGCTCCCAATGATTCTATAAATAAGTGTGAGTATATTCAGGATTTGAGCAAATTTCCTTCAAGAAATCCTTTAAGGAAGCCCTGAACGTACACTACACCACTGTAATCAATCATTTCAAAGTTCCACTTTACTGCTTGAATCTGACAGTGAATAGCAATTATGTAGCACAGCTCCTGATGCCATTTTTATCGTCTAAAAATAATTATTATCCAGTTTTCAGTAGGTCTAGTGAGGAAACTATGGAAGTCCCAAGGATACTAACTCACCCGCTAAATGTCTGAAGAAAGACCTAGTCAACATGTGACTATACAAGATAGATTAGCTTTCTCATTTACCTGATAAAGCCAGAATTTTCACTAAGGGGATTCAAAATATAAAGAAGTAAATACTAAAAAGCCAAAGAAATTCATCATCTACTATATATACAAAAAGAAAATAATCTTAACCTTGTATATACAGTGTAATTTCCAGTGAAGGGGGTTCAGATGAACCTACTTCTGCCGCCCTAGCTCCCCCATGAGCCACACAGACATAAGAATAGAATAATTAGCTAAGGCTCCTGCCTATACATTCATCATCATCTACATGTCAAACTCGATATGGTTGTGATCAGCTTATGAACCATTTCTATCATTCTACATTGTTTTCAATATTAAAAAGATTAATCACAATTTGACTATTCTTATAATGGCCGAATAGCCTTGTCAGTATTGTAAATAGCGCTCGCTGTGTTGCTTATAGCGATTAGCTACACGAAGCAAGGCTCAGATGCTTTTTTGGTCTATTGCGCCGACGAGGCGAAGTAGCGCCAGCGAGGCGACAGAGGCATCACTTTTTTTTAAAAAAAGGCTTAAATAAAAGTTAGTGTTTTCTTGACTCCAGGCACCTCCTTCTTCTTTCTTCTTTTCTTCTTCTTTCTTTTCTCTTTCTTTTTCCGGCACTAAGCTTCTGTTTTTCCAGCGTCTTTTCCAGCAGTAAGCTTCTCTTCTTTCATTTCCTGGCATTAAGCTTCTGTTTTTCCAGTGTCTTTTCCGGCAGTAAACCTCTCTTCTTTCTTCTTTCTTCTTTCTTCTTTCTTTTTCTTTTTCAAGTATTAAGTCTTCTTTGTTCTTCTCCTTTCCGGCAACAACTGATTTACAGCAGAAATGTCCTTTCTTTCTTTTCTTTCACCTCAGTTTTCGCTACTGCTCTTCTTTCTTCTTCTATTTCTCTCTTTTGATTTTTTTCCAGTTTAGTAAACAATTACTTGCATATTAACTTCTCTACAATTACAATTAACTGTTATTTCTCTCCTTAAATACATTAAATTCTCTCTATAAACGTATATTAAAATATTTGATTTCTATCTATTGTGTTTTTGAATTTGTATATTTATTAATATGTTGTTGTTATTGATTTTTTAGTTATTTATATATGCAAATTTAATATTTTGATTTTTTGTATTGATTGGCACTTCACATCAAAAGGCGAGCGCTATACTTCTTGCTTCTCGCCTCAGTGAAGCGGGCCCTCATCGCTTTTTGTCGCCTCACGCTATTCAAAACACTTAGCCTTACCAATACCCTCTTACTTTATCCAAGCTTTACATTAGCAATACCTACCCATAAGTTATATTAACTTATTAAAAGTTATATTTGCTCTAGCACCTATCTCAAATTTATATTTAAAGTGCCTTAAACATCTATTTATCTAATTCTTCACAATCAAAGTCTTTATACAATATGTGCATGGAAATGAAAGAAAATTAACCCAGATTGCATGTTCAAATCTTAGTTTTCTTTCATTAGCATGGCATATGTATCTAAGGTCTCAAAAAGTAAGAAAGTATGACTATCATAAAATATGCACAATATACAATCATCAACTCTATTTCCAATGCAAAAGAAACTACTCAACTAGCATCAGATGATGTCAACTCCGAAACATCATTCTAATAAGACGTGCTCCACACAAACAACAGATTGAATTCATCTCAACACCCATATGCTCAAATTTCAGACTAATGACAATGGAATTCAAGAGCTAACAATAATTAAGCTTATACAAGACATCGTTTAACATAATAAAAAAAACTGAGTAGAATACATAAACCCACAAAAGACTCAACTTTATAGAATAACATCTTGTTTTACACACTACTATCAACCAACAAATCGGTCAATTAAGTCTCAATAGCCAAACTAGGTGGCGTAGCATATATAAATTGAAGTCTCAATCCCAAATTACTATGAGGAATTATCATACTCTTACTATCCTTCACAATGTGTACATCTCATGTAAATTCAGCAATTGAATAAATGCAGAGGCGGATTCAGGATTTAAATTCGATGGGTTAAACCATCAAAGTTTTGGGTTCGAAATGCGATATTTGTTAAAATTTTGTTGTTTTTCACATATACATCTACATCCAACACTGAATAAATGTGTTTCTGACTTTGAACTCTGAGAATCAAAAGAAATTGTACGTGATTCTACTAACCAAAAGGGCGGAGCCAGGGTGGCGAAAGGGGCCAAACCCCCTTCGCCCGGAAAATTACATTGTTTATACAAGGTAAAATAGAATTTTATGTATATATATTAGTTGTTGAATCCCCTTGACTTAGTCGCACGTTTTTACTTGTTTTATTTTCTGAATCCCCTTGGTGAAAATACTGGCTCCACCACTGCTAACCTAATTGATTAAGTATAACATATAGACACAACGATTGCAGTATAAAAGTTAAATTGGTATAAGAATACAGAATATCAATATTTTGCAAAGTGAAATTACCAGCTCCTGCTCTTCGATATCTTCGAGATACTCATTAATCGAAACGGTCTGATCACCTTCCTCTTCAAATGCATCAGCCATGATCAAAACCTAAATCAAGCTAACAAAAAAGCCACAAATCAAACTAAATTAAAGAGCAAAAGAACCGTTAGAAAACCCTAGGGCACACGAAACCCTAATTTCGTGAAGAAGAAAGGTGTCTATAACCAAAACAATCAGTGGAATCCGTGAAGATACAACTATTATCCATAGGGAAATTGAAGAGAATACGCAACGAATAGCTTTTGCTCTGTAAAATTATGTTAGCGTTTTATTTCGAGGCAAAAAGGGCTGGAAGGACATTTTCCCGCCATTTTGAGCAACATTGATATTTTCCCACTAAATGTAATTCATGGTTGGGTGGTGTAAGTCTGGATTCTTCTAGAGAATCCGAGAGAAATAGGATAAAATATTCAATTCAAACCAACCAATGAATGTATAATATTTGTTTTTTTCATATACAAATTCATTTTTTCACCATAAAGTTAAATTATTTTATTTTGTATGAACATTTTTATCAAATATTAATGTCCTTAATGAACTGCAAAATTAAGGTTTTGAGCAAGCATTATATAGTAACCTGAGTACGTACCTAATCTTCTTTCATGATAATAAATATGTGCGCAAATCAAAAGATAATTTAAGATTTTAAGTCAATAAATTTGACAAATCGGAGAATTTAATACTCCCTTCTTTTTTAATAAATTTAATTTAGTACATTACAATACAAGATACACACATATAGAGCTCAAAATGACATTTATTACCTGCATTCCACAAACTACTCCACCAAACAGTATGTCACTCAACTTCAAGGAAAAATTACTGACAAATGAAGACACAATTGACTTCGATATGGATCCAATTGAGGATGAAGAATTGCAGGATCACTGCAGGAAAAAAGGGCAGAATAACAAGATGAGGGCTAGGATGGAGCATACTACACTTTCATATCCACAAGCCATTCCCAACTTAGGTATAAACGTAAAAGAATTTGCAGCAGATCCATGTAAGTTCCTTGCTTCTCAAAAACTTGCTTTCAATTTCAAGGTAAAATACTGATCCTAACGCCACTACATCCCAAACCAATTCCTATAATTATGAGAAAACATCCCTTACTAATCTAGCCACTGTGTATATAATTTCAACCAGTATTTGTATCCCAATAGAAATCATTGACAACAATATACTTACGCATGCTAGTTCTATAAAGGAACAAACACTACTAGAAATTAGGTGATTTCTGTTCAAAGATTTCAGACCGAAATTGGTCGGAAATATTTTTGACCGAAATCGGTCAGAAATAAAAGAGACAAGTCGTAAAAGTCAACATAAAATTCCTGCCAGCATAAAAAATAACATTTGCGACCGATTTCAGTCGGAAATTGGTCAAATATTTAGTCAAACACCTATATAATGTACAAAAATAATTATTTATTAAAACTTTTCTAAAGTTTCGACAGATTTCGGTCGGGAATTGGTAAAATATCTGTTCAACCAATTATAAAATATACAAAAATAATTATTTATTAAAACTTTTCCAAATTTCCGACCCATTTCGGTCGGAAATTGGTCATAATGTACCAAATAAATTATTTATTAATATTTTTCCAAGTTTCCGGCCGCACATAAGGTTTTCCCAAATTTCTGGTTATCTGAACGTCTCCCACGTGGACCGTACTGTTTTGCTGTGCAGCCGCGTGGCCCTTTTGCCTTGAGTTTCGGTCGGCAAGTAGTCAAGTATTTAGCCAACATTATATATAATAAACCAAAATAATTATTTATTAAAAATTTTCTAAATTGCTGTCAGATTTCGGTCGGAAATTTGAACTTTTTGTTCCGCGCGCAACACAAAAAAGCCGTAATAATCATAACTCAATAATATTTCCGACCGAATTCGGTCGGAAAAATACTTTTATACAAATTAAAATATAAATTTAATAATACTTGTGTGTGTAAATAATAAAGAGATTTTTAAGTAAAAAATATTTAATAATTATATCATACCAAAAAAAAAAATCGACCGACGTCGGTCGGAAATTAGTCAAATATTTGGTCAATCTACATATTATGTACGAACATAATTATTTATTAATAATTTACCAAATTTTCGACTGATATTGGTCAGAAAGTGGTCAAATATTTGGCCGAGCTTTTACTTAATGTCCACACCAATTATTTACTAAAATATTTCTAAATTTCCTACTAAATTCGGTCGGAATGTTTGAATTTTTTTGTTTCTCTCATAAGAAATTTCTTTTGTATATTTAATTAACCAATCGAAAATTAATGCTTTTATACGAATTAAAATATAAATTTAATAATATTGTGTGATAATAAAGAGGTTTTAAATAAACAATATTTAATATTGTTTATATATATAAGCTATATTCGATATACTATATATACGTCTCTCTCTCTCTCTCTCTCTCTCTCTCTCTCTATGTGTGTGTGTATATATATATATACACACACACACGCACATCTTAATATATCTAATGTTATATCGAATATTTTATATACTATACGCTTAGATATATACTACATTATATTATGTAGTAGTGATTGTTTATCTTATAAGTTGATAATTATATTGATAATAACACTAAGTAGAAGTGTAAGTATCCTTGAGAAATGTTAATTATTGATTAGTTTATGAATTGATAATAACCTAATTAATAATTAGAACTGCATTAGTAGTATTCTTAAGTGATGTTAGGCTTGATTATACTATAAATTGATAATTACATTATGTAGAAATGTATTAGTGACATTTAGCTTATAAATTGATAATTACACTACCATAGTCGTCGGAATTGACCATCGGTGACGGATGTTGTTACTGCTGCGACGGGGTGAATGATAATCCCAGGATGTCGATCGGAGATTAGTCAAGTATTTGGTCAATCTACATATTATGTACGAACTTAATTATTTATTAATAATTTACCAAATTTTCGACCGAAATTGGTCAAAAAGTGGTCAAATTTTTGACCGAAATTGGCCAGAAGTGGTCAAATATTTGGTCGAGCTTCTACTTAATATACAAAAACAATTATTTACTAAAATATTTCTACATTTCCGACTGAATTTGGTCGAAACATTTGAATTTTCTTGTTTCTATCATAAGACAAATTTTTTGTATATTTAATTAACCAACCGAGAGTTAATGCTTTTATACGAAATAAAATATAAATTTAATAATATTGTGTGATAATAAAGATGTTTTAAATAAACAATTATTATATATATATATATATATATATATATATATATATATATATATATATATATATATAAAAGCTATATTCGACATACTATACTATATTATATATACGTCTCTCTCTCTATATATATATATAGATATACACACACATCTTAATATATCTAATGTTAACATTTGTAAATCATAGAAAAATCCTAAATATTGTAACTTTTACATATTTATTTTTTAGTTTTTAAAATTAGCATTTTTTCTTAGTTTAAAGTTAATTATTTATTTTAATTCTTTTTCAAAATGCTTCTCATGGAGTACTCAAGTGGGCAAAAATGGCTCGTATCCGCTCACTTTATCTTTGCACGAAAACCCTTTGGGTATCCGAGCAAAGAGGGGCAGCTGTGAGCACGTAATTTTTGCCCTACATGAAAATAACTCCTAAAAATAGACCAAAATAATTTTTATTGATTTTTTTGGTATTTTCTTTATTTAGTTGCATTTCACACATTTTTAATATTTTCAAATCATAGAAAAACCATAAAAATATCACATTTTAATTTTATGCCGCCTTAGGTTCAATTTACATTTAGGAATTAATTACATTGAGTTATGTGTTATTAATCAAAAATAAAACCACAAAAAAATTATCATTTTTACATAGTTAGGTAATTAGCTTGATTTTACAATTTGAATTGATTTAGGAATTTAGTTTAGGTCTTTAATTAATTAAAAAAATAAAATCCAACCCAGACCGGGTCGACCCGATACGATCCAGCGCCCAAAAACCCATTTATAGACCTAGACACAAAATAACCCTTGTTCTGCTTCTTATTCTCAAAATCAGCCGAACTCCAACCCATCTTAGTCAAACAACTATTGAACATAAAAGCAACTAATACCTTTGTGTTATAAAATCTCCTATTTTAGGTGAATGTCCATAATTAGAGAGATTCTAGGGTTTACTTCTCCCTATAAATAAAGGGGTCTTCTACCATTGTAAACCATCCCAAGTATCAATAAGAATACTCCTCTCTCTCCCTATTCTCTCTATATTGTTCTTGTCTTTATATTATTTCATAACACGTTATCAGCACGAGTCTCTAACCAATTGAATTTGATTTCAGTATTGGGCGTGAAATTGAGATTGGAGGCATATATAAAGGTATCGTTACATCTGTTAAAGAATACAGTGCCTTTGTGGAGTTCAATGGTGGAAAACAAGGTCTCTTACATATTTCAGAATTGTCACACGAACCGATTTTCTATACGGAAAAATAGAAGAGGTATATTTGATATCACAATATTTATTGGTATACCTTAAAGGTAAGTAATTTACTTTTCTTTTAAATTATACGATTTGATTTCATATACAAACATAGACAACAAAGTTTGATTATAACTCTAATGGAGTTTGTAAGAAATTATAACCACGTGAAGTGGTAAAATCTCTATGTCCTGCCATGATTAAATTCATGTATGATTGTGGGCAAAGAATTGAAAATCCGTCCAAATTGAATTTGCTCCATTCCCTCTAGAGAATGTGGTAGCAGTATGTGATAAGTCTGAAAGAAGACAAAATTATTACCGTGAAGGTATCAATGGATGTGGACGTGGCAATAGACGAAATTATAATCGTGATTATTGTGATAATGAGAATAATAAAGATTCTCAAAATAATCTTTCACTTTATGAAAGTAATATTTGACATGAGATTGTGTATAGCACATACAGATGATTATGATCCATTCCCTGAAGTGAATGTGATAATTGTAATAGAGCCCGTAAGTATGAACACGCTCTTGATGTAATTTTGCTTTATGTCTGACATTATGAAAAGAAAGTTCGTTGCCCTTGAAATTTCGGGCAAGAACTATATGACATGGGTGTTGGATGTTGAAATCCACTTGGATGCAATGGGTTCTGGAGACGCCATTAAAGACAGAAATAATGCATCCACCCTAAACTATGCTAAGGCCTTGATTTTCTTGCGCCATCACCTTGATGAAGGTTTGAAACTATGCTAAGTCCTTGATTTTCTTGCGCCATCACCTTGATGAAGGTTTGAAAATTGAATATATCACAGTCAAATATCCACCCATCTTGTGAAATAGCTTAAAGAAGAGATATGACAACCTGAAGTTGGTCACTCTGCCACAAGCACGATACGATGAGAATCCAAAAGCAAATAGTTCATAAACTATATATTAGCGTTGCGGTGGAAAAGGGCACTGGGCGAAAATTTGCCGTGTACCAAGACATTTGGTTGAGCTTTATCAAGTATCCCTAAAGAATAAAGGCCCTGAAACAAATGTTGTCTCTGACGACAACTTTGACATCACCCACTTAGATGTGGCAGACTTCTTTGAGCACCCTTAAGGGAAAATAGACCATTTAATCGGTGATGGATCTGTGATTAAGGAAAATTGAGTTGTTTGATTTTATTTTACTTATCTGTATTATGGTTTTAAAATATATAACTTTAGATTACACATTTATCTTATGATTCAATGCAAATTTGTACGTTTATCATTTCTGTTTACTGTACAACATATGCGTATTATACATGCCATTATCACGTTTCGATGTAATTTACATTTTTAACTTGTAAACTGACTTTCTTCTGTTTGTTGTTACCTTTTGCCTACAAATGTCGTTGTATTGTTTGGTAGTAATGTTGTTTCTTGTATTGTACTTCATGTAATATGCACTATGATACATGTGATGCTACATCTTCGCACAAATTACAAAATGTATTTTATCACTACCACATTTTAGTGCATAAACGCACCACTTGTTACTACTGATTTGTATATTCTTCGATGTCAAGCATCTACTATTTTTTTGGCATGTCAGTGTGTAATGTAATGCTTTTAACTACTGACGTAGTCAATATCATGTAACTCTGTTCCATGTGCTTAGTTCTTTGCTATACTGTTCACTGTATGTCAGATTTTATGTACAACATACTTCTTAAATTGATTCATGTACCACACATACGATATTTAAGGAGAAGAAATATTTCTCTCATTTAAGTATGTGTAAGGCAGATGTTACTACAATTTCTGGTAGTAGTAAATTGATTGAAGGCTCCGGAAGAGCAACTATAACTCTGCCTAAAGGAACAATATTTATCATAGAGAATGCAATATTCTCCTCCAAGTCTAAGAGGAACTTGTTGAGTTTTAAAGATATCATTCAAAATGGATATCATGTTGAGACAATAGATGAGAATAATCTTGAATACTTCATTTACTCATGAAAACGAGGCTGCCCACTTCGGTTTGGGGTCACGCCATTTTGCATGCAGCAATGCTAGTTCGTCGGCTGCCCACTTCGGTTTGGGGTCACGCCATTTTGCATGCAGCAATGCTAATTCGTTGGCTGCCCACTTCGGTTTGGGGTCATGCCATTTTGCATGCAGCAATGCTAGTTCGTCTCTGACTGACGAATTGTCACAAATATTCCCTGTTGCAATTAGTTTTGGGTCATGAACCTAATATATCCCATTTAAGAATTGTTGGATGCGCAGTATATGTGCATGTAGCACCGCATCCCGCACCAAAATGGGTCCGCAAAGAAGGTTAGGAATATATGTTGAGTTTGAATCGCCCTTCATTAATTCGCTACCTCGAAAACAGGAGATTTGCACGATTTGCAGACTGTCAATTTGATGAGACACTTTTCCCAAAATTAGGGGGAGAAGTTGGTGAAACCATACGGAAAATTTTGTGGAAAAATGCATCACTATATCATCTTGATCCACATACCTCTATTTGTGAAAGAGAGGTACAAAAGATTATCCATTTGCAAAGAATAGCAAATCAAATGCCTGACGCATTTACGGACTTGAAAAGGATAACGAAATCCCACATCCCCGCAGAACATGTCCCAATCCGTATTGATGTCCCTGTTGGACAATCATCTAGTGTCATATCCAATGAGTCAAATGCACGCCTGAAGCGTGGCAGACCATTAGGTTCCAAAGATCGAAATCCTAGAAAGAGGAAAGCAAATGATCAAAATGACACTACGAAAGAATCTCATGAGGAAATTCCTGATTTAACAAATTCTGAGATTCATGAAGAATCCATTGAGCCCGAGGCTCTGGAAAATACGGAACTATCCATAAATCCAATCAATATTGAGGCAAATATTAATCGAGTGGATATAGTGGTGGATAATGTCTTTGCTTATAATAGCATTATGCAAGAATGTGAGGATCTCGAACCTCAATCTGTTGAAGAATGTCGAAAAAGACATGATTGGCCAAAGTGGCAAGAAGCAATTCAATCAGAATTGAATTCGCTGGCAAAACGTGAAGTTTTTGGCCCTGTAGTTGAAACACCTAATGGTGTTAAGCCTGTTGGCTATATATAGGGCATGAATGATCGTTGGTCACGTACCTATTGTACGCCAAAGTATTTTGGAAATATGACTATTAAAGGACAACGATAATGCAAGAAACATATATTGTATGTAAGTTTGACATGACCATAATGGTATAACTTTCTCTTTAAGAAAGATATTCACCACATGGATGTTGATGAATCTGTGGTAGTACAAAATTAATTGAGAGCTCTAGAAGAGCCAATTATTACTATGTTGGAGAAAGACAATTGAGTATTGTGCTGTAGTAAGTCTCAAAGAAACTTATTCAGTTTCCAAAGTACACGCGAAAGCGATTGATTATATTGAGACCATAAATAGAGGAAGGATTTGATATCTCCTATTACTACAACTTGTAGCGGGGTAATTTGTATATGAAAAGCTACCCGCTTTGTTCTCTAGTTTGTACTACACAAACGAAAGAATGCCACAATAAAGTGGATATCTATTGGTATAAAAACTCATGTCATAATAAACCTGAAGTTTATTGATAAGTGCACATGTCATGGTGTAAATTTGAAGTTTACCAATATTGATAATTTATTCAGTTGGCATTCGTGTTAGCCATCTCATTTTAAGTATGATGTGCAAATTCACATAGGTGAATATTAAAGAACTAGAAAGTTCTTTACGAATTCTCTTGTATCACTTGTTCTCATTAATGAACTGACCAACTAAAGAGTTCGGGTTGAAGCCCATAAATTCTGGAAATATCAAAGGTGAATATGGGCCCATTCACCTGCCATGTATACCACATATGATGCATCTATGAAATGGTTACATGCAATTGTTATTAACCCGCAGCCTGGCCGGTGCTTGCGAGGTAAATTGCTCAGTAATCTAACTTCGAGCATAATTTCCAGATTCTCTACTCAAGATAGTTCATCTTGATAAGTTGGTTTATATCAAAGTTGGTTTAGCAAGATAATTATTGAGTGCTCCCACTTAATAGCTAAACTGTTTCTTATGAGAACAAAGTTATATATATCAGTTTGATATAAGTTGTATACGAGAGTATATTCTCCCCTCACAAGTGGTTCAGGGTCAGGAATCAAATAATTTCATCTTATTATTAATGTGCTGTGTATATTGACATGATAATGCACAAAGATGATTTCCCAAAGTTGAGGAAACAAGTTAGCTTTTCTAACATGAGGGGGAGACATGATAAACACTTGAGAAGAGGTTACATGGGATGAATTATCATTTGTATATGTAAATCCCCAAATATCATGATATGAACCTGAAGTTCATAAAAGGGATAATTCAATTACAACATATTGCAAAGCATGCTATACGCATTTGCTGACCCAAAGAAAGTAACTATATTCTCACTATAAATACTCATATTAAGTCCCAGAAAGTCTTTGATACGCTTAAAGCGTATAGACAAATACTTGATTCCATATGAAAGACATGTAGATTTGGACATGTAGTTCAAATACTTGAAAGTATAAAGTCAAAGGTATGTATAATCAGTTTTCGATATCTTATTTGTTTAGCATGACATGAAAACTTGATATGCATCTAAAGTCTATTATGTGACTTACATGACTTAACTTGAAAGATTTAAGTTGCTTGAAGAATATGCAATTCTTGGTCCTGAAGTACCACATCCTAAGTACAATTTGTGTACATATGTATCTTGCTATAACTATAAGCATGATGGCATTGAGAATACATCCATGGAGATATTGAAGAGTCATTCCACGACATTATATGAAGATGTTCATATCTATCAAGAATGATAATTTCAAGGTGCGGAATATTTATTCAAGTCAATATGGTTGATTTGTCAAACGTCTACCAAAGATCGTTTTGAAGATGATGCACAAGATTGGAATGCAAATGCTCAAGGATATAAATTGATGTACTCATTAGGGGGATTTAATGCGCGTTGCACTCTTTTTCCCTTACAAGGTTTTGTCCCAACTGGGTTTTTCTTGCAAGGTTTTTAACGAGGCAACCAATAGGCGCATATTCAAACATGTGCACTCTTTTTCCCCAACCTCTTCAAGTGATACCTGCAAGAATCAATAATATTCTAAAAAAAGGGAATTTGTGGTTTAAAATTTCAATAACCTCAATAGATACCGTTTCAATTTTAATGGAAGTTAATTGTTGATTAGCCGCTAGTTGTAGCCCATGTTCTAAAGCACTCGGTTCAGCATGAGTGTGGTTGAAAGCATGAATCCTTTTTAGTAACCTAAGATCCAGTCACCACTCAAATTTCTAATAACATCTCCAATACCGCCACATTGATCCTTCTAAAAAAAACCATCAATATTAAGTTTAAAGGATCCTGGGGGTTCATGACTTGGATGTTTTTGGTAGGAGTAGGTGGGGTTGTAGTCCTCGTACAGAACTTGAATTCCACAGCCAGCATACACACTGTTCTAACATCATTAAACATGTTAGTTTCATAAAATAGTTTCTATTATTCCAAATATGTTATAAGGCAAACAGAAAGAAGATATCCCATGTTAAAGGATAATTAAGAATGGGGAAATTGATGTCTTTTATTATTTGAAGCAGTGGATGTGGTGACATGGTAGTGTAGTGACATTTAAAACCAAGGTCCATCCAGAGTTTTCGCGCAATAAGACATTATAGGAAAATATGATGGGTAGATTCTGATGAGTGGTTGCAAATGACACAATTGGAGGCTACATTGACACCTATATGATGCAAGTAGTTATTTGTAGGTAGCCTATTATGGGAAAAAGCCAGAGAAAAAATTGAATCTTTGAAAGGGTATTTTGGGACCATTTCAATTAAACTCAAAGCTACTGTAGGGCATGGGGTGTAGGAGTTTATGAACGGACTTAGTAGAAAAGGTACCATTTCTATTGATGGACCAATAAGGAGTATCTATTCTGTCATGACTCAGAGAGATTGCACTAGTTTGTTTAATTAACTTTTTGTGGGAGTTGAACAGTGACCAATCCCAATTAAGGCCATCCTAGATGCTATGTAATCCGAGGCCGTGGTCTCTAAGGTTAGGGGGCTTTGTATAACATAACGGAGAGGAGGTGTGTAGGGTATCCATCTAGAGTTTCATAGATTAATATTTGTCCCCGACCCAGGAACCCATGCAATAGCCCTGGAGCATATGGTGCCACCCTTCAAAATATTTTTTCAGATAAAAGAGTGGGAGGATGAATTTTTATTGGAGCAGTATTTCTTAATTAAAGTAAGAGCCCAAAGGGAATTGTATTGTGAAAAAAAATCTCCAAAGAAGTCTGGTAAGGAGAGCTAGATTTTTATCATGTGTTTTTTGAATACCTATACCACCTTGGTCCTTTGGTAAGTTGACAACGTCCTAATTTACATATCGAATCTTCTTTTTTTACGAGGTAGTGCCCTGTAGAAAATCTCTTTGAATTTTATCAGTAATATAACATATTTTTTAGGGAGTTGGAAATATTGCATGTCATATGATATAATGAAGTTGAGAGTAGGTTTTATAAGTGTAAGATCACGGTTGGTGTTAGGAAGTTTAATTTCTAGCTAGTAAGTTTACTATGCATATTATTTAGGATATATTGGAAATTAGATGCTTTTGGTTTAATATTCAGAATGAGAAAGTCGAGATATTTGCCAAAGTGTTATGAAATAATATAAAGACAAGAACAATATAGAGAGAATAGGGAGAGAGAGGAGTATTCTTATTGATACTTGGGATGGTTTACAATGGTAGAAGACCCCTTTATTTATAGGGAGAAGTAAACCCTAGAATCTCTCTAATTGTGGACATTCACCTAAAATAGGAGATTTTATAACACTCCCCCTTGAATGTCTATTCAATAATATATATATATATATATATATATATATATATATATATATATATATATATATATATATATATATATATATATATATATATATATGTGTGTGTGTGTGTGTGTGTTATAAGTTAGCTAGTATTGGAAACTCCCGTGTACTAGCTATTTATAATAGCTATAATGTGACGTCTCATATCTATGTAACGCCTTAGTTATTAATGAAAATTTCCTGTTTTTACCACACAAAAAATGCATTTTCATATATTGTCATTCGTTGATTAGACCTTAGCCTAACAATTGCTAATTGAACACTAACCAAGATCGTATATATTTGTGATAGCGCACATTCTTACTTTACATGATCACAAGCACGCTTTGTACACTAACCTCATTAATGATTGCAGGTCGATAATCCACCAGTTAGATGAGCCGATAACCCATCACTCCTATAGAGAGCAAAATTGTGTAACGGATAATTTAGCAAAGCATGAAGCTCACCCACCCCTTGAAAGCAGCTTGGAACTTTTTGGTGCACCGCATCTTTTTGTCACTTAGATGTTCTGATTATGTCAAAATAGATGCGAGACTATGATTTCAGGTTGAAGAATTCAAAATTCTAAACATTTTAAGTTATTGAGTTCTAAATTATTGAGCTCGCATTTTTGGCCAAAGATATTGGCTTAATTTTCTCAAAAAAAAATGTGAAAACATTGTTTGTTTATGAAATATTGTCATATTATTTTGGGGGAGGGGTGATAATTTTTTTTTGAGTTCCCAAAACCTAGTTTAGGATATTTTTAAGTGGATTTTTTTCCTCTATTTACAAAACTTCAACTTTTCTTCAAATAAAATATATGCCAACTTTCAAAAATTATTTTTCAACGCAACTTCAAAAACTATTTTTTTTCACATTTCAATTAAATTTATGTCCAAACGTGTCATGCACCAAAATCCACTAGTCGTGATGACACCTAATCCAACCCGCTAGGTAAGCCATCTAATAACTATCATTCCATTAAAGTCAACCAAAAAATTATATAAAGAAGTTAACTGAATTTATACATTCCGAAGGACTGGTAGTACAAATAATGAGCTTCTAAGAATAGAGTTTAAAAAGCAAATATGAAAAAAAAATATTTTCTGCCTAAAAGTACATAAAAAGAGTATTATAAAGCTAACGCTACCACGAACAAGAGGCAGCTACATCAAGGATGCAGGTACACCTTCAAATCCAACAACCATCGAACGCAACAACATCGGCATCCGGATCTGCACGCAATGTGCAGGAAGTGCAGTATGAGTACAACTGACCCTATGTAATCAAAAAGTAACAAACCTAATCTCGGGTTGAAAGCAGTGACGAGCTGGAATATAGGTCGTGGCCAACATCAATATCCAATAACAGTTCATAATAATGTAAAGCATATAAACAAGGAAATAACTCAGGGATAAAGTGTTCAACTTTTTCACAGTTTTCCCAAAGTAGTTGTGCCTTTCAAGAGTATCAATGAAAACTCAAATTCTTTACCGAAAATATCGTGAAATATGAGACAATTTTAAAAAAACTGTATTTTCTTTTCCAAAACCCCTTTTCACATTAAATAATATGTTTAATTTTCTTTCTATATAGCAAGTGTGAGATACCTCTCTATGAACACATATCGATGTGTATAAAATATCATGAATGACAGGATACAGTACAATGTGAGAAAAATATATATCATGCATGTGTGCCATATGTTCATGCCAATGTCATGTATCTCATATATGAATCATGTACGCACACTCTCAGAGTACTCAACCTTACAATATCACACCTTCCACTCATCATAATCAACCACTCGGTACTGTATATGGCCATAAGGCATAGAAAATATCCATTCCGAAATATATATACATCACTTACTATAAGTCATCCAAGACCAAGGAAACAGGCCAATCCAGCCTCATGGAGAATATCCATCTCCATACCAAGGGAAGATCCATCCTTAAATATAATCAAGTACCCTTGTGCATCATTTGTCTAATAATTGATGTTGTCACATTAATTAACCATATTAGCATGGTTAGTTATAATTTTCATGTCCCTTAGATTATAACCTCAGAAAGTACTCTGCACAGCGCATTAATTAATTCCTAGATAACTCCAGCCCAATCTTGAACTCTGTGTTCCTTGTTGCATTAAATATTATTAGGTATTGAAGGTCCAAACATGTCAAATGGGGATCATCCCCATGTGCTCATATATATTTGATATGTAGTTTTATGGCCATTTTATAATAGCACATTTTAGAGTAATCGTCGAAGGTCATCAAAGGTATAGAATGGGTGTTCAAGTGGAGATTTAAAATTTAAGAGGGCGAACAGATTATTCCCAATATTTTCCCATGAAGACGTTATGTGAGTTGATAATGAATGTTGCATAAGTGTATGTCACCTTAGGCCATACTAGAAGTATGAAGTTTCCCCATAGTTATTCCCTATATATATTATGTTTGCACATGTCTATGTCTAAGAAGGTAGTTGAAGATCTTTTGTGTATCATTTCGCTGGAAATTGCTAAAGGTGGAGGTAATGGATAGTTGGCCTGTGAAGGGTATCTATTTGTCATCCCTGTTAGGTGAATTTGGGGGTGGATATTGTATCTGTGAATGTGTTATGGCACAATTTGTAAGTATAGAGGCCAAATTGAAAGCCGAGAGTATTGTAGAAATAGGGTGTTTTCTCTTGATTGTATACCAGTTGGTTTTGTTAAAAAGTACCTTTTAGGTATTATGATTTACAAAATGTGTAGTTCTTGTCCATGTATCTTTATGATAATGTAGTGCTTGTAATGATGAAATTGGTATTGTTGATATATACATTGTGGTGCTTTGTCTCATTGTGGATTTGTTGTTGGGATATTTTTGGTGATTCTCTGGTAGGTTTATAGGCCTAGTGACAAAGGAGACTCTGTCAAAATTTCTGTAAAATTTGGGAGTTAGTCAAAATTTAGGGACTTGAAATAAGTTAGAAAAGAGATATGTTATGTTAGGTGTTTGGGTCAGGCTCTACCTCTCGTTCGAGGACGAATGATCCTAAGTGGGGGAGATTGTAAGGCCCCGGAAAATTTTGCTAAGTAAATTAGGATTTCTTGGTTACATGTAGGCTAATTATAATGTTTTATGTTTTATTACGGAATCAATTTTAGTTGGTAAATAAGTGTATAAGTCTTATAGTAAGTAATTTGGGGTCCAAGAGAAGGCCTAAGTCTAAGTTAAATTAGAAATTTCATAATAGACTAAGATTCCAAAGGTACTTGCACTAGTCCATACTGTTGGAAACACGTTCTCAAGGCTTTATACTAAAACGTGTGTTCCTATGTGTAGGTTTTGATGAATGACAAACAAGCGCAAATTGATATATGACGAAGTTCAAGTACAAGCGCACAATTGGTGGATAACGAGATTCAAGCACAAGACAAAGTTTTATAGTTTAAATGAGTCGTTCTTAATTGTGATCTTGATCCGACAACTTGACCCATGACATGGCTTCTCTCGTAAAAATTATTTTTTATAAAATCATGCATATTTAATTTAATGCTAAATGATCTTAAATCATGCATATTTTCATTAGTCAAAATGATTTTTAAACATGCCTCTAAAATCTGGACTAAGATAATCGATTATGTACTTATGATAATCGATTATGTTAAGCCAAGACTGCATGACAATCGATTGTGGACTAATGACAATCGATTGTGTTAAGGCAGTGAGCATCAGGTTTTTCAAACCTGCATGACAATCGATTGTGATGAGGCAGTGTACAAAGTTTTTCAAAACTCAGAATAATCGATTGTGAAGCTAATGACAATCGATTGTGAAGAGACAGTGTCCATCAGATTTTTAAAAGTCACAAAATAATCGATTGTGAACTTATAACAATCGATTGTGTTGAGGCAGTGACTTCCAGACTTTTTTAAAACTATTAAATAATCGATTGTGAGTATAAAACAATCGATTGGCAAGAGGCAGTGTCTAAAATTATTTTCAAAGTCTGATAAATAATCGATTGTTAACATTGCACAATCGATTGTGAAGCTGACAGTTGTCGTAAAGTTTTCAAATACCGTCAGGTAATCGATTGTTGATTTTGTACAATCGATTGTTGATATTAAAATCTGGAAAAGATTTTTTGAACGTTGCTGAATAATCGATTGTTGATTTTGTACAATCGATTGTTGATATTAAAATCTGGAAAAGATTTTTTGAACGTTGCTGAACAATCGATTATTGATTTGGTATAATCGATTGTTTTACGTAAAATCTGGAAATGATTTTTTGAACATTACTAATAATCGATTGTTGATCTTGGACAATCGATTGTTAAGCGTAAAATCTGGGATTGATTTTAGGAACGATTGGCAAACAATCGATTGTGGCTTGCTGACAATCGATTGTCACAGAGTAAAATCAGCAACTCTTAATTGGCAATTAGGAAACGGTAATGCCAAGTTTTTCAACTATAAATACAGCTTCATTTCAGTGTTTTAAATACAATAACACACAACAACTGATCATTCTATTGCTATGAGCTTGCATACTATTGTTTATCATTTTATATTCATTTCATAAAGCTTTTGAGAGCCAAAGTCTTGTCCATAGTTGTTGTGATCTTGAGCTTACTTCTTTTACTCATATCTACTCATTAAGGAGTGTTTTGTTTGAGTGTTTAGTGTTTTGTACACTTGTAAGAGAATTGTGATTCTCTTGTTGTAAGGAACTTGTATTTCCTTGGTTGAAGTCTTGGAGTGTTGTATCTCCGAGCAAAGGTGTTAAGGCGTGTGTCCTTAAGTTGTAAAGGTTTGTTGAGCACCCGTAAGCTTGACAAGTTAGTGGAAAATCTCGAGAGAGTCTCTCGGGGACTGGACTAGCCACGTGTTGTGGTGAACCAGAATACATCGGTGCGTTCTTTCCTTTTGTTTATTTAACGCACTTAATTATTTCCTGCAAATTTTAATTTTCGCAAGTTTACGCTAAATCTTATTATAACGCTATTCACCCCCCTCTAGCGTTAAGTGTATTAACTAACAATTGGTATCAGAGCCCAGCTCTCTGAAGACTTAACAGGTTGAGTGAAACTTCCATGGCTTCTACTCGTGATTCTTTTGCAGGAATAGAGGAAGGACAGTGCTCCACCCGATCACCACTATTCAACGGTACAAATTATACGTACTGGAAGGAGAGGATGAAAATCTTCGTTCAAGCAAACAATTTTCATCTCTGGAAGGTGATAACAAAGGGAATCAAATTCCAACCAAAAAGGTTGAAAACGAATGGGTTCCCAAGTCCGAAGAAGAATATGACGCGGATGATATCCGAAAGGTTCAAAATAATGCTAAAGCAATTAATTTATTATATTGTGCTGTAAATGCTGACGATTATAGGAAAATATCGTGTTGCACAACGGCAAAAGAAATGTGGGACAAGCTGGAAATTACGTACGAAGGTACGGATCAGGTAAGGGAAGCTAAAATTGATTTCCTAACCCATGCTTATGAATTATTTCACATGAAGGAAGGTGAAAAGGTGGATGAAATGTTCGAACGATTTTCAATAATCGTAAATGACCTACATGCCCTCAAGAAGACATTCACGGATAGAGAACTTGTTCGAAAAATTCTTAGAAGTCTCACTCCGGCATGGCGATCAAAGGCCGACGCAATTCAAGAATCCATAGGCGTCTCAAATGTCACAATCGACGCATTAAGAGGTAACCTTAAGACTTATGAATCTACAATACTTAACCCTCTTGTTGATGATCAAAGGAGGCAAAGAATAGCGCTTAAGGCAAGCACAAGCCAACCTCAAGTTGATGAGGACGGAGACAACGAGTTTGGACTCGTTATCAAAAGATTTCAAAAGTTCATGCGAAAGGAGTATGAACGAAAGGGCAAAAAGCAAGGCGAGCAAATAAAGTGCTATGAATGCGGTGAAACCGGGCACATCAAATCAAATTGCCCAAACATCAAAAAGGAGAAGAAACCTTTTAAGAGGCAACGTGCATACATTTCTTGGGGAGGAGACTCCGGAGATGAGTCAAGCGAAGAAGAAGAAGACGAAGCCGCAAACCTTTGTCTTATGGCGCAAGAAGACAAGCAAGATGAGGTATGTCAAATCTCTTCTAAAAACTTCTTTACTCTTGAAGAAATGCGAACTGCTTTTGACGAGCTATATACTGAATTTATTAAAGCTTCAAAAACTATCAAGAGCATAAAAGAAAATGCTTCTCTAAAAGAAAAAGATTTTCAAAAACAGCTTTCTTTGAAAGAAAAGGAGTTAGAAAAACTGGTTTTAGAAAATGAGAAGCTGAAAGAGGAAAACAAGTTTTTTGGAAAAAGAAGCGCCGACAAGCCCGAAAGTTCTATTAAAAATTGCTCTTCTCGCATGCATCTCGAAAATGAGGTAGATAGACTTAAAGGTACCTTAGATAAGTTTAATTCTTCTCACAAAAACTTGAATAAGGTCCTTGTTAATTTGAAGTCAACCAAGCATGGCATAGGTTTTAAGAATGAGCCTAAAGAAAAGGTTGAAGCCAAACCCCAACCACCTAAGGCTCAACCTAGGATTAATAAAACAAATGCTTATCGTAGAAATAGCAATCCTAGAACAAATATGCATGCTAGACCAAATGTTGAACATTTTAGAAGACCTAGAAATGACTTACCACCTAGAAATGACTACCCTAGAAATGATGCATATTCTAGGCCAAACACTAGAAGG
Source organism: Nicotiana benthamiana (assembly GCA_034376525.1). NCBI lineage: Eukaryota > Viridiplantae > Streptophyta > Magnoliopsida > Solanales > Solanaceae > Nicotiana > Nicotiana benthamiana. The sequence continues at coordinate 180,740,440 of CM067339.1, forward strand.
AGTTTTGAGCCTCTTAGAACATCTAGACATGACCATTACTCTAGAAATGCTGCTCATTTTAGAACTAATAGTAGGAGAAATGGTTCTCATGAAATGCGCAATAGTCATAATAAAAATAGAGTAATTCATGTTCGTCCATCAAGTTACTATGAACCTAGAAGGATGCATAACCCCAACGTGATTTGTCATTATTGTAGACACATTGGTCATATTGCCCCTGCATGCTTTACACGACATAGACATATCACTCAATCGCATCATTATAATATGCCTAACCCTCAAGGACCCAAAATGGCATGGGTACCTAAAGCGCATTAACTTGTTTGTAGGTATGTTTGAAGGGATCAAGTGTACTATGGTACCTTGATATTGGATGCTCCAAGCACATGACGGGAGACGAATCCAAATTCCTTCAACTAGAACACAAATAAGTAGGAAGTGTTATTTTTGGTGACAACAATAAAGGAAAGATTATCGGCATCGGATCGGTCGGTAAGGATGAAAATTCTTCTATTAAGCATATATTACTTGTGAAAGGTTTAAAGCATAATCTCTTGAGCATAAGTCAATTATGTGACAAGGGAAATCTTGCCCTATTTGATTCGGATGAATGCTTAGTGTTTAGACGTAGTGATTTTAAAATTATCCTTCGTGGTTTTAGAGTGGATAATATTGATCTTGCTAATTCCTCACCCGAATATGTTGATTGTCTTATGAGTAAAGAGGATGATACTTGGTTATGGCATCGTAGAGTAAGAGTAGCACATATCAACATGCATCTTTTGAACAAATTGATTTCTCAAAACTTAGTTATTGGCCTTCCCAATTTAAAATTTGAAGATGACTCTATTTGTGATTCATGTAAAAAAGGGAAGCAAACAAAAACATCTTTCAAATCCAAAAATATTGTTTCAACTTCTAGACCATTGCAATTGCTTCACATGGATTTATTTGGACCATCTCGCATTGAAAGTCTAGGAAGAAATCGTTATGCTTTTGTGATTGTTGATGATTATTCTAGATTTACTTGGACTTTATTTCTTGCCAATAAAAGTGATGCTTTTCAGAATTTTAAATACTTTCTTAAGCGTGTTCAAAACGAAAAGGAAACAACCGTCACTTCAATTAGAAGTGATCATGGGGGAGAGTTTGATCACAATCTCTTTGCGGACTTTTGTGATGAACTCGGTATCGAGCATACCTTTTCCGCTCCACGTACACCACAACAAAATGGGGTGGTGGAAAGGAAAAATAGGTGTCTCGAAGAGATGGCTAGAACCATGCTCGAAGAGGCTAAGATTCCCAAACATTTTTTGGCAGATGCCGTGAGTACCGCATGCTACATCTTAAATAGAGTAGTCATAAGGCCAATACTCATGAAGACCCCTTATGAACTCTGCAAGGGAAGGAAACCAAATATCTCCCATTTTAGAGTATTCGGTTGTAAATGTTTTATTCATAACAATGGCAAAGATCAATTGGGAAAATTTGATGCTAAGTCCGATGAGGGAATTTTCATTGGCTATTCTTCACGTAGCAAAGCATATAGGGTCTTTAATAAAAGAACCGAAACTGTGGAGGAATCCCCTCATGTTGTATTTGCCGAAAATAATGCTCGCTTGGCGAGAAAGGATACTGGTTTTGATCTTGCAGGTATCTTAGATAGCTTGAAAGACAAAATACAAGAGGAAACGCCTAAAGAAAATCAAGACGAATTTTTGAAATAACCAACGGGGGAAGCGCCACAATTGGAGAATGAAACGAAAACGCCTAACGAGTGGAGGACAATCAAAGATCACCCTCTCGAACAGGTAATTGGCGACGTCGGAGAAAAGGTAAGTACCCGAAACTCCCTTAAGAACACCTTAGGACATACTGCTTTTGTGTCTCAAATTGAACCAACAACCATCTCCGAAGCAATTGGGGATGAATTTTGGACCTTGGCAATGCAAGAGGAGCTTAACCAATTCAAACGGAATGACGTTTGGGATTTGGTGCCAAGACCCGAAAATCATACCATAATCGGTACGAAATGGGTTTTTCGAAACAAACTAGATGAAAATGGTGTAGTCACTAGAAACAAAGCTAGGCTTGTAGCAAAAGGCTATTATCAAGAAGAGGGTATTGACTATGAAGAAACATATGCTCCCGTAGCTAGATTAGAAGCTATTCGTCTATTGCTCGCTTTTGCCTCTTCTATGAATTTCAATTTATATCAAATGGATGTGAAAAGTGCTTTTCTAAATGGTGTTATACAAGAAGAGTTTTTGTTGAACAACCCCCGAGTTTTGAAGATTTTAAATCTCCCGATCATGTTTTCAAACTCAAATAGGCTCTCTATGGTTAAAACAAGCTCCCCGAGCTTGGTATGAAAGATTGAGTAAATTTTTATTGGAAAATGATTTCATTAGGGGGAAAGTTGACACCACCCTTTTTGTTAAGCATAAAAACAATGATATTTTATTAGTTCAAATATATGTGGATGATATCATATTTGGTGCTACTAACAATATCTTATGCAAGGAATTTTCCGATTTAATGACAAGCGGATTTGAGATGTCTATGATGGGTGAGTTAACATTCTTTTTGGGATTACAAGTGAAGTAAATGAAAGAAGGTACGTTCATTTGCCAAGCCAAATATTGCAAAGAATTGCTGAAACGATTTGAAATGAACAATGCAAAAGCAATGGCGACTCCCATGAGCACATCCGATCATCTAGACAAAGATGAGAAAGGTAAGGAAGTCGACTCTAAGAAGTATCGAGGTATGATTGGCTCTCTTCTCTATCTTACTGCTAGTCGTCCGGACATCATGTTTAGCGTGTGCTTATGCGCCCGTTATCAATCGTGTCCGAAGGAGTCTCACCTTACTGCGGTAAAACGGATTTTGAAGTACCTTGTTGGTACTACAAATGTGGGTCTATGGTACCCCAAAGGTTCTTCATGCCAACTCGCTGGCTATTCCGACTCTGATTTTGCTGGATGCAAATTGGACCGCAAGAGCACTAGTGGCACTTGCCATTTGCTCGGTAGCTCTCTCGTTTCTTGGTTTAGCAAGAAACAAGTAAGTGTTGCGTTGTCCATAACCGAGGCTGAATATGTAGCCGCGGGGAGTTGTTGTAAGTGTTGCGTTGTCCATAACCGAGGCTGAATATGTAGCCGCGGGGAGTTGTTGCGCTCAAATCCTCTGGATGAAACAACAACTCTTGGACTATGGCCTAAGTCTTGATCATATCCCTCTTAAATGTGATAATACTAGTGCCATATGCTTGACGAAGAACCCCGTTCTTCATTCGCGAACAAAACACATTGAAATAAGACATCATTTTATAAGAGATCACGTTCTCAAGGGCGATGTCGAAATCAAATTTGTTGAAACCAAAGACCAATTGGCCGACATCTTCACTAAACCCTTAGAGAAAGAGTCCTTCTTCCGAATTCGTAGTGAATTCGGGATTCTTGACTCCACGTTGATCTAAGTCATGCATTGCATCTTTTTATCTTACATGATTTCTAACTTGAGCGTCGGAGACGTCTAACAAATTTTTGCAGGTATCGCCCTAAAGGTAGGGGAATTATAAAGCATGACGCGCAATAATCAAGTCTTCTTCAGAAAAGTCGGTTTCTGTCGTCTAATAATCGGTTATCTCGTATCAATAATCGATTGTTCTGCTATTACTTGAGTTATTGTACTCTCTTTAAGTAATCATGTTTTCTTTCCAATAAATAAACAAGTTTTATTTACATCTTTGGCATCTTCTCATATTATTTTTGCTAATGGCAAAAGGGGGAAGATAACGGGTATGCACTCTCAATATTTATAAGTTTAAATTGAGGGGGAATTCATATATTAAGGGGAACTAATCGCATACTTATTGCATATCTTTACTTGTCTTGAATCGTCATTATAAATTGTTTAATTTGCATAACCCGCTTAAAGTTTGCCATTATCAAAAAGGGGAAAATTGTTGGAAACACGTTCTCAAGGCTTTATACTAAAACGTGTGTTCCTATGTGTTGGTTTTGATGAATGAAAAACAAGCGCAAATTGATATATGACGAAGTTCAAGTACAAGCGCACAATTGGTGGATAACGAGATTCAAGCACAAGACAAAGTTTTATAGTTTAAATGAGTCGTTCTTAATTGTGATCTTGATCCGACAACTTGACTCATGACATGGCTTCTCTCGTAAAAATTATTTTTTACAAAATCATGCATATTTAATTTAATGCTAAATGATCTTAAATCATGCATATTTTCATTAGTCAAAATGATTTTTAAACATGCCTCTAAAATCTGGACTAAGATAATCGATTATGTACTTATGATAATCGATTATGTTAAGCCAAGACTGCATGACAATCGATTGTGGACTAATGACAATCGATTGTGTTAAGGCAGTGAGCATCAGGTTTTTCAAACCTGCATGACAATCGATTGTGATGAGGCAGTGTACAAAGTTTTTCAAAACTCAGAATAATCGATTGTGAAGCTAATGACAATCGATTGTGAAGAGACAGTGTCCATCAGATTTTTAAAAGTCACAAAATAATCGATTGTGAACTTATGACAATCGATTGTGTTGAGGCAGTGACTTCCAGACTTTTTTAAAACTATTAAATAATCGATTGTGAGTATAAAACAATCAATTGGCAAGAGGCAGTGTCTAAAATTATTTTCAAAGTCTGATAAATAATCGATTGTTAACATTGCACAATCGATTGTGAAGCTGACAGTTGTCGTAAAGTTTTCAAATACTGTCAGGTAATCGATTGTTGATTTTGTACAATCGATTGTTGATATTAAAATCTGGAAAAGATTTTTTGAACGTCGCTGAATAATCGATTGTTGATTTTGTACAATCGATTGTTGATATTAAAATCTGGAAAAGATTTTTTGAACGTTGCTGAACAATCGATTATTGATTTGGTATAATCGATTGTTTTACGTAAAATCTGGAAATGATTTTTTGAACATTACTAATAATCGATTGTTGATCTTGGACAATCGATTGTTAAGCGTAAAATCTGGGATTGATTTTAGGAACGATTGGCAAACAATCGATTGTGGCTTGCTGACAATCGATTGTCACAGAGTAAAATCAGCAACTCTTAATTGGCAATTAGGCAACGGTAATGCCAAGTTTTTCAACTATAAATACAGCTTCATTTCAGTGTTTTAAATACAATAACACACAACAACTGATCATTCTATTGCTATGAGCTTGCATACTATTGTTTATCATTTTATATTCATTTCATAAAGCTTTTGAGAGCCAAAGTCTTGTCCATAGTTGTTGTGATCTTGAGCTTACTTCTTTTACTCATATCTACTCATTAAGGAGTGTTTTGTTTGAGTGTTTAGTGTTTTGTACACTTGTAAGAGAATTGTGATTCTCTTGTTGTAAGGAACTTGTGTTTCCTTGGTTGACGTCTTGGAGTGTTGTATCTCCGAGCAAAGGTGTTAAGGCGTGTGTCCTTAAGTTGTAAAGGTTTGTTGAGCACCCGTAAGCTTGACAAGTTAGTGGAAAACCTCGAGAGAGTCTCTCGGGGACTGGACTAGCCACGTGTTGTGGTGAACCAGAATACATCGGTGCGTTCTTTCCTTTTGTTTATTTAACGCACTTAATTATTTCCTGCAAATTTTAATTTCCGCAAGTTTACGCTAAATTTTATTATAACACTATTCACCCCCCCTCTAGCGTTAAGCGTATTAACTAACACATACTTTGGACGAGCATATATAAATATGTATAAGGTTTTATGTGATGAATAACCTATCAAATGAAAGGTCTTTAAGTCTAGTTTCTAGCCTTCAATGTGTTCATCATTTGGACATTCCTACACAAAGTTATGATCAAATTACCAAAGGCTGGATTTGCGATCGCAAAACGACTATGCGGACCGCATATGCGTCGCATGGTGAAGCAGTGTCAGGCAAAACATTATGCTGTCGCATGTTGATTATGTTGTAGCAAAATCAATTATGCTATCACATTTCGATTATGTTGCAAGAATGCTGCCCATATTTCGATTATGCTATAGCAAAATTGCACCATATTTCTGACTTCGGGGGTTATTTTTGGAAATTTTTATATCTGAACACACTTTGATAAATAAGATTTGGAGCTTCATCTGGGACTATTTTTACACTAAATCTAGAGAGAGGTGAGAGCATTTTAGAGAGAGAAAGAGGAACCTAGCATCCTAATCATCAATCTTGCACTAACCCTCAAGAATCAAGCATGCTAATCTCTAGCTCACTATCTTCTGGGTATGTCCTACTTCTAATATTTCATACATGACATTATGAGTTCAAAAATATATTGTGGGTTAGAACTAGCCATGCATGTGACACTAAGCTATAGTATGTGGGACTAATGAACTATTTTATGTATTTCTTGATGAAATTGGATAAGGGAAGAAGGATTTTCCATTGTAGAACCTTGTAGTCTACTTCACTTGTTAGGTGTTTGATGAAATTCATAAGAGAGTTACACCATGGGTAATCTTCCTAATTATGAATCGATTTCCCCTGTTTCCTCATAGATTGTTATTTCTAGAGGTGTTGGTGTATTCTAAAACCTTAAGGAAAAGCTCTTTGAGGTATGTATGGCTAAAACCGCGTCTTTTAGAAATTAAGCTTAATCGGTGTTTGTGTTAATATGGTAAGAGTAAAGTTGAATTGTTGCATCGGTTGTTATTTTACATGAATTGGTGTTGTAACCTTATATGCATGAAAGATGTGTCTCAATATGATCAACGTGCCATCTTGATAACTTGAAAGGGGAAAAATATATGAGTTATGCATTGGAATTATTAGACCTTAAATTGAGATCGAAGCTGCATATATTGTGCCAAACTAAAAGCTATGAAAAAATGATGTGAAGGTTGTATGATTCTTTTATTTGATAATGTGGTGATCGTTTAAAGTTTTGAGTTATACTTGTGATTTTTTGTTCTTGTATGAATATTTTTTCTAACAAGATAGTGTTTAGTTATACATACTAGTGCTACTAGATGTACTAACGTCCCTTTTGCCGGGGGCGCTACGTCTTTAAATGGATGTAGGTGTTTCAATAGTAGGCAGTGTTGGTCGCAGCTAGTGCCGCATCATCCTTTCAGCTGACTTGGTGAGCTCCACTTTGTTTTGGGGTCATATTTCATCTATTTATCATGTACTTTAAATTTGAGTTATAGACAAAGCCTTGTTACCGACATTTCCATATTAAATTACTCTTTAGTTGTGTTTAGAGACTCCGTAGATAGGTTGTGAGTAGTATCGGGTATTGAAGTTAAAGTAGAAATATTGATGTTGACAAAGATTTATAAAACTTGTAATATTTTGATAATTATGTTTTAAGTTGCTAATGGAACTGAAATTGGAAGTTGTTAATGAAATACTTACTAAGTATGATTAATGGAGTCCAACTCCTATTTATCCATGAGCTAGTTTGGGTAGAGTGAAATCTAATAGGCCTGCTCAGTCGGGTTACCCGGTTGAGCACCGGTCGTGCTCCTCGATTTTCGGTGCATGACACTTGCCTAGACCACTATGGGCATGTGATTTTTGCCCTATATGAATTACTCCCAGAAATTCAAACAAAATAATTCCGTTCATTATTTTGTAATTTTATAGATTTTTGTGACATTCCATGTTAATTGTTTACATTTTGTTGTGCATTTTAATTAATGAAAAATACAAAAAAAAATTACATTTTGCATTTAGGATTTAATTCTACATTTTAGGACTAAGTAAAAATTAGTCATTTTATAAAATGGGAAAAATCATATAAAAAAAGTTTGTTTTGCACCTTTTGATTTTAATCTTGAATTTGGTCGTTTTTCCTTTAATTTGTTTTTTAAATTATTATTATTAGTTTGGGCAATTATGAGGTAATTAATTCACTTGGAAAGGTTAATTTTTAGTTGTAGTATAGTTTTTTTTTTTTTTGAAAAAAAAAGAAGAAAAGAAAATGAAGATAAAAAGAAAATGGAAGTGGGGTTGGGTTTTGAAACAAATTGGGCCATATAAACAAATAAACTAGCCCAAACGTTACACACCTGACCCAAACCCATGGTTGAAACCCGGTCCAGCCCTGTAACGCCCCAAAACGACGCCATTTTGGCGTCCGGTTCATCTCAGTCATCCATTTATTATCATCCAACGGTCCAGATTCATCTTTGATTTCAAATAAACTTGTCCTAAACCTGTGAAAACCCTAGAGACAAACACTGTCTTCCTCGTACCTGGTTCTCCGCCGGCCCCTGCCTTATCACCGGCGGCGGCGAAGCTCTAAATCCGCCCAAAATTACACTGTATCACCTCCGCACCCTTCTCTTTTCAACCCCACCATCCATTTCCTTCAAATGTTTCCCAACCTCGTCGAATAAAGCTCTGAAGTTCGGCAGCTCCGCCTCTCACGGCGGCGGCCGGCCGCCGAACACCCCAAACTTTACACCATGGACTCTTCTCCCCTTTCCCTTTCCAAATCCAAACACCTTCTCTTTCAAAACCCAACCATGCGAGTCAAATATCCAATCAAAGGAGACCAGCCAACCCCAAAATCAATCAAATACAACCAAATTTACACCATACCATCCACTCGACCCCCTCTTACCTAATCTCGGATCACTTCCTCTCAAATCTAGCCAGAGTTGTTTGAATCTTTGGGTTTAGCTCGAGTAAGTTTTTCCTTTGTCTTTTCTTTGTTTAATTTTCTTTTCTTTTCCTTTTTACGATTGTTTTATTGAAAGTTTTAGTTTAATGTTTGTTTGGATTAATGACTGTCTAGTCGTTAATTTATTTGGTATCAATGTCAGTCCTGTGATTTGTGCTGAAGCCATGCATCCTCATATGTCAAAATTGTTCTGCTCTTTAATAAGCATTTTTTATTCAATATTTTCGATAAGGTTTATGTTTCAACTCTTAATTTTACATGATAGTGTCTGTTAAGTTCTGGGTCAATTTTCATCTGTGACATTAGTTTAACTTTAGTTTAAAATGTAGCTGTAAATTTCATGTATATATTAGGCATTAATTTAATGACCATGTGCTTGTCTTATTAAGGATTGATTATAGCTGAAACTTGAAAGTGCACAACTCCCTTGTGTTTGGTTAACCATGGTTAATCGACCAAGATTAGGAAGGTTTAGGTTGGGTCGGGGTCAGTATAGGAATTTTAAAAGGAAAGTAACTAGAATAGAATCCCCTAGGAGCTTCAAGAGTTGGGTCAAAGGTGAAATTCAGATTTTGTTAGTTATAACTTGGATAACAAGTTAAGAATCTTGAAACTAGTAGGGTAAATATGAAAATAAGAGGAGGACTAGTAGCTAAAAACAAGAGGGAAATGGTTGCTCTAAGTGTTGGATATAAAAGGGCACCCTAATGCCTTCATTAACAAGGTTTTTGAGGTCTGGAAAATCCTAAAAATTCCTTAAACAATTCCAGAAAGTCTAAAAAATGTCTCAGTGTTAGAAATTCTAAAAATTTCTAAAGGCTAGAATTCTGAGATTCCCAGAGGTTGGGAAGTCTAAAAACTCTGGGAAAATCCATTAAAAATTCTGAAATTCATTAGTTTTGATCTTCCAATAAAATTTCGAATGGCTAAAACCAAAATGAGTTGAGTTCTTTGGTTGTCCAAGGGTTTGGGGTTCAAATTTGATGGTATTATGGTCCTGAGTTGTGGTGCTGCAATTGTAGATGTTATTTAGTCCAAATGGTCTATTTTCTTGAGTATTTCTGGGTTAATTGTTGCTGAAACAACTCCTGTTGTTACTGCTCAATTGTTGACTCCCTCATCTTTTTGTTGTTCTTCAAATTCCAGGTATTCATCTTGCCTCAAATGACTTATATAATTTAAGCCCAAAATATGATTAAACTAGAAGAATGTAATGAAAAACAGGCAGTTTTTTTTACGTTCAATATTTTACCTTAGCTAGATCATTTTACCTTTATATTCATTTAAGCTTCATATTATGTATAATAATAGGACTGTGTTGGACTGTTGGACTTGGGATTTATGTTGATTCATCTGAAGATAGTAGCCTTAGTATAGTATAGTTTGAGCTCTCGTTGTAGTTTTACTTTAAGATCAAAAGTGACATAACTTGGAATCGAGTTTAAAAAAATCCGTATGTAAGTTCATATCTATGCTCAGTCCATGCTTGAGAACATTTTAGTGTTGATTTCGTTTCAAATTAGAATTCATGCGTTTGAGTTTCAGGCCTTAATGTAAATGTCAGTGGTTTGTATTAATTCCTTGAATTCTATAAGCATTGGATGAAATCAAATAATTAACATCCTGTTTGAATGAAATAAACGTAAAATTTTTTATTTACAAAAGTTATTGGAAGTAAGGTTGCAGGTTTATAATCAAATTGAGATCCCGTTTGGATTTGATCCATTGAAGGATCAGGGCTCAACAACCCATTTTTGACTAAGCTGGGCCTCAGCTCTACTGACGCACAACGCAAGTCTGGCTCTAATTTGCTTCACGTTTGGGCTTGGGCTAAGGCTTATGACTGGCCAAATTTGCAAAACTGGACAGGGGTTTCTTCTCTTTGGGCTCTGATGGCTTGAACTTATTTCAAGGCTGTTATTTGATTAGCATTAGACAACAATAGATTAGCTAGGCTTTGTGGAAATAATGTTTAATATAAAACCATAGTCCTTTTAGGATATCCTGGTTTTTTTATTAGGCATTAACTATCTAGAACTCGGGATGTGCCATTTAGCAAATTTCATGGCCTCCCGCAAAGTTAATAATACGCGTAGTTGCTTTAGGCGCGTTAGTTTAATAATATTACCTCCTTAAACTTGGGTGTGCATTTATGTGACCAAAATCCATATCTCAACGAAGCTGAAATGTGTCAAAAATTATGGGTGCATTTATGTGACATAGTTCGAGGCATGGTTTAACAACGTTGCAATTCTCTTTAAAAATACTAATAAAAGCGGCTAGAAATTAAATTTTGCTCATAAGTTCATTATGTTTTTAAATCAGATTTAAGCTGAATATGACAGTTGAGCGACCGTGCTAGAACCCCAGAACCCGAGAATGCTTAACACCTTCTCCCAGGTTAACAGAATTTCTTACTCAGATTTTTAGTTCGCGGACTGTTAAATAGAGTCATTCTTTACTCGATTCGGGATTTAAACCGGTGACTTGGGACACCATTAACTATCCCAAGTTGTGACTCTGATATCTCTTAAATAGTTGATCGATTGCCCTTTAATTGGAAAACTCCCTTAACTACGCCCTTCGTCGGGGTGTAGTAGCCAAAAGGAGGTGTGACAACCACCTCCACCTTATCCTCAAAGGCTAGCCAAGCAAAAAAAAAATGAGATTTAGTTTAAAAAGTTCATTGACATAATGAAGAGCTTATCCATCAATGTGCCTTTAGTGGAGGCTTTGGACCAAATGCCTTACTATGTCAAATTCATGAATTATTTGGTGACAAAGAAAAGATCCATGGACTGTGAAACTATCAAGATGACCCACCAAGTTAGTGCTATAGTATATTCAATGGCTCCAAAGTTGGAGGATCCCAATGCTTTCACTATCCCTTGCACTATTGGTAGTGTGGACTTTGCTAAAGCTTTATGTGATTTAGGGGCAAACATCAACTTGATGCCCTACTCAGTCTTCAAGACTTTGGGTATTGGGCCACCGAGGCCAACTTCCATGAGATTGCAAATGGTGGATAGATCAATGAAGAAACCATTGGGTATTGTTGATGATGTGCTTGTCCGAATGGATAAGCTTATCTTGCCAGCTAATTTTATGATCTTGGATTGTGAGTTAGACTATGAAGTGCCGATCACATCGGGGAGACCTTTCCTTGCTACGGGGAAAGCTCTAGTTGATGTGAAAGCAAGGAAAATCACTTTTCGGGTGGGTGATGAAAAGGTAGTTTTTCATGTGTGCAAGTCAATGAATCATCCCAATTGTAACAAAGTGTGCTCATTTTTGGATCTAGTCATGGCTGTGATAATTGATGATACAAGTGCAATGATTAATGTGGAAAACCCTCGGGAGGCCGTGGTGTTGAATCTTGATGTCAATGATGATGAGGGCCGAGTGGAGTGTGTGAATGTTTTGCATGGAATGGGATCTTATTCTTATGAGATTAGGAAGGTATCCTTGGACCTTTAAAATAGGAAGACTCATCCAACAAAGCCTTCAATTGAGGAACCTCCGGTGTTGGAGTTGAAGCCATTGCCTCTATAACTCAGGTATGAATTCTTAGGCACTATTTCAACTTTACTAGTTATTTTTTCCTCTTGTCTTACTAACATGCAGGTAGACGCCACTTTGTTGCTCAAAAAGAGGAAGAAGGCAATTGGATGGACTTTGGCTGACATTCGGGGAATAAGCCCTGCATTTTGTATACACAAGATTATGTTGCAAGATAATGCAAAATCTTTCTTGGAACATCAGAGGAGGTTGAATAAAGCAATGCAAGAAGTAGTGAAGAAAGAAGTGATAAAGTGGTTAGATGCCAGGGTTATGTACTCTATTTTTGATAGCTCGTGGACTTCTCTGATGCAGTGTGTTTGTTGCCAACTCGACGCTACACCGAGGTAGGAAGAGCGGGTCGCAATAGCTTTTATCCGAATAGAGGTCGGGATCGATTTCCTCACGGAGCTAGTAGTGGAGTTGGATTTTCTGTCTAGTCTAGATATGTGTTTGTACTCCTAATGTCATTTCAAACATTGCTAAGTTGTATCTAATGGGAAGAAGGGCACTAGGTCGTGGCATCACCTAGGTGGCTAATTGACAGGTAGGTGTTATTAAGGATAAATTGACATATTTGGGCTTATGCTATAACCGTTGCACAATTTTACCCACTCTCACACCTCTCGGTAGAGAGAGTAATTTTGCCAAATTAACTCTCTCGAGACCAAATGGGTTGGCAAATTAGGCCAAGAAACTAGGGTTCAAGTAGGATGATTACTCTCTCAAGATTTAACCCGTTAGTTAGGACTATTATTTCTCATGAATACATCCCAATTCCTTGTTGGGTCAATTTTGGGATCATAGACTCTCTTTCTCAAGAAGAGTCAAACCTACTAAGCTTGAATCAATATTTGCAACCACTAATTCTTGAATAAAATATAAAATCAACCCAAATATCAAACACCCAATATCAATCTAACCCTAGATGGCAACACCCATCAATTATCCACACTAGGGTTGAGCCACAACCCTAGCTAATGGGTTTATCGACACATGATTAAGGAAGAAATGAAGAAATATTTGAAGAGCTAAACTTAATAATTCATTACTAAGAAGAAATCACAATAATCTATCGTTAATGAAGAGCAAAAGTGCCAAAAATGGCAACAAAACCCAGTCTCACGAACGAAACTAAGTTTGGAATGTAAAAACTCCGTAAAATGGTAAAATGCTCTATTTATACTAGGCTGAAAAAACTGGACAAAAATGCCCCTGCGGGGTCAGTGCGGGCCGAACAAAATGGATCGCGGCTGCACTGGCTCTTGGACTTCACGTTTCTGCTTCTCTGAAGTTGGGGACCACAGACCACGTGGAAGTGCACCGCGACAGCAGTGGGAGTTGGCGCAGTCCACACAAATATGACCGCGGACCGTATTTCTTGGAATTGGCAAATAGTGAGCTCTCTGAATCTCTGCTCCACGGATCACACAAAAGAGTAGCGCGGTCATAGAGCCTGACCGTGGACCGCGAGAATCATTCTGTGCTCGTGTTGCCTCCAGCTTGAATATGTCAACTCCTTGAACCTTCTAGTGCGGCTGCATTCACTTTTGCACGGTCCGCACTAGGTTCTCTTTTCCTCAATTCACTTAGTCTTTGACACTTGAGCAGGTTTCACTCCTTTTTGACCCGATCTTTGACATTTTCCATTTTGTCGATCAAACCTGCAATCAAGCACAAGTAATGAGCATTTTTGGACTGTTTTGTAGCAAATTATAACCAAAGCATAGGCAAGTAGGGGCATAAAATATGTTAAAATCCCAACTTATCAACTTCCCCAAACTTAAACCTTTGCTTGCCCTCAAGTAAATAAAATAAGACCCACCCATTTAAGGACAATTCAAGTAATTCCAGCTATCCTAAAGTAACCTCAAGAAGCATCAATTAGGACAAACAATTGCCCTCAATACAAAAACATTGCCCTCAATACAAATGGTTCATTTACAACATTCAAACCTCGAAAACTATGGATCAAGTGTGACACAAGAGCATCAAGAATTGACTCGTTAAATCAAAGAACTCTCTTGGTTACTTTGGTCGTTGTTGAACCAAAACTCATACATCCTCAACTCTCCCTAAGCAAACCTCACCTTTTAGATTATAAGCACACAAACCGAGGTCAAAGGGAGTTCACTTGTCTCTCTCAAGGAAAGGCCACGAGTCCGGCTCTAGGTACCATATGCTTGACCTTCATGTAAGTATCCACTAATGCAAGTGTCATCAAACTCAAGATCATATAGGGGTTTGTGGAGTTAATGTGAAGGATTTTTGTTAAGGATAGGATATGTTTTTGTCCAATAAACTTCCCTTAAGCACTTTTTTGATTCATTGGAACAATCCACTTGACTCTTTGAGTCATTTCACCTCTTCCAAGGGGTTAGAGAGACACTTTGTCACTCTTTCTTAAGCAATTCGAAATATTTCTCCTTTTTTTACTTTTTTCACACCTTTGTTTACTTTATGTTTTTCTTTGAATTCCTTTTTATTCTTTTTCACATTGGGGTTTCTTTTTGTCCTTTCCTTTTCTTTTTTTTTTTCATTGCCTTCCTTTTATTTTGCTTTTGTACCTTTTTACCCTTTTTGTTTCCTTTCGTTTCTCTCCCCCCAAACTTAGACTTTGCGATTACTCAAGGGAAGATGTGGGTGCCGAGAGAGGTAGAATTTAGAACGGGTATAGGCTTGTCGCATTGGTTTTTAAAAGAAGAAGGTTTAAGGCTCAAAAGGGTTAGCTAGGGATTATCTCATTGGTAGGCTATGAAATTAATAAACATATAATTTGGATCAAGGAGAGCCTATAATCACTTCTCGAGTCGAATTTCACTCAAACATTCGCCTCAACAAACATTCAGGGCAAGTTTTAGACCATTGACTCGGGACTCGGACTCATAATTCAATTTCTCACCACATACACTCAAGGATCGCTAAAGACATAGAGTTTGGGTCCCACAAAAACCTTAGATATGATTGAGCACACAATAGTCTTGAATGACCACATGATGTTTGTTTGGTCAACCCAAGAGCCGCAAGGTCACTATTTTCACCATTCTAAGCACAACCACTTGTCTTTGACCATGGGATAAAAGGCAAATGTGTTAGGCCCAAGTGAAGCTATGCTTGAGGTACCCTTAACTAAAAACTACTAAAAACAAAAGAAAAGCAAAAATGGACTCAATCCCTTAAGAAGGTTGTCACGCCATCCATCATCGGGAAGAGACACCCGGTTCACACAATACTCCACCCTTGGAAAGAACCGTGGCATTAAGAAAACCAAGGGCTTATTAAAAACGCCAAAAAAAAAAGCAAAACAAAGGGCTGTGAGCCTAACTACGAAACTAAAACGTACAAAAATTCTTTCGAAAATACAAAAATAGAAAATAGAATAAATATTTACAATAGGGGATTAGAATATACAACGGGGGATGAATATGTACAAAAATGTAACTTTATATACAGACCAAAGAGAGAATAAAAAGTACGATATATGTAGCTAAATGTAAAATTTTATAGAGACAAAAATAGAAAATCACAGAAACATAAACTAAGTCAAATATATATAGCCATCCAGATAAAACAAAAAGTAGGGCGCACCCCCATGAATAAAAGTTGGCATTGTCCCCAATGCCAACTATCAAAATAAGCATCAAAAAGTCACAAGAAATGATATAGGAGCTCCCTAAGCCTGGTCCGTCTACATGGGATCATTAGTGGTTCCCAATCCTCTATATGTGTGGGAACCTCAAACTGGTACCTGATCTCCAGCTGCTCAGCTGCTGGGACTGGGGCCTGTTCCTAGACTGGCTGGATGTCAGGTGCATCATGTTGCAAACTGGAGGAGGCCTCCTGTGGGGCTGCCACCTTAATAACTGCATCAGCTGTACTTGGGAACTTGCTCTTCTTCCTTGGCTGCCTGGGTGCCTTCTTCTGCTGTGGCTCTGCTACTGGTGCTGCTTCTGGGTCAGGGTCCCCGAATAGCAAGTCTAGAGGCATTTGGTCTTCCAATAGCTTGTCCACATTTGCCCTAAGCTATTTTACAAACTCCTTGGAATCTCGTGATCTCCTCATTTTCTTGTGCTCCTTGTCAAGCTCATTCAGATCCTTGCCATGTGACTCAACCATTGTAGCTAAGGTGGTTTGTGTCTCCATAATATTTTCCTAGTTCTCCAGGAGCTTCTTCAAAGTGTCCTCAGTTGACTGAGGAATCTGAGCTGGCTGAGGTGCTAACTGGGTCTCAATGGAGGAAGATAATGTAGACAACTTGGATGTCGCAGCTGACATCCAGTTGTTCAAACTAGCCAATGTCTGGCTCAACTGATGGGCAGTGATGGGATACCTCCGGGAAGATGGGATTCCCGGGTCAGCTGAAGTATTGGGACCAACAGTAAAGGAAGGTCCTAGAGGCAAGTCCTCAACAATAGTGGCAGCATACATGGCAGATGGCTCAGTAGAAAGCTCTACCGCAACTGGCTCCTCAGAATGGCCGGTTGGGGAATAGGCATGTGGCTTGTAATTTTTGTCTTTAGGGTTGTCCAGGCCCTTCATACCGAACCAGGTGAATGGAGCCACTAGCTTTACCTTGATATCAAATGGTTTCTTCTCCACTTCCAGGTCCTTGAAGTACATGGTGAGAGTATTGGGAAAAGGGTAGTTCCGATCATGCTCTTGCCGCACAACATTAATCACACCGGACATTGCATTTTCCACATTGATAGGGCATCTGGCCATAATAGAAGCAACAAGAAAAGGACGGGTAAGTGGAATAGTCTAATCGTAGGTAGAGGGGTCAAGCCGACTGCACACAAAAGACTACCACCCCCGAGCCTCAAAGTTGAAAGTCTTCCGAAAAATTTTGATTTCTTCTTGCACCCACTTTGGAACAGTACCCGGGATTGCCAGGTAACCACGGACGAACTTCTTCACCCATTGTCAACTTTTCATTATAAAGGGTCTCATCCTCGTCATCCAACCTTAAGTATTCACTAAGTGTCTGCCCAGTAAAGATCACCTTTTTGTTCCGCACTTTGGTTACCTTAGTGCACTTCAAGATGATCCCAACCCACTCGAGTGTGATATTGTCTATGCATATTGGGAAATAGAGGTATAAGGTCTCGCTCAATGAAACTCCTTTCCAGAATCAACTTTCATTTAGGCCACCATACCCTAAACATAATGAATGCTAACTAACTGACGAACCTATCCTCACAAGCTGCGGGATCTCTAGTTCCTTCAACACCCCCAACCTGAGGTATACCACCTTGTACCTCGTCCTCATTTCCGCCTGGACTCTCTCCAGATAATGAAGTTGTTGGGGAGGTGGAGTATTCTTCACTACCGGCTACGGACTCTTCAGATGAATCTGAAACTACATTCACTAGCCTCTTGATAGTGGGTGATGCTGGAGGGGTATCAGTCAGCTCGAAGCTGGAGACGAAGTGAGTTGGGATTGAATCGGAGGAGATGTCCTGAGATGGCATATACTCACTTCCCGAGGAATGGGAAGCAACTCTATCTGCAGCTTTTATCATCTTCCGGGGCTTTTTGATGTTTTCCCGGACTTGGGGAGTGAGTTTTACCACTCTCTGCCTCTTTGTTTAACCATATATCTGCAGACAAACACATCTAACATTGTTAGTTTAAGCAAAGGTAATGAAACAGGTGTATGAAATAGATTGCAGACAACAGATGCAGTTTTGCAGAACACACCTACATAACACAGCTGTAGAAAATAGCACTGCGGCCCCCATAAACAAGAATGCGGCCGCATTGGAGGCACCGCAGACCGCACAAAAATGACCCTGGTCTGCGCTGGGCAAAGGCCCAAAATAACAACTCTCTGAATCTCTCGCCGCAGTCCGCACAAAATAGGGTCGCGGTCACGATGGGCTAGTGTGGACCGCATAAAAGTACAACGCGGTCGCGCTGGTGCAAGTCAACTTGCAGTCAATAAACACCGCGGTCCCTATAGACAAGCAACGCGGAACACGTCTTAGTGCGATCCACGGAGATTAGGGTTTATGGGCACTAAGTTAGGGTTGCATTTTTGCCATTTTTATTCAAATATTTACACCTACTTTGTCCTTACTCATTTTCCCACTTAGTATGCACATTATGCACACCTCCCAGGTTTTAAACAATCCTAAACTAACAATTAAATGAAGAAGAAGAAGCTAAAACTACTGAGCAAACAATTAAAATGAAAATATGAAATTAATTAATCACAAATGCATGAAATATTACCAGGTTAGTGAAGAATGAATGCAATTAGTCCAAGCAAGCAAGAGTTACAGTCTTCGAAAGGGATGAACAACAGTTTTAGGGCTCTGAGTTTAAAGTTCGAATAGGGTATACTGAGACCCTGGGCTCTATAAAATGATGTGGGCCCCATACTCACCTACCAGAGCGACTGCACAAAAGCAACCGCGGACCATGCTGGATTTACTCCATCAAAGTTTCAGTAGGCAGCCTCTGCAGACTGCACAAAAGAGATCGCGACCGCAGAGGGCCACCCTGGAACGCACTAAATGGAATGCGGTCGCAGTGGGAATATTCAAAGAGCACCCTTTTTTGCTCATACTAGTGCGAACCGCACAATGTGTATTGCGGACGCACTGGCAAACTTTAGAGACTATGCAATTTTTCCAACTTGTTTTACACTGCATCAATTCAATCCCTGCAACATCTCACAACCAATTAGCTTAAAAATCCTATACTACAAAGAAAATCAAAGAGAAAGAAAAAGACATGGGTTGCCTCCCAAGAAGCGCCTGATTTAACCTCACGGCACAACACATATTAGCACCACATTTGTTCAAATAAAGAAGCTCCACCATGTGGCTCTCATCAAACTCTCCAAGAAGCAATAAATAGCATGCCCAGCAAGGTTGAGCATCTGATCAATGAATGGCAAGGATAATGATCCTTACAGGGCACGCTGTTCAATTCTTTTATATTTTATACAACCTTGCAAACCCGCGATTGTTCTTGCAGGAATCCACTCATTGTGAGCATTTGTCACTACGGTCATGCCATCCTTTATCGACACGCAGTGCACCGGATAAATACAAGATTTGTTAGAAACAGGGTAGACCCCCACTTCTTGCATCACCTCATCCAATCTTCCTTCATGCTCTAAGAAAGGTTTCACATCGTTCTCCAAGATAGTTTTTGACATACAGAGCGTGGGACTGAGGTGTGGAGAAAGTGGAGTCAATTCCAACCCTAGTGACTCCTCAATTATTGGCTTTGTCAGTGGAATTTGTTTCAAGATCCAAAGACAATTTATTTAGATCATAAGATTCCATAACATGTAAAGCATCTATGCATGTCACTCTAATTGGATCATCATTGACATCCCGATTTAGAGGTTCGACAATAAGGGGATCATGAACATTAATCATAGAACTTGTATCATCTAATATCACAGCTGTGATAATGTCCAGAAAAGAACACACATCAGTGCCATTAGGTTGCCTCATAGATCTCACTTGGTGAGTCATCTAACTTCGGGGCCATTAAATGCACTATAGAGCTCACTTGGTGAGTCATCTTTATAGTTTCACAGTCTATGGACCGCTTAACCAAGTCCTTCATGAATTTTGCATAGCCCGGTATTTGTTCAAGTGCCTCCACCAAAGGCACATTTATGGATATACTCTTCATCATATCAATGAATTTCTTAAATATATTATCATTTCTTTGCTTTGCGAGTATTTGAGGATACGGTGGAGGTGGCCTAAGCAAGGGTGCCTTGGCTTTAGGCATCACCGACTCGGGCATATCAATTAGTTGTAATCGCCATCACTTGGTTGTTGTTCCCGTCCTTTGGGTTCACCATCGTATCACTTGGTGGAGCACCCTTGGGGTGTGTATTTAAAGCTTGAGAGAGTTGGACCATTTGCACCTCCAAGTATCGAATAGAGGTATTATGAGAAGCCAATTGCACATCAAAATCTTGGTTCCTTTTCATCATTTGCTTGAACATATTCTCAATTCTACCCATATCACTCTTGGAAGAACTCTAACCTTGAGAAGGAAAAGGGGGTGGATTGTTTTGTTGTTAGTACATGGGGGGCCTTTGAAAGCCCTGCACCAGTTTTCTTGGTTCCCACTATTGTTCCACCCTCCTTGATTGTTGTTGTTGCTCCAATTATTGTAGTTCCCATTCTAATTACCTTGATTGTTACCTTTATTTCCCTAATTGTTGTTTTGATTGTTGTTGTTCCAATTGCTACCACCTTGTTGTTGATTTTAATTTCCTTGGGGACACCATTGTTGATTCGAAGAGTTGCCTCTATTCCCATGGCAGTTATTGATGTATTGGACCTTTTCGATTTGGTCATCATAACACTCATTCGAAAAACCACCACCATCATTGTTGTCATATTGTTCACAATTTCCTTGAGGTTGTTGCCCTCTTTTATTCCTTTGTAGCATAGAAACACCTTCCATGGCATTGACTTGGCGCGGATTTTGAACTTGTTTCAATTGCGCTTTCGCCAATTAGTTCATAGTGGTTGTCAACTCCGTTATAGCTTGCCCATGGTCATGCAACTCCTTATGTAAATGAATAACCGCTTGAGGAACGTTAGCTTTACTTTGCCATACAGATGATGTTTTCACCATATCATAAAAAACGGCACAAGCTTCATCATAAGTTAACTTCATAAAATTACCCCCAGCCAATTGATTCACTATGCAATGATTTGTAGTATTGATACCCCAGTAGAAAGTTTGTTGCAACATATTCTCTGTCATGTCATTATAGGGGCATTACTTCACCATTGTCCTATATCTCTCCCAAATTTCATGCGAAGGTTCTGTTGATCTTGCTTGAAGGCTAAGATTTCATCCCGAAGTGCTGCCATATGACTTGGTGAGAAACACTTGCCAATGAATTTATCTGTCAACTCATCCCAAGTTGTAATGGAATGATTGGTGAGACTTTCTAGCCAATCCAATGCTTTACCCCGAAGAGGGAATGGGAAAAGCCTCAATCTCAAAGCATCCTCGGACACGCTTGTCTGCTTCCTACCTCAGCATATATCTACGAACCCCTTCAAGTTGTTGTAGGCATTTTGATCGGAGGCGCCCGTGAAAATACCCTCTTTGATCGAGCAAGGTCAATATGACATTAGTAATCAGAAAGTTCCCTGTCCGAATTCAGGGAGGAACAAAGGCACTGTATACCCTTGATTAGGGAGGACTCTTGGGGCCACTCTTGGCGGTGGCGGAGGAGGGTCTAGAATAGGATTTTTGTCATTGGCCTGACGGCCTCTACGTGGAGCATGAGGTAAGGGAAGCTCATCATGATCAATATCTTCTACCTCCTCCCCGCCATGGCATTGCCAAGAGGGTCAGTAGTGTTGAGAGCCATTTGTACCTGAGTAATCGACACAAACAAAATTAGTAAACAAGAAGGAAAGAGAAGAAAAACACAAAACTAACTAAACAGATAGTCAACATCATAAGCCCCCGGCAACGGTGCCAAAAAGTATTCGCTGCCAACTCGACGCTACAACAAGGTAGGAATAGCGGGTTGCAATAGCTTTTACATGAATAGAGGCTGTGATCGATTTCCTCAAGGATCTAGTAGTGGAGTTAGATATTCTGTCTAGCCTAGATATGTGTTTGTACTCCTAACATCACTCAGACATTCTTGGTTTTTGATTTTATAACTACTATTATAAAACTAATTATTAACACTAAATTATGTCATGAAAATATTGCTAAGTTGTATCTAATGGGAAGAAGGAAACTAGGGTCGTGGCATCACCTAAGTGGCTAATTGACGGGTAGATGTTACTAAGGATAAATTGACATATTTAGGGCTTATGCTATAACTGTCACACAATTTACCCACTCTCACACCTCTTGGTAGAGAGAGTAATTTTGCCCGATTGACTCTCTCGAGACCAAATGGGTAGGCAAATTAGGCCAAGCAACTAGGAGTCAGGTAGGGTGATTACTCTCTCGAAATTTAACCTGTTAATTAGGACTATCATTTCTTATGAGTCCATCCCAATTCTTTGTTGGGTCAATTTTGGGGTCATAGACTCTCTTTCTCAAGAAGATTCAAACCCACTAAGCTTGAATCAATGTTTGCAACCACCAATTTTTAAATATAAGCATAAAATAAACTCAAATAGCACAAAACTAGCTAATGGGTTTAGCTACACATGATTAAGGAAGAAAATGAAGAAGGTGAAGAGCTAAACATATTAATTCATTACTAAAAAGAAATCACAATAATCTATCGTTAATGAAGGCAAAAGTACCAAAAATGGCCACAAAACCCAGTCTCACGAGCGCAGCTAAGTATGGAATGTAGAAACTCCCTAAAAATAGTAAAATATTCTATTTATACTAGGCTAAAAAAATTGGACAAAAATACCCCTGCAAGGTCAGTGCGGGCCGCATAAAATGGATCATAGCCGCACTGGCTCTTGGACTTCACGTTTATGTTTCTCTGAAGTTGGGGACTGCGGACCGCATGAAAGTGCACCATGGCTGCGGTGAGAGTCGATGCGGTCCGCACAAATACGACCGCAGACCGCATTGCTTGGAATTGGCAAATTGTGAGTTCTCTGAATCTCTGCTCCGCGGGCCGCACAAAAGGTAGCCCGACCGTATAGCCTGACCACGGACCACGAAAATTGTTCCACGCCCGCATTGCCTCCAGCTTGAATATGTCAACTCTGCCTCCAGCTTGAATATGTCAACTTTATGAACCTTCTAGTGCGGCCGCATTCACTTTTGCGCGGACCGCACTAGGTTCGCTTTTCCTCAATTCACTTAGTCTTTGACACTTGAGCAAGTTTTACTCCTTTTTGAGGCGATCTTTGACATTTTCCATTCAAACCTGCAATCAAGCCGAACTTGTTAGCATTTTTGGACTATTTTGTAGCAATTTATAACCAAAGCATAGGAGAGTAGGGGCGTAAAACATGTTAAAATCCCGACTTATCACAGTGTGTGCTGAAGAAGGGTGGTATGATTGTGGTGATAAATGATAACAATGAACTAATTCCCATTCAAACAGTTACCGGATGGAAGGTATGCATGGACTACAGGAAGCTGAACAAGGTGACACGCAAGGATCACTTCACATTGCCATTCCTTGAGCAATTGCTTGATTTCCTTGCTGAGCGTGCCTTCTATTGCTTTTTGGACGAATATTCTGGATACAACCAAATCGTAATCGCTTCAAAGGATTAGGAGAAGACCACATTTACTTGTCCATATGGCATCTTTTCTTTCTCTTGGATGTCGCTCGGGTTGTGTAATGCACCGATGACATTCCAACGATGTATGATGGCCATTTTCACTGATATGGTGGAAGATATCTTAGAGGAGTTCATGGACGATTTTAGTGCGGTAGGTGATTCATTTGAGCAGTATTTGAGAAATGTGGATAGAATGTTGGCCCATTGTGAAGACACAAATCTTGTACTCAATTAGGAAAAATGACACTTCATGGTTGAGGAGGTGATAGTGTTGGGTCATCAAATTTGAAAGCATGGCATCGAAGTTGACAAAGCCAAGATAGATGTGATTTCAAGGCTTCCTCCCCCCACTTATGTCAAAGGGGTGAGGAGTCTTATTGGGCACGCAGGGTTTTACCAGAGGTTTATAAAAGATTTTCCAAAGGTGGTAAACCCTTTATGCAAGCTACTAGAAAAGGATGCCAAGTTTGTGTTCGATGAGGGATGTATGCAAGTGATAAGTTAGGATTTTAACATTTTCTAAGTCCCTACTTGCCTATGCTTTGATCATATATTTGTATAAAATAGTCTCTAAAGGCTCACAGGTTGTGCTTGTTTGCAGGTTTGATCGACAAAGTGACAAAACGTCAAAGATTAGCTTAAAAAGGAGTGAAACCTACTCGAGTATTAAAGACCAAGAAATAAGGGAAGAAGGCCTAGTGCAGACCGTGCAAAGTGGATGCGGCCGCACTAGGTGGTTTAGAGAGTTGGTAAAATCAGGCTAGAGGAAATGCGGCCACGGTACATATCTCGCGGTCTACGACCGCACTACTCTTTTGTGCAGTCCACGACCAAGAGATTCTGAGAACTACAATTTTGACAAGATAATACCATGCGGTCCACAGTCGTTATTGTGCGGACCGCGCTAGCTACCTCCGCAGTCACGGTCCATTCTACGCGGTCTATGGAGAGCCCAACTTCAGAGAGCTAAATTTTGAACTTTAAGAGACTCGTGCATCCGTGGTCCATTTTATTTGGCCCGCATTGACCCCGAAATGGTATTTTTATCCGATTTTCCAGCTTTGTATAGACAGAACATTTTAACATTTTTAGGTGATCAGTTATCTTTAGAACTGGGCGGCGCTAATGAGAATTTACTTTGTAGCCATTTTTTGCATCTTAGCTTCAAATTAACGATAGATTTGTGTAATTTAACTTAACATTTAGTTATTATGTCTTGCTCTTCATCTATTTCTTTAGTTTTTTCTTCAACAATGAGTAGCTAAACCCATTAGCTAGGGTTGTGGCTCAACCCTAGTGTGGGTAATTGATGGGTGTTGCCATCTAGGGTTAGATTAACTATGGATATTTACTATTTGGGTTGATTTTATGTTTTAATCTAAGAACTGGTTGTTTCAAACACTGATTCTAGTTTTGTGGACTTGAATCTTCTTTAGAAAGAGAGTCTATGTTCCCAAAATTAAACCAACAAGGAATTAGGATGGACTCATGAGAAATGACATTTCCAATTAACGGGTTAAACCTAGAGAGAGTAATCACCCTACTTGAACCCTAGTTGGTTGATCTAATTTCCTACCCATTTGGTCTCGAGAGAGTCAATTGGGAAAAATCACTCTCTCTATCTAGAGGTGTGAGAGTGGGTAAAATTGTGCAAAAATCACTCTCTCTATCTAGAGGTGTGAGAGTGGGTAAAATTGTGCAACGGTTTAGCATAAGCCCCAATCATGTCAATCGAACCTTAGTATCATCTACTCCTCAATTAGCCACTTAGGTAATGTTATGACCCTAGTGCATTTCTTCCTATTAGATACGACTTAGCAATAGTCTTGTAGTATAATTTAGTTGCAATTAATAGTTAGATAATAGTAGTCAGAATTTGAAAACCCAAAATACATTTGACGTGATATTTGAGGCAAATACACATCTCTAAGCTAGACAGACATTCCAACTCCATTACTAGCTCCCTAAGGAAATCGATCCTGACCCTCAAATCAGGTAAAAAGTATTGCGACATGCTCTTCCTAACTTGGTGTAGTGTTGAGTTGGCAGCGATCACTTTTTGGCACCGTTGTCGGAGAGCTTACGATGTTAACTATTTGCTTAGTTAGTTTTGTGTTTTGTTTCTCTTTCCTTCTTGTTTACTAGTTTTGTTTGTGTCGATTACTCAGGTACCGATGGCTCTAAATGCTAAAGGCCCTCTTGGCAATGTCATGGAGGGGGAGGAGGTAGATGATCTTGATCAAGAAAGGTTCCTAATTTACCTCAAGCTCCATGTAGAGGCCGTTAGGCCAATGCAAATGACAACAATCCTATCCCAAAACCTCCTTCACCACCGCCAAGAGTGGCCCCAAGAGTTCTCCAAAATCAAAGTATGCGTGTGCCATTGTTCCTCCCCGAATCCGGGCGGGAAACTTTCAAATCAAAAATGTTATGTTGACCTTGCTCGAGCAAAGAGGATACTTTACGGGCGCCTCCGATCAAAATTCCTACAAGCACTTGAAGGGGTTTGTAGATACATGCTGGGGTAGTAAGCAGTCAAACGTGTCCGATGATGCGTGGAGATTGAGGCTTTTCCTGTTCTCTCTTCGGGGTAATTCATTGGATTGGTTAGAAAGTCTCCCTAATCATTCCATTACAACTTGGGATGAGTTGGCGGATAAATTCATTGGCAAGTTTTTCTCAGCAAGTCATACGACGGCATTTCGGGATGAAATCTTAACCTTCAAGCAAGAGCCAACGGAACCCTTGCATGAAATTTGGGAGAGATATAGAACGACGGTGAAGGAATGCCCCTATAATGACATGACGGAGAATATGTTGCAACAAACTTTCTACCGGGGCATCAATACTACAAATCAATACATAGTGAATCAATTGGCAAGGGGTAATTTTATGAAGTTGACTTATGATGAAGCTTGTGCCGTTATTGATGAGATGTCGGAAACATTCTCCACATGTAAAAGTAGAGCTAACGTTCCTCAAGGTGACCCTACAGTTATTCATTTACATATGGAGTTGCATGACCATGGGCAAGCTATAGCGGAGTTGACAATCACTATGAACCAATTGGCGAAGACACAATTTCAACAAGTCCAAAATTCGCGCCAAGTCAATGCCATGGAAGGTGTTTCTATGCTACAAAGGAATCAAAGAGGGAAACAATCTCAAGGAAATTGTGAACAATATGACAACAATGATGGTGGTGGTTTTTCGAATGAGTGTTATGATGACCAAAGCGAAGAGGTCTGATATGTCAATATTTACCAAGGGAATAGAGGAACCTCTTCGAATCAACAATGGCATCCCCAAGGTAATTGGGGTAATCAACAACAAGGCAGAGGCACTTGGAATAATAACAACCAACAACAAGGTGGAGGAAATTGGAACAACAATAGTCAAAACAACAATTAGGGTAATCAAGGTAATAATCAAGGTAATTGGAACAGGAACTACAATAATTGGAGCAACAACAACAATCAAGGAGGGTGGAATAATAATGGTAACCAAGCAACCGGGGGCAAGGCTTTCAAAGGCCCCCATGTACGACCAAACCAAACAATCTACCCCCTTTTCCTTCTCAAGGTCCGAGTTCTTCCGTGAGTGATATGGGGAGAACTGAAAGTATGTTATAGCAAATGATGAAAAGGAACTAAGATTCCGATGTGCAATTGGCTTCGCATGATACATCTATTCGGAACTTGGAAGTGAAACTAGGTCAAATTTCTCAAGCTTTGTATACCCGCCCCAAGGATGCTCTACCAAGTGATACGGTAGTGAACCCGAAGGGTGGGAACAACAACCATGTGATGGCGGTTACAAATAGAAGCGAAAGAGGTAGTGATGTGCATGCCTCGAGAGAAAAGCAAGATGTGGAAGATGATATTGAGTTACGTGGTGATGATGTACCTTTGATTGTTGAAGATATGGTTGAGACGAATGTGAACAATGAAATGAGTATAGATATTGATGAGGCTGAGGTGGAAACACAACATGTCGTGAACCCATCTAGGAAACACGTGATTGATATTCTCGAGCCAATGGTGCCTAAAGCCAAGGCACCCTTGCCTAGGCCACCTCCACCATATCCTCAAAAGCTCGCAAAGCAAAGAAATGATAATCAATTTAAGAAATTTAGTGATATGATGAAGAGTTTTTCCATAGATGTGCCTTTGGTGGAGGCACTTGAACAAATGCCTGGCTATGCAAAATTCAAGACGGACTTAGTTACAAAGAAACGGTCCATGGATTGTGAAACTATAAAGATAACTCACCAAGGGAGGGCCATAGTGCATTCAATGGCCCCGAAGATAGAGGACCCTGGTGCTTTTACTATCCCTTGTACTATTAGAAGTGCGGACTTTGCCATAGCTTTATATGACTTGGGGGCTAGCATAAATTTGATGCCTTATTCGGTCTTCAAGACTTGGGGAATTGGACAACCTCGACTAACTTCAATAAGACTTCAAATGGTAAATCGATCAATGAAGTGACCTTTGGGCATAATTGATGATGTACTTGTTCGGGTGCATAAGTTTATATTGTCGGCCGACTTTGTCATCTTGGATTTTGAGGTAGATTATGAGGTGCCGATTATATTAGGTAGACCGTTCCATGCTACGGGAAGGCATTGGTTGATGTTGAAGTGGGTGAGCTTACTTTCCGAGTGGGTGATGAGAAGGTTGTTTTCCCTATTTGCAAATCCATGACGCAACCTAATGGCACCGATGTGTGCTCTTTTGTCGAGATTGTCACAAATGTGATATTGGATGATACAAGTTCTATGATTAATGTTGAAGGTCCCCTTGTTGTCGAGCCTCTAAATCGAAATGTCGATGATGATGCAAGTAGAGTGACGTGCATAGATGCTTTACATGTTATGGAATATTGTGAGCCCAGTAAATTGTCTTTGGATCTTGAAAACCGACAAATTCAACTGACAAAGCCAACAATTGAGGAGTCACCGGGGTTGGAGTTGACTCCACTTTCTCCACACCTCAGCCCCCCACTCCGTATGTCTTAAACTATCTTGGAAAATGTTGTGAAACCTTTCTTAGAGCGTGAAGGAAGATTGGATGAGGTGATGCAAGAAGTGGGGGTCTACCCTATTTCTAACAAATCTTATATTTCTCCAATGCACTTCGTATCGATGAAGGATGCCATAAACATAATGATGAATTCTCAGAATGAGTGTATTCCCACAAGAACAGTCACGAGTTGGCAGGGTTCCATAGACGATAAAAAATTGAACAACGTACCCGTAAGGATCATTATCCCTTGCCATTCATTGATTGGATGCTCAACTAACTTGATCTGCGTGCTATTTATTGTTTCTTGGAGAGTTTGATAAGAGCCGCGTGGTGGCACTTATTGACTTGAAGAGATGAGTTGGTAGCCCGTGTTGTGCCGCGACATTAAATTGGGCGCTTCTTGAAAGGCAACCCATGTCTTTTTCTTTTTCTTTGATTTTATTTTGTAGTTTAGGATTTTTGGGCTAATTTGGTTGTGAGTTGTTGCAGGGATTGAGTTAATGCACTGCAAAACATTTTGGAAAAATTCAATAGTCTCTACAGTTGCCAGTGCGGCCGCATTGCAATTTGTGCAGACCGCTTTGGTGAAGGTCAAGTGAGGTGCTCTCTAAAGTTTGCCACCGCGGTCTCATTCTATTTAATGCGGTATGCGGTGGGCCTCCGAGGCCGCGGTCTGCTCTTGTGCGGTCTATAGAGGTCGCCTTCTCAAACTTCAAGTGATGAAACCCAACGTGGTCCACAGTCCATTTTCTGTGACCGCGCTGGTAGGTGAGGATGGGTCCTACTGCTTGTCTATAAATAGACCCCAAGGGTCACCCATTACTCTTTTCGAACTCTTAACACTCAGAAGCCTAAAAATCACTGTTCACATTCTCACTTGATCGTAATTCGTGTTTACATTGATTTATTACATTCCATCTTCACAATCTTGTAACATTTCATCCATTTTTCATCGAGTAATCTTATATTCGTTTTAGTATCTTGCCTAGTTTAGCCTCTTTTTCTTCTCGTGTATTCTTTTTCTTCATTTATTTGTCAACTTAGGGTAATTTAAATGTTGGGTTTGCGTGTTGGGAATTCCTAATGGTTGGGCAAACAAGTAGGGACAAGTTAGGTGGAAAAATTGAACAAAAATATATCAAAACATGAAACCTTACCTCCATGCCTGTGCAAAATACTCGTCGCGGCCCGTGGTCGCCTTTATGCGGTCCACGGTGCCTTGAGTAACTGAAAGTGAACCTATGCCCAGCGCGGCCGCATTGCACTTTGAGCGATCCACACTGACACACCGCGGCCACGCTCCCATTTTGTGTTGACCACAGTGGGGAGATTCAATGAGTTCTCTTATGGGGGCTTTGACCCAATGCAGACTACGTTACGTGGTGCCCCCAGTGCGGCCGCACTCCTTTTGTGTGGCCCATTCTGCAATTGCTTCTACAACAACTCATCTGCGGTCTGCAATTCATTTCATTCACCTGTTTCATTGCATGTGCTTAGACTAACCACATTAGATATTTTTGCATGCAGATAATGGTCAAACAACGAGGCAAGGGCTCCAAAAAACCTGGTGTTGATAACCAGTTTTTCCCAATGTATTTTTATGCTCGAAATACTTTCAAAATAGCTTGTGTACGCATATATGATCATGCCTAAGAGCTTTGGTATTTTACCCAATTTTCAAGATTTTTAAAAATCAATTTATTGTCTATTTTAATAGTACAAAATTCAATAATTATTCTCAAAATTATCATTTGGTGAAAAATTTATTTCTATCCTTGTATTTATACCAAAATATAATTAAGGTATTTTTGCATATCTTTATACATTTTATTTAGTATTTTTAAAGCTAAATTGTATATAATTGCAATTATGGCCTATTTTACAATTAACAATATTTTACAATAATAAAATTATTTCCAGTATTTTTGGATTAATATTAAGTATTACTAATTAGATAAGTGCCTTTAATTTGTTCTTAATCATTAATTACTATTTTTATAAAATGAAAAGGTGGAAATTGGCTATTTTAAATTTAGCCTACGTTCATTGCAATTGTAGCCACATTTCCTTTCAATTTTAACCCTTAAATTGACCCACTTTCTGACCAAATTAAACCCAACCACGACCCGATTTTGGATGACCCAACATGTTATCCACCTACCACCTTAAATATAAACCGTTGATCACTTAAGATCAACGGCCAAAACCTACCCTTACCATTTTTAACTCCTGAACGACCACCCTAATATCTCTCATTCTCACCTGACCCACCGCCTTGAAACCATTCACCTCTCAAAACACTCCCAAGCTCTCCGAAACCCTAGCAGTCTCCTACTTCATTCTATCATGATTCCACTGGAATCTATGGCGTTCCAGGCCATGAATAACTTATGATCGCCCTATCTCACCATCAAACTCAAGCTTTTCAATGATTTAAAACCTGAATCTAATGTTTTTCTTTAGATCTGTCTCAGATCTGCAAGATCTATGGCCTCTGCGGCCATTTTCCGGCGTGTTAAGAGCAATATGAGTCTCTTTGACTCATGATCCAGTTTTCTTCAAGACCTTCTCATGATAGGGTCTTCTCTGTCATTTCTATGGTTTTTCACTTATCTATTTCTTTCAGAATCTGTGACATATTTAGTCTTTACTTGAAGATTTACAGGTTTCTTCCCTAAATTTTCTTTTTAAAACCATTCGAATTCGATTTTTATGGCTTTTGAAAAAGGATTTCTTCAAATTCTTTGCTGATTCTCCTTCTTTATATGTGTCTTGTGCTCTTTTATCTCTTATCTATTATGCAAGAACCTTCTATTTTTTTATTAATTCGCATGCTTTGCTATATGTGTGTGTTTATGTTTGAAGCTCTCTGATGTTGTTCACCTTACTGAGTTTTGTTTATGTTCTTGCTAAGCATGTTTTACCTATTTTGTTTAAGTTCGAATTATCTCTTTCTTCTCAAACTTGCTTAAATTCCAAGTTTTCTCAAGCATGACCTTGAGCCAGTATTCTTGCTATTATGTATGTTTATCTGTCTTTCTAAGCCTCTCTCAATGTCTTTGTCTTCTCACCTATGACTCTATTTGAAACCCTAGGTTTTGGGGGTTTCTTTGACAAGTAGTACTAGGGTTCCACTTTAGAACCCTAGGCTTTCAGACTCACTAAGAGTCTGTAGTTGAAGCTGAAATCCTGTTCCCTTGCGACTATGAGACTTTCAGTGTTAAACTCTTTTTATATAGTAAACAACTCTTTTGTTTGACCTGTGTGCTTTATATGTGAGAAAATCTCCTCTTTCACAAGGTTTCACTAACCAAAGGATCGATTTTTTTGAAATCCCTTTAATCAGGCTAATGATTCCCCACTAATTTCTTTCAATTGAACCTCCTTATTTTGATCCTTTTGTGTAAAAATCCTATGTTTTTGATGTTTTCCTTAAATACATGACCTTCTGTGATTCTGTACCAATGTTTGAATTATTTCTATACCTATATGACTCTTTCCTTAATTACTTGGGATTCATCGTGATTATGATTGGATCCGGGATCCTCTTGGTTGATTTTTAAACTGATGCACTATTTTACTTTGTAAATACACTACTTTCCTTAATTACCCACTATGTATTTGACCTTATTTATGCACTATGTGGTTTCTTGTCGTAATCAGCCTCATTGAACTGATTTTTTTCCTTGTTCTGCCTTAACTAACCGTTAAAACTAGACTCCTTAATTAATGTATTCCAGTTGTCTTAATTGACACTAATTGATTGCTATTTCCGTGTTTGTGCACTCATTGCCTATGTACTGCTTTTTTTCAAAAGCTATATAAGGACCTGTCTTCCCTCTTTACAAACACTAGAAAAAAGACACGAACAAAAACTCTTCTAATCACATACTTTCAATACTGTTTTCAACACTTTTTTCCTTGAGATCTTTTAGAACTACAACTTGGCTCTTTCAAGGCTACTACTGTTTACTTATTTTCTTTGAAACTGGTATGTCTTTTGTTTAAACATTCTGCCTCATCTCTAAGTGTTTACTTTACAGTTCTGGCACTCTTATTTGCTTTACTGCTCATGTTCAATGATCTATGCTAATTTCCTCGTATCTGTTTCTGTTGTGAATCGCCATCCCTATTCCTTTCTATATGTTTGAGTTAAGGTCTTGGCCCGATAGTATCCGAATTACTGCCCAGACCATGACCTGATCCACAATAGACCCTAACTCTCAATGCTTTACTAGCAGGCTGGTCAGGGGTGTGCCAGCATCCCAATTGCTGGGAATGACCACTAGCTTGCCCCGTCTCTCCCTGATTCCCTTCCCCTTTGTGCACTCACACCTATTCCTAGAACCTTAAGTTCTGCCCCTCTCTTTTAAGCCTTGCTTTGGGACCTTGAATTCCCTCTGAACGTGGACATCTGAGAGCTGGCTTTTTTACACTGTACTATGTTCTTGATTCTGAAATATTTTTTGGGGTGTAATCAATGCCCGGAGTCCCTTTTAGATTCTTGGAAACTTTGACACACGCCAGATATGAGAGGGTGTTTTGGAAATCTGATCCTTGAAGTTGGTTTATCTCATATTGTTGGACTTTAAGTACGAATTAGGCTGTTTGGATGTCGTTGGAGCTTCTGATGTAATTTTTACTTTTCTTCATTCTGATTCGTTCGGTCTGTAATAATTTTTTTAATAACTATTAGGGTGGATAGTGGAAAGGGTAGAAAATATGCCTATAGGGTCTTTCATAATTCTGCTTTTTTTTGCACTTAGAAAACATGCCTATAGGGTCTTTCACAATTCTGTATTTTGCACTCAGAAAACCTGCCTATAGGACCTTTATGATTCTACATTTCCACATTTTAGAAAACATGCCTATAAGTCTTTCTGCACTTTTGTATTCCTGTATTTAGAAAACTTGCCTATAGTTGATTTCTATATTTCGGCATTTTAGAATTCATATTTATAAGTTCTGCATTTCTGCATCTTAGAGATTATGCCTATAGGTTCTGCATATAGGAATCATGATCTTAGGGCTTTTCTGCACTTCTTCATATACATGCCATAAACAATCCTAGGCTTAATAATAACCAATTCATTCTAGATGACATGCCTATAAGACTATTGTATTTATATAATTATTTTTAAAACCAATGACACTTAGAGATCATGCTTATAAGAGCAAATTAACCGAATCAATTTCGAGTCTAAAATCACTCTAAATGTTATGCAGATTCCTTCTCTATAATCAGTAACTTTTTTTTCCTTAAAATCAATACGCTCTATTAGATGCCATGCTTATAGGCCTCACCTAGGCAAACCGATAGGTAATTAATCAGCTGTGCCAGTCTTTGGCAACTACATCCAGACAAGGCTAATTCGGACTTCTCATATGAGAAATATGTGATGAATCAGCCTTTCCTACGCCTTAATTTAATTCAGACCAAACCAGTACTTGTAAGACATGCTAATTAATTTGTTGCTTTGAATGATGAGGCTTTATCTAAGCCCAAATTGATATTTGTTTCCCTCTTAAGTGCGACTTGTTATTGCTTCTCGCTTAGATTTTTGTCCTTTTGAAAACTCTGAAAATCCCCAATTCATTTCCCTTTAATATTAGTAGTCTCAATGCCTCCGAGACTGATAGGATCGGGGCGGGTAATATCATGCAATAAGCAATGATACCATTTCACGTTTTAATACCTAATGGGTGGGAGGGGTAGATAGGGAGATGATGAGCAATGCACTAATGTTTCATGTAGCCCCTCTTACGAGGAGTGATTACTGGATATTGCATTGACGCGATCCATAGTAATCATAAACCTAGGACTCCCCTCCCTTTTACTTGTTTTTTATCCACTTTCTTTAAAATTGCTTGAATATTTCATAAATCCCTGGCTTCTTTACTTTTCTTCTAAGTTTCAACTTATTTGCAATATTATATGCAAGCCCCCCTGTTTTAGCCCTTAATTGCTTAATTGATTACATGGAGTCACAATAATAACACGACCGGAAACCATACTAGTGGATCTTGAAGGGTTCCTAATACCTTCCCCTCGAGATAATTTCTAGCCTTTATCCAAAGTCTGGTTTCTTCAACTCAAACCATTCTTAGTGTCCTAATACGCTTAATCATTAGGCGTTGACTCTCCAACTCCAAAACCCAATTCTTAAAAAGGAAAGAGTTGTCCTCCCAAATGTCATAAGCACAATTTTGACAATATATATACATGTATGTAGAAAAAGGGGTGCGACCCTTGGCAGAGGTGATTCCTACCGGGGAGGCAAAGGAAAAAGAGTGGTAAAACTCACTCCTCAAGTTCGGAAAAATATCAAAAATACCTGAAAGTTGATAAAAGCTGCAGATAAAGCTGCTTTCCATTCCTCAGGGAGTGAGTATATGCCATCTCAGGACATCTCCTCCAACTCACTTCGTCTCTGGCTTCCAACTGGCTGATACCCCTCCAGCATCACCCACTGTCAAGCCGGTGAAAGTAGTTTCGGATTCATCTGAAGAGTCCATAACCGGTAGTGAAAACTACTCCACCTCCCCCACATCTTCATTTTCTAGGAAGAGTGCAGGAGGAGATGAGGAGGAGGTACAAGGTGGCGAATCTCAGGTTGGAAGAATTGACCGAACTAGGAAGGTCGAAACATGGGAGGATGGGTTTGTGACCCAAGTGGCTTACCATAAGTTTAGGGAGTGGTGGCCAGTGAGTCATTTAATACCGGAGAGGAGCTTTGTTATCAAAGACTTGCTACCCCACAACCCTAACGTGCTGAGACAATTTAGAACAAGACCGGGATGGGAGATATTATAGGAATAGTATCTTGATACAAATGAGCATATGGTTCAGGAATTCTATTGTAATGTGGCTCACATTGTCAAAGGGTCCAAGGTGACCAAGGTTCAAAGCAAAAAGGTGTTATTTAACGGGCATGCCTTGAATGAATATTTAGGCTTCAATAAAGAGGAGACCTTATATCTGGAGAAGTTGGAGATGGGGGAGGCGTTCCGTCCATAGTTAGCCCATTACTTGGCGATAACAGCTACTGTTCCTGAGTGGCTGACTGTGGGGGTTAAAATTTTGAGGGGGACCCTGAACTTCGAAGCTAAGTGTTGGGAGACTTTTGTTTGATGCAGGCTAGACCCTACCACACATGACCAGACTCTCCCTATCTCCCGGGATATGTTGGTTGTTTCAATCATGTCGGGTTACCCCATCAACGTGAGGAATGTGATGTCCCGCATTATCTCTATCGTGGGTGCGGAAGCTAACTGGAACTACCTTTTTCCCAACACCCTCTCTATGTATTTCCATGACTTGGAGGTAGAAAAGAAGAGGTATGATGTCAAAGCCAAACCAATGGCTCATTTATCATGGTGTAGTTTGAGGGGCCCAGACAACCCCAAGAACAAGAACTACAAGCCTCCTACTTCAGCCCCAACTGACTAGTCTGAAGAGCCAGTTGAAGTAGAGGCCTCCAGTGAGCCCGCCTCTACAGTTGTTGACATGCATCCTGGTCCTTCCACTTCAGCTGGCCCAGAGATTCCTTCTTCCCAGGCCCATCCGATCACAGTCCACCGACTGAGCCAGACATTTCAGAGCCTGAACAACTGGATGTACACTGCATCATCCAAGTTGTCCACCTTGACCTCCACCATTGCAGCCCAGTCGACTCCTCCACCAGTTCAGGTTCAGCAATCTATAGAGGATATGTTGAAGGAGTTACTTGACAACCAGGCAAAGATCCTCAACACCCAGTCCGAGTCGGTGAAGGCATTTGCTTCACATGTCAAGGCTCTAAAAGAGCTTGACAAAGAGCACAAGAAGCTGCACAAGACACGAGCCTCCAGGGAGTCCGTGAAGGAGCTCAAGGCAGATATAGAAAGACTGATGGCAGATCAGCTGCCTTTAGATTTATTATTTGAGGACCCAGCTCCAACATCAGTTCCAGTAGCAGCCCCAGATACCGAGTTGGTGCAGAGGCTTCCAAAGAAGAAGAGGAAGATCCCTAGTGCAGATGATGCTATCATCCAGTTGGCGGACCCACCAGAGGATTTCTCCAGTCAGCCATAGGATGTACCAGATCCACATCCAGTCCAGGTCCAATCCCAGTTCCTAGCAGCTGAGCAGCAGGATAACGGGAACCAGACTGAGGTTCCCGTACATATAGAGGATCCGGGGAATACTGATGATCCCATGCAAACGTACACAACTAAGGGAGTCTCCTATATCCTTTCCTCTTGATTTTTGATGCTTGTTTGTTTAGTTAGAAGTGGGGACAATGCCAGATTTTATTTGTGGGGGTGCGCCCTACTTTTTATCTGGATGACTGTATATATTATTTGACTTAGTTTATGTTTCTGTTGATTTTATATTTGGTATGTATATAACTTTTCACTTAGTTACTCTTATCGTACTTTTTATCTTCTCTTTGGTATGTATATAAAGTTATATTTTTGTATATATTCATCCCACGTTGTATATTCTAGTCCTCTATCGTAAATATTCATTCTATTTTCTATTTTCGTACAAATTTCTCATTTTTAGATTAGTAGACATGCTCGCAGCCTTTTTGTTTCATTTTTTGCGCTTTCAATAAGCCCTTGGTTTTCGTAATGCCACAAATCTTTCCAAAGGTGGAGTATTGTGTGAACCGAGTGGCTCTTCCCGATGATGGATGGCATGACAACCTTCTTAAGGGTTTGAGTCTATTTTTTATTTTTCTTTTATTTTTAGTAGTTTAAAGTTAAGGGTACCTCAAGCATTGCTTTACTTGGACCTAACACGTTTTCCTTTGATCCCATGGTCAAAGACAAGTGGTTGTGTTTAGGATGGTGAAAGTAGTGACCTTGAGACTCTTGTATTGAGAAAACAAACATCATGTAGTCTTTCGGGACTATTGTGTGCTTAATCGTGTCTAAGGATTGTTGTGGGCCCTTGACTCTATGTGTTTAGCAACCCTTGAGTGTGTGTGGTGAAAAATCAAATTTTGAGTCCAAGTCCTAAGCCAATGGTGTAGAACTTGCCCTGAATGTTTATTGAGGCGAAAGTTTGAGTGGAATTCGACTTGAGAAGTGATTATAGGCCCTCCTTGATCCAAATGATAGTTTAACAATTCCATAGCCTACCAATGATATAATACCTAGCTAACCCTTTTGAGCCTTAAACCTTTTTCTTTCAAGAACCAATGCTACAAGCCTATACCCGTTCTAAATTATACCCTCTCTTGGCACCCACATCTTCCCTTGAGTAGTGGCAAAAGTCTAAGTTTTTGGCGAGAGACAAGAAAGGAAACAAAGTGGTAAAAGGTACAAAAGCAGAAGAAAAGGAAGGCAATGAAAAAGAAAGAAGAGAAAAAGACAAAAAGAAATCCCAAATGTGCGAAAGAATGAAAAGGGATTCAAGCATAACAAAAGTGAAGAAGGTGTGGAAAAAGTAATAGAAAAGGAGAAACGTTTTGAATTGCATAAGAAAGAGTGACAAAGTGTCTCTCTAACCCCTTGAAAGGAATTGAAATACTCAAAAGAGTCAAGAGAATTGTGCCAAAATAAATCAAAAGAAGTGCTTTAGGGAAGATGGAACCCATATAGACCAACAAATTTTCCTACCCTCAACCAGAAGCCTTCACATTGACTCCACA
This sequence comes from Nicotiana benthamiana, assembly GCA_034376525.1. Lineage (NCBI taxonomy): Eukaryota > Viridiplantae > Streptophyta > Magnoliopsida > Solanales > Solanaceae > Nicotiana > Nicotiana benthamiana. Next base: position 180,778,569 of record CM067339.1, read on the forward strand.
AAAGCCCTATATGATCTTGAGTTGGATGACACTCGCATTAGTGGATATTTACAGAAGGGTCAAACATATGGTACTTAGAGCCGGACTTGTGACCTTTCCTTGAGAGAGACGAGTAAACTCCCATTAACCTCAGTTTGTGTGCTTATACTCTAAAAGGTGAGGTTTGCTTAGGGAGAGTTAGGGATGTATGCGTTTGGGATCCACAACAACCAAAGTAATTGAGAGAGTTTTTTGATATAGTGAGTCAATCCTTGATGCTCTTGTGTCACAATTGATCCATAATTTCAAAGTTTAAATGTTGTTAATGATCCATTTGTATTGAGGTCAATTGTTAGTCCCAATTGATGTTTGTTGAGGTTACTTTAGTTCTGCTGCAATTACTTCGATTTTCCTTTAAGGGGTGGGTCTTATTTTATTTTCTTGAGGACAAGCAAAGGTTTAACTTTGGCGGAGTTGATAAGTTAGGATTTAACATGTTTTATGCCCCTACTTGCCTATGTTTTCATCAAATATATGTACAAAATAGTCCCAAAAGGCTCACAGGTTGTGCTTATTTACAGCTTTGATGAACAAAGTGACGAAATGTCAAAGATCAGCTCAAAAAGGAGTGAAACCTGCTCAAGTATCAAAGAGCAAGAAATCTAAGGGAAGAAGGCCTAGTGCGGATCGTGCAAAGTGGAATGCGGCTGCACTAGGTGGTTTAGAGAGTTGGTAAAATCATGCTAGAGGAAACTCGGATGTGGTACATATCTCACAGTCCACGTTCAGGGCTCCGCGGCCACACTACTTTTGTGCAGCCCGCGGTCAAGAGATTCTGAGAACTACAATTTTTCCAAGACAATACCACGCGGTCCGCGATCGTTATTGTGCGGACCGCACTAGCTACCTCCGTCGCTGCGGTCCATTCTGCACGGTCCGTGGAGCCCAACTTCAGAAAGCTAAATTTGAACTTTAAGAGCCTTGTGCGGCCGCAGTCCATTTTGTGCGGCCCGCACTGACCCCGCAGGGGTATTTTTGTCCAGTTTTTTCATCTTAGTATAATAGAACATTTGACCATTTTTAGGTAATCTTCACAACTGGGCTGCGCTCGTGAGAACTTACTTTGTAGACATTTTTGGCATTTTAGCTTCAAATTAACGATAGATTTGTGTAATTTAATTTAGCATTTAGTTATTATGTCTTGTTCTTCATCTATTTCTTCAATTTTTCCTTAATGCATGAGTAGCTAAACCCATTATCTAGGGTTGTGGCTTAATCCTAGTGTGGGTAATTGATGGGTGTTGCCATCTAGGGTTAGATTGACATACTGTTTGGGTTGATTTTATGTTTAATACGAGAATTGGTGGTTGCAAATACTAAATCTAGTTTTGTGGACTTGAGTCTTCTTGAGAAGAAGAGTCTATGTCCCTAAAATTGAACCAACAAGGAATTGGGATGGACTCATGAGAAATGATAGTCCCAATTAACAGCTACACCTCGAGAGAGTAATCACCCTACTTGAACCCTAGTTGCTTGATCTAATTTGCCTACCCATCTAGTCTCGAGAGAGTCAATTGGGAAAATCACTCTCTCTACCGAGAGGTGTGAATGGGTAAAATTGTGCAACGGTAATAGCATAAGCCCCAATTATGTCAATCGAACCTTAGTATAATCTACTCGTCAATTAGCCACCTAGGTAATGTCATGAACCTAGTGCCTTTCTTCCCAATAGATACGACTTAGCAATACTCTTGTAGTATAATTTAGTTTCAATTAATAGTTAGATAATAGTAGTTATAATTCGAAAACCCAAAAAGTCTTGATGTGATATTTGAGGCAAACGCACATCTCTAAGCTAGACAAACATTCCAACTCCATTTCTAGCTCCCTAAGGAAATCGATCCCGACCCACAAATCGGGTAAAAGCTATTGCGACCCGCTCTTCTTACCTTGGTTTAGTGTCTAGTTGGTAGCGCTCAACAAGTATTTAAGCTTCTCAAGTTTAAGTTGACCACCCCCCTATCATTACCGCACCAATATTGAGTTTGCCTTTCGAGCTCATGTGCGACACGAGTTCAACAAAATGTTTCATCTGGTGTACTACGCAAGCAAGAACATGAATAAGGCTCAAAGGAACTACATGGTTACCAAGAAGGAGTTGTTGGCCATAGTGTTTGCAATGGAAAAGTTTCGGCCATATGTTATGGGGTCCAAGGTTATAGTGCACACCGATCATGCAGCCCTTAGGTACTTTATGTCAAATGAAGACTCCAAGGCAAGGTTGATGTGATGGTTATTATTACTTCAAGAGTTTGATTTAGAATTGTGGATCGGAAGGGTAGTCAAAAATAAGTGGCGGACCACTTGTCCCGCTTGGAGGAGAAAGGAAGGCCAATTGATGGCCTAGAGATCAATGAAGCATTTCCCGATGAGCAACTACTTTCTGTGTCAATGAGTGATATGTGTGGTTTGCGGATATTGCTAATTACCTTGTGATTGTCATTGTCAAGTGTGAGCTCTCTTCTAACCAAAGGAAGAAGCTCAAACTAGATAGTTTGGATTTCTATTGGGATGAGTCGTATTTTTTCAATATTTGCACGGATGGTGTGATTGAACGTGTGTCCCTGAGGAAGAGTAATTAAGTATCTTGGAGGCTTGTCATTCCTTTCCCTATGGTGGCCATCATGGTGGGGTGAGAACTGCTTCCAAAGTTCTTAGTTGTGAATTCTATTGGTCAACTTTGTACAAAGATGCAAGTGATATTGTGAAGAGGTGTGACGAGTGTCAAAGAGCGGGTGGAATTTCGAAGAAAAATGAGATACCTCTAAATACCATCCTTGAGGTTGATGTTTTTGATGTATGGGACATTAATTTTATGAGCATGTTTGTTATCTCGTGTGGGAACACATACATTCTAGTAGCAGTGGACTATGTTTCGAAGTGGGTTGAAGCCATGGATTTGCCTAACAATGAGGCCTAGAGTGTTGTTGCATTTCTCAAGAAGAGTTTATAAGGTTTGGTACTCCTCGTGCAATCATAAGTGATGAGGGTCTCATTTTTGCTATAGAGCTTTTGACACTTTGCTTTCAAAATATGATGTAAATCACAAAGTTTCTACTCCCTATCATCCTCAAGCAAGTAGTTAAGTTGAAGTCTACAACTGGGAAATCAAAAGCATATTTTCAAAGACAGTTAGTGAAAATAGGACCGATTGGTCAAAGAAGTTGAATGACGCTCTATGGGCTTATAGGACTGCTTACAAGACTCTAATTGGTATGTTTCCGTATTAGTTGGTGTTTGGGAAAGCCTACTATCTACTGGTTGAGTTAGAGCACAAGGCCATGTGGGCCTTGAGCAAGTTGAACCTTGAGTGAGATGTAGTTGCTAACCTTTGGGTGGAGCAACTCAATGAACTTAACGAATTTAGATTCCATGCATACTCTAGTTCGTTTCCATATAAGGATAAAATGAAATATCTTCACAACAAGTATACTCGGGGCAAAGAGTTCAAGGTGGAGCAGACCGTTTGAAGTACTGTGTGTGACCTCATTTGGTGCTCTTGATTTAAAGAACAAAAATGAGGAAGCTTTTAGAGTGAATGGGCGTAGGGTCAAGCATTACTCGGGATAAATTGGTGATAGCACGTGGTGGCACTCATTCATTTCAAATGATGTGATGGTAAACTACATCATACTGTGACACTAAATTACGCACTTCTTAAGAGGCAACCCATGTGTTTTTCTTCTGGTTATTATTTGATTTCCATTGTACTGTAGGATTAATTTTTTGGCTAACTGGTTGTGTGATGATACAGAATTGTGTTGGTACAATGCAGGACATGGTAGAAAAAGTGTTTAGGTCTCTGAACTTTGCAACGTGGCTACACTACATTTAGTGCGGACCGCACTGATGAATGGTGAAATGTGACCTCTCTGAAGTTTTCCACTGCGGCCGCACTACATTTTGTGCGGTCCGCGGTGGACCACTGCGGTCGTAGTCCATTTTGTGTGGACTACAGTTTGTTGCCTCCTCAAGCTTGGAAACTGTTACGCAGTGCGGACTGCAATCCATTTTGTGCGGTCCATACTGGGGTACGTAAGTTGCGGCCCAGAGCTTTTTCTATAAATAGTGCCTGAGGCCCAACGTTCAAACTTTTCAATTCTCTGGCTCTCAAACCTCATATAAAGATAGTTCATTATATCATCTGCCCGTAACTACCGGCTAGGACTCATTAATCACCTATAAATCACACATCTAATAACTCCACTTCTATTTGATTGCTTTAATTTTGTTATTTTATTTTCCTTTTTGTTTTACTTAGCTTATATTTCTCTTCTTCCCATATTTTCTTTCATAGATTGGGTTAGCGTAGTAAATATTTTGAATAAAATAGAACTAGTTAGTTAAAATACACTGGGCAACCTATAGGGACACTAATTAGATGCAAATTTGGGCTTAAAATCAAAAATACGTTAAACCCTAACTTAGTTCCACAACTGGGAACTCAGTGCGGACCGCAGTCATTTCTGTGCAGTCCGCAATGCCTCTGTGCGGTGCGTAGTACCAATTTGTGCGGACTGCATTGATGAAATTTCTGAAAGCTGAATCTCATGGACTGCCGCCTCACTACATTTTGTGCAGATCGCATTGGTCCCTCTACGGCCGCACTACATTTTGTGTGTTATGCGCTGCCTAGATACAATGTGTTGGTAGTCTAAACCCTACCTCTGTGCGGATCGCATGGCCATTTTGTGCGGTCCGTATTGACCCATGTGCGGTCGCACACCATTTTGTGTGGTCTACACTAGGTGGTTTCAGAAAACTGTCTGTAATTTTTTTTGTCTGTTCTGCAAGTCTTTCTGCAACACTGCTTTTAACTGCTTCTATTGATACTAACAAGTGTATTTAATTGTGTTTGCAGACAATGGTAAAACAACGAGGGAAAGGATCCAAACAACCGGGCAGAGGTGAATCCTTCCGATGAGGGAAGAAGAAAATAATAAAACTCACTTCCCCAAACCAAGCAAAACATTAAAACACAAGAAAATTGATAAGAGCAGCTGATATAGCCATTGACATGTCGAGGAGTGAGTACGAGCCCTCTCGAGAAATATCTTCAGACTCAGTACCAACATACATCCCTGACTGGACGGAGAGGAATAGGCCAAGAGACACACCTCCAGCATCCCCCACTGCCCAATCATCACTTCTAGGTCGTCTAAGGGCTTAGGTGAAGGCAGTGGGGAATACTCCACCTCTCCTACAACTTCATTATCTAGAGAGTATGCAATAGGTGATGAGGAGGAAGAAGGGGAAGAAGAAGAAGTAGGAGAAGAAGGTGAACCACATATGGGGAGTATTGCTAGAACTAGGAAGCCGGAGGTGTGGTAAGATTGTTTCGTCGGTGAAGTATCATACCATAAATTTCGGAATGGTGGCCGGTGAGGAAGTTGATCCTGAAGAGGAGTTTTGTAGATAGAGACTTGCTACCTCACAACCCAATGTGATGAAGCAGTTTAGGGAAATAGTCAGAAGGGATCACTTTTTGGGGGAATGTGTGGACGCCAAAGAGCACTTGGTCAATGAATTCTACACCAATGTTTCCACATCAAAAGGGGTACCGATATGACCAAGGTGCAAAACTTGAAGGTGTTGTTTGATGTGAAGACAATCAACGATTACCTTGGCTTTGATGAGGAGGATGAGACCCTATGCATGGAAAGATGGAACTGGGTGAGGAGGTCTGTCCATGGTTGGCATTGTACTTGGAAATCCCGGGTACCACTACCGACAGGTTGACTGCGGGCATCAAGATTTTGAGGTGTTGTTTGAACTTTGAGGCAAATGGGGTGGGAGATATTTGTATGTATAAGGTTGGACCCACGACTCATGACAACTCCCTACCTCTTCACCAGGCAGTTTTGGTGGCTTCAATCATGGGGGGGGGGGGGGGTACCCAATCAACGTGGAGAATGTGATGTCGAGAATAATTATAATTAAGGGTGCTGAGCATGACAGAAACTACCCGTTCCCCAGTTTTCTCACTATGTGCTTCCGGGATATGAAAGTGGAAAGGAGGCTATTTGACATCAAGGTCAAAGCGAAGGCCCCATTTTCTTGGCACAATATGGAGGGGGATGATAACCCCAAGATCAAGAACTTCAAGAGTATAGCTACTGCTCCAACTGGCCATTCTGAAGAGCTAGTTATGGTAGTGGCTCCTGCTGACCCTGACTCTACTTCCATTGTTTTCCCTCCCGGTCCATCCATCTCAGCGGACCCGGAGATTCCATCTTCCCGTGCGCATCCAATAACTGCCCACCGACTGAGTAAGGCTCATCTTAATATCAACAACTGGATGCAGACTGCAACATCCAAGTTGTCCACCCTTACTACTACGGAAGAGGCTCAGTCGACACCTCCACACCTACAGGTTCCACAGTCGATAGAGGATGCTCTCAAAGTGATTTTAGACAACAAAAAAAATCCTCGACATTCAGAAGGTGCTTACTGATGCAGTTGATTCACATAGCAAGGCTCTCAAGGAGCTTGCTAGGGAGCACAAGAAGTTGAGGAACACACGGGCCTCCAAGGAGTCCGTGAAGGAGCTGAGAGCCGATGTTAACAGACTAAAGGCAAATTAGTTGCCTTTAGATTCATTGCTCCAGGACCCAATACTAGCGGTTCATCCATAGCCATAGCAGTCACAGAGGCCTCCCAAGAGGAAGAGGATGATTCCTAGAGCAGACGATGCAGTCATCCAGTTGGTCGACCCACCGGAGGCTTCCTCTAGTCAGCCATAGGAGCCTGCCCAAGCCCAGGTCCCAACAGCACAACAACAGACCATAAGGAACCAGCTTGAGGTCCCGGGCATAGTGAGGACCCTGGGATAACTCAGGAGCACATGCAGACAGACATGCCATAGAGAATCCTTATATCTTTTTCCCCTTTCTCTTTTTTGCTGCTTTATTTGGTTTACTTGGCATTGGGAACAATGCCAGCTTTCATTTGAGGGGGTAGGCCCTACTTTTTATTTGATGGATTCATTCGGATGATTGTATATATATATATTTGATATTTTTTATGCTTTCTTTATCTTTTCATCTTTGGGTTGTATGTAATCTCAACATATCGTTACATTTATCGCATTTTTATTTTACTTTGGGTCTTTATATAAAGTATGTTACATTGTATATATTCATCACATCTATTGTATATTCAAATCCCTTTCCATATATATTCATTATACTTTTCGCAAATTTTTCATTTTTAGTTTCTTATTTGTGATTCGTAGCTCCTTGTTTTAAAGGTTTGCAATAATCCTTTGGTTTTCAAATGGCATGGTTCTTTTCAAATGTGGAGTTTTGTGTGAAACGGGTGGCTCTTCCTAATTATGGATGGTGTAACAACCTTCTTAAAGGTTTGAGTCCTTTTTCTTTTTGTTTTTAGTAGCTAGTAGTTAAGGGTGCATCAAGCAAAGCTTCACTTGCGCCTAGCACATTTGCCTTTGATCTTATGGTCAAAAACAATTTGTTGTGTTTACGATAGTGAAAGTCGTGACCTTGAGACTCTTGTGTTGACCGATAATCATCAAGTGGTTTTTGGGGACCATTGTGTACTCAAATCTTATCTAAGGTCATTGTGGGCCCCCGACTCTGTGTCTTTAGCAATCCCATAGCTTGTATGGTGAGTAATCGCATTACAAGTCCAAGTCTCAACCCATTAGTCTAGAACTTTCCCTGAATGTTTGTTGAGGTGAAATCCTAGGTGAATCTTGACTTAAGACATGATTATAGGCTATCCTTGATCCAAATGATAGCTTGAACACTTCCATAACCTACCAATGATAAGATCCCTAGTCAAGCTTTTTGAACCTTGGACCTTTTTCCTTCAAGAATCGTGATACAAGCCTATAACCGTTCTAAAAGATGCCATCTCTTGGAACCTGATCTTTTCTTTAGCACATAGAAAAAGTATAAGTTTGGGGAGAGAGACGAGGATTGCAACAAAGTGGTAAAAATGGCACAAAAATAAAGAAAATGAAAGGCAATGAAAAAGAAAGAAAAGCAAAAAAACAAAAAGATTGTTCAATATGAAAAAAGAATAAAGGAGATTCAAGAAAAGCAAAGGATAAAAGGTGTGGAAAGTTGAAAAAGGAGAAAAGGTTTAAAATGCATAAGAAAGAGTGACACTTTATCTCTGTAACCTTTTAGAAAGAAGTGAAATGACTCAAAGAGTCAAGTGAATGTGTGCCAAATGAATCAAAAGAAGTGCTTAAGGGAAGATGGAACCTACTTAGACCAAAACATTTCCTACCCTGAACCAAAAGCCTTCATAATATCTCCACAAAGCCCTATATGATATTGAGTTGAATGAAACTTACATTAATGGATACTCACATAAGGGGCAAACATATGGTATCTAGAGCAGAACTTGTGGCTTTTTCTTGAGAGAGATGAGTGAACTTCCATTGACCTCGATATGAGTTTCACTATTTTAAAGGTGATGTTTGCTTAGGGAGAGTTAAGGATGTGGGTTTGGTTTCAACAATTACCGAAGTAATAAAAAATAGCTATTTGATGTGTTGAGGCAATTCTTGATGCTCTCGTGTCGCACTTAATCCATGGAGTTTCAAAGAGTAAAATTTGTTAATGATTCATTTATATTGAGGGCAATTGTTAGTCCCAATTGATTCTAGATGAGGTCACTTTAGGAATGCTAAAAATTTCTTGAATTTTTTCTTAAGGGGTGGGTCTTATTTTATTAGCTTGAGGACAAGAAAAAGCTTAAGTTTGGGGGAGTTGATAACTAAGGACTTATATGCATTTTATAATTCTTCTTGCTTATGTTTTGATTGAAAATTCATACAAAATAGTCCCAAAAGGCTCACAAGTTGTGCTTGATTGCAAGTTTGATAAAAAAAGTGACAAGATGTCAAAGATCAGCTCAAAAGGAGTGAAACTTACACAAGTACCAAGACAAGACAAAGCTCAAGCAGAACAGCTCCAATGCGGCCGTACGCCATTCTGTGCAGTTCGCACAAGGAGATTCAGAGAGGTTGATTTTCAGGCAAAGAGGTAGTGCGCCGGTACTAGGTTTTGTCCGGTTCG